>OX387917.1:5000-1433672 GCA_947578465.1 Thera obeliscata | reverse complement strand
ACGTGTCTCTTTCTTTTGTATGGAGAAATAATGAGACAAAAACGCGTTTCGATCGTTTCTACCAGGTTTCAACGTAACGTATTGTTGTTGTCTCATCTTTTCCATACAAAAGAGAGAGACGAAACGAATTGCTCAAACAGATTGAGTAAATCTACGACTTGCCCTACTGATCTACTATAAGTAGAATGATAGATAAATAGCTGTCAAATGTATCAGTGTATGGTGCTGCCATCTAAAGTAAGCAAACGGCAGTTTTTCTCTACTTTTGTAAGTCGCTTGTTATACTGTTATTTTGCCTTGGGTGCTATTTCATGTTGTTATTTTGTTACAAATATAATTAATATCACTGCATTTTTTTTAATCATGATTAACACCTGAACTTCTCTAACACGAAGATTTTTATAATGTCCCAAAAGTTCAGCCGAGCGAGACTTGAACCCACGAACTTGGTCTCTACTGTAACATCAAACCTGTAGATGGAGCCACAGTCGCGTTAGTGCTGTAATAACAGTCTAAGGCCCGTATTCCGAAACAGCGCTTGAGTCTGAGTCGAGCCTCAAGCATAGATTTTATGACAGTTCTCCATTGAAAAGTGTCAAAAATCTGTGCTTGAGGCTCGACTCAGACTTAAGCACTGTTTCGGAATACGGGCCTAAGAGTTATTCGTAAAGTGTGATTAGGATCCGATGGCGCAGCGGTAAACGCAGCCCCGTACGAAGGTGGAGGTCGCGGGTTTAAATTCCGCTCGGCACTTAACTGTGGGGACATTATATAAACATTTCTAACACGTTTTCGATTTTAGATTAAATTTACAAAAAAATCTTTAAGAAAGTATTATTTATAAGTACGTATTAAATACAATTTGCGTAAGTTTGTAACCCTCTAGTAAAAATGTATTTTTTTTTCTCAAACCTAATTACTTTTTTATGAATTTTGTATACTTACCGTATATGTAGGTATATACCGTATATGTAGCGTATATTGGTGTAGATTCTGTTGTCTATGTGACCCTAACTTGACAGTGACAGCGGTAAAATTATAGTCATCCTTTTTTAGTTCAGTTTTATAGAAAAGGACAGCTACATTTTAATTTATGTAAGGAAAGTTGAGCAACAAAATAAACACCAATATCTGTATACAATAAAGTGATTAATATGTGTCTACAATGTGTGTGGTAGGAGAAAAAATATATGAAAACAGAAAATATTTATTTGTTTCTTTTTATTCATAATTCCTATTATAGCTGACAACTTCGCATGTAATTAATGTTTGTAAGGGCTGATTTTTCTATCAAAGTTAAATATTTATACTACACCTGCTTGGAAAGTACCTTGATACTTTATCAAATTTACGGTAGAAAGTACGTCATTGCATATCGAACAAATATGCAGGGAGAAAACGCATCTGAGCGGGAGAGAAAAGTGTATGAAAATCCATTTCTTACGTGGTTTTTCTTTCTTAATTTTGGGTAAGATTATGCGCCGGTAACCTAAATGTCAAAAGCCAAAAAGTTTTTACAGTGAGTTTTTATCTCAAAGTTCGCAAAATGACACTGGCCACTAGCTGTGTGTTGGATGGTGTCGGGCTGATGGCAGTGCGACCCTGCGGCGGCAGGATAAACAATTTGAAAAAAGAACATGTGAAAATTGCAGACGCCATTTCCAATTTGTGTGTTTGTTTGAGGATTCAGTTTTCGTAGAATTTATTTTCCTTGTAGGTGTAGTATAAAGCACTATGTATCACTCGAGAGAAACTGCGATTCCCGATCTCGGGTGTTTTAAAGCCCTCGCCTACGGCTCGGGCTTCAAACGACACCCTCAACGGTAATCGGTCACTTTCTCCTCTCGGTGAACAATGTACTATTATTCAATAGTATCACAAGGATCACTTTGAAACGTCTTAAAGCTAGGTGAGTTTAGGTGCCAGTTCCACGTGACCAGAAGAACAGGGGCCTAATTCTCGGGCCGATCTCGATCATTTTGCAATTTTACTTTATTGCTTCTTTTCACAACCCCGCACTTTTTCTACGTTTTCCGTATATCGTAGCTGTCGAGGCTTCTACGATGAGGTCGCTAATGTATTAGTCAAGGAAATCTGCCATTCTCTCTTCGAAAAGAAGCAATAAGATAAAATTGCAAAATGAAGCCTCGACAGCTACGATAAACGGAAAACGTAGAAAAAGTGCAGGGTTGTGCAATGCTAATGTTTATTTAGGGAACATTGAAAATCTCGGTCGGCCCGAGAATTAGGCCCCTGACAACAAACTACGGCTTGTTTCCTACCGTTTTTTTGTATGATCCTTTTACAAAACAAAAATAATTATACAAATAAGATTCGGAAGTAGTAGGTACAGACATTGCAAATTAACGTGTTAGCTTCCGATCGGTAGTGACGAGCCCTTCACAAAAAACTTTACTACTACTAAAATTTCCATGTTCCATATTTCAGTGGAGACTAAAGACCCGTGAGACAGGACATAGTTAAACTATGAAAATCCATAAAGTTAACGATCGAAGATTTTATGTCATAACTGATAATTGGTTTCTATCATAACTTTCTCACATTCAATATCCTACTTTGTAGTTGGAATCCATTTCAATAGGTTTTTCTTCTTATCGTGTCAAACTTGGTGAAAGGATATTAAGTGCGCCTCAGAGAGACTCCTTTCGAGCACACTTTGACACAATGTTTTCGAACTTTTTGGTTCTACGATGTGCCAGTTTCCTCACGATGTTTTCCTTTATGGCCCGAACACACCTAGTTCGCTGGCGGTAGCGATCAGTGAGACGCTGTCAAATATCGCTGTCAGATTTGAGATTTGACAGCGAATATTTGACAGCGTTTCACTGATCGCTACCGCCAGCGAACTAGGTGTGTTCGGGCCATTACAGTTTCAGGGCACCATCATTACTCCAGATTACAAGTTAAAACATTTGAATTAAAAGACCATTAGCTTGTCATAAATACGTTATTTATTTATTTAAAACTCCATAATTAATAATTACTCTTAGGTACTTTACAAATGAAACGCCAAAAATGTTGACAACAAGTTCATAACTTATCTTAGACTAATACATTCGATAATTAGATCTAATCTTAGATTAAATTTGAGAGAGAGGTTTAGATAGACGATTTACCCGTAGATAAGTAGCAATCGTAAGCGAAAAACGACTGGGAAAAAATGGCGTCTTTTGCCAGCGCTCATCGAAAGATCAAAGTTATGTTGAATATGTGACTTGATCAGGAAATTAATCCAATACTGTTTCTATAGATTTTTCGTCTTGACATTAATTCATACAAATTGATGGGTAGTTTACAAAAAAGATGGAAAATCATGAGGCCAAAAATCATGAAGCTGTATTTTACAAATTTTCACTTACAATTGCCACTTTTCAACAAAGCCTTTACGTCTCGAATGGAACCTTAATATTGGACGAAATAACTAAATAGGTTTAAACATGTTAGTTGCGGGTTGCGTTGCGGTCGCGTGTGCGTTGCGTCACACGTCAGCGGCGGCGGCGGCCGAAGCGCAGGAAGGAATGCACCACGTCCTGTCGCTTCATGCCGGAATCAAGCAGTTGAGGGTAGTCGCGGACCAGAGCTGGAAGAGAGATTCTATGTTAGAAGAGGACAAAAGATTTTTGGGATTGTCAACCCCGGCACTATAAGGAAAAACCTTTGAAAGGAATTTCCAGCGTTGAGTTTATTCTTTGTTTCTTTTATGTGCTAGTCTAATTCGTTGTCTCGGTTACTTTAGAATGCAATTGGCATTATACGATCTGAAATTAGTTAGGCATTTGTCTAATGACTTGGATTTGAACCCACGACCTTAGGATCGGAAGGCGCGGCCTCGCCTTCCGATCCTAAGCTACTAGACCACCAGTGCTTTCCATTGGAAGGTTAAGATCTAGAAGTTATTTTTGAGGCAAGAAGTCAGTTACCTTGGTAAGGGGGCACTTGCTCGCCAGCTGCCTCCGCGTACAGCTCGAGGAAAGTGTTGAGGGCCTGACAGAAGCGCGCCGCGCGAGGGTCGTCATCGCCAGCCGCCGCGCACAGCTGCGCCGGCGCAGCACGCGCGTAGCACAGCGCCAGCAGCAAGCATGCGCAGACGCACGCCATCCGGTAACATGACGCACTGGGAACAACAGACAGAGTCAAGAACTAGATAGGAATTACCACGATATAACGGAGAAATACCCTCAGACGGCTTTTTCAGAATTTAAGAGACTGCACCTTTGTGCCTAAGTATCACAATTTTTTGATCGAGTGAGCGAAGCGAACGAAGATCTTACAAACAACTTGGGCAATTTGGCATTTTATGTGCGTATGTATGTATTTATGTATGTTTGTCCGACGATAACTTTCGAACCATGATCCGATCTGCAAGAAATTGTATAATTAGTATTTTAGTAGTAACTTAGTATTTTATAATTAACGGAACTCGTCAATCAATTGGCCAATTGAGTTAAAACTTGTTTACCATACAAAGTTAGGGAAGGATAGTTAGAGGCAAGGTCAAACAGTAAATCTGGAAGTAGATAAAACCTACCTTCAACTCATTGCCGAAAGGCTGGACAGCGATTGTCTCTTTATGGAGTACTGGACAAGAGCGCATGTGCTATTCTCTTGACCAGTATATGACGTATTGAGGGCTATAATAGTTATGTTTTATTTTATTTTGTATTTGGTTTTAATGTGTGTGTGTGTGTGTTTTTTCTTATGTACCTGCTATGGTATGGACTTTGTAATGTAATATTTATAAGGTCTGAAATAAAAATATTGAATTGAATTGAAAACACAATGCGTGATGGTGGCACATTTTTTCTGATTAGGAATTTATTTAGGTAGATAGGTACTTAACTTTTCAGAGCATTTGAATCGCATCACGAGATCTCAGTTCGGGGCGAACTACTTACATTGTATTCTGTCGTCTACTGTTACTTTTTCATAACTATACTCATCTAAGTTTATCTGTGGACTTTAAATTGACCTTCTGTGTACATATAGCATTGCTTTCCCAAAACTTTGAAAATAAAATAAATAAAATAAGTTTCTTCTTCTTGGGTTTATTCGTCTGAAACCTTGAAACCCTAGCATTACTTCTAAATATATACCGTCCTTCAAAAATAACTATAAATCTTCTAGGTAGGTTTACTTTTGTAAGTATTTCGATCTTGATGCTTTTGAATTTGATTTGTGTTATTTTTTGTTGATTACATAATAATTATAGTCGATGGATGGAAAGAGCTCAGAATCGTTCTTCCTGGAAATGTGTAGGGGAGGCCTATGTCCGGCAGTGGACTTCTTCAGGCTGATGATGATGATGATGATGACATAATATAGGTACCTACTGGACTTCATCTTCCGATTTTTTTTGTGGAAAAAGTCTACTCTGTTTTCAGATCGTTCGTTCATTTTCAGAAGAATCCTAACTAAGATGCGCGTAGAGCTGGTTTTGTATTACAGCATGCGTGACCGGGAAGCAAATGCTATGGTCACCACTTAACAACAGTAGGCCTACCATGAGCTCTGTCTGGCTCTGTCTCCGGCTCTGGTTTTGAGTCTGTGTGAGTGCTCACCAGTGCATTACACTGTGTGTGTGACGTAGGACGTAGGATTTATTTAGTCAACACTCACACAGACTCAAAACCAGAACCAGAGACAGACAGAGCTCATGGTAGGCCTACAGGTTGCCCATTATACGAGTATGCTTGTTCCATCAGCTGGCCTACCATGAGCTTTATATGGTTATGGTTATGGCTGTCAAAATTGTGTCATCAGTGTCAACACATTCAAACCCAAGAAGAAAATGAATGTGTGGGTCAGCCTATCTATACACAATTTGACAGCCATAGCCATAACCATAAGGAGCTCGTGGTAGCCCTGCAGCTTGTTGTATAAAAACCATGCCTAGACTTATTTTAGCCAAAGTTTTATAATAGACCTTAAACGTAGTCGCGTACAGAAACGAATAAACTCCGCTCTCATCCACTACGTGAGGGGGGAAAAACTCGTGAAACACCAATAAGGGGTTGAAAGTTAGTAATAATACTAAACTCTGTTAGGAGTTTAGTTGTCAGCGACATGGAATAGTAAAAAGGCTTTTTAGTTGGAGTGCAAGACGAAAAATAAGACAAACGAGGATATTTTTGATGAAAGGAGATTTTTAGACGGATTATACACGAAGACATAAGGGTAGGATGCCCTCATCCGTTGGACCGATGACATAGTAAAGAAAATCGGTGTTTAAAGATGGAATCGTTCTTTATAGAAATGTATGGAAGAGGCCTAGTGCCCAGCAGTGGATATCTTCAGGCGCAGCTTCATTTAAATAAATTGTATAATCCGTCCACCATGGACGGATTATACAATTTATTTAAATAATTTATATTTATTATAAAATGCTGCTATACCTACTCTACCTACAATTCTGTTTATTTGGTTATGTTAGCAGTAAAGTTTTTTTGTAATAACTGTAATATAATGTCATATAACAATCAATAGTAAATGCTCACTACATTCATATTAAGCATCTAATTACTTGTGTAGAACCTTGTGTTTCTCAGTAAGTGATTTATAAATTTTAAGAGAAAATTAGGTAGGCAACGCAACGACAGCACCCTTGGTGTTGTTGGTGTCTAATAGTAGTGTCTATGGGTGACGGTGACCGCTAACCATCAGGTGGGCCGTAAGCCCGTTTGTCTATCATTTGCATAAAAAAAAAATCTAAAACCATGGGCAAATAGCCCCGGATACGACAGAAAACAACAATTCCAAGAACACAATTTCTACAAATCGCTACAACCGAGTACTCTACAGTCTACACCCTTGTGGGCCAGTCTATCTCACGTTACCCGTTTTAACGAGCTACGAGGCACCTTAGTTTTAAAACTAAATAACGGTGTTGTCTGCGACTGGATACGAGTGAGAAATACAGCACATTTTTCTATGAAGGATTCACATAAGGGCTGACTACCGGCAATGCACTTCTCGCTCCTTTAATATTTTGAAAAATATAATATCCCGGAACTTATAATTGCAAAATCGCAAGTAACAAAGGCAGGTACGTAGTCAAACTTCTAACCAAAAATCAGTCGCTGCTGTAAAACTGTCATGACGGCTCATTTGGTCAAAATTAAAGTCAAAGTCCAAAGTCAAAATAAATTTGTTGCCTATAATATGTATAATCGACACGTATCGAATAGATGTTCAATAATAATATGTAATGTCCAATGTATTCTGCTTATAACTAGGTATGCATTATTGAAATTTACAAGGTAATATCATGTAAGTAAATATATAAATTAATTGCTTAAATTGGTATTCACAACTACAAAAATCAACCACTATTTGAATTTTTTGTACAACATACTTTTTTATAAATTTGTGCATAGTATTTTAGATGTAATCTTCATTATTTACCGCATTTTTTTATACAAGTGTACAAAGACCTAACGCATTTTGAAACATCTCTTTTCCCCCATATTATACTTACCTACAGTAGATATTGGTATAAGGTAGCCCATATTATAAATTTTGAATTACTGAATAATCGGTGGGTTAATCAAGGCTAACAAAATGGATCCATTTTCATGTATTACCCACGGGGTTACCAATTTAGACAGTGAAATACAATTTTACATAATTTACGTATTATCATGTCGATGTGGAATTGTTGTAGGTACTTATTTATCTTACAAATTCAATTATGTATTTGAATTTATGAAAGCGTGTTGTACCTGTATTATGTAACATACCTTTTATACGTATTACTTTAACGTAATACGAATCAAAGGGATGATAACTTGCGCGCATCTAAGCGTTCTAAGGTGGCGATCAGTGAAACGCTTTCAAATATGATATTTGGCGGAACGCTTACCTAAATGTATACACCACTAATTTGTAACTACCAAAAAAAAAGGTAATGTAGTAGGGGTAAAACATTATGAATGTGCAATCAGAATTTTAAGTTTCGATAAAATGACAAAGTTATTAAATGTTAAAATTTTCAGAAATCCTGCATAAAATTATGGACATATTAGTAACGTAGTACTAGAGAGAAAAAAAATTAAGCAGTTCGGTTCCGCTTGGTATTTAGCGTTTATGAATGAAATGATTTTTGCTTGTTGAATCATTTCTCAATAAATGACTAAAAATTGTGGTTATTTAAAAAAAAAAATATGACTTAAATTTTATTTTTCGTGGATGTGTTCAGTATCAGCAGCCAATATCGGTTTTTTTTTTGTACTTACAAAATAGTGGTGTATATTTTGCCTTTTTCTACCATCCTCTTTGGTCATCGTCGAGAATATTCCTATAGCCCATTGCATTGCTATTATCTAGTTGTGCCTACCAGATACATAAGTACGTATAATATATATTATACTACCTACTACAAATAAATACATACTGAATCTATTGCTCGGGTATTTATCGCGTTAATTACCTTATTTTATTTATTTTCCCGACGTTTGGCTATGTTGCAATAGCCGTGGCCGCGGGTGGGTTCACATTATGATCGCGAAAATTTAAAAAGTACTAACTAAATACATTTTCTTTTGTATTTCAACGCTTTGCAACGTTTTTAAGTGATCTTGTTTTTGAAAAAGCGTTTCGATTATATTTTTTACCTATTGTTTCGTCTCTATAATATCAATAGGTATATAGGCCCTACATTTTGATCGACATAATACCGTTTTGATTGAATGTGTGCTCGCCCGTAAATTCTCATTGGGATAGTAAAGGTTACTGAATAAAAAAAGTAGCCTCTTTTTATTTTATAACTCACCTCAATAAGTTATTTTTTTTTAAATGCCAGCCAAACGGACTCTGAGACTTTATCACACAGAGTTTATTTTTCAATTCAGGTAGGCAGGTAAGCCTTATATTATAGCCGCGTTGAACTGGCACCTGAACTCACCTAGCTTTAAAACGTTTCAACGTGGACCTTGTTGGTGCAACAGAATAAACAAATTTTGAATTTAAATTTGACTGGAAAATATTCCGCTAAGTTCCGTTATTATTATGTTGGTGTTTGGTCATGAACGGTATTTTTGTATACTGTGTTACAATAATATAAATAGGTTAATGCTATACTTATGTTCTTACATAAATGAGAATTATTTATGAATATTTTTGTTTGTATTTAAACTTTATCGTCCTTTTTCACACCTACTACCTAACTATTTTTCTGTATTTAGTAAGTAGTTGAATATGTAATTACAATCAGAATTACATTTATTTCATTCAAAAAGATAAAAATGTTGGATTTTTTAAAATATGAATTTAAAAAGTTCTTATTATTTTTTAAATATAAAAAAACAACTTACCTTTACCGCAGGAAGAATAATGAAAGCTACGGCTAGGCACTCTGCATAACTTCCGAACGCAACTTCGTTCGAAATTGGAACACGGCGCGCGGGAAAGTTGCTGAGGACTGATGCAAAGCGCGCGAAAACTCCGCTACTTACGCTGCAGCTCGGCCAATGAGGAGCCTCGTACGCCTCCGCCAAAATCGTCGAACCAATCGCAGCAAAGGTGACCCACTCAAAAACTTTAATAGGTTTTTCATGTTGACACTATTGAAATACGTTGAAGTCGCAGGAAAATTATCATTATCAGTCATTTATCGTATGAGTGTAGCTATTTGCTCGCGGTGAAGCTTTTGAGGGGAAATCTACATCCTAATAATGAGTGGATTAGATAGATAAAATTGCAAAAAGGCCTCGCAAGCCGGAACATGGTGGTTGGATTAGAATTAGTTTGTAGGTAGGTACATACTTAGAATGTTGCCAAACATTTTCTTATAAAGTACTTTTTTTAATAATAACAATCCCCTTTTGTTATTTTATTTTTTAATTCTTTTTTTAATCTCAAAAAATTTAGATATTTTTCATAGTTATAAAATTGAAAATAAATTGAAAAGTACCAGATCGGCCCTAGTTCCTAGGCAGATTATAATAGGTACCTCCTACTTTAAACCTGCGTGGGTTGACGTTTTGCAAATGTCAGTTCCAATTAGGTAGGACCTGGGTAGGACCGTTTAGTATTAGTAGATGAGATGTAAGAAATGGAAGGGACGAAATCCGTGTAATTTGAAATATTATTTCTTAGAGCGCTGGTGGTCTAGTGGTTGCAACCTTAAAACTCTAAGGACACAGGTTCAAAACCAACAATGTTCCTTGTTTATGGTTTTTTATTCTCTCAAGTCTCAAGCGATGATGGAAAACATTGCATCGTGTGAAAACCCCACAGCATGTTGACTATGATTGTCTTTCCTGAAAATGAGGCTCGATGTGCAAGGTGCTTTATTTTTTTATTTTGAGCTGGCTTGGATACAAAGTCTTTCCGCCAAGTCTTTTTTGTTTATCTGATATTTTTGTCACTTCATTCACTGTCACTCATGTTATCCATCTAGAATCATGTATCAGGTATAATCATCGTCAGCTTGAAGAAGTCCTTCGATGGGCATAGGCCCCCCATTTCCACGACGGCTGAACGGATCGTAATGAAATTTGGCAAAGAGAATATTGTGAGAAAAAATACTTAAGGCTTTTGATAATAAATAAAGGAAACGTGCTCCAAAGTTTTTGCAGTATCTTCCCTAAAAGGGGAAGAAGTTGGTTAGAAAGCTATGTAATTGTTTTAACTGGCAACAAAGTAAAATTACGTTTCACGGATGACTGATCGGCCAACCAAATATTTGTATGGCACATTTTTTAGAGACTGAAACACTCTATTGATTGACTAGAAAATCTTACAGCCTCTTTTGTTTTCTTTTTTAATTTGAAAGTCGGTTAGACAGCAAACACTGATGCAAGATAATGAAACTTCCATAGTTCGTATAAAGGTTAGACGTGGACAAACAAAGTCTCTAATAAGGTGTCCGTTTACACAGTCCGTCCGTCTCTCCGTAATCACGACAGCGTCTTTGTCTTCTGCTGCAATTACTGGTAGGTACATAGGCGGCGTCAACTTCTTATAGACAGTCGAAAGTCAAAGGCTTGATGGTCGTACCAATAGGGCCATTATTCTTTAAAATCGAGACAAAGTCTTACTTTTTCATTTATGAAACTAATGTCATTCAAAAAATAAAAAACAAAAACTAAATCACTTATAATTCGTTTGAGCTACGAGGCTACGCGATTCTTGCTACACCGTAGCACATCGTAGCACGTAGCATGTCAAGCAAAAGCTACGAGAGTTTAATTATTTATTATTTTATAGGAAAACCAACAGTTTATTTAAAAATAAATATGAACATCGGTATGTCTAGAAATGAGAGAGCCAATCATAAATTTTCTCATAAAACTTCTGCTTTTTTTTTTCAAATTACACGCAAGCCGCGTTTGACCACAATCTCATGATGCTGTCAACGGTGTAGCACGCTTACCTAGAAGATAGAGTCTGTTCAGAAAGAAAGAATTACCCATTTTGTTTAGTGGGCAAAACAATAGCGCTTCTGTTGCGTTTTTATTATCACAACTAGTGTACTATTCCTTTATTTAATTTTTATGATGCAAAATGCTGACAGAAAGAAAGGGATGAGCTGCCATATAAAAATCGAAACGTTAGTTCACAATTTGGCCACGACCGACGGCTCTCTTTCTGAACAGACTCTACCTATTCACTCTTCTCTTAAAAACTTCAAAGTTATGGGTGTCCGGATAAACAGACGCCGCCGGCAAGGATTTCCACTCTCTGGCTGTATTATAGGCTTGTTTTTTTTTATAGGCCGAGGGTGTTAACAATAAACTATGCTATCTCAGCTGAAATGCAATTGCTATAGATGATATTTACCACCTAACATCATGGGCATTCTGTCTGCAAAAAAGTAGCTGTGCTGGTACAGTAGAATGTGCTATTCAGTTCAATGTCACTAGTTTTTAAATAAAGTTATTATTCACTGCCGCTGTGGTGCGATGCATGTAGAGTTGTTTATTTTTATCGCAAACTTTCATACAATGGTAGAATTAGAATAGAGAGTGATAAATAGTGACATTGTAAACTCGTCATTTCAAGTTAGATAAATATATAAATAAAAAAACAGGGCCACAGTGCAACTAAAATGGTAAGTAGTAGACATGACTGTGTGCCGCGTTGGACTGGAAACAACATGAAACTTCATATGGATTGGAACGTTTTAGTTAAACAGCGTCCAATTGATCCTTTGGCTTTGGTTTTTGGTGCCAGTAATTTCACCGGCACCCAAGCTCTTCAAACCGAAACACAACAACGCTACTTGACGGCAGAAATATGCATGGTTGTAATAATTCCCCGGACGAACCCTTTACAAAGAATTCTAGAATTCCTATAGATAATAACGGTGATAACTAATTATTGGCTAGCTAAAATAGGAGCTATTCCAGCTCTGAAAATTCCACATCTCTTGCATCATTGCCTCTACAATTGCAAACGTGTCTGCACCACTAATCACAGCGCTAATTAGTAGTATGAACGCCAATCAAACTTCAAACTGAAATGATGTCATCATTAGCGCGCCTCGTTTGACTCTCTCGTGTTTGATTGGTCAGTTTGTAATCAGTGTGTGGAATTTATAGAAATGAGCTAAGATTATTTTATTGCATACCTACCTACCATACCTTTAAAGGCCTGCGCACACCTAGGCCGCTGGCGTCGGCGATCAGTGAAACGCTGTCAAATTTGACAGCGTTTCACTGATCGCTACCGCCAGCGAACTAGGTGTGCGCAGGCCTTAAATCACATTATGGATGGAACTGGGAACGAGAGGTAAGGTTACTTAAAAAAGCAGCCAAGTGCGAGTCGGACTCGCCCATGAAGGGTTCCGTAGCATCAAGTAACATAATATAAAGGTTTTTGTAGTTCGTCGAAAGGTAAATTGCGGGTTACGACTGCAAAACTACTGACTACAACAACTCTTCGGCAAAGATCGCCAAACTTCGCCGAAATTCGGGAGGGGTGGTCAGCGGGGTTTTTTTTGCTTTCAGTTTTGGCGGCACTCCCGGAGTACCTACCACTGTTTTTTTTTGTAACAGAACTGAACCAAGCCCTAGTTTGATGAGTGCTCTTCTAGGATTGGTGGCATGCCACTGGCACCTAGACTCATCTAGCTATAAGACGATTCAAAGTGATCCTTGTGATACAACTGAATAAACACTCTTTACTTTGACTCACTACTCTTTTATAAATAAATAAATATTATAGACAATCCACACAACACTATCTAACCCCAAACTAAGCAGAGCTTGTGCTATGGGAACCAGATAGCTGATATAATACTTACTTACACAATTTTTTTTGTAATTACATACATAAAATACTTACAATATACCTAATACCCAGACAGAGAACAAGCATCTGTGTTCACTACACAAACATTTGTTCACGGTGGGGATCGAAGCCGTAGGTCGTGGGCTTAGAAGGCAGAGCTACTACCAACTGAGCTGAGAGGCCAGTCTTACTTTTACTATTTTTTATGACTTTGGCTTCGTCGTCGAGTGTTCTGAAGTTTGTTGCCTGTAAGTATTATTATAGCTACCCAACCTAGATTGCCACAGTTTCAAAGTCGAAACAATAGTAGGGAAGCAGGGGGAATAGCGCTCACTGGGTAATGGCGCTCACCTCTGTAACTCTGTCAAAATGGAACGTAGCAACATGCCATAACGCGTGAAGTACGAGGAAAGGGAGTCTCTAACAGACAGGGATGCAAACGGGTAGTCAGCTCGCGTCATGTGACCGTGAAGTAAGTTTTTTCATTTTTGTTTTTTGTCAGTAAGTCCAAAACTTAAACTATTTATCTATTATTAATTTTACTTTTCTAACAATAAAACTATTTAATTTTGTGATAAGGTAATCATTATTCAACAATTGTGTATGTATTGTTTTTTAATTTTAAATTGATTACAAAATGACTGACTGAGCGGCATTACCCAAAGCCAGGGGCAATGCCGCTCAAACCTGTTTTTTTTTATAATGTTTTCCTACAGCTAGTAGGTCAAAGATATATGCTTTTGTTGTTAATCTGTTGATAACTCGATAATTAAAGACTATATTACCTTTCTTAATTTTGATTTATTCTATATAATTTAAAAAATACACCTAGTTTTCCTTAGGTGAACGCCATTCCCCCTCCTTTTGCATAAGTACAAGATGCACAGCGTCACGTCCACAAAAGGATGATAACCACACAATGTGATTACGTTCTCTCTGGGTTACAAGGTGAACACAAGTTTGTCCAATACTAATTAATATAATACTGCTGTGTGCGAAGTTGCGAACTAGGATTAATTTAGTGCAGTCTACAAATAGTGCAGGATAGAGCTTGTTTGTACACAGTGGCTTGTACGAGTTTTACTTATTGGGACTTAGCTAAGTAGCCCTGTTTACGTGGCTTAGTTTGCACAAAAATGTTAAAACATTTTAGCTTGTCCGTGCCCAGTGCAGCGCGGAAAGCAGGGCTAATACCAACTAAGCTGAGACGCATGCCGAAGTATCAAGCCTATGGCCCACCCGATGGTAAACAGTAACCATTGCCTATATCAAAGAATTTCCAACACCGCTTACTGCCACGCCATCTATTACATACTTACTCGCGCTTAAAAGTAACGCTTAAGTAGTTCGAGGTTTCTCTTTTTGTTTGCATTGAGAACACATTTGCCAAGTAAGTTGGAAAGATGGCGCTTTGTTTAAATTTATTGTGATAAATTTAAACAAAGCGCCATCTTCCCAACATCTGTACTTAGCTTAGTGCAGTGCTTTTTTAGTTTGAAACACAAATCAGAGATGTCGCTGATTCAAATCAGATTAAAACTTACTGTTGGTGGTGATATTTTTTGTTGTACGTCAATATCAATTTCATGGAATTGGCTGCAAAAATATACATAAGCTCCGGGCTTGCTCCGGGCTGTGCTTTCCAAACTGTACATTCCCATTTCTGTCTCCCGATTTTATAGTTGTCAGCTGTCAAAGTCGGAATGATTGCCTGACATTGACAGTCGCAAAAAATTGGCGTCAAATCAGCGTCACGTCACGCACGTCACAGAAGCAAGCAAGCAACACGTCAAAAAAAATCGTTTGCTTGCATTACCGCTGCCGCCCGGATTTTGTGAAATTGTGTTTAGATCCTGAATAATTCCAATCCAAAAGTGTTGTCTCTCCGAGTGCAGCATAATCTTCAGGTAAGTTTCTGCATAAATTAAATTGCCACACAACCTTCAGTTGTAGAGAAACCTCTAGTTTTATAGGTTACTTTCTCAGCGAATTTTTGTAATTTCTCCGTGTTTCTATGGTGAACCAAATTATCCAATGATTTGTTCCAGTTTTATTTTTGTCCGTAGTTACTTTATGCTCTAATTTTTCGACGTTTATATCATTGGCTCTTCCTTAACCGTTAAACTTGTGTTTTGCAACTTTAGTATCTAAGTTTATATTAATTTGTAAGTCGTTCCACGGCATCAACCTTCAAAAACCATTGCAGAATGTCAACTCAGGAGAGTGACGCGCCGTTGCCCGAAGGATGGGAGATGCGAACCAGCCGCTCCACAGGTATGACCTACTATCTGAATACCTACACGAAGAAGTCCCAATGGGAGCGCCCGGAAGCTCCAGCCGACCATGGCGAGGTGCGCTGCAGCCACTTGCTGGTCAAACACTCGGGCAGCCGCAGACCATCATCATGGCGCGAGGAGAACATCACTCGCACCAAAGATGAAGCTATAGAGCTGGTGAAGAATTACCGCAAGCAAATCGTTGCTAAGAATGCCACTTTCGCCGAACTGGCATCCAAATACTCTGATTGCTCATCGGCTAAGCGTGGAGGCGACTTAGGACACTTCGGGCAGGGACAGATGCAAGCGGCTTTTGAAGAAGAGGCGTTTAAACTGAAGCCGGGACAGCTGAGCAAGCTGGTAGAGACTGATTCAGGAGTTCACATCATTCAGAGAACTGGTTAGATATGTATGGATTTTTGCTAGGGATATCTCATATAATTTAGGCCAATATTGTTGCCTGTAAGAAAATTTGGGTTTACGGCTGGTGCCAACAATACTGCATTTATTACCTATATCAATGTGTGCTGAGTACTTTAAAAGCATTAGGACTAAGCTTCATTTAAAAGTGTGTGCATTAGCATCTAGCTGTTATTAAACATAGTGGGTATGCGATAAATAAGTATTCATCATCATCATTGGCCTGAAGAAGTCCACTGCTGGATATAGGCCTCCCCTATACATTTCTAGGAAGATGATTCTGCCACCAGTGAACGTCTTTCTGCTATTTTAACAATGTTTTCGGCCCAACGAGTGATTCTTAAGTAATTACATAAAAACACTCTTTAAGGGGGTACGATTTCCATACAAACTTAATTTACACAACTATGGGCGAATAAAGTATTAATGTACACTGAAATAGCTGTAATAGGCTTTTACAGTGGTCCTTATTACCGGCCAGTTATATAAAGTTGGAGTGTCAGCCATTGGTCGTGGCAGTCGGGGCTTCAGAAAAAGAACTAACAGACTTTTACGTCTATTTTGAAACAGTGATGTACAAAATTGACTCTATGCTAAAAGCTAGTACCCGTTAAAAAGAATGACGAAACTATTACTTTTTTGGTTTTTTAGTAATATTTCTGTTATCCTACAGTTTTCTCCAACTTTATATAACTAGCCGGCAATAAAGACCACTGTAAAATTCTATTACAGCTATTTCAGTGTACATTTATACTTTGTTTGCCCATAGTTGTGTAAATTCAGTTTGTATCGGAATCGAACAACCTTAAAGCTCTGAACTCTCTTATGGTTTTGCTTGATCGAGGTATCATGTTGAGTCAAAAGCAAAGCATGGGCTTTCATCCACACATTCAGCACTCATCTAACATTACAAAAATAAAATAATACTGAATGTGAGTACGGAGCTTTAGCAAAATAAGAGCACTTTGTTGGTTAATTTGGCTTGTGTTTGATATTGATTGTATCTAAATAAAGTTTTTGTTTAAATCTTGTTCACAAATATTAGAAAAGGAATTTTAAGAATCTAGATTTTATTAATTAGGCTTTTGAGATCTAAAGTTAAACTCTAAAGTTAACCAAACCACAACTGAAGAGTTCAACTTAGTACTGGCAACTATCTTCTTATAGTGATAGAATCCCAAATTATGTTATGTACCCACTATTATTATCATTTACAGTCAACATCAGAAGTTAATGTTTTACTACTGACTCTTAACTACAGTTTTTCATCATGATACTAGGTAACCAAATCTTTTTGAAGGAAAATATAATAAAAAAACTGACAATTCTCATAAAAATCCTAAATTGAAACTATTAACTTTTAATATTGACTGTACCTGTACCTATATCCTACGGTTTGCTACATAGGTATTATGTAACTATTTAAGAAACTCTTGCTATGTAAAACTTTACGACATTATAATTGCTAAGGACAAAAATAAACTCTCATTTCAAGATAATATTTATTTAATTACCTTGTTCACTATAGACTCATGGTAACACTTACAAAGAATAACAAATATTATTATGATAGACTTAAATACTCCAACGGAACCAGCCATCCGTTGATAATATGCAGTCTTATAATTATTATATTGAGTATTTAATTTTGTATTTAGATTTGCATCATAAAACAAAACAATAATACTTAGGATATTCATTTACAAAACAAAGCTGGGCTTTTTCAATATTCTAGGATTAAAATATTAGCCTTTTATAGTCTTCGAGTACCCGCTTATCATCTGCTCCTTGATTATTGTATGTACACCAGCCTACAAAACCGAAACATTGATAAGAGGGTAGTTCATTGAGTTTCTGATCACTTGTCCTTCCTGATGAAAGCCGCCTCTCGACTGACGCTGATTATAATAGGTACCTATCTACTTCATCCCCAAATAGTTTACAAATCAAATGTTTAATCAAAAGCAATGTAAACAAGTCCTTTAGTTAAACGATACAAACATCACTCGCCCTTAGAATAGCCTCAAGTAATAAGTTGAGAATACACTTCAAATCAAAGTTAAATTGATTTGCGAACTTCTATGGCACATGCTACGAATTTAGGAAACAAAAAAAGTTTAGATAGATTTGTCTTCTTTGTCTGGGCTGTTTCTGATGAGAAGGATGGTGTTGAGGGTGGATTCCTGCTGGTCTTCCGGCGCAGGGCTCCAGATGGGTCCGATGATGGGCGGAGAGCGCTTGCCTCCCCACGCGCTGAACTTCACCTTTCTCTTACCGTCCTTCTTCAAGTGCACTTCGGTGTACGGATGCCCAGGCTTGTAATTCTTCGGTAACGACTCCAGAAACCTCCTGAACGGCAGCGCGTCTCGCAACGTCTTTTCGTCCATCTGAGCGCTCAGCGCCAGAACTTTCATAGGGTGCCGTTTATCCAAGCCAGGTATGAACTGCAACCCAGCTAAATCGAAGCGTTCACCGTTAGGAGAGTAGTTGGAGACTATCCTGGTCAGTTCTGGAATGGAACTGGAGAAGATGATCTTGGAGCCTTTTGAACCTGGTTTGTAGATCATCTGGCCACTCCGCTTGCCGCCCCATGGGCTAAAACGGACGCGTTTCGGCATGCTGGGCTCGCGGATGGCCGCGGCGCGTTTCCACGTCCACATATGCTCGATGCTGGCTTTGTTATCGGCCCTCTTGCCTCCCCACGGACTGAAGTTTCGTTTGTCCACATCTGTGTTGTTATCGTCGTACGCGAAGGGGATGGGGATCTCGTTCCTGAGGTACAGGGTCTTGTCACTGTCGATTAGATTCGGCAGCCAGCTCCGTGCATCATCATCGGACGTTCGTCGTTTCCTCAGCAGTTCGTCGTGGTAGTAGTCCATGGGGTCATTTTGAAAGCCGTCAACCGGGGGTTGGGCTGGGTATTGCAGACTGGAGTCCAAGTGGTCGAGGATGGTGTCTGGACCGGGGCCGCCAGTGTTGATGTACTGGAGACTAGCGCTGCCGAACCAGGAGAAGGTGATCAGAAGCCAGTGGTGGGACATGATTCTGGAAATATAAATTGTTATCATGAGCCCATTGGTAGGTGCATAGGTACAATACCACTTCTACTGTATCGTTCTCGTGTCACTCCATTTTGTTAGCTAACCGTGATGCGGTTTTCGAATTTGAAGGGATTTGCTGATTTGCGGGGGGATTAAATAAGTAGGTACCTACTACAGAATCCTTTGTGATAGACGCAGTGTAATGTCGCAATAGGACGTGCGGTAATGTATTTTTATAGGCACAGCAAACCACTCAATATCAGGTGAAAAGCCTTGACACAACTAATCATCATTCGTTTCGTATAACCTGATAGCTTTTCAAACCAAGAAGGCAAATCATCTTCAATCGGAATAGTAATACCGCCAAGAAAAACGAAAAAATAGGATGTAAAAGACAGCTTCTGAAAACTAACGGTGCACTGCACTGTTTGGGTAAGTATAGGTACCTAACTCAGGTTATACTTTTTTAGGTAGGTATATTTAGGTGACTGATTCACCTACCTAGTACCAGTCTGGATAATTAACGTAGGTACTTTTTTGGGTCCTATGTCCATGATTCCATAAGACTAGTCCAAAAACAGCGGTAAGTATAATTATTATTATTTTAACTTGAAAAAAGCATTTAGCTCAAAGAAAGTTCGTCAATCGATTTATTTTTCATTTCCGTGATTGTCTGTTGCCGTCACCCTATTCACGTATTTTAGGATGTGTTTTATTATGTCAGTCAGTACATACTATTCGTACCCTTTTAGAGAATGTTAAGGACTTACAGTATTAGGCGCATCATGCCCGAGTTCTTTATATCTTAACCCTCATCATGACGTATTTATGAGGGTTTTAGTATTGCTAAAATATTACAGGCGTTCACGCACATTTAATTCTTTTATCCGATTCTAGTGTAGGTACCACTTATTTCTAACACATGTTTTTGCCTTATATTTTAGAGTAGAATATAACACCCAGACAACAGAGAACAAACACCTCTGTGTCCACACAAATATTTGTTCTCGGTAGAGATCGAACCCACGACCTACGGCGCAGAAGGCAGAGCTTCAACCAACTGAGCTGAGAGGCCAGTCTTTTTCATGCCTTATAGTTATGAGATAGATAGCTAGATTAACTATTTATTGTACACAAAGAAACAAATTCAGAATCTATTAAAAATAATGAGTACTATGGTAGGTACATATTATTGGTTAATTTCGATTTAAATATTGTTTTTTATTGCTTCACCTTCTACCCCAACCCAAAATAAACGAAGTTTGTCTAAGAAACCAGATACCTACCTATAAACCAGATAAAATAATAAAAATAGTTCTTCCCAACTGAGCCGTGAGGCTATCAAAATTAATTATTTAGTTTTTCATAAATAACGTATCAGTATCAGTAACCAGTGGCCTTAAGATAGTAGGTATTCCATTCTCACGATAGGGTGGGTAAAGCCCTAAGCAAACACTACCCCTACGTCCATCCTTCATAAGTTATACGCTGAAATGATATGATATCCTTATAATTAATGTTTTAATAAAGTCTTGGAATATGGAATGAGAATAGGATGTCCGTCATTATAACTTTCATGGACCTTATTAGATAGATAAAAAAATATTTAAACATAAACAACACACTCATATAAAATATAAAATGGAAAGTAGAATTACAAAGAAAAAAAATCATGCTAATATTATAAAAAGTAAACATTTTTGTATTTTTGTAATGAATAAACTCTAAAACTACTGTGCTATAGAATAGAGCCATTATGAATATACCCGTAAATCCTTATGGGCTGATTGTACCTAGCTGTTTTTTTTTGGTCCAAGGCTACGGTTACCGTTACGCCTGCAATACCAAAAACATCACAAGCGCGTTGCCGACCCTTTAAAACTTGAAAACGCCCCTTTTGAAGAACCCCATGCTTTAGTCCTTAGGGAAAACTTCAGCAGAAACTTTCCACAGCTGAGTGTTCGCGGGAGAAAGTTCCCGAACGGTGCACGACCACCCAAGCTCCAAGGTGTGAGGATGAACTCTCTGCCTATGGCATATGGATTGCGAAACCTGGTTACTTACAAGCACTAAAGGGCTGACTAACAAACGCACTTTTAGTACGAGAGCCGACAATAGGTAATTAGATTGCCTTTCGACTTGATACAAAGATGAGATCCATGGTAGGTACCAGGACCGCTAAGTAATGCCGATTCCGAATCAAACTGGGCGCATTTAAGCAGGTAGCATCAGAAAATTACTAACAGAAAACTTCTAATCGGCGCCAGGAGGCCTTCAGGCCTGTGCACATGTAGGCGATGGTGATGGCGATCAACTGAAACGCTGTCATATTTGACAGCATTTCAGTTGATCGCCTTCGCCATTGCCTAGATATGCGCAGGCGTTTCGGCACATATTCAGCACATTTCATTTCATACATTTTGTACCCTACTTCTTCCAAAAATAGTTCCATTGGCCGAATATGCGATCCATACGCTACTAGGCATCCATTGTGAGCCAGAACTATTGTCTATGCCCTGCACTTTGGTATTTAAAATTTTATAAAAGCAAACGCACACATATTTTTACAAAAGAATGCTTTTATCCGCACCTTTGTGAGGCAAAATAGCTTTGGGAAATGATTGAAAAGCTATGTTACGATTTGCCGCTTTGCCGCTTCAGAAATCAGAAATCAGAAATATTTATTGCATAACTGTTGTACAGAGAAGATCTTAATGGCTAGGTAGGTACAGTTTTCACAGTTTGTCCGTTCCGGACGTACAATAAAAGGGCAATGGGAAGTTTGTGCCCAATAACAACAAAACAATTATAGGTACATAAATACAAGTTAGTTGGCAAGAACATTAACTACAGATACATCCAAAATAATACGTAAAACTTAAGCTATGTATTATCTTTCGAAATATTCTTTCAGATCGTAAAACGCATTTGCTACTAGCCATTTTCTTAAATGGTTTTTGAAAATATTTCCTTGAAGAGGTTTCATGTCTATGGGTAAACTATTATAAATTTTGATGGCTGTAACAAAAGTACTTTTTTTGTACATCGTGTTGTTAATCTGCGGTATACATATATTATGTTTATGTTTTATTCGTAAGGAATCGGCTCTAAATGATTTTATAACAAAGAAATATTCTGCATTATTTTTAACAAAGAGACACAATTCTAAAATATAAATACAAGTAAGTGTTAGCAATTTTTCATTTTTAAAAATACTACGCAGAGATTCCGTGGACTTCATATTGTATATAGAACGCAAACATCTTTTTTGCATAATAAAAGTGGATTGGATATCTACAGAGTTGCCCCAAAAAATAATCCCATAATTCAACTGAGGGTAAACAAATCCGTAGTATGCCTGTTTTGCGATACTCTTTGAAGATACAGAGCTAAGAACCGCTAATGCGTAACAATATTTTGCGATTTTACTATTTATTTTACAAATATGGGCCTTCCAATTTAAATATGAATCAATGGTTATACCTAGGAAATTTGTGTTATTAATTTCTTTGAGTTCATTATTTCTATTAACAATTTTTATATTAAGTGGAGGTGTTTTATAATTTTGAAAACGTAGTATATTTGTTTTATTTATATTTACTTTCAGGTTAATACTTTCAAGCCAGTTTACAATGGAGCTTAGAGTTTTATTTATTTCAGTTTCATACTCGGATATAGTTTTTTTTCCTTGCGGAATGAAAATTGTTGCGTCATCGGCAAACATGACACACAAGTGTGTGGTAACGTTTGGCAAATGGTTGATGTATATTAAAAATAATAATGGCCCAAGTATGCTACCTTGAGGTACACCAAGTATTACTTTTTCAAATTTAGATTGGATTGTTTCAACGGTTTTTGTCTTTTTGTTGTAACTTTCTATAACAGTTGCTTGACTACGGTTGCTTAAGTAAGAGGTAATAAGTGAGAGTGCCACTCCTCTTATGCCTATGTTTTCTAATTTGCTTAATAGAGTATTATGCTCAACGCAGTCAAAAGCTTTTGACATATCCAAGAAAAGAGCTACCCCATAGGATTTATTGTTTATCTCATCCCAGACCTGTTTTAACATTTTAAATATAGCTAGTGAAGTATTTTTATTTTTTTGAAATCCGAAGTGGTTAGAACTTAAAATTTAATATAATCTATGAATGAAATTATTCGTCGATATATAACTTTTTCAAAGATTTTAGAAAAACTTGGCAATAATGCAATGGGCCTATAATTACCCATATCAGATTTAGAACCTTTTTTGTATAGTGGTTTAATTAAAGCCTTTTTTAGATCGTCTGGAAAACAGCCATTTGCTAATGATAGATTTATAATGTAAACTAAGGGATCAACTACTTTGCTTTGCTTTCAACTTCAAGTACAGTCGGCTGCACTGCAGAATGTGTACAATTCGTAACTTTAATGGCGTTTTCACGGCATTATAACTTCAATAGATAAAGGAGTTTCCATTTAACATCTTAAAAAAAATACTTCTAAAAATAATTCATATTAATAATGGGCCTTTAACAGTCATTTAGCTTAACAGACCGATAAGTCTGTTGCCATCTCTATTTTGTACACATTTTGTAAACTCTTTTAGGTCTCCCGCGACACAGGCTAGTCCTAGTGCGGGGTCCATTGTATACAGAGTGGATACGACAGATGGGCATTAAATTACACTACGTACACTGTACGTGTTAAGTATTAAATCGATACGGTATAAAAATAAAAAGCTACAAAAATGAGTTTTTTTTTATTTCAAACAAACTAAATAGCTTACCGATCCGAGTAAAACGCAAACACCCTTGATAGTAAAACGCGCTCCGGCAAGCGCGCGACATGCCCAGGCAGGCGGCGCGGCGGCCGGGGCGATGACCTGGCGCAACGCGAGTGGAGGCCTGAGCCGCCTTTGAATTGGGTAGGTACGCTCACAACACTACTTTTACTAGTAGTACTTTTGTATGGTGCGGGCGTTTCTAGAGCAACTGCGGCTGTCACTAAACCTCTCTCTGTATGTTCGTAGAGCCAAAGATGCGTTTCCACGGCATTCGCCGTAAATAAAAATCATGTCAGTGTATTCTGACGCCGTGTAAGTTACACGAGGCATTGTTGAACACACAAAACCAAATTTTAATAACGTGTCTTCATCACATCACAATAAAAAACAGTCAATCACAATAAAAACACTAACACTAAATAATAATAATCCTAAGTTACGTATCCTGTCACAATAGAGAAAAGAAATACTGTCCTAAACTTACTTAGTTACTAGTGTCCTATCACAAATTGCCTGTCTTCGTTTTGAATTCGTAAAAATAAAAAAGTGTAAGCTTCCGTGTTCCGGTAGGTAGGCACATCCGTTCAGAACGGTCAGCGGTCGCGAACTGAAGTTGAAAGTAGTTAGGTAGCAATAAGAAAGAACGCACTGACCTATGTCTATTTCTTTTACCCGCGGGATTTTTGCTCTCTCTATGTCACTCTCGTAGTGAAAATGCCTGTGTGTGTATTACTTGCGTCGGAGTGGCAAAAACGCTTCGTAGGTAGGTATAGGTAATCATCTGCTATGAAAAATACATCGTGTTCAAAAAACTTGAAAAATTATTTGCGGCTAAACTACTGCTCCTAATTAAAAGATTTTTGGTACAGAGCTTGAAAATGGTGCCTAGTATATGCAGTTTATTTTTTGTCTCATCAGTCGTATCCACCCTGTATGTGGATTTTTGTATTTGTATTATGAAAATGACAGTGACAAAATACTTTTTGCGGGCCGCTAAAAAGTGTCTGGCTTTATGAATGAGGGTCCGTCAGGATAATAATGTTCCGTGATGGCTAAGTTTACCTAACTTATGCTTTATTGTAAATGCCCTTTTATATAGGTATTATACCTACTGTGATACTTAAGACTGTAACTTGTTATAAGAAGACGAATTGTAATAGGTAGGTTCTATGTCAGCTTCACTAAAATGCATACCTACTCTAGTGATGACGACTGTACCTGTTGAAATACATAGTTGCTGAAAAAAACATTCGAACACTGAAACTGCTTGCCGAGTTAAGATTCCTTTTATGTTTCGCAAACAAAAACGAGAAAATCATTTTGTGAGTTCGATTGTTTTCCGAAAACAAGGGTAATTTATATCCTATGGATGTCAGGACGCAATTTTCAAAACCATAATCCAATTACTTTTTTCTCATCTGTCGTCTCGTTGCCAAAGCTTTGCTTTGTTTTGGGTGAATGGCGCTATATGAATTAACTTTTGAACCTAACATAGTTTTTAACCAATACTCGTAGGCACCACGCTGGAACTTCACTGTTATTATCATATTTTTGTTTTGTAAAAGGATAAAAAAAAACGGGAACCAAGCCGTAGTTTGCTGCTTGCTTGCTGATGGTCGCGTGGAACTGGCACCTAGACTCAAACGTTTCAAAGTGATCCTTGTGATACCTACCATTGATTTGATTTGAGTGTCGAAACCAGTAAAAGAGTGCGAAAGGGGTTAAATCTAATTTTCCTGCCAATGACATTTCTTTTAATCGTGGACTTCAGTTCAACCCGTGATCATGGTGCATGCAACTGTGCCCAAATATCGGGATTAAAAACTAAAAAATTAAATCATGGTAAATATCCCGAAATGTCCAACAATATATTTCCTGTTATAGTAAATTCGGCTACTAAAGAATTGTTTTTACTAATAGACAGCTTAATTTTCGTAAAGATATATTTTAGGCCACTTCTTTTTCTTTCGTGTCACTGATTCTTTCGAACCAAGTGTGGTGAAAGGATTTTAAGTGCGCTACTGACTTCTCTCGATCTCTACAATGACGTCATTGCATCGCGTGGGTCTTTGCTTTCAAAACTTTTCTTCCCCAGCAGTTGTCGGTTCTACGAGATATAGGTACCTACCTACCTAATATGGTTTCGCTATTGCCTCTTCAAAAACTGAAGGAAAACGGGGAAGAGAAAGGCCATGAATAGTTACATCATGAGCCAGACTTTAGAGTCATGTCGTATAAGGAAGGCAAAGAGGTCGCAATCGAAATACCTCAATTGGAGAAAACTGCATCAAAACGCCGACAAGAGCTAAGTTCTTAAATTTAAGAAGAAGATTGCCTCTTCAACTTCCTAGTTCTGATCCACTGAATAAAGAACGATTTAGGCAATAAAGATGAAGGAATATACTTACGTAAAGTAATGAAATATAGCGATAATATGAAGATTTATAGATTAAAAAGGCTTTCCCATTATCCATGCATGGATACCAGGCTAGAGTAAAAAATATTATCGTTTCCTAGTCTCAAGACTAGACCTCGTGTTCCTGACCTACGGTGTTGAAACTTTGCTTAATTTTGGGCTAGAGCTATGAAATTTTCGCCGTTATTTTATTAATTAGAGAATTATGATTTGGTGGCGATTAAAAAGTACCTAAGTACAAGATTCCGGAAAAAAACAAATTTCAAGAAAATTTTTATTTACGTGTCCATTTATTTAGTCTGATGATGATAGGAGGTTTCTTTTTATATAAGTTTTATATTATGGACAATTCACACATCACTATCTATCCCCAAATTAAGCAGAGCTTGTACTATGGGAACTAGATAGCTGATAATAATACTTATTTTTTTTTTCTTGTAAATACCTTAGACAATTTAGATCTAAGGTAAATACATACTTAAAATACAATAAAACACCCAGACAGAGAACAAACATCTGCGTTCACCACACAAATATTTGTTCTCGTTGAGGATCGAACCCACGACTTACGGCGTAGAAGGCAGAACTACTACCAACTCAGCTGAGAGGCCAGTTATTTTCATTCTTATTATTTTAACTTTGTTGTTCTTTAGTTATAATAACGCAGTGAAAAGTTTTATTATCTTGAAAGAATTGTAGTTCTCTCTCTCTCAGTTTCTTGATTACTCAAAGGTTTAGTTTTATTTACTGCAATTTAATGCTTGTTTTATTCTTAGGAAGAGTATCTTCTCGGCTTGGGTATCAGTTTATAATTAACTATTCAAAGCAGTATTTAGATTGGGTAGTTATTTGCTTTGCTGAGTGGCAATTTATTCTATTTTAACCATGCCTAAATTGGTATTTTACGTATGATACCTTCGCAAAAATGACTTTTTTTTACTAAATTACGTCTATGCGGTACCTTAAGATTTTGAGATTTGCTGTTAAAAAATTCATAACTAAATAACTAAGTGACATTTTAAAAATCGCAAAAGGACTAATTGTAGACTATACATTTGAGATTAATTCGAACTAAAGTGTGTTAAAAAAATATACTATTTAACATGACATTCTATTTAACGCTAATGAAAATCGTATGTCAGCGTTAAATAGAATGTCATGTTAAATAGTATATTTTTTTAACACACTTAAATTCGAATTAATCTCAAATGTCTACAATTAGTCCTTTTGCGATTTTTAAAATGTCACTTAGTTATTTAGTTATGAATTTTTTAACAACAAATCTCAAATTTTCGCACGACCCGCTCATTCTAGCCAAGTAGGCTAATGAGAAATTATGTTATAAATTAGTTTTATAGAAGTACTTAGGTACTAAGAATGTGTGCATTGGCACTATTTTTACTGTCTCTATTTAAGGTGACACTTTGTTTGTGTTCATAAAAGTAGCACTAGGTATACAATATTCAATTTATCACTAAACTGACTCAAAAGGTTTAGTCCTTTTGAGTCTTTACTAGGTAAAAATGAAATATGTGCGAAAATATTTTCTGGGCATTTATTTTATATTGAAACGTAAAACATCAAGAACTATGATGACTGTTCGTGTTTTTTTTTCTAGTATAAGCAGGACACCTAGAGTACATTAACATACAAGCTCTACTTAGTTTGGGGCTGGATAGTGTTGTGTGAAATGTCCACAATATTTATTAATTTATACATAGGTATATCTATCCATAGTTTTTCCTGTCTCGTCTGTTTTCATAAGGAACGCAAGCCAATTTTTTATTTTATTTTACTTTATTTATTTATTTGTTGTACCTTGATTTTTTCTCTATTATTCCTTTGTAAAGAGTTAATTCGAAGTCTATAATTGTTATCCTATTTTCCATTTTCCTACTTGTGTAACTACACCACCGTCAAATAATGTTTTTGAAATGATGTTATTTTCCATGCAAAGGTTGCCTGGAAGAGATCGCTCTCAGCTATAAGGTCGCCCATTGTTTTGCCAAAGATCTTCATAAATCCTGTTTTATGTTTCTGTGTGGTGAACAATAACGAGTTATCTATCTAACTATCTAATAAATCAAATTCTATTCTATTCTATGGGTATGCAAAGTCACTGATGCACAAAACCCATTTGTTTTTAAAAAAGCACGTTTTTAGTTTAAAGCTGATGAATAATCGAATAGCCATTAGGAATATCCGCTTCCGCTATTATAAGACACTAGGGACCTCTACAATCAAGAGATAACTTCATTTTTTATGTTTTAAATAGAATCAAAATTAATTATGAAATCAATCTGCTGAAAAACTGAAAAAAACCTAAAATTGCCGCTTGATTTGGATGCTTGGAGGCACGGTAGGCATCCCTTTAGGGTCCAAATATAATATTGATCTGACCGAGGATCTGAAGAGGCGCAAATATGCAGGTCTCGACAGAGCCTCTTATTTTCTCCTCTTGGGGTTGAAACTATGTAAAATTGTATGAATTTTATTACCTACTATTTATTTATTATTTTATTTAACAATTGTCTGATTGTTTTATCTAGGAAATAACAATATTCGTCGAATAAAAAAAGTTAGCCCTTTTTTTGACAAGCTTTAAAAAAAGGTGTAGGTATTATATTTTTATCTGCCTGTAAAAATCGGTAGATTGAAAAATTAGGCCTGTCAAATATCGTTTTCATATTTGACTGCGTTTCAGCTGATCGCCATCGCCATCACCTAGATGTGCACAGGCCTTTATAAATAAAAAATATTAATATGGTAAAAAAAATTGCATTGTCAATTTGTCAAATTTGTCAAAATACATAGGTTGGTAATATTTTGTATCGAATGAAATTGTTGCGTGTACCATCAAATTATATTTGTTTACTTAGCACCATAATTTTCCTAGGATTCCGAACAAGAAGGCTTTATTATTTGCTTAGTTTTCATAAGAGGGATAGTCAGGGGCGGGTCCAAAAATAGTACCTAATTAACTCTTGACTTTTAAAATAATTAGAAAATTAAAAATCATGAAAAGTACATTGTTTCTTATTTTAACAGATTCACGGCATGGTAGACATCCCTGACCTCTAAAATAACCACTCTCTAATTCTAGGTAGCTCCGGCACTGTAGACAACTTCTCAAATCTTAAGGAAAAATAATCTAGATTAAAAAATTAACTTACCCAATTAAAACAAACAGTGCATAACAAAACTGTAAATAACACTATCACTGCTCCACATGTGCTTTATTTGATGGTAACCCTTTGGAAGATTAAGTGGTTATGGTGCTGGGAGGAACGCGTTTGCTCTTTTATACCGAATGACGGACCGCGTAGCGACAGCAAAACAGGTAGTAGGTGAAAAATAAAAATATCTGAGGCAGTTAGACGCACATTCCAAAGAGGTACGAAACGGGCAAGACCAATATGGAGTTTAGAAGTATCCAGATACTTGTTTTTTTTTTTATCCAGATACTTGATACATTCTTCTTCTTATCGAGTCACTGATTCTTTCGAACCAAGTGTGGTGAAAGGAATTTAAGTGCGCCTCGATGAGGCTCCTTTCGTGCACTTGACACATATTTTCGAACTTTTTAGGTTCTACGATACATTGATTTGACAGTATCCCTGTCATGTCAACAAAAAAGATTGGCATTGGGCTAGTTATAGTATTGATGACACTTGTGTAGTAATATGTATGTGGGTAGCTATAAGACAGACAGATGCTGTGTTTTACTACATCTTGGACACTTGGCAGTTCATTTGATCATATAGTAGTACTCATACATACAATCATAATAGTACATTGTTACCTGAGTGTTGAAAGTCACGTTTTTTGTCCCGAGACGGGTTTGGCGCCAGAGCGTTAGCGAGGGCGCCAATGGAGCTTGAGGGACTCAAAAGACTTCCACCCGAGGTAAACACTGTGCTTTTCATTACGAATACAAGGAAAGTAAAAATAAAAACATGAAAGAAAAATTAGTGAAAATGAAGATTGAATTGCCGCCTTCCCGGTTTTTTTTTCTTTTTCTCTGGTGGGCCTTCGGCTTCGGCTTGCCAGCATTATTCAGCCATTATTTTCATTTTCATAATTTAAATCTATGTTATTTTAAATAAATAGTTGAAGCTATACACTAATCAAGTAATTTAGAAGATGTATTATTTATTTAATACTATCTTTATGTTATTTAAATTTAAATATTACATTGCGCTCTAATTAGACTTTTTAAACTTCTTACCGTTGTAATGGGTTTCCAACCTACTTGCTGAATAAAAAGTTGGAATTTGGTTCAACAACCTCCTTGCAGTTAGAAAGACTTTAGAAAGTTGGAACATGGTTGAATAAAATAGAACTTGTTTTTTTTATAATTTGACAGCTGTCAGTAGAAAGCGATTCTCCCTAGGGCTGAAAGTTTTACTTTCAATTAGGCCCCTCAGGCAACTTCAGACCTACTTTCAGAGTATGAGTAATGAAAAATCTCTTTCCCATAGGGGTAGGCAGCAATCACGGATGTTCACTTGCAATGATCGTTGTCCATGAATATTTATAAAAGAAAAGGTAAGTAATAAAAATGTATAAACTCTAGACCATACAGATTCAGACCTGACTTAGGCAGACTCAGAAAAGGCTGCATAGATTTGTAGCTTACTTTTGTAGGTGTGTGGGCGCTCACAGATATTTTTTGATGGCCTCTTGACTGGCCTCTAGCTCAGTTGGTAGTAGCTCTGCCTTCTGCGCCGTAGGTCGTGGGTTCGATCCCCACCGAGAACAAATATTTGTGTGGTGAACATAAATGTTTGTTCTCTGTCTGGGTGTTATATTGTATTCTAAGTATGTATTTAAAAAAAAAAATGTATTCAAGTATTATATCAGCTATCCGGTTCCCATATTACAAGCTCTGCTTAGTTTGGGGCTGGGTAGTGTTGTGTGAATTGTCCACAATATTTATTTATATATTTTATTATTTATTTTTGAATTACCACACCGCAATAGGCCTTAAAATAACAAGGCTAGGGCGGGACTTCACGAATTGGTTTTATCAACGTTTCGCTAAGTTTGATTGGCTCCACACTGAAACTTCATTATTAATATTATTTTGTAAAAATTATACACAATATCAGTTCGAAGGAAAGGTTCTGTTTCCGTGTTTTTTCTAATTTTGTTTTTGTTTTTTCGCATTGTAGATGCATCATAATACCATGCCAGTTTGTTGCTCGTATTTTTTTCTGTCACCGTATTGTTTGTATGCTTACCTTCTACCTTTAATTTTTCATGATTTTTCTTTAGATAGATTCATGAAACTAACTAGAAATAAAGTTTGATGCGTAGTTTTACGCTGATAGACAAACAACACAGTAATTTGAGCCATTATCCCTACCAGCTACCTGGAATTACATAGCTTTTGCGCAACTTCTTGACATCGTATTTATATTTTTATCCTGAATTTCAGGAATATGTTATCAAAAATACGCAGGAATAAGCAAGTTAATTCAAAAGCGATTGATACTCCACATCTCGAATCTTTGATGTTATCCAAATTGAGTTGTAATCATACCTTTTGCCACCTATGAGCCAATATCGAATTCCTGCAGAAATTAAACGTGTGACTCGAGGATTCGCTGTATGGTAGCTACTTTTCTCATTACCTAATACTTCTTTTAATACTCAATACATTTATTGCATAAACATGGTTTAGTTAAACATTTTTTTAGGTACACACATACTTACACTTACACACATTGTTAGTTACAACTTCTTTCTGCCCAGTACCTAGTAGTGAAACTAAATTATATAAATTAATAAAAAAAATGCGTAAACTTTATTCAATAACTTTGTCAACAAATCCAAAAAAATGAACAAATCTTAAGTGTATTTAATATCCTTTCGCCACACTGCGCACTGGTTCGAAGAATCTAGTTACATGAAAAGAAGAAGACAGCGAATTTCAAGATTATACTCTACAGCTCAGTTTAATATTTATTTAAATGGTCAGACAGATGGCTTTATTAATATTCATACATCGAAGCGTTACAAGGAATTCAGTAGTAATTCCTATATTTCCGCCTGTTTTGCTGCCGCTACATAAGATCAGCTGTTGAATTGCAATGGCACATTTTGTTGGCCGTAGGTCCTTGTTACTTCTTGCAGTTATGTCCTGGATGGCGGAAGGTTCCTAGAGGTGACAGGAATAAGACCTCGTTATATTGAATATCCTGTTATTGAGCACTGATGACTTAGTGGTGGCGAGCTAGCCTTCTGGAAAGGCAGGAAAACGTGTTATGAATCAAAAATATTTTTTTGCTAAACTTTGGGTTGCCCTCAAGATAATAATATGAAGCTGTTCGTAATTTTAGATAAATAATAAGTTCAGTTATTTGTTCTAGCTTAAATCTAATTTAAGTTTCTAAGTAATATGATGTTAAATGAACTGTATCTTTTTCTTAAGAGAATAAACTCTTTATACCGCTTTTAAAAATTTCAAAGGGTCAAAATTTGCATACGATAAATCTATCGACGGTGGTCTGCGCCTTTAAAGGGTAGCTAACTCCATTGCGCTTTTCGCAAAATAATTATCTAAACAAATTATTCGTTATTTTTTTATTTCTAACCTATATTGTCCCACTGCTGGGCAAAGGTCTCCCCAAATCCTTCCAACTGTCCCCTATCCGTCGCTTTATCCCACCATTATAGATATTAATATTATTCGTTATAGAGAGGTTTTTTATTTTTAGAGGATGATGTGGTAGAAAAAAGCAATGGTTAGAGACTGTTGGAAGGATTTGGTGGAGATCCTTACCCAGAAGTGGGATAAGGGCTAGATAAAAAAATGTTTTTTTGTTTCCGTTTTTAGCGAGTAAAACGTTGTGACAAAGAATTTTAGAATGTAGGTAAGGATATTAATTTTATAAGCATACATCAACCATCCAACTGATAGGAACTAAAAATGCCGCTCCAACGCTCAGCTGCGTTAAAATTTAGCAAACTTTTGACTACCCAAAAATATTAGTGGAGCTCTTTGTGAAGCGCTCGTCCGTGGCAGTACCTACTACCACCATGCCTATTTCTTTTAAAGCAAAATTGCTGTGTTTCGGTTTGAAGTATTATTTAAAAAATCTCGTTTCCATTTACAGCACGCTGCGTATTTGATAACATCGCGTGTGCTATTTTGCTGATTTGTCAACAACTCCAAGATTACGAGAAAGATGACAATGGTGTTGATTCTTCATATTCTGGAATCTTACGTCTTCCATATTTTCAGGCTGCTCGAATAATGTGAAAATTACGTGCAATAATAAATAATGTATCATCATCAGTCGGGGAAGTCACTGCTGGGCATTCTTCTTGTCATGTCACTAGACCTTTAGAACAAGTGTGGTGAAAGGGTTTTAGGTGCTCGTCAAACCTTTCGTGCACTTGACACAGCTTTCGTCGTTTCCGCACGATGTTTTCCTTCACCGTTTGAGAGTAGTAGCATAGTGCACACTATATTCAATATTTCTGTAACATAAACAAATCCTTGCCCGCTCCATCCACCAACTTCCGGCCTAAAAGATAGATAGATAGATAGATAATTATTTATTGTTCACCACACAGAAACATAATACATCATGAATCATCATAATACATATCATTCGGATTCAGGAAGATTTTCGGCAAAAAAATGGGCGACCTTATCGCTTTGAGCGATCTCTTCCAGGCAACCTTTCATGACTTCATGGCAAAATATCATCACTATATACTAAAACAGCTAATTTGATATTATTAACCTGGAGAGTAAAGTCAAGAGTAAAGAAAGAGAGAGGTTTTTGCGTGCGTTCGCGTCCTTCATTATCTGTTTTTGCAACGTGATCCCGCCAGAATCGAATGAGCTATCAATAAATCATGTTATCGATACATCACCTACGTTACTCATTATATCGCCATTATGAACTCGTGGGATACCCGCGACTTCGTTCGCATCAAAGATTATTAACAATAAATTATAGTTTAAAAAACTAAAAAAAAACGCTTTTATAACTAATTGAACTAAAAAGTTAAAAATAAAACTGTAATAATCAATTGAAAAATTTATATTATTGTACAAAAAAGCGTGGGGTGCTTTTTATAATAACTTCAGATTTATTAAACTATTGATAAAATATCTACAACAATCAAAATCAAGCACCCCACGCTTTTTGTACAATAATATAAATTTTTCTATTGATTATTACAGTTTTATTTTTAACTTTTTAGTTCAATTAGTTATAAAAGCGTTTTTTTTTAGTTTTTTAAACTATAATTTATTTCTTACTTTTTAGTTTTTTTTTTATTTTTTTTTCGTTTTTTTAATTTTTTTTTCATATTATTGCATTGTCATCGACCTTTGACAGGTGTGCAAAGTTTGAATCAAATCTGATCGTTCAAAGTAGGACAAAATCGAGCTCAAAGAGGTCGGTTACATACATACATACAGGTGAAGCTAATAAAAGCGTTATAAAAAAGGCATGCCTGAGGATGACTGTCGCTTACTATAATTTTGACTTTTGAGTTTTGGATCTAGAGAGTTTTTTAAGAAATTTCTTTCGTAGTATTTAAAAATAAATAAATAAATATTATAGACAATCCACACAATACTATCTAGACCCAAACTAAGCAGAGCTTGTACTATAGGAACCAGATAGCTGATATAATACATTAACTTATATTTTTACTCATAGTGTCTTTCGTACTCATAGACTTTTAAAATTTTTAATAAACTGAACCGAAAATAGAAAGATATTTTAGTTTGTTACGAAAATTACAGTTTAATTGGAACTTTAGTTTGGGAAAAAAGCAGAAGAAAGAATACCAGAAAAAGACTAATCGTATTAGGCCAGGAGGCCTAGGCCTTGTAGTGGACTTCTCAAAAAAAACTGATGATGATGATTGAGGTCATAAAAGCGCGTAAACATGTAAACTTTCAAAATTTCTGGATAAAATCAACACGGTAACTAAGTTTTCACTGTTTTTCATACGAATATAGACACAAGACGTCTTGTTTTCATCAATTTGAAGAAAATGCAGCAAAGAGAGCCTAACTTAATTAAGTAAGTATTCAGTAAGTCTTACATAATATACTGAACCTTACCTACTTATTATTTGGCTTTAAGGGGGTACGATTTCCATACAAACTTAATTTACACAACTATGGGCGAATAAAGTATAAATGTACACTGAAACAGCTGTAATAGGCTTTTACAGTGGTCCTTATTACCGGCCAGTTATATAAAGTTGGAGTGCTAGCCGTTGGTCGTGGCAGTCGGGGCTTCAGAAAAAGAACTAACAGACTTTTACGACTATTTTGAGACATAATATGTTTTAAGCTCACTCACGTATTCAATGCCGAGTACCCGTTAGAAAGAATGACGAAAAAATTACTTTTTTTGTTTTTTATTAATATTTCTGTTATCCTACAGTTTTCTCCAACTTTATATAACTGGCCGGCAATAAAGACCACTGTAAAATTCTATTACAGCTATTTCAGTGTACATTTATACTTTGTTTGCCCATAGTTGTTTAAATTCAGTTTGTATCGGAATCGAACAACCTTAAGGTTTTATTATTTGGTTTGAATTTAATTCATATACTAAGATTGAATTATGAATAAATTTTGGAAATATATAGGTAGTATTTATTGTTCTTAGTAGTATGTATGTGTAAGTAGTTTATTTATTAGTAGATTAGCTTGTCATGTTTCTGTCGGTCATAATTTTTAAATATGTTCACATTGCTACCATTTAACTTTTAGCTTTCTCTTAGCACCAAAAGTTTGCTGAAAGGAAGGCTTTTACGTGAAGTTTTTCAAATCCATACAAAGTCAACAAAATCGAACTCAAACAGTCGCATACACCTTTAGAATCGTGGTGGAGTTACCTTTATACTTTATTTCTTTGAAAGTATTGATGAAACCTTATCGACACAAACTTACTGCTGGCTGGCGTACATTAGGTACAGTTAGCTGCACTAAAACTAACCAAAGTCAAAATTCGTTAATTCAGGTGGCAAATCAAATCAAAAGTGTATTTATTTAGTAGGAATGCAAGAATCACTTTGAAACGTCTTAAAGCTAGGTGAGTCTAGGTGCCAGTTCCACGCGACCAAGCCAAGAAGAACAAGCAACAAACTACGGCTCGGTTCCTACCGTTTTTTTTATATGATCCTTTAACAAATCAAAAATAAACGAAGTGAAGTTCTCCATAAAAAATAATAAATAAATATTGCGGACAATCCACATAACACTATATCTAGCCCGAAATAAAACAGAGCTTGTGCTATGGAAACCAGATGGCTGATATAATACTTAAATACATTTTTTTAATGCAAACGTAGAATACAACATTATTACCAGACAGAGAACAAACATTATACTTATGTGTTTAACACAAAAATATTTGTTCTCGATGAGGATCGAACCTATGACCTACGGCGCAGAAGGTAGAGCTACTATCAATTGAGCTGAGAGGTCAGTCTAAGTGAGAGAGAATATTTAATACCTTTGAATAAACTTAGATGTCTTTTCCTCAGGGCTGAGTTCCATGTTTTCGTTGATCAGGACCGGCGTCCAGAATTCATCCTTTCTATTACCGTTTGTTTTTATATAATCAACCTTTTGGGGGCAGGTGTTTGACGTTATCTACTGAAATTGCCTATCTGCTACCAGTGTTAAGTGATGTCAATATCATTATTTCGGAAACTTAAAGGGGCATTTGGACAATGCTTATATATATATAAAATATTTGTTTGTCAAAGGTTTTCCTTGATATATCCTTAGGCTGTCCTAACTTTGAAACAGTCTCCTAGCCTAGGAGCCTATAGTCAACGTCAAAGTGGATTTATTTACAGAATTACAGGTACAGGGTTAATGGTTAATGGTTAATTTTTATAGATCCATTGTAGTTCTGCCCTTATGGGCATGTAAAATTTAAATAAAAAAAGGTAAAATAAAAAAGGTTTGTCTAACATTGTCTTAAATGTCAATGATAAAAAAATTATAATAATAATAATATAAGTAAATTAACTAATTGTTATGTTTGTCAGTAGGTCGTCCGTCATAAATATATACATTAGGAACATACATACATAGGAACCTATTAACATAATAAAAGATATATTAGGTAACCTATGCTAGCTTCGAAAAAGAAAATGGTTGCCTATGAATAAGATGTAAACTGTTCAGGAGAACAGAGTAACCAGAAACCCGCCGACTCTGTAAAGTCGGTATGAAATAACAATAAAGTTTTGATCCACGCTAGTGACTGATATTGCAGGCAAGACGTCGGCAGCAAGTAGCTTTCCATTGTCCGTTGAGTGCCATTGAGGCAGACTTACGTATCGAATGCCTGTATAATATTGCTTAGTTATTGTGAAAAATATTGCAACGCAAAGTACAGGCACAGGAAATCATAAATCGAAGAGAGACAAACATAATTGCATATTTTATGCATAGTTCTTTTTAGAACAACAGATATCATGCTCTTACATCCATGTGTTTAGTTTGATAAAAAACTGGCGACCGCCCGTGGTTTCGCTCGCCCCGATCCCGTTATTTTTTCGGGAAAAAAAGCAGCCGTTCTTGGGTTATAAATAGTGTAACTAGCACGACTTTCTTTTATAATATAGATAAATAAATAAAGCCTTTTCCTTATTCAATTAAGTATAAGGAACTTAATAAATTCAATTGCAATTTATGTATCATATTATTATGAGTAATATTATATTATTAGTTATACCTACATAAACAATTTAAAAAAAACTCTAATTAGTCCATTATCTACAAATTAGGCATACCTAATACGAGTAAAGAATATGAGGGAAACAAATATAAAATAAATCGACGGTATCAATCAATGATAAAAAAAATCTGTAATATATTTCCTAATCAGCTTGCTATTTGCAAATAAATAATAAAGGTTTTATAAGTACCTGTAGCAAGGATAAGAAGAATAGGACAAAAATATATGGATAGAAGATTGATCGTTCAAACAATGTAAAACAAGCTTTTCAGTGATACATCTCAACCCTCCACGGCCCATAACACAAACGTATGTCATTCTCATGCAAATGTTATCTAACATGTTGTCTAATGTTACTGTTCGTTCACAGATCGGTGACTACAAACTGCCATGGTAAGTGTTTGGGAAGGTCAAGGGGTTATATCTATTTTGGAAAACATACACTATTGTTATTTTTCCAGTTTCTTTTTCAATGTCAATAGACGACAGGTCTCTAAGAAAGCAGATGGCAGATGAACAGCGGCGTCTTTACCTATTGTGCAGGGTGTGCGGTGCACACGGGCGCAGCGTCCTAGGGGGCGCCGAGCGGCGCCGCGGCGGCGCTCGGCGCTCGAGCACGGCTAGGAGCTCGGCTAGGACCGCTACGGAGCTCAACTTGGCGGGCGCGTTGGCCGGGCGCCGCACTTTCAATGACCAACGTAAAAAAAGCTCCGCTCTGCATAGATTTTGTATAGCATCTTGAGCTCTTCTAATATTTGATGAATAACATCATAGGGGCCGACGAGTGCCACTGGCACTCGGCGCCCCCCCCCCCTGTTTTTCTCCTCATAAAGAAATAATTTTCAAAATTTATTTCTAAATGCATTTCTAAGCTGTAAAAGAAACACACCCTCCAAGTTTCATGCTTCTAGAACTTACGGTTTAGGCTGTGCGTTGATTTTTTTTTAAACCATTTTCCCCCTTTTTCTCATCATAGGGAGAGAATTTTCCAATTTCCTTTCTTAGTGCACCTCTACGCTATAAAAGAAACACACCCTCCAAGTTTCATGCTTCTAGGACTAACGGTTTAGGCTATCCGTTGATTGACAGTCAGTCAGTCAGTCTGTAACGTAAGAGTTTTATATAGGTACTAGCTGTCACCCGCGACTTCGTCCGCGTGGTTAGTATAAAGTCATAGTTTAAGTTCGTTTAAAAGAAACTATTTTATGGTGGAAAGCGGACAACTATTGATATGTTTTCACTGTTTTTTTCGTATTTTTTGTGAGTTATTTTTCGTGAATTTGTCTTAGTTGGCTAAGTTGGGTTATGTATGCGTTGGTTTTACATGACCAAGTGCTGATTACCTTAGTTTTGAGTTTGCATTCAAAACTATATAAAGTGTGTTCGAAAGATGGTAAATGCTGTTGTAGCCGATTTTTTTCAGCTGTGTTTAGTTTTGGTATTATAGGTGCTTCCCGCGATTTTGTCTTAGTGTTTATCATGGGGTTTTTTGTAAACCTTTGTAAGTTATTCAAACCTGGTGACAGATGCTGCGGTAGCAGATTTTTTTTAAATGTTTTTTTGCGTATTTTGTAAAGCTCTTTTTCGTGATTTTATTTTAGTGGGTAATTTGGGCTATCGTATTCGTTGGTGCATAATCGAATCTTTTTTTTTTAGTTTGACATGATCAAATGCAAGTTACCATCGTTTTGAGCTTGTACTTTAGAGTGTATTTGAATTTGAAGGCGAGTGCTGTTGTAGCCGTTTTTTTTCAGCGGTGTTTAGTTTAAGTATGATAGATGATTCCCGCGATTTGTCTTGGTGGTTATCATCGGTTTTTTTGTAAGCATTTGTGTGTATTAAAACCTGGTGAGAAATGCTGCGGTAGCTGAATTTTTTTTAATGTTTTTTTTGCGTATTTTGTAAAGCTATTTTTTGTGATTTTATGTTATATTAGTGGCTAATTTGGGGTTTCGTATGCGTGTTGGTGTATAATCGAATCAGATTTTTAATTTGACATGACCAACTGCTGGTTACCATAGTTTTGAGCATGTTCTTTAGCCATTCTTTGAAGCGGTGCAGTGTTTAGTTTCGGTATGATAGGTGTTTTCCGCGATTTTGTCTTAGTGGTTACGGTGGGGTTCATGAAAAGTTTTGTGTGTATTCAAATTTGGTGACAGAAGCTGCGGTAGCAGATTTTTTTTACTGTTTTTTTGCGTATTTTGTAAAGCAATTTTTTGTGATTTTTCTTTAAACTATTTTCCTTTTTTTCTTCTTTTAGGGAAATAATTTTCCTATTTTCTTTCTTAGTGCACCTTTGCTCTATAAGAGGAACACATCTTCCAAGTTTCATGCTTCTAGGACTAATGGTTTAGGCTGTGTGTTGATTTTTCTTTAAACCTTTTTTCCCCTTTTTCTCCTCTTTGGGAAAGAATTTTCCAATTTCCTTTCTTAGTACACCTCAACGCTATAAGAGGAACATACCCTCCAAGTTTCATGTTTCTAGGACTAACGGTTTAGGCTGTGCGTTGATTGTCAGTCAGTCAGTGAGTCAGTCAGTCAGTCACTCAGTCAGTCAGTAACGAAAGAGTTGTATATATTTAGATTAGTGGCTAATTTGGGGTTTCATATGCGTGTTGGTGTATAATCGAATCAATTTTTTTTATTTGACATGACCAATTGCTGGTTACTATAGTTTTGAGCTTGTACTTTAGAGTGTATTTGAATTTGAAGGCGAGTGCTGTTGGAGCCGATTTTTTTCAGCAGTGTTTAGTTTAAGTATGATAGATGTTTTCCGTGATTTTGTCGTAGTGGTTATCATCGGTTTGTTTGTGAACCTTTGTGTGTAATCGAACCTGGTGCCAGATGCTGCGGTAGCAGATTTTTTTTTAATGTTTTTTTGCGTATTTTGTTAAGCTATTTTTTGTGATTTTTCTTAAAATCTTTTTCCGTTTTTTCTTCTTTTAGGAATTTTTTTTTCCTATTTTCTTTCTTAGTGCACCTCTGCTCTATTAGAGGAACACATTTTCTAAGTTTCATGCTTCTGGGGCTAACGGTTTAGGCTGTGCGTTGATTTCTCTTTAAACCATTTTTCCCCTTTTTCTCCTCTTCGGAAAATAATTTTCCATTTTCCTTTCTTAGCGGATGCCTAAGTCATAACATCTACCTGCATGCCAAATTTTAGCCCGATCCGTCCAGTGGTTTGGGCTGTGCGTTGATAGATCACTATGTCAGTCAGTCAGTCAGTCAGTCAGTCAGTCAGTCAGTCACCTTTGAGTTATATATTTAGTTTAAGTATGATAGATGTTTTCCGTGATTTTGTCGTAGTGGTTATCATCGGTTTGTTTGTGAACCTTTGTGTGTAATCGAACCTGGTGCCAGATGCTGCGGTAGCAGATTTTTTTTTAATGTTTTTTTGCGTATTTTGTTAAGCTATTTTTTGTGATTTTTCTTAAAATCTTTTTCCGTTTTTTCTTCTTTTAGGAATTTTTTTTTCCTATTTTCTTTCTTAGTGCACCTCTGCTCTATTAGAGGAACACATTTTCTAAGTTTCATGCTTCTGGGGCTAACGGTTTAGGCTGTGCGTTGATTTCTCTTTAAACCATTTTTCCCCTTTTTCTCCTCTTCGGAAAATAATTTTCCATTTTCCTTTCTTAGCGGATGCCTACGTCATAACATCTACTTGCATGCCAAATTTTAGCCCGATCCGTCCAGTGGTTTGGGCTGTGCGTTGATAGATCACTATGTCAGTCAGTCAGTCAGTCAGTCAGTCACCTTTGAGTTATATATATATAGATTAGTGGCTTATTTGGGGTTTCGTATGCATGTTGGTGTATAATCGAATCTGAATTTTTAATTTGACATGACCAACTGCTGGTTACCATAGTTTTGAGCATGAACTTTAGAGTGTCTTTGAATTTGAAGGCGAGTGCTGTTGTAGCCGATTTCTTTCAGAGGTGTTTAGTTTAAGTTTGATAGATAATTCCCGCAATTTTGTCTAAGTGGTTATCTTTGGTTTTATTGTAAACCTTTGTGTGTATTCAAACCTGGTGACAGATGCTGCGGTAGCTGAAAATTTTTTAATGTTTTTTTTTGCTTATTTTTGTAAAGCTATTTTTTGTGATTTTTTGTTATATTAGTGGCTTATTTGGGGTTTCGTATGCATGTTGGTGTATAATCGAATCTGAAATTTTAATTTGACATGACCAACTGCTGGTTACCATAGTTTTGAGCATGTACTTTAAGAGTGTATTTGAATTTGAAGGCGAGTTCTGTTGTAGCTGTTTTTTTTCAGCGGTGTTTAGTTTAAGTATGATAGATGATTCCCGCAATTTTGTCTTGGTGGTTATCATCAGTTTTTTTTGTAAACATTAGTGTGTATTAAAACCTGGTGACAAATGCTGCGGTAGCAGAAACATTTTTAACGTTTTTTTTTGCGTATTTTGTAAAGCTATTTTTTGTGATTTTATGTTATATTAGTGGCTAATTTTGGGTTTCGTATGCGTGTTGGTGTATAATCGAATCAATTTTTTTAATTTGACTTGACCAACTGCTGGTTACCATAGTTTTGAGCATGTACTTTAGAGTGTATTTGAATTTGAAGGCGAGTGCTGTTGTAGCCAATTTTTTTCAGCGGTGTTTAGTTTAAGTATGATAGATGATTCCCGCGATTTGTCTTGGTGGTAATCATCAGTTTTTTTGTAAACATTTGTGTGTATTAAAACCTGGTGACAAATGCTGCGGGAGCTGAAATTTTTTTAATGTTTTTTTTTTGCGTATTTTGTAAAGCTATTTTTTGTGATTTTATGTTATATTAGTGGCTAATTTGGGGTTTCGTATGCGTGTTGGTGTATAATCGAATCAGATTTTTAATTTGACATGACCAACTGCTGGTTACCATAGTTTTGAGCATGTACTTTAGAGTGTATTTGAATTTGAAGACAGGTGCTGTTGTACCCGATTTTTTTCAGCGGTGTTTAGTTTAAGTTTGATAGATGATTCCCGCAATTTTGTCTAAGTGGTTATCATTGGTTTTTTTGTAAACCTTTGTGTGTATTCAAACCTGGTGACAGATGCTGCGGTAGCTGAAAAATGTTTAATGGTTTTTTTTGCGTATTTTGTAAAGCAATTTCTTGTGATTTTATGTTATATTAGTGGCTTATTTAGGGTTTCGTCTGCGTGTTGGTGTATAATCGAATCAGATTTTTTTAATTTGACATGACCAGCTGGTTACCATAGTTTTGAGCATGTACTTTAGCCGTTTTTTGAAGCGGTGCGGTGTTTAGTTTCGGTATGATAGGTGTTTTCCGCGATTTTGTCTTAGTGGTTACGGTGGGGTAAACTTTTGTGTGTATTCAAATTTGGTGACAGATGCTGCGGTAGCAGATTTTTTTTTACTGTTTTTTTGCGTATTTTGTAAAGCAATTTTTTGTGAATTTTCATGAAACTTTTTTCCTTTTTTTCTTCTTTTAGGAAAATAATTTTCCGATTTTCTTTCTTAATGCACCTTTGCTCTATAAGAGCAACACATCTTCCAAGTTTCATGCTTCTAGGACTAATGGTTTAGGCTGTGCGTTGATTTTTCTTTAAACCATTTTTCCCCTTTTTCTCCTGTTCGGGAAATAGTTTTCCAATTTCCTTTCTTAGTACACCTCTACGTTATAAGAGGAACATACCCTCCAAGTTTCATGCTTCTAGGACTAACGGTTTAGGCTGTGCGTTGATTGTCAGTCAGTCAGTCAGTCAGTCAGTCAGTCAGTCAGTAACGAAAGAGTTTTATATATTTAGATTTAGAAGAAGAAGAAAAAAAAAGCAGAAGATAGTCATGTCAACACCATAATCATGGATATGTTTTGGCTTGTTAGGGTAAACACCAGAACACCTTGCATAATAATAATTCTAAATATAGTCAACAGGACATTGTGGTAACCAAACTGAAAAATTTCTTCTTAAAAATCTCCAAACAATAGAGTTAATTACCCATTGGGGAAATTTGACAGTTTGTTGTAACTTGATGTGCTGTTGCTTGTACTTTGTATCCATTCCATTTTGAACGCGCACTTACTAGGGGGCGCTTGGGTAATGTTTGCACACGGGCGCTACATGGGCTAGAGACGCCTCTGGATGAATGAACTGTCGTACAAAATGTCATCATCATCAACCTAGGTATATTAGTCCATTGCTGGACGTTGGTCTCTCCCAAGACGTGCCACTGAGCCCGGTTTTCGGCTCTTCTCCTCCAGTGCTTGCTACATTTCGCAGATCGTCGCCCCCACCTTGCCGTAGGGCGTCCTACACTACGCTTACCTAAACGCGGTCTCCACTCTAGTATTCGTTTGCTCCAACGATTGTCTGTTCTACGGCAAACATGACCGGCCCACTGCCACTTCAGCTTACTAATCCTTTGAGCTATGTTTGCACCTTGGTTCTCTGTCGGATAACCTCGTTCCGGATTTTATCCTTCAGAGAGACTCCAAAATGCATTTGAGTACAAAATGTATATGAGTATTATATCAGCTATCTGGTTCCTATATAGTACAAGCTCTGCGTAGTTTGGGTCTAGATAGTGTTGTGTGGATTGTCTATAATATTTATTTATTTATTTGACATCGTTTGGGCAATATGCTTGTTGCATCAGCTAGATGCATAAAAAAAATTGTGTGTGTCGGCTCCGACGCACGACTGGAGTTTACTCCTTAAGTACGATTGTCAAAACAGACGCAACAAGCTCAATAACATATAGATATAGTCGCTTTGCAGCATACTCTATACCAGTGCAGCCAGATCGTGCGTATAGAGCGTACCCCCACTAATAGGATGTTTTGCCATCAGTAAGAGTGTGAGAAAGCATTATAAAGTATAGGCAAAGTAAGGGTACACACTACCCACGATCTAGCTGCACTGCTCACACCAAATTAGAAAGTTGCGCAAGATAGGTTGCGCGAGGTCATTCGTTCAGTAGATTTTACCCCTCACATTTTTCTCATACCGGGCGCCTTATATAAAAAAACCGATTCTTAAGGAGTAAACTCCAAAAATTGTTGCTTGTACATGACATTGTGTGGTATTAACAGAAGTTCAAGTTCTGCGGTGACGGCGACTGTCCGCTGTGGGCGCTGGCCGCGCTGCACGCGTTGGGCGCGCTGCCGGCGCAGCTGTTCCGAGCGCTGCTGCAGCGGCTGATAGAGCACGATGTGAGTATTCACCAGCCAATAAGAAGCGTTCAACAATAGCTTAAAGAGCTGACTACTTACAATAGCCTTCTCGTTTGCAGATTCCACCCTTTTTTTTTATCAGCTATCTGGTTTCATACTCATAGTACGCGCTCTGCTTAGTTTTGGGCTAGATAGTGCTGTGTGGGTTGTCCGCATTATTTATTTATTTACTATTTATTTTGAAAGGTATCAAATCACTAGACTTATCGCAATTAAGCAACATAGTTGTGTGTTCATTGTGTAATTCATCAAAAACTACTTTTTGATTCAAAAACGTTTTAGTATCAAAAATATAAGTGCGCCTCACAGAGGCTCCTTTCGTGCACTTGACACATGTTTTCAAACTTTTTAGGTTAAACGATATGCCGCTTTCCTCACCGTTTGAGAGCACTAGCATTGTGTCCATAGTTTTTCGAACAGGAAATCCATTGGTACACGACTGGATTCGAACCCGCGACCGTAGGATCGGAACCGGGGATTACTACCACTAAGGTCACCAGTGTTAGCTACCTTATTGTTTCGATATTTACATACATACATACATAAAATCACGCCTCATTCCCATGGGGGTAGGCAGAGATCACGGATTTCCACTTGCTACGATCCTGACATAGGTACCTCTTTCGGTTCATTCACTCTCATAATATTCTTCATACATGCTCGTCGGTTTATTTATTTATTTAGACAAAGCGCCCAAATGCAAAATACAATTACAAAATACACATTACAATAAATAAAAGTTAGTCTAAACAACACTACAATTACAATATACTCAATATAATTTTAACATAGGTACATAGTCAAAATATTTAATAGTAAAATGTCAAGAAAAATAAAGTTTCCCAGTAATTTACGGTACTTCTAACTAGTGTTGCCCAAATGCAAGAACAAGACGAGACTTAGCCAGTCTTGGTCTTGGTCTTGCGCCAATACACCTAGTCTTGGTCTTGGTCTTGGTCTTGCGCTCCCAGTCTTGGTCTTGTTCTTGGTCTTGCAGCAAGAGTCTTGCAAGTCTTGCAATTACCTATTGCATACTTAAATGTCTATTACTATTTATTAAAGTTTACTTTAAATCTTAGAAAAACGTATTAGAATTGGACCATTGTGAGCTTGAATTAACATAGCCATAGTAAAGATCAAGCAGATTAATAAATAGCTGAAGATTTGATAAGAAATTCGAAAAATCAACTGACCTATATGTCGTTTTCCATGGAAGTAACTGTTTCTTAATAAACATTTATGATTTATAAGCTTACATTTGCTAAAACATGTAAAAAAACAAATGAATTACAATAACTTGACTGTATTTTAAAGAACAATACTTATCTGTCTAGAAAGAGATTGAACCCTCAACTTATAAGAAATTTAATAAAAGAGTTGTACGATTTATCATTTATTTGAATAAAAAATAAAATACAACACAAATCAACAGCTTTATCATTAGGTTATGATACTTTATATCTTCCGAAAAGCGGCAAATTTCTTTGAGAAGTAAGTACAAAACCTTTGATGCCGCATTATCAAAGTGCCGATGGTTAAAACATAACTATGCATGCACTCAGTTTGATTTTAATAGATATTTTTTTATTCTCTATGTTTATGGTATTAGTCGTAATGCGCATAGGTCCAGTTTTTCATATTCTTTGATACAGTTTTTTGCATCTCATAGAATTCCTAAGCGTACCTACCTATACACCGAACTGTTACACCTAATTACTCAGTGAAATAGCGCTAAGTCCTAGCTGCAAGACGCAAGAGTCTTGCAGGCTATGTCTTGTTCTTGCTCAAGTCTTGCACGGTCAGTCTTGGTCTTGGTCTTGCTAAAAATACGCGGTCTTGTTCTTGGTCTTGGTCTTGCAAAAACGCAAGAACAAGACCAAGACTGCAAGACCAAGACTGAATTTGGGCAACACTACTTCTAACCTGGCAAACGTCTGCGATCTGATCGAAATACATGCGCCTAAGGTCTTCCCCTTCCAGCAGTTCCATTCACACTCGCAATTTACTACTATTTTCACTTCGATATTTACCGATACAATAAAAGGTTCTATTAGCTTTTTGAGATATGCTAAATAGTCACGTAGGTATACCTACGTCTCGGTATCGTGTCTGCTACGGAAATTCAATTTGATATCTTCCATGCACTTATCTTTACTTTAACGTGCTGGAAATTATCTGAAAATTGATAAACATAAAACTAGAAAAAAAAATAGTGTTTATCTGTGTTAGCGATGGGCGATTACTACTATATTTTATCGAATTAGTCGATTGTTCGGTTCAGTCGATAAAAGTCGATAACAATTGAAACTAGTCGATTGTTATCGACTGACGGCGCGTGCGGCGTGCGGCGCGCGGCGACAACGACTAGCACCAACTTTAACTACTATTTGCCGCGCGGTCGCGCCACGCAACCACGCAACGCACCTAACTACTATTTTTGCCGCGCGGTCACGCATTCACGCAACGCACCTAACTACTATTTTCGTGCGTACTACTGAATCAGTAGTTACAAAAGATGGTGCGTCGGGCGTGCGCTGCGCTACAAATCTATAGATTAAGTCCGTGCGCCGCTACTTAATGCAGTTATTATGCGATTTAAGTTATTACATTAATTAATTTGTTTTAAAGTATAACAAATTACGAATATAAGGGTAGGTAAAGAATTTCTAACTAAGGAAAACACAGACTAGAATAAAAATTAAGTAAAAAAGGTACTTATAGATACTTATTTGAAATATATTTTCTTACAGAAAATCAACTTATAGCTAGACATCTACCTTCTAACATAATTTTGGTAACTATACTTTTTACTTGACAAGGTCAATTTTACATTTCTATAAAATGTATATTCATAATATTAAAATATACTACCTACGTGTTTACATTAAATGCAACCGAAGTATTATTATTACTTAGAAACAATTGGAGAGTGTCGGACTGAAGATCAGCAGAACCAAAACAGAACATCTGTTTTGTGACTTTGGTGGTCCATCCAAATTTGTCCCAATTGCCTTAGATGGTGTATTCCTACCAGTCTGCTCCGATTTCCGGTACCTCGGCTCATTAATACAAAACGACGGTGACATTGACCGAGACGTGAAAAATAGAATAAATGCGGGATGGATGAAATGGCGACAGGTCACGGGAACAACTTGTGATCCACGGATGCCCTTTAAGCTTAAGGGGAAGATCTATAAGACGATCATAAGACCTGTCGTAATGTATGGATCCGAGTGTTGGGCAACGAAAGGGACGGACGAAAGAAGGGTACATGCGGCAGAGATGCGAATGTTGAGATGGATGTGTGGAGTGACAAGAATGGACAAGATAAGGAATGAGTATATCAGGGGAAGTCTGAAAGTAGCACCAGTGACAGAAAAACTGAGGAGCAACAGGCTGGCGTGGTATGGGCATGTCATGAGGAGGGATGAAAGTCATGTGACTAGGCGAGTGATGAGTATGAATGTGGATGGATGTTTGGGTAGAGGTAGGCCAAAGAAAAGATGGATGGACAGTGTGAAGGATGATATGGATAAGAAGGAAGTGAATACAGAGATGACGGCTGATAGAGGAGAATGGAAGAGAAGAATATGTTGTGCCGACCCCGCATAAAGTGGGATAAGGGCAGGAAGAAGAAGAGAAACAATCGACGCAACACCGTCCCGCCCCCGTATGCACCGCCCCGCGTGGCCTTCCGCAGCGCAGTTCACCGCACCGCACGCATACTTACATGTATAGTAGTTAGTAGTTTGTCGATTGTTATTCGAATAATCATGGGGAGGAACTACTAAATCGACAATCGAATGCGCAGTAGCGCAATTTTCGATTCATTCGATTGTTTTTTTTGAAGCAATCGCCCATCGCTAATCTGTGTAAGTTAACTTTATGTAGACTTAATTAAGCTGCCTTCCTACGGTGCGTGGTTCTGCAGATCACGCACAGCCGACGACGACGCACGGCAACGCACACAGAAAGGGCTCCTGTGCTACCGCGCAACTCGACGCACGAGACCGTTCCCATGGTGTGTCGTGCGAGCTGATCCGCCTCCGTGCGCTCTATGACACATCGGTGGGAAGGGGCTATTACACAGACCTACGTGCGTTAGTTACGTGTATGATGGGCTTTAATTTTAAGTTTAATCATTTGTATGCGAATGCCGACACCTACACGTCTAGGTTTCAGTATTGAAGGATTGTTTTAGTTGTGAAACAAAAAAGTGCTCGTTTCTTTAGCGAAAAACATCTTGATCAGCAAAATATTTTAATTTACACTTTCATCACACTGGGTGCATAAATAGGTACTTTACATTTTCGAAACCTAAACATAGCCTTTATTATGAAACACCATGTCGTAGGTATTGGTTCGAGATCGAAAAAACTAAAAGTTGTCTACACTTATGCTACAGCGTAGCAGATGTGGCTACGACGTAGCATAGCTATCTAGCTACGTCGTAGCAGATCAGATACGTAAATGTAAATTTTCACACACACCTTACCTCATGAAAAAGGCCGAATAGACCAAAAATAAAATGCTGAATTCCGCTATGTACGAGTATTTATAGTGGTCTTTATTTTCTTCTAAACACAAAATTCTTGTGAAATGAGAAGGGCAGTCACAGGAAAAAGTGATTCAGTGCTTTGCGAAGTTTGTGAATCTTTGTTGAAGATTTATGTCGTTGTCGGTGACGTGAGTGTGTTGATTTTATTTTCAGCTTAAAAATGCTCAAACTCTTTTTACTTCAAAAATGTTTTTGGTCTAGCTATCTGTGTAAAATGGATGTTTTTTAACTAAACATTTTAAAAATAAGATAATTATTTTGTTCCACTTCTGCTGATCAAAGGTATTTTTCTTCAAAATTTAATTAAAGGTGACATCGTTTTCTGTCGAGCCACCTTCCAACATCGACAGGCGGGTGCATCAATACTAATAATATTCGTCTGGAAGAGATCGTTGTTAGCGATAAGGCCGCCCATTGCACCTATATTTGTAAATTTTATACTTTTGTGTAAAAAAGGGTATTAATCTATCTATCTATATACATACTTATAGAGTCTGTTCAGAAAGAGAACCGTCGTGGCCAAATTGAGAACTAAAGTTTCGATTTTTATATGGCAGCTCATCCCTTTCTTTCTGTCAGCATTTTGCATCATAAAAATTAAGCATAGGAATAGTACACTAGTTGTGATAGGATCAAAACGCAACAGTCGCGCTATTTTATTGCCCACTAACCAAAAAAAGTGATTAAGCACAGCAGCGCCCTCCATCCCACGACGGTTCTCTTTCTGAACAGACTCTACTTATATTTATTTATTGAAGCACTTCTGTTCATCACAGTATATTGAAACTACGAACACACGCATACAAAAACAAAACATCTAAATCTATTATGTAGTTATCGGTGTGTCCGGGCCGTACCATTACCCTGTTTGTAGATATATTAACATTTCTTTGAGAATGTATTAGGGTAACAGGCTCGCCCACCACTCTTTGTGATCGTATAATTGAATGAAAGCACATGGCTCGCGAAATAACAGTTTTTTTGTAAAATACAACAAGTTTGGCAAGTTTATCATGCGCACTTGATGTGCGGGCAGGTTTTTCCGCAAGTAGGCCGCTGGTGGGCCCTTTTTGCGTGACCCCTGACACGTGTTGCTCGAACTTTTTTAGTTCTACAACACGCCGGTTTCCTCACGATGTTTTCCTTCACCGTTTTGAGAATACTGGCATAGTGCACATACATTTTTCGATAGAAAAACTCATTGGTAAGTACACGAGTGGATTTGAACCCACGACCTTCGGATCGGAAGGTGGGCCCACTACCAATAGACCACCAGTGCTCTCTAGTAAAATACAACAGTTGCTTCAACACACATCTTAATTCAACAACAACAACAAACACTAGGGCTTAGGCATGTCCTAGAGCGGGGAACCCCAGTAATTTAAATAAACCTTTGTGAAACTCAAGTTTCCCCAGGATGATGAAACTAGCTGATGCCACAAGCATAATGGCTCACCTGACCACCCACACCCTTAAAACCGAAACACAGCAATGCTGCTTCACGAAACACAGAAATAGGCATGGTGGTAGTACGCATCCGTACGAGCCACACACAAAGAGTTATAATACACTACACTAGTAGTACCACACTTGTATTACACTATACTAGCAGTTGGTGACCGAGCTTCGCTCGGTATTTTTTTATTGTTAATTTGTATTTCTAAGAAATCATAAGAGTCATATTATCTTTATTGGCTTATTCTTACTGAACAACGCCATCTGCTGGATATGTTTGCAGTTAGTTGCTCACAATCGTCAATAGATGGCAGGAGCAGTCACATATTCAGTTTATGTTTAATTATTGAACTCAGGGTTAAATAATCATTTTCTAAAAATGAATCCTAGCTTGATCGATTTATCGCCCCCGAAACCCTCTGTTTACTTAATTTCATGAAAATTGTTGGCGCCGTTTCCGAGATCCTGAATATAAATGTATATACAAGATTTACTCGTTTATAGGTATAAGATAAGATAAGATAAGACTAGTAATACACCATAGTACAGTAGTAATACTAAAAACTACTGACATGGTGGTCGCTTCGCTTAATTTTGCTCATAATATTTATGAGCAATCTGTGTGATAATTTTCTCCATTTCCCGAATAAATATGATTACCTACGAAAAGGTTAGATACGAGCGCCAACTATAATGAGCTTAGATTCACCTAGTTTAAAAGATTCAAAGTGATCTTTGTGGTTTACTTTTTTTATTTGTGGCTTTGTGACTTGATTCCCGTTTATTTATTGCAGGATGATGGAGCTATGGAGCTTTTAAAAGATACAAGTCTTGGTAAGTCCTTCCTTACAAACACACTCTGAGTAAAAAATTACGAAAAATACACACTATCCTATTAGGGATGGGTTCTTTTTCCCGAAGTCGGAGTTTTGCTACCACATTTCGTCTACGAAAGTAAATGCAGGTGTGTGTCTTTCTCTCTATTGTATGGAGAAAAGATGAGACAGCAAAAAATCGTTGCGTAGTTAGAGTTGTTTATCATCAATTTTCCATACAAAAGAGAGACACGTGCTCACACGAAAAAAACATTTGGTAGATGAAATGTGGTAGCGAAACTCCGACTTCGGGTACAGAAATGAATTTATTTATTTACAATAAACACGAGTGAACTTACAGAGAACTCCAAATCGTCCAAATGCAAATATACAATAATTTGTATTTAATAATTACAAATTCAAATTAAGATGTTTGACCTACCCCAAGTAGTTTTTTGCTTTCCGTTTTGGGATCCCAGTTTTGTCTGAAGAGAAAACTCTTGTAGGTACTCATTCCACACAAGGATACAAACCTGTAGGTAGACTATGATGCGTATGTTTGTTCCCCAGGCTCCCGCGAAGAATCAGCCCGGGCCTTCGCCGCCATCCGCTGGGTCCTGGTCTCCGCATGGAGCTGTTCCTGCCGCGGGTCGGCGCTGGCGCGGGACCTCGCCGTGCTGGGCGTGCCGCGAGCCCACGCCAGCGCGCTGGCCGATATGGCGGACGAACATAGGGACGGTTATGTTGAAGGGGTTAATGCTACTGGATTAGGAGGTACGGATAAACTTTGGGAGTGCCTAAATTGGAAAATTCATCATACGCACTTACCCCATTACTTACAAGCGTTTTTTAAAAGATAATCTCTGTTTAAGCAACTGTCATCTCTTACCTTTCGGTAACGTCAAACAGTGACAGAGCGAACTTTAAGCAGTAAGGCACACCTAAGTAACGCTTGTAAGGCCATTAATGTGCACTTGAAGAACCGACAACCGTTGGGGAATAAAGGTTCTCGAATGGCAACCACGAACCGGAAGACGAAGCGTAGGGCGCCCACCCATCAGATGGACCAACGACATTGTTAAGATCGCGGGAAGATGGGTGGAAAGGGCTCAGAATCGTTCTTCCTGTAAATGTGTAGGGGAGGCCTATGTCCAGCAGTGGACTTCTTCAGGTTGATGATGATGATGACTTGATGTGCGGATTGGTTTCTGCAAGTAGGCCAAGTAGGCCTCCTTAATTGTCTTTTCCTTCCCCAGTTAACAAGCTAACCGATATCTCAGTATCCTCGGCCCCAGAGAGCGCTGGCGAGGCCTACAAGCTGACTCTCCAATCAGAGTCCGTCGGCGAACAGAGTAGACGCGACCTACTGATAGAAAAGACACAGGCCAAAGACCTGCTGGAACAGCTGAAGATCGCTTACAAGAAGATGGAAGAATTGGAGGCAGGAGTCAACTAAATTTTTGAGGAGTTTCAAAGAAAAAGCGATGTTTAGCTTAGGGCGGTTTGAGCAAACTTAGTTAATTCTTATATAGATAGTGCAATCCACGAAGGCGCGCCCCACTATTCCTCCTAACCGTTTATAGTATATGTGTGCAAGCTTCCGTCAATGTCTGAGTGTTATCGGTACACACTAATTACCTATGAGTGCACACGCACACTACAATTAATACGCGTCTTCGTGAATTGCACTATCTATTATACGTTATCAACTTATCACATACAAAACCTTGAATTCTTTTATTTAAATAAACATATTTGTTTAGAAGGAAGGAGGTATTATCAAGTTGTGGAAGCTCATGAAGACTAAACAAACCGATTGTTTATAATTATTCATACATTCCAACCTATTACTTATTTTCTACTAAGGAAAACAACTTTTGCTTGGGTTCGAAAATCTTGTCTATCTATTTTTAAGTTTTAGTCAATAAAATGATTGTGCAAATCAAAAATCAGTTCATTTATTGTCTTGATCAGTCCATGTTACTACAGTTGTAAGTATTACAATAACAAATTATATATTAGGCGTTTATATATCTTAATCGTATTTACAAACAAATGCTTACAAACTAGGAAGGTGGATGTTTTAACGTATGTGATGTTATATTTCTTGTACTTTTTAAAACTAAAATAAACTAATCACAATTCATATTTCATGATATAATTAAAGAAAACGAAAAAAATAATTATTTCGAATAAAAATCACAGACAGAATGTCCATAATTAAAATTTGTTTGTGGCTCGCTTCGCTTTTTATATTTCAGCGAAACTTAGGACATATTCTTAACTGGGAGTAATTGAGTCTTTATTTCTGGATTTTCTTGTCTAAGTCACTTTTATATAAAGAAAACAGATAAATGTTTTATCAGCCCTTTTCAAAGATTTACCTAAAAACCATAAAATAGCTCAAAATACAATCGATCATTCAATACATTATTGTTAATTTCTTAGTAATTTAATCAAAATCATTTGCTCGGTTTTTTTAATCATTTTTTCTGTGGAATAAAGCCTTGAGCAAATGGTGGCAGAAATATAGGCCTTCCGAAAGCGCTATGAGGCAACGACATCGTTAAGGTCGCAGAAGATTAAGGAGGCCTTTACCCAGCAGTGGACGATACCGGGCTGAGATTATGACAAATCATTTTCTTATGTTTCTTCTTCTTCATCTTAATGAATGGCATCTGTCCTTTTCGGATCAATTTTGCCAGTGTCGAGTAGTATAATGAGTTTAATGATGATAAATTACATAGATCAAATACTTTTTCGTCAAGTCGTCAGTCAAAGTCGGCCCTACCCTAATTGGCTTCAGAAAAAAGATGGCCGTTTTTTCCGAAACCATCTGAAACATTTTCGATTAAATCAGACTATCACATAATACACTTTAATTCCAACTGCTAACACTTTGAGCTAAGACCTCAAGTAATGTTGGTTAAAATACCACCAAAATTACACAATTAAAATCAAAAAGCTATGTGACTTCCCAAAATGACAGAAAACTAATCTTTTCATATGTTTGAATCCAGTTCAAAGTAAATTCGTCAAATGTCATCAAAACTTATGACACACTTCGACATACATAATTAATTACCCTTCTTTTGACAAAGTCGGATTAACTCATTTATCTCTTATTCTCTCCAATAGTTTCCCTATATCCTGGGACCCGGTAGGCGCCGGGCGCTTAAGCTTATGCTTAGCATTCAACTTAGGAACGCAACTTTTTACCTTTCTCAAAGGTACGGGGAACTTATCCAGTTTAGAATGACCTCCCAAACCGTCGTAAGATATATCCAAGTCTATGGAGGCTTGCTTCTCGGAGGGCTCTGGCTGTAATTGCTGCTTCTTGTGGAATATACTGGTGAGGTTCTGTTTGAGTGATGCGTTGCGAGCCGCGTTGAGTATGGCGAATTCTGACGGCTGAAAGAAGAATTACATTATTTGTTTACTTTTTTTTTTGAGATGCGAATTTTGAGATGGATGTGTGGAGTGACAAGAATGGATAGGACATGGAATGAGTATATCAGGGAAGTCTGTTATCTGAATAATCAGATTTCAGATGTTTTAGAGAAAGAAAGAGGTATGTCAAGATCCTAGAAAGTGGAAATCCGTGATCTCTGCCTAACCCCATGAGAATGAGGCGTGTTTTATGTATGTATGTATGTACTCATATCTAGTAAAATGAGCGTACCTTCATATTTCCATCCGGTATAACGATCGGCCTTGTATGTAGCGCTGACAACGCTACGCTGCCTTGCTTTAGATTTAAGTATGGCGAATCTGCGTTTTCAATCCGATGCACCATTGAATCCTGAAAATTATAATAGGCATGACGACTAATTTTCAAAATCTCTTCTATCATATTCAGAAGTATCTATTATGTCTAAAATATATCATATTTTTGCAGAAAATTAAGGTTTTTGTGCAATAAAAGTACATTTAAATTTAAATTTTCAAATTCACGCCAAAACGCTCGCTGGTGTCATGGCGTCTGTTATTACGTCACGGGTATGTAAATCAACAGTAAACATTGGTGCTTTTGTACTAAATCAGAATGACGTTTACAACACCGTGACGTAATTCACTCTGACCGGTGTTATGTTTAAGCTATCATGGCGGATTGTTGTATTTTGTAGATTTATTTTAACAAATAAATTATGAATCTCGACATTAATAAGAGAATAAATACATTTTTCAAAATCTTTGAATCCTTTTTTATTAGATCAAATAAATATTATGGCGATACTTGATTACTGTCTCATGCCTATTATAATGCAACTTTCAACCGGTAAAATAGAGGTCTAGTGGTGGCGGTCTCGCCTATCGATCCTAAGGTTGTGGGGTCAAATCCTGTCGTGTACTAATGAGTTTCTCGGTGGAAAAATGTATGTGCACTATGCCAGTACTCTCAAACGGTGAAGGAAAACATCGTGAAGAAACAGGCATGCAATAGTATAATAATATAACCTAAAAAGTTCAAACGCAGGTGTCAAGTGTACGAAAGGGGTCTCTCTGAGGCGCACTTAAAATAGTTTCACCACACCGGTTCTCTGGTGAACTAATGACATGACTCTTGACAAGAGGAAGAGCCAATGTTTTTTTTCAATAACGCAGACAATCCACACAGCACTAAGCAGAGCTTGTACTACCACAAGCTCTATCTGGCTTTGGCTCTAGCTCTGGTTTTGAGTCTGTGCGAGTGCTCATCAGTGTTTTATACTGTGTGTGTGACGTTTTGACGTAGGATTTAATTAGTCAACACTCACACAGACTCAAAACCAGAACCAGAGCCAGACAGACCTTGTGGTAGGCCTACTGAGCTGTGAATGCAGTCTCTGGGACTCAGGACTCTGCCTTCTGCGCCGTAGGTCGTGGGTTCGATCCCCACCGAGAACAAATATTTGTGTGGTGAACATAGATATTTGTTCTCTGTCTGGGTGTTATATTATATTCTATGTATGTATTCACAAAAAAAAAGTACATAAGTATTATATCAGCTATCTGGTTCCCATAGTACAAGCTCTGCTTAGTTTGGGGCTAGATAGTCGTCCGCATTATTTATTATTATTATTATTAAGCAGTAATAAAGCAGTTTATTTCACAGAACGGCACGTAAGTATACTTTGACACGAAGTTATAAGCTTGTTGCGCCCACGTAGACATCGTAGACCCCATGGCTTGTCTATTATTGTGTTATTAACTGTGAAGGCAATGTGACTAACCAGGCTACTATGACTGTCGTTCAGTATAGCGGTGTTGAGATCGAAAGAGTCCGACATCCTTGGCTGTTTGGGCGAGGCTTGCTCCGACATAGACTTATCCACGATTTCGGAAGCTTTTCTCTTCTTCTTCAGCGTTTCGTACTTGCGTTCTGCATTTAGCATTCTGTCTTCAAGATGGCTGAAAGATATGTTTTTGTTATTGTTTGAACTAGTAGTAGAGCTCTTTGTTTGTGGCTCGTCCGGGGAAGTACTACCACCATGCCTATTTCGGCTTGAAGGGTGTTAGAATGCATTCACAAGCTCGAATTGAACAAATTGCTTAATTTGACGTGCGCCTTTTCAAAGCGCACCGTTCGGTTTCAGAGGAACTTCCTCCCGCGAACACTCAGGCTGTGGAATTACCTCCCTGCTGAGGTTTTCCCTATGGACTATATCGAATTGAACAAATTGCTTAATTTGACGTGCGCCTTTTCAAAGCGCACCGTTCGGTTTCAGAGGAACTTCCTCCCGCGAACACTCAGGCTGTGGAATTACCTCCCTGCTGAGGTTTTCCCTATGGACTATAGCATGGGCAATAAAAACAGGTGAAAAAGGGCGTTTTAAAAGTTTTAAAGGGTCGGCAACGCACTTGTGACGCAACGCTTCTAGTATTCAGGCATCCATAGGCTACGGTAACCGCTTCCCATCAGGGAAGTATGATTGTTTGACAACTTAGATTAATAAAAAAAAAAACAGTTAACAAAACACACACAAAGTATTGTAAACCCACATCAACTTATTTTGCAGGTCGGCAACCAGACTCTTCTCGATGCCGATCTGTTGTTTGGCGGCGTGTAGTCGATCACGTGACTCGTTCTTCTTTGATTCCGACTCACAGAGGGCTCTGCAAAACGAACCAGGATTCATTCATTAGCGGTCGCATGCGTGTTATTGGTGGGTTTCTGTTATTTCTTTGCGGGAAAAAGCAGCTAATATTGACTGGCCTATCAGTTCAGTTGATAGTCGCTCTGCTTTTTGTGCCGCAGACGAGGGGTTCGATCCACACCGAGAATATTTGTGTGGTCAACGCATGCAGAGGTTAGTTTTCTGTCTGGGTGTTACGTATTTACATAAATAGTATACAAGTATTATATCAGCTATGTGTTTCCCATAAAATCAAAATCAAGTGTATTTATTCAGTTGGATTGCAAGAATCACTTTGAAACGTCTCAAAGCTAGGTGAGTCTAGGTGCCAGTTCCACGCGACCAAGCCTAGAAGAACTTGCAACAAACTACGGCTCGGTTCTTACCGTTTATTTATATGATCCTTTTACAAATCAAAAATAATCTAAAACAATAGCAGTGAAGTTCCAGTGTGGTTACATAGTACAAGCTCTGCTTAATTTGGGGCTTGATGGTGTTGTGTGTCCATAACATTTTTTTGAATATGCTAATCCAGGTAACTTAGGGGGCGTCCACAAATTACGTGAGATATTTAAGGGGGGGGGGGGGGGGGGGGGGGGGTCGAGTCAAATCTCATCCAATCTTACGTTGGAGAGAGGGGGGGTCTCGGCAAATATCACGCAATATTTTTTCTGATTGAAACAAAAAAAAATATAAGTACATACTAGTTTGGTCCCGTTTTAAGTGTTCAATTTTTATTACACTTATAATTCTCAGCGTTGTAAATAAAAGCCCGAAGCATTTTTTTTTTCTTTTTACAATAACAATCCAACGCGTTTACGTAAGAAACCCACATTTTGAAAAATCTCACGTGAGATTGGGGGATGGGGGAGGGGGTTGAATAAAATCTCACGACATCTATCCAGGGGGGGAGGGAGGGACAGAAAATTCGAAAAAACACCTCACGTAATTTATGGATAGGGCGTGATTGAGCCACAAACATACAATTTGTGACCTTAATTGGATCTTTTGTGGTTTGGCTGGTGGCTAAAACACCTTCGCGTGATGTCAGTGCAGACCTTATTCTCCCAACTCAAATTAGAATGACGAACCTTTTTAACGCGGTGGCGAATGTCGCCACTGTCTTCAGATCTGGGTATCCCTGGAGCATTTGTTCCACCTCCTCACTCGTAGCATTCAGCACTTTTTGCAAACTTCAAACAAAACAACACACTATGAGGAACATTCATAAATCTGGAAAACTTGACTTCAAATCAGACATTTTTATTTAAACACCAAACTACTGGACCAATTTGGATGAAATTTCCATAGGACCAATTTAAAAATACATTTACGGTGAAGGAAAACATCGTGAGGAAACCGGCGTGTTGTAGAACCTTAAAAAGTTTGAGCAACACATGTCAAGGGTCACGCAAAAAGGGCCCGCCAGCGGCCTACTTGCGGAAAAACCAGCCCGCATATCAAGTGCGCATGATAAACTTGACGAACTAACCCTTTGACATGTAAGTAAATTAAATTTCTACTAACATATTATGGATCCTGTTGTCTGACATTAAATTAAGGAATTCCAACTTGCCGAATGAAACTTACCCATTCAATGTTTGTAAGTTCTTCTTGAGCCCTTCATTTTCATCTCTCAGTCGACTGGTCTCCTTATTCTGGACCTTGAGATATTCCATCTGCTCTTTGAGTGCTGAAATGGCTGAGTCTCGGTTCACCAACTTCTTCTCATATGATTTGAGGAGATCTCTGAAAGTATAAATGCAATGTAATGTATGGGATTGCTGGTCTATTGGTAGCAGCCCCACTTTCCGATCCTGAGGACGTGGGTTCAAATCCAGTCGTGCACCAACGAGTTTTACTGTAGAAAAATGTATGTGCACTATGCCAGTATTCTCAAAACAGTAAAGGAAACATCGGCGTGTCGTAGATCCTAAAACAATCGGTTGTCTGTAAAGTCGGTTTACTGACGATAGTTGAACGTGACAACGTCATACAGCTGTCCACGCGGACGCATCGCTTACTCAAGTAGGAGAGAGACAGATGTCGAACGCTGCCGAACGCGGAGGCCGTGCGTGCCTCTTTGTCGCTCGTTCCGCGCTCTCTCTTGCACTTCAAGCCTTAAATGGAACGCCTCAGAGCGAGGTAACGCAACAAAACAAGAGTCGTGTTTTTTCGTGCGTGCAGCCGGCTCCATCGAATTATAAGGCGTTGTCACGTCAAAAGTTCGAACAACACGTGTCAAGCGTCACGCAAAAAGGGCCCGCCAACGGCTTACTTGCGGAAATCAGTCCGCACACCAAGTGTGGATGATGAATTTGCCAATTTTCCAAATGAATAGAATATAAACCATCTATATCTACTGCAAATTGTGGCAAAGTTTGAACATGTCTCTGACTATCCTCTTAGACATTCCCAAACACAAAGCATCTTGAGCAGAGCTATATGGTAGGAACCAAGAGATTTGATAGGATGCCAACCGTGCATGGGAATAAAGTAGCAACTGTTTTTATTTTAAGCGATTCACATCTGACAATAATACCTACCAATACTTAATAATACCTAATTTTAGGGGTAGGCACTGTATGAAGTGACTATGGACTATGAATTGAAATTTAAAATTATAACTTCTTATAGCGATAGGCAGTGACCAAAGATTCATACTTGCTACAATCCTTGAATACTTTTTTGTGTTTATTTCTCTTCCAACTTTACATAAATAAATAAATAAATTAATCTAGATAGATAGATAGATGAACCAGAGCGCTGTTAAAATACTTATATAATCTTTTTAATTATTTACTTAGAATATAAACCCAGACAGAGAACAAATATCTGAGTCCACCACACAAATATTTGTTCTTAGTGGGGATCAAACCCACGACCCACAGCACAGAAGGCAGAGCTTCTACCAACCGAGCTGAGGTCAGATGATAGTAACACTATCACATTACTCACTCATTTCTTTTTAAATCAGCATTGATGGCATTGAGTTTGTCCTCCTTTTCCTTAAACGCAGTCTTCTGCTGCCGAAGCTGCAAGGTTGTGTCATCCAATCTGGACTGCAGGGTAGCTGCGTCGTCTCCGCTCGCCTCGTTGGAGATGGTGGGGAAGAGACGAAACATACACTTGTCTGTTACTTTGTGTCGGCATTGCGGGCAGGATTTCGATCTGTGAAATTGGATTACTTTTAAAATAACTCTTAAAAAAAATTTCACCTAGAAGTAAGTCACAATCATACTAATATTTTAAAGATTTGTTTTTCCCCAAAAATTACTAAGCCTTAGCCGAGCTGTATGATGGGAACCGGATAGGTGATATAATACTTGACTACATTTATTTTGTAAATAGGTACATAGGTACCAACTGTTACCCGGTTTTGGGAATAGGACATCCCTGGTCGGAGCAAGCAGCGAGGGACAGCTCTAGTAGAGAATAAAGAAGCTAGCTGAAGAAGGAGAGGATGGCGTGGATATACATAGTTGTATTGTTTGCGGTGTAATAAAGTAAAACAGAGTTGTAGCTATAATCACTGAAGAGTTTTCGTCTTAACACTACTTGGAATACAATATAACACCCAGACAGAGAATATTAATTTGTGTTCAACACACAAGTATTTGTTCTGGGTGGGGATCAAGCCCGTTGCCTACAGGGTGGGCCTAATAAGGCAGAGCTACTACTAACTGAGTTGTGACGCATATAAATACCTCTCTATCCATTGTGCCAGACAATGATGGTGGAACACGTGCCCACATTTTGTCACATAAATGTTCTCTGCCTGGTTCACCAAGTCACTGCATATAGTGCATAAGATATGCATCTTTCTGTAAGAAAAAATATGGTTTTTAATAAAGATAAAATTATAGATTTTATTTTAACTGAGCAGATATTTAAAAACTGGAGAAACAGACTACATGGTTGAACTGCAGAACCAATTTTGTTGTAATTTCTACAGGACCAATCCGGAAGCCCTTCTTGATAAAAAAAAATATTAATCGGCTCCTATAAAACGAAGTTACGCAATAACAAACGTATAACTAAAATACAACCAAATTGAGTGTCCTCTTTTTTTATATGTTACCAAAAAGAGATCCAGTTTATAGTTAAAGCTGTGTTTTTGGGTCAACAATTATTTTTAAAAATATTTCGTGTACTTATGACCTTTGTTTGTATTATACCTACATAGGGTCGCTGTAATAAATGCACTTTGTAGGTTATGTAATATTGTTAGAACAGCTGATCTCAAAAATACGGTTGGGCAAGCAGTATAACGAGAAAGGTCGGAGGCACTTTCAAGACCCAGACCCAGAGACCTATTAGTTTCTGGAAGTAGACCGTCCGAATATCAGCCGGTTGGTACGAACCACGGAGGTTCGTCCTCCTCAGTTTATTCTATCTATCTAGCCATCCATGGGCGATTAAAACTATCGTAAAAAGCCTCGACTTACCGGTGCAGTTCACTAAAGAAGTAACCCAATATCTAATTCTCAGAGCATTAAAATATATTACAAAAAATAAATTCAGATCACAACAATCAACAAAACAAGAAACAAGCACTCACGCACGCACACAAAACAGCGCAACAGAAAAAGAAGAAGCTACAGTCCGGCAAGTATAACTTGGCGGGTCTGAAGCTAGCCGTTTGGCCAATCTTCCATCAGTCATTGGCCATTAACGATCGAACAGCTCACTTCAGACCCGCCAAGTTATACTTGCCGGACTGTAAGAGCAAAGCAAACAAAAAATCAAAAATACAATTTTTTTTTTTATTTCTTGCTGCACCTGTCACAGGCTATAGTTTCAATAACATACTATCTCGTCTCTAGTGATAACTATAGGTAGCGGCCTTGGAGGAATTCTCCAAAGTAGCGGCACATAACTTTAGCGGTGACCGTTAATGCGCAGAAGTCAAGCAACGTTAGCAAATAGAGCAGAAGGATCTAATAACAATAGGCTTGGAGGATAAATAAAAGTAGATCTTCTTCTTATTGTGTCAAAAATAAGGTACCTGAGGGGGGCTAGCGGAATGAAGGGCGGGCGTGCGTAGCGCTGTTTGGCTCTCCAGTCACACTCCGCTCTCTGTACCATTACGACACTCTGCACACATCCACATTCCACACATCCAGTGTGCGTGACATAGCACACTACGACGCATGCGCAGCGCGTATTGCTCACCGCTAAAGTTATGTGCCGCTAGCCGAGCCGCTAGTAATACGCGGGATGAAGGGCAGGCGCTTCATCCCGCGAGCTCTCCTCAGGTACCTTATTTTTGACTTCTGCGTAATAACGGTCAGCGCTAAAGTTACGTGCCGCTACTTAGACATAGGCAACAGTAAAAAACTTATTAAGATTCGACATTCGACACGTGTTTCGTCTCTTACGTGTGTCAAATCTTATTAAGTTTTTTATTTCTTGTGGTATTATTGTTGTGTATAATATTTCGCTTTGCAGGATTTGCAGGTGTTACGTGGGGTGCACACGCAAGTCTACATTAAATTAACTTACTTAAATTAGATTAGCGGATTAGTACTATACGAGCCAGTATGACCGAGCTTCGCTCGTGTTTAAAAAATTGTATTATTATTTGCCAATAGATGTCAGGAAGAGTCGTATCTTTATTGGCTTATTTTTAATAACCAACGCCATCTAGCTTGCAGTTAGTTGCTCACAATCGCCAATAGATGGCAGGAACAGTCGTATATTGAGTTTATGTTTGATTATTGCAAAACACCAACTTCTCGTCATTTTCTAAAAATGAATCCTAGCTAGATCGATTTATCGCCCCTGAAAACCCCTGTCTATTAAATTTCGTGAAAATTGTTGGTGCAGTTTCCGAGATCCTAAATATATATATACATACAAGATTTTCTCGTTTAAAGGTTTAGGATATTTGTTGTTCTACTTAGTTTAGGTTTAACAATGGAATTCCGCAAAGTCACGTCTTAATCTATTAATTAATATTGATGGAAGTAGAAATGTTTCCATTTTCTTATCTTTCCGATTCACGATAGTTCGTAAAAAGGCTGTCTGTCATGTCAGCTCAGCCGTCACTGTCAGAAACAGCTGGTCGACTGTGCTGTCGGTCGGTGTTGCGTTGCGCGTGTGTCTGTTTGTCTGTGTATCGATCGAATCGATGTTGGACGGAACGGGAATGAGGATGTCTCGCTCGTAGTGTCCTTTCTTTTTCGTATTTTATTTATAAATCCTCGCATTTATCTATAAATAAACGAAGAGAATACTTTTAGATATCGTCTAGATACGCCAGAGGCGCTCGAGGTGCAGTGTTTTTATTATACAACCACATAATTACGCGTTGAAAGCATCGCGGATACTGTAGTCAAGTCGAAATGTTTATGTTTTGTAAAAACGTGTTTTTTTGTGCTAATGCCCAAGTAAATCGGCCGCAATCTTCTAAAAAATGCTAATGTTCCTAAACTGAGTGTTATATCTCCCAGCTGTCACACATAGATCAATATTTTGATAAGATAACAATACTTATATTTTTTGTGTGATTAGAGGTTTTGGGTGCTAATGCAGTGTGAAGTAGTGTTAATATGGACTGAATAAGAACGTGCTTGCTGTGCTAATAGCCTTCCGAAATCTGTGTGAGGTTTTGATAAACAGTCACAATGCCTGGCAAGATTAAAGTGAAAGTGCTAGCAGGGCGGAATTTGCCTGTTATGGACCGTGCCAGTGATACTACAGATGCCTTTGTTGAAATAAAATTTGGAGGGATCACCCACAAGACGGATGTATGCCGGAAATCTTTGAACCCGCACTGGAGTAGCACCGAGTGGTATAGGTTTGAGGTACTTATTTGCTTGTCTATAAGCTAAATTCTAAGGTCATGGGTAATAAAGTGTTGATTTGGAAATTACACTTAATTATTATAATTAATCAGTTATTAATGGAGGACATAGTAAAAGTCGCAGGGTGGAAACTGGCATAGGCTCGAGTTAAATAGCCAGCTAAGGAAGGCCTATACTCAGCAGTGGGTGAAGTCATACTGTGGGTGAAGTCATACTGTGGATGATGATGATGATTATTGTTTTTTTATCGTCATCGCCCTGACATAAAACTGTATTTACATCTAACTAGATTCCAACAAGTTGACTACCCCCTTCATTCATAATGCTTATTAGCGGCTCCTTAAAAGTATATTGCTGTCACTTTTTTGTCAACAAAGCCAAATAATATGTATTTAATCAATAGTATCACAAGGATCCCTTTGAAACGTCTTATACCTAGGTGAGTCTAGGTGCCAGTTCCTCGCGACCAAGCCTAGAAGAACTGGCAACTAACTACAGCTTGGTTCCTAAAATTTTTTGTATGATCAATTCAATAAACTTTTTATTCAATACGATACAAGAATCACTTTGAAACGTCTTAAAGCTAGGTGAGTCTAGGTGCCAGTTCCACGCGACCAAGCCTAGAAGAACTGGCAACAAACTACAGCTCGGTTCTTGCTTTTTTTTATCCTTTTACAAAACAAAAAAAATAATAACAAATAGAGATGGCAGCAGACTTAAGGGCCAGCTAAGCTAAATGACTGCTATGAATATTTGCCTAAATCTAGTAGAAACTAGTTATGCACAAAGTTTTCTTCATATCAAGGTTGAACATTTAAAATCATCACCCATAGTTTGGCACGGATACAAGTTACAAAACATAACGCCATGTGTTTTGTATTTATACACCAAAGTCTGGCGTCCGTCTGCTTGTTATTTGTTTAGTATTTCCAATATGTGCGCATATATGAAATGATTCATTTGAAATCGTGCCAAATGCCTTTTATATAGTAACGGTTTTGATAACCCGGGTTAGACTATACAAAGATGAATTTTGGAATTCTGGTACAGTTCACAACCAAAGTTGATAAATATTTCTTACTTAGAATCTTAAAAATAATTTTACTTACTTTCTTGCACATTTTTAAGATTATTTTAAATAGGTACCTTCATATCTATGAGCCGATTTGAAAAATTCTTTTCTATCCCATCCCTTTTTTAGTCCCATAGAAATTCTATCAAAATCGGTTCAGCCGTTTGGCCATGAAGTTGGTTTCTCAAGTTTTTTAAACTTATATTTTTTGATATATTGTGATTGAGGACAGTGGTTCTAGCAGCTCTTCATAAGACAATGTATAGGTACCGAACTATTTTGGATGTGATGAGCGGGAAATTGTGCCAATTTTACATACCAGCGCCATTCTACTATAGGTAGTAGGTGTGTCTATTTTGCAATGATACAATGGAATCTTGCCTGAATTAATATTTAATCTAAATTCCATTTAGATTTAATCTTAATTTAGTAAATGGTAAATATCGGAAAATGTAATACTAATAGGCTGTCTTATCGCTAACAGCGATCTCGATACTCAATATGTTTATTGCATACACATGGTTTAGTTTCTTTAGGTACATCATGTACCTAAAGAAACTAAACCATGTGTATGCAGAACCAGAACTATGCATGTACCGTACATGCATAGTTCTTAAGTGTAAGTCAGTATCACATGGACATACGGTATAGCAACATGGAGGTACCTAGGCCGAAGTTTATGGACAGTAGTAGGTAATGTTAAGACGAAAACTCTTCATTGATTATAGCTACAACTCTGTTTTACTTTATACCCCGCAAACAAAATTACTACACCTAACGACGCCCTATTATTCTTCCTTCTCCTTCTTCTTCTCCACTAGAGATGTAACTTCTTGCTTGATCGGAATAGGGATGTCCTATTCCCAAAACTGGTTATATTAGTAGGTGAAATTACTGGCACTTGAGGCCGAACATCTGTATGCTTCAAGTTGATGGACGTAGGGCAATGCATCGTAGGGCTCGTTCCTGACGTACGTGACCTACGAGGCAATGCTTTGTTATGGTATAACTGGGGCGATGGTGCCATGTTTCATCAGCTAGTTGTATAAAAAAAAAATATAGGTATATATCACAATAGCGTTGTTAGCGTTGTAGCTGGCAAGCACTGGAGGAGAAGAGCCGAAACCCGGGCTCAGTGGTGCGTCTTGGGAGAGATCTACGTCCAGCAGTGGACTGATATAGGTTGTTGATGATGATGATGAATAGCGTTGTTATAGAAATTAAGTTGGGCCGTCTACCAACCACCAACTCTACAAAGTGAAAGCTAAATGAAAGCACTAATAATTAATGTTTATAGATTTATTTCAAACGACACGTCACACGAATATGGGTCACCGGCCAAGACTGTCGACCCAGTCCAATGGTAAAAGGAGTTCTTATACGTAATACACACACACATAGAAAATGCCATACCACTGCTCATTGGCAACATTTTAACTCTATCACAAGCAACCTTGAAATATCCCCGTCTATTCCCCAGGTAGATGAATCCGAGCTCCAAGACGAGCCTCTGCAGCTCCGTCTCATGGACCACGACACTTACTCAGCCAACGATGCCATCGGTAAGGTCGTCATAAGCCTGGCTCCCCTGCTGGCTAGAGAAGCTAACAATGCTAAGGGTACTACGGGGCCACCTGGAGGTAAGTAGAAAAAGCATTGTAATTCATCTGACAATACAATTTACTTACAAAATGTTTCCTATAACCAACGGAACTGTTTGCCATGGGTTTTGAATTGCATTTTTTTTTATTATAATAGACCTAAAGTATGTATTTACAAAAAATAATATTTATCAGTAATATATCAGCTATCTGGTTCCCAAAGTACAAGCTCTGCTTAGTTTGGGGCTAGATAGTGTTGTGTGGATTGTCTTTAAATAATTATTTATAACTAAATACATTTTGGTATGTTGTTTCTTAGGCGCGGTGCTATCGGGCTGGATCCCTGTGTTCGACACGATGCACGGCATCCGAGGAGAGCTGAACGTCATCGTGAAGGTCGAGCTGTTCTCTGACTTCAACAAGTACAAGACGTCGAGTTGTGGAGTTCAGTTCTTTCATTGTAAGTTGTATAGGTAGCGTCACACAACTTAAGCGCTGACCGTTATTGCGCAGAAGTCAAAAATAAGGTACCTGAGGGGGGCTAGCGGGTTGAAGGGCGGGCGTGCGTAGCGCTGATTGGCTCTCCAGTCGCACTCCGCTCTCTGTACCAATAGGATACTCTGCACACATCCACACATCCAGTGTGCGCGACATGGCACACTACGACGCATGCGCAAGCTATCCCCTCCGCGTATCGCTCAGCGCTAAAGTTATGTGCCGCTAGTTATACCTACTGAGCGATTGTGTAAAATTCATTTAATATAAATACATGTGTAATCCTGTTGCAATCAAAACTGATACTATGGAACAGCCATCACAAATCTTGTTGCCATCATTTTTCGACCACTATGTACAAATCTGTTGCCATACTAGGTTTACAAAGCGAAGTTCCGATTCGATCCCATGATTATTACGTCAATATTCAGTCTTGTTGCAATCGTTTCTTGTCAAAGATAAGTTTTGTTTCTATTAGTTTTTAGTGGCAATTGAAGCTTAATATAATCTCAAATTGTCAAATGGTCCACCTTATGTTGAGCTTCTACCTCTGTCAATTCCCATTATGATACCCACGTAAAGGGATAAAGGCACTGCGTCGCTCAGTCAGAGACGAGATGTTAAATCTAATGTGCCTACATTATTTTTGGTCCCAGGTCCTATGATCCCCCCGGGGTACAAAGCCACCTCCATCCACGGTTTCGTGGAAGAGCTGGTGGTGAACGATGACCCGGAGTACCAGTGGATCGACAAGATCAGAACCCCCCGGGCTTCTAATGAGGCGAGGCAGGTGGCTTTCATCAAGCTTAGCAACCAGGTAATGTACACTTTTTATAATCAATATTTGCCTTTGACAGCTGACCAGCTGTAACACAACACTGAAAGTTACCAAGTGTATACAATCTAGCGAAGCTAACTGTACTTAACCTACCTACTTACTATACGGCTAACATTACAGGTACAACGTCTGGTGGGGTTAAAAGCAGCAGAACTGGGTGCTAACGCCGTGGTGGGGTACCAGCAGGAGTTCGATTTGGAAGGCGAAGCAGGGGTGGTCGCTCGAGCTATCGGTACGAATTACTTTTGAATCTAACGGTATTTCACGGTGACTGGCCTCTCAGCTCAGTTGGTAGTAGCTCTGCCTTCTGCGCCGTAGGTCGTGGGTTCGATCCCCAACGAGAACAAATATTTGTGTGGTGAACGCAGGTGTTTGTTCTCTGTCTGGGTGTTATATTGTATTATAAGCATGTATTTACAAAAAAAAATGTATTGAAGTATTGTATCAGCTATCTGGTTCTCATAGTACAAGCTCTGCTTAGTTTGGGGCTAGATAGTGTTGTGTGAATTGTCCGCATTATTTATTAATTTGGCCCGTTAGCACAAGGAATAAGGCCCCTCAATCACTTCCCTAGATGTCGTAAAGGATCGGTCCTACTGCGTCGAACAGATGCGAACAGATGGAACTGATCGTGAGAGCTATATGGTGCCATAACGGTATGTTGGGCAATGATTATCACGGGTGCAACTGTCCACGGCCTCAAGTGTGGGTACTGTTCCCGTTTTTTACAATAAGTTCAAAAGGACGATCTCGTGAGGACAATTATGCTTTACAAGATAAAAAAGTTATACTAGAAATATTGAACTGCTAACAGTTCAATTTTTCTAGTATAACTTTACAGACATGGGCTTTCACATTTTCACAATGAAAAAAGTGGTTCCATCGATGTTTTTTATAGGCTTAAAGTAGAAACAGAAATATTCGTCTATAAAATAGGCCCTAAAACCTCTAACACCTTTTTTTCAGGAACCGCTGTCAGTATAACACCAATGCCAACTCCAAGTCAGCCTGTCAATATGATATCATGCACACAACAGTGAGTTTACATTACATTTTGAACCATATTTCTATTACCTCTACGTCCATTTTACTTTATTATAGTCAAGACTATGTCTGCCCATATAGTTTCAAATCTATTCTTAACGAATTACGGTCCATTTTAGTTCACAATGTAGTTATATCAGATGGGTCATCTGCCAATGACGGTTTTAAAATTATGGCATTCACTAAACTAAAGAAATAATCTTGCCAAGTAAATAATTAAGGCTGAAATATCTACGAGTTGTGTATGTGGTCTGATCACACTTGCCAAGTCCGAGAATAGGTTTATCCCAGCTGTGGGATTGAATGATGGTTAGGTACTTATTTCGAGTATAATGTAGTAAATTTTGGTGTTTTGTTAGAATTGAAGCTAGATATTTTATCAATGTGGCAAATAAAATTGTAAATAGCCTAAGCTAGGCTGATTGTCCTAGATTCTTCAATGTTGTCCAATTTCTCCCAAAGCTAAATTTATAAAAAAAATACTCATAAAATATTTTTGCATGGTGTGTCGTGTTGTCATTAAAAATTAAAAAAATAGACAATTAAAAAAGTGTCTGGACATTTTGGCGACGGAAAATGACAGTGTGACGGATCTGAGTCAGTATTACCAACATCATCAGGAAGAACTTCAGAAAATGATCAACCTACTCAATCCCAAAGGCTTGTCTATGCTGGACTCTCAGGAAATCCCTGATGACGATGAGGAGAAGGTGGGACTAGTGAGACAGTCTAGTCTCAACTCCTACGCAGGGTCGGTTTCTCTGTATCAAGATGAACACGCCTCGAGAAACAGTCTGAGGCACCTTTCCGAAGACCAGACTGACCTGAACCGACTCCTCAATAGAAAGGACGATGACGATTCCGATTCTTCCTCCGGTCCTATACAGAAGATAAAGAAACTGAAGACAAACTTCTTCACCAAAAGGTTCACGAAACGCAAAGGGGACAAAAAGAATGAGAAACAAGACGACGCTGTATCTTTGAAGTCAAACTCGTCTGATACGTCACGCATATCGCTTTATGACATCAAAAATGAGCTGCAAAAATTCAAAAGATTGAAAAAACCAAAGTTCGTCAAAGCGATTAACAAGGAAGACGAAGGGGAAGGCATGGCATCAATCCTAGCTAGGTCCGTAATACATGCTAGAACAACTCTAGCTTGTATAACCGAAACGCAAGACTCACAAGCAGAAAACTCCCCTAGTTCAACATTGAGACGAACAAGCGAATCTGATCCTAATATTCACGTCGAGGAAGAAAAACCTAAGAAAATCTCAGTGCAAGAAAAAGTTGAAACCGACGTAAAAAAAGTACCAGATATACAGTTCTCTTCGCTTAAAAACATCACCACGGAAGATTCAGGTCGTGAACCCAGGGTTAGGAGGCTATCGGAGTCGTGTCCTACCAGCCCGGTGGCGGGCAGAAGCGATAATCTACTCAAGCTCCCTGGAGATAAAGGCTATTATGGCTCAGTCTCATCTGCGCTATCTGGTGAGAGCTCAATATACTCCAGTTCTGAAGACGAGGATGAGAGTTCCGATCTAAAGACAGATACAGACGAAGCACTTGAAACAACATCTTCTATCGTAAAGTCTGTTATGAAACAAGAGGCCGATCCAGCGTTCATTGCGCTGATGGACCGCAAACTGACGGTCATTCAAAATACTCCGCCTAAAATCAGTGAAGGCATTCTTGCCGATTTTGATAAGAGGTTCCCTGAATCATTAGAAGTTGGAATTGATAAAATTGAATTTAGTAAAGTTCCTGAAAAACAAATAAAAGATTTCGAATGTAAGGTTGAAAAAGCGGAAGATGATGCCACAAAAATTGAGCCAGTTGAAGCCACAAACGAGCCGTCAACCTCCAAAGATGCCGAAAAGTGTGTACCGAAACCTAACAGTCATTACATCAAAATCCACAATCCCTTCGCTCATAGAAAGACATCTGCCAGCATAAGTTGTCCATCATCCCCCGTAGAAAAACATAACTTTGTGTACCGCTCATCGAAGAGAATAAAAGACAAACTGTCTGTACTGTCGAACAGCCACATGATAAAGAGCATTTCTCACATCTCATTATTCCATAAGAAAAAAGAACCGAAAACTTTGAGTCAACCAGGTTCAACCTCTGATGTCCCGTCATTTCCATCGAAATATCCCAGTGAGACGGTTTTAGGATCTCACTTTTTATCCTATTCCGATTTACTTGGGTTAGACAAAGACATAATGCAAGCAAACAAGCTTTGCAAGAGCGATGAAATTAGACGTTCCAAGTTCTCAATGTACATTGGTTCTGAACCCGTATCCAGATGCTCCATTAGTGGCCCATCACACCCTCATAGTAGAGACGAACATGAACTTAAGAGGGATAAACTAGCGCTTAAGCCTACGGGCTTAATTCATACTGCTATGGAAACCATGCTCATTGAAAAAGTAGAGGCATTACTCATACCCACGTCACCTGAAATCAATGTTAATACAAAGTTTTTTGATGATGTCAGTGAAAAATTAGAAGAACACAAAAACTCTGGAGCAACCATGAGGCAGCTTCAATCTACAACCGCTTCAACAACACCTAGAATTGTCGCAGTTACTCCAAAAAGACTTTCAGAAGATTTGACAGCAAAGGTTGATAAATTAATTGACAAGAAACATCAAGAAGAGTCTCAGGGTCTTGGCTACGAGTCAATGGAAACTATGCTTATGGATAAAGCCCACGCTGCTTTCCCGGAAGCTACAGAAAATATTCATTCAACTTCTTTGCACGACGACTTCTACAGCGAGAAATATACAGCTATGCACAAGAAAAAAGATTCGAAAGGGTCTATCAGCACTTTGATGGATAAAGTGCATTTCCATCCGCATTTTTTGCATCACAAGAAAGACGGCACTAGCCACGACATTAAATCTGGTGGTCTCATCCAAGCCGCTATGCAAACAATGCTAATAGATAGAGCCCAAACTATGATTCCTGATACTCCAGACCCTATCCCTATTCATGCTGAACCAGATTTCGGAGAAATAGGGAAACATCACAAACATCATGAACATAATCATAAAAATAAAGAATCCACAGGCTTGGTTCATTCTGCATTGCAAACAATACTCATAGACAATGTTCAATCAGTTCTTCCAGATTCAGACGAACCCATCCCTATAAGAACTGAACCAGATTTCGGGGAAGAAACCCATACAAGTCATGGCCGTTCAAAGGAAAAAGAATCTACTGGCTTAGTTCATTCTGCTTTGCAAACAATGTTAATCGATAATGTTCAGTCAGTTCTACCAGACTCAGATGAACCTATCCCAATTAGAACTGAGCCAATCTTTGATGACGCAACATCTCAAAAGAGCCATAGCAGTAAAGAATCTACTGGATTAGTACATTCTGCATTGCAAACTATGCTTATAGATAATATTCAGTCAGTTCTTCCTGTTTCGGAAGAACCCATCCCTATAAGAGTTGAACCAATCTTTGATGACACAAAGTCTCAAAAAAGCTACGGGAAAGATAAAGAATCTACTGGTTTGGTACATTCTGCGTTACAAACTATGCTTATAGATAATGTTCAATCAGTTCTTTCTGATTCAAAAGAGCCCATCCCTATAAGAATTGAACAAATTATTGAGGACACAGAGTCACAAAAGAGTTACGGAAAAGATAAAGAATCTACTGGTTTGGTACATTCTGCGTTACAAACTATGCTTATTGATAATGTTCAATCAGTTCTGCCTGATTCGGAAGAGCCCATTCCTATAAGAATTGAACAAATCTTTGATGACGCAAAGTTTCAGAAAAGCAACGAAAAAGATAAAGAATCTACTGGTTTGGTACATTCTGCGTTACAAACTATGCTTATAGATAATGTTCAATCAGTTCTTTCTGATTCAAAAGAGCCCATCCCTATAAGAATTGAACAAATTATTGAGGACAGAGAGTCGCAAAAGAGTTACGGGAAAGATAAAGAATCTACTGGTTTGGTATATTCTGCGTTACAAACAATGCTTATTGATAATGTTCAATCAGTCCTTCCTGAATCTGAAGAACCCATCCCTATAAGAGTTGAACCAAACAATGAAAAGAGCTATGAAGAAGATACAGAATCAAAAAGTAAAGATTTAGCCAATACTGCTATGGAGACTATTCTTATTGACAGAATGCAAACTATGTTCCCTAAAGCTCCGGAAGCTAAAGAGACACGTATAGAAAAAAATAAAGATGAATTCTCTGAACTCAAAAGTACAGGTTTGGTCAAAAATGCTATGCAAACAATCTTAGTAGACAAACTTAATCCTGTAGTTGAACCTGATAAAGTTATTTTCAATAAAAGCAATGACAAGAACGATACATTTGAATTCAAGGAAACTGAAGCAAATGTTGATGTTATTGGCAAAGTACAGTCAGAGCGTGATACCAACAAAAGAGTAAAAGAAAATTACAATGCAATAGACCCTAAGATTAACAAAATCCAAACTACTAATAAAGTAGACGATTCGAAACTGAAATCATGGTCTAAAGATAATATTTCCGACCCAGCAAAAGACAAAAATGAAGAAATTAATAAACAGAAAGAAACTAAAGAAAAACAGGTGAAAGAGACAGAAACCCGTAGCAAAGAGAAAAAAGAAAAGAAAACTTTCGAAGAGAGAAAGAAACATTTCACGCGCCAAAATAGTGTCAACTCAGTCACGTCAAACAAAATGTCCAACGAAGCTAACAAGCACCAAGTAACTAAAGCTCTGCTGCAACACTTCCATCCTTCACTCAAAGAACTAGAGACCATACCATCTGTTGACTCCAACGATAGTTTCGACCGTAGCGTTGATGACAGTGCACGCACAAGCGGGGTAGAGGGTAGCTTTGATCGTAGCGACGCAGCCACAGTAGCCACTACCGAGGCCAGCGTCGATCGTACCGGTGAGACTAACACTGCTAGGGATAATACTAACACTGCTAGTGGTGATACTAACACTGCTAGTGTGTGTGATAACTCGCATGCAGCGTGCCGTTTTGACAGGGATCGCGATCGCGAGAGGGATAGAGATAGAGATAGAAGCGAGAAGGGTTCCCCGAAGCACGCCCGGCATGAATCGTACGGTGGTCGGGAACCGCCGGTGCAGAACTCTTCGCTCAACGCTTCGTCGACGCCAATGGGTATTCACAGACGGTCTTCGGATTCTGATCTCAGTGTCACGCCTAAAGGTACAGTTTTAAGCAGAAAACAAAAAAAATGGTCCTATATACAGGGTTATTCATTATTAGCTACACAAACTGACAGGCCGCCTGCCTAATTTTTGGGTCGTGAATATTTGTTTGGCCGAATCAATTTAATTGTTTTTGTATAAAATAAAATCTTTTTATTAATTCCTTTACAAAGTATTGCATAATTATTTCCACGGAGAACAGGACGATGACCTATCGTTGCCACCCAGGCGGTGACTGAACGCAGAGTGTCGCTCGCGGCGTGCGGGCGCGAATCAAAAGTCAAAAAAAGTCAGGCGGCTCGGCTTTGATTAGAAATGGACGATATTTGATTTTTTCGAGATTTTTGTAACAAAACTTTAAAAAACCATTTCGTTAATATTTTTTTTTATTTGAGTAACCTAATTCCTGAGTATTTGTAGCTTGTAACGAATAACCCTGTACAGGTATATCCTAAAATAAAAACTAAAACGTTGAATTTAACTTCTTTGTTAGCTGAGCCTGTTAACTAAGTAGTTATTGTTAGTTAATCATGGGTTTGACAATCTATATCTACACTAATATTATAAAGAGGAAAGATTTGTATTTTTGTGTGCTTGTAATGAATAAACTCAAAATCTACTGAGCCGATTTCAAAAATTCTTGCTCCATTGAAAAGCTACATTCACCCTGAGTAACAAAGGCTATATTTATGTCTTTAAAAAATATACGTCCATCCGTGTGAAGCCGAGACAGGCCGCTAGTCATAAATAAGACTAGTGGTTGTAAGTATCATTTAGTGAATACACATTTATTGTACCCAATAACTTCCTAAAACAAATCAAGCCTAATATATCTATCAACTAATCTATAGCATGGGGTTCTTCAAAAAGGGCGTTTTCAAAAGTTTTAAAGGGTCAGCAACGCGCTTGTGATGCCTCTGGTATTGCAGGCGTCCATAGGCTACGGTAGCCACTTCTCATGAGGTGGGCCGTGTGCTTGTATGCCTAGTTTTTTGTATAATAAAAAGACTTCCGATTTATGATTAGCCAGTTAATACACCTTTTATCCCCTTATATTTGCATGCAATTAAAAAGTAATGTTATTTCATTTCATAAGTGTGTTTTAATAACAGTGTTTTGTAGTGGCCTATATCGATCGATAATCGATAAACTTACAGGATAGTTTTTTGAGAATGGTGGTGATGGCCAAGTCCGAAACCAAGAAAATTAAAGAAAAGTCGTGATAAGAGCTAGCCCTCGATTTATAAGTAAACCATAACTGCATATTTATACATCTTTCTTTTACTTTTGACGGAAATGTTTCTAGTTTATTCTCAAAAAAGCAGCCAAGTGCGAGTCGGACTCGCCCATGAAGGGTTCCGTAGCATCAATTAACATAATATAAAGGTTTTTGTAGTTCGTCGAAAGGTAAATTGCGGTTTACGATTTATGACGTATAAAAAAAAAACTACTGACTAGATCTCGTTCAAACCAAATATCGTTGAAAGTTTGCATAGTAATGTACAACATATATTTTTTTTGGATTTATCATTCTCTTATTTTAGAAGTTAGAGGGGGGGGGACCAACTTTTTTCCACTTTGGAAGTGTCTCTCGCGCAAACTGTTCAGTTTAGAAAAAAACGATATTAGAAACCTCAACATCATTTTTAAAGACCTATCCATAGATACCCCACACGTATGGGTTCGAAGAAAAAAAAATTTTTGAGTTTCAGTTTCAAGTACCCCCAAAATTTATAGTTTTTTTTCTATTTTTATGTAAAAACCTTAATGCGGTTCACAGAATACATCTACTCACCAAGTTTCATCAGTCTAGCTTTTATGGTTTCGGAGAAAAATGGCTGTGACACGGTCGGACAGACAGACAGACATGACGAATCTATAAGGGTTCCGTTTTTGCCATTTGGCTACGGAACCCTAAAAACCACCCTGTATATCGATTTAGTTCAAAGGAATTGTAAACTAATGGCCTTACTTATAAAAATATGTCAAAAGATAAACAGTGCTTAAACTATTGCCATCTCTTACCACTGGGTAATGACAAACAGTGACAGGGCTAACTTTAAGCAATGATTAAATTTAAATTGCGTTTATAAGTTGGGCTGTAAGTTAATAATAAATACATTGTAGGAGGTTCACTGAACACATCCGCCGGAAACAACGTAGGCAGCGGCGGTGGCGCCATCTTGCGGCCGTCAATGAACAGTAATAACCTGGATATGCTGGAGTATCCGTTCCTGACCATGACTGAATATCCGCCAGGATTTATTGTACATATCGGTTAGTTTATTCTTCTTCTTATCGTGTCACTGTTTCTTTCGAACCAAGTGTGGTGAAAGGATTTTAAGTGCGCCTCAAAGAGGCTCCTTTCGTGCAATTGACACATATTATCAAACTTTTTCGGTTCTACGATATGCTGGTTTCCTCTCGATGTTTTCCTTCACCGTTTAAGAGCACTGGCATAGTGCACATACATTTTTGGGCCGAAAAACTCGTTGGTACTGGAATTGAACCCACGACCCAAGGATCGGAAGGCGGAAGGCGGGGCCGCTACCACTAGACCACCAGTGCTGTCAATTCTCTCACTTTAAAAGACAATAAATTTTAATGTTTTATTGTTTTTTGTAGCATGTTAGTTTATAGTAAACATTCAAACACGATTTGTAAAAGGTTTGTTCGTGAAAAAATGAAATGAAATGAAATAAAAGTTTTAAAAACTTGAGAAAGCCACTTCAGTAGGCCTACCATGAGCTTCTATCTGGCTCTATCTCTGGTTTTGGTTTTGAGTCTGTGTGAGTGCTCAGCAGTGCATTATACTGTGTGTGTGACGTTTTGACGTAGGATTTATTTAGTCAACACTCACACAGACTCAAAACCAGAACCAGAGACAGAGCTAGGTAGGCCTACATGACCAAACTATTAAACCGATGGGACCAATCTGGAATCCGTAATCTATTGCCTTCCAGATAAAAAAAGAATATATCTACTAAATAGGTTCACAATGACAGAGATATGCAGTAACAAACATTAAAACAAAACGGCTTAGCCGATTTAGATGACACTCCTATATAAGATTTATTTTTGAATGTGTTCTTTTAATTAAACATAAAACTTATAATGTTGTTAATAAAAATAATATAATTTTTTTATACATATTTTATGTATAAAACATAAAATATGTATAAAAAAATTATTAAAACATAAAAAAAATTGAGATATTTTTATTTTGAAGGTTATTAAAAAGCGTGTTTTAATCTTGTCATAGGTGGCGCTGTGTGCGCCCGGTCGGTAAAGCTAGTAGACGGAGGGGGAGAAAGCGCCGCGCGCGCCGCCTGGTGGACGGAACTCAGGATAGAGCTCCGAGCGCACGCGAGGGCACTGCGCTGCAACGCCGTCATAGCTTACAGGGACAGTGCTGCTATATGGTGAGATAATCTTATACCTTTAAACGAGATAATGGTATAATGAGAAAACAAACTCGAGTTCTCGCGTTCTCCGTCAGTCACAAGTTAATGTGACTGACGGAGAACGCCATCTACGTAAACACTCGAGAAACAAGTTCCGGATATATAAGAATTTCATGAAATTTAGCATACAGGAGGTTTCGGGGGCTATAAATCGATCTATATAGCTTAGATTCATTTTTAGAAAATCTCGTTTTATGTTTTTCACAATTAACTTTATCGATAATCAACTTAAACATATTCTTGTTTTAGTTATTCCAGTAGATGGCGTTGTTAGTAAAATCGAAAAAGTATATTACTTCTCGTGGTGTGTTTACGATTTTTCTGCTCGACGACGGTGGAAAGGGGCAACTTCGGTTCGTGCAGCGGGCCGAAAGGAGCCTCTTTTGAGACGCACTGGTTTCACCGCACTGATTCAACAGAACTATTGACACGACAAGAATCAAACTTAGCCGTCGATTTTAGATATAACTAGCAGTTGGTAACCGAGCTTGGCTCGGAATTTTTTTCGTTAATTTGTATTTTTAAGAAACCATAAGAGTCATATTATCATTTTTACTGGTTTATTCTTACTGAACAACTCCATCTGCTGGACATGCTTGCAGTTAGTTGCTCACAATCGTCAATAGATGGCAGGAGCAGTCACATATTCAGTTTATGTTTAATTATTGAACTCGGAAAGAAATAATCAATTTCTTAAAATGAATCCTAGCTAGATCAATTTATTGTCCCCGAAAACCCCTGTAGACTAAATTTCGTGAAAATCGTTGGTGCAGTTTCCGAGATCCTATATATATATATATATATATATACAAGATTTTCTCGTTTAAAGGTATAAGATTTGGTTGCAGTGAGGACGTTTGCGTGCTTTCGGCGTCTGGGACAGCGGTGGTAATCAACTTGGACTGTGACTTCAACGCTGATATTGAAGCTCCCATTACTGGTAAGAGTCCTAAGGTCCTGGCATCAGATCGAATTAGCCACGGTTTGTTTTTTTTTTTGTTTTATCGTGACAACGTCTTATAATTCGATGGATCCGGCTGCACGCACGAAAAAACATGACTCATGCGGCGTTACCTCGCTCTGAGGCGTTCCATTTAAGGCTTGAAGTGCAAGCGAGAGCGCGGAACGAGCGACAAAGACCTGATTTTTGACTTCTGCGCAATAACGGTCACCGCTAAAGTTATGAGCCGCTACCTATATTGACTATGTCTTTCATGTGGATTAGTCCGACTAAGCTATCAGGATGATATAGGGTGCTGGGTCATCTAAAATCCTGTCCCGGGCACTATATCGTCCCGTAAGTAGGGGCATGAGTAAACACCAGTTGCCCCTGACGCTATATAAATCATCTACAATAGATGCAAAGTTTACTTTTTAATTATCGATGTAATTTCAGTACCCAATGGATCAAAAGCTCCCTTCGAAGAGAATGAAGACTCGTGTTCTATAGCTCACGTGCCCTACTCCCCGGGCGCTGGGCCGTACAGAGCTGAACTATCCACCTGTGGAGGTTGCAGGTAAACTACCCGCCATTGATGGCGAAACATACAGATGTTTCGCCACACGTGTCAGTAATGTCACCGCGCGTCATGTCACTGTGTGTGTCACTGTGCGATGACCAGTGACGTCAGAAATGTCGGTTGCGTTGGTTTGTGTGTGTGAAAGTGCAGTTTAAGGAAACGTACAGATTGGTCGCGTTTTAAAAAGGGAAGTTCACATTTACCGATTTCCGTAAATAAGAATAAAATGAAAAAAAAATACCTGCCCATTTTATTGTTGATTCGGGTCGAGAATCACTAACATAATTACCTCCTAAAATGATTTGCAGATCCAAAACTGCACCTTGATACAGGGTGGAATTTTGTAATGCCACCTGGAGGGAAAGTACTCTTAATACTGCAGATAGAAAATTTTACTCAAAGGAAACATTCCAATATTTTTGAATAAAAAGCTTTAACTTGACTCATTGAATTTGTAACTTCAGATTTCCTGCTTTTCCTTTCGTTTAATTTATCACGTTTGTTAGAAAGATTTCATCCTTATAATTGACCCTAACGATCGATACAATAAAAATACAGGGAATATTTTTTTCAGATTTTAGCCGGTTCGATTCCCGGGTGTGGGAGAAGAGAAGTATCGAAAATCTTTGAATGCAGTTTGCTTTCTATTCAAAAATAAAGGAATGTTTCCTTTGAGTAAAATTTTCTATCTGCAGTATTAAGAGTACTTTCCCTCCAGGTGGCATTACAAAATTCCACCCTGTATACATGATGGTTAAGGCTGATAATAGTTTTGTTGTTATTCCAGACGAGCTCGCGTCCCGGCCGTGTTACTAGCGGCGTGCGCCAAGCCTAACAAACTCGCTGCCTACCCTAAATCCGTTACCCTCACTGCTGTCGGTAAGTTATACAGTCTAGCCTCTTTGAAGTGCACTTAGCATCCTTTCATCACACTGGTTCGAAAGAACCAATGACATGATAAGAAGAAGACTATAATCTACTTCCTGAATCACCTACACACACGGGGGGTTTTATTGCACGGGTGGTTATCGCGTATCACCTCATTTATTTATTTTCCCGACTTTTTTAAATTTATTTGATCTGGCTCCCAACCTCTGTACAAGCTCTGCTTATTTGTATTGTGTAGATTGTCTACTCTTCTTCTTCTTCTTTAATTTAAGAGCTTAGCTCTTGTTGGGGCTTTGATGCGGTTTTCTCCAATTAAGTATTTCGAATGCGGCCTCCTTGACTTTCTTATACGACATGACAGCGACTTTTTCTTTTATCTGGCTCATGTAACTTATTCTTGGCCTTCCTCTTCCCCGTTTTCCTTCAACTTTTGAAATGAAATGAATCTTTCCTTCAATGATGTTCTTTATGTAGCTATCATGTAGAAGTTGAAGATGTCCAATTATTTTTCCTCTTTGATTTTGAGTGTACAATATTAATACATATATATTTTTTCCTCTTCGATGATTGTCTACAATATTTATAAATATATATTTGTAGCTGCCCGCATCAGAAGAGCGCCGCCGTCGGCCGAGCCGGGCGCTAGAGACATATCCGACCAGCTACCATTCCTGGAGTATGAACTGCATAAGCTGCTGCTAGCCAAGCTGAGGATGCAGGTACGTTCATACTTATACTAACGGGTGGGGCAAAAACTAATCACCCGATGTTCTTTTGCTGTATTTTTTTGTATAAATGAAAAGCTTTGGTTCTTGTGAAATTTGTTTCCTCAACTTGATGGAATAAACTGTAATGGATTGACCATTTCAGTTTATTCCATCAATTTGAGAAAATTATATCGGTCAAGTGGCCGCTGCTAGATTTGATGCCCATACTGGCCAGTTTTATGGCATTTCCATCACTCTTGCCTGAACTTCGGGTGATGCGTCATGTCCGTCTGTTTGTCTGCCCGTCCGTCCGTCCGTATGTCACAGGCATTTTTTGTATTTAGTTGTAATGTTTGTATCCAGGGTGCGAACGCGATATTCTCCCTGCAAACGCAAATAGCGATCGGCGAGCGATGCGTGATGGCGCTTGCGAGCGGTCAGGCTGTCAAACTGACTGCATTGCCGCCGCCCACGCCGCCTAGAATCAAGGTAAACACTAAACATACGATATGATAAGAGTCCGGTTAATGTACGGCCAGTTAATGTACGCACTGTTAAAACGATGCCACTTTTTTCCACTGGAAAATTGTAAAGGCCCGTGTACACTGTCGCAGATTAATATTTCGATTATTATTATTTTTATCTAGCGATGAATAATTGTACTAAACAGGCAGCCCCTTTGAGGTTATTGGGAAAAAAACATTCTCTGGCACTGCGGCGGCCGCCAAGCATTTGTTGGAGTTTGTAGGTCTGTTGCTTTTCTAAGTTCCCTAAGGGCATGTATGTGAAACTGGACAGTTTGGACCTGAGAGACCAGTCAAAAGGTTTTGGTGTTTTAAGTACTTTTTTTATTTCAGGCGTCAGAAAAGGAGAAGGACGCGATAGAAATGCAAAAAGCCTTGTGGGACACATTCACTGCCAACAGAGCCGCTAACGGATATGACGTCGGTAAGCTTCTATAACTACGACGCTAACTATTGATGTTAACTATTCTTAGTGTTACTCCTCAACGGCCCCAACGGAAGGCCAGCGTAAGTTTTTTAACTTGCATATGCTGAGTTGGGACCAATTTGCAACTACTAGTTAATGTTTAGTTATAAGTTAAATATAATGTGTAAGCAAGGTTGCAAATAAACAGTTTAATTTGATTTGATTTTTGATTTTTGATTTTTATTGGTCTCGTGCACAAGCTCAAAGTCGCGTAACGAGCTATGGAGAGAGCTATGCTGGGAGTTTCACTACATAATAGAATCAGAAATGAGGATATCCGTAGAAGAACCAAGGTCACTGACATAGCTCTTAGAGTTAGTAAGTTGAAGTGGCAATGGGCAGGTCATATAGCTCGAAGAACCGACAACCGTTGAGGAATAAAGGTTCTCAAATATCGACTACGAACTGGAAGACGAAGCGTAGAGCGCCCACCCACCAGATGGACCGACGACATTGTTAAGATCGTGGGATCGTGGGATGGAAAGGGCTCAGAATCGATCTTGCCGGACATGTGTAGGGGAGGCCTATGTCCAGCAGTGGACTTCTTCAAGCTGATGATGACTAGCGGGCGCCCGAGGCTTTGCTCTCGACGTTCCCGTTACTTTTTCAAGATTCCTATGCTATTCCAGGAAGAAGGTTCTGAGCCCTCTCCATCCACCGCCTACGATCTTAACCATGTCGTCGGTCGATCTGGTGGGTGGGCGGCCTACTTTTTAACCGACTTTCAAAAAGGAGGAGGTTCTCAATTCGGTTGTTTTTTTTTTTTATGTTTGTTACCGCATAAATTCGTCATTTGTGAGCCGATTTGAAAAAATATTTTTTTACCTGAAAGGTACTGCTTCCAGATTGGTCCCATTTTAATCTTATTAAAATCTTGTGGTGTTGCCATTTTTTTTAAATAATTTTTTTAATGTTTGTAACTGCATGCCTCCGTCATTTATGAAGCGATTTAGAAAATTATTTTTTTATTTGGAAGGTTATTCTTACGTCCAGATAGTCCCAAACAAATTTGATTAAAATCGGTTTAGCCGTTTGACAATGAAGTCGGTTTCTCAAGTTTTTAAACTTATAATTATCGTCTTCCGGTTCGTGGTCGCCATTCGAGAACTTTGTTCCCCAACGGTTGTTCCCGCTAGTATATAATAAAAAAAAAAAATTGTTATTTATGACTGAAAAACTTCTTAAACCGTTTCGTATTGTTATGCTACTTTAGTGAAAACGTCAATTTAGCCATAACAGTAGAGCTATCAACCATTTCACCCGAGGGGTCTATTCCAGCTGGTATCCCGGAGCAGACCGCATACGGCGCGCTACCGGAGTTAGAGCACGAGGAACCACCCGCACTGGACCTCTGCGCAGACAAGGACGCATGTGTTCTGGAGTTGGACGAGGCTGAAGATGTGAGACTATTTTTATAATTATATGTTGTTTTTATTCAAATTGTCAAGCTTCACAGCTCAGTGGGATATATACTCGGATTTTTAATTAGACGAAGCTAGCTGACGTTTACTGTGTTGTCAGTTTTTGATGAAATAAAAATAGTGTTGTGACAAAGTGAATGATTGAAAAAACTCCTGAATGAATGAAATTGCCTCGTTTTTCAAGTGAATAGTTAGTGTGCCGATTTTGACTTGACGTGCCCGATTGAGGATCCATATCGTTTGCATGAAACAATATAGCAACAAAATACACAACAATTACCACAAACACAACATAACGAAAAACTTTACAAAAACAATAACTAAACAGCGTGAGCGCATAAAAACATTTGTGCTATCAGACCAGAGGTTAGAAGCCGAATTACAAACAATATGATGACCGACGCGCGTGGCGTTCATCGGTGTTGGCACTAGTCGCCGCGCCGCGCTTTGTAATAAACCGTCAAACAACTGATTGTAGTTACATACTACAAGTAACTTATATCAGAGCACTTTTATACATTTTTTTATACAAATTTCAATATTATTTTATAGTTTCAAATGATTAACTATTCACTCATTGTTCATTCATCTGATTGAACGCAGCACTATTACTTTAAATATGGTAACATTATTTTACAAAGTGACATTAGCTTCTGTCAGTCGGTATCGTCTAATTAAAAATCCGACTATAGCCTTTGTGCTCTGTAGTAGCGTCTGCCTTCTGTGATGTAGACCGTGGGTTCGATCCCCATTGAGAACTCTCCCCCTTGTTTGTTCTCTGTTTCAGTGTTAGTTTGTTGCTTGTTCGTCTTTGTGCAATAATTAATTCAATTCAATATTTTTATTTCAGAAAAGATCCAGTTTGTTAGTAGCACACAGAAATAAAATCTTTATAAACTAATGTTAGTAAATGGCAATGACAAATATTTATAACATAATACAAATATAACTACTGATATGTTGGATACATGCTTCAACAGTTACTCTTCTCACTTCTCACTGGGTCACTAACTAATGTTTCAATCTATGTATATATTCTATGTTACCGTGCCACTTAGATTCACTTTCTCAATCTATTGCTCCTCAATTTTTCTATCACTGGCGCTATTTTCAAACTTCCCCTAATATACTCATTCGGTATCCTATCCCTACTTGTAACTCCACACATCCATCTCAACATTTGCATCCTTGCCATATGTACCTTTTTTTCATCCGTCCCTTATGTTGCCCAACACTCAGATCCATACATTACGACAGGTCTTGTACACTTTACCCTTAACAAGTTTAAGGAGTCAGTCTATAAACGTGTTGCGATATTTATAGGCAGAAGTAACCAATTCACATCAATTGGAGCATCTGCTTCCATATTTTTTTCTCGAAAAAAACTGTTTCGTTAGGTGGAAACGGCGCGAGCGTTGTCAAAACGTCGGGTTCACTTGCAAGCCTACAACAACTCACTGCGACCGGCTACCGGGGTTCAACCACTTGCCTTTACACAGGTAATACCCCTAATACTATTAATATTAAACCCCCAATAATACTCCTACTTATATTATAAAAAAAAACGGTGAAAGAAAACATCGTGAGGAAACCGGCATGTCGTAGAACCTAAAAAGTTCAAAAATATGTGTCAAGTGAACGAAAGGAGCCTCGTTGAGGCGCACTTAAAATCCTTTCACCACGCTTGGTTCGAAAGAATAAGTGATACGATAAGAAGAAGATTATGAAAAAAACTTTTGGCGGGTGATGTCGCAAGTATTATATCCACAAGATGGGGTAAAAGTAATCACCCTTTTATTGGCAAATGCTATAACTTTTGCAAATGGCGCCAAATGTCAATTCGGTTTTGCACGACTTTGGCTCATGTGGCGTGTTTGACACCTGCAGCGCATTTGACTCCTGCGGCGCGTTTGACTTCTGCGGCGCATTTGACTCCTGCGGCGCGTTTGATTTCTGCGGCGCATTTAACTCCTACGGCGCGTGTAGTTCCTGTAAGAAATTGGATTTACTGTAATGGTTTAAGCTCGTTTTTGTTACAGGTTTCCCGTGGCCGCTTGGTGCTGTCCAGTGGCGTGGGCTGCAGCGCAGGCGCCGAACGCCAGGTGGCGCGAGCATTAGACGGCGCCGCCTACAAGCTGCGTCGCCTCGCGCCTGCCGCCTTGCTAGCCGCCTTCCATATCGAGCTGCCGGAGGTAACCCTCACGTGCAGGCTGGGCTGTGGCCTGCAGCGTAGTGTTAGACGCCTTCCGGTACTGCTTATTCTACTGCTTAATTTATATGCACTGGAGTTTAGGAGTAAATTGTTGAGATCAACCATCCCTAATCTTTGAAATAGTCTTAGGTTACGAAATCACATTGGGAGTTCGACAGGGCTTTATACTAGGCCCGCTATTATATGGTTTTGTATTATATGACGAGCGCGGCGTTAATTCATTGTTTATATAAAATAAAATGAATTTTTTTTTAAAGCCGCTCCCAGATGTCTTGCGCCTAAAATCAACAGCCTTATTAGGCGTTCTCTTTTTACCTAAAAGGTTACACTACCAGATTGGTCCCATATAAATTTCATCAAAATCGGATAAGCAGTTTGGCTATGAACACGGTTTCCCAAGTTATTTAAACTTTTATCATTTTGAAAATAAAACCCGCTACCTGAAACCACTCGAGATAGACACTGCAGAGCTTAAGCTTTGTTCCATGAGTAAAGTTGTATACAAAAATATATACATAATTTATACAACCTGGGCGCCCTGCAGCAAGATGGATGGACGACATAGACAGGGTCGCGGGCGGCAATGGTTTAGACTGGCACAGGATCGAGGTCGATGGCACAAACTAAGGGAGGCCTGTACCCAGCAGTGGGTGAAGTCGGGCTGTGGATGAAGATGATGAACCCAACAACTCAAGGTGAAATTCTCAGCTAAACCTAAAATCCTCTTCTCCACAGGATGAGATCCAGCTAGTAGTATCAGGCACTGCCATTCCCCTGGCCGACCCAACCAAGCCAGACCCCTCGGAGAACGGACATTCCCAAGCCAGCCAGTCCAGCCAGAGCAGCCAGCATTGCCAGAGCAGCCAGAACAGCCAGACGGATGGGAACGATGATGATATCTTCGAGCTAGATGAGGAGCAAATGAAACCGGTTCTGACGGCGCAAGAGATGGTGGAAGATAAGTCCGTGGTTAATGGACAGGTAAGAACAGAATTTAGGCCTTAGGAATCTGAATAAGTTATTTTACAGCTTATCACTCTTTTAATAGAGTTTTAGTGGCTCGTCCAGGGAAGTACAACCACCATGCATATTTCTACCGTGAAGCAGCATCGCTGTGTTTGGTGGAAGGATGTGGGTGCCGGTAAAATTACTGGCACGTGAGGCTGAACATCCGTATGCTTCAAGTTGATGGACGCAAGGTAAAACATCGTAGGACACGTTCCTGTTGTGCGTAACATACGAGGCAATGCTTGACATCTTGATGGTTACCGCTTAACATCAGGTGAACCATAATATGCTTGTTCCATCAACTAGTTGCATATAAAATATGCGTTTCGGCTACATGTCTCTCTTTTGTATGGAGAAAATATGAGACAACAACAATACGTTACGTAAAAACCTGGTAAAAACGACCGAAACTAGTTGTTGTCTCATCATGTTTCCATACAAAAGAAAGAGACACGTAGGCGAAACGAGTTGTTCAAACTGATCGAGTAAAATTCGAGACTACGGGTACAGGTGTGCCATAATGCTTCCATCATTTAATTGTATAAAAACTTATTGTATAATATTGTAACATTTAAAATTCAAAGTGTATTTATTCAGTAGAACCGCAAGGATCACTTCGAAACCTAAATTTTTTTTGGACCTAAATTGTTTTTAAATTTCTAGTATTTTTTTAATTGTCTTTGTAGTTTATTGTTTTTAAATTTATCTTTAGTTTTGCTTTATGTTAGCAATTTAACATGTCGGTCTCCCACGAAGTATGTGGTGCTACATTATTATTAATAAGAAGTTTTTCAAAATTGACCATACTTCAAGCGAATAAATACATTTCATTTCATTTCAAACGTCTTAAAGCTAGGTGAGTCTAGGTGCCACTTCCACGCGACTAAGCTTAGAAGAACAGGCAGCAAACTACGACTTTGTTACTACCGTTTATTTTTGTATGATCGTTTTACAAAACAAAAATAATAAGGCATGGTTTCTTCCAGGTGGGTAGCGCAGTGTCTCTGAGCACGCTGAGTGCGGTTGGCTTGGGGCGCGCGCGCCGCTTGTGTGCGCTGCGCCTGCTGTTCGTGCGGGAGACCACGGCGGTCAGGGAACTGGGCGGCCTTAGCGGCTTCCTGCACACCTTCACCTGCGAGGTAATCATCATTTACTTGTCCTTATCCCACTTCATGTGGAGGCAGGTTTTTAACCGACTTCCAATCAAAAAGGAGGAGGTTCTCAATGAGATTGTATTTTTTTTTTTATGTTTGTTACCGCATAACTTCGTCATTTGTGAGCCGATTTGAAAAAGTATTTTTTTATCTGAAAGGTACTGCTTCCAGATTGGTCCCATTTTAATTTTATTAAAATCAGTGTTGCCATTTTTTTAAAATAATTTTTTAATGTTTGTAACTGCTTGCCTCCATCATTTATGAACCGATTTAGAAAATTATTTTTTTATTTGGAAAGTTCTTCTTACGTCCAGATTGTCCCAAACTAATTTCATTAAAATCGGTTTAGCCGTTTAGCAATGAAGTCGGTTTCTCAAGTTTTTAACTTATAATTATCGTTCTCTTATTTTATTTTACGAATAACGCTGCTCTGTAGATGAATGACCTTGAGTCATCTCTACGGCCTAGGTTAATTGTAGCAAAGCATTGTTCTCGCTATCAGGCTGTGAGATTTTTCAACTCGCTGCCCTCTGACATTAAAGTCATGGACAGTCCGCGTTAATTTAAATCTAAACTTGTTCTACTTTTGTTTAAAGGCTATTCGATAGATGATGTTTTGACATATAACTTACATAAAATTGATTTACACAAAGAAACTTACAATTAAACAAATATTTACAAAATGTACAAAATACACAAGAAACAGTTGAGCTATGCAGATCGTTACAAACGATCTAGAGATAGCTCAACTGATCCAAATCAGTGCCAGACGGAAGCGTCCCCAAGACGCTGGCGGCATTGCCACGCTGAACCACTTACATTGACATTTAACTTTGACGTATTAATCGTTTCTAATAGTAATTTGACATGCCATTATTTAATATTGTTATCTATTGTTGCTCTTATTTTATTTTTCTTGTATCGGCTGACATTTTATTTTATATTTATTTTTTGTATAAGTTTAAGTTTGTGTATTTGAAGTACGATTAGTTAATTAAAAAATTGATTGAATGAATTAAAATGAATTGAAGAAAATGTTTTATGTTTCCTCAGGTGTTAGCGATACTACGCGCGTACACGGCTGCACTCGGGGGCAATGCCCTCACCTCCTTCTACATAACTCAACTCATGCTACAGGATAATGCACATAAGAATCAGGTTGGATATACTATATTATATACAATGGTGGCCTAGTCCGAAGGTCGTGGGTTCAAATCCAGTTGTGTGCCTAAGAGTTTTTCTATCGAGAAATTTATGTGCACTATGCCAGTACTCTCAAACGGTGAAGGAAAACATCGTGAGGAAACTGACGTGTCGTAGAACCTAAAAAAGTTCGAGCAACACGTGTCAAGGGTCACGCAAAAAGGGCCCACCAGCGGCCTACTTGTGGAAATACCAGTCCGCACATCAAGTGCGGATGATAAATTTGCTGGCTATATTATATGCTAGCGACCGCCCGTGGCTTTGCACTCTCCGTTCCCGTTACGATTCGGGATAAAAAGTATCCTATGTCCGTCTCTTGGTTCTAAGATACCTGCCCCACTAATTTTCATCCAAATCGCCGATTCACCTGAACAGGTGTTTTTGAGTTATAAATAGTGTAACTAACACGACTTTCTTTTACATGTATAGATTACTTAATTATTTGAAAGGACAGAAATGTTATTTGACCAAACTAACTAACCTCAAATTAGTAACAACTGCAATCACTTATAAATTATTCTAATTAGTTTGTAGTAGCTTAGCCTTGGAGGGCGCGTCGGAGGTCGTGGGTTCAATCCCCACCGACAAGAAATATTTGTGTGAACATAGATGTTTGTTCTCTGTCTGAGTGTTATATTGTATGCTATGTATGTATTTACAAAAAAATGTGTAATTATATCAGCTGTTTGGTTCCCGTCGTACTCTGCATAGTTAAGGGCTAGATAATAATAAATAATGCAGACAATCCACACAACACCGTCTAGCCCCAAATTAAGCCGAGCTTGTGCTATGGGAACCAGATAGCTGATATAATAAATACATTTTTTTTGTAAATACATACTTAAAATACACTATAACACCCAGACTGAGAACAAACATCTTTGTTCACCACACAAATATTTGTTCTCGGTGGGGATCGAACCCACGACCTACGGTGCAGAAGGCAGAGCTACTATCAACTGAGCTAAGAGGCCAGCCAGAGAGATAGTGTTGTATGGAATATTTATTATTAAATATTGTTTGAATATAATATTTTTTTTAATTTCAGGGTCAATGTCTTCTCTCAGTGGGCGGTGACGTCGTGCATGTAACTTATTAATAAGCAAATACATGACATATCTCACTTATAATACCAACCAAATAATACTCAATTACAGCTTAAGTAGCTGTCAACCGTCAGATAACCTCTCGCAACATTTCAATATTTTTTATAACTAAATTAATTGATTTTTTAATGTTAACTACACTTAAGGAAATCACAAAGATTTTTATAATGTCCCAAAAGTTACGAGCCGAGGGGGAAGATCGCGGGTTCAAATCCCGCTCGGATCTTAACTTTTGGGACATTATAAAAATACACTCAGTAATGTTGAAATGTGCTAACGAAATGTTGCCTGTCGGTAATCAGCGTCTTTACCGCTTAACATCAGGTGGCTCGTTATGTTTTATATTTAAAAAAATAGTAAAAGTATCTTGTTATGGGCCGCTTAACATGAGGTGGTCCGATCCGTTTTATATTAAAAATACTAAAGGTATAACTAGCGTCACATAACTTTAGCGCTGAGCGGTACGTGGAGGGGATAGCTGCGCATGCGTCGTAGTGTGCATGTCGCGCACACTGGATGTGTGGATGTGTGCAGAGTGTCCTATTGGTACAGAGAGCGGAGTGCGACTGGAGAGCCAATCAGCGCTACGCACGCCCGCCCTTCATACCGCTAGCCCCCCTCAGGTACCTTATTTTTGACTCCTACGCAATAACGATCAGCGCTAAAGTTATGTGCCTATAATAACTAATTGGTTGGTATAAATGTGTTAGAGTGATTTTATTAGCTAAGCTTAAATATTATGACAACATAATTTAATTATTATTGACTGGTCTCAGTTCAGTTGGCAGTAGCTTTGCCTTCTGCGCCGTAGGTCGTGGGTTCTATCCCCACCGCGAATAAATATTTGTGTGTTACAGATGTTTGTTCTCTGTCTGGGTGTTATATTGTATTCTGAGTGTCACTTTACAAATAAAAAAATATTAAAGTATATGTGCTATCAGGTTCCCATAGTACAAGCTCTGCTTAATTTGGGGCTAGATAATGTTGTGTGGATTGTCCACAATATATTTTCTCACACTTACATAAATTAATATTAATTTATATTGCAATTTGTCCAGGAATTTCAAAGATATTAAATGAATCATAAAAAGTCGCGAATGAACTTTTCGAACTCTACAAGTAAATAATATCGAATATTCTAGTCTTCAAAATAAAAAAAACATGAATACGGCTTCAAATACATTGACTTGAAAAATATTTCAAGAGATGATATTTTAACTAGTAACTTATTGTACTAATCCTACAAATGTAAACGACTTATAACCTTCCAACCTAGCTTTCAACCCTAGGTTGGAAGTTGGGAATTTTAAATGTCATCTTCCAACTTATGTCAGGTTGGATAGTTGGAGCAACAAAAATAGGGAACAAAAAGATAAAATATATTTATTGTCTATGAACCTAGTGACAACAGTTTGGTGTAAGTAAATATATTTATGTTTGTCTCACTAGGTCAGCCATAATGTATGTTAACATTTGTACACAAAACCAGACGTACCAGACTAGAATGGATTTCCACTATATAACTTAGCAGTGGTTGAAAGATGACACTTAATGTTCCTAACTTCCAACCAAGGCTGGAAAGCTAGGTTGGAAGATGGGAATAAGTCATGAAAACGACTTTTGTTAAAATAGGTAATTTAAGGTCATGGGTTGGTTTGCTGTTATATTTGTTTATTTTTAACTGTTTTACGATTTCGACCTATGGGGTGATTACGTATCTTTTGTTGCAATCAAAATAGTATCTGTGAGTTTTGAAATATTAAAACAAATTGTAACAAAATCTTTGACAAGAAACGATTGCAACAAGACTGAATATTGACACATGAGATACCGAATAGGAACTTCGCTTTGTAAAACTAGTATGGCAACATGTATCGCTGTTAATATCAAATTTTGATTGCAACAAAATCATACAATCGCCCAGCTGAAAAAGCTTGACCTAAAAAAGCCATGACAGTAATTTATGATATTTTACAGTAAGTGTCAAGTGAAATTAGTTTTAATTAATTAAACCGGGATACTAAGTTTTCCGCACAAAATTAAATAATTTATCTTGCCAATGTTTCATCTAATTTAATTATGTTTAATCTTTTGTGTTTTTACCTATAAGACGCTGACAACTGTCAGGCAAATTTTCTCTCGCAAATTTAAGAACTACTTCAACAGTTTTCCTAAAAAAAGTATGCTTGTCAGCAGAGGCGGCTCGTGACAAAATTGTATGGGTGTTCACTTGATAGACGCTAATTGCAGTTCATTCAACAAATGATACCGAGATTGTGAATGTTTTTTCATCTTTATTGAAAGATGAGCTAGGTCTTCAACCCCCGTTTCGGTCCAAGCCAGCGTTGCCAGATCATACCGCTTTTCCACTTTTTACACCGCCTTTTTGACAATGGATCCGCCATCCGCTTTTAGCCAGCGGGGTTCCACTTTTTTCGACTTTGATAGGACATGAGGATTAAAATATTATCTTCCCACTAAAGACTTTTTTATGGGCACCGATCCGTTTACTCTTTCAAATAGAAGAACCTAAAAAATGTCTATAGCGGGCTCTACATTCCTGCCAAAACTACGCCAAATAGGATAGATAGATAGAAAATTATTTATTGCACAAAATTAAAAATTACTGTACACAGGCGAACTTAATGCTAGATAGCATTATCTACCAGCTAACCTTTGGGTAATAGGGAGATAGGTTGGGTAGGAGACAGCGCTATACGAGAAAGCAAGACAGAAATACTTGTATCTCTTTTCTTAGTATAGCGCTGTCCCTTATAGTCCATGAAATTTATGTTGTCAAATCACTATTGTCATGTTGGTACACAGTGTTATGAAGTTGCACACGCGCAAGTTCAGATCGAGCTACAAGTTTTTCACTGACTGTGAAGAATGTGGATTGAACTTGAGTGATATCTTTTGTGCCTCCCTGAGCCACCTTCTGTTTCTGTTCTGTGAAGTAATAGTACATTGTTACCTGAGGATTGAAAGTCACGTTTTTGAGTCCCAAGACGGGTTTGGCACTAGAGCGTAGTGAGGGCGCCAATGGAGCTTGAGGGACTTAAATAAGTCTTTCACCCGAGGTAAACACTGTGCTTTTCATTACGAATACAAGGAAAGTAAAAATAAAAACATGATAGAAAAATTAGTGAAAATCATCACGTAGTACTTAGATCTCGATGGTGAAAATGATGATTGAATTGCCGCCTTCCAGCTTTTTTTTTTCTCTGGCAGGCCTTCGGCTGGCCAGCATTATTCAGCCTTTATTTTCATTTTCATAATTTAAAAAATGGTAATTTTTTTGCTAAAATCTATGTTATTTTAAAGAAATAGTTGAAGCTAAATAATAATAAAGTCATTTAAAAAATACATTCTTTATTTAATACTCTTTATGTTATTAAAATTTAAATTTCACATCGCGCTCTTATTAGACTTTTTAAACTTCTTACCGTTGTAATGGGCTTCCAACCTTCTTGCTGAATAAAAAGTTGGAATTTGGTTTAATAACCTCCTTGCCAGACTTGGTCATTGACTGAGTTACAGAAGTCTAGACTGCACTGCAGATTTGCCAGAGGGCAATGGAACACAGCATTCTCGGCCTTAAACGCATCGACCGGGTGCGAAATACAATGCTGCGTATAATGACTGGCATTGCCGATGTAGAGAGCAAAACAGCCAAGCTCAAGTGGTAGTGGGCGGGCCACGTCAGCAGGATGGACCCTAAAAAGTGGGCAAACATAACGACTCATTGGGTGCCGGAGGACGGAAGGTGACGGCGCGCGGCGTGGCCACCCAAAAAAACGATTGCGAGACGATCTCTGGAGAAGGATTGGTGGAAAGTCGCCGAAGATCGTGATAGTTGGAAGATTTTGGGGGAGGCCTTTGCCCAGCAGTGGGCCAGTGCAGGTTAAAAAAAAAAAACCTCCTGGCAGTTAGAAAGACTTTAGAAAGTTGGAACATGGTTGAATAAAATAGAACTTGTTTTTTTTTATAATTTGACAGCTGTCAGTAGAAAGCGATTCTCCCTAGGGCTGAAAGTATTACTTTCAATTAGGCCCCTCAGGCAACTTCAGACCTACTTTCCGAGTATGAGCAATGAAAAGGAAGTTTACTTCACATAACTCTTTGATTTGTAATACGATTATGAACTGAGTGAGAAAAATCGATCTAACGCTAAAACAGGAAATTCCGCTTTTTTTGTTGAAAATCCGCGTTTTTGGAGTACCGTTACCGCATTTTCAACTTTCGCATCTGGCAACACTGGTCCAAGCAGTCTCACCTCCGCCGGCCGTGCCCGCTTCAAACAAAAGACACGGAAAACAAAATAGTTTGTTACTCACATCACAACCACATAACCACGGTGTTTTCACATATTGTTCGGATTTAAACACACGCGTATAAGTTTTCGTTTTTGTCGTACATTTTTGCGTAAGGTTAAGTTCAGGCCGTGGCGGTCCCTTTGCCTTCAATTCAAGCCGAATTTGTAACGTTTTTTCACAGTTTTTAATGAACTCCACATTATAATTGTCCATTTTAACACTCACTAGTAATAACTGATAAGTATAGTCTATTGCAACACGTTTTAAGCGATTATTAGTTAAAAAAACTTCCGAATTACATTCGCGCGCACGCATCTAAGTTGACTAGTGTTTGTTTATATCAGAGTGGCAACGTCGCGCGCAATCGCTGTCGTGCCACGCGGGTCGTGCGGGCGGGCGCGCACGAGCGATAAAATAACCGGCAACGTCGCGTGAGCGGCGCTCCAAAGTTGGCTATTTTTTCATAGAAAATCTTTTGTTTCACGCGCAGGACTAAGGCGAAATTTCTCTTTCACTCCTGTTGGATTTCGTATTAGGCAATGTACTGAATCTTGTTTCATTGGAGCGCAATCGTGAGCGCTCCGCTTCGCGCGTTACCTATGACATGATGGTGTATGGGATGACGGGTATTTACAGTAGTTCTTTACGATAGGTTTTAATTATTAATATTATTAATGAAATTATGGAGTATAATTTTATTATAATTATTTATGGGAGGGAGTTCACTGCACCAGCGCTCCTTAGGGCGAGCCGCCTCTGCTTGTCAGCGTGCCTACTTATTAGATACTATTTCGGGATAAAAAGTATCCTATGTCCGTCTTCTGGTTCTAAGCTACCTCCCCACCAATTTTCAGCCAAATCGGTCCAGTGGTCCACGCGTGATGGCATGATCAAAGGAAATAGGTATTCATTTGTATTTATATTAGATAGGTACATTATAATGTCATAACAACATTCACCAGAAATTTGCCTGACAGTTGCCAGCGTCTATTTAGTTAGCGATAAACCAGATATACAAACCACATGGCCAAGCTGCGTAGAACGCATTTCCTATACAAATTTTCGTTCTGCGCAGATCACGTGGTGTCATTTAGCTGGTAATAAGGTGGAGCACGCATAGCTTTTTGTAGATGGCAGCACGAGTAACTGTCACTTCGCCTACGTGCCTCTGTCTTTTGTATGGAGAAATAATGAGACAAAAACACGTTTCGATCGTTTCTACCAGGTTTCAACGTAACGTATTGTTGTTGTTTCATCTTTTCTCCATACAAAAGACAGAGAGACGTAGGCGAAACGAATTGTTCAAACTGTACCCGAAGTCCCAGTGCATTTACAACATTTCGTTACCAAATGTTGTTTTCGTTTCGCCTATTTGTCTCTGTCTATTGTATGGAGAAAACATGAGACACCAACTCTAACTACGTAACGTATTTTTGCCGCCTCATATTTTCTCCATGCAATAGAGAGAGACAAAAAGGCGAAACGAAAACAACATTTGGTAACGAAATGTGGTAGCAAAACTCCGACTTCGGGTTCTGTACGTCATACATACGTTACGTAGTTAGAGTTGCTGTCTCATCTTTTCTCCATGCAATAGAGAGAGACAAAAAGGCGAAACGAAAACAACATTTGGTAACGAAATGTTGTAGCAAAACTCCGACTTCGGGTTCTGATCAAGTAAAACTACGACTTGCCCTACTGATCTACTGTATGTAGAATGATAGATACATAGCTGTCAAATGTATCAGTCTATGGTGCTGCCATCTAAAGTAAGCAAACGGCAGTTTTTCTCTACTTTTGTAAGTCGCTTGATATACGGTTATTTTGCCTTGGGTGCTATTTCATGTTGTTATTTTGTTATAATTAATATCACTGCATTTTTTATCATGGTATCACTTAAACTTCTAAACACAAAGATTTTTATAATGTGCCAAAAGTTCAGCCGAGCGAGACTGAACCCACGAACTTGTACTGTACTGTAACGTCAAACCTGTAGATGGAGCCACGGTCACGTTAGTGCTTTAATAACAGTCCCTAAGAGTTATTCGTAAAATGTGATTAGGATCCGATGGCGCAGCGGTAAACGCAGCCCCGTACCAAGGGGGAGGTCGCGGGTTTAAACTCCGCTCGGCTCTTAACTGTAGGGACATTATAAAAACATATCTAACACGTTTTCGATTATAGACTAAATTTACAAAAAAATCTTTAAGAAAGTATTATTTATAAGTACGTATTAAATACAATTTGCGTAAGTTTGTAACCCTCTAGTAAAATGTATTTTTTTTTCTCAAACCTTATTACTTTTTTATGAATTTTGTATACTTACCGTATATGTAGGTATATACCGTATATGTAGCGTATATTGGTGTAGATTCTGTTGTCTATGTGACCCTAACTTGACAGTGACAGCGGTAAAATTATAGTCATCCTTTTTTAGTTCAGTTTTATAGAAAAGGACAGCTACATTTTAATTTATGTAAGGAAAGTTGAACAACAAAATAAACACCAATATCTGTATACAATAAAGTGATTAATATGTGTCTACAATGTGTGTGGAAGGAGAAAAAATTTATGAAAACAGAAAATATTTATTTGTTTCTTTTTATTCATAATTCCTATTATAGCTGACAACTTCGCATGTAGGTAATTAATGTTTGTAAGGGCTGATTTTTCTATCAAAGTTAAATATTTATACTACACCTGCTTGGAAAGTACCTTGATACTTTATCAAATTTACGGTAGAAAGTACGTCATTGCATATCGAACAAATATGCGGGGAGAAAACGCATCTGAGCGGGAGAGAAAAGTGTATGAAAATCCATTTCTTACGTGGTTTTTCTTTCTTAATTTTGGGTAAGATTATGCGCCGGTAACCTAAATGTCAAAAGCCAAAAAGTTTTTACAGTGAGTTTTTATCTCAAAGTTCGCAAAATGACACTGGCCACTAGCTGTGTGTTGGATGGTGTCGGGCTGGCAGTGCGACCCTGCGGCGGCCATGAATCTACATACTTCGTAAACGCGGCGGCAGGATAAACAATTTGAAAAAAGAACATGTGAAAATTGCAGACGCCATTTCCAATTTGTGTGTTTGTTTGAGGATTCAGTTTTCGTAGAATTTATTTTCCTTGTAGGTGTAGTATAAAGCACTATGTATCACTCGAGAGAAACTGCGATTCCCGATCTCGGGTGTTTTAAAGCCCGAGCCGTAGGCGAGGGCTTCAAACGACACCCTCAACGGTAATCGATCACTTTCTCCTCTCGGTGAACAATGTACTATTATTCAATAGTATCACAAGGATCACTTTGAAACGTCTTAAAGCTAGGTGAGTTTAGGTGCCAGTTCCACGTGACCAGAAGAACAGGGGCTTAATTCTCGGGCCGATCTCGATCATTTTGCAATTTTACTTTATTGCTTCTTTTCACAACCCCGCACTTTTTCTACGTTTTCCGTATATCGTAGCTGTCGAGGCTTCTACGATGAGGTCGTTAATGTATTAGTACTCAAGGAAATCTGCCATTCTCTCTTCGAAAAGAAGCAATAAGATAAAATTGCAAAATGAAGCCTCGAGCTACGATAAACGGAAAACGTAGAAAAAGTGCAGGCTTGTGCAATGCTAATGTTTATTTAGGGAACATTGAAAATCTCGGTCGGCCCGAGAATTAGGCCCCTGACAACAAACTACGGCTTGTTTCCTACCGTTTTTTGTATGATCCTTTTACAAAACAAAAATAATTATACAAATAAGATTCGGAAGTAGTAGGTACAGACATTGCAAATTAACGTGTTAGCTTCCGATCGGTAGTGACGAGCCCTTCACAAAAAACTTTACTACTACTAAAATTTCCATGTTCCATATTTCAGTGGAGACTAAAGACCCGTGAGACAGGACATAGTTAAACTATGAAAATCCATAAAGTTAACGATCGAAGATTTTATGTCATAACTGATAATTGGTTTCTATCATAACTTTCTTACATTCAATATCCTACTTTGTAGTTGGAATCCATTTTAATAGGTTTTTCTTCTTATCGTGTCAAACTTGGTGATAGGATTTTAAGTGCGCCTCAGAGACTCCTTTCGAGCACACTATTGTTTCACACTTGTTGACACCATGTTTTCGAACTTTTTGTTTCTACGAGCGACGTGCCGGTTTCCTCACGATGTTTTCCTTTACCGTTTATGGGCACTATCATTACTCCAGATTACAAGTTAAAACATTTGAAGTAAAACACCATTAGCTTGTCATAAATATGTTATTTATTTATTTAAAACTCCATAATTAATAATTACTCTTAGGTACTTTACAAATGAAACGCCAAAAATGTTGACAACAAGTTCATAACTTATCTTAGACTAATACATTCGATAATTAGATCTAATCTTAGATTAAATTTGAGAGAGAGGTTTAGATAGACGATTTACCCGTAGATAAGTAGCAATCGTAAGCGAAAAACGACAGGGAAAAAATGGCGTCTTTTGCCAGCGCTCATCGAAAGATCAAAGTTATGTTGAATATGTGACTTGATCAGGAAATTAATCCAATACTGTTTCTATAGATTTTTCGTCTTGACATTAATTCATACAAATTGACGGGCAGTTTGAAAAAAGATGGAAAATCATGAGGCCAAAAATCATCATCAATCAATCATCAGCTGTATTTTACAAATTTTCACTTACAATTGCCACTTTTCAACAAAGCCTTTACGTCTCGAATGGAACCTTAATATTGGACGAAATAACTAAATAGGTTAAAACATGTTAGTTGCGGGTTGCGTTGCGGTCGCGTGTGCGTTGCGTCACACGTCAGCGGCGGCGGCGGCCGAAGCGCAGGAAGGAATGCACCACGTCCTGTCGCTTCATGCCGGAATCAAGCAGTTGAGGGTAGTCGCGGACCAGAGCTGGAAGAGAATTCTATGTTAGAAGAGGACAAAGATTCTTGAGATCTATATGATGAAAGAAAAATGTTGAAAGGAATTTCCGGGGTTGAGTTTATTCTTGATTCTTTTACCTATGTGTTATGCTAATTCGTTGTCACGGTTACTTTAGAATACAATTGGCATTATACAATCTGAAATTAATTAGGCATTTGTATAACTAAATTAACGGTATTGCATGACTTCTCGTAGTCCTACTCAAAATTGTACGTCTAACTCTTTGCTTCTTGTTTTTCTGTAAGTAGACCGCATGCGTGTTGCTTTAAGTTTTTTAGGTTCTACGACACGCCGCCAACGGTTTCCTCATGATGTTTTCCTTCACCGTTTTAAGAGTACCTACTGGGATAGTGCACATACATTTATCGACAGAAACCCACGACCTTAGGATCAATAGGCCGCTACCACTAGACCATCAGTGCTTTCCACTGAAAGGTTAAGATCTAGAAGTTATTTTTGAGGCAAGAAGATGTAGGTAGGGTAGGTGTAGGATCAGTTACCTTGGTAAGGGGGCACTTGCTCGCCAGCTGCCTCCGCGTACAGCTCGAGGAAAGTGTTGAGGGCCTGACAGAAGCGCGCCGCGCGAGGGTCGTCATCGCCAGCCGCCGCGCACAGCTGCGCCGGCGCAGCTCGCGCGTAGCACAGCGCCAGCAGCAAGCATGCGCAGACGCACGCCATCCGGTAACATGACGCACTGGGAACAACAGACAGAGTCAAGAACTAGATAGGAATTACCACGATATAACGGAGAAATAGCCTCAGACGGCTTTTTCAGAATTTAAGAGACTGCACCTTTGTGCCTAAGTATCACAATTTTTTGATCGAGTGAGCGAAGCGAACGAAGATCTTACAAACAACTTGGGCAATTTGGCATTTTATGTGCGTATGTATGTATTTATGTATGTTTGTCCGACGATAACTTTCGAACCATTGTTGATCCGATCTGCATGAAATTTTATAATTAGTATTTTATCAGTAGTATTTTATAATTAACGGAACTCTTCAATCAATTGGCCAATTGAGTTAAAACTTGTTTACCATACAAAGTGTCGGAAGGGAAGAATAGTCAGAGGCAAGGTCAAACAGTAAATCTGTACAGAAATCCTTCTCGAAGGAGATAAAACACAATGCTTGATGGTGGCACATTTTTTCTGATGGGCCAACTACTAAGTAGTAAGTATTTTAAGTATTGTATTCTGTCGTCTACTGTTACTTTTTCATAACTACTCAGCTATGTTTATCTGTGGAAACTTTTAATTGACCTTCTGTCTGTAACCTACCTTCATATTGCTTTCCCAAAACTTTGAATATAAAAGAAATAAAATAAGTTACTTCTTCTTGGTTTTATTCGTCTGAAACCTTGAAACCCTAGCATTTCTTCTAAATATATACCGTCCTTCAAAAATAACTATAAATCTTCTAGGCAGTAGGGAAATCAGGAGACGCCATGGAGTGTACGCAAACTTTTCGGTGTTGTGTCCCTAAGATATTGCTGATCGCTCTAAATTACAAAGTCTTCCAGAATATTAAACACCGCTTATCATTTTGACGCCTCGTAAATTGAACACGTGCTTAGTTTACTTTTGTAAGTATTTCGATCTTGATGCTTTTGAATTTGATTTTTGTGTTATTTTTTGTTGATTACATAATAATTATAGTCGATGGATGGAAAGAGCTCAGAATCGTTCTTCCTGGAAATGTGTAGGGGAGGCCTATGTCCAGCAGTGGACTTCTTCAGGCTGATGATGATGATGATGATGATGATGACATAATATAGGTACCTACTGGTCTTCGTCTTCCGATTTTTTATTGTGGAAAAAGTCTACTCTGTTTTCAGATCGTTCGTTCATTTTCAGAAGAATCCTAACTAAGATGCGCGTAGAGCTGGTTTTGTATTACAGCATGCGTGACCGGGAAGCAATGCGATGGTCACCACTTAACAACAGTAGCCCTACCATGAGCTCTGTCTGGCTCTGTCTCCGGCTCTGGTTTTGAGTCTGTGTGAGTGCTCACCAGTGCATTATACTGTGTGTGTGACGTAGGACGTAGGATTTATTTAGTCAACACTCACACAGACTCAAAACCAGAACCAGAGACAGACAGAGCTGAAGGTAGGCCTACAGGTTGCCCATTATATGCTTGTTCCATCAGTTTGTTGTATAAAAAAACATGCTTAGACTTATTGTAGCCAAAGTTTTATTCGCGTACAGAAACGAATAAACTCAGCTCTCATCCACTACGTGAGGGGGGAAAAACTCGTGAAACACCAATAAGGGGTTGAAAGTTAGTAATAATACTAAACTCTGTTAGGAGTTTAGTTGTCAGCGACATGGAATAGTAAAAAGGCTTTTTAGTTGGAGTGCAAGACGAAAAATAAGACAAACGAGGATATTTTTGATGAAAGGAGATTTTTAGACGGATTATACACGAAGACAAGGGTAGAATGCCCTCATCCGATGGACCGATGACATAGTAAATCTCGAAGAAAATCGGTGTTAAAGATGGAATCGTTCCGTATGGAAATGTATGGAAGAGGCCTAGTGCCCAGCAGTGGATATCTTCAGGCTGATCATAGTGGACGGATGTGCACTATGCCAGTACTCTCAAAACGGTGAAGGAAAACATCGTGAGGAAACCGGCGTGTTGTAGAACCTAAAAAAGGTCGAGCAGCACGCGTCAAGGGTCACGCAAAAAGGGCCCACCAGTGGCCTACTTGCGGAAAAACCTGCCCGCACATCAAGTGCGCATGATAAAACTTGCCAACTTGCCATGGTGGACGGATTATACAATTTATTTAAATCTATCTATCTTTCTATTCAGCCTGTATGCACCCACTGCTGGGTATAGGCCCCTATTTATTTAAATAATTTATATTCATTATAAAATGCTGCTATACCTACTCTACCTACTTACCTACATACACGTAGTTACATCTCATAATTAATTCAACTTTACAATCTTAATTCTGTTTATTTATCTGGATAAGTTAGCAGTAATGTTTTTTTTATGTAATAACTGTAATAAAGTGCCTTTTATCAATCAATAGCAAATGCTCACTGCATTATAAGCATGTAAATACTTGTGTAGTATAACCCTATGTTTCTCAGTAAGTGATTTATAAATTTTATGAGAAAATTAGGTAGGCAACGCAACGACAGCACCCTTGGTGTTGTTGGTGTATAATAGTAGTGTCTATGGGTGACGGTGACCGCTAACCATCAGGTGGGCCGTAAGCCCGTTTGTCTATCATTTGCATAAAAAAAAAAATCTAAAACCATGGGCAAATAGCCCCGGATACGACAGAAAACAACAATTCCAAGAACACAATTTCTACAAATCGCTACAACCGCGTACTCTACACCCTTGTGGGCCAGTCTATCTCACGTTACCCGTTTTAACGAGCTACGAGGCACCTTTAGTTTTTAAACTAAATAACGGTGTTGTCTGCGACTGGATACGAGTGAGAAATACAGCATATTTTTCTATGAAGGATTCACATAAGGGCTGACTACCGGCAATGCACTTCTCGCTCCTTTAATATTTTGAAAAATATAAAATCCCGGAACTTATAATTGCAAAATCGCAAGTAACAAAGGCAGGTACGTAATCAAATTTCTAACCAAAAATCAGTCGCTGCTGTAAAACGGTCATGGCGGCCTTTGGTCAAAGTTAAAGTCAAAATCAAAATAAATTCGTTGCTTAAAATACCTACGTGTCCAATAGATGTTCAATAATAATAGGTAATGTTCAATGTATTCTGCTTATATCTAGGTATGCATTATTGAAATTTACAAGGTAATATCATGTAAATATATCAATTAATTACTTAAATTGGTATTCACCACTACAAATAATCAACCACTATTTGAAAATTTTTGTACAACATGCTTTTTTATAAATTTATACAAATGTACCTACTATTACCTAACGCATTATGAAACATATATTTTCCTCCTGAAAAATAACATGTTATATACTTACAGTACCTAGATATTAAATAGGTATAAGGTAGCCCATATTATAAATTTAGAATTACTGAATAATCGGTGGGTTAATCTTATGCAAAATGGAGCCATTTTCATGTATTACCCACGGGGTTACCAATTTAGACTGTGAAATACAATTTTACATAATTTACGTATTATCATGTCGATTTGGAATTGTTGTACTTATTTATCTTACAAATTCAATTATGTATTTGAATTTATGAAAGCGTGTTGTACCTGTATTATGTAACATACTTACTCTTTATACTTACGTATTACTTTAACGTAATACGAATCTAAGGGATTATAACTTGCGCGCATCTAAGCGTTCTAAGGTGGCGATCAGTGAAACGCTTTCAAATATGATATTTGGAGGAACGCTTACCTATATGTATATTATAAGGCTTTATCAATAAAGTACTGTGAAATACTTAGGTACGGCAAGTTTCATATTCGCAACTATATTCTAGCTAGGTACACAAGCAGCGGTCTAGTTTTACCAAAGGGGTAGCCGTGACCCTATTTGTTTATATTTCGTACTAGTTTTTTATTTTTCACCCCAAAAAAATCTGTGTAAGAAGGGTATAGAATGTGTTATTTGGTTAAATCGAGAACCAATAAGTTTAATATTACACGTTCGCCGGAATTCTTAAGAGGTCACACTAGACGGAAACGTGCCGAATACCGATGCTCGCCAAATATTTTGATTTCTTTTTGTTCACCAATACAGTACCGAGGTACACGAGTGTTTGAGAGGCTAGCAACAAGTTTGATCTTGTGGCACTTTTTAGTACCATCATGTAGAGAACAACTAAACATTGTGAAACAGGTCACGCACGCTAGTACCGTGCCCTATGATGCACAACAATTGCACAGCCTTGCGTCCATCACCTTGAGGCATAGAGATGTGACTTATAATTTCACCGGCACCCATACCTTAAAGGCCTGCGCACATCTAGGCCGCGATCAGTGAAACGCTGTCAAATCTGACAGCGATATTTGACAGCGTTTCATTGATCGCGGTCGCCAGCGTGTGTGTGTGTGTTAAGGGGGGTACTGAGCTTAATAGTTCAAAACGCAACGGTTAAGTTGATATTATGAATATACTTGCAATAATGAATATAAAACTTTGTATAAAGTACCAGACTGAACGTATTTACAATTATTCCGGTACTAAAATATAAATTTATGTATAACTGATTCACAGCATTGCAGCAGAAATAATCACGGTGGTAATACTTTCCCGGACGGGTCCTTCACAAAAAGCTCTACTACTAAAGCTTATTAAAAAAGTTGTTTAGCAAGTTTTTTATAACAAAGTATCTTCATTCTTCGTTCAAGCTTAAGATCCTTTTCAAAAGACAGTAAGTAGAGTAATTCCTCATATTAAGAGGCATTAAGGTTTTTATTGGCTAAGCCTTAGTCGTCGACCACAAATCCGCAAACAGTCTCAGATAATCTATCGCGCCAAGTTAATAAGAACTTTGTAAACTGAGTTTCTTCGAAAAATATTATATTTATAGAAGGATGATCTGGAAAACTGCGGGCATTAAATGGAGCACTCATTTGAGAGACGACAAGTCGTGTCAAATTCTTCATTTTAGATGGAGTTGGTTTGCACCTATACGAGGATCTTAACCTCGGCCTAATTCACAAGAAATACATTGGTTCCGTGCAGTGTTTTCCTTAACCGTTTAAAAGATAGGGTTGATGGATGAAACTTACATGAACATTAATGAAAAACCACTTCACTTATATCAGAAAACCAGAGCTAAAGTTTCCTACATCTCAGTATCTACGAAAAACATTTAATTAACCACAACTTTATTGTTGATTACAATTTAACCGATTGTTTAGTTTGACTAGACATCATCAATCACTCTCCGTTGCCTAGTTCGCTATTTGAATTTTAAATTTAGAACTGCATTTAAAATAGTGTTGGCCACATCGATTCTAAAGTTATCGATAGTTGAACGACTGCATTGACCGATGCGTGCACGCGACCAATTATTACTGAAGCTTGGGCCGAGACACCCATCAATTTATCTTTTGAACTTCGGGGAACAGTAGAGATGCACTACTATCGATGAGAGTCATCGATTTTTAAGAATGAGCAATATGACCATGGGGAAGTTTGGTGATATTTATCACAGAATCACAATCCGGACGGATGTTTGATGATTTGACCTACATAACCTCAATCGAAGGTTTTTCATGAATTAAGAGTTAGACATGAAGGATGCACTACGAATCTACTTGCAACAAATTTAATTAACTGTTTGATTGTTCTAGCTTTTACTTCCTGTAAATTAAATGAATTATAACTGTGCTTTTATGTCATATAAACTGAGATGTGTGTGTGTGTGTGTATCGTGTCTTATATAAATATTAGTTGCTAGCGGGCCCCCGCGTCTTCGCTCGCTCCGTTCCCGTTGCGCCCTGTTCCCGTTACTTTTTCGGGATATAAAGTATCCTAGCAGTAGCCGTTCACGCGTGATGGCGTGACGAAAGGAAAGAAGGATTTATTTTTATATTATATAGATAAGCCAAGGTAATACTCCAAATATTCGTCTAAATTCTGAGTTTTTGAGTTACGAGTAGGTACATCAAAATTTAAATAACCGTTTGAATCGACAATAATTTATAATATATTTATCAGTCAGCCCAAAGCTTCACTATTGTCTGTATGCGTGCAATTTAGCATGCAATAGACCTAACAAAGCTTTGAACCGATACTTTATAAATAGATGCATCGAGATGAGATTAAACACACGGTTTTCAACTTTAGTATCAACAATCACCAAATTCTATGAGTCACCTTAAAACAGGGAAGTACCATTAAGTAAGATCAATATTTACCTCAACATCCTCTGTAAATGTTTAATTTAAGACTAGTGGTCCTGTCCCGGCTTCGCACGGGTGGACATTTATTTTTTAAACACATGTATGTGAACGTAGCTTTCCAATGGTGAAAGAATTTTTGAAATCGGCACAGTTGCTTTTGTGTTTATTCATTACATACACGCAAAAATACAAATCTGTCTTCTTCTCTATAATAGTAGTGTAGATATAGATAGATAGAGATAGAGATAGAAGATAGATGGAATAGAGAATGTTTTGATGAGTCATTTGATATAATCCCTGCCTCGAGATTCTACCACCACTCTTCTCGACACCGAGACCGAACTCATCCACACATTTCAGATTCATGGGTTTCTCGTACAGATCGCTTTTCGAGATCGTTCTTCCTCATACCCATAAATTGTGGATTGACTTAACCACACCAGGTTTTCCCCTTAAGTACAACAATGAATAACTTTAAGAAAAACCTTAAAAAACTCATCATCTTCATCATCATCAGCCTGAAGAAGTCCACTGCTGGACATAGGCCTCCACTACACAAAAAAAAAAAAAAAATTGTCTTCCGGTTCGTGGTCGCCATTCGAGAACCTTTAGAAAACTACTCCATGGCAAAGCAACGACAGAGTTCAAAATTTTGTTTGTGTCTATGGGCGAAGGTGACTAGCGGCCATAGACAAAAAACAACAATTACAAAATCCAACTTTACAGGGTCTACAAAGGGTAAAGTAGTCTGCCCATCTTTTACATAAAAAAAAATAAGGCTCTTTGAACGTTTTTCATCCAAAGTAGTATTTTCCTATCCATATAAAAAGGTTGCACACAATAAACAATGATATAAATACAAAGTAATTTTGTCTCAGTTAGTTTCCATTAGCCGTGTGCAGTAAAAGTTTTAGGTTAATCTGATAATAGTCGTGCGGTTGCACTGACCCCACTTTAATTGATTTGTGAAATTGACTCTGTTTGTGGTACCTAAATGTGAATTTAGGTACCAACTAACTATACATCTAACAGTTAACTACGAGGATTACTTTAAGTTATACTAAAAATAAATCAAAAAATATCTAGGACAATATAAAATTGATTCAGTGCACGTTTAGTAGAGCTTAGTTAATTAAAGAAAATCTATTTCTTTATTGTTTTTTGTTTATTCTCTATTGCACAAATTTATACAAAAAGAGATCTTTATGCTAGAAGGCATTTTCTACCAGCTAAGCTTCAATTTTTTATAGACTTACTAGAACTTTATATGGTTAGGAGCTCTTATCGCTTATCCATAGACTAATAGAAACCCAAAAACAAAAAAGAAGAGTTACTCGCGTCAACGTTCGACATGAAGACGAATGGCAAGCAATAGCCACCTGTCGCTCTAATAGATACAAATCACTCTGCCCCAAATCGAATCCTAGATCAGATGCAAGCTTATTGGACAGGTGTCTTGTAGATGTGAACAAATGTCGGGAGTCTGTCTTTATTTGTACCTCTCAAGGATCTTGTGTAGCAAGTGAGTCACCTGTTGGATCACACAATGCAGCCTTGGTTAGTCATGTGACACGTTCATTTTGTTTTTAACCGACTTCAAATAAAAAAGGAGGTTCTCAATTCGTTTTTTTTTTAAGTGTTAGTTACTCTTGTTCGCGTAACTTCGTCATTTATGAGTCGATTTAAAAAAAATGTTTATACTCCGAGAGGTTATACTTCCAGATCAATATAATATAAATTTTATCAAAATTGGTTCAGCAGTTTGGCCATGAAGTCGGTTTTTCAGGTTTTTTATCTTAAGAATATTGCTATTTTTTTGGCATCTTTTTACGCGCATTACAAGTAAAATAAATGTCGCTAACATTTATTTCACTGAAATTCATTATTAGAGAGTCTATATTTTTTTACACAACGATCTAAAATTAAAGAGTTATTTCTATCTGAGTGAAGCTATTTGTCAAATAAAATTATTTCCTTCTCAGACTCGTTAAAAACAAAGATACATATATTTTTATCTGAGTATACCTAATTTTTAGTGCCTACTTTTCCAAATTTAAGCAAAAATTTGGAAAAGTAGGCACTAAAAATAGGACTGTAAGCAGTTATTGCTGATATAATAATTAAAATAATTAACATAAAACTGGATATAGAGAGCTACAAATTTAGCTTGAAAATATATTTTCATTTGAATTCATTGAACTAGATAATATTCTCTTCAGAGAATTAAATACACAAACGGGGTTGTTTACAGAACCATTGAGGTGCTCTTTACGAGGTAAATTACACAGCAACAAATGAGAATATATTTGGACAATATCCTTTTCCAGCTTTATTGGGAAAACAAATAAATCCACCAAGTTAAAAGACAAACTTTTATTTTGCGAATCAGTTAATTTCTTTTTTAATTACCAGCCTCAAATGATTTATTTTTTATTTTTTAACACGTAAGTATAAAATACTAGCTATTATTAACCCCATCTGATAGACCCACGATTGAAAAGATCGTGGGAAGTCTGTGGATTGAGATAGTCCGGATCGTTCTTCCTGTCAGTGTAAGGGGTATGGGGAAGGCCTTTTTCAGCAGTATAATGACGATTATAATTTTCCATCATAATCTAACAAGAGTATTTACAATAAAGTGTTTGTTCTAACTATAGATCATAGAAGAAACGGCCATGTGACCGGAAAAGTGTCGTCAAAATGCTTAGCATGTTGCTCCTTTCTCCATACAAATTCGGCTCTTTTTTTGGGAATCGTAAAATGGAAAATGCCTGGTTGAAACAAGAATTACTTCCCGAACAAGAAGTTAAGCGACAATTTAAAACAAAGAAATACTTTTTTTACATCCTCGTTCTGTCCATTTTCTACAAATATTTTATATTTAGGTAGTGATCATCATCATTCTTTTGTCAACTTACTTCATGTGGGGTCGGCACAACATGTTTTCGTTCTCCACTCTCCTCAATTAGCCGTCATTACAGTACTCACTCATTTCTTACCCATGTCATCCTTCACACATCCATCTTTTCAAATTTATAATCTTCATATTTAGTGGTATTTTTAATATGGTAGTGAAAATGTAAAACTGGCGACAGCGGCTTCCTTATAACGCATGGTGCCTTTCTATTGTATTCTGTGGTTCCAGCAATGAACTTTGAACTTTTTATGAATAGTAATAGTAATATTACTCGGAAACTCATGGGCCTCTTTACATACAATTTTCCCTTCTTACGTTATCGGCATCATAATGTCTTGGCCCGCGTTCTCATTTACATGATAATACAGAAATTGTTGAGATAATGTCAAATCAGCTTTTCGTTTTAATAGGAATGAACACTTTCATGTAAATTTTTCATAAGTACTACCTTTTCCCTTCTCAATTTATTTTATTCAACACTTTAGAACTTAATTTCCTTTAACTTTTAAGATAGTGAAATTTACTCATATTTTTTTCATTTTGTAAGGCTTTAATAATATGGGCTTTAAAAATATAATTATGTTTGCGCTAGACACTAGGCATAACACGTTATTATTTCAAAGAAAACCCTCATACTTGTAAAACACGGATCATAAAAATGTTTTCTTTGAAATGGTAATTTCGCGGTAGGCTTGGATTACCAATTATATTTCACAAAATGGTCAAATGAGAAACCTCCTCTTTAGAACAAGTAATTAACATATAAATTATATTTCGACTAAAAATAAATAGTTAGTATTTTTCCCAAATTTGTCTCAGTAAAGCCTTGCTCACATAAAAGCGTTCTGCAATGACATTCAGTTAAATGCTGTCAAGTTTGACAGCAATTGAGGTGAAAAAAAACAAAGATTATAGAGCCCGCACTTACCTAGAATAAATGTTTGACATCGATAAAAGTTATCGATATTATGAGCATCACTATTTTTGTAAGCATAGGTAATTGATACCTTGAAAGCTTTGATTGTTTGCAAGTCCGCTTGTAACAAAAACCTGGGTTGAACGACGTTCTCCACTAATTAGTTTAGGCCGTCTTAAAAAACTGGAACTTTTGGAAGGGCCTTCTCGTCTCGATACGTCCAGACGAATCAGTCTAGTCAAACAATTTTGTGTGTAATTAAAGGCAAAACAGATATTTGTAGACCTTCTTCAATTAGTTTTTAACCGACTTCCAATCAAAAAGGAGGAGGTTCTCAATTCGGTTGTATTTTTTTTTTTTTAATGTTTGTTACCGCATAACTTCGTCATTTGAGAGCCGATTTGAAAAATTATTTTTTTATCTGAAAGGTACTGCTTCCAGATTGGTCCCATTTTAATTTTATTAAAATCGGTGTTGCCATTTTTTTTTTTTAATAATTTTTTTAATGTTTGTAACTGCATGCCTCCCTCATTTATGAACCGATTTAGAAAATTATATTTTTATTTGGAAGGTTATTCTTACGTCCAGATTGTCCTAAACAAATTTGATTAAAATCGGTTTAGCCGTTTGACAATGAAGTCGGTTTCTCAAGTTTTTTAAACTTATAATTATTTTGACATCAGAACTTATTATTTTGATTGCAATCATCTACACTCATGCACATGCATAACAAAGTCAAAAGCCTATTCACGGGTTTTGACTTGGCATTGTTCTTAATAATCAGGGTTATAGGCTTTCTACATTAGGCCGATGAAATGTGTTATTTCGTAAGACAGTCTTGTCGACTTATAAGCCCTGGCGGCCTTAATACCTCATTGGTACCCACTTACTCACACTGAAAAACTTTTGACCAAGCTTCGTCGACAAAGTCGACGTTCACGAGCAAAATAATAAATGCAATGAACACCAGTTTGTTAAAGTGTTGATTGCAGCATATTTATTCCGTAAGCTCAACAGTATAGAGTTAATTATGCGTTCCGAATCTGATTAGGAGTCTGCGCGAGTCCAAAAAGTGACAGATGACAGTTGCGCCGCCATGATGGATTCCAAATTCAAATTATGCAAGCGCACGACCGCGCGGGCCTTGTTAATTACAACTGGCCACTAATTACTTTTACAATGTAAATGGCGGGAAAAAGTTAAGAGATAAAAACAACAAGCTGTAGAAATTGTTTATGGTTGACTTAGCAAAATTTTTGGTTTTATGGCTGGTGGAGAGAGTTCGATATCAGCAGGTAAAATAGTTGTACAAAGTCGGATTTTCTTTCTGACGTCTGGTTTTAGTTCTGACGGTGAGTCGCAGTTGCTGCGTTGTTTCGCACTCTAAGCATAATTATGTTGTGTGGTGGCCAATATTATGTTCATTGTTTCTTGATATCATCCTTGTGTAATACCTACTGCTCTTGTAGTGTAGTATAAAATAAAACACTTTTGAATTGATTTCGTTTGATAAGTTTGTTTGGGAAACGGCTACTTTTTATTGAACCTATTTGTATTTTTTTATGCCGCCTTAAGTCCTTGCCATAGCTTCAGTCAATCATTAATTTGCCAAACAAAACGGTTCACCATATCTATAGTTCGCCGTATAAGTGTCTGCAAAGATGGCAGCTTAAAAACCACTAGAGCTCGGAGAGCGCTCTCATCAGATGTATCAGAGTAGCAGTCACCTATCCAAAAAGTGACCTCGCAGAACGTTGATCTCGAAGAATGTGTCTAAGTATCTGAGCAAGTGATACGCCTTTGATCTAAAGTGATTCTCGTGATTTTTCCAGAATTTTATGTTTGACATCGGCTTATGAGGCTATTTTCGTATCAATATTCCAGCAGAGTCCGCTTCAACACTAATTTTAAATCACATTCATCATGGGACCACTACAACAGACTAATTCACTATTGAGTCTAACTTGAACTGTGACCGTAATAAAGGCTAACGCAATTTCAACCTAATCTCACAGGAATAGAGTTCAGATCCACAGAAATAGAGTACAAATATAAAATTACCGTGAACCAGTGTGACGAGAGTTCTGAAACTAAATTGAAGAGTCTGATAGCTGTTTAATTGTATGCAAAATGCTTAAAATGCAAAATTTTTTCGATTTTTTTTACACAACAAGCTGATGGAACAAGCATATGGCCCATCTGATGATAAGTGGTTACCGTCGCCTTAATCATTGTCTCGTAGGTCACGCACGTCAGGACCGTGCCCTACGGTGCACTGCCCTGCGATCATCAACTTGAGGCATGCAGATGTTCAGCCTCGTGCCAGTAATTTCACCGGCACCCACACCCTTCAAACCGAAACACAGCAATGCTGCTTCACGGGAGAAATAGGCATGGTGGTAGTACGCACCCGGACGAGCCACACACAAAGAGCTCTACTGTTCTACTACTACTAGATTAGATTAGATTAGATTAGATTAGAAAATACTTTATTGCACAAAATATAGTACATAATGCTAATTAGCATTTTCTTCCAGTTAAGTTGGTGTACCATTGTGTTACTACTAGCTGTCAATAAAGTAATTCTTTACGAAGTGTCCTGTTTTATTTTAGTTTTGATTATGGTTTCTGTGGTTTTATTTTATTTTTCTAAGTTTTATACCTATGTGTCCTATTTTGTTGCTGTCATTATTTCAATCATTTACAATGTTGTTCCTACCTTATCTTAGATACATTTTAAATTATTGTCATTCATTCAATTTGATCATTATTATTAACTATATAAAATACCTGTGTTATCTGTGGTTGCCTTCAGTGGATAAGCACGGGAAGGATATTTTTTTGCTCGAGCTAATTTTAATTTTTGTGTATTATTTCATGGTGATCTTATTAAATAAACAAACAAATACAGTATGTATGTATATTACTTGCACGCGCCGAAATTGGGCAAGAAATCAAGAATATGATAGCATATTGTATCATAGACCCTACTCAATTTCCTGTCATTTTATAACAGCACCTTTTTGTCACTTACTTTTTCACTTTCATGTGAGTCGATCGCCTACTCTATGTTAAAATATCTTTGAGCAAAAGAAATCAGCCAATTTGGTCTATCACCTTTTCATTTGCATGAATGCTCAAAATCCCTCGTCTATGTCCCCTTCCCAAGAATGTTCTTCATACTACCCAAAGGTTAGGTTAGGTATTTCTATGCCATTTTTATTATTGATAGATGAGCATTTGGCTGCCATATCACGCCTGATAGAAAATAAAGATGCAGCCTCAGATATAGAGCATAATAATTAGCCGTCCAACTGTTCACTCTTTTCTTAAAAATTCCTAAACTAAAAGGTTCCAAAATTACTGACGCCGGTAAACAATTCCATTCTTTGGCAGTTCGTATTATTATAGGCATTCAAATAATGTTAAATCTAGGTTTAATAGTTACTATCACTGTCAGTTTTATTAAAAATAATATTTTCTTCAATTTTAAAAGCACCAATAATTATTTTCCAAGCTACGAGTTTACAATGGCAGGTAATATTGAAACAAAACCAATCTTAGCCGGATTTCCTGCGGGAGGGCTGCCTATGCCCTTGTTTGATCATCTCGAGTAAATAGTGCCTTTGTACATGCACGTGGTCGCAAGTCTAATGAAATGATCGCTGGACATGGTGTTTACAGAAATAAATAAATATTGAGAACAATCCATACAACACTATCTAGCACCAAACAAAGCAGAGCTTGTACTATGGCAACCTAGCTGATAAAATACTACTACTAGTGCATCGTAGGTCACGTTTCTGACCTACAAGGCAATGCTTTGTAGGCGATGGTTACCACTTAACATCAGGTGGACCATGTGCTTGTTCCATCAGCTAGTAGTATAAAAAAAACATGTTTCAAAATAAGCCTTGTGTTCTACTGAATTACTTACAATATTGACTTTAACGACTCTGCCTTTTAATCTGGTGTCGTGTATACAGGGTGTGGCGTAAAGAGTGGATAATCCTTTACCTACGGGTCGGGGGCATCACAACTGTTAAGAAAATAAAAACATGTACCCAGTAAAAGTCCCACGGTTTTCGAGTTATTAAACATTTTCGAAATTTTCATTATTTTGTACTTCTGTCCATACTTTTCGATGCCAAGATCACAAATCAAGGAATTTTCTCCATCTGTTTTTTTTATAGCATTCTTAGATAACTGTTCTATCAAATGATAACTGCCATTGGTATGTCAAAGGTACAGTTTTTTTTTTAAGAATTTTTTTTAGAAATAAAAATGTGATTTGCCAATTTTTTCCAAAAGTTTGACCTCCTGTGGTTTTAAAAAAATGTATGGTCACCCTGAGTGACCAACTAATAAATAACTTGCCTACTTCATTGAGATTCCGAAATGGTATAGCACTTGCTAGTTCCAACTTTCAATGCAAAGAATATTTGTGTTAAAAAAGCGTAAGGGTCATTTTTTCAAATTACAAGTAAGATTTTACATAGCAATCGAATTTACTAAAAACAGAAAATAAAACAAATTAGATATTTAAAATGCATTTATTACATTAAAATTTCTTACAACAAGTGCTCAAAATAGATCAAAATGCTCAAAATGCGCGCAAGATAAAGCGTTCTTTTATTAGAAGATGCAGGGCTTGCATAAAAGCAAGTGGAAGCCATTTTGAGCACTTGTTGTAAGAAATTTTAATGTAATAAATGTATTTTTAATATCTAATTTGTTTTATTTTCTGTTTTTAGTAAATTCGATTGCTATGTAAAATCTTACTTGTAATTTGAAAAAATGACCCTTACCCTTTTTTAACACAAATATTCTTTGCATTGAAAGTTGGAACTAGCAAGTGCTATACCATTTCGGAATCTCAATGAAGTAGGCAAGTTATTTATTAGTTGGTCACTCAGGGTGACCATACATTTTTTTTAAACCACAGGAGGTCAAACTTTTGGAAAAAATTGGCAAATCACATTTTTATTTCTAAAAAAAATTCTAAAAAAAAAAACTGTACCTTTGACATACCAATGGCAGTTATCATTTGATAGAACAGTTATCTAAGAATGCTATAAAAAAAACAGATGGAGAAAATTCCTTGATTTGTGATATTGGCATTGAAAAGTATGGACAGAAGTACAAAATAATGAAAATTTCGAAAATGTTTAATAACTCAAAAACCGTGGGACTTTTACTGGGTACATGTTTTTATTTTCTGAACAGTTGTGATGCCCCCGACCCGTAGGTAAAGGATTATCCACTCTTTACGCCACACCCTGTATGTATGAGGTACTAGTCCGTGTATATTGGACTTCATATTCGTACTGATTCATTTGTGAGGTAGGTAACAATCTTATCGTTATTACAAATTCAGAGTTTAATTTTCTAAAGTCTTTTGGAAAGTCCTCACTCTTTGTGTTAAATTCATAAAGCAATCTTCTTCTTCTTGCCCTTATCCCACGTGGGGTACATATCCATCCAACATCCATACTCATCACTCTCCCTTGACATGCCCGTACCACTCCAGCCTAATCTAATAGTACATTGTTACCTGAGTGTTGAAAGTCACGTTTTTTGAGTCCCGAGACGGGTTTGGCGCCAGAGCGTTAGCGAGGGCGCCAATGGAGCTTGAGGGACTCAAAAGACTTTCACCCGAGGTAAACACTGTGCTTTTCATTACGAATACAAGGAAAGTAAAAATAAAAACATGAAAGAAAAATTAGTGAAAATGAAGATTGAATTGCCGCCTTCCCGGTTTTTTTTTCTTTTTCTCTGGCGGGCCTTCGGCTTCGGTTCGCCAGCATTATTCAGCCATTATTTTCATTTTCATAATTTAAATCTATGTTATTTTAAATAAATAGTTGAAGCTATACACTAATCAAGTAATTTAGAAGATATATTATTTATTTAATACTATCTTTATGTTATTTAAATTTAAATATTACATTGCGCTCTAATTAGACTTTTTAAACTTCTTACCGTTGTAAAGGGTTTCCAACCTACTTGCTGAATAAAAAGTTGGAATTTGGTTGAACAACCTCCTTGTAGTTAGAAAGACTTTAGAAAGTTGGAACATGGTTGAATAAAATAGAACTTGTTTTTTTTATAATTTGACAGCTGTCAGTAGAAAGCGATTCTCCCTAGGGCTGAAAGTTTTACTTTCAATTAGGCCCCTCAGGCAACTTCATACCTACTTTCAGAGTATGAGTAATGAAAATATAATTTAAAGCCTAAGTTAAATTCACAAAGCAAAATTAACTGATAAGAGATCGCTGTTAGATAAGGCTGCCTATGCATTACTGCCATGTGATTGTTTATTTTTGAGTTTAAAAACTGTCTCCCACTAGCCTTGTTTTTTTGAACAACTAAGTAGACAAACAAGCATACGGCCCACCTGATGGGAAACGGTTACCGTAGCCTATAATACCAGACGCGTACCAGCCGCCCAGCCACCCAGAGGCGTACTACGGACGCCTGTAATACCAGAGGCGCGTTGATGACTCTTTAGAGCTTTTAAAACTGATTTTTTAAAGAAGCCCAGGCTATAGTCCTCATGTCATGGATGTAAAATAAGATATTACACTAATCTATCTAAAAACTGGTTCCCATTATATATTTATTCAGTAGTATTACAAGGATTACTTTGAAAAGTCTTAAAAATAGGTGAGACTTGAAGAATAGGCAACAAACAACGGCTAGGTTCCTACCGTTTTTTCCAGCTGTAATGTTCCAGTGTGGTGCCACTCTACACAATGTTCAACTCTACCTATTCCAACGACCTCTTTATTTGTCTTGGGTACCGTTTAGATATTAATCTTGACCCTTTGCTCCTCTGGAATCATTATGTAATCGGTTTTAATTGACTTTTTAGCCCGCGGGCTAGAGATTCATTGTACAGTAGGCATACAACAAGCTCTGTCTGGCTCTATTACGCCTCCTGATCAAATGGTCTAAGTAGCAAATCGTCCAACAGAGCAAAAGGTCTAATGAGCAGTAAGACTAATTAGCAAAAGGACCAAGTAGCAAATCGTCCAATTATCAAATGGTCTACATAGCAGAACGTCTAGGTAGCACAGCGTCATGTTTTCAAAATGTCTGTATACTCAGGCGCAAAATTCAACACACATTGCATCGGACGGGAAACGGACACGGCATTAATATACAGACTTGCTAATACATACTCTTCGGTCTATGTTCTTATAGCGTAAATTATATATTTAATAATAATAATAACAATAATAATATATCTTTGATTCAGACACGAGATCCATAAAATATGCACATTTAGACAGCACTAACACAGACTCAAAACCAGAGCCAGACAGAGCATGTGGTAGACCTACAGAGGCAGTCAGATTATGTCAGTTTGCGGGGTAAGGCAGGTAGGTAAATAATGTATTGTAGTTTTAGGTAATAACTTTTATACGTTCTGGAGCTTATTGCGTCGGTTCAAAGTCAACATAGCTTCGGTTAAAATAATATCAAACAAGGTAGATTCTATGAATTCACAGTCCCATAGAACAAAATATGGGAGCTACCGATAGTACGTCACAAATTAAGCGCAAAATGGGAATATTGAAGACCTATATGAAGAATAGGTCTTCAAAAATGATGTTGAGGTTTCTTATATCGTTTTTGACGTGATAACGTCTTATAAATCGATGGAGCCGGCTGCACGCACGAAAAAACATGACTCATGCGTCGTTACGTCGTTTCGTCGTTCCATTTACCTGAGCCCGAGCCCGGGTCAGGTAATGGGTAAGGGTAAATGAGGGTAAGGATAAGGGTTCAGTCTGGGTCCGGGTCCGGGTCCGGATTTTCATTCAGTTTCATTCAGTTCCATTCAGTTTCATTCAGTTTCATTCAGTTTCATTCAGTATCATTCAGTTTCATTCACATTCAATACAATTCAGTAAAACTAAAATTTTCTTTTGAAAAATGCAACCATTCCATCAGTATTTTCTTATGACGTTATCACGTTCAACTATCGTCAGTAAACCGACTTTACAGACAACCGATTTTTTTCTAAACTTAATAGTTTTTGCGAGAGACACTTTCAAAGTGGTAAAATGTTGCTCCCCCCCTGTAACTTCTAAAATAAGAGAATGATAAAACTAAAAAATATATAGAATCTATCGTACATTGGTTTGACGAGATCTAGTTAGTAGTTAGTAGTTGATTTTATATTTATTTCTTTTTTGGAAGTAGTTAACTGTAACGTCAAACCTGTAGATGGAGCCACGGTCGCGTTAGTGCCGTATTAACAGTCCCTAAGAGTTATTCGTCGAGTGTGATTAAGATCCCATGGTGCAGCGAACAGCGCAGCCCCGTACCAAGGGGAAGGTCGCGGGTTCAAATCCCGCTTGGGTCTTAACTTTTGGGTCAATATAAATATCTTTGAGACAACGTTTAGTTAAATATCAAAACAAAACAAGATAGCCCATATCTCAAAAAGAATAAAATAAGTAGACCAAAAATAGTTCTTCTTGTTCTTCTGATCGTGGATGGTTCTTCTGAACTAAGTGTGGTGAAAGGATTTTAAGTGTGCCCCAAAGAGGGTTCTATCGTGCACTTGACACATATTTTTGAACTTTTTAGGTTCTGTGACATGCTGGTTTCCTCACGATGTTTTCCTTCACCGTTTCAGAGCACTGGCATTGTGTACATAAGTATAGACAGAAAAACTTATCGGTACACGACTGGATTTGAATCCACAACCTTAGGATCGTGGGTTCATATTTTAGGGTAGGAGGCAACGCAACAACAGCACCCATAGTGTTGTTGGTGTCTAGGGTGACGGTGACCGCTTACTGTCAGGTGGACCGTAAGCTCGTTTGTCTATTTTACATAAAAATAAAATAATTATAGCTAACAAATTAACATTGTTGTTTCAGTTTACGAAAGCGAATCTTCTCAAATTTACGAAGATTTATTAGATGTTCGTTTTAAAAATCCCCAATAGACCCTGTGGCCTCGAAGGGATGGATATCAAGTTTCAACAATGTCGCTGGCACTAAAGTTACATTACCGTAACAGCCAATTTGGCCAATAGGTGTTAGCTTGAATTTCGAACCATCGGAATTGTTGCCAATGTGCTCTAATTCGACAATTTACGCTTGTTTTCGGGAAGTTTACTAAGTTTAGATGGAGTGAGATTAAGATTATAGGACCCTGGAGTCAGGACTAAGAATGAGGACTTAGGTCTTCAAATTCAAATAATTTATTGCAATTATGTTGTTAGAAACATCAGGTACTAGTTTCAAACATAAACCCTGTTCAAAATAAAGTTACTGACTTTAAAAAACTTGAAAAACCGACTTTATGACAAAACTACAGAACCGATTTTGAAGAAATTTCAATGGAACCAATCTAAAAGTATAACCTTTCAGATGAAAAAACAAATTTAAAAAACCAGATAAAAAAAGTTTTTTTTTCAAAATTAATTAATAATTGACGTATTAAGCGATAACAAACATACGAAAAAAAATACAATCGAATTAAGAACCTCGCTCCTTTTTTATTTGAAGTCGGTACTTATGTTACTGTATCGGCTTAGAAAGATCTTCTAGATAATGCAAAAAAGCCACAAATTCTCAAATATTTTTGTTTATAAAACCAATTCAGTAACCTATTTACCTATTTTGTTTCACAAGAAAATTAAACTAAATGTTATTACCGGTTCACAGCTTCCATAAAGGTTAATTAATGAAATATTAAAACTCATTTCGCCTTTGTATAAACGAAGAACTAAAGTGATAATATTTTCGTGTAATACAGTTAAAATTCAGTGGGCCATTTTATGCCTAGGGTTACATTACACAGTTTTGGGTATTTTATATTTTAGCGGCAGTATTTTTATTTTTTAGAAGGATTAGAACTCTTCATACTTAGCCTATTTGATGAGTGGCCGCGCATGTAAATGCGAGCTCAACTTTGCAGTTCCTAGAGTTTCCCAAAACCTCCTTTGACTGGATTTTTTTTTTATACAACAAAGTAGACAAACAAGCATACAGGCCACCTGATGGGAAGCGGTTACCGTAGCTTATGGACGCCTGCAATACCAGAGGCATCACAAGCGCGTTGCCGACCCTTTAAAACTTTTAAAACGCCCTTTTTGAAGAACCCCATGCTATTGTCCTTAGGAAAAACCTCATCAATCCACAGCCTGAGTGTTCGCGGGAGGAAGTTCCTCTGAAACCGAACAGGCTCCAAGGTGTGAGGATGAACTCTCTGTTTAGCTCATACGAAATTACTTAGTAAATTACTTTTTGTGGATAAAAAAACGATCTTATTAATGTAATCGACGACGTTTACCGCGCGCGAGAAATTTGTGGATGGAGAGAGCTTTGAGTTGTTCGTCGCTAGAAATGTATAAAGAAGGCCAACAGTGGACTTCTTCAGGATTATGATGAGTATGAAAAAAAAACGAAATAGCCTCATAACTTTAACCCTAGGCACGATAGACATTTAACTACTTTGTTTAAATAATACTGTAACTTAAAATTTTCAACGACAATTAGTTTAGCGAAGCATTTCTTTATAGTGGCTCGGGGCTTGCCAGACATTTCACGGCAAATAACTTACTTACTCTGGTATTTACAAGATAATTACATGGCTTAAGAACATTTTAAGAATGTAGGGCCTAATATCGGCTTAAAGGCCTCCCTTTACCTTGTAAAAGACCTTACAAGCTGACTTTTAATTACAGTTTTTTGAACTCGTTTATGTCGAGCTTTTCGTACTGAATCCATATTTTATTAAACATTGTAATTTTTTTCCAATTTTGAAGTAACAAAAAAGTTGCATAAAAATGTTGCAAAATTGACTGTACAATTTTGCTATAGGTTAAGTTATTATAAGATCATATAAAAGAACTTCAAGACTTATGTCAACCAGGAATAAATTATAAGTATAAAAATTTCCTTCATAGCAAACCAAATAGACGGCTGAACCGATTTTGAAGAAATTTCTATGGGACCAATCTGAAATAGTTACCATCTATAAGAGCATAAATTACGAAGTTATGCGATAACGAACAAAAATAATTCCACCGAAATGAGAACCTCCTTAATTATTTGAAGTTGGTTAATAAATAAAACCAAGTTTACCAGAAATTAATAAAAAAACAAGGACAGAATCTACCAAAGTGGAATCATCTAACAACTGCATTATTGGTACTACATTATTATTAATAAGAAGTTTTTCAAAATTAACCATACTTCAAGCGAATAAATACATTTCATTTAATTTCTGCATATGGAAAGTGATTTCCTTCACAACGTTTATCAGGTTAAAAAAAAGCAGCCAAGTGCGAGTCGGACTCGCCCATGAAGGGTTCCGTAGCACGACGAACTACAAGAACCAATATATGTTACTTGATGTAACATAATAAGGTTCCTGTAGTTCGTTGAAAGGTAAATTGCGGTTTACGGTTTATGACGTATAAAAAAAAAACTACTGACTAGATCTCGTTCAAACCAAATATCGTTGAAAGTTTACATAGTAATGTACAACATATATTTTTTTTTGTATTATCATTCTCTTACTTTAGAAGTTAGAGGGGGGGGACCAACTTTTTTCCACTTTGTAAGTGTCTCTCGCGCAAACTATTCAGTTTAGAAAAAAACTATATTAGAAACCTCAACATCATTTTTGAAGACCTATTCATAAATACCCCACACGTATGGGTTCGATGGAAAAAAAAAATTTGAGTTTCCGTTTATGACGTATAAAAAAAAAACTACTGACTAGATCTCGTTCAAACCAAATATCGTTTAAAGTTTACATAGTAATGTACAACATGTATTTTTTTTAGTATTATCATTCTCTTACTTTAGAAGTTAGAGGGGGGGGGACCAACTTTTTTCCACTTTGGAAGTGTCTCTCGCGCAAACTATTCAGTTTAGAAAAAAACTATATTAGAAACCTCAACATCATTTTTGAAGACCTATTCATAGATACCCCTCACGTATGGGTTCGATGAAAAAAAATTTTTTGAGTTTCAGTTTCAAGTATGGGGACCCCTAAAATTTATAGTTTTTTTTCTATTTTTGTGTAAAAACCTTAATGCGGTTCACAGATTACATCTAGTCACCAACTTTCATCAGTCTAGCTTTTATGGTTTCGGAGAAAAATGGCTGTGACACGGCCGGACAGACAGACAGACAGACAGACATGACGAATCTATAAGGGTTCCGTTTTTGCCATTTGGCTACGGAACCCTAAAAAGCGCTCACACACACGACTATACCGGGTGTAACTGGCGAGAGGTTATTGTAAATAAGGAAGCTTGAACAGAAGACTTACTTAATAACACTCGACTACAACTTGTTGAGCTAAAGTTTATGATAATCTACCTCGAAAGCCTACGAATTTACGTAAGTTTTATATAAAAAAGGAAAAAGTTCGATGACGTAAAAGTTTTAGAACAAAGTTTGTTTAGTTGAAATAAAGAATAAAGTAAATGTAAAACAATGGTTCAACGTAAGAACTTAAAACTAAGGACTTCGTTAAATTGTAGTATGTTCACGCAGCATTTTTGTAAATAAAGACTACGCCTAATGGCCCGAACACACCTAGTTCGCTGGCGGTAGCGATCAGTGAAACGCTGTCAAATATCGCAGTCAGATTTGAGATTTGACAGCGAATATATGACAGCGTTTCACTGATCGCTACTGCCAGCGAACTAGGTGTGCGCAGGCCTTAACGTCAACAGCAAAAACTCAAATATAATTAAATATATTCGCTTTTTAGGGTTCCGTAGCCAAATGGCAAAAACGGAACCCTTATAGATTCGTCATGTCTGTCTGTCTGTCTGTCTGTCTGTCTGTCTGTCTGTCCGGCCGTGTCACAGGCATTTTTCTCCGAAACCATAAAAGCTAGACTGATGAAAGTTGGTGAGTAGATGTATTCTGTAAACTGCATTAAGGTTTTTACACAAAAATAGAAAAAAAACTATAAATTTTGGGGGTCCCCATACTTGAAACTGAAACTCAAAAAATTTTTTTTCATCGAACCCATACGTGTGGGGTATCTATGAATAGGTCTTCAAAAATGATGTTGAGGTTTTTAATATAGTTTTTTTCTAAACTGAATAGTTTGCGCGAGAGACACTTCCAAAGTGGAAAAAAGTTGGTCCCCCCCCCTCTAACTTCTAAAGTAAGAGAATGATAATACTAAAAAAAATATATGTTGTACATTACTATGTAAACTTTCAACGATATTTGGTTTGAACGAGATCTAGTCAGTAGTTTTTTTTTTATACGTCATAAACGGAAACTCAAAAAAATTTTTTTCATCGAACCCATACGTGTGGGGTATCTATGAATAGGTCTTCAAAAATAATGTTGAGGTTTTTAATATATTTTTTTTCTAAACTGAATAGTTTGCGCGAGAGACACTTCCAAAGTGGAAAAAAGTTGGTCCCCCCCCTCTAACTTCTAAAGTAAGAAAATGATAATACTAAAAAAAAAATATGTTGTACATTACTATGTAAACTTTCAACGATATTTGGTTTGAACGAGATCTAGTCAGCAGTTTTTTTTTTATACGTCATAAACCGTAAACCGCAATTTACCTTTCAACGAACTACAGGAACCTTATTATGTTACATCAAGTAACATATATAAAGGTTCTTGTAGTTCGTCGTGCTACGGAACCCTTCATGGGCGAGTCCGACTCGCACTTGGCTGCTTTTTTTCATTAAGTATTCAACCCGTAAATTTAAATGACCATCGGTGCGAAAGTTAGATTAATGCATGTTTTTGACCATGACTATGTTTTTGATCTCTAACCACTGAACCGATTGAGATAAAATTCGGGATACAAATAGTTCGTAACTTAGATTATTTTCAACTTTTATAAACAGAAAGGGCCAGAAAAAAATACGAGTCCAAAAAAGAACAACTTAAAACATTCCTGTTATTAATGAAAAATACAGTTCAAATAACACGAATAAACCAAGAGCGATCGATAGAATATAAAAGAGTTAAAAACTTACCTTAGAGCCATTTTTTGTTGGATGAAGTTGGTTGGTAGCTGGTACGATGTCAACGCTGCTACGAGCTTGGTGGTTGTGGCTGCTAGGGCGCTACACCGCGCTTATATCCTGGGCGGCGCCCACAACACCGCCCCACGCCCGCCCTATGCAACATTGAAACTAATTGTTATTTTTTCAGCAAACTATTCCTTCTAACCGGATGTACTTTGGCTTTTGGGTTCGGGACTTTCTGGTACGTAAGGAATTTGTTTGTTTATTGGTTTTTCTGGTAACTTGATCTAAGAGTTTAGTTTAATTGATTTAATTTTTAATAGATTTTTTAGATCGTTTGTAGCGGTCTGCAGATAGCAAAATTGTTTCTTGTGAATTTTGTACATTTTGAAAATATTTGTTTAACTTTAAGTTTCTTTGTGTTAATAAATATATTTCATGTTTGAGCTGTAGTTTTTTTTTTATTTAATAAGTAGTCTCTAGGTACTGTAGGAATAGTACAGTCTTGCCTTCATTATACTGGTTTCGTAAAAAAAGGCTTTTCACTGGAAACTTTCTCTTATAAAAATATTGCTCTAATATTGTGACTATTAACACAGTGTGCTACAATCAAAATGTCGTTCGAAAGATATTTTGGTAATTATTTGATCGTCCTCTTTATTGATACGAGAAAAACAAATAAAGTATTTTACAAAATAATTTATACAATACGACATATTGGTAACAGCATTAACAGCAATGTCTTCCAAGCAACCTTTGGATGGACATGACTAGGTTATTATATTATTTATGAAAAGTAATTTAGTTGCCTACGTGAAGATGATACATAGGACGCACACCCTATGATTTTTTTTTTTTTATTCGGGACAACAAGCAGTTATACATTGTGTAATACAATAAAGTAAAAAAAACGAGAACTAATGATTTAAGTATAACCAACAACAGTTTGAAATGATGGACCGATGACATTGCTCTGATCGTGGGAAACCGGTGGATTGAGAGGGAGAAGGTTCAGAGTCGTTCTTCCTGGAAACGGCCTATGTCCAAGCCATTTTTCCTGGAAATGTGTGGAGGCCTATGTCCAGTGGACTTCTTTAGGCTGATGGTAAATTTTTTTTATACAACTATTTGATGTTTGTGTATATATAGGTTTGTTTTTTATGTAATTATGATTTTAGATTTCAATGGAATTTTATTTATTTTGGGCAACTACATGCTCAGAAACGTATTATATGAGGTTTTTTTTAGTGGATTGGAAAAAGGCTTGAAAAGGGAAGTGTGGAGGATTTATTGTATAGCAGTGTTACTGAATAGGTGAAAAAAAAACCGCTATTTTTAGTTAAAACATTGACTCTCTCTAGGATCAAATAGATCAATGTATCCAAAAATAGATTGTATTATAGGTAAGTTCACACTTACTGATGAAGACAAACTACCTAGATCTACACAGCTTTTTACAATTTTATTACTTAGCGGTTTGGCTACAACTACTACCCTCATGTTATTGGTTTTTGAGTGATCGCTTGTGGTATCTCAGCGGAGTGTTTTTCTATTTCGGAAAGTCTGTAACTTTATTGTTTTTTTGTATTTTTTTAGGCCTTAATGCTGCCAAAAACTCAGCTATTTCAAAGTTGCTTAAAAAAATTAAACCTTGCACACATGCAGCGTTCTGCGGTGGCGATTAGTGAAACGGTTTAAGATATTGCTATTATTTCCACTGATCGCCGGTATTATAGGATTTCTTACTGATTCCTTCTTCTTCCTGTCGACCCATATTATGAAATAGGTACTTAGGTTCATTTTAATCATTTTGTACAATATTTACATACTCTTCCCTCCTGTCGGCAGATCAAAGAAGTTATTTACTTTTTTAATCATGCTATTAGGGTACCGTACGTAGTCTACGTACGTACGTCCTTTAAAAACATTTGCTTTAAAACGCAGTTAAATCGCGGGATTGTAAAAACAAGGTTATATAAGTACTTACGAGCATATCTAGTATTTTTACAGAATTTATGGACAGGGGCCAAAGTCCACCAAATCATAAGTAGTAACCAATGGTCATGAGTATCAGGAACGTGCCCTAAGATGCACTACCCCGAGTCTATCAACTCGAGGCACTCAAATGTCAGTAATTGATCGAGATATTTTTTTTTATATCTAACTTTTTTCTTAATTCTTAATTCTTGCACACAATATGAAACACAGGAAAAAAACAGAAATAGAGGGCATGTACAAAGGCGAGCTTAACCCTGAATAGAGTTTTCTTACAGCAAACCTTTTTTTGGTTGTGAAAAGCGAAAACATTAGCAGTGTAGTGTAAGTTTCTGCATACAAAACTAGAACTAATTACGTTTTGTTTGATGTCGTACAAACTATGGAATTATGAATATTCACACTCTCTGTCCATCGGCTCTCAAAGTTTTAGAGGGTTCCGTAAAGAGCTGCGGTATTTTTTTATTTATAATCTTATTTATTTAATTTATTATTTTTTATTAATATTTACCGAGGGATCAGAGAGAAGGAGAGTAAACAGTCGGTAGGCTATCTGATTTTCACTATTACAAGAATCTTGTAAAATAAGTTGTTTGCAAAGGAATAAATAAATAAAAAAAATCTGCAGATCTAGCAAGGCAAGGTTGCATAGTAGAGATCGCTGTTTGCAATGAGGCCGCCTATTGTATTACTGTGAATGTTTATTTTAAAGCTAAGAACTTCAAACTTTTTACAGTTTTTGCTGTTTTTAGCATGGTAATCAATAAAAAGTTATCTATCTAGTTTGAGAAACCTTGGAAACTAAGTTTAATAAGCAAGCAGATCTTATGCATATTAAATGCACAAGTTTCCAACTCGTTTAGAATTTGTGGCCGCGATCATCCGTCAAAACTTACGTAATTAACCAACAATTGTTGAGCAATCCACTAAACTAAGTTTTAGTACTACTTGTAGGTACTCTAGCTTCTACTCAAAAGTCGAAAAGAGCTCGTAGAACCGCGGGGGCAAAGGTTCTCAAATGGCAATTACAAACGACGGACAGACGGACAACTGTTTAAAACACTCTTTAAAATTAAAGTACGCGGCAATCAAATTACTCTTCTCTCTCTACTGGCGGGCTAGTGGTAGCAGCCCAGCCCTTCGATCCTAAGGTCGTGGGTTCAAATCGTGTACCAATGATTTTTTCTGCCAAAAATGTATGAACACAATGCCAGTGCTCTCAAACGGTGAAGGAAAACATCGTGAGGAATCTGGCATGTCGTAGAACCTTAAAAGTTCGAAAATATGTGTCAAGTACATGAAAATAGCCCCTTTGAGGCGCACATAAAATCCTTTCACCACACTTTATTCGAAAAAAAACCAGTGACACGATAGGAAGGTTTATTTATTTTCCAATCGCGGCACACGCAGATTTATATATTTTAAATATTGATAGGGTGCCATAGTGTTCTGAAATGAGATGGAAAAACTGCTGGTTCCATGATAGCTTGCTTCATGATCCAGAAAAACTATCCTAAATATTCAAAAGAGTGACATACGAGTATATTTTATTCATAGCTTAGACATGTGCGGTCATGTTTAAAAATTGTTTGACCTTTTAACATAACCAACATTTGAATAAATCACTGTGCTTATGTCCTGCGCACATCTAAGCGTTCTGTGGTTGTTTCATGTATCAGTGAAACGCTGCCAAATATCGATGTCATATTTGACAGCGTTTTACTGATCGCTACCGCAGAAAGCTTAGGTGTACGCAATAATTTAGATTGAAGACTAATTACGATGACGTTAACGCATCTCTGTTTACTGAATGCTAAGAAAACCAAGTGTATTAAATTTATCTTACCAAATGTGACTCTCCGGCCAACTAATATTATACTTAATGGAGAGTCACTTAACCTTGTAGATTCTACTATTTTCTTAGGACTTAATATTGACAAAAAATTGCAGTGGGGGCCACAAATCAAAGCACTTGCAGCTATAGACTAAGTTCGGCTGCATATGCAGTTCGGACTATAAGATGGCTTACTGATGAAGCTACAGCTAGGCTAGTTTATTTCAGCTACTTCCATAGTGTTATGTCTTACGGTATCCTTCTCTGGGGGAAAGCAGCTGATATTCAAACTATATTTGTTTTACAAAAAAGGGCCATACGTGCCATATATAAAATGAAATCACGAGACTCATTGAGGGAGCGATTTAAGGAAATTAATATAACAGTAATTTCACAATATATATATGAAAACTTATTGTACACTCAGAAAAAATTTGATTCACATAATATTAACACTAGAAATAAAAATAAACTTTATATTCCCAAATTTCGTCTGCAGAAGGTAAATGGGTCTTTTATGGGGAACGTACGCTTCTATAATAAACTTCCGGAAAATGCAACTAAGCTTCCTATTCGGAAGTTTAAAGCCTATGTTAAGAATAATTTAATAAAGAAAGCGTACTATACTCTAGATAGCTGTATGAATGATAAAACTGCGTGGCCCGATGTCCCGGTCACTCTACCCATAGGAAGCTAACATATCAATTTGCAATGTCTGTACCTACTATTTCGTATCTTATTTTTATATAAGCTGTGTAGATACTATAGTATAACATTGAAGCGTAGCGTGTGCTGTCTTTGAAACTTTTGCTTTTGTATTATTGCATTGCATACGTCTGACTAAGTGAAGTGGCACCACACTGGAACTTCACTGCTATTATTTTAGACTATTTTTGATTTGTAAAAGGATCATATAAAAAAACGGTAGGAACCGAGACGTAGTTTGTTGCCTGTTCTTCTACGCTTGGTCGCGTGGAACTGGCACCTAGACTCACCTAGCTTTAAGACGTTTCAAAGTGATTCTTGCATCGTAATGAATAAAAAATTATTGACTTTGACTTTAACTTTGATTTAAATACTACAATTCTTGGTAGGAAAATAACGATTGAATCCTCAAGCATCTATTTTATCTAAAAGTTTCATTTCACAAGTTGGATTTCATACTCGGAAAAGCTTTCCCCTTACGAGTGAAAGAAGGTGAGGAAAATGTATCTCAACAAATTCTCAGATATTATTACATATTATTACTATTTGTGGAACGCGAGAAAACTCAGAAGTACTCCGAATCTGTATCAAAATACATAAATTACAATCCATAAAGATTGTTCAGCCATAATACATAAAAACTACTGTTTTGAGAAGTAGAAAATACAACAGTTTTTGGCCTCTACGAAATTGGCTACGCCGTAGCTCGCTCTCGTCGCAATATTTATATTTAGTTAGAGTTTAGGTTTGAATAAGTTGAACAACTACACAGGTATACAGGTAGTGAAGGGCTTTCCAATATATTTGATAAAAACAAAATGTAAAACGATACTGACTTAAGAAAACTGTTAATGCTATCTTGACAAAAATAGCTTACTACAAGATTAATGACTACCTTGATGATAAAAAAGCCTGGAAGCTCGGCACATGACTTGAAATGTTGATGAACTTACCTATGTATTTTACTGATGTTTTTGTTTTTATTGCACCAATAGTCTAAGATCCCTAGAAGAAGGACCTTCACCGAGCTGGTTATTTAATGAAACGTATTTTATATATAATTAAACATGCCAATAAATATATTCTATATGGGTTGCCTATCAAATTTCAGTCCAGGATAATTATGATTAATTAATAATTAAAAAAAAAAAAAAATAACTTTCCACTGGTTTGTTTATTAAACAAATTCTATACCAATCGAAAGTATTTTTATTCAATAAACATACCGGTGCAAAATGCTAGTATCGATTTTCCTGTTTATACCTGGCTACCCGAGAGTTGTGACCGGAAAAAAATAGGCAACCTAACGTTTGCATTTTCTATGGGGTCTATACTTTCGATTGGTATAGAATTTGTCTAATAAACAAACCGGTGGAAAGTTAAAAAAACATTATTATTTTTTTAATTATTAATTAATCATATCCTGGACTGAAATTTGATAGGCAACCCATATAGAATATATTTATTGGCATGTTTAATTAAATGTAAAATACGTTTCATTAAATAACCAGCTCGGTGAAGGTCCTTCTTCTAGGGATCCTATACTATACAAATGTGATCTTGTAAAAATGTGATTCGATTTTTTTTTTATAAATTGTAAATTTCTTACTTGCAAATAAATGATTGATTGATTGATTGACTGCAGAATTATAAAACTGTGTCGCACAGCCAGTATAAGTTCCTCTTGGCAGGTGACATCCAATCAAATCAAATCCAAAAAAAAAAAAAAAAAAAAAACAAACAAAAGGAAATAAATAAATTGCTAACGTGTTTTGCAAAAGAGAACGGTGTGTTAATGTATAGATTGTGTAGTGGCGTTTGAGTGTGGTTATAGGTAGACAAATAACAAACACTAACTTGGGCACAGTTTCGGCATGCTGCAAACATAACATCTGATCGTGCCCCTGTCTACTCTTTTTAGAAAATCCCAAGATCTTTAATAATTTACATGTATTCGTAATAGGTCTTTAACCTGCCATTATTGCAAATGCTGTGAATGCCTGTAATTGGCACACATTTGATAAAATAATTTATCAATAAGGTATCTTAAAAATAGATTTACTATGTGTGCTGCTAGTTTTGCCTAATAAATAATAATAATAATAATTGTAAATATAGTAGACATTTTTGCGGCAGCCTATATCAATATAAGAATTTTATGTATTCTGATACCATCAATCAAATACATTTGCCGATGAATGTTATTAAAAATTCTTTGAGTCTTCGCGCCGTAAAGTATGTTTGAAATCTATCGATAGGTAAAATGAGTTTGTGTCGAGGTGATACGCACATTTTACTTGTATTCTCGTAGGAAGCAGCGTATGGTATTTGTGAAGGTATTTGTTTATTTCCGTCTTCTTCTTCTTATTATGTCACTGATTCTTTCGAACCAAGTGTGGTGAAAGGATTTCAAGTGCGCCTCTGAGAGGCTCCTTTCCTGCTCTCTGCTGTGTGATGCTACTTGTAGGTGCGTATTAAAGAACTTTTCTGTGAGGTAGACTTTAGGCCTGACCATCTACTTTATTTTTGTTTTTATTTTTCCTTGTAATTTTAGTTTTAATTATTTGTGTGTGTGCTCATGTTTTGTTACGCAAATAAACTTTTATCTATCTTCTTTCTATTATAAGAAAATAAATGATTTCGATAATGCTGGTTATTAGATATTAAATTTATTTCAATTCAGTAGCTAATGTACCTGTAATAAGTGATTTTATCAATGGAACACTTCATCTGAAGCACACTCAATTAGCGCTAACACTTTATCTAATGGAATAATGAAGGCTCTGATAAGTGTGATGGCTGATTTCCGTGGTTGGATCACATATCTAAAATAAATAATTAAATTAAATAAACGCATGGTCGGAACCAATGAATAAATGAATATGAATAGCTCAAAGTGTACTGAAAAATTAATTCCTGAAACTCTACCCCTGAGGGTGCAAGGGAAGGTATGGTTGTAAAAATCAATGAAGACATTCGCAGGCAGGCACACACTTCAAAACGAACCTACTTTTCTTTTTGTTTATTAAGAAATTATTTCCGGTTTAGTGATCAGTCTTTTACATGCAGATTGGTTGTAAGTCATATTATATGATAAATTGGGTAAACCTCAAGAGCTATGAATTCTGGGCTGCTACCCACAAGCCCATATGTTTCTGGCTATGTGTGTACAAGTCTGCTAACCATTAATACCTTCTTATGTGGGTCAAAGTATGAATGTGTGGGTCAGTTTTGTATACAGAGCTCATGGGGGGCTGTACATAACTTAAATAAAATAGAAAATTTCCAGATTCATGAAGTTTGGGGCATTGCACTTGTATTCTATGAATATTTTAAGAACGATTCTGAGCCCTTTCTATATCGACTCCCCATCGAACTTAGATCTTTTGGTACCTACCATAGATAACTTGAGAAAATCGGAAAGGGGGTTATCAGAGACACGCCAAAACATTACTACCACAGGCTTGTTTACAGTAGTTGGTATTCAACACAATGTTAGGCGCTTGTCTGCTGTCACACATTCTTCAAAAGCTTATTAAAGTTCCAAGCAAGAAACCCCATAGCATCACATATAATCTTATGTGTTACTACTTACTACGCTTTGGTATTCATGGCTCAATATAAATGTTAAACTCTTTCATATTTACATACCATCAGCATAATTGATAATCGACATGTGATGTGGGTTTGCATTGCTTCATTACAGGAACAGACCAGACAAAGCACATCTATAGGTCTACCTATTTCTGCCGTGAAGCAGCATCGCTGTGTTGCGGTTTGAAGGGTGTGGGTGCCGGCGAAAATACAGGTGAGGCTGAACATCTGTATGCCTCAAGTTAATGAACGCAGGGTAGTGCATCGTAGGGCACGTTTCTGACGTACGTGACCGTCGAAGCAGTGCTTTGTTAAAGGCGATGGTTACCACTTAACATCAGGTGGGCCATATGATTTTGAATCGACTTCAAATAAAAAAGGAGAATGTTCTGTATTCGGTTGTATATTTTATGTTATTTTTTTAATATGTTTGTTAGAGCATAACTTCGTCATAAGAAGAGCCGATTTGAAACAATCGTTTTTTAACTACAATATTTCTAGATTGATCCCATAGAAATTCCATCTAAATTGGTTGAGCGATTTGGTCATGAAGTCGGTTTCTCAAATTTGTAAGCTTATATTATTCTATCAGCCCCACATAATATTTCATTTTATTCCAACCTTATAATCATACACGTGGGAATCAAACCCGAATCAAGTAAGCGTGTGCTACGGCAGCCGTCAAGAGGCAAAACAATTTATTATTAATATTAAGCTGTGTAATCTCATTTTAAGTGAACATTTTATGTTTTATGAGAAAATAAATGTCTTTAAACCTAATCTCTCATGGTCGTCTCTATCAGCTAGCTGCCCACCACGTCGATAAGTACCAACTTGTAAAAACAAATGGAAGCTTCCTTATCAGTACCAACCGTCGTTTTCATTTCATAAAGCGTCCATTCTCTCAGTCTTTAACAGAAGGAACCATTTTGCATATAATAATACCCCACCAAAGATGTTCATTAGCTTTTTACTGTTCGTGGAAAAACGAGTAAAAATCTATAAAGCCTCGTGCACACGGATATAAAAGGTGAAGTATCACAGTAGAGTACCAATAGTAGCGGAGCCTAGTAGTATATTACCACGGCAAAGTCAGGAAAACAATAGTACGAGTAGAGTAGTGCACTATAAAAAACAGTAGGAAACAAGCCGCCAAACCCTACCTAGCCCCAAACTAAGTTGAGCTTGTATCGATGGGAACCAGATAGGTGATATAATACTTTGACTTATGCATTTTTTTGTAAATCCACACTTGAATACAATATAAAACCCAGACAGAGAACAAACATTTACTTTCCACACAAATATTTATTCTCGGTGGGGATCGAACCCAAGGCCTACGGCGCAGGGCTTTTACCACTAAAAAAACAGTAGGAAAGCTCAACTTAGTTTGGGGCTAGGTAAGGACCTAGCCCCAAACTAAGTTGAGCTTGTAACGATGGGAACCAGATAGGTGATATTATAATACTTAGACTTATGCATTTTTTTGTAAATACACACTTGAATACAATATAAAACCCAGACAGAGAACAAACATTTACGTTCCACACAAATATTTATTCTCAGTGGGGATCGAACCCACGGCCTACCACGCAGAAAGCAGGGCTTTTACCAACTGTGCCGTGACGCCTTTCCAACCTCGTTCTGCTTGAAAACAATAGCCTTGGGAGAGCTATTGCTAGTAAGGAACCTTCCAGGCTGTTGATGATGATGCGGTAGGTACACCAGTAAAACAAAAGATATATTAAATTGAACCATGTAATAATCAAAAGGTATACATTAAACTTAACTCTTGCACCAGAGTCCTTTTCTATCCAATCTCGGTAAGCCGACACGCGCGTGAACAAGGTAGTCTTATCAAAATTCTTCCCGCTGACAACCCCAACGAGGATATCCTTCCCGAACCTTTCTCCAGGGTCCAAGGTTCCCGAACAAGATAGGGGTCCCCCTGAATCACCCATAGATACGTCAGACATGACTGAACCAGTGCAGATATGAGAGTTCATGTTCATTTCCCAGAGGAGAGAGCATTTCCATCGCGTCATCACATCAATCTTTGCGATGAGCATCACCGGGGAAACACTGTTCAGCAAACTGTAGCCGGTTCGCCCGAACCCAGCGGCGTAGCAACTTTTAGCGTAATCTGTTTGTTTTGTAGCGGTGGTGATATAGTCTACAGTGGTAGTAAATATCCATTTTTTGTCGACGAAAACTAAGGATATATCGTTGGATGGGAACCCGAAATGCCTGTGAATCTTTACTTTGGTTATTTTCCTCCATTGAGCTTGTTCCGTTGACTCTGTGCTACCGGAGTGTACGAGATTGTTCTTTAGATTTCCAGCGACAACCCTTAGCTTTTCTGGGTGTTTGGCGTAGTAGAAATGGTTGCCTTCAAAGCAATGAGCTGCTGTTAGCACTTTCAGCTCGCTGATGATGCTGCCGCCGCATAGGTTCTGCCAGAGGATCCTACCAGCGCCGAGCGTGGTGGCAGGGTCCTTGATGGAGACGAGGTAAGGAACCTGGCCTTTGTATGCTGGTGCCCCATTCACTATCACCGGTTTGACGTTGTAGCGAGAGTATTTTAACGTAGTTATTATTCGTCTATCGTGATCGCATTTTATGATTTTGAGTAGCATTGCCAAGATGAAGAGTATTTGCATTGGAATTTGGGCTTTTTGAAAATAAACACGATAGAAATTCTCTCATGTTGACAATTTCAATTTTATATCTTTGACATTGTCATCCATGTGATAGAGACATTTCACAGATATTAGCAGTAGACCTTGCGCATGATAACTCGGCGAGTGATAAACGGCGGAAAACATGAAAAAAATTGTCTAGAAATGTAGGTATCTTCCGATTATTTTACTGTTTTCGATGCCTACTTACTGAATGTACTTACTTATATTTATTTGTAACTCTGTTTGTGCTGTGGTAATGGGTTTTGTATGTCCAAAAAAATTACGTATTTTCTTTCTTTCTTTTCTAAAGGGATTTCAAAACAATCAAAACGTAAATTAAACTAAAGTAGATTATGACGGGTCGGTTTTGTTGTCTTTATTTGCAAACTTCTCTATCGCTTATCGCTCGTTTGAAGTCGCCCTTTGAGACCTTTCGCCGCCTTTGCAGAAGAATAACGAAGGAAAACTTTAAACTTAACCAGTTGGTTCAGTAAAATACAGCTCAAGCTACCTAAAAACAAAGAAAAATTACCCTTAACTACAAGGACATAAGAGCTAGCAGTGTATAGTCTGATGCGTATACTTGTGTACTTAACGTAGGTCTAAAATCTTGCAAGAAAATAAAACATTGTATTGTAATATGCTTTTCAAAGTCAAGATCAATTTGTAAGCTCAAACTATTTTTTTATACAACTAGCTGATGGAACAAGCATATAGCCCACCTGATGTTAAGCGGTAACCAATCGTCGTAGGTCACGCAAGCCAAGAATGTGCCCTACGATGCCTGCGTCAAGAGGAAGGCAAGAAAGTAATGATTTGATTCTTATCGTTTTTTTTTTGTATGATTCTTATTAAAATATGGCAGTGTAGATAAAACTGCATCGATTATTTATTATTTATATAAATAAATAAAAAACACAGAATAGCTATAAAATATTTATTAAATCATTTAAACAATAAATTGTTTTGTATAAAACATAGTTTGGCATTAAATACCATGCTTTGTATGTCGTCTATTAACTAGTCTTGAATATTAACACTCATTTTATATACAAAAACGTATATTTGTTTATAAAATGAGTCCATTTAATATTACATTATTTCATACTTTTATCAGATAACATTTATTGGATTTATTAATATTGTATAACATAATTATTTTAATTTATGTGAGCAATGCCGTTATGTTAAGCAAATAATAAGCAAAATAATACACTTTTATAATTATTTCAATAATAAACACAGATAATAATTTGATTTGACTTATGTATTTATTTTATGAAAATTAAATACAAGATTTTCTATGGTATTAAAATATTGAAATACGATTTAATATTTTAACACAACATTATTAAAGTTTCTAAAAATATAATTGCAAAGAAATTCATAGCCTTTGCTTTTTGCACGGATATTTTTTTACAAACAATTTTACAAAATCTGCATTTTATCTTGACGTTTGACATATAATATTAATAGTTTATATTTGACATTATAGTTTAACTAAAAATTTTGCTTGAAAATTATGAGATCAACTGTCAAATATTTTAATGGTCGATTAGTAATCCGCGATACCGGTTAAGTATTATTTTATTGCACTTTCGTATATTTTACGTTTACCTAGAAAAATAAATATTGCGTACAATCCACACACTATCTAGCCCCAAACTAAGCAGGGCTTATAATATGAATAAAAAGGCAAAATGTCATCCGTCAAGATATTGATAATATATTCTTATAAAAAAGAAATGCATATTGAATCATTTTGTGCCTTATTCGAGCACATCCTCGAATATTTGATGAAATATAGAGGTAGGCTTTTTTAAGGAAGACATTTATTTATTTTTTATTCTTTATTAGCGCGATATACAGAACTGATCGCCACAAGAACGCAAGAACGCTTTGGTGTGACCCAAGCTTTAGTAATAACCTACTCCAAAAAACTTTTATAACTATTTAGATATACAATTTAACACTTAAAGTTATAATAAAATTTATGTCAATTCATAATTAATTCCTTAAGTATTTAGAATCCGTGCTCTAAATCTTCAATTCTATATTTTTTTCATTAATCATAAGTTTCTTAATACTATCATAGTCATAAAATTCCATTTAAGTATGAAATTATAATCAATACATAATTTCTGTCCTATTTTAAGTAAAAAAATGCGATTTCGAGACATTTTGCTACATTATAAAATATTTGTTTTTACTAGAAAAAGGCAAATACTACAAAAACTTGAAAAAAAATTTGCAAAATACTTTTAAAATAAACAATACTATAGATCTACACCACGACCGTCAAGCTTCACTATTACATAACTCACGACAGGTTCGCGACAAGAGTGAACAATCGTTACTGAAAAACGCCACTTTTACAGTACAAAAAGAGACATTAAATATCAGTAGCGATTGCATTTTCCGTTCAGTTCCATAACAACACGCGTAAATTTTTCGACAAGCATAAAACTAAATAAGCAATGCTTTTGAAGTTTCAAGCATTGCTTCTGGCATTTCACAGCAATTACTCATACTCATATTATTTATTGCAATTAATGGTGAGGTCTTAAAATTAAAAATGGTGAATACATAATGGGCCCTTAAGTTTAGGACATAAAAATATTTGGAGTGGAAGCGAGCGGAAGTATGAAAAAAAAAATATCCCTGTCGCAAACGTGTCGCTAGATACGTAATCAGGAAACCAGTTAGGAGTTACGAGCTTAACTAAGTCGCGTGTGGGAATGTAAAGGTGCGTTCACTTGTCCTGCAGTTGCACGTAGTTCGCCGGGAACAGTCCGTACGAGCCCTTACACAGACCCTGCCACCAGCCCTCGTCGATCTGGTGATGGAAAACATTAATTTATTTATTCAAATTCAATTTCGAATAAGCAAATGCTGAAAACAAAACTGAAGCGAACTGAATTCATAATATTTGAGTTTTTGTTCTGCGTATGTCTTTTGATAAATACTTTTTAACACCTAAAACTAATAAATAAATATCGCCGACAGTCCACACAACACTATCTAGCCCCAAATTAAGCAGAGTTTGTACTATGGGAACTAGATAGCTGATATAAAACGTATACATATTTTTTTGTAAATACAGGTTTATTCATTACTAGCAGCCCGTCCCCGCTTTGCACGGGGTAGACAATATTGTTGTACATTATTTTGTTCTATCGCTAATAGTTTCGGCAGCGCATTCGACGAAAGACATTTTAAGACTCATTTTTTCCTTCGGTTACATTGTTCAAATTTTACCAAGGATCCCTAATTTTTTTCAAAATGAAATGTAGCCTATGTCAAATTGGAAGAATGTAGCATTCTATTGGTGAAAGAATTTTTTAAATCGGCCCAGTACTTTTTGAGCCAGGGCCCAGTGCTTTTTCATTACAAACATACAAAAATAGGTACAAATCTTTCCTCTTTATAATATTAGTATAGATTAGCTGCAAATACTCAGGAATTAGGTCCAACAATAAAAATAAAAAATATTTATGAAATGATTTTTTAAAGTATTGGTATGAAAATCACGAGAAAACCGATAAAGAATCCTTTGGAATCATTGGCGCCTGAGCTATATTTTGACCTTTGATCCGCGCCCGCGTACCGTGAGCGACACTCTGCGTTCAGTCACCGCCTGGGTGGGTCATCGTCCTGTTCTCCGTGGCAATCATTATGCAACAGCCGTAAAGAAATTAATAAAAATTAAATTTTGATACAAAAACTTAAATCAGTTTAGGAATTAAATTGATTCGGCCAAACCAATATTCACGACCCGAAAATTAGGACCTGTCAGTTTGTGTAGCTAATAATGAATAACCCTGTATATACTTAGAATACCCGGACAGAGATCAAACATCTACTTTCACCACACAAATATTTGTTATCGGTGGGGATCGAACCCACGACCTACGGCGCAAAAGGCAGAGTCGCTACCATACTAACTGAGGTGATGGTGCAGCGGTCAACGCGGCCCCATACCAAGGGGTAGGTCGCCGGTTCAAATCCCGCTCGGCTCTCAACTTTTGGGATATTATAAAAATGTTTATGAATCTTTGTTGTCGGGGTCACCAGTGTGCGTGTACTCACCATGACGATGTGCGTGATGACGTCCTGCGGGTCGAAGGAGATCTCGTCGGGCGCGGCTGCTTGGTAGTCGTATAGGGCACGCGCCGTGTATCCTCTTGTTGTCGGGGTCACCAGTGTGCGTGTACTCACCATGACGATGTGCGTGATGACGTCCTGCGGGTCGAAGGAGATCTCGTCGGGCGCGGCGGCTTGGTAGTCGTATAGGGCACGCGCCGTGTATCCTCTTGTTGTCGGGGTCACCAGTGTGCGTGTACTCACCATGACGATGTGCGTGATGACGTCCTGCGGGTCGAAGGAGATCTCGTCGGGCGCGGCGGCTTGGTAGTCGTATAGGGCACGCGCCGTGTATCCTCTTGTTGTCGGGGTCACCAGTGTGCGTGTACTCACCATGACGATGTGCGTGATGACGTCCTGCGGGTCGAAGGAGATCTCGTCGGGCGCGGCTGCTTGGTAGTCGTATAGGGCACGCGCCGTGTATCCTCTTGTTGTCGGGGTCACCAGTGTGCGTGTACTCACCATGACGATGTGCGTGATGACGTCCTGCGGGTCGAAGGAGATCTCGTCGGGCGCGGCGGCTTGGTAGTCGTATAGGGCACGCGCCGTGTATCCTCTTGTTGTCGGGGTCACCAGTGTGCGTGTACTCACCATGACGATGTGCGTGATGACGTCCTGCGGGTCGAAGGAGATCTCGTCGGGCGCGGCGGCTTGGTAGTCGTATAGGGCACGCGCCGTGTATCCTCTTGTTGTCGGGGTCACCAGTGTGCGTGTACTCACCATGACGATGTGCGTGATGACGTCCTGCGGGTCGAAGGAGATCTCGTCGGGCGCGGCGGCTTGGTAGTCGTATAGGGCACGCGCCGTGTATCCTCTTGTTGTCGGGGTCACCAGTGTGCGTGTACTCACCATGACGATGTGCGTGATGACGTCCTGCGGGTCGAAGGAGATCTCGTCGGGCGCGGCGGCTTGGTAGTCGTATAGGGCACGCGCCGTGTATCCTCTTGTTGTCGGGGTCACCAGTGTGCGTGTACTCACCATGACGATGTGCGTGATGACGTCCTGCGGGTCGAAGGAGATCTCGTCGGGCGCGGCTGCTTGGTAGTCGTATAGGGCACGCGCCGTGTAGCCCTCTTCTTCTTCGCAGGAGCCTTCTTCTCCACCTTCCTCCCAGCCCACGGGAGACACCACTATGGTGGGCTGACGGGTTATCTGCAACAAAACATGGGGAAAATAAAAAAATCGGTTGTTTGTAAAGTCGGTTTACTGACGATAGTTGAACGTGCCAACGTCATACAGCTCATGTAGTCATACAGTCATGATACATACAGTCATGGTAATTAGCGATGCGTCCGCGTGGACGCATCGCTAATTACCAGAAAAAAAAATATCGATATTGGCTGCTAAAACTGAACACATCAACGCAAAAAAAAAAAATTCAAGTCGTAAAAAAATATTTTGAAATAACCACAATTTTTAGTTAAATATAGAGAAATTATTCAACAAGCAAAAATAATTTCATTCGTAAACGCTAAATACCAAGCGGAACCGAACAGCGTAATTTTTTTTCTCTCAAGTACAACGTAACTGATATGTCCATAATTTTTTGCAGGATTTCTGAAAATTTTAACTTTTAATAACTTTGTCATTTTATCGAACCTAAAAATTCTGATTGCACATTCATAATGTTCTACCCCTACTACATTACCCTATTTTTTTTATGGTAGTTACAAAATAGTGGTGTATAAATAATAAACAAAATAAACTGCTATTATTATTCAATTCCAAATTACCTCTTCCTTTTCCTCTTTCGGCGCCCCAACCCTGGTCACATCTGGCAGATTGACTTCCTCTATCTCCTCCACCGGCTCGGGAAGGCTGGCTCTCTTCTCTTCTATCTCCTGCTTTATGTCTAAACATAAATAAAAATAAAATAAATATCGTGGACAATCTAGCCTCAAATAAAGCAGAGCTTGTACTATGAACACGAGATAGCTGATATAATACTTATACAGGGTGTGTCATAATGAATGGATTTAGGGTACGGGTTCGACATTAACGAAATTCAAAAATATCCCGGAAACCGAGGGAGTTTCATTGAAAATATATAATATTTTTCTGAACCGGCACAATGTCCTTTACCCTAGTATCCATTCATTAGGACACAACCTGCATACATTTTTTTTGAGTACTGTCGAGTACCGTTTGAGAGTACTGGCATAGTGCACATACTTTTTTCGACAGGAAAACTCATTGTTACACGACTGGATTTGAACCCACGTCGTTAGGATCGGAAAACGGGGCTGCTACCACTAGAACACCAGGGCTCTATCACCAGTGTATCCATTCATTAGGACACACCCTGTATACATTTTTTTGTAAATAGATATGTACTTAGAATAATTATTATTATAAAGATAGTTTATTTGCATAAACAACACTTAAAATAAAATGTGTTAAATTACGATGATGAGAAACACAAAACACAGAATGGCCATGTAGCCGAAACACTTAAATAAATATGGGATAATAATTAAAATACTTTTCACTTACTTATTTCCTGCTTAATCTCCTGTTTTATCTGTACAGGAGCTATCTTGGTAGGTTGGACCTTGTTGACTCTCTCTTCTACAATCGGCTCGGGAGAGAGATCTTCTGGCTCGATGTCAACCTTCTCTTTTTCCTGTGAAAATAGAATAATAAGATAAAAATACAGCAGGTTGAATTTCCAAATTTACCCCATAGTTTCCACAATACAAGCTTTGCTTAGTTTGGGGCTGAATGGCGTTGTGTCGAAATTTATGCCAGTATAAAAGTACGGAACCAGGTTATAAGTGTATTGCCTGTTTGGCCTGTTCGCGTAAAACTCGTCTTAGCTTATAATTAGTTTAATTATTTATAATAATTATTGAATAGTACATTGTTACCTGAGGATTGAAAGACACGAATTTAAGTCCCGAGACGGGTTTGGCGCCAGAGCGTAGCAAGGGCGCCAATGGAGCTTGAGGGACTTAAATAAGTCTTTAAGATTTTTTTTATTTTTAATAATTTGATAGCTGTCAGTAGGAAGCGATTCTCCCTAGGGCTGAAAGTATTACTTTCAATTAGGCCCCTCAGGCAACTTCAGACGTGTGGTATAAAATGCATTGATATGACGTACTATTGGATGGAGAGAATTATTATTTAATTTTGTACCTTTTGCGATAGGTCCTTATCGATCTGTTGCCTCTGTTCTCTTATCTTCTGCACGGATTGTAGCGCTTCCTGTGAAAATATTAAAATATTAAAAAGTAGATTAAAATTGACTAACATTTAATGCTTTCCTGATTTTGAACGTTATTTTCATTTTAGTAAAATCACTTGTTTGTTGAGCTGATTGATGACAGATGGTTGTCACGAGTTTTTGGCGTCGGAGACGTCAGATTGACGTAATTTCCAACTTAAGATTTTCTTGGTCAAACCGAGCATAAGGCCCCAGGGCTTTTGTATTTTTGAAATGAAATGAAAATGAAAAATTGAACTTAAATAATATTTCCTTCAAGCATGCATATCTTATGTCTATACATACCTGTTCTTTTTCCTTGGCCATATTTTCGAACTTGTTTCTCAAAGATGATGGTTTAACCCCGCTCTTAGCGCCGGGCGCTTTCTTCAATTCCTTTAGGATGAGATGGCATGAATGATTGAGGTAGCTTTTTTGCATACAAAACTAGTGAAAATAATAAAATTATAACATCTTGTGATGGCCTTGATATGTTTTTTAAAACATACGAAATATTTTAATGTAACAGTAAATAATGAAGGTCGATAAAACAATGAATGAACAAGAGCAATGAACAAAGCGAAGTTCCTATTCGCTCTCTCATGTTTATTGCGTCAACATTTACGTGTTTAGTAAATAAATATCCACCCGTGCGAAGCCGGGACAGGCCGCTAGTCTATCTATCTATACATATAATAAAAATGAAACAGATACTTGTCTATACATGGAAGATATTAAATGAGAGAAAACATTATAGGGACAAAAACAATGATTGTCCCAATTTTTGTCTGTCTGTGCGTTTGTGCACGCTAATCGCAGAAACGGCTTATAAGATTAAGAAATGGTTTTCACTAATATCTTGTGGAAAACTTCACTTCATATTTAGTGTTTGTTTCATGTCAATCGGTTCATAAATTAACATGAAAACATAAAACATATTTATGCTATTGCACGGGTATTTATCGCGTATATTACCTTATTTTATTTAACTTTCCAACGACGGTAGCACTCATGTCAATGCTCCAGGGGGCTAATTCTCGCGTCGATCTCGATCATTTTGCAATTTTATTTTCTTTCTTTTTTTCGAAGAGAGAATGGCAGATTTCCTTGAGTAATTCATCAACGACCTCATCGTAAAAGCCTCGACAGCTACGATATACGGAAAACGTAGAAAAAGTGCAGGGTTGTGAAAAGAAGCAATAATATAAAATTTCAAAATGATCGAGATCGGCCCGAGAATTAGCCCCCAGTCTGCCCGCGACCACGGTTATTGCAACATAGCCGAAACGTAGAGAAAATAAATAAAATAAGGTAATATACGCGCTAAATACCAGTGTAATAGTATAAATATACACACAGTTGTCTACCAAAAATACCTGTTCCTTCTCCTTAGCCATATTCTCGAATTTGGCTCTGAGCGAGGCGGGTTTGGCGGTGCCAATGTCAGGCTTCTGCGGGATATAGTTGGTTCCCACTCGCTCGACCTCGTCGAAGCGATGCGCGGATTTGTCAACGCGGTCCGTTTCTATGCCAAACTTGCCGCCAAAACCCTAGAAGTTAAACATTTAAAAAAAACTTAAATTGTTGTTAATTTACTGCTATAGAGCAAAATAAATAATAGTAAATAAAATTTTAGCATAATTTCAGTATAAAAAAAAGTTTTAATGTGATTTAATCAAATTAAAATACTTTTGATGCATTCTCGTCAAAGGCATGATTTTGGACAAGTTACTCGAATTGAATAAAGAAATTAATTTCAATTTCCCATATTTATACGAAATAAAAAAGTCAAAATTTTAAAATGAATAACAATTTAAAATACAAGTAGTTTTTACTTATAAAGCATTGTTTTATAAGAAAAAAAAGTTGTCTATTGATTGTTTCTTGAAAATATTGCTTTTTTTCAAAGGTTTTTCAAAAACGATACACTGTACAGTTTATTTTAAGAGTAGACTAGTTTGAAACGATTGAATTCGGTACCTTTTTATGATCCACTTGACTAGCGTGCGCCGGCGTCTTCTCCTGATGATCCCAGCCTACCGCAGACGCGTCCTGTCTGTCTGTCTGCACTCCGAATTTACCACCGAAACCGATCGCATAGTCTGTAAACAACAAAGTATACTATACTCATACAATATATACAGGGTGGAATTTTGTAATGCCACCTGGAGGGAAAGTAGTTGAAAGTACTCTTAATACTGCAGATAGGAAATTTTACTCAAAGGAAACATTCCTTTATTTTTGAATAGAAAGCAAACTGCATTCTAAGATTTTCGAAAATTCTCTTCTCCCACACCCAGGAATCGAACCGGCTAAAATCTGAAAAAATTATACCCGGTACTTTTATTACATCGATCGTTAGGGTCAATTATAAGGATGAAATCTCTCTTACAAACATGATAAATTAAATGAAAGAAAAACCAGGAAATAATATAAATTTTTCAATTGATTATTACAGTTTTATTTTTAACTTTTTAGTTCAATTTCAATTAGTTATAAAAGCGTTTGTTTATAGTTTTTTAAATTATATTTTTAAATTAATAAAGGCAGGCAGATCGCTTCACCCGAGCCGGCACAAAGTAGGTGCCGGCCCCGGGACGACCTGGGCCCTGCAAAAACCGTATCGCCCTTCACGGACATTGCCCCGCGTTACCGGGGCCCAATAATTTCCTTACTCAATAGATTGAGGCACGAAGTACAAGGTCAACAAAATTTCATATGATCGATCCGCCAAAACGCAACGATAGCGCGATCCAGGAATGGTACGTTTTTAGCAGCGCCATCTAGTTCTGTTTTGGGCAAGCTTTTAGCACAATTTAAAATGTCCTTAAATCCGATAGCGAGAGAAGGGTTAAAGTTCATTCATCTCTTAAAATTATTAAAATACTGGTAAATTGAAGGTAGCACATTTTTTTCATATAATTTATTTGGCCACTTAGGTAACTTTCACAAAAGACAGAGTATATCATTTTTAACAAGGACTGCACTTGCAATTCTACAGGTCGTGGGTTTAAGTAATAAAGCCCACCATTGAGTTTTTTTTGGCAAAAATGTATGTGCATTATGCCAGTACTTTCAAACAGCGAAGAAAACCATCGTGAGGAAACCGGCATAACCTAAAACCTAAAAAGTACGAAAACAATGGTCAAGTGCACGAAAGCAGTCCCTTTGATGCGCTCTTAAAATACTTTCACCGCACGCATTCGAAAGAACAAGCCACGACAAGAGAAGAGAACAATGAGAAGACTGCATAGAATCTCGAGAGCTAGCGAGTTATACGACGGGGCAGTGCCCCGGGGCCCCCAAGCTCATGGTCCCCTCGGACGGACTTACAAATCTAGAGTAGAATAACAACGTTTAGTCGGGGCCTTATTAATGTGCCAGGTAATAAATAATTAACGAACAACAATTAATGAAACAACGGCAGGGATTTCATTATGAATTTCATTTAATTCAGGACCTTTGGTTGCCCAGCTATGCCACTGGATACAAAAAACAGTAGTTGCCGTGCTGTGCTGTTCTGTGCGTACCTTGCTGCGAGTGATGCGGCGCCGTATGCTGCAGCTGGTCCCAGCCGAGTGCGGCGGCGTCCTGCGCGGCCGCCGTCACGCCGTACTTGCCGTGCTGTGCTGTGCTGTGCGTACCTTGCTGCGAGTGATGCGGCGCCGTATGCTGCAGCTGGTCCCAGCCGAGTGCGGCGGCGTCCTGCGCGGCCGCCGTCACGCCGTACTTGCCGTGCTGTGCTGTGCTGTGCGTACCTTGCTGCGAGTGATGCGGCGCCGTATGCTGCAGCTGGTCCCAGCCGAGTGCGGCGGCGTCCTGCGCGGCCGCCGTCACGCCGTACTTGCCGTGCTGTGCTGTGCTGTGCGTACCTTGCTGCGAGTGATGCGGCGCCGTATGCTGCAGCTGGTCCCAGCCGAGTGCGGCGGCGTCCTGCGCGGCCGCCGTCACGCCGTACTTGCCGTGCTGTGCTGTGCTGTGCGTACCTTGCTGCGAGTGATGCGGCGCCGTATGCTGCAGCTGGTCCCAGCCGAGTGCGGCGGCGTCCTGCGCGGCCGCCGTCACGCCGTACTTGCCGTGCTGTGCTGTGCTGTGCGTACCTTGCTGCGAGTGATGCGGCGCCGTATGCTGCAGCTGGTCCCAGCCGAGTGCGGCGGCGTCCTGCGCGGCCGCCGTCACGCCGTACTTGCCGTGCTGTGCTGTGCTGTGCGTACCTTGCTGCGAGTGATGCGGCGCCGTATGCTGCAGCTGGTCCCAGCCGAGTGCGGCGGCGTCCTGCGCGGCCGCCGTCACGCCGTACTTGCCGTGCTGTGCTGTGCTGTGCGTACCTTGCTGCGAGTGATGCGGCGCCGTATGCTGCAGCTGGTCCCAGCCGAGTGCGGCGGCGTCCTGCGCGGCCGCCGTCACGCCGTACTTGCCGTGCTGTGCTGTGCTGTGCGTACCTTGCTGCGAGTGATGCGGCGCCGTATGCTGCAGCTGGTCCCAGCCGAGTGCGGCGGCGTCCTGCGCGGCCGCCGTCACGCCGTACTTGCCGTGCTGTGCTGTGCTGTGCGTACCTTGCTGCGAGTGATGCGGCGCCGTATGCTGCAGCTGGTCCCAGCCGAGTGCGGCGGCGTCCTGCGCGGCCGCCGTCACGCCGTACTTGCCGTGCTGTGCTGTGCTGTGCGTACCTTGCTGCGACTGATGCGGCGCCGTATGCTGCAGCTGGTCCCAGCCGAGTGCGGCGGCGTCCTGCGCGGCCGCCGTCACGCCGTACTTGCCGTGCTGTGCTGTGCTGTGCGTACCTTGCTGCGAGTGATGCGGCGCCGTATGCTGCAGCTGGTCCCAGCCGAGTGCGGCGGCGTCCTGCGCGGCCGCCGTCACGCCGTACTTGCCGTGCTGTGCTGTGCTGTGCGTACCTTGCTGCGAGTGATGCGGCGCCGTATGCTGCAGCTGGTCCCAGCCGAGTGCGGCGGCGTCCTGCGCGGCCGCCGTCACGCCGTACTTGCCGTGCTGTGCTGTGCTGTGCGTACCTTGCTGCGAGTGATGCGGCGCCGTATGCTGCAGCTGGTCCCAGCCGAGTGCGGCGGCGTCCTGCGCGGCCGCCGTCACGCCGTACTTGCCGTGCTGTGCTGTGCTGTGCGTACCTTGCTGCGAGTGATGCGGCGCCGTATGCTGCAGCTGGTCCCAGCCGAGTGCGGCGGCGTCCTGCGCGGCCGCCGTCACGCCGTACTTGCCGTGCTGTGCTGTGCTGTGCGTACCTTGCTGCGAGTGATGCGGCGCCGTATGCTGCAGCTGGTCCCAGCCGAGTGCGGCGGCGTCCTGCGCGGCCGCCGTCACGCCGTACTTGCCGCCGAAGCCGGCGCTGTAGTCCGTCTGCGAGGAGTGCTTCTCTATCGTCTCGCGGTGCTCCCAGCCGGCTGCACTCTGTGGTCAAGTTACCATTAGCCTTAGCCAGGGTCGGACTGGACCGAAACGAGCCGTGGCAACCATTTTTTAGAATTTGGATAGATTTAAGATTCTCCATAGATTTAAGTCACGAGAATCGCGTCTTCATACAAATCCGCACAAAAAAATTACAGCTATTTTTAAATATAAGCATTATTGTGTTTTTGAACACCCTCTTTTTGAAAAAATACCTATAGTAGAGTCCGCGCGACCACTGAAGACCGATAGACGCAGTGCTGCTGAATCATATTTTTGTACGTAGAGGCTTTTGCGACTTCAGTCGTGTCGCGGACTCTACCTAGATTCATCGTGAGGCTATTTATTTTTTTATTTAGTATGTTGCTCTAACAGAAGTCCAAACTAAATAATTGAATCTGCAGAAATTGCTCCCCAAACGACTAGCTTTAGCCCCCAAACTCATCCCTTACCTTGTCCACCCTGTCAGTCTGCACCCCAAACTTCCCCCCGAAGCCGACCGAGTGGTCCGTCTGAGAGACGTGTTTCTCCACTTTGCTGACGTAGTCGTGTCCTACCGCGGATTTATCCATGCGGTCTTTTTGAACTCCGAATTTGCCGCCGAAACCTGGAAAATAACAGTTATTCATTTCGGCTGTAGATTTGTATCTTCTTCTTCTTGCAACATGTATTTTTCTTCCATTCTCCCCTATCACTCGCCATCTCAGTACTCACTCTTTTCTTGGACATATCATCTCTCACACAATCCATCCATCTTTTCTTAGGCCTTTTATATCCATCAACATTTTATCATCCATCATCTTCGGCTATAGATTTGTATGATAATTATAAATCTTTTGTTAGTCAAATAAGGAAGAAAGAAATTAAAACGAAAATAATACTTTATACAGACATTGTAGCTAACTTCAAAATGAGGAAGTTATAATTTTATTTTTCTGCTGCTAGTTTGATATGAAGTCGGTTTTGCAAGTCTTATATGGCATTTTTGTGTTTTCCGCCAGTTGTCCTCATTATATTTTTAGTAAATCTAATTTAATTTAATTCATTTTGAAATGTTTAAAATAATTACCAGTTGAGTAATCCTTCTGTGACACATGCTTCTCAGTGGTGCCAACATAGTCGTGTCCCACAGCTGACTTGTCCATTCTGTCTTGTTGGACTCCGAATTTGCCTCCATATCTAAAATATGAAAGAGAGTTTTTACCCCTGATTGACATTTTTTTTTAACAAAACACAAAGCTGACTAATAAAAATAAGTACAGTAGAGAAGATATAGATATAGGTAGGGTAGAGAGAGAACACTTGAGAGAGCACTGGTGGTCTAGTAGTAGCGGCCTCGCCTTCCGATCCTAAGGTCGTGGGTTCAAATCCAGTCGTGTAACAATGATTTTTTCCGTCGCAAAATGTATGTGCACTATGCCAGTACTCCGTTTCACTGGAACATTGCTGCCACCAACCCAAAGTCCTACTCCGTTATTTTAAGGAGTTGGGCTGGCTGTGGTGAGGGGTTTGGCAGGGGGACAATGCACAATACACCCCATCGCGGGACGTCAGTGCAGATCTTATTCTCCCAAATCAATTATAATTAGAATTATGCCAGTACTCTCAAACGGTGAAGGAAAACATCGTGAGGAAACCGGCATGTCATATACCCTGAAAACAACACGCGTCAAGCGTCACGCAAAAAAGGCCCGCTGGTGAATTTGCCATTTTTAGGTAGGTTAGGTATTTTTCCCTTGGGTTCCGAATATCAGTGCGTTGCTCTATAGGTCTTACGTTTATAGAGGGATCTTCACTACATTATTATTACTTTGAAGCTTAGCGTGTGCTGTCTTTTATTTTTGGTTTATAAAAGAATCATTAAAAATAATGGTTGGTTACCACATAGTTCGTTGCCTGTTCTTCTAGGCTTTGTCACATGGAACTGGCACCTAGACTAACCTAGCTTTAAGACGTTTCAAAGTGATCCCACTTAATAAATAAATTATTAAATTTTGCAATGAGTTTAAAAATGCTACTTACCCATATGATGACTTAGGACCAGCTTCCATCTGCTTATGCTTGGCCTGTTTGTCGGCTTCAAACACTTCTTCTCTGAGTTTGGCCATGCTAACATAAAAAATAGAAAAAATAAAATAAATGATTTTTAATACAACTTCTTCTTATTCTTATTGTGTCACTGGTTCTTTCGAACCAAGTGTGGTGAAAGGATTTTAAGTGCGCCTCAAAGAGGCGACTAACTGATGGAATGACAAGCATATGACCCACCTGAAGTTAAGTGGTAACAATCGCCTATAATAAAGTATTGCCTCTCAGGTAACGCATGTCATGGATGTATCCTACGATACACTAAAACTGTCATAATATTTTTTTTTCATAACTATAAAACTCTCTACAGGTCATACAGGTCATTGACATTATTTTCCATGACCTGACAATATAATGTATTCCAATTTATTTACACCCACCAATTTCCTTTATAAATATTAATCAATGTAATATATCCTCGTAAAAGTGAGTCAGTTTAGACAAACTCTCAAATGTTCATACATTTATAATGTAGGTTTACCATTTATTCATTTCCTCAAAGTTTATTTAAACCTAGTACAAATAACAAAATATGCAATAATGTGAGTATCCTAACTAAAGAATAAATAAATTACTCCCAATACTTCGGCACAGTAGCATGCACCATGCACACACTCAAAATTTCATCATCATCATCATCATCAGCCTGAAGAAGTCCACTGCTGGACATAGGCCTTCCCTACACATTTCCAGGAAAAACGATTCCGAGCCCTTTCCATCCATCGACTTCCCGCGATTCTAACAATATCGTCGGTCCATCTGGTGGGTGGGCGCCCTACGCTTCGTCTTCCGGTTCGTGGTCGCCATTCGAGAACCTTTATTCCCCAACAGTTGTCAGTTTTTCGAGCTACACATAGAAATATTAGAAATATATACATAGAAGATAGATAGAAATATTCCATTGTTCATACTCATAAAGTTAAGAACCATCAAAGTCTCAAAATTTATAAGCATCAGTACTTACTCGATAGCTTCCACATTCCTGCCGCCCGGGCCCCACCTCTGCTCATGCTCCGTGACATCATTCATATAGTCGGGATCCGTGTCCCAGTCATCAGCCTCCACGGGCTCCGCTGTCTTCACATCTATGGATGCTTTCCACATCTATGGTGATAGAATATCGTAAACTACAGTATATGCTTACTGATGTTTTTTTTTTATGTAAAAGTTAGACAAACAAGCTTACGGCCCACCTTATGGTAAGCAGTCACCGTCGCCCATAGACACCAACAACACCAAGGGTGGTGTTGTTGCGTTGCCTACCCTGGAGGATTTTTTAAATGTTTTCCTTGAAGCTATTCATGTTTGGTCTGAACTTTGCTTTCCTGTTTCTCCATTTTAAAGAAACTAGCTAATATTAAAAAATACTGTGCCTAAAAAATGCAAACATTCAAAAATCTATTCTTATGTCTACGTACAACAAACACAAAATGTAAATTTACTAGGACCAATATCAGTTTGGCTCACTGCCACTTATGCTTGCTAGTTTTTTGGACTATATTGACAAATTTGGTACTCTACTTCTTTGGTACTTTGGTACTCTATTGAATGACCTCAAACTAAATGATAGCAAACCATACCTTCCTATTTAATTATCCATTATCTGAAGGTAATGTAGAGTACCTAAATATGTGTGATGAGGAGGAAGTGTATAAGGGTTGGTTCACTAAATGTGATAACAGAGCAATATTTATCTTAGTGGGAGACTTTTTAATTCAATCCAGCATTGAGTCATGTTATCAACAATTACAGGCTTTACTGACAAGATCCCTGCTTTATCAACTAACTTGTACGATCAGAGAGATAATAAAAACCAATAAATCTTTAATCTGATAGTGTCATACCTGCCTAATGTTTTTTTTTTCCTACTTGCAAAGATGTGTATAAAAAAGGATGACTACATTTCCATTCAGGTTTCTATACAATTTCTAGACATGTAAAATGTTGATGAATTCTAAGCTAAATATTTAGAGGAAGTTTATTACATACCTCGGGCTTGGGCCGGTCACGAACTTAAAAAAAACTTTCACACACTATTCATGAAAATATATTTCGTTTATCATAATTAAAGGATTTCTTGATATGGGTGATTTAATATAGCTGAAAATTATAGGGCATAAATTGGTGGGGCTGTAAGTATTTACACGAAGTAAATCATACAAGAATTTAATCAATTTTGGCTTTTTGGTATTGTTTGAATTGAATGCGTCACACCGATGTGACATTTGTTTGACTTGACAGTTGACAGCTGACAGCGGTGATAGCTCTGAATAACGCTTGGAGGAAGAATAAAAAAGCCTGATTATAACTGTCTGGAAAAGGGAAACGAATATCACGAAAGCGCTCAAAGTTACCACTTGCGGTTACCGATGCAAAAAGTGGTCGAGCAGAGCATTGCTTCTTAGTCGACCGGCTAGGAATTCATAAACAACTAAGCCACGAGTCCTTCTTCGCAGGCAGAGTACCTACCTACTCAACATCCTTTGAAGCTTTTAAAAGCTAAGTTCCTAATAAGTAAGTTTTGGGGTGTAGTGTAGGCGTGTAAAAAATCAAGACACAAAGAACTTCTATCAGAATAGTCTTTATTGTAAACTATTGTTGCTATGCTACATGAAACATGATATTTCGCTACCTAGGCAGCCATTAATTAAATTATTATTAGACATAATAAATTAATCAACTCGATTACCTACTTACAGTTTACCAACACAAATAAATAACAGCGGCTCCTTTACGCCAGTCGCATACTATCGCAAGCGTTTATTTTATTAAGTAGGTACTAATAGTTTTAGTTACATAAATAATTAAAAGTATGCACCGTAAATGATAATTATAATTTAAAGAAGTATAATTTATTCATATAGTAAAAATTTTAAGCCCAGCTTCTCTAGAGCAAAGGTATTTTTTTAAATATGACTCTTCTGAATAAATATTTATTATAATTAATACGTACATACTATAACATCAAATAAAACTTAAGCTATACAATGATAAAATCATTTCTTACAATGTGAGTGTCTATATAGACAAACAATTACATAAGTATGTTTATAATAATTATAACGCAACTAGTGGTACTTATTTAAAATAATTATTTAAATATTTTAGTACTTATCCTAGATGTTTGGTTTTTATGACCCATATAATATGTGCATCTAAATTATGATTTATCTTATGTACAAAAATCTTAGATCTACACTTCAGGGTCTGGGGCATCGACAGCATAGCCCAACTTCTGCAAAGCCAGCTTTATTTCCCCAAACACAGTAGGGTCTTCGATAGTTGAGGGTAGTTTCACAAGCTGGGACCTGGCTAGCTTGGCTATGGCCCCTCGAAGAGCTTTTCCGGATCTGGTTCGTGGTAGAGCTGGTACTGCAACCGCTTTCCTGAACGCGGCGATGGGGCCGATCAGGTGACGGACAAGGGCTATCAATTCTTGAGTCACAGTGCTTTCAGCTACTATTTCTTCATCTGTGAACAAAATACAGTTGGTTGGGGCAGAATATTGGGGCCTTGGAACACGGAAATTGAGACAGTATTAGGAAAAGTTATGGACATAGGTTCAGTCTTGCTGATTTCATTTTGGCCGTGGTGGTGTCGTGTCAGCATAGATAGGACCCCTCATTCAACTGTCAGGGACGCGTAAAAGCTGATTAGCGAAACGTACAAGCCATGGAATATAGCATAGCCTATTTAACTAGGAAATCTAGATGCTTAATAGCCGTTGGACTAGTTGAAAGGAATAGGGGGAGTTTAGACAGCAGAAGAGATAGAAATGGGGCAACCTTTGGGTAGCAGAGGAAAGCAGGTATTCTTACCATCTAGCGGTGGTCTCATCACGTACAGACAAAGAGGCACATCTCCCTTCGTAGAGTCTGGCGCTCCAACCACCACTGCATCAGCCACTCTCGCGTGCCTCAACACGACGTCTTCAAGTGCTGCTGTGGACAGCCGGTGACCAGCGACGTTGATGACGTCATCCGCTCTGGCTACCACCCAGACTGCTCCTTCTGCGCTTATCCAGCCTGCGTCTTGTGTGTCGTAATAACCCTGGGAAAATAAACATGGTAAGTATTCAGCTAATATAAATAAATATATAATTAAATACATTTACGACATGACAGCTTTATCAGAAATATCATCGAAGGAAAGAGAGGAAAGAGATGACCAAGGATAAGCTACATGAGCTAAATAAAAGGGAAGATCGCCGTAGGAGGTCGCCCTCAAAATAAATACCTGGAGAAAAATGCATAGGTACATTACGCCGACAAGAGCATTGCTCTTAAATAGTTACTAACCACGGCAAGTCTGGGCATTTGTAAATACCCTACTTATAGCAGCACTGCTGTGTTCCAGTTTGAAGGGCGTGTGTGCGGTGAAATTACTGGCACGTGAGGCTGAACTTTTGTATGCCTCAAGTTGATGGACGCAGGAACAATCGAAAAAATCGAACGTGGATTAATTGATCACATGAACGAACAGTGTTGTGTTGTGATATCCTAGTTTTATTAACAGGAGTAACATACGGGATAAGATTCGAAGTAGATCTTCTTGAATCTCTCGTCAGCTTGCCAGAGGGTTGAGGCGAACCCTGGCGGCAGAGGCAGCTTCACCACCAGCCGTCCCACTTCTCCAGACTGGCATTCTGCTCCATCTTCTCTTAGGACACGAACTGTAAGTGATGATATTTTACGAACGAGTAAACCTTAGTAGCCTTACAGACTCTGAAAAACTCAGATATTGGTTACCAACTCTTTACCATGAGAGTAGATTTATAAATCTACTCTCATGGTAAAGAGTTAAAGAGCCATCCCTTCTCGTCCGTATTCTCAGCGTAGTTACAACCATGTTTTTATGGGCTAGATATGGCATGGGAAAGAAAAGGCCTTCTGAAGGCTTAAGGTTTCCTGGACGAAATCGCTTACAACGATAAGTCCGCCCATTGAAGGTACTATTTTGTTCCTAGATTTATGATGCATCACTGTGTACAATAATATGTTATCCAAAATGTTATTACCTAGACCAGATATTTTTTCTGTATTCATCAGTCAGCAAATCAATGTATATGTTATAGGCAAACTCCGAAGCTCCGGCGCTCCTAGGTTGGACTGGTCAATCCTCAGGTCAGACTGAATGACTTAGTCAAAGCCCAAACAAATGTAAATTTTCGGCCTTTGACTAAACAATTTTCGTCAAACCTGGGAGAGACTAATTTGGTCAGGGAAACGTCAAAACACAATTTTATTAAATCGGGGTTTGACGAGTCAAACTCCGATATAGGTATGAAGTGTCTTATCTTCGTATATTTGGAAGCATTTTATCATTTAAGCAGCTTTCAAGTCTTAAGAACCGCTTAAATTAAAAATTAAAGTGGCAAATTAATCATTTTTCTGACATGGTGAGGCATTAATGTTAATGTTAATTGTTTTAATAATTTCTTAGGTAATTAAAATGAAAAATTAATCTTTATTCTGGCATGGTGTACCTCACTGATAATCTGCTCATACAACTGTTTGTTTTTTATGTGAAATGAACACTTATTTTTATTCAAATTAGAAATTTTCTCTTTAAACTTTACTTTTAAAGCTTCTTTATCCACGTTTTTAGTAACAACAACACCGTTTGATTCACTCATCTTCAATTTTACACAATTACACGCCCGCACGCTCAATGAACGAACATGAAATGACAAAAAAATCGGTCAGACGGAACACCGCGAGAGACATTATGAACCTGTTTAAACATGTTCAGATCAACGTTTGACCGAGTTTTGCAGTCGCTTCTAGGATTGACTAGGCCAAAACCGAAACAGAATAATTTACTTTCGACGTTTGACTGAAAAGTTAGGAGCTCCTGGGTTTGACTAAAAATACTTCAGGCAAAGGGCGAAATTGAAATGTATTTCGGGGATTGCCTGATGGCTTTAGCCAAACCTAGGATAAACCAGTCCTTCCGCGAAGAGACTGTGTATCGGACTTTGACTATAACATATACATATAAGTGAGTTGTGCTTATTCTTCTTCTTATCGTGTCACCGATTCTTTCGAACCAAGTGTGGTGAAAGGATTTTAAGTGCGCCTCAAAGAGGCTCCTTTCGTGCACTTGACACATATTTTCGAACCTTTGAGGCTCTACCATATGCCGGTTTCCTCACGAGTGAGTTGTGCTTATGTATAATGTGCATATTCTTACTGTCATATCCTGGTACAGGGTACCCGGCGGAATGTGGCGGTATTGCCTTCACGCCGTAGCCGAGACAAGGCGCTGTGATCGGAGACCCCGACTCTGTCTGCCACCAGTGGTTCAGCACTGGTACCGAGAACACTCGCTCTGCCCATTGCTGGAACAAATAATGTCATCATCTTTCTGCCTCTAAACCACTTTATATGTCAGTCTTCGTCTTTTCCTGTTACTGGTTTTTGCGAACCAGTGTGGTCAAAGGACGTACGCCTTATGCAATAAAGCAGTTTATTTTACAGAACGGCACGTAAGTATACTTTATCACGAAGTTATAATCTTGTTGCGCCCACGCGGACATCGTAGACCCCATGGACACATGTTTTCAAAATATTTAAGTTTCACAACTTGCCGGTTTCCTCTCGATGTCGGTATACATTTTCTTCTCTTCCATTCTACTCATTCAGCCGTCATTTCCTATCAACTAACATATTACATAAATAAAATGAAACATTGGCGGACATGTCACACCTAGCCCCAAAATGCCCTCCAATTTATTTTAATTATTACAGACTAGGTACTTAATCCCGCAAATTGAGGTTACGTTTTTTCGAATAATACTTCCGCTTTTCTTATGATTGAGGGAACGCTTTTCCTAATATTTCATGGGTTTCTCACAAATAAGCAAATTGAGTAAATGAATACTTTTTCTATTGAACTACCTAGGTACCTAGGATTATGGATACCTAGGAAGTAGGTACAACTAAAATAGGTGTGCGGTAAATGGTGCGAGGTGAAGTCAAATGTCAAAATATGCAACCGTAACAAATGAATAGCATTTCCATATACTTCTAGACGACACAATACTCGTAGAGCAGGCAGTGCTCACGTGATATCCTCCTCCACGTGACCACTCATTTGAAGGAATTTTAAATACAGGGTGGTTTTTTGAGAACGGCGGTTATGGCCAAGTCCAAAACCATGAGAGTTAGGGAAAAGTCGTGAAAGGAGTCATGAAAGAAAACTTATTTATTTGACCCATACACGTTAGTAGGTAAAACAATAAAAACAAACTTATAACTAAAAGGAAAATACAGTAGCAAATAAAATAAATTTGCTTGCATAGGTAGTTAGGTAGGTATGTACATTAGTACTTATCCAAGCTGTGTTGTGTTGTGTGGAGCAAAGGACAACCCAAGTGGGTAATGTGCGGCGCTGGATTTCAGACGGGGCCAGGGTTTGACACTACGAATAGCAGCCCATCGATTTATAAGAAAACAATAACAGCATACCTAGGTATTTTAGAAATATTTTTTTGTATGTTCATTTTGTAAGTATAGAAACGTCCCATCGCCCCAAAAAACAACCAGAGCGAAGAGGCCATATAACATCCTGTCGGTTAGCACTGGGTTTTATAAACTCCTTGCTTCGTGGGAAATCCTCAGGATGGTTGATTGTCGTGGAGACTTGTTATAAAGAAACGATTATCTGATTGAGGATAAGTTACATGGGCATGCAGGAAGATGATGTTGAAGACGAGATTAAGGCCAATTGATGCCTCCTGATCAAAAGGTCTAAGTAGCTAAATGTCCAACAGAGCAAAAGGTCTTGATGATGTAGGTAATGGAAAATAGTCGACCCACTTATTGTTATCACTACGCTCTGGTTGCTTCACTCATTGCTTAAGGCCACTTACCCTGGTATCCTGGTCACAGTGCTCGCCAGCTAAGAAGACAGTCTTGAGAGAGTTACTGCAGTACCTCCTGGCGTACTTCGCGGTGGGATCAGCTCGCTTCAGCACGCGGACAGCTGTGGGGATCGTGAACAAGGCGTTCACTCGGTGCTGTTCTATTATCCTGAAAGCTCATTTATTTGAGGATTTCTAAGGGAGCCAGAGAGACACCTCTCTGAATGAATCTATAAAACAATCGAAATAAATTACGTTTCCTCATTTTACAGTAGTTACTTGGAAATTCCAAACCGGGTAATTTTTTTTTATGTAACTAGCTGATGGAACAAGCGTATGGCCTACCTGATGATAAGTGGTAACCATCGCGTATAACAAAGCAATGCCTTGTAGGTCACGCACGTCAGGAACGTGCACTACCTAACGATGCACTACCCTGCGTCCTTCAACTGGAGGCATACCCTTCAAACCGAAACAGCAATGCTGCTTCACGGCAGAAATAGGCATGGTGGTAGTACTTCCCCGGACGAGCCCTTCACAAAAAGCTCAACTACTACTATTTTTGGGTATTTCGGTAGACCGCCGAAATGCGAGAATTGGGTGAAAGAAGAAGAATCAAACTCGTTTTTCTTGGAATTTAGGAGGCTTATGTCCAACAGTGGATTTTTTCAGGCTGGTGATGAACCCGTGCCCATAACATACCTATAATACTGTCCAGGATCGGGAGTCCTATCCGGCTTTCCCTCATACAGCACGGAGGTAACTCCAGCTAGCAAGGGTCCGTAGCAGATGTAGGAATGGCCGACCACCCAGCCGAGGTCTGACGCCGCCCACCAGACGCCTTTCTTCAGACCATAGACAGTTCTCATGCTCCAGCAGAGCGTGGCTGCGTGGCTACATGGTCGCTGGATGCCTTTTGGGGCATCTGTGGTACCTGCAGTAATCAAACTTTTAGAAACATATTAAGTCTGGAACTGGCACCGACTCACCTAATAGCTTTAAGATTTCATAGTGATCCTTGACTAATAGACTTAAGAAAAAGCCGTGATCTTTATATTTCGACGTTGAATTTATTTAGTCAACACTCATACAGACTCAAAACAAGAGCTAGACAGAGCTTGTGGTAGGCCTACAGTTCATAGTCACTAAGCAACCAGTTCTTATACCTACTATATACTGACTAAAACTATACTAGTAAAATACCTGAAGTATAAAGTATGTACAAGGGATCGTTCGCTTCAACAGACACACAAGCCACTGGTTCAGCCTTCTGAGCGTCTTCCCACGTGATGTCCCGGCCAGCCTCCAGCGGACACTCCAGGAGACGGCGCCGCTGGTAGATTATACACGTGTTGGGCTGGTGGGTGCTTTGGCTTAGAGCTTCGTCGAGGATGTCTTTGTACCTGGATGGAAAGAAAAGTCGAGTAAGTTCGTAGGCTTAGATACTTTTCGCTTGCACACTTTAGCCTTTGGAAAGATTTAATTTAAACAACTTGAAAAACCGACTTCATAGCCAAACTCCAAAACCGATTTCCATGTAATTTCTATGGGATTTATCTGGAATGAATCTATTTCAAATCGTCTCATATGACGATATTATGAAATTTTGCGATGCTTAACAAACATAAAAAAATACAAACTATGAGAACTCCTTTTTTATTTGAAGTCGGTTAAAAACACTGCACTTATTTTTTCGAAAATTGCGAGCAACTAGCGTGCCATACGATTGCAAAAAAAATTGTTCCCTACAAGTTTTCCTTCCAAAGTTCAGCCAATACCCAAGTACGAAAACCTTAGGCCAAACATAATGCCTTTTATGGTCAGAGTGTGGGAGCGGGAATTGATTTCACAAACAGCGTTTTAAGTCCAGCTCTGGTAAAGCTTTTGGGCCACCCCAAATCCTTCGTCATACCTGCTGGAACTGATAGCTGAACTTGCCTTTCGAAGCACGAAAGCGGTTAGATCTACCAGCGTCTAAAGTCCGGCTGGACATAATAATCTCTACAATAAATAATACAATTCCCACAAATAACTTTAAATTGTGTAACAAATGTGACAAGTTTATAAGCATGAGGTAGGTGTGCGTTGACGTCATTCACCTAATTATTTTATTGGGTTCCACGCCACAGCTGGCCGCTATTATCACAGTGGGTTCTGCATGTTCTATTCTTGTTCTCAGCTCTCTTGCTGCAAATCCTGTGGACAAAAAACCCGTCAGCTCATTTGGTAGTAGCTCTATCTACCTTCTGCGCTGTTAGGCCATGGGATCCCCACTGGTAACTAACATTTGTTTGATCAAAAGTAAAGGCCTTTGCATCTATTTTAGATGATTTTATATTATATTTAGCAGGGCTTCCCCTCTGCCGCGTACGGTGTGTTACAGTCCTCACATATCGTAATAAATTCTTTGATTCTTTAGATATCTGGATAGCTAAAGATACCCCGATACACTATACCCCGATTTTGTTATCATTAGTTTTTTTGAATTGCGTCCGTATGGAAGCAATTTTAAAGACGTATTCACGTCAAAGGTTAAAAGACCTGCCACAAAACAGTTGACCTCCAAACACAATAGCCAAGAAAAATAGGATATAACTCACCTCCAAACACGACAGAGTGTATAGCTCCGATCCGGTTTGTGGCCAGCATAGAGATCACTGCTTCGGGAACTAGAGGCATGTAAATAAGGACCCTGGATCCTCGGGTCACGCCAAGTGAAGCTAATTTTCCGGCCAAACGAGATACCTTAGAAAGACGTATAAATTAGGTAGGTTGTATCACATGACAATTCTGAGCACAGACATTTGAAGCCAACGCAAAACTCTGAATTAGAATATTGTGAAATGTTAGTGATCTTCTTTTTGTTCCTCCTTTGAACTGAATCTGAGATTCCATAAAGATTCAGCCACCTGAGCCTGAAAGTTCTTACCACTAACTCTTATGCTTGCTTGCGTGGAACTGGAATTTATGCCGACGATTAAATGGATCCTTTCGATTCAAGTGAATATATAATTCTTGTTTTTGTTTGACTAACTGCCCAGGAATGTGATGAGCGTGAATGTGGATGTGGATAGAGGTAGGCTACTAATCCGCAACAGAAGAAGCGAGGTCCACGTCAGGGCTCAGGGAACTGATGGAGTTTTGTCCCTCCACATTCACATCTGTCACCATCCGGTCCGCTGGAAAATTGCTGCCACCAACCCAAAGTTCTACTCCGTTATTTTAAGGAGTTGGGCTGGCTGGAGTGAGGTTTGGCAGGGGGACAATGCACAATACACCCCATCGCGGGACGTCAGTGCAGATCTTATTCCCCCAACTCAATTAGAATTAGAGGTAGGCTAAAGAAAAATAGGATGAACAGAAAGATGACATGGAGAAGAAATAGTGAATACAGATATTTCAAGAAGCGAATGGAAGAGGAGAACATGTGGTGACTTGAAGTCGCATAAAGGCAGGAAGAATAAGATGTCATTGTTTGACTAACCTGATCCTTCAGCTCGTTATAGGTGATCCTCCTCACAGTGTCCGTGATAGGTGAGTCGTGTATCAGCGCTACCTGGTCGCCCTTGCCGCTGGTCACGTGACGGTCTATTGCATTGTGGCACACTGACATCTCTCCACCTACCCACCTGGACAGAAGAGTGCAATCAGGCAAACATTCTTTCTCTTCGATGGTCAACAGGGCTACTACCGTGGGATGTCTAAGATCAGATCGGGTTTGACCCATAAATCTGTAATTTCACTACAAATCTGCAAATCTGACAGATTGCAATGTCCAGAGTCTAAAAAAAATAAATCTGGTAGTCTAGTGGGGAGTGGTGCAATGGTGGAAGGAGTCTTGAGAGAGAGATAAGTGGATGTCTTTGGGGGAGATACGTCTCATCTGGTGTTAAGTGATAATCATCGCCTATGATAAAGCATTCTCTCGTAGGACTCGCACATCAGAAACGTGTCCTACGATGCACTACTCAGCATCCATCCACTTAAGGCATACAGATGTTTAGCCACACGTGCCAGTAATTTCACCGGCATGTTGTGGTTTAGCAATGTCTTTTTGCTTACCATTTGGTAAAAGGTGGGTTGGTGTTGTCCAGCACTTTATCCCACGGCTTGGTCCACTCAAGTTCTTGGCCCACTTCCCCCCAGAACCCTTCTGGGTCCTCCAGGGAGCGTTGCAGTGCCTTCTGACATTCTGGCGTAATGCTGCTTTCATCTAGTCACAGAATTCTTGCTTTATACAAGTTAATTTTGCAAAATCTTAAAAATGCCTGGCTAAGTTATGAGTTTCCTCAAAATATGGAACCGCCTGTTTGGGTTTGCCTAGCTAGACTCTCTCTTAGATTTTCTTATTGACGAATACAAAGTAGAGACCTCATAGACAAGTCATGCACAAAACGAGCTGTAAAGAACGCTATGCTGGGAGTTTTACTAAGGAACCTACTCCCGTACTAGGGGGCCTACTCCCAAACTACGGCAACCTACTCCCGTACTATGGCAACCTACTCTCGTGCTAGGGAACCTACTTCCGTACATAGGATCCTACTATACGGTAACCTACTCCCGTACCAGGAAACCTACTTCCGTAATTGGGCAACCTATTCCCACTACACTCATGACACTAATTTAGGACACTCTCTGTATTGTGTAACTTATCTTATCTTACCATTTAAATTTTCTTTAAGTTTCATGGAGGATATTAAATTACCTAAATATAAATATGTACTAACTTCCACTACTTCATAGAGTTAAATCGTAATGATATTAATATAAATTACTTATTTTATACATTATGATGCAACTGTAATTGCAATTTGTCATCATAACAAGCATGAGAACTTTTTATTTATTCAGATAGTTATCTGAATTACAGCAAAATGATAGATGGTAGGTATAATCTGAATGTAATTTAGAACTGGCTTTTCAATGAAAGAAGTTTAATCTACACCATAAATGTACATTTGCAAAACTCAATAAACCGCGACATCTTTTGTGCACATATACGAGAGAACGGAAGTAAGGAAGTACACCGGGAATTACTCATTTCATTGACCATAGACTAAATAATCTAAACTAAATTAAACAATAATCATAGACTAAATATTCTAACATCTAGCTGTTAAGCACTGGAGGAGTAGAGCCTTAGCCTTGGGAGAGACATACGGTCCTAGGGACGTCCAGCAGTGGAGTAATACAGGCTGATGAAAAAAAAAACAGATTAACTTTACTTGTAAGGTAGGTACATCCAATATAATAATTATAAGTTTAAAAAACTTGAGAAACCGACTTCATTGTCAAACGGCTAAACCTATTTTAATCAAAGGTCAATGGGCAAATAGTATGGGAGAAAAACCCACGACGGACAGAAATGATATTTTGAGGATATTTAGATAAATGTCTCTAGTTTATCATGGCAAGGGTCGCTTTCTTGTGGATTGTGGGAATATTGAAAAAAAAAATATTCATATATTTTACATTATTTATTCCGCGTGATCAATATCTATTAGAATTTCATCTAAAAATACAGCAGGAGCTTCAATTTCTTGCTGGTGCCTAGCCCAAGATAAAAAATAAACTATACTGGCAATATGCGCGCAGCTCCCGACGGTACGGCGGCCGTGTATGCACGAGCAGTAGTAATCTTCAACACATTGTCTTCCTTGTCTCGCTGGGTTTATTAAAATATATGTGTAGTATTGTCGCGCTCTAACATGTCGCGACTGAATTCGTCCTCTTATCAATATTTTATTGTTTATTAAGCTTTGATGCCGATAAAGTTCTATCAAGTAAACACCATATTTTGGTCTCACGTGTTCATGGCAGTACGACTTAGCCAGTCTTAAATGATAGCTGCCCAATGTGAATAATGTCAATTCTTCAAAAGTTAACTGTGGGAAGTCTCTAAAATCAGGATTGTTTCCATCTAATGGCATGAAAGCAACTCTTTGTCTATTCATGTTGTTTTCAATTACGTATTGCGCTAGTTCGTTCTCTATATTCATTCTTTCATTTATAATGTTAATAAACTGTTCGACGTATACACTATTTTCATACGGACGCCTAGTAGCGTTGATAATTGCCGCCGTGATTTTGAAGTCTGTCATCATATTTCGCATAGCTACATTGAAATATGTATGTCGAAATAGTTTGTAATCTTTTTTAAAACGGCCATTTATGGCCTCGATTACCCATCGACACATTGTAATCAATCGTGACTTATTGGCATCTGACGTCGTCAATTGTTCTCCTCTTCCTCGGGATGGTGGCATATGTGCAACATAACCACATTCTTCAGCTAAAGGAATTGTATCTCTAAATCCACGATCTAATATAAAAACGTCATTAGGTCTTAAAAACCAAAGCCAAGGGGATTCTTCATTTTGTAACAGATGACGCAGGATTGAGGCATCTGACGTTGTCGCTGGATACGGCCCCACAACGTCTTTTATATAGCCATCGGTGCAAACAACCAGAAAAGGCTTTACTAAGTTTTTGAATTTGTGAAGACTATACGTTTTTCTTTGAAATAAAAAATTCGCACTTTTTTGGACATATAAGTACGTTCCGTCCATCACAAAAATTCCGTTTTCATTCTGGTTACAACCAAAAATATGGCTCGGGATCGAAAGGTTTCTGGCTACTACATCATCTCGAGTTAAATGATCCAATCCCAAATATAACGGCATAAAATCTTCAGTTAAGCATTGCCTAGCTATTTGTAACTTTCTCTCAAATGTTCTTCTAGACATATTGAATTTTGATGCTAGGCGCTCATCTGATTCGCCAGTTCTTATTTTTACCAAATAAACCCCTAAAACGGTGGCAGGGCGTTCCGATTTCACACGAAGAGATGGAGTTTGTTGTAGAATGGAGTTAAATTGAGTTTTAGTTAGAGACGTCCAAAAATGCAGCTCGTCATCATCATATTCTTCAATATTTTCGAAGTTCATTTGGTTTCGACGCTCATATCCCCATTTGTACAGACTTATGAGGTCTAGCACATGTGCACTATTAAAGTTTTCAAGTGTTATTTGCCCATTCGCAAGTATGTCCCAATCATTTGTCATTATATGAGGCTGGCAAGCTCGTGCTAGACTGGGTACATATACATTGTGATTATGTAATAGATAAAATCTGGCATATAATGGCACACCTCGTGAAACAATGTTCCTGCAATTTTGAAATATGCAGCGTCGTGCAGTATTCGATGCTCGTAAATATCCAGGAATTGTAAGTACACCTTGACCCTCGACTGCTATTCCTTGATGAACTTGATCATGTGGCTGCTCTTGTACATGCTGATTGTGCACAGCTCGATCGCATCTTTGCCAGCAAGGATGACATATTGATCTTGTACCATCAAAAGGAATCTGAAATAAGTAAAATATAACATTTATTGTTTGTTATCTACGAGACGAGACATTGATTCTCGCAATATACCTATCCGCTGGCCAACGATTACGATAGATAGCTTGTTACATTTTATTTGAATCTATACAGTCTCACGTGGTTGAATAAAATATATATATGCATAAAATATTTCAGTAAAATACTGCGTTTAGGATGGACAAAACTAACAGAGCATGTTCATACATAACTTACCTCGCGTGGTATTATTTCTTGTAACAAAAACACTGCGTGATTCCGATATATTTCTAAAAACAGTGCTGTAAGGATGTGTTTTCTGCGACGTAACACAGATCTATCACACATTACACAATTATTAAGAATATCCATATCAAAGAAATTCCAAACAAATGGCAAATAATCAGGTCCAGTAAACTAAACATGCTTATGTGGGTAGTTTATAAAAACAAACGATAACCGATAAACGCACAGATCAAAACGAAGTTAGGCGACACGAACGAAACAATGCGCCAGCGCAACGAGCGAGACGCGACCTACTGTGTGAGAGAGAAGGAGCGAACGTATACATGCCAATTTGATCACGCAGGACGTACATGCACTTGCCAAATCCTTTTAGTAGCTATTTAACAGAACGAAAACTTATATTTAATGGTAGTAAAATATATTTTTTAATAAATATATATTTTGTTCAAACTTTGTTCTCCCGTGGAATCTAAATAAAATATTATGTTTAATGCTAAGTGAATTTATACTCTTTCATTTTATATCATTTTCATTCATGTCCGCGACCGGGTCGGATTGCGCCCAATGACCTTTGTTTGGGACAATCTGGACGTAAGAATAACCTTCCAAATAAAAAAATAATTTTCTAAATCGGTTCATAAATGACGGAGGCATGCAGTTACAAATATTTAAAAAAATATTTAAAAAAAAATAGCAACACCGATTTTAATAAAAGAAAATGGGACCAATCTGGAAGCAGTACCTTTCAGATAAAAAAATAATTTTTCAAATCGGCTCACAAATGACGAAGTTATGCGGTAACAAACATTAAAAATAAAAAAATAATAAAAAAAATAAAAAATAAAATACAACCGAATTGAGAACCTCCTCCTTTTTGATTGGTAGTCGGTTAAAAAAGTAGGAAGTAGGCCTAGTATGAGAGTAGGTTGCCGTAATACGGTAGTAGGTTCCCTAGTACGGGAGTAGGTTGCGGTAGGATTACGGGAGTAGGTTGCGGTAGGATAGGAACCAAACCGTTGGTTGCCTGTTCTTCCAGGCTCGGTCGCGTGGAACTGGTGCCAGGCTAACCTAGCTATTCACAGTTTTTCAGTGTTCAGCCGTTTAAGAGATTAGAATTGAATAGGTAATGATTTGTAGCTCGTTTGAATTTGAATATCCATTTTGTAAAATAAGAAATCAGAAATATTTATTGCATAACTGTTGACTACAGAAAAGATCTTATTGGCTATGGCTAGGTAGGTACAGTTTTCACAGTTCGTCACAGTTGAAATAAATAATAATTTGAATAATTTAATTTCAATGATGTTTTTTTTTAACTATGTAGTTGATGGAACAAACTAAGTATGGTTACAAGGTAACCATAGCCTCGCAGGTCACGCACGTGCACTGCCCTGCGTCCATAACTTGAGGCATACCATACAGATGTTCAGCCTCACGTGTCAGTAACTTCACCGGCATCCACCTTCAAACCACAACACAGCAATATTGTTTCACGGCAGAAAAAGCAAAAAAAGCATGGTGGAAGTACTTCCTGCGGACGCTCCGTTCATAAAGATCTCTCCCACTACTAGGTACTGTCTATTACTGTCTGGGTCTTATATTGTATTCCAAGTATTTACAAAAAAAAAATGTATGTAGGTAAGGGGCCGTTCAAGTATTACGTAAGCACTATGTGGGGGCGGGGGGGTCTATGTATTGCCTTTTTTTGGATCACATGGGGGTTAGGGGAGTCTAGATGATGATTACGTCATCGATAGTGCGTATGTTTACTCTATGTTGAAAATCGTATTAGTAAAATCTAATCTCCATACTAAATCTTTTTTCTTATTTTTTAAATCATTTATAATATTTAAAAGACAATACATTAATAGAAAAATATTTACGTAAGCTTAGGGGGAGGGGGTAAGAGCTTTGCTTACTTTTGCTGACAGGGGGGATGGGGGGAGTAATAACTGTAATAAATCTGCTTACGTAATACTTGAACGACCCCTTACCTACATACATTTTTTTTTGTAAATACTTAGAATACAATATAAGACCATCATACGATATCAGTGACCTGGTTCCCATAGTACAAGCACTGCTTAGTTTTGGGCTAGATAGTGTTGTGTGGATTGGCTATAATATTTATTTATTTACTACCACACAGGTATACAGGGTTATTTTGCAAAATTTACTTGTTACACCATAAAAAAATCTTACTGTAGTTTTCGATATCAGCAGCCGAGACGAATGTTTTCTTCTTCAGCTCACTGATAGAAGACTCGAACTTGTTCTTCTCGGGCTTCGATACTTCGTTACCCTGATACATTTTGAAATAAACTGTAAACTATCGCTTCCTCAAAAGCTACTGGCTAAACTGTCGTGTTCAAACGTATAATGCTATTATAATGCATGGTAATTGTATATAGATAACAAAGAAGGACCTGTGAACTTATTGAATAATGTATATTGCTCAAACTGACGCTGATCGTAGATACGTATTGATGACTCGATAACTTAAAATGTGACTCGTATATTATATTATATTAGGTATATGCATAAAAAACGTTGGCGGGACGACTTGGACGCCTGCCCTAGGCAATGGTGGGAGGAGGCTCAGAATAGAGGGAACTGGAAGTCTTTGGGGGAGGCCTTTGCCCAGCAGTGGGACGATGTAGGCTAATAAAAAAAAAATATGCATAAAGCTTCTTCTTCCTTCGTGTTACTGAATCTGTGGAACCAAGTGTGGTGTAAGGATTTTAAATGCGCCTCGAAGAGGCTCCTTTTAAGCTTGACGACATGCTGGTTTCCTCACGATGTTTTCCTTCACCGTTTGAGAGCACAGTATAGTGGCATAGTGTAGCTGGATAAAGCTTTAAAATATGAAGAAACAAACTTATACATCATTACTACCACCACCAACTCTACTCAAAGTTCGAAAACACAAGTCACCCACTCAAAACCGGTGAAATGACCTGGAAGCCTGGAAGAAATCGCTTTCAGCGATAAGGCTGCCCATTGTACTTAATTCAATGTATCCTTGTGTACAAAAAAATGTTATCTATCTATCTATATATTTATTTATCTATCTATCTATCATCCTCCTGAAATAATCTCCCGGGCACTTAAATCCTTTCACCACACTTGGTTTGAAAGAACCAGTGACACGATAAGAAGACTGGCACGTGAGGCTGAACATCTGTATGCCTCAAGTTGATGGACGCAGGGCAGTGCATCGCAGGACACGTTCCTGACGTGCGTGAACTACGAGGCAACGCTTTGTTAAGGCGATGGTTACCACTCAACATCAAGTGGGCCATATGCTTCTTCCATCAGCTAGTTGTATAAAAAAATCAAAGGGGCTTGTCAGCGGAAAGCCAGATATCATTTTGATTTATTTATAAGTCTTTATAGTACTCAAATTATGTATAGTGGCGGAATGAAAATGTTAGTCGATTTTCAACTTGATTTGTTCAACGTATCACGATCACGCACTACTTTTTGAAACTGAATAGACAGAATATACCGATAAGTTAACGTCACAAATTATGTCAAAATGTGTTCAAAATCAAGGCACTGGTGCAAGCGAAAACCGACTCTAAGGTGACGAACATTTTCATACCGCGACTGTACTACTAACCTATACCTAGGTACTACCAAGATCATAAACTTTTTAATTAAATTATAATTAAATAACAACGGAATTACGAATAATTAACTATGAATAAGTAGGTAAGTAGAAGTACATAAACATTAATAAATAATTCTGCTTACCATTTTATTTATCGCAAGAGATAATTGAAACCTCATTTAATTTTGTAAAATGTTTTATTGTTTTCTATTTTTATTGTGTTGTAAGCCCTACAATAATATGTAGGTATATAGCTAATTACCTTTAGGTATAGATTTCAAGCTAAGGGTCATAATTTTACGCAATCAAGCAGTTTTTGCATAATTAATATTGTCATAATAATTCTTCTTCTTCTTCTTATCGTGTCACTGATTTTCGAACCAAGTGTGGTGAAAGGATTTTAAGTGCGCCTCAAAGAGGCTCCTTTTGTGCACTTGACACATATTTTCGAACTTTTTAGGTTCTACGATATGCCGGTTTCCTCACGTCATAATAATTAGAAAAAATGCATCAGTTGATTAGCACATTTCACATAATAGTAGTCACTGTAGCACAGTATAAATAATAGCTATAAATTACTTACTTGGTCAGGGTTGGACTGGGCTAGAAGGGCCCGGGTGGCTGACCACAAGCCCGGGGCCCGAAACCACCATGTTGCGAATTGTTCTAATTCATTTCTCTCTAATTGTATGATCGAACTATCTGATCTAGTTTTACATTTTGGTCGCAAGACCCAGCCTGCGCGGGCCTTCTATCCTATGGTTCCCGCAAGCCCCCTAGCCAGGCCCGTGGGGGGCCCGCGCAGGCTGGGACCCAGCCCGGTGGCAATTGCCATTTCGACTGTATGGCCAGTCCGACGCTGCCTATGGTCAGTAAAGTACCCATCAGTAGGCCTACCATGAGCTCTATCTGGCTCTGTTTCTGGTTCTGGTTTCGAGTCTGTGTGAGTGTTGACTAAACAAATCCTACGTCAAAACGTCACACACACAGTATAATGCACTGAGCAGTAAGCCATACAAATTATTGTGCTTTGTGGGGATCAAACCCATAACCTACAACGCAGTATATTATGGCCTTATGTTTCTACTGCAATTCATTTGCGTACTAATCTAAGAGAACTTTAATAAAATACAAAAGTTTGATAATAACCTTTATTTCTTTACAATAAATGAGTATCAGTGCCATACAATGAGAAAACCTATTATTTTAGTTTATGAGAAAGATTTCAAAAATACATGCCACATTTTTATCGAACTCTAAACGACATTTTCTCTATTTGATTCTTCAGCAGCCGCGCTTTGAAACCCCAATGGAAGTTAAGTGGTCATTAAATTGTTATACAGGGTTATTCATAATTAGCTGCAAATACTCAGGAATTAGGTTCAACAAATAAAATAAAACATATTTATGAAATGATTTTTTTTTAGTTTTTATTTAAGTTTTTGTATCAAAATTTTAATTTTATTAATTTTTTTACGGCTATTGCATAATGATTGCCATGGAGAACAGGACGATGACCCACCCAGGCGGTGACTGAACGCAGAGTGTCGCTCACGGCGCGCGGGCGCGTGTCAAAGGTCAAAATAGGTCAGGTGCCAATGATTCCAAAGGATATTCTTTTTCGATTTTCTCGGGATTTTCATAACAAAACTTATTAAAAATCATTTCATAAATATTTTTTATTTTATTTGTTGAACCTAATTATGAGTATTTGCAGCTAATTATGAATAACCCTGTATAGTGACGAGTTCGGTCATTGAACGTCAACTGCTGATGGTGATGATACAAAATGACAGTAAATACTTACAAAAATGAAGATTACAAGTTCCTAAGCTATTATCAAAACCGGATAACTTGTTTCTTCTGATTAAAAAGGTCTATAACTATTTATAATCTAATTAATTAATGGTAGAGAAGCCATACCCGGTACGATATATCGCTACGATCAGACGATATCAGGCGATAAGAAGAACACAGCACTATCTAGCCCCAAATTCGGCAGAACTTTTACTTGGGCACCAGATAGCTGATATAATACTACCATACCTTTTTTTTGTAAATACATACTTAGAATACAATACACCACCCAGACAGAGAACAAACATCTGCGTTCACATACAAAAATTTGTTCTCGGTGGGGATCGAACCCACGATCTTCAGCACAGAAGGCAAATTTACTACCAACTGAGCTGAGGCCAGTATATAAAATCCTAGGTATTTTGACTGTGCAGTTTGAACGGTACAGTCAGATCGTAGCGATGTATAGGTAGCGGTACATAATTTTAGCGCTGACTGTTATTGCGCAGAAGTCAAAAATATGGTACCTGAGGGGGGCTCGCGGTATGAAGGGCGGGCGTGCGTAGCGCTGATTGGCTCTCCAGTCGCACTCCGCTCTCTTTACCAATAGGACACTCTGCACACATCCACACATCCAGTGTGCGCGACATGGCACACTACGACGCATGCGCAGCCCCTCCGCGTATCGCTCAGCGCTAAAGTAATGTGCCGCTAGTTATACAGTTATAGCTTCCACAAAGCAAAGCGGTAACGTGGCATGTTAAAGAATTCGTTCCAAAGTTAGCCTATTAAGGCGTGTCTTAATGTTAATGATTATCGTATATGTTTAGAATTGTTTAAATACAATACAATTTATACCAATTTTAACGGTATGGCCAAATAGGCCACTGTCCACTTGCAATGGGTCAAAATTGAAAACGTAACGGTCAATAGTCCCTACAAACAAACATAATAACAATAGAATAAGTCCAATATTCTAAGGTAAGAACTACACTAGACTTATAGATTGAAAGAGACCAGTGTTTTTGTTAAACTACAGACTTTTATCAACATTTAAAGAAAAGCAAACTTGAAATAATTGCGAACAATAATCGAATTCATACAAACAAACATTATGTGAAAAATCTACATACTAATAGTAATAACAATAGCCTGAATTTGCATACATTTGTTTTGCTAATGTAGGGCTATGCCAGTGGACTATCTTTATACTCGATACAAACCCTTATACTAGATAGAAACGCTTCATTCGCATTGGCGAATGAAGCGTTTCTATCTACTACAAATCGGATAAAAATAAAAAAAATATTTAAATTAATATAAAATTTATTTAAACGAAACAAATCAACAAAATAAATGTTAAAAAAATATTATTTATCTAAAACTAAATGAGTGTAACTCATTAAAAATCAATAATAATCTAGCACAATTTTTCGCAAACGCTCGGAGATAGTGTTGTTCCATATCGATTAAACAACAACGGTGTTATCGATTAATCTTACAATAAATGAACGGTTGGTTCAACTTTCGAACATTTTATCGAATTTATGAGCACGTTGGTTAATGTATATCATAACAAAAGGGACTAATTATAACGCTAAAATTAACATAAATATATACAGTTAACCTCTATAATCAATAATCACGAATAATAAATATAAATAACATGTATATCTATAACATAACTTGAAATCAGTGTACTTAGCTTATGGAACGTTCCACCTATGTCTGCTTTAAGGAAAAACTCGCCGAACTTAGCCTATCTGACTATCTCTCGATATCTGAAAGATTGTTACATTATCGATTTTACTAGCGTACCACTTGAACACTCACTAGATTCATTACCCGACTCACCTTTCTAATCGACTCGATGATTCATTACCCGACTCACCATTCCTCTCATTCTAATCGACTCGATAAACGGAATATTTTTATCGATGATTTTTAAAAGCGTTTAGCAACACTACGCATTAACTGTAGTGTAGTTATTATGTCATGCCAAATACTAATTTCAATATCGTAACAACCAATCTTTATTAAAATAGGCATAATGAAATACTACATAGTAACGATAAAATAATTAATTATTACTAAACCACTTGTCGTCGCTCGTTAAAACTGATTTTGAGCAAATTATGCTAATTTGAAATTCCTGCGCATTTGTTTTTTTTACATACAATAGTGACCTAGTATTCTATTTCGAATAAATTAATGCTAGCCGCGTTGAATTGGTGACATCTTTTTTAACTACCGCATGCTAGATTCCACCGGAAGTTAAATGGATCATTAAACTGTTGAATATTCAAATATCTAGGTTGTTTGAGGCGATGTAATGTATTTAACTGTAAGACCCAAATATTAAAAAAAAAATACATGAGCATTAAAATCTGAAAACTGAATTCTGATCAAGCATCTAACTTTTGGCCAAAAGGGGGCGTAATTATATGTACTAATAAATGCAATTTTCATAAATTATTTTATAATTTAAACCGGTATTGGTTCAATTATTTAATTATTTATTTATATAATTCATTCGTTACCTAAGTCATTTGAATGAGACTTGCGATTAATTATTATCAACATATTTGATTGATTTCACTTGGTAATTATATGATAATAATGGTAATTATAAAGTAAAATTAGCCGAATTGGCTATTACAGCCATAGTCTAGGAACAATAAGCTTATTGGACTTCTTTTGTATGGAGTCACGAAAATTGACAAAACGCTCGGTAGGTGGCGCTTATCCCATTTTAGTGCAAAACTAGAGTTCGCGATACAGAAAACCACAAACGAGAAACAAACTCAGATTTTAGGTACTGAATGAATAAAGGTGCGACAGTCTCTCAAATTCAAATATGTATTTATTAAATGGTATCACAAGGGTCACTTTGTAACGTCTTAAAGCTAGATGAGTCTAGGTACCATATTAGAAGAACAGGCAACAAACTACGGCTTGATTTCTACCTCAAAGGTTGGCTGTTACTTATAAAAGTCAGAATAATTTATGTTTACTTCAGGTACTTATATTAGACCTCGACTAACCTAGCTTTCAGAAGTTTTAAAGTAATCCTTGTGGTACAACTGAATAAAGATTTTTTTGAATTTGAATATGAAAAGAGGTGAACAAGTCAAGCAATTAGCAATGATAAAAGTAGCAAAGTCAAAATACAATAAACGTACAGTTCAACTAGTTTAATTTCACTCGTTGGTTTATTGTGAAAAAGGCCAATCATGAATGGGATGGAATTTGTTATTTTGTAAAAGGATCATACAAAAAAACAGTAGGAACCAAGTTGTAGTTTGTTGTCTGTTCTTCTAGGCTTGATCACGTGGAACTGGTTCCAAGATTCATAGAGCTTTAAAACGTTTCAAAGCGATCCTTATGATACTACTGAATAAATATCTGACTTTGGACGATACGCCAAAATTACTAACTTCAGGTCCGACAAGAAATTATTTTAAATTATAAAGTCCATTTTATATTTTTACAGCTTTGACGTAACCTACAAGGTAATGCTATAGTGTAAAATTAACTTCTGGATCATACTGGCGGAGTCACAATGCGCAAGCAAACGACTCATATAGCTCAAGTAACTCAAATGACTCGAGCGACGACAAGGCAGGCCTGCGCACACCTAGTTCGCTGGCGGTAGCGATCAGTGAAACGCTGTCAAATATCGCTGTCAAATCTCAAATCTGACAGCGATATTTGACAGCGTTTCACTGATCGCTACCGCCAGCGAACTAGGTGTGCGCAGGCCTGTTAGTCACAATGCGCAAGCGAACGACTCATATAGCTCAAGTAACTCAAATGACTCGAGCGACGACAAGGTAGATCGGAGCTGACTCAACGCAGATCAGCGTCATCGTTGATCTGCTTCTTGATGCGCACGAGAATGGTGGTGTACCATTGGTCGAGGCGGGATATGCTGTCGTACGCTTTCACGGTTTCAGTAAACCCATCCACGTTCTGCTCTTCGAGATGCTCGATTAGTTCCTGAAACAAATCACCAAGACATTATTTATTTATTCATCATCATGATATACACTATTTTTAAAGGCAATAAATACCAGTGAAATCAGTGAGTCTAAAATCTCTCCCTATATTTGTTGTCGGTGTTAGACTAGTTAGAACAAGGAAAAGTTTTGTTTTTGTGTCTATTCAATTTTAAAATAATTCCTATTCACTTCAGAAATAAGAGTGACATAGATTTTTTTAGTTTTTATTAAAAATAGATTAATATCTAAAAGAAATCATAAAATTGACGAAGCTCTGGCTGATAAATTTATATTTTGTGACCAGTGTGACTTATTTATTTATGAATTTTACATTCCTATTTTAAAATAGGAATGTAAAATTCTAATTTAATTTTTAATTGTTTATTTTTATTTCGTAATTTAATGTGTGTTGATTAGAATTTGTTTTTATTTTTATGTTAACCATTTTGTGTGACGAATCCAAGTATACATGTAACATATTGTATAAAGATAAATAAAGATTATGATTATGGCTTTCAGTTTCAAGGCGTGGGATTCCACACTCACCTAGTTGTGATCGTTTTGATTGAAGTGAGTGTGATTTAGTGATTTTTGACTGTCCTACAGCTTTGCTTATATTTGCAGTTTGCACTATAATTTTTCTAGCAACGTATAATAACAATACTAACTTTGACCAGCTTGCATTCCCTTGTGTCTGCGAAGGCGGGATACAGTCCCGCGTACTTGTCGAGCGCGTGCTGCGCGTTGAGGATGTCGACGCAGAGGTGGCAGAGAGCGGCGCGGAACATGTATTCCTTGGCGCTGTACTTTAGGAGGCTGTTGTCTAGGGACGACTTCGCTATCTGGGGGAGAAACAAATACAATTATAAATATTTATTTGCTACACAAGCAGGCATACACAAAATAGCAGGCACCTAAAAAGAAACATCGGTACGATACTGTCCGCACCAAGCGCTTTGCTTCCACTTTTATGTTGCGGACAGCCAAGGAATGGAATTCCTTGCCGGCGTCTGTCTTTCCGAGCACCTACAAATTGGATGTTTTCAAGACAAGAGTGAATAGGTATCTTCTAGGTAAGCGTGCTACATCGTCGACCGCATCATCACTTAACAGCAGGTGAGATAGCGGTCAAACGCAAACCTATAAATTGTAAAAAAAAAAAAAAAACGATAGCACTTTTTAAATTAACGCGATCGTTATGCATAATTATATGGAAAAAACGGGTGTTTATCGCGATTACCTTTATTATTGTCTCCCCGCGACCACGGCTGTTGTCGCCACGGTTGAAACGGCGGGAAATAATAAAGGTAATCGCGATAAACACCCGTTTTTTCCATATAATTAAACATCGGTACGGTTGTAAGCAAATAAATATTGCACATCGGCTTTCTGCTTTTGTAGAGCGCTATCTCTTTCTGACGCACACTACGCTCTATGAAGCCGATATTAGCCGATGTGCAATATTTGTTGCCTACTACAGATACCTACCAGAAAGAGAGCACTGGTGGTCTAGTGGAAGCGACCTTTTCATCCTAAGGCCGCAGTTTCAAATCCAGTCGTTTACAAAAGAATCGGATTTCAAAAGAATTCTTTAAATTTCTGAAGTAATTAAATTTTTATATTCAACCAAGTAGACAAACAAGCAAGATGAAAAGCGGTTACCCGTAGCCTTTGGACGCCTTCATACGACTAGCGCACCTTCCGATCCTAAGGTTGTGGGTTCAAATCTAGCGGTGTACCAATGAGTTTTTCTGTCGAAAAATGTATGTGCACTATGTCAGTACTCTCAAAACGGTGAAGGAAAACATCCTGAGGAAACCGGCGTGTCGTAGAACCTAATAAAGGTCGAGCAACACGTGTCAAGCTTCACGCAAAACAGGCCCGCTAGCGGCCTACTTGCGGAAACCAGTCCGCACACCAAGTGTGGATCATGAATTTGCCAATTTTACGGCAAGCGCGTTGCCGACCGGTAGAATTTTAAACGCGTCTCAATGAGGTTCTTTTACGGCTTCTTCAAATGTGTTGTCCCGCTCCCACTTACCTGTTCATAGATCTCGATAGCCTTGTCATAATGCTCGAGTTGGGCTGCGTACTGCGCCAGCTTCAGCATACATTTGTTGGCTGATGAGGTGGACTCCTCACCGCGGAAGTAGTCCGCTGCCTGTTCGTAGTGCTGCATCGCCCGCGTGAGGTCAATGCACTCAGTCTCGTATAGCTCGGCTATGTTCTGCAAGTAAGGGTGAGCTGAGTTACACACAGCGCCATCTAGCTTTGCGAGCTTAAAACTGGAATTGCTTCAAGGGTTGTTCATGAGCACAGGTGTGCTAGTGGTAGCGGCCCCGCCTTCCGATCCGAAGGTCGTGGGTTCAAATCCAGTCGTGTACCAATGAGTTTTTCTGTCAAAAAATGTATGTGCACTATGCCAGTACTCTCAAAACGGTGAAGGAAAACATCGTGAGGAAACCGGCGTGTTGTAGAACCTAAAAAAGTTCGAGCAACACCGGTTCAAGGGTCACGCAAAAAGGGCCCACCAGCGGCCTACTTGCGGAAAAACCTGCCCGCACATCAAATGCGCATGATAAAACTTGCCGAACTTGCCCTGTGTAATCTACCTTCTGTAACCAAGGTACTCACTTGGTGTTGTTTGGCAGCAACGGTGAACCGCCCCATGTCAGTGTAGATATCGATGGCTTTCAGGATACAGTTGACAGCCTCTGTAAATAAAACATTTCAATATATAAATGGCAGTACTCACAAACAGTGACGGAAAACATCGCGAGGAAACCTTAAATGTTAAAATTCTTTCACCACTGTCGGGTGGGTCCAAAGAACTAGAGTTAAGAAGAATAAATAAATGCTTTGTCAATGGAAAATTATGACTGTACAAAAGATAAAATATTATTAGATGGTATAATAAGGTCATTCCGCACGCGCACTAATTGATTATGAAGGCCACATGCACACGTTTTCCGTATTCGATTTCCGGATCCGTTTTCCGTATTCGGACGTTCAGCTGTATGGAATCAATACAAAATTGCATTCGGATGTCTGAATACGGAAAACGATAGTATACGGAGGACCTTATAGTTACAACAAAGTGCAAACTAGTACAGAATAGACGTTTTTATGTTTGTCGAAGTAGTCTGGATTCTAGCCAAAAGTTGTAGGCTTCGAACCTATACTCTGCATGCGTTCACTATTTGTGGGATCACGCGTCGTACATTTTTAGCACGAATTTTGACGCGGTCGATAAACGACGTATGGATACAGTGGTGTGTGGGCTGAGCTCGCTGTCTAAGCTTAGGGCGTGTGTAGCATTAAACATACCTAATATAGTTGGATGTTTTCTATCTGTAATATTTTAAAGGCTATTCAGCATAATACACCTTGGAAAATATTTAAACCGACTCACGGCTGTAATCCCTAGGCATGGTAGACATCCTAGCTGACATTACAAGTACTAAAGGCACATCTAGGCAATGGCGATGGCGAGCTCAGCTGAATCGCTGTCATATTTGATAGTGTTTGATCGCCATTAATGGCCTGCGCACACCTAGTTCGCTGGCGGTAGCGATCAGTGAAACGCTGTCAAATATCGCTGTCAGATTTAAGGCTCGAACACACCTAGTTCGCTGGCGGTAGCGATCAGTGAAACGCTGTCAAATATCGCTGTCAGATTTAAGGCTCGAACACACCTAGTTCGCTGGCGGTAGCGATCAGTGAAACGCTGTCAAATATATCGCTGTCAGATTTGAGATTTGACAGCGTTTCACTGATCGCTACCGCCAGCGAACTAGGTGTGTTCGGGCCATTAAATCTCATCTCATTACATGATTAAACAAACTGTCAAATTATATCAGCCTTATAAAGGAGATAACCAATTTGATGTCTGTATCTAATACAGATTACTGTATGCATTATTATAGCTAAGCTAAACATTACATAACATACACTATTCAAAGCAACTAAATAAGAAAAGGACTAGACCCTTCTGAGAGATCATCCTTCTTCTATTTTTCTCTCGTTGCATACTGCCAGATCCAATAATCAGTAAATACCACGCACCAGAAAATAGAATTCTCTGCGTGGTAATGGCAATTAATATTCACACAAAAGGACCCAGCAAAAGCCTAGTTGCGGAAACAAGTCTGCTCACCAAGGACACTCATGCAATTTTACAATTTTAAGGGCTTACCATTCATGCTCTGTCCTCTGCAGCATGGAGACAGAACCCGATGGAGGAACATAGTGCAGACTAGGGTCCCGCACAAAGGTCACGCCCTCAACAGTGATAGTGAGAGTGATATCGATAACAAAGAGGAGGAAGTGAGGGCTTACCAGTAGCATCACATTTCTTGTAGCAGTTAGAGGCGTCAACAAAGTTGGTAGCAGCATCATGTCTCACGCCCGCCTTCTGATGGAGGTTGGCAGCTAAGCAGAAAGCCTTGCCAGCCTGCGCCCAGTTCTTGGCCATTTTGAAGAGGTTAGCTGCTCGGAGGTAACAGTCCACAGCTTCTTCTATTTTTGATGACCCTCTGTTTGAATAATTGCCAATAATTATGTGCTTACTCAAGAGAGCACTGGTGGTCTAGTGGTAGTGGCCCCGCCTTCCGATCCGAAGGTCGTGGGTTGAAATCCACTCGTGTACCAATGAGTTTTTCTGTCGAAAAATTTATGTACACTATGCCAGTACTCTCAAAACGGTGAAGGAAACCGGCGTGTTGTGGAACCTAAAAAAGTTCGAGCAACACATGTCAAGGGTCACGCAAAAAGGGCCCACCAGCGGCCTACTTGCGGAAAAACCTGCCCGCACATCAAATGCACATGATAAACTTGCCGAAACTTGTGCTTACCCTATTACAAAGAAACAACTTACAAGTATCAATACAAATATTTACAAAAACAGACAAAGCAGTTGAATGACGTCACCACCACCGCCTTAGAGAGGAGATGGTGGAAGCAGGCTTGAGAGAGAGATATGTCTTCGGGGGAGACATTGCCCAGCAGTGGGATGAAATAGTTAAAAAAAGGAAAGAAGTTTACATGAACTGGCAGCAAGATTCTTTAATGTTTTTAGAAGATTTTTAAAACAGTTTTTTTTTTATGTGTTAGTTCAATGACTAGAAGGCCTTTACATAGAAACTACTTTCCGAAAGGTGGGACTGTCCCCTTAACAACTTTTGGATGCAGCGGCACACTCTGCTCAATAGATAGTCTTACTTAGCTCGTAATGTCACTAACATAAGTTTCTAAGTTACTTTATTACTAACAAAGTATGGATTTATGCCTGAAATAAAAAACATTTGATTTGATAGAAAATATAAGAACCAAATAATTTGAATATCTGTTTCACTTAAATAAAACCATGGGTAAGCAATAATTGGGTTGAGTATGCATTGTATTGGTTCAGGTAAGAGTGAAAGTTTGTGACTCTTGACTAGAAAGTTGACCTGGCGATCTCTCTGAGATCTGTTCATTGTTCTTGTTTTAATATCCATAGTTTGAATTTCTCTAAGTCCAAATTTTTTAAGACCACCCATTGTACATTATGCTGTAATAAGTTTGTTAAATCCTCTTTTTTGCATTTGTAAGGTACAATAGAGTTTTCTATTTATAGAAGATATTTCCTTTAATGTCTCTTGTATAACATTCTAACTTTCCCATCATGAGGGCTTAGTGGATACTAATGAAGTTTATACACAGAGGTAAAGAGTTGGATGAGAAAACTGTACCTGCAAAGCCTAGCCTATACGGGAATTAAGTATTTGATGTAGGTCTAGATCTCAAATAATTGAAAAATACTAATCTATGGCATGAATCATATACAGACAAACTAAACCATCATAACAAACTAATCCATTTGAGAGCTCATCTACCAAATGTGGCACTTGCTAAAATGATAAAAAACCTCATTGTACAACCATATCCCCTATAGCCTTCTCGTTATAGCCGATAGGTATTGAACAAAAGTACATCACGGATGTTCCAGAGCACTAAGTTAGCAATGATTAGGCATTTATTTGGGAAAATTTTCGATGAACTAATGAATTAGTCATTGTTCTTACCCGAAAAGAGATCCAAGGAAGGTTTTTGACGAACTCAGCTTCTTTTCCGCCTCCGCCATCAACTGCAACGCTTTCTGCTCATTACTATCTGCCATGATTATTGCCTAAATAAACTAATTCACAAGAAACCCTTTGAATTTCACTCAAATTTTACAATTTATTGACAAAATGTCGTCAGCGCGACCCTGTGCGAAAATCCGTCGCCTGTCATCGATTGGTTTGGTGTTGCCATTACCAACACTATTCTTCATCAATAGTAGAAAAGTTTCTACGATTGCTACCAAAGGTGGAGACTCCGTAGGATATAATTATGGGTTCTGTGGTACAGACTTAGTTCGGTTCTTTTCCTCGGATGCGGTTTTTTCATATTTCAATTTTTCAAAAAATCTGATTCGCATCACTTGCTCAAATTAAGTGGTGTTTAGATAAAATAGGTAGGCACAGTACCTATTCTTAGTTTATTCCAAATCCTGCTGGGTATAACCCAGTAGTTCCTTGGCGATTTTAGCTGAAATCTGGGTTATCAAAATGCCTGATTGCGTCCCTGAATATTATTTAACAGAACTATCCCTATCTGTGTACTTAGCAGGTACACACTACACAGTGTTAGTGGAGTGTGAGTTCGGTAGTCCCTCTTCCAAACGTGGGCGTAGAATAATCAAAAGTTCGAAGACTATGAAGTGGAATACCTCAGTAGCTTCGAGCATTTAGAACCAAGCTCAGTAGTGCCACAGATAAGATAATACTATACTAGTAACAGTACTATACTAGTATACTATACTAGTGATAATTTATAGGAATTAATCTTCTTCTCTAGGTGGTGGGACCCCATGGTAGTGCCAAATTTTTCAGACCTAGACTAGGACTTCACCACGGTTTGAGGGACAAGATAATACTTAGTAGGAAACTATTAATTTCAGACATAACGTAGGTTTTATAACTTAATAACCTAGGTTTTTTTAAATAAAACACCTGTATTCAAAACTTTTAACTTTATTTATTGATAGACAAACAGATCGCTATGCGTGTGAACTTAGCAGATCATTGTCCAGCAGATCAAAAAAAAAAGTGAGTTCTATTCGCATGCAGCATAGTTCTACAGTTCCTGATACTTTTCAGGAATAGTTCTGGCCTGAAAACCTGAAAAAAAAACAATTGAAAATATGCTCTGCCAACTTCCCGTAGCAGATCATTTTTCACCAATAAAATAAAAAAAAATATTTTCATGTGCCTAAAGCTCTGCTCTACAGTTCCTGATACTTTTCAGAAATAGTTCTGGCCTGAAAACCTGAAAAAAGTGATTTGAACAAAAAATATTAATATTTTTTTTATGGTTTTAAACAGTTTGCAAGAGCTAGAACTCTTTCGTCTCTCATAGATCCATACTAGAGCTACTACCTAGAACTTGAATCAAGTCTGGAACTCACGCAAAAAAACCAGCAGAGCAGGGTTGAAAGTTTAAAATATTTTTTTTATAGTGTTAAGGGGTTCGTAAAAACTAGCACTCTCGCGTTTATCATAGGTCCTTATAAGACCTATTACCTACAAATTGAATCAAGTCTAGAACTCACGCAAAAAAACCAGCAGAGCAGGGTTGAAAATTTAAAATATTTTTTTTATAGTGTTAAGGGGTTCGTAAAAACTAGCACTTTCGCGTTTATCATAGGTCCTTAAAAGACCTATTACCTACAAATTGAATCAAGTCTGGAACTCACGCAAAAAAACCAGCAGAGCAGGGTTGAAAGTTTAAAATATTTTTTTTATAGTGTTAAGGGCTTCGCAGAAAATAGCACTCTCGCGTTTATCATAGGTCCTTATAAGCCCTATAACCTACAAATTGAATCAAGTCTGGAACTCACGCAAAACGTTCAGCAGAGCAGGGTTGAAAGTTTAAAATATTTTTTTTATAGTGTTAAGGGGTTCGTAAAAACTAGCACTCTCGCGTTTATAATAGGTCCTTAAAAGCCCTATAACCTACAAATTGAATCAAATCTGGAACTCACGCAAAACAACCAGCAGAGCAGGGTTGAAAGTTTAAAATATTTTTTTTATAGTGTTAAGGGGTTCGTAGAAACTAGCACTCTCGCGTTTATCATAGGTCCTTATAAGCCCTATAACCTACAAATTGAATCACGTCTGGAACTCACGCAAAACGTTCAGCAGAGCAGGGTTGAAAGTTTAAAATAATTTTTTTATATTGTTAAGGGGTTTGTAGAAACTAGCACTCTCAAGTTTATCATAGGTCCTTATAAGCCCTATAACCTACAAATTGAATCACGTCTGGAACTCACGCAAAACGTTCAGCAGAGCAGGGTTGAAAGTTTAAAATATTTTTTTTATATAGTTAAGGGGTTCGTAGAAACTAGCACTCTAAAGTTTATCATAGGTCCTTATAAGCCCTATAACCTACAAATTGAATTAAGTCTGGAACTCACGCAAAAAAACCAGCAGAGCAGGGTTGAAAGTTTAAATTATTTTTTTTATAGTGTTAAGGGGTTCGTAGAAACTAGCACTCTCGCGTTTATCATAGGTCCTTATAAGCCCTATAACCTACAAATTGAATCAAGTCTGGAACTCACGCAAACCGTTCAGCAGAGCAGGGTTGAAAGTTTAAAATATTTTTTTTATAGTGTTAAGGGGTTTGTAAAAACTAGCACTCTCGCGTTTATCATAGGTCCTTATAAGCCCTATAACCTACAAATTGAATTAAGTCTGGAACTCACGCAAAAAAACCAGCAGAGCAGGGTTGAAAGTTTAAAATATTTTTTTTATAGTGTTAAGGGGTTCGTAGAAACTAGCACTCTCGCGTTTATCATAGGTCCTTATAAGCCCTATAACCTACAAATTGAATCACGTCTGGAACTCACGCAAAACGTTCAGCAGAGCAGGGTTGAAAGTTTAAAATATTTTTTTTATAGTGTTAAGGGGTTCGTAGAAACTAGCACTCTCGCGTTTATCATAGGTCCTTATAAGCCCTATATTATACAAATTGAATTACGTCTGGAACTCACGCAAAACGTTCAGCAGAGCAGGGTTGAAAGTTTAAAATATTTTTTTTATAGTGTTTAGGGGTTCGTAAAAACTAGCACTCTCGCGTTTATCATAGGTCCTTATAAGCCCTATAACCTACAAATTGAATTAAGTCTGGAACTCACGCAAAAAAACCAGCAGAGCAGGGTTGAAAGTTTAAAATATTTTTTTTATAGTGTTAAGGGGTTCGTAGAAACTAGCACTCTCGCGTTTATCATAGTTCCTTATAAGCCCTATAACCTACAAATTGAATCAAGTCTGGAACTCACGCAAACCGTTCAGCAGAGCAGGGTTGAAAGTTTAAAATATGTTTTTTATAGTGTTAAGGGGTTCGTAAAAACTAGCACTCTCGCGTTTATCATAGGTCCTTATAAGCCCTATAACCTACAAATTGAATAAAGTCTGGAACTCACGCAAAAAAACCAGCAGAGCAGGGTTAAAAGTTTAAAATATTTTTTTTATAGTGTTAAGGGGTTCGTAGAAACTAGCACTCTCGCGTTTATCATAGGTCCTTATAAGCCCTATAACCTACAAATTGAATCAAGTCTGGAACTCACGCAAAAAAACCAGCAGAGCAGGGTTGAAAGTTTAAAATATTTTTTTAATAATGTTAAGGGGTTCGTAGAAACTAGCACTCTCAAGTTTATCATAGGTCCTTAAAAGCCCTATAACCTACAAATTGAATTAAATCTGGAACTCACGCAAAACGACCAGCAGAGCAGGGTTGAAAGTTTAAAATATTTTTTTTATAGTGTTAAGGGGTTCGTAGAAACTAGCACTCTCGCGTTTATCATAGGTCCTTATAAGCCCTATAACCTACAAATTGAATAAAGTCTGGAACTCACGCAAAAAAACCAGCAGAGCAGGGTTAAAAGTTTAAAATATTTTTTTTATAGTGTTAAGGAGTTCGTAGAAACTAGCACTCTCGCGTTTATCATAGGTCCTTATAAGCCCTATAACCTACAAATTGAATCAAGTCTGGAACTCACGCAAAAAAACCAGCAGAGCAGGGTTGAAAGTTTAAAATATTTTTTTAATAATGTTAAGGGGTTCGTAGAAACTAGCACTCTCAAGTTTATCATAGGTCCTTAAAAGCCCTATAACCTACAAATTGAATTAAATCTGGAACTCACGCAAAACGACCAGCAGAGCAGGGTTGAAAGTTTAAAATATTTTTTTTATAGTGATAAGGGGTTCGTAAAAACTAGCACTCTCGCGTTTATCAAAGGTCCTTATAAGCCCTATAACTTACAAATTGAATTTCGTCTGGAACTCACGCAAACCGTTCAGCAGAGCAGGGTTGAAAGTTTAAAATATTTTTTTTATAGTGTTAAGGGATTCGTAGAAACTAGCACTCTCGCGTTTATCATAGGTCCTTATAAGCCCAATAACCTACAAATTGAATTAAGTCTGGAACTCACGCAAAAAAACCAGCAGAGCAGGGTTGAAAGTTTAAATTATTTTTTTTATAGTGTAAAGGGGTTCGTAGAAACTAGCACTCTCGCGTTTATCATAGGTCCTTATAAGCCCTATAACCTACAAATTGAATCAAGTCTGGAACTCACGCAAAACGTTCAGCAGAGCAGGGTTGAAAGTTTAAAATATTTTTTTTATAGTGTTAAGGGGTTCGTAAAAACTAGCACTCTCGCGTTTATCATAGGTCCTTAAAAGCCCTATAACCTACAAATTGAATTAAATCTGGAACTCACGCAAAACGACCAGCAGAGCAGGGTTGAAAGTTTAAAATATTTTTTTTATAGTGTTAAGGGGTTCGTAGAAACTAGCACTCTCGCGTTTATCATAGGTCCTTATAAGCCCTATAACCTACAAATTGAATCACGTCTGGAACTCACGCAAAACGTTCAGCAGAGCAGGGTTGAAAGTTTAAAATATTTTTTTTATAGTGTTAAGGGGTTCGTAGAAACTAGCACTCTCGCGTTTATCATAGGTCCTTATAAGCCCTATAACCTACAAATTGAATCACGTCTGGAACTCACGCAAAACGTTCAGCAGAGCAGGGTTGAAAGTTTAAAATATTTTTTTTATAGTGTTAAGGGGTTCGTAGAAACTAGCACTCTCGCGTTTATCATAGGTCCTTATAAGCCCTATATTATACAAATTGAATTACGTCTGGAACTCACGCAATACGTTCAGCAGAGCAGGGTTGAAAGTTTAAAATATTTTTTTTATAGTGTTTAGGGGTTCGTAAAAACTAGCACTCTCGCGTTTATCATAGGTCCTTATAAGCCCTATAACCTACAAATTGAATTAAGTCTGGAACTCACGCAAAAAAACCAGCAGAGCAGGGTTGAAAGTTTAAAATAATTTTTTTATAGTGTTAAGGGGTTCGTAGAAACTAGCACTCTCGCGCTTATCATAGTTCCTTATAAGCCCTATAACCTACAAATTGAATCAAGTCTGGAACTCACGCAAAACGTTCAGCAGAGCAGGGTTGAAAGTTTAAAATATTTTTTTTATAGTGTTAAGGGGTTCGTAAAAACTAGCACTCTCGCGTTTATAATAGGTCCTTAAAAGCCCTATAACCTTAAAATTGAATTAAATCTGGAACTCACGCAAAACGACCAGCAGAGCAGGGTTGAAAGTTTAAAATATTTTTTTTATAGTGTTAAGGGGTTCGTAGAAACTAGCACTCTCGCGTTTATCATAGGTCCTTATAAGCCCTATAACCTACAAATTGAATAAAGTCTGGAACTCACGCAAAAAAACCAGCAGAGCAGGGTTGAAAGTTTAAATTATTTTTTTTATAGTGTTAAGGGGTTCGTAGAAACTAGCACTCTCGCGTTTATCATAGGTCCTTATAAGCCCTATAACCTACAAATTGAATCAAATCTGGAACTCACGCAAAAAAACCAGCAGAGCAGGGTTGAAAGTTTAAAATATTTTTTTTAATAATGTTAAGGGGTTCGTAGAAACTAGCACTCTCAAGTTTATCATAGGTCCTTAAAAGCCCTATAACCTACAAATTGAATTAAATATGGAACTCACGCAAAACGACCAGCAGAGCAGGGTTGAAAGTTTAAAATATTTTTTTTATAGTGTTAAGGGGTTCGTAGAAACTAGCACTCTCGCGTTTATCATAGGTCCTTATAAGCCCTATAACCTACAAATTGAATAAAGTCTGGAACTCATGCAAAAAAACCAGCAGGGCAGGGTTGAAAGTTTAAATTATTTTTTTTATGGTGTTAAGGGGTTCGTAGAAACTAGCACTCTCGCGTTTATTATAGGTCCTTATAAGCCCTATAACCTACAAATTGAATCAAGTCTGGAACTCACGCAAAACGACCAGCAGAGCAGGGTTGAAAGTTAAAAATATTTTTTTTATAGTGTTAAGGGGTTCGTAGAAACTAGCACTCTCGCGTTTATCATAGGTCCTTATAAGCCCTATAACCTACAAATTGAATCACGTCTGGAACTCACGCAAAACGTTCAGCAGAGCAGGGTTGAAAGTTTAAAATATTTTTTTTATAGTGTTAAGGGGTTCGTAGAAACTAGCACTCTCGCGTTTATCATAGGTCCTTATAAGCCCTATATTATACAAATTGAATTACGTCTGGAACTCACGCAATACGTTCAGCAGAGCAGGGTTGAAAGTTTAAAATATTTTTTTTATAGTGTTTAGGGGTTCGTAAAAACTAGCACTCTCGCGTTTATCATAGGTCCTTATAAGCCCTATAACCTACAAATTGAATTAAGTCTGGAACTCACGCAAAAAAACCAGCAGAGCAGGGTTGAAAGTTTAAAATATTTTTTTTATAGTGTTAAGAGGTTCGTAGAAACTAGCACTCTCGCGTTTATCATAGTTCCTTATAAGCCCTATAACCTACAAATTGAATCAAGTCTGGAACTCACGCAAAACGTTCAGCAGAGCAGGGTTGAAAGTTTAAAATATTTTTTTTATAGTGTTAAGGGGTTCGTAAAAACTAGCACTCTCGCGTTTATAATAGGTCCTTAAAAGCCCTATAACCTAAAAATTGAATTAAATCTGGAACTCACGCAAAACGACCAGCAGAGCAGGGTTGAAAGTTTAAAATATTTTTTTTATAGTGTTAAGGGGTTCGTAGAAACTAGCACTCTCGCGTTTATCATAGGTCCTTATAAGCCCTATAACCTACAAATTGAATAAAGTCTGGAACTCACGCAAAAAAACCAGCAGAGCAGGGTTAAAAGTTTAAAATATTTTTTTTATAGTGTTAAGGGGTTCGTAGAAACTAGCACTCTCGCGTTTATCATAGGTCATTATAAGCCCTATAACCTACAAATTGAATCAAGTCTGGAACTCACGCAAAAAAACCAGCAGAGCAGGGTTGAAAGTTTAAAATATTTTTTTAATAATGTTAAGGGGTTCGTAGAAACTAGCACTCTCAAGTTTATCATAGGTCCTTAAAAGCCCTATAACCTACAAATTGAATAAAATCTGGAACTCACGCAAAAGGACCAGCAGAGCAGGGTTGAAAGTTTAAAATATTTTTTTTATAGTGTTAAGGGGTTCGTAGAAACTAGCACTCTCGCGTTTATCATAGGTCCTTATAAGCCCTATAACCTACAAATTGAATAAAGTCTGGAACTCACGCAAAAAAACCAGCAGAGCAGGGTTGAAAGTTTAAATTTTTTTTTTTATAGTTTTAAGGGGTTCGTAGAAACTAGCACTCTCGCGTTTATCATAGGTGCTTATAAGCCCTATAACCTACAAATTGAATTAAGTCTGGAACTCACGCAAAATGACCAGCAGAGCAGGGTTGAAAGTTAAAAATATTTTTTTTATAGTGTTAAGGGGTTCGTAGAAACTAGCACTCTCGCGTTTATCATAGGTCCTTATAAGCCCTATAACCTACAAATTGAATCACGTCTGGAACTCACGCAAAACGTTCAGCAGAGCAGGGTTGAAAGTTTAAAATATTTTTTTTATAATGTAAAGGGGTTCGTAGAAACTAGCACTCTCGCGTTTATCATAGGTCCTTATAAGCCCTATAACTTACAAATTGAATTTCGTCTGGAACTCACGCAAACCGTTCAGCAGAGCAGGGTTGAAAGTTTAAAATATTTTTTTTATAGTGTTAAGGGATTCGTAAAAACTAGCACTCTCGCGTTTATCATAGGTCCTTATAAGCCCTATAACCTACAATTTGAATCAAGTCTGGAACTCTCGCAAAAAAACCAGCAGAGCAGGGTTGAAAGTTTAAAGTATTTTTTTTATAGTGTTAAGGGGTTCGTAAAAACTAGCACTCTCGCGTTTATCATAGATCCTTATAAGACCTATTACCATATATTTGAATCAAGTCTGGAACTCACGCAAAAAAACCAGCAGAGCAGGGTTGAAAGTTTAAAATATTTTTTTATAGTGTTAAGGGGTTCGTATAAACTAGCACTCTCGTGTTTATCATAGGTCCTTATAAGCCCTATAACCTTATATTTGAATCAAGCCTGGAACTCACGCCAAAAAACTAGAACTCAGTATAAAAAAACACAAATAAAAACACTTTAAAAACTTAACTTAACACTATAAAAAAAATATTTTAAACTTTCAACCCTGCTCTGCTGGTTTTTTTGCGTGAGTTCCAGACTTAATTCAATTTGTAGGTTATAGGGCTTATATGGACCTATGATAAACGCGAGAGTGCTAGTTTCTACGAATCCCTTAACACTATAAAAAAAATATTTTAAACTTTCAACCCTGCTCTGCTGAACGTTTTGCGTGAGTTCCAGACGTGATTCAATTTGTAGGTTATAGGGCTTATAAGGAACTATGATAAACGCGAGAGTGCTAGTTTCTACGAACCCCTTAACACTATAAAAAAAATATTTTAAACTTTCAACCCTGCTCTGCTGGTTTTTTTGCGTGAGTTCCAGACTTAATTCAATTTGTAGGTTATAGGGCTTATAAGGACCTATGATAAACGCGAGAGTGCTAGTTTTTACGAACCCCTAAACACTATAAAAAAAATATTTTAAACTTTCAACCCTGCCCTCCTGAACGTTTTGCGTGAGTTCCAGACGTAATTCAATTTGTATAATATAGGGCTTATAAGGACCTATGATAAACGCGAGAGTGCTAGTTTCTACGAACCCCTTAACAATATAAAAAAAATATTTTAAACTTTCAACCCTGCTCTGCTGAACGTTTTGCGTGAGTTCCAGACGTGATTCAATTTGTAGGTTATAGGGCTTATAAGGACCTATGATAAACTTGAGAGTGCTAGTTTCTACGAACCCCTTAACAATATAAAAAAAATATTTTAAACTTTCAACCCTGCTCTGCTGAACGTTTTGCGTGAGTTCCAGACGTGATTCAATTTGTAGGTTATAGGGCTTATAAGGACCTATGATAAACGCGAGAGTGCTAGTTTCTACGAACCCCTTAACATTATAAAAAAAATATTTTAAACTTTCAACCCTGCTCTGCTGAACGTTTTGCGTGAGTTCCAGACGAGATTCAATTTGTAGGTTATAGGGCTTATAAGGACCTATGATAAACGCGAGAGTGCTAGTTTCTACGAACCCCTTAACACTATAAAAAAAATATTTTAAACTTTCAACCCTGCTCTGCTGGTTTTTTTGCGTGAGTTCCAGACTTAATTCAATTTGTAGGTTATAGGGCTTTTATGGACCTATGATAAACGCGAGAGTGCTAGTTTTTACGAACCCCTAAACACTATAAAAAAAATATTTTAAACTTTCAACCCTGCTCTGCTGAACGTTTTGCGTGAGTTCCAGACGTAATTCAATTTGTATAATATAGGGCTTATAAGGACCTATGATAAACGCGAGAGTGCTAGTTTCTACGAACCCCTTAACACTATAAAAAAAATATTTTAAACTTTCAACCCTGCTCTGCTGAACGTTTTGCGTGAGTTCCAGACGTGATTCAATTTGTAGGTTATAGGGCTTATAAGGACCTATGATAAACGCGAGAGTGCTAGTTTCTACGAACCCCTTAACACTATAAAAAAAATATTTTAAACTTTCAACCCTGCTCTGCTGGTTGTTTTGCGTGAGTTCTAGATTTAATTCAATTTGTAGGTTATAGGGCTTTTAAGGACCTATGATAAACGCGAGAGTGCTAGTTTCTACGAACCCCTTAACACTATAAAAAAAATATTTTAAACTTTCAACCCTGCTCTGCTGAACGTTTTGCGTGAGTTCCAGACTTGATTCAATTTGTAGGTTATAGGGCTTATAAGGACCTATGATAAACGCGAGAGTGCTAGTTTCTACGAACCCCTTAACACTATAAAAAAAATAATTTAAACTTTCAACCCTGCTCTGCTGAACGTTTTGCGTGAGTTCCAGACGTGATTCAATTTGTAGGTTATAGGGCTTATAAGGACCTATGATAAACGCGAGAGTGCTAGTTTCTACGAATCCCTAAACACTATAAAAAAAATATTTTAAACTTTCAACCCTGCTCTGCTGAACGGTTTGCTTGAGTTCCAGACGAAATTCAATTTGTAAGTTATAGGGCTTATAAGGACCTATGATAAACGCGAGAGTGCTAGTTTTTACGAACCCCTTATCACTATAAAAAAAAATATTTTAAACTTTCAACCCTGCTCTGCTGAACGTTTTGCGTGAGTTCCAGACGTGATTCAATTTGTAGGTTATAGGGCTTATAAGGACCTATGATAAACGCGAGAGTGCTTGTTTCTACGAACCCCTTAACACTATAAAAAAAATAATTTAAACTTTCAACCCTGCTCTGCTGAACGTTTTGCGTGAGTTCCAGACGTGATTCAATTTGTAGGTTATAGGGCTTATAAGGACCTATGATAAACTTGAGAGTGCTAGTTTTTACGAACCCCTTAACACTATAAAAAAAAATATTTTTAACTTTCAACCCTGCTCTGCTGGTCGTTTTGCGTGAGTTTCAGATTTAATTCAATTTGTAGGTTATAGGGCTTTTAAGGACCTATTATAAACGCGAGAATGCTAGTTTTTACGAACCCCTTAACACTATAAAAAAAATATTTTAAACTTTCAACCCTGCTCTGCTGGTTTTTTTTGCGTGAGTTCCAGACTTAATTCAATTTGTAGGTTATAGGGCTTATAAGGACCTATGATAAACGCGAGAGTGCTAGTTTCTACGAACCCCTTAACACTATAAAAAAAATATTTTAAACTTTCAACCCTGCTCTGCTGGTTTTTTTGCGTGAGTTCCAGACTTAATTCAATTTGTAGGTTATAGGGCTTATAAGGACCTATGATAAACGCGAGAGTGCTAGTTTTTACGAACCCCTAAACACTATAAAAAAAATATTTTAAACTTTCAACCCTGCTCTGCTGAACGTTTTGCGTGAGTTCCAGACGTGATTCAATTTGTAGGTTATAGGGCTTATAAGGACCTATGATAAACGCGAGAGTGCTAGTTTCTACGAACCCCTTAACACTATAAAAAAAATATTTTAAACTTTCAACCCTGCTCTGCTGGTTTTTTTGCGTGAGTTCCAGACTTAATTCAATTTGTAGGTTATAGGGCTTATAAGGACCTATGATAAACGCGAGAGTGCTAGTTTTTACGAACCCCTAAACACTACAAAAAAAATATTTTAAACTTTCAACCCTGCTCTGCTGAACGTTTTGCGTGAGTTCCAGACTTAATTCAATTTGTATAATATAGAGCTTATAAGGACCTATGATAAACGCGAGAGTGCTAGTTTCTACGAACCCCTTAACACTATAAAAAAAATATTTTAAACTTTCAACCCTGCTCTGCTGAACGTTTTGCGTGAGTTCCAGACGTGATTCAATTTGTAGGTTATAGGGCTTATAAGGAACTATGATAAACGCGAGAGTGCTAGTTTTTACGAACCCCTTAACACTATAAAAAAAATATTTTAAACTTTCAACCCTGCTCTGCTGGTTTTTTTGCGTGAGTTCCAGACTTAATTCAATTTGTAGGTTATAGGGCTTATAAGGACCTATGATAAACGCGAGAGTGCTAGTTTTTACGAACCCCTAAACACTATAAAAAAAATATTTTAAACTTTCAACCCTGCTCTGCTGAACGTTTTGCGTGAGTTCCAGACGTAATTCAATTTGTATAATATAGGGCTTATAAGGACCTATGATAAACGCGAGAGTGCTAGTTTCTACGAACCCCTTAACACTATAAAAAAAATATTTTAAACTTTCAACCCTGCTCTGCTGAACGTTTTGCGTGAGTTCCAGACGTGATTCAATTTGTAGGTTATAGGGCTTATAAGGACCTATGATAAACTTGAGAGTGCTAGTTTCTACGAACCCCTTAACAATATAAAAAAATTATTTTAAACTTTCAACCCTGCTCTGCTGAACGTTTTGCGTGAGTTCCAGACGTGATTCAATTTGTAGGTTATAGGGCTTATAAGGACCTATGATAAACGCGAGAGTGCTAGTTTCTACGAACCCCTTAACATTATAAAAAAAATATTTTAAACTTTCAACCCTGCTCTGCTGAACGTTTTGCGTGAGTTCCAGACGTGATTCAATTTGTAGGTTATAGGGCTTATAAGGACCTATGATAAACGCGAGAGTGCTAGTTTCTACGAACCCCTTAACACTATAAAAAAAATATTTTAAACTTTCAACCCTGCTCTGCTGAACGTTTTGCGTGAGTTCCAGACTTGATTCAATTTGTAGGTTATAGGGCTTATAAGGACCTATGATAAACGCGAGAGTGCTAGTTTCTACAAACCCCTTAACACTATAAAAAAAATATTTTAAACTTTCAACCCTGCTCTGCTGGTTTTTTTTGCGTGAGTTCCAGACTTAATTCAATTTGTAGGTTATAGGGCTTATAAGGACCTATGATAAACGCGAGAGTGCTAGTTTTTACGAACCCCTTAACACTATAAAAAAAATATTTTAAACTTTCAACCCTGCTCTGCTGAACGGTTTGCATGAGTTCCAGACTTGATTCAATTTGTAGGTTATAGGGCTTATAAGGACCTATGATAAACGCGAGAGTGCTAGTTTCTACGAACCCCTTAACACTATAAAAAAAATAATTTAAACTTTCAACCCTGCTCTGCTGGTTTTTTTGCGTGAGTTCCAGACTTAATTCAATTTGTAGGTTATAGGGCTTATAAGGACCTATGATAAACTTGAGAGTGCTAGTTTCTACGAACCCCTTAACAATATAAAAAAATATTTTAAACTTTCAACCCTGCTCTGCTGAACGTTTTGCGTGAGTTCCAGACGTGATTCAATTTGTAGGTTATAGGGCTTATAAGGACCTATGATAAACGCGAGAGTGCTAGTTTCTACGAACCCCTTAACACTATAAAAAAAATATTTTAAACTTTCAACCCTGCTCTGCTGAACGGTTTGCGTGAGTTCCAGACGTAATTCAATTTGTAAGTTATAGGGCTTATAAGGACCTATGATAAACTTGAGAGTGCTAGTTTCTACGAACCCCTTAACAATATAAAAAAATTATTTTAAACTTTCAACTCTGCTCTGCTGGTCGTTTTGCGTGAGTTCCAGATTTACTTCAATTTGTAGGTTATAGGGCTTTTAAGGACCTATGATAAACGCGAGAGTGCTAGTTTTTACGAACCCCTTAACACTATAAAAAAAATATTTTAAACTTTCAACCCTGCTCTGCTGAACGTTTTGCGTGAGTTCCAGACTTGATTCAATTTGTAGGTTATAGGGCTTATAAGGACCTATGATAAACGCGAGAGTGCTAGTTTCTACGAACCCCTTAACACTATAAAAAAAATATTTTAAACTTTCAACCCTGCTCTGCTGGTTTTTTTGCGTGAGTTCCAGACTTAATTCAATTTGTAGGTTATAGGGCTTATAAGGACCTATGATAAACGCGAGAGTGCTAGTTTTTACAAACCCCTTAACACTATAAAAAAAATATTTTAAACTTTCAACCCTGCTCTGCTGAACGGTTTGCGTGAGTTCCAGACTTGATTCAATTTGTAGGTTATAGGGCTTATAAGGACCTATGATAAACGCGAGAGTGCTAGTTTCTACGAACCCCTTAACACTATAAAAAAAATAATTTAAACTTTCAACCCTGCTCTGCTGGTTTTTTTGCGTGAGTTCCAGACTTAATTCAATTTGTAGGTTATAGGGCTTATATGGACCTATGATAAACGCGAGAGTGCTAGTTTTTACGAACCCCTTAACACTATAAAAAAAATATTTTAAACTTTCAACCCTGCTCTGCTGGTTTTTTTGCGTGAGTTCCAGACTTAATTCAATTTGTAGGTTATAGGGCTTATAAGGACCTATGATAAACGCGAGAGTGCTAGTTTTTACGAACCCCTAAACACTATAAAAAAAATATTTTAAACTTTCAACCCTGCTCTGCTGAACGTTTTGCGTGAGTTCCAGACGTAATTCAATTTGTATAATATAGGGCTTATAAGGACCCATGATAAACTTGAGAGTGCTAGTTTCTACGAACCCCTTAACAATATAAAAAAATTATTTTAAACTTTCAACCCTGCTCTGCTGAACGTTTTGCGTGAGTTCCAGACGTGATTCAATTTGTAGGTTATAGGGCTTATAAGGACCTATGATAAACGCGAGAGTGCTAGTTTCTACGAACCCCTTAACATTATAAAAAAAATATTTTAAACTTTCAACCCTGCTCTGCTGGTTTTTTTGCTTGAGTTCCAGACTTAATTCAATTTGTAGGTTATAGGGCTTATAAGGACCTATGATAAACGCGAGAGTGCTAGTTTTTACGAACCCCTTAACACTATAAAAAACATATTTTAAACTTTCAACCCTGCTCTGCTGAACGGTTTGCGTGAGTTCCAGACGTGATTCAATTTGTAGGTTATAGGGCTTATAAGGACCTATGATAAACGCGAGAGTGCTAGTTTCTACGAACCCCTTAACACTATAAAAAAAATATTTTAAACTTTCAACCCTGCTCTGCTGGTTTTTTTGCGTGAGTTCCAGACTTAATTCAATTTGTAGGTTATAGGGCTTATAAGGACCTATGATAAACGCGAGAGTGCTAGTTTTTACAAACCCCTTAACACTATAAAAAAAATATTTTAAACTTTCAACCCTGCTCTGCTGAACGGTTTGCGTGAGTTCCAGACTTGATTCAATTTGTAGGTTATAGGGCTTATAAGGACCTATGATAAACGCGAGAGTGCTAGTTTCTACGAACCCCTTAACACTATAAAAAAAATAATTTAAACTTTCAACCCTGCTCTGCTGGTTTTTTTGCGTGAGTTCCAGACTTAATTCAATTTGTAGGTTATAGGGCTTATAAGGACCTATGATAAACTTGAGAGTGCTAGTTTCTACGAACCCCTTAACTATATAAAAAAAATATTTTAAACTTTCAACCCTGCTCTGCTGAACGTTTTGCGTGAGTTCCAGACGTGATTCAATTTGTAGGTTATAGGGCTTATAAGGACCTATGATAAACTTGAGAGTGCTAGTTTCTACAAACCCCTTAACACTATAAAAAAAATATTTTAAACTTTCAACCCTGCTCTGCTGAACGTTTTGCGTGAGTTCCAGACGTGATTCAATTTGTAGGTTATAGGGCTTATAAGGACCTATGATAAACGCGAGAGTGCTAGTTTCTACGAACCCCTTAACATTATAAAAAAAATATTTTAAACTTTCAACCCTGCTCTGCTGAACGTTTTGCGTGAGTTCCAGACGTGATTCAATTTGTAGGTTATAGGGCTTATAAGGACCTATGATAAACGCGAGAGTGCTAGTTTCTACGAACCCCTTAACACTATAAAAAAAATATTTTAAACTTTCAACCCTGCTCTGCTGGTTGTTTTGCGTGAGTTCCAGATTTGATTCAATTTGTAGGTTATAGGGCTTTTAAGGACCTATTATAAACGCGAGAGTGCTAGTTTTTACGAACCCCTTAACACTATAAAAAAAATATTTTAAACTTTCAACCCTGCTCTGCTGAACGTTTTGCGTGAGTTCCAGACTTGATTCAATTTGTAGGTTATAGGGCTTATAAGGACCTATGATAAACGCGAGAGTGCTATTTTCTGCGAAGCCCTTAACACTATAAAAAAAATATTTTAAACTTTCAACCCTGCTCTGCTGGTTTTTTTGCGTGAGTTCCAGACTTGATTCAATTTGTAGGTAATAGGTCTTTTAAGGACCTATGATAAACGCGAGAGTGCTAGTTTTTACGAACCCCTTAACACTATAAAAAAAATATTTTAAATTTTCAACCCTGCTCTGCTGGTTTTTTTGCGTGAGTTCTAGACTTGATTCAATTTGTAGGTAATAGGTCTTATAAGGACCTATGATAAACGCGAGAGTGCTAGTTTTTACGAACCCCTTAACACTATAAAAAAAATATTTTAAACTTTCAACCCTGCTCTGCTGGTTTTTTTGCGTGAGTTCCAGACTTGATTCAAGTTCTAGGTAGTAGCTCTAGTATGGATCTATGAGAGACGAAAGAGTTCTAGCTCTTGCAAACTGTTTAAAACCATAAAAAAAATATTAATATTTTTTGTTCAAATCACTTTTTTCAGGTTTTCAGGCCAGAACTATTTCTGAAAAGTATCAGGAACTGTAGAGCAGAGCTTTAGGCACATGAAAATATTTTTTTTTATTTTATTGGTGAAAAATGATCTGCTACGGGAAGTTGGCAGAGCATATTTTCAATTGTTTTTTTTTCAGGTTTTCAGGCCAGAACTATTCCTGAAAAGTATCAGGAACTGTAGAACTATGCTGCATGCGAATAGAACTCACTTTTTTTTTTGATCTGCTGGACAATGATCTGCTAAGTTCACACGCATCAGATCGCTCCAGTATGTATGTATTTATGATTTAACAAGGTACACTTTCGAAGCATTCTCCGGCGCACACATCACCGTGTTAATAACGCACAATTTATTGCAGGTAAATGTAGGTTGGTACTTAGGAATAATACTGCACACCTAAAAAAAATATATGTATTCTTCCCTATCAGATTACAAATTGTTTTCTTTAAACTTACAGCGTGTTGTGAATCCTCGGTTTTCGGGTGAATAAATTTAAATCTAGAATGATTTCGGCTGGGTATGTTTTTTTCCAACTACTGGGTATTTAATTTCATTTCATTATTAAAAGACAATATTCTTCACCACGAAAAAACATTAGGTGGCGACCCTTTTTCTTAACACTTGCTTGATTAGAGAAGGGATCTATGGAAAGAAATGAGAGGACAGACTATGATGCTTGCCTCAATGTCTTGTTAAGGTCTCTTTCACATACTATTCCCCACTTATGTTAAAACTTAGTAAATTTATGATGAAAAATTTTTCGGCGCTTTTCCGAATTTAGAAACAAGTGCTATTATTATATATTGTCATTGGAACAAGAGATAAATACAGACATCGATTATTAGCTACAGATAACATTATTAATCTAAACATCTATTCTTAATTCAAAGAAGGTATTTGAACTGAATATTTCATTTTAGAGGCTTATTCTGGACCCATGGATAAAGCACTACAATAGCGAAACAAAATAAAATGCAGAAAATAATATTAATTGATTTATTTTAATAAATAAACTAAATTGGATATCTAAAGATGCGATAGATCTAGGAAATAACAAACCAGAGTATTATTTACATAAACATAACTCATTTAGATGGTTAAAAATAGAGGAATAAAATGTACAACTTAAAATTTCAAGGCTAATAAGAACATAGAATACATGTGATAGAACTATTATTTTCCCTTAAAAAAAACGAATGTTTTAACTAAAGCGAATTCTACTATTTCAAATTAAATCAGTCGAATCCACGCATCACAGCGTTCAAAGAAGAAGTACACTAAGGCCAACTCACTAAGTCCATAGATTTAACACTGGATTCTAACTGGCAAGCCCAGCCAATATTTTTTTAACTCGATAGTGTTGCCATTTAATAATGTTTACAAATTAAAAAATAAATATTGCACATTACAAATAAAAAACTAGCCGCTAAAAAAACTGAATCAACATTCTCATACTTTGCAAATGATATTACATATCATTAATTTGAATACTAAACTAATGCGTAAAATACATAACATGCAGCACGGGCATAATAGAATGAAAATAATATTTAAAGGACTTTTTTTATACAAATTTATTTTATTAGATACTGAGGCCTCTTTATAGATGTCCTTTTTAAATTAATAAGGTTGTTTAGCATAATGGTATATTTAGCACTATGTACTATGTCAACATCAACATCTATTACTTTTCTTTATTTACATTTAGTGATGAATCATTTATGAAGTTTGGACTCGAACTAGTTACATTTAAAGATTCTTATAATATTAGCGTTTTAAACTACTACATGTTATTTATCTGTGAATACTATACTTTTACTACAGGAAACAAAGTGCAACTTTGATGACGTTGCATGAACATTGAACACACAATACCTACTGATATATAAATATTTATGATAAAATGGCAACATTTTTCCAATACTTTGTCCAAACCATGCAAAGTAATGATTGCATAATCAATGTTTTTTTATTAGTATTAAAGCAATTATTAATACCTTGAATTCAAAATTATCACATCGAACTAACATTTTAGTGTTGCATTTGTACAAAGTATTGTAATTTTGTATCTCATGTTACATGAAGATATATTTTGATGCACTTATTAGCCATTTTACAGGCTGAAAGACCGGGTAGGTTCACGTAGGGTTTATAGTAAATCAAATAGTTGTAGCAGACTTGTCTTCGCTTTGAGACTATAAGTCATCCTAAAAGCTGGACAAAATCGAGCCTGATCTGATAGTGATGAGATCTTTATTTACTTTATTCAGTTGTGTTTAGTACATAGCAGCAAGTATATTGCACCTATCGCGATAACATAAGCACACAATAAATATATTGAACAGCTTTTGATTCACTCGTACTTCAATAACAATCTAATACGTTAACTACACAGTGATAAACATCATTTAGGTACATTTATTAAAAGATTACTATGAAGAATAACTGGTACCTACAATACATTTCAAGCTAGATACGATTAAGTTATCTATACAATGTTACATTAATATGTAATATCTATTACATCAACAAATGACACTAAGCGTTCCTACTATCCTGTCATATAAAAAGATCGATAATAACATTTCCTATAATATATAATCATGTGAAAAATAAATGATATACATTCAAGTCTGCTACTCATTTTCATTTCGAAAATGAGATATAATTACAACACAAAGAAAGTTATTGAATAAATTAAATTGTTAGACGCTTTTTACAACATGGAATGTGATGTCTATTGATTTGAAATAAATAAATAATATTTTTTTTATAAGATCCGCACATTATTCATAAGAATTTTCAGTTTTAATTAATAATAAATAATCATAAGCATAATTTTCATGATAATTCTTCGGAATATATTTTATAAAATTCACATAAATATTTTATTTTTAAATCATGCCACAATATCGTGGTAACTTTAGAACCAAAAAGTCCGTTTATTCAACTAGGTATCTAAATCATATTGACTACATAAAATAATAACTGTAGAATATAGGACGTTTATAAAATAATAAATGAATTTCTATCATAAGATTTGAGGGCGTCGTAAAACATCAATTGAAGTTCATTCAAAAAGTTCGTGGGTCGGTTTTTGCGTGTTGTTTTTGTTAAAAGTTATCGTATACAGGATCCGCTACCTTAATAAACTAAAATCAATAACCTGCTCCCGTAGTTTGACAACACTGCGACATACAATTAAAATATAAATTATAAAAGTATTTTTGACTACGAAATACTCATGAGCATGTAACAAACCGAACCAAATGACGCAACTTTTATTTATGCGAGCTCCTAAGACAAAACAACTATTATACTCTTAGTACTTTGACATGTAGCAAACCATTATCTAAATTCATACGAAACTAATCAATATAACCTTTACATGTTTAGGCTACAATGGAACTTTACAGTACTCGACAAGCGTAACCCTAGGTTATGTTTTATGTTTAACTGAACAGTAACGTTACCTAGAACTTTCAGAAGCTTTAACCGACAAGTTATGAGAGGTTATGTTTAACTGAACTGGTTGGTAGAAGGGGGGACCGCGGGCCGCATTGGCGCTTGCATGCCCATCGGCCTCATGGGTGCTCCAGCCATCCCGATTACCATTGGCTGTTGCTGGAAGAAATCGCATGGTTACTATTGTAAACAATGAAATTAAATTTGAAGGATGAAAGACAAGGCGAATAATATTAAAGATATCTTAATAAATAAAAATGAATTGCTGTTCGTTAGTCTCGCTAAAACTCGAGAACAGCAGTTCTCGAGTTTTAGCAAGATATCGAGTTCGAGCAGAGTCGGACCGATTTGGCTGATTTTGGTCTTGAATAATTTGTGGAGGTCCAGAGAACGTTTAAAAGGTTTTTTTTTTCAACTGGAACGGTAACGGCGCGAGTGAAGCCGCGGGCGGCTGCTAGTTTATCATGATCCTAAGTGATGCACCAGGATTTGAACCCACAACCTTCCCATTTATACGAGGGAATGCTCACTCGACGAATAACGTCTAGGCATAAGCTTCTAGGCTTGCTTTGTGCAGCAAGCACTATAAGCTTTAGCAAAATATGAAGGCAAATATAAGCCTTAGATATAAAGGGTAATCTTTGAAAACAGCAATAATAATTATATTCAGAAAATGATCAAGATAACTTCTTTAGTAAATGATGATAATAATTAAATTTTCTTTCAAATACTATTTAATTTAATGAGCTAGATTGTGTGGTTTCCAAGTCTTTTGGAGTTAACTAGGTATAGGTGACCCTTTATTTTTACGGGCGAGTGTCGTTGGGTGAAATATTTTAGCTGCCATAATGGCTGTTATCGTGAATGTATGGTCTGAATTTGTGATAGTAATACAAAACCTTTATTAATATTCGTAACTTAATAACCAGGATGATAATGACCAAATTTTGACAATATGAATTTTAGAGATACAATTTTTAGTCTATTGAAAGAGTCTAAAAGAAGGTAATGAGTTTTAACCAATAAATTAATCATGCAAACACCATTCTCAAACATGCACTGTCAATACGATGGGGTATTGCCATACTTTGGTTCAAAAATAGCTCACAAGTTAAAAATATTTTTTAATCTGCATTCTAGTGTCCAACCAACCATCAGAACATTGCAACGGTGGAAAATAGGAAGTACGAGACCGCTTACAAAAATACATTTTGGCATAAATTTGGTTTGATATTGTCTATTAAGTATAGCAGAACTGCTTATTATCATACGATTGTTGAAACTGGAACTTTCCCAACCCAAATAAATGTCTATATCATTAGGAAGATCTACATAAATATCTACGGTTATAAAAAATGCGAAGAGCCAAACAAACTAAGCAAAATAAAAACCAATAGCGCAACTTACCAAAACAAAATGCGGGGGGTGGTATGTGTGTGGCATAGTATGGGGCATGGGTAGATTCATGCCGGGGCCCTGTAACGCAAAATAAAAGCATGCTACGAGGAAAACAAAATATGCAAATAAAAACGGGATAAGGGATTTAATTTATATTACCGCGTATGTTGTTATAACTACAGGAACTGTGCAAATGTTATAGAAAGTGGGCACTGCTGATAAGGTTTTAATTTAAGATAAAATAATACCTTTTTCTTCACTGCTGCAGGCAGGGTAAATCAAGAAGTTAGCGGACCGTTTAACTATTGAGGCTCATTAATTAAGTCGATTGGTTGAGTACAACCGTGAACCATCGTTCAGAAAGAGGAAAATTCTTAACAAAATTGCAACAATCAAAAGTATCCCACTGGTAAAATAGTAAAATGCATTTCCGGTTTGAATACTACCGATCCCAGCACCCACTATCTGAGATACCATATATTATGGAAATGAATCTTAAAAATAAATAAGAATGTTTTTCATTCACGCATGTTTTAGTTAATTGTTTTAAGTTTAACACGGTTCCTGTAGATCTCAAAATAATAAAGGTAAAACTAAGAAATTTACAATAATTAAGTAAGCAAAAGTTGTGTAATCTAGCATAGAAATAAAATTGCACGGTGTAAAGCTTTGAAAAAGTACAATAACTACATTTTTGGTCTAGAATCTAGATCAAGTAATTAAGAATATTTACTGAAGAAAAGAGATAGGACAGCTGTGTTTATGGCAGAACAGTCGGCTGTTTTTTTAAAAGCCTGCACTTGTACTTGTAAGCCTATACTTGTGGTAAAATATACATGGCCTAGGATTTTGTACATACGGGGCGTCTAGAACTACAGCGAGAACTGCCGAGAGATTAAAGTTTCAAAAATGTAGATGTGGACATTTACACAAGACTATGTATCAAGCGATAGTCCTACTATCTATAGTGGGCAAACGGCAGTGTTCCTCCCCATAGCACCGACTTGCGACACCCATATTTAAATCGATAATTAGCATTAATAAGTCCGTCGCACGCTCTCAACACATTTCTACTAAGATCTTTAGCCAATGTTATATACATGGGAAAGTATAGTACGTACCATAGGGCGATAACCCGCGCCCGTCGTCGCTTGCATCGGCTGCGGACTCCAAGGGGCGCCGCCTTGCTTCTGGGCGTTGTTCGGCGAGCCCCATTGCCTCGGTCTGACAATACCGCGCGTCAGTCGACAGGTAAGGTAGCGTACGTGAATGAAAGCTTTACTGTGTTTGGGAGCCGAGGTAACGCAACATTTTGATTTTGCTATTCAGCGTGGCATAGCTGCCAGCATTTTTTTTATAAAACTGATGGAACACGCATATGGCCCACCTGATATTAGGTGGCCATCGCCAATAACAAAGCGTTGTCTCGTAAGTCACACACGTGGGGAACGTGACCTACGATGACATGCGTCGATCAACTAGAGGTATACGTCTTGGGGAAGCTTCCGTTTAGCATTGATTTAGAATAGTTGAGCTATCTCTAAATCGTTTGTAACTGTCTACAGATAGCTAAACTGTTTCATGTATTTTGTATTTTGCTAGGTGCAATTGATAGATTTTTCTCAAGTGGGCGTGATTGCTATTTATTTGGTGTTACCTCGACTCCATATGTTGTTACACGGGTGTACTAGGAGCGATACTCTATCATAGCTACGTGGTAGGTAAGTACAATATTATGATTACATTTGCCAGACCATTTTACATGTGATACCAAATTGTGTTGTAATATCTGTAAGTGATAAGCTGTGTGTATGTACAGTTTAAATTAATCACAATATTTACAGATTTGTGTTTAAATTCGTCTTTGAATTTACTTTAGCACAAGGTTCCAATATAGGTACTTATTATATAGAGATTTTTATTTTTATAACAGATTTTTTTTTATTTTATACATCTCGCACATATTCTGATGTCAAGTTGTGACCATTAACTTCCATCAACTTGACGATAACAGATGTTTAGCGTCACGTGCCACGTAAATTCACAGGCATTTGCAAGATAGTGAACCTGTATTTTGGCAGTTCGTATAGCATAACTTTGTTTATGGTTATGTTTCACTAAATAATTTTGCTTTCATTCACGTATAAGTTGACTATTTAATTTTCAAACAGCTATTGAGCTATATTAAACTAAAAAGTCAGCTTAAAATCAAATTGGCATTAAAATATTGTTTGGTTTCTTTTACATCACATTCATACTTCATGATTTCGATTGAATCTTCCAGTGGGGTGGGAAATACCCCCCAAGTTGAGTGTGTTATTGGAAATTTTTATGACGCAACTCTTAGAAAAAATAATTTTATTGAATGTGATGCATCAGAAATCTCAATGATCGAGCATAACTTATAATAATTTCGAAAATACTATTTAGACTACAAAATACTTCACTCCCAACTGCATTAAGTTCCATTCAGTATAAGTATGAAACTTGTCAAACATTACTATTTACCACACGATTGAAAAAAAATGAATTATTATATCTTGCATAATTTAATCTAAGAATATCATTCAAGCAAAAAAAGTTGGTATAAAACCACTGAATTATTTTAATGAAATTATTGATCTTCTGCAACTTTACTTAATTTTAAAAGGTGTCCAAAATAGTAGTTTTTTACAAATTTAAATTGGTTTAATTTACTTTTAGCTGAAGGTGCAGTACATTATTTCAGCACCCATTCCAGTTTCAGTCTTTTAAAATGTTACACTTACCAAATCTAATTAAATTAAGTGGGGTATGTGGTACCCTACTAAAATCTTAACTATCAAAAGGGTTTTAAAGAACCATTAGGTAATAATAATTTCACCAAAATCATTCAACAGTAAGTTCTACTGAATACCAGCCTCATAACAAACTCACTTCTGAGCGGCAGCAGTTTTGTTGATGCTCAAGTTGTTGGCCAACTGAGCGAGCGACGAATCCAGGTCACCAGTCAGAACCTTGCCGGACTGTTGTTGCGGTTGACCTGGGAAATTGGGCGCTATTTGTAGACACATTGCGGTCAAATTGGTATGAGCTAGTGTGACGATGGAAGGGAACGTCGATAAAATGGCAAACAATGGTTTACTTGCGTCATTGATATTTTAAGTTGGAAGTGAACTACAAGATAGCGTGGTCAAAGGTCTACAATGATCAGAAGGCTGCGAGACGGACTAAGGGGTAAATATAAGGGAAAACCAAAGATGACAAAAATTAAACCGCAAAGGCATTAAGTAAACTCATTTTTTAAGTAGATTGCAATTCAAGAAATTTCTTAAAAATGTTATAGAAACCTTTGAATCTAAAATATGCTGCAGCAGAATTTGATTGAGAATTATTGATGTTACACTATACTGGACGATTTAAGTACAAGACTGGCGGAATGGTTGATGACAAAATTAGTGTTGTCAGTAAGTTAACTTAACAATATGAAACGATCGCAAATCAGAAAATATTGAAAGCTAACTCAAACGACGACACGAAACAACGAAGAAAAAAAACATCATGCCATAAACTGAAAAAATAAGGTGTTAAAAATACGCTAAATATATTACAAAACACAAATAAAACAGCTTTGTACAAAGTTAGGCAAAACTGTGCATTGTGAGGGTACTACGATAACCTAGTATGATACAAAGCACTGGCAACTATTCTAAATTCAAACCGGCCATCGGCATCATCGGTTGGCGGGCGGGGGACCCGAACATCATTGGCTGTGACATCGGCATGGACATGACGTCACTGAAGGGCTGCGATGCCATTGGTTGCGGCTGTTGCGTGATTGGCTGAGCCTTGGCTGGGGAGCCTCCGAGCGACATTCGCATCACATCTTCGAGATCGTCGAACGCCGATTTGGGTGGGTTAGGAGGCGGTGGGCGTGCGGGGGACGCGGATATCGGGTGGGTGGGGTCTCCCATACCCATGAATGGGTTCGGCGTGGCAGCTTGCACAATAAACACAGTTTAGATAGTTGCCACTTCTTTACACGATTCACAAATATTAATAACCCATCACCATCAACAAAAAAGAATAGCACAGATTTAAATAAAATATTACCAAATTCTGCAACCATACAATTTTCGTTAAAATTTTGAACTTATTATTGACTTTACTGATTTTATGGGATCTGAATCCGATTTGAAAATAAGTAAATTACAAGAAAATTATTTTCATTAAGATAGGGCTGCCATTTGATAGTAATCTAAATATGAATTCTTCAACGAATCAAATAAATTATCGAATACATATTTAAGAAAATAAAAAAAATACCATTCCCAAACATAACTCATAAAATCTACTATTTTAGTGATATACACAAATATTCTACCATTTGAGTAACATATTCTACCATATTGGTAGAATATTTCTTTCAAAATCAAACGGCAGCCCCAAGCGTGCAAAGCGCCTCACCTGCAGAGTTATCAGTGCTATCGAATACGTTAGAGAAGTTAGCTTCCGGCACGAATGTGTTGTTTTGTTGCGGGAACGCAGAGAATCCGTTGGTCGGCTGCTGGCTCCACATCTGGTGGTTATTGGGCGCTGGAGCGGGCGCGGCGGCTAGATACCAGGACGGTTTTGTTATATACTAAGCCCCATACATAAAAGTATCTTAAAACTAACTATCATTACCCATCGGTAAGAGATGGACATAGGACGTTCTTTCCATAGATAGAATTTAGTAATTACGGCGAAAATGGCTGTTGTAAATACAGATTAATTACTTATAAAGGCCTAAGTCCAGTTATAAAGATGACCCCCATAAAGCCTCAGAAATATTGTGGACAATTCACACAACACTATCTAGCTACAAATGCTTGAACTCTGGGAACCAGATAGCTGATATAATACTTATTATTTTGTCACTTTGAGACTAATTATTTTGCTATTGTTATTAATACTCAATTTAGAAGAACCATACCCATTACTACTAAAATTGTGTGCGATTACTTATTTACAGGTTTATTAGGTCCATTTTCAAAAACTTAATTTTGTGAAATAAACGTGTTTTTGGATTAAATTATATTGTGTTTTGTTCTGGAATATGGACGTTAGTGTTGGGATTCTAATAGTGCTGTTCCTAAGTGTTGGTTAAATATCATAAATGTCTATTTAGTTTTAATCTTACACAATCAAAATTTCTACTATTAATTTCTACAAGAAATTTTGATTGTTTAGGACAATAATACCTACATATTTCGATTTCAGTAATTGAATAAACTTTGTTCTTTTGACAAAAGTTTTTGTTTTAATTTGTGTTACTTTTAGCATTAACTGTTATCTGTTATTTATTAATTTGTACAAGTTACAGTTATATACAAGTATTCATAGTTTACAATATTACACATATTTTATATTATATTCACTATATTTATATTCACAATTATCATCAGCCTGAAGAAGCCTCACAGCTGGACATAGGCCTATCCTTACACTGACTTTCCGCGTCACAATGTCGTTGCTCCATCAGGTAGGAATCGCTTTACACTTCTATATTATTGTACTAATCTTTATTCTTTGTACTGTCAGAGACATATAAATTAACATTTCCGGGTTTCAGTTAAATACAATTTCTATGTCAAATCCAGAGCAAATGAATAACTGAAATTGTTAATATATTTTTGTTACCGACTGTACAAGTTGAATTATCGCTGTTATTAACTGCTTTTTGATGCAATAGTCTGATCAACGAAAGGCAAATTTTAAGCAATGTTTTTTTTAATAAGAAAAATGCTTAAAATCAGCCTAGTCAGTATTTGTCGATGTAGGAGAAAGCAGCAGTATTTTCCGGTAGTTTTTTTATAAGGCAATGTAAAGGCCACTTACCACCAAACATATCAGCAAAAGGATTGCCTAACGATAGCAGATCGTCGGACGCTTTGGTCGCGCTGGCGCCGTTGTCTGTCGGAGTGGGGCCGAAGAGATCCACAATAGATTGCTGGTTATTGGGGGGCGCTGATGATAGGAACGGGTTATTGGCCGCGTTTGTTGGAGACTGCACCTTGTTCTGTAAGAGATGGAGTAGGATTTTGAGTAACATGTTATTAAATAGAGCCAAGGCTGATGAAAAATATGCGAAGTCGCCAAACAGTGAAATTGGAGCTATTTGATCAGGTGAAACATTAAAAAACTTGATATATTTTGAAATATATGAAAATGTCTAGTTTTCATTGGCAGTCGCAACCTGGCCTAATGTAGCCTAGCTTTAGTCGGCTAACATTAGAACAAACAATGACCCCACCTAGTGACCAAACCCGCGTCCCTTAAGAGCGGGTCGTGCGAAAATTTGAGATTTGTTTTAAAAAAATTCAACGCATCTCAAATTTTCTCACGACCCCCTCTTAAAGCAATGACAAACAAAACAACACAAGACCACCACAGTCTTACAACGAGCTCCGACACTGGTTCTTCGCCGGTCCACTCCGGATCTTGCATCAGATGGACCTGTATCATTTGTTCAGTAAAAAAAGCAGCCAAGTGCGAGTTGGACTCACCCATGAAGGGTTCCGTAGCAACAAGTAACATAATAAACATGACTGTTAAATTTACATGCATAATAAGGCAATAAATATACTGAATACTGAATACTAATAATAAAGGTTCTTGTAGTTCGTCGAAAGGTAAATTGCAGTTTACGAAAAAAAATTTTGAGTTTCAGTTTCAAGTATGGGGACCCCCAAAATTTATAGTTTTTTTCTATTTTTGTGTAAAAATCTTAATGCGGTTCAGAGAATACATCTTCTCGCCAAGTTTCATCAGCCTAGCTTTTACGGTTTCGGAGAAAAATGGCTGTGACATACGGACGGACTGACAGACAGACATGACGAATCTATAAGGGTTCCTTTTTGCCATTTGGCTACGGAACCCTAAAAACGTGCAAAAACTAGCTGATGAAACAAGCGAAGAAGTGATGGTTCGTACTACCAGCATGCCTATTCCTGCCGTGAAGCAGCATCGCTGTGTTCCGGTTTGAAGGGTGTGGGTGCCGGTGAAATTTCTAACACGTTAGGCTGAACATTTTTATGTCGCAAATTGATGGACACAGGTCAATGCACTCTCTTCTTCCTGCCCTCACCCCACTTTATGTGGGGTCAGCACAACATGTTCTCTTCCATTCTCCTCTATCAGCCGTCATCTCTGTGTCCACTTCTTTCTTATCCATGTCATCATTCACACTGTCCATCCATTTTTTCTTTGGCCCACCTCTACTCAAACATCTATCCACATTCATACTCATCACTCTCCTAGTCACCTACCTATCTATATTAAACTATTGCCTTTATTAAAAAAAACCTACCTATCTCCACATATTCAAGAAGAATAAAACAAATTACCTTGTATTGGTTCATAGCAGCCTCTTCTTCGGCCAAAACTTGCTGCTTCAAGGAGTCGTCGATGAGTAAAGCGCCGTTGCTGGCCTTGTCCAGCCGAGATGATGAGGCTACATTGCCGAAGGACGATGACGTCGATGACAGGGCACCCATCACGCTGGCCACGTTCTTTTGCGCACTGGAAACATGAGAGCAATGTCAGCATCTTGGTTTTCTTGTCTGTCTGTCTACTAGTCACGTGAAACTGGCGCATATAGGTGAATAGCTCAAGTAATTCCAGTTCATGCAAGTTCACAGGGAAGAGGGGCGAACTTACAGGTGTGAGGGGCAAGTTTACAGGGGTGAGGGGCATATTTACAGGGGTGAGGGGCAAGTTTACAGGGGTGAGGGGCAAGTTTACAGGGGTGAGGGGCAAGTTTACAGAGGTGAAGGGCAAATTTACAGGGATGAGGGGCAAGTTTACAGGGGTGAAGGGCAAATTTACAGGGGTGAGGGGCAAGTTTACTTAGGTGAGGGGCAAGTTAGCAAGGGTAAGGGGCGAGTTTACAGGGGTGAGGGGAGAGTTATACTATTAATTAAGCTATGCTTGCAACACCAGAGGCATCACTCGCGCGTTGCTAACTACATATTTAAATAATGCTATTTATGTGATTGAACGGAATTACTGTTTGACAACAGTTACCTGGCTGTCTGAGTGGGTGTGTTCGCCGCAGATCCTTTCTTGCCCTCCAATGAGGCTAGATGCCCTTCCAAGGCGTCCAGCAAAGAGCTCGGAGCCTTGGTCAGGTCTGGAATGTCACCTTTGTCGATGCCTACGTTCTCTGCCACCTAGAAAAAAAAGGAGGAAATACATTTATTTGACACATACACACACATTCATTTGTTTTAGACATGGAAAACACTTTTAAATTAGAATGTATGACAATTTATTAGTTTCCGTTTTGCTTAGTTTGGGGTTACTTGGCACTATTTCGTTTAGTTAGGTCTAGATGGTGCTGTAAAAAAAGTCTGCAAATATTTATTTATAGACCCCCTAAGCCCATTCCATACCAGTATCCAACCACATCTTGACTCGCTTGGGATCCTGATAAAAAAAAGAACCGATATGGTAGTGCAAAGCATGAACTTTATCTATACTAATTTTATAATGCGGTCTGTTTTTCTGAATGCCTATAATTTGGAAGTTTTCAAAAAAAGAGTGTCTAGGTATCTTCTAGGTGAGCGCGCTACACTGTCCAGCGTTAGCCTATAAATTGTAAAAAAACAAGTTTCATGCAAATCGGTTTAGCCGTTGGAGCATGATTGAGCCACAGTCATCCAAACATGCATGTTTAAAACCACTGCTGGACATAGACCTACCTCACATATTTCCAGGAAGAATGAATTTTGAGCATTCGGTAAAAAAAATTACCGAATGTCGTTTGCGCATTGATTAAAAGGAACATAGTGATTTACCTTCAAAAACTCTCCAACCCTATCCATTCTGATGAGGAACTTCTTATAGAGGTCGAGAGCGTCGCGGCAGTTCTTCTTGTTCATGTCGAAGTACTTCTCCAGGAGGTTTATGATGCCGTCGTTGTAGCACGCGAATAATCTGGAATCACCATAATCTTATTCTTATCGTGTCACTGATTCTTTCGAACCAAGTGTGGTGAAAGGATTTTAAGTGCGCCTCAAAGAGGCTCCTTTCGTGCACTTGACACATATTTTCGAACTTTTAAGATATGGCCGGTTTCCTTACGATTTTTTCCTTCACCGTTTGAGAGCACTGGCATAGTGTACATAAGTTTTTGGGAAGGAAAATTCATTGGTAGGTAAACGACTGGATTTGAACCCACGACCTTAGGATCGGAAGGCGGGGCCGCGAGTCCGACTCGCACTTGGCTGCTTTTTTTAAACCAATGCAGTGGGCCTCAAAGAGGCTTTCCTGAATATACCTGATGAGATCCCTGAAGAGAAGCATGAAGCACATGTTGATAACTCCATTGGTGAGATCGTTGGAGGTGCAGTCGAACTCCAGCAAGGAGTCCAGCTGCGCTTGCAGCACGGGCAGGGTTTTGAGGAGTTTCTCCGCGTTCATCATCCGTAGGGAACCTTCTTCTTTGCTGAAATGGTGATATGGCGGGTTAGGAGAATTATTTAAGAGGGAATCACACAGGCGACTCTCCATACAAACGTAGTCCCCTATTTCCTCCCTGGATAATGCCTCTAGAGTAACCATTTTGTCTCATAAAATACAGATCTGCTATTACGTGCTCGTATGTTTTCCTTTTTTTCAGAAACTTATTGATAAAGAAAATATCACCTCCAATTCATATTACATATAAATCATATGAGGGTCATATTTTCTTTATTAATAAGTTTCTGAAAAAAAGGAAAACATACGCCATCCAGAATTATTTTAGTCAGCCAGCGTGGTTTTAGGATTTTAGGTAATGCTCAAAGGTTCGCATGTCCACATCAATAGTTGGTTCGGCACAGGTCGACTGGCGGATAAAATGGAAATGTCTGACACAATGGGTCAAAGCAGCGTGGGAATTAGGCATTTATGAGAATTATTGAAGGTAAATTAATTGTTTATCATTCTGTTGTAATCCCAAAACAAGATCACCGCTGATTTGGAATGGCTGCACAAAGAACCAAAAGACATCGAGGCATAGACATACTCAAATGGTGACTACGAACTGGAAAACCAAGCGTCCATGATGGAACGACGTCGTTGTGCAGATGAAGGAAAGTCCGTGGATAGAGAAAGCTCAAAATCGATCTTCCTATAAACGCCGGTCCTGGAGTGGACTTCAGGCAGATGATAAAGTAGCAAACATCGATCATCTTCCTGTCTATTTTATGTGCGGTTGGTACAACAAGTTTTCCTATTCCATTCCCCTCTGGCAGCAATCTCTGTATTCTTCTGAGGGTCTATTCTTATCTATTGAAGGGCAGATTTTTTATCTATTGAGTAAAACTATTCGTCGAATAAAAATATGTCAGTCCCAGTGTTTGATAAACCTAAGAAGAGACTGAAATATTTTTTTCTAACAGTACCCCAAGTCGGAGTTTTGCTACCACATTTCGTTACCAAATGTTGTTTTAGTTTCGCCTACTTGTCTCTCTCTATTGTATGGAGAAAATATGAGACGGCAAAAATACGTTACGTAGTTAGAGTTGTTGTCTCATCTTTTCTCCATACAATAGGCAGAGACAAATAGGCGAAACGAAAACAACATTTGGTAACGAAATGTTGCAAATGCACTGGGACTTCGGATACTGATAGCGTTACTCTGTAGATGGTTAAATCAGCCCTAAAGCAGGTAAACTTTGTGAAACTAGTATTCAACTTACCCCCTCTTAACCTTGCAGAAGTCGAAGGCGACGGTCCTGTACGACAGAGCCTTCTCATTGAGATACTTGGCGTAACGGCGGATGAACGGAGACATGTCATATCCTGGGCATGTAAAGAGAAATCACGTGAACAAATCTAACTTCAAATACCTGACTTGCACAAACAAGTCAGCTACAAAAAATCAGTTCTCACTTGCATACGAGTATAATAGAGAAAGACTTATCAGTAATTCAAAAATAATTTCATTGATAGTTTGTTTTTATTACGAGAAAATAAAGGGATCATCATATTGTGGTTTGAAATGTTGAATGGTTTAAGCATATTTGGGTTTTACAAACCAGAAATGTAAGTCTACTTTTGTAGCTGATTGTACAAGAGAAGGTTCGAAGAACAAGTGCTCGATCTAAGGCTTACAAGACAATTTTGAAGATTATTATGATTATTTTTGGAAAACATTCAAGTTTACTTGAGCCATAATAATAGTTTAGGATGATATCATCCCAAACTCACAAACTGATTCAAAAACAGTGTTCTAGAACTACAACTATGAACTAAATAAGGTATATTTCGTGTTAAAGTAGAATTTTGGTGATAAAGGAACAACACAAAACAAAAAAAACCGTGCGGAATTATCGTGCAGTGCGTCGTACATTGCTTACAATATGTGATAAATTACGCTTCAAAAATAGAGTCTTCACACTTCGCAAGCAATGCACATTATTTATTCTTAGTTTACTACATTACGTGTTATCTTTGGTGATTGTGATGAAAGAACTAAATAAGTGCCTAGGTTCTTGGTAAGCTATACTACAGAATAAGGCATTCAGTGCATTGTACCGAGGTGGATTATTACTAAGGCTATTAATTTATACTTAAGTATCACATTTACGACGTTGAATAGCTCACAGCAGGTCAATAAATACTTTGTTAAGAGATAAATTTAATCTAATAGTTTCAGAGTAATTATTAACATTGTAAGTAATGTCTTAGAGTTATTGAGAATTATCTCGAAAAGTAATTGAAAACATAATTATTTACAATCAAAACTAAATGTCTTTGGTCTATTGCCTAAAAGTGTTCTAATTAAGTGAAATGTGCGAAATCTAAAACTAATCTAAATATATAAAACTCTTTCGTTACTGACTGACTGACTGACTGACTGACTGACTGACTGACTGACTGACAATCAACGCACAGCCTAAACCGTTAGTCCTAGAAGCATGAAACTTGGAGGGTATGTTCCTCTTATAACGTAGAGGTGTACTAAGAAAGGAAATTGGAAAATTATTTCCCGAAGAGGAGAAAAAGGGGAAAAATGGTTTAAAGACAAATCAACGCACAGCCTAAACCATTAGTCCTAGAAGCATGAAACTTGGATGATGTGTTGCTCTTATAGAGCAAAGGTGCATTAAGAAAGAAATCTAAATATATAAAACTCTTTCGTTACTGACTGACTGACTGACTGACTGACTGACTGACTGACTGACTGACAATCAACGCACAGCCTAAACCGTTAGTCCTAGAAGCATGAAACTTGGAGGGTATGTTCCTCTTATAACGTAGAGGTGTACTAAGAAAGGAAATTGGAAAATTATTTCCCGAAGAGGAGAAAAAGGGGAAAAATGGTTTAAAGACAAATCAACGCACAGCCTAAACCATTAGTCCTAGAAGCATGAAACTTGGATGATGTGTTGCTCTTATAGAGCAAAGGTGCATTAAGAAAGAAAATTGGAAAATTATTTACCTAAAAGAAGAAAAAAAAGGAAAAAAGTTTCATGAAAATTCACAAAAAATTGCTTTACAAAATACGCAAAAAAACAGTAAAAAAAAATCTGCTACCGCAGCATCTGTAACCAAATTTGAATACACACAAAAGTTTACATTAACCCCACCGTAACCACTAAGACAAAATCGCGGAAAACACCTATCGTACCGAAACTAAACACCGCACCGCTTCAAAAAACGGCTAAAGTACATGCTCAAAACTATGGTAACCAGCTGGTCATGGCAAATTAAAAAAATCTGATTCGATTATACACCAACACGCAGACGAAACCCTAAATTAGCCACTAATATAACATAAAATCACAAGAAATTGCCTTACAAAATACGCAAAAAAAACCATTAAAAATTTTTCAGCTACCGCAGCATCTGTCACCAGGTTTGAATACACACAAAGGTTTACAAAAAAACCAATGATAAACCACTTAGACAAAATTGCGGGAATCATCTATCATACTTAAACTAAACACCGCTGAAAAAAATCGGGTACAACAGCACCTGTCTTCAAATTCAAATACACTCTAAAGTACATGCTCAAAACTATGGTAACCAGCAGTTGGTCATGTCAAATTAAAAATCTGATTTGATTATACACCAACACGCATACGAAACCCCAAATTAGCCACTAATATAACATAAAATCACAAAAAATAGCTTTACAAAATACTTTAAAAAAAAAAACATTAAAAAAATTTCAGCTCCCGCAGCATTTGTCACCAGGTTTTAATACACACAAATGTTTACAAAAAAACCGATGATAACCACCAAGACAAATCGCGGGAATCATCTATCATACTTAAACTAAACACCGCTGTAAAAATTGGCTACAACAGCACTCGCCTTCAAATTCAAATACACTCTAAAGTACATGCTCAAAACTATGGTAACCAGCAGTTGGTCAAGTCAAATTAAAAAAATTGATTCGATTATACACCAACACGCATACGAAACCCAAAATTAGCCACTTATAACATAAAATCACAAAAAATAGCTTTACAAAATACGCAAAAAAAAACGTTAAAAAATTTTCTGCTACCGCAGCATTTATCACCAGGTTTTAATACACACAAATGTTTACAAACAAACCGATGATAACCACCAAGACAAAATTGCGGGAATCATCTATCATACTTGAACTAAACACCGCTGAAAAAAAACAGCTACAACAGAACTCGCCTTCAAATTCAAATACACTCTAAAGTACAAGCTCAAAACTATGGTAACTTGCATTTGATCATGTCAAACTAAAAAAACAAGATTCAATTGTACACCAACGAATACGATAGCCCAAATTAGCCACTAAAACAAAATCACGAAAAAGAGCTTTACAAAATACGCAAAAAAACATTTAAAAAAATTCAGCTACCGCAGCATTTGTCACCAGGTTTTAATACACACAAATGTTTACAAAAAAACCGATGATAACCACCAAGACAAAATCGCGGGAAGCACCTTTCATACCAAAACTAAACAAAGCTGAAAAAAATCGGCTACAACAGCAGTTACCATCTTTCGAACACACTTTATATAGTTTTGAATGCAAACTCAAAACTAAGGTAACCAGAACTTGGTCATGTAAAACCAACGCATACATAACCCAACTTAGCCACTAAGGCAAATTCACGAAAAATAACTCTCAAAATATAAGCAAAAAACAGTGAAAACATATCAATAGTTGTCCGCTTTCCACCATAAAATAGTTTCTTTAAAACGAACTCAAACTATGACTTTATACTAACCACGCGGACGAAGTCGCGGGTGTCAGCTAGTAATTAATATGAAATTAATCTGCATGAACGAGAAAAAATGTAGTAACTTGAATTAAAACAAAAAAATGTGAAAAACTACGAAGGTTGGCTTCTAACCCAATTCATCAGTTTCTTGTTTTCTAGTGATACCATATCCAAGAAAAGAAATTGCAATCGCATACATGCCTACAAAAAAACATAAAATAAAACTCAACAAAAATCCAAAACAGAAGCAACAACACGTGCGAGGGTGACAACAAATTGCAACCAAAAATTCCAAGCGTGTACACGCAAATGTGCAGACAGACATTGTACAGAAGCCGCCATTTTGATTTTGAACTCACCAATCCGGGCACCGGCCGCGCCTTTCAGTAAGCGAAAGAAAAGGGTATATCAGTAAAGTTACAGAATATCTAATATTGTAGGTTACACAGTTTACGTAGAGATAGATATACAATTATGTATTGCACTAAAACATTAATCGCATCCTACATAGGCGAACTTAATGCTAGAGCGCATTCTCTTCCACCTAACCTTTGTGTAGTTTTAACATTCTAAAGGAGTAGATTGAGCTCGAGACATCAGTGTGAATGAATTTAATTTATACGTAGCAACGTCAGTCAGTGCAGTCATACATAACTTATCTGCAGCGTTTACATTAAAGGAAAATGTTCATAATAATTAAATGTCTATAATTGTTATTGCACGGAAAAGTGATAACAAATTATACCATGAGGAAACCAACAAAACTCCCGCGTATATTTTTGTGACATTCATCAGTGATGTGCTAGAATCATGCAAGTCATATTTCCGTTGCAATACCTCATAATATTTACAATTTCATTCTTTTTATAAGTCATGCATGCTACAATTTATATTGGGTAAAACAGATAGTCCCATAATTTGACATAGTTAATCTTTCCATATGGCCGACAACACATAATAACATGATAACAAAATTACTATGCAGTAGGTATATGTTTAAAATGTAACAATTTGTATGAAAAAAATATTAAATTACATAGTAATTAATAGAGGTCGGAAAATCAATGGCCCGTTATCAGCAAATAATTAGTGTAACGCAGCATAAACTGTTATTGTTTTGATAACGAAAGTAATTTACATTAGCAAATGGTTTTATACAGTTGTCAGCAATTATAGAAACAAATTTTCAGTGGAGTTATAGAAAACATTTTGAGTTCATATATGCTTATGTTGGTATTGAACGCTTAATAACCGATTTGAAAATCTAATTTGCCAGAAGAAATATTAAATAATGTGCATAGTGAACACCACATATTATGTAAAGAAACCTTATGTATCATGAAATTTTCAAATTAAAATAGACAATATAATTGTAGCTTACAACTGAAACAACTGATGTGTATTAAACTTTATACCGATATAGTTTTATCAACGCGTCACACACCATACCAATATCAGAGATCTATAATTATTATGAATCTTTGCCCTGACATAATATAAACCTAAACCAGTTTACAGTTTTAAGGGTAGTTTTGTCATAGTGCGCACTAATAGATTAATTATAATTCAACCCATTAAGGGATATAGCGGATGTTAAAGTTTGTATAATATTAATTAGCCCCAAGGACGCGTGATTCCACTTTTATGAAATTGTTTTAATGCAAAGAAAAAAAACACTTCAAAATAGAAAAGTACAACCATAGGTTTTAGATCGCAAAACCAAATAAGAAGTGAACTTCGACCACAACATCAATATTTTAAGCCTTCAATTAGTGTTACGTAAAATAAAACAACTGGGGCAAGAATATGAAGGCGACGAGTCGACTGACCTCGAGGTCAACGGTCAATAACTCGTAACACCATGCATGGACGACTTGATGTACTGTATGACTAGTAGGTATTTTATTACCTAGGATTTGCATTGAATAACCGAGTCTACTATTTCGTCTAGTTCTAGTGTCGTGGATTGCAGGGGTATTCAGATGGCCGATTTTTATCTTATGATCCAAAAATCAACCTTATTAATCAATAAATAATCAATCTTATACAAACATTTTTTTTTTAAATAGGTAGTAATTGGAACACAATGTTTAACTACATTTTATGCATCTTATATCAAATTTACATCTATTTGAGAGGCACTAATTAAAACCTAATCAAACAAATAAAGGGATTCGTTTTCTGTAATTTTGGCAAACCATATAGCTTTTTGATTTTCATTGTTTTTCTGGTGTTATTTTGAGTTCTCTTTAGTTAATTCGGTGGTATTAAACCAAAATTACTAGGATCTTAGAACAGAGTGTGAGCAGTTAGAATGAAAGTGTAATATTGTGATATCCTAATTTGAACGAACATGTTTCCGATGGTTTTGAAGAAAAACGCCACTTAGGCCAAAGACAGCCGATTTGTCTATTGAAGAAATAAATAAAGGAAGTGACAAGGACAAACCACATGCAGAAAAATCTCAAACACCTACTAGTTGTCTTAGGTCAGGTAATGTAATTATGATGGGCACTGGACACAGACCGATAGTTGAGTCATCTTCAAGTCAATGAATGCACAGGTATTTATACACAGCACACGTAGTATTACAATTTACTACTGATTACGTTTACCTGTAACCTATCCTCTAACAGAAACAATAGCTATATAAATGCTATAGCTATAAAATTATATATATAGCTATAAAAATAACATGCTTGTCAATGCCTTCTTCCATAACGTGAAACCAATGGTAGTAGGAGATTAGTAATCAAAACTTTGAGGACAATTTTATGTTGATTAATAATTTAATGTTAATTTTAACAGTCTACCTCCGAATACTGAAACGCAACTCAGATTTAAGCACGTCTCAAGCGACGAATATTTGACAGATTTTCAAACCCCCGAATACTGAAACGCAACTCAGATTTAAGCACGTCTCAAGCGACGAATATTTGACAGATTTTCATTGAAAACTGTCAAATATTCGTCGCTTGAGACGTGCTTAAATCTGAGTTGCGTTTCAGTATTCGGGGGTTAGCAGTATCTAAATCCTTGAAAACTTGACTATGGGATAGTTTATATCAACTAGTTTTATGATATCATGATAAAACTTATAGATACTGCAAAATTAAACCATCAAAGGTTTACTTAATGTATTACACGGTTATTTATCGCGTGAATTACCTTATTTATTTTATATATTTTCCCGACGTTTCAGCTATGCTGCAATAGCGCGATAAATACCCGTGTAATAGATTCAGTATGTGTTATGATCGCTAAAGTTTAAAAAGTACCATCTGTAACGATGCCATTTTACTAAGCTATATGGCTATAATATATTCTGTAATCAGGTTGTCACTGTCATGTCAAGGTGTCAAAGTATTACGCGCGTGGGGATTCAAGAAGAAGAGGAAGTAGATAGAGTTGGTTATCTAGGCGGTGTGATGTTTGGTGATATTATCATAATAATTAAGATGTTATCTTATTGACCAAGTTTTTCCATAGTTCATATCCCAATCAAGAAACGACCTAATACACATCAAAGGTTTGATTCCGATCATCATTTGTGGCTTCAGGGTTATCCGCTGCAGGGCCGTTTTTATACACCATTGATAGATTTACAAGATCTAGTTTTAAACGCGAGTAAAATCAACGGGCGGCAGCAAATAGTTAAAACCTACGATATTTGTGACCCGGGAAACAGGGTTCATAGGCAGGGAGAACGTGCGCCAAGATTACTTGGCAGTGGAACAATAGAAGCAAATAAGTGCGGTATGTTGATTTCATTCCATAAGTCACCAAAGTCTACGTTCTTTTTTTCGCCTAAGCATTATTTTTTTCCTCGTCACCTTAATTCCTATTTAATTTGAGAGCACTGGTGGTCTAGTGGTAGCGGCCCCGCCTTCCGATTTTTATGTGCACTATGCCAATACTCTCAAATGGTGAAGGAAAACATCGTGAGAAAACCGACGTGTTGTAGAACTTTAAAAAGTTGAGCCACACGTGTCAAGAGTCACGCAAAAAGGGCCCGCCAGCGGCCTACTTGTGGAAACCAGTCCGCACATCAAGTGCGGATAATGAATTAATTATTTTTTTGTCTGATGTAATTAGGTTTAACTAGTGGCCGCCCGCGGCTTCGCTCGCCCGTTCCCGTAACACCCCGTTCCCGTTGCTTTTTCGGGATAAAAAGTATCCTATGTCCTTCTCCCGGTTCTAAGCTACCTCCCCAATAATTTTCTGCCAAATCGGTTCCGCCGTTCTTGAGTTATAAATAGTGCAACTAACACGACTTTATTTTATAAATATATTTAAAACCCTAATTCAATCTTATGCAAAACGAATCAACGCGTCATATCTTATCAATATGACGTATTCAATCGTATAAATAGGTATTCTACGACGCACAATCCAACGTCACTAAGATCCGAAGATCAACAAGACGCTATTCGCAAAACTAAATATGAAAGTCTTTTCATAAATTGCTTGAATATGTAAAATATTCATTAGACAATAACACTGACGGGTTAAAAGGCATGTTAGCACATTAATGAAGATAAAATTGCCTCAACATAGCGGTTTCTATGGGGCAAATAGCAATTTAGTATAATTACAGTTACATACACATAAACCATGTAATGCTGTGATTCTGTGCATAAAAGATTTGGAGAAATTGCTAATTTCATGTGGAAATGCTAGAAAGTATATGAAGGTTTATAGCAAAATCCCTCAATCGTAAGACTGTGTACATTTTGAATTTGATAACCTTGAATCTGATAATGAGTTGATGTTATAATAGATTGCTGTAAATTAAGCATTTTTTATGGTGATTACGTCAAAGGTATATCTATTTGATAGACGTATCTGTTGTAATGGTACTAAAATCATCCTTCCTTCCTCAAATTATTTATACAACACTATCGATCGATCGAATCATTTGTCAATATTTCATAAAATATTCCTGGTTTATGAAATACCAACATTATAATTAATACTACATAATTATGATTAACTTTACAACTTATTAAGTCAAAACCAACAGCTTCACTTTCTAAGCTATCGGACTCGGATTAAAATTCAGTAAAAATAAAACAAATAAATAAAATACAGCAAGTCACCAGATAATTTCAAAATAATACCGTGTTGAATTTTTCTTTATTACATTAATAAATATTGTAGACAATCCACACAACACTATCTAGCCCCAAATTAAGCAGAGCTTGTACTATGGGAACCATATTTGTATACATTTAATTTTGTAAATACATACTTAGAATACAATATAACACCCAGACCGTGAACAAACATCTGCGTTCATCACACAAATGTTTATACCCGGTGGGGATCGAACCCACGGCCTGAGGCGCAGAAGGCAGAGCTACTACCAACTGAGCTGAGAGGCCAATTGAACAAACGACGAAATAAGCAAGTCCACGACCGCTAATAATAATTTGTTATCGATGCATTTGTGCTCGCAGTGCTGCATTGATAACAGGGGCAACGCGCCTCCACATCCGCAAAGCAAGTTCGGACTTCGGAAGTCGATATGCACTGCTGCGTTTACGTGTTTCATTCATTTTTTCCTATAGTTTTTAAGACTTCGTCGTTAAAATGGTCAATTACACAAACAAAATTTATGAAATTTAATTAACAAATAGACCGAAAATAGTGGCGTATTAGAGAGGAGACCTAAACCCAGCAGTGGGTGCATACGGGCTAAATAAATAGATAGATTAACAAAATTAACAATTTTTGAACCTATTTTATAGCGTAAGATTCGATTCAATAATAAATACTAAGCATCTTGGCAAATATAAAACCTTGTTTCTGACAATAAAAAAGAATTGAAATTGAATTGAATTATTATTATTTTTTTTTTTTTTTTGTTGCTAATGAGTATAATAGCGTTTTGCATTTATGTGGTCTATACGTTATCGTGGGCTTTATAGCAAGTTTAATTGTTTTTTTCCCTATGGATTAGGCCGACTAAGCTGTCAGGATGGTATAAGTGCTGGGCAAGCCCATTTCATTTAAAATCCTGTCCCAGGCAAGTAGGACTTGAGTAAAAACCTTGCCCCTGACGCTATATAAATTATCTACTATAGATGCAAAGGTCTGTTTACTTTTATTTTTATTTTTAAAATATAGAGATACATACCTTGTACGCCGCTTTTATCCAGAAAATTACTTAGTTGAAATGTCGAATTACTCGACGCTAAGTATTGTGTGAATCTCTGAAATGAGAAAATACATAAATTAGGGATATACATAAATAAGTAGATACGAACACGCCATGAGACGTTGATTGTGATTGAAATGGGTCTCGCTGAGATTGCTTTCAGGAATTTAGAGGTTGTCTTACAATTTAAATTGTTCAAGGCCAATCATTTCATAACACAAAACACGAAAATTGCCAATCGTGAAGTATTCTTGGTTAAGGTGGTACGATTTCGATAAAAATAATCTTACCATTTGCGGGCGATGAGAGTATAATTGTACACTGAATTAAGTGTAGTTGGTTTTCATATTGGTCTTTATTTCTGGCAAACTTTATAAAGTTGAAGAAAACTGTTGATTGTAACTGTAGCGATAATAGTCAAAAACGATAATATGCATTTATTTTCATTATACACATTTATACTCTGATCGCCCATAAATAGTAAAAATCTGTTTTTATGTAAATCTAACAACCTTAAATCTATAACTACAAACCTATAAAAAAAACTACGACGGGACCATAAAATAAGCCTCTGGGCTGTAGTTTTTAGCTTTTCTGCCCTGCCAACTAGTAGTCCTATACCTACATTACGTAGGCTAGTCTAGAACGGAAGTAAATAATGATAAAGCAATAACAGGTATTTTTGCAAGGTCTGACCATAGTTATCTAGAATCATAGTGCGCTGTTGTTGCCTACAGCGCAACACGTCATGATCGACGTTGGAGGTAAACATGGGTGCAAGTCTCACTCAGACATCACCCTGCAGCCTTAACGCCAAGTTTAGTGAAGTTTCCTACGCATAGACAATTTCTGATTCCTACCAATCGGCTGCAAGTCTTGCCGCAAAGATTTGAAACCGATTGGTTCGAATTAGGAATTGTCTATGCTCAATGATGATTTTTTTACTGCAAGGCTAGTAACTATCTATACGAATATTATAAAGAGGAAAGATTTGTACCTATTTTTGTATGTTTGTAATGAAGGCTCAAAAAGTACTGGGCCGATTTAAAAAATTCTTTCACCAATAGAATGCTACATTCTTCCAATTTGACATAGGCTACATTTCATTTTGAAAAACATAAGGGATCCTTGGTAAAAAAAAAAATTTGAACAATGTAACCGAAGGTGTAGAAAAATGAGTCTTAAAATGTCTTTCGTCGAATGCGCTGCCGAAACTATTAGCGATAGAACAAAATAATGTACAACAATATTGTCTACCCCGTGCGAAGCCGGGACGGGCTGCTAGTGGGTAAATATGGCCCCAGTCACCAAACTGTACATACAGACTGTGCCATAATTACCTGCGATTTAATATGCGACTGTAGTCACCAGACTGTAGCCATATTCGCGACAGTTGAAATGTACGACAAGGATACGCATCCCATACACTGCTAGCTCTTATGTCCTTGCGGTAAGTATAATTTTTCTTTGTTTTTAGGTAACTTGAGCTGTATTCTACTGTACTTTCTGCAGTCAAATTATTTTCTCTTATATTGCCCTGGCCTGCTGGTAGACTTTTCAGATAAAATGACATGTCAAAAAACATTGAAACTGTAGCCATCCTAGTATAATACATGTCACTAAAGATGAGACCTGACAGATCGTGGTTTGGCTTGCACAGTAAACGATTTAAGGTTCTCTTTAACGGTACCTATGAGGTCTGAGGCAGGAAGGGGCCGGGCGTCAACGGGTGGCGGAAAGAGTCCGGGAAAAAAAGAGAGAAGTGAGAAAAAAAGAAGAGGAAAGAGAGAAAAAGAGGAAGGGGAAAGAGAGAGAAAAAAAAGAAGGAGCTCGCCAAGTCTCAACTGTCATGACACCTATCTATACTAGTACTTACTCTCTCAGACTGTACTAATTCAAGTGAGAGTAATTATTATGAACACGCAATCCGTGATAGCAACGCGTAAAATTACTTCGCGATAACAATGTTTGACATTGAATTTTATGCTGTTTTCATGATTTCAAACGAATTTACGAATAATACATCAACGAGTGATATAAAATGTCTCAAGTCTGAAGAGACGTCGAATGAAACGGTGCTTGGTGCCAAAAAATACAACATTACAATGTTTTTATTTCTTTTTTTGCCCATTTATTAGGATGTCAGTTCCAGCTCAAGAATGGCCAAGTCATGCTCATAACCGGGGCTGGGAGCTATGACCTTCTTTACCAAAGTTTCTCACTATTTCCAATCATATTTTATCTAAAATCACAAAGATCACTTTGAATTTTTCTTAGCTTAGTGACATCCAAAACAGACGCCCCGTTGAATACAATCCCAAATTCTTGTTTAATGGTTGTTTGTCAAGAGTTCTAAAACTCAGAGGTTCAACTTCTTAGCTTGAACAACATTCTAAAACGCCCAGAGTTTTAACTCCTGTACATTTTGCGTACAATTTGCATAGCATTCATCGTTAAGAATTTAAAGTCCTTTTTATTTTAAGAACCTCTGACCGTATTTTGTTCCTAATTGTTAGCAATTTGCGAAGTTCATCTGTGGCGTTACAATTATTATCAACAAGTTAATGAGAATGTGGACAAGGTTCAATAACTATCGTTCGAAAAAATATATCAACAGATAACATTGTATTTTTGTTTTTCCTTTTCCTAGATTAGGACTTTTAAAACTCACCGATTGACTCACTTAAGGCACTCCTCTGCATACGTAACAATTGTAGTACGATGCCCAATTAGGTGATTGACCGATGGTCAAGAACGCAATTTAACCCGCGTGTCCTCTACCCTCTATTTATATGAGACTCCAAAGCGAGTGTGCGGCGTGGTTTCAGTTGATATTGGAGAACTCTAAGCACAACTGTTTTTTTTAACTAATTGTTATTGGAACAAAGACAAGGACTACGTGATGTTAAGTGGAAACCATCGCCGCATCATCATCGATCTTAGTCCACTGCTGGACGTCGGTATCGCAAGACGCGCAACTGAGCCAGTCTTCGGCTATTCTCCTTTCCCAGCTTCATTCCATTCATTAAATTGAATAAGAACGCAGAAAATTCAATAAATTCCCGAAACAGTTATGTAAAATCGTTTGAAGTTCATAGCGCTTCTGAAACAAGCAACAGACGATTCAATCGATAGTGCTCGAAGGTACAAGAACTCTCCAGGGACTCGCAAATATGTACCAACATAAACTTACACTGGAACGCGAAACTAGTACATAATTAATGAATAAAAAAGCTCACGACTTCTCCAGGCACGGTAGACATTACATCCCTTGGTACTATACTATACTGAAGATCCTTTAAGCATTAGGCAGAGGCACATCCAAACATTATGTTTGACACATGCCAAAGTTTTAGTTGGTATACGTGAAGTTAACTAAGTATAAGTTAACAAGCTAAATGCTATCTAGCTATTATCAAAACATATTTTGTGCTATTTCCAGCACAAAGTAACAAGCAGACGCCCACTAATTAGACAAGAACAAAGTCTGAATCTCCCCATTCGAACTGCCAATTAGTTGTAGTATGTTCGCATCACACTAGTGCTTTCTCGGGCAGCCTATCTATAAATGAGTTGTTTTTTTTATACAAATAGCTGATGAAAGAAGTCTACCTGATTTTAAGTGGTAACCATCGCCTCGTAGGTCGCGCACGTCAGGAACGCGCCCTAAGTTACAACATGATTTTTCAGGCCAAATTTTCATTGAAAGACTACATCGAGACTACCTATTACGACCTTGGAGATTTAATAGATGTATTGCATATCAATAAGTGTATTTCCGATATAGAAACGCCCACGACCCACCCTGGAAGGTCAGAAGGAGATGTACAGAGCAATCCTTTCACCGCCCACGCGCCGAGCCACCCAGTCACCCACTGCATAAATTGGTCCAGATACATTGAGTTACGAGAATATTTTTGAAACGTAAATAGGGATTTATGGCTTGAACTTCGAGAGATAATTGGGTGTATCATACGCTTGACTTACAAATCGCTGCATGATTATAAGATAAAGTACCAATCAAAGCACCTACCTAACCTGAAGCGGAGATTCTGAAGTTATGCGTCGTTAAATGTAGCTAGAGTAGATCGATTTAAGCCGACTAAGCAAACTGCGCCACAAGATGGATAGGGCCTGAAGGGTGTATTTCAAACCTTCTGAAAATGCTATCGATCGATGGTAAAATTATCGGTATGATACTGTGCCAAAGCTCTTTAGATATTTTTGGACAGATGGATGAATTATATTCGAGCTATAATAATCAAAGTCACATAGCCTCCCCACATGCTAAACTACCCTGTAACCCTAGGTGCCGGCGGCCGTCGCGACGGTCGTCTGTAGATTTTTATCACCCCTAGCCCCTACCCTATATTGCATTTGAAATTGAACTGGTAGTCTGTGTAGAGCTCTTCTCGGATATTTTTAGTATTACGTGGGCTGCTAAGGCTGGTTTAGACTATGCTAGTATTTTATTCAAGTTGAGAGAACACTGCATCTATTTAGATTAGACCATCCGTCGCGTTTAGCGAAGTAGCGTACACTACTCGACTAAAACATAAGCATGGTTCCAACAATCAATGGAGGGAGGCTTTCATATTGCCTACATCTCGCTTCATTACTTTTCTAGACTGACAAATCTATTCAGAGCTTTGTCTGGTACACTATTTATTGCATCATTCATATAATTTTATAACACTTTGGGTTCGGGCTACATTGCATGACTGGTGTTAGAATTTGTACGCCTTTAGTGCGCTTGACTACGCTTTTGAACTTTAGATTTCACATCACGCCGGTTTCCTCATGATGTTTTCCTTGACCAAGAACTGGAAACGCCATTGCATGCTCAGCAAAATAAAACATCCTTACCTCATTCCCATATGCTAATAGGTGGTGCACTGTTATTAGGGACTTATACACCACCACCCAGTTGGTGTTCTGCGTTCGCTCGACGAGCAAGTTGGCGAGCTGGGGTATTGACACGTTGGGCTCGTTTGTGCAGTGGACTAGATCTGGGGACAAGCGAAAACATGCTTTATTGATTGGCGGCTGAAGTCGCTAAGTTATGATTACGGAACTTTTGAAAAAGCTTCACTGCCTTTGAATTTTTTCTGACTGTCAATATGGATGTGATGTGGACACGTTCACGAAACACTGGACTTTAGTACACACTGTGTACTTTTAAGTGATGTTACGAAGTATGTAAGTTTATTATGTATACCTTAACTGTATGGCTAAGGCTGGTTTTAGTCTCACACCGACGGCACGCGCACCATCAGCGCTGATGGCCGAGATTAATGAATTTCTAGGAAGCGTGCGCGCTGATATCTACGCGTCATTCAAAAATGCTTCCTAGAAGTTCATTAATCTCGGCCATCAGCGCTGATGGTGCGCGTGCCGTCGGCGTGAGACTAAAACCAGCCTAAGTACTCTAAGTGTGAAAGCTGGAAATAAAAGTAATGAAATTGAATATGAGTACAACACGGAGACAGGTATAGTACATGATAGGTATAGGGTATAGGTACAGACCTAAGGGAGAATTCTGGGCGGCCTTAAAACTCTCCGTGTTGTACTCATATTCAATTTCATTACTTTTATTTCCAGCTTAACCCATAGCATTCGGGATTGGTTGCTGAACGAAGCATCCAAGATCCAAAGCATGAAATCCATAGACTTAATGGTAAGTGGGTTACTAACCATGTTACAAGCCCCACTAGCTGTCTCCCATTCAAATGGTTACCAACCAACATATTCGCATCAAAGTATTTTATGACACAATCATTACGTTGGTATAGCATAGTTTTGAGGTTAAGTAACTATTATGAAATATGTTATTCTGTGGATTACATGTCCTTATTGTGTATGCAATTTTAATTTACCTTCTGTGTATAGGTATTTCAATTGTGTGTGTAATTGCTTAAGTATATTATATTATTCCAACTAAGTACTATTTCGGAGCCATTATCATTATTATCATCTCAACCCATTTGCACTGCTAAGTATAGGCCTCCTGTTTATCACGCCACTCTTTCCAGCCCTTGCGAGTCTCATCCACTCATTCCCAGCACTCATGTCGTTCGACCAACGGGCGGGTAGCCTGCATCTAGGTCTTTGTGCATCTCTTGGCCACCATTCTGTAGACGGCTTCGTCCATCTCCCGTCGTCCTTTCTTGCCAAGTGCCCTGCCCATCTACACTTCATTTCATAATAACTAATAGGGTTTTATCAGTTGTTTTTGTCTGTCGCTGTTTATCCAAGACTAGCTGACCTAAACCGTCTTCGGGAAATTTACCAACTTATTTATAATCCTTTTACTGTAACCTCAAATTGAACAAATCGTTTTGAAATCTGTCATCATCATCTTTTCCTTGACATTCATATAGTAACAAATCATCAAATCCATACTAAGTAATAATCCTTCTAGGTACCTAATATTGAAAACGACAACAATATTGTATCAATTAAACATTAGGGTCAGTGTCTTACACCCACTTGCCTGCTAAAAAGTCAAAAAGTGTTAATCAAAAAGTCGTTTCGATCTTTGACCCAAGGAAAATTCTCAGCTCCTAATTCGCAACAGCAACAGGGGTTCTACTCAGCAAACGATGCTCGAAATTTCGTCGACATTTTGAGTTGCATTGCGCGGTAACGTTGTAACCGCTCCGCAGTCGCCTTCTCATTGCCGCGCATACCACGCAATGTAACTCAAAATGCAGATTCCCAGGTCAAGAACAACATTACAATGACTCTGTTGATGACTGTCTGACCTTACTGCGGCTGTAATTTGTATGTAATTGCCCTCTTCTATTAGACGAGTGGCGTCCAAATATCGTTTGTTTTGTAGAGTTCTGCTTTACTGATTTAGGATGTGACATCCTGATTAAATGAATTAACATTAAAATGGATTTGACTCATCTAACCTTATAACTTTTGAAACTATCATGGTTTTTAACACTATTTTTGTGAAACAACGGGATATTTACCATGATTAAATTTTTTGATGAGTTGATCCGATATTTCGGCACAGTTGCATGCACCATGATCACGGTTGAACTGAAGTCCACGAGTAAAAGAAATGCTATTGGCAGATAAATCGATCTACCCTCTTTCGCACTCTTTTCATGGTATCAAAATGGTATTTAATCATGGTAAATATCCCGTTGTTTCACAAAAATAGTCATCTAACCTTGTCACATGCGGCTTAATCAAAGTCAGTTGGCAACCTTTTTTCGCCGAAATGTGATAGCAAGGGACGATTTTGGTTTATGGTTAAACATCCTGTAGTGTTTAGAACTACATTGTAATATCTATAATATTATGATATAACATTTATATGTATATTACCTATTATATCTGTCGTCTCGAGCAGCGTACTCGCGGATTGTGGGGTGGATCGGATTCATTCGATATCCAACCGCCGCGGAGTAAAGACGAGTGCGTGTGTTAGCGAGCCGATATTATATATTATTATATAACTATATCATTTACATAGGTACTTACATTCTTATAGTGCACACCACAGTGGCGACGAGACAAACGGTGAGCAATTTTACATAATTTCTAGAAAAGGAAAAAGAGGATCTACCTACATTTAATTTGGCTAATTCTTGAGTAGGTTTAAAGCGGATCGAAGGCAATGATTGTCAACCTCATTGATCGAATTGATATTTTTCTATCGATCGATATGATCTAGCTATAGGTACCTACATATTAGTGTAGATTTTGTGTTTTACAACTCAGTGACACGGTTCATATTTCTTTTCGGCCAATGATTAACAGATTATTAAAGGGTAGATTCTTCATAAACTTAACACCTTAGGTACTACCTATTAATATACATACCTACACCTAGATAATGAATAAAAATGCAACTTAGCTTTGCTTGCGCAAAGATTGTTTGCGTAGGTTTATAATCATAATGAAGCTAAACAGAAGGAATAGGTAAGACTTCGTTTTGTTTTGTTTACCTATCTTTCTTGATTTGAGTATTGGTTTATAGGTTTAAGTGTTAGTTAAGAAAATAAAATAAATACTTACCTATCACATACCGATTTAGATATTATACTTTAAGATTTAAAATACTTTAGTACTTACCTACGTTAGGCACTTAGCAGATAACAAAAGTACTTAGGTACGTGTATCTATCTCCTTACCTACCTAATAGTGTATTAAAAGTTTGTATATTATGATGAGAGTAGCTAGTACGATACATGGGGATCGGAAGTAGGTAGTGGTGCATGTAACATATTAGTACCTTATCTATACCTACCCACTTACTTCTAAGCCAAGTTTGGTTGGTAGTCAAGTGACCCTTTGGTACTTAATAGGGTTACTTCAATTACAAATAGGTGATTATGATTTATGATAGGTACTAGTGCAAGATTCATCATGAGGAGCTTTCCTACATAATCTACGTACTTAGGCCCCTAACAAATATGTTTTGCAAGTAATTTTCTTTGGTTCGTGTGTGAACTGGAGGCGTAGGTAATAGGTAGAACCTACCTACCTAGGTGGATATTGGTTCGTTTGTTACCTTGATGATATTACTACCTACCTAAAACTTAAATCTTGTACTTAAAAAAAAAAGTACCTACCTAGGTAAACAATTAATATTTTATATTGTTGCCTGAATATACCTACTAGGTTTTAAAGTATGATACTACTTCTATCTAAGTAGTCTACCTACAACTACATGCATTAAATTGCGAGGTACAAAAAAAAAAAAAAAAAAAAAAACAAGTAGGTATAGCTTTTAATAGCGGATGTGTAGTTTTATATCAAACTACAAGCATTAAATTGCGTGTTACTGTAAAATAATTACAGTGCAGCTTTAAATAGCGATGGTGTAGTTATATCGAACTACAAGCATTAAATTGCGTGGTGCTGTAAAATAATTACAGTGCAGCTTTAAATAGCGATGGTGTAGTTATATCGAACTACAAGCATTAAATTGCGTGGTGCTGTAAAATAATTACAGTGCAGCTTTAAATAGCGATGGTGTAGTTATATCGAACTACAAGCATTAAATTGCGTGGTGCTGTAAAATAATTACAGTGCAGCTTTAAATAGCGATGGTGTAGTTATATCGAACTACAAGCATTAAATTGCGTGGTGCTGTAAAATAATTACAGTGCAGCTTTAAATAGCGATGGTGTAGTTATATCGAACTACAAGCATTAAATTGCGTGGTGCTGTAAAATAATTACAGTGCAGCTTTAAATAGCGATGGTGTAGTTATATCGAACTACAAGCATTAAATTGCGTGGTGCTGTAAAATAATTACAGTGCAGCTTTAAATAGCGATGGTGTAGTTATATCGAACTACAAGCATTAAATTGCGTGGTGCTGTAAAATAATTACAGTGCAGCTTTAAATAGCGATGGTGTAGTTATATCGAACTACAAGCATTAAATTGCGTGGTGCTGTAAAATAATTACAGTGCAGCTTTAAATAGCGATGGTGTAGTTATATCGAACTACAAGCATTAAATTGCGTGGTGCTGTAAAATAATTACAGTGCAGCTTTAAATAGCGATGGTGTAGTTATATCGAACTACAAGCATTAAATTGCGTGGTGCTGTAAAATAATTACAGTGCAGCTTTAAATAGCGATGGTGTACAAGCATTAAATTGCGAGTTTTAACCTAATAGGTAAAAATCATCTTGTCTACAGGTAGTCCCAAATGGCAACATACACTCTTGAGAAGTTTGAATGTGAAGGGGAGTCTATCTCCGTCTCAGCAAAATCATTGCATATCAAAAAAAAAAAAAATGAAAATCCACACATGAAATTAAAGCTACCTGGAAGATGGTCAATAATGAGACTGGCAAATCAAAACTCCGTAATAAAAAAAAAACATTTGAAAGTAAACAATAATCTTTTGACAAAAAATTTTGAAGTAGCCAACGCGTTTGATAGTTTCTGTTCCAGTATCCCTAAAGTAGTGACATCATCTTTAAATTCCTCGGCTTCTGGTGCGATGGCATTGTTAGAGTCTAGTGTTAAAAAATGTAATAATATCTTTAGTTTTAAATACATTAATGCTGACAAAATCGTGAAGACATTTAAATCATTAAACATTAAAAAAACTGAAGATTTATGGGGAATGTCTACAAAACTACTCAGCGCTATTATAACTGATATTGCACCATGCCTAGCGTATATTTTTAATAAGTGTGTTGATGAGGGTGTTTTTCCTGATTTAATGAAACCTAGTAAACTTATTCCCCTGTTCAAATCTGGAAATGCAAGTGACCCTGCTAACTATAGACCTATCTCAGTATTGCCTACGCTAAGTAAAATCTTTAAGAAAGTTATTCTTACTCAGTTGTTATCACATTTTAACCTAAATGGGATACTTCATAGCCACCGGTTTGGATTTACGAAAGGTCGATCAACGACTGATGCCGGTATTCTACTCTTAAAGCACATATATGATGCCTGGGAAAACTCACAAGACGCGATTGGGGTATTCTGCGATCTTTCCAAAGCTTTTGACTGTGTAAATCATGCTACATTAATATCTAAACTTAAACATTACGGCATTCTAAATCGCTCTATTGACCTAATACAATCGACTGAGTGGGCGGTGAGAGATCTTCTGGGTCTATTATTGACATGGGGGTGCCTCAAGGTTCGATATTAGGTCCTTTCTTGTTTCTAGTGTACGTAAATGACCTCCCTTTTTTTGTTAAAAAACTATGTGAAATAGTACTATTTGCTGACGATACCTCATTAATTTTTAAAGTTGATAGATTGAAGGCTAATTACGATGACGTTAACGCATCTCTGTCGCAAATACTTAACTGGTTTAACGTTAATAATCTTTTACTTAATGCTAAGAAAACCAAGTGTATTAAGTTTACCTTACCAAATGTAACTCTCCGGCCAACTAATATTATACTTAATGGAGAGTCACTTAACCTTGTAGATTCTACTATCTTCTTAGGACTTAATCTTGACAAAAAATTGCAGTGGGGACCGCAAATCAAAGCACTTGCTGCCAGACTAAGTTCGGCTGCATATGCAGTTCGGACTATAAGATGGCTCACTGATGAAGCTACAGCTAGGCTAGTTTACTTCAGCTACTTCCATAGTGTTATGTCTTACGGTATCCTTCTCTGGGGGAAAGCAACTGATATTCAAACTATATTCGTTTTACAAAAAAGGGCCATACGTGCCATCTATAAAATGAAATCACGAGACTCATTGAGGGAGCGATTTAAGGAAATTAATATCCTCACAGTAATTTCACAATATATATATGAAAACTTACTGTACACTCACAAACACATCTGTAGCTTTCAGAAAAATTGTGATTCACATAATATTAACACTAGAAATAAAAATAAACTTTATATTCCCAAATTTCGTTTACAGAAGGTAAATGGGTCTTTTATGGGGAACACTGTACGCTTCTACAATAAACTTCCGGAAAATGCAACTAAGCTTCCAATTCGGAAGTTTAAAGCCTATATTAAGAGTAATTTGATACAGAAAGCGTACTATACTCTAGATAGCTATATGAATGATAAAACTGCGTGGCCCGATGTCCCGGTCACTCTACCCATAGGAAGCTAGCATGTCAATTTGCAATGTCTGTACCTACTATTTAATATCTTATTTTTATATCTGTGTAGATACTTTATTATAACTTTGAAGCGTAGCGTGTGCTGTCTTTGAAACTTTTGCTTTTGTATAATTACATTGCATACGTCTGACTAAGTGAAGTGGCACCACACTGGAACTTCACTGCTATTATTTTAGACTATTTTTGATTTGTAAAAGGATCATATAAAAAAACGGTAGGAACCGAGACGTAGTTTGTTGCCTGTTCTTCTACGCTTGGTCGCGTGGAACTGGCACCTGGACTCACCTGGCTTTGAGACGTTTCAAAGTGATTCTTGCATCGTACTGAATAAAAAAAATTGAGTTTGAGTTTGAGTTTTCTGTGAGATGGGAACGATGGAAAAGGGGATAAAGTTTATGTTAAAAATATGAATAAGAGCAACAAGTTAAGCTTAAATGAACCGGAATCACACACCATCGAGACAACGAATGGAGGTGACGTAGTTCTCCGAAATGATGAGACTGGTCAGCAGGTCAGGCGGAATGTATTACATCTGAAAAGAATAGAAGGACAGTGGACGGTGAAAGATAGCGAGGAAGGCTTGAAGAGTAATGAAGAAGATGTTTAAGAGATTAAATACGTGATTAGTGTGATTATTTAATAAGTATCGATTGTATATTATAAGTATAATCAGTGGAAATAGAAACACATTATATTGACATAGGTTGATGATGATATTGATTCAAATATCATCTTGTTTCATTAACTAAATTTATAACAAGGGAGGGATGTAGTGTTTAGAACTACATTGTAATATCTATAATATTATGATATAACATTTATATGTATATTACCTATTATATCTGTCGTCTCGAGCAGCGTACTCGCGGATTGTGGGGTGGATCGGATTCATTCGATATCCAACCGCCGCGGAGTAAAGACGAGTGCGTGTGTTAGCGAGCCGATATTATATATTATTATATAACTATATCATTTACATAGGTACTTACATTCTTATAGTGCACACCACACATCCTAAGCTGGTATTCATAAAAAAGAGCCCAACAATGTTCAACTATGCAAAACTATGCCCATCCATAGAGATGGGCATAGTCAAAACAATAACATTAACATTCATATTATAACATATCACAATAATAAAAACATCATTTTAATTTAAATTATATAGTAGGTTTAATTAATTTTTGGAATTTCAATCATTATTAGTAGTAGGTTAATTGTCAAATTTATATATCGGGTACGTTATCGAATTCTAGGTTTTGTGGGTTTTCCTGTAGGGATAAAATGTTGATAAAAATAGGTAAGTCCAACTTCTCCATTAAATGATAACTATAGAGTTAAGTACCTAAATACAGACTTATTTATATTTATATACGAGTAGTAACTAATAGTTACATTGCGTCCGGGACAGTCAAGTATTTTTTTTGTCGTTGAGTACTAGTTACAGACTTATTTATATTTATATACGAGTAGTAACTAATAGTTACATTGCGTCCGGGACTGTCAAGTATTTTTTTCTGTCGTTAAGTACTAGTTACAGACTTATTTATATTTATATACGAGTAGTAACTAATAGTTACATTGCGTCCGGGACTGTCAAGTATTTTTTTTTGTCGTTAAGTACTAGTTACAGGCTTATATATATTTATATACGAGTAGCAACTAATAGTTACATTGCGTCCGGGACTGTCAAGTATTTTTTTGTCAACTAGCTGATGGAGCAACAAGGCCCACCGGATGTGAAGTGCCTCGCCTATTACTAAGTGTTGCCTCGTAGGTCACACACGTAAGGAACGTGCCCTACGATGCACTGCATTTCATTGTTCTCATTAAAAAAAAAGAAATCCAATCAGACCGGACAGGGCAGAAGAATAAATAAAACTGTCTTGTCGCAGAAAAGTGAGGAGACCCGACCCCAAATAATTGGAACAAAGATGATAATATTTATGATGCATTATTATACAAAACAAAAATACCCAATACAAATCCCCAGTATTGTGAACAGCACTGGTGGTCTAGTGGTAGTGGCCCCGCCTTCCGATCCGAAGGTCGTGGGTTCGAATCCACTCGTGTACCAATGAGTTTTTCAGTCGAAAAATTTATGTGCACTATGCCAGTACTCTCAAAACGGTGAAAGAAAACATCGTGAGGAAACCGGCGTGTTGTAGAACCTAAAAAAGTTCGAGCAACACGTGTCAAGGGTCACGCAAAAAGGGCCCACCAGCGGCCTACTTGCGGAAAAACCTGCCCGCACATCAAGTGCGCATGATAAACTTCCCCAGTATTGTAAAAGTTACATGTTACCAAGCTAAATTGACTGTGCATTAAAACAAACAAAATTGTAAACTCGTTCAACTTGTTTTGAATCCATAAGGTGAATATTGGCTTGATTGGAGTTAAATTCAGAGGTGCGACTTTTCGACAGTAGTTTTATGATCATGCGATCTATTATGTAATCCTATACCGGATTTTTGCAAACATCTATCAAAATTTAATTTGAGAGACCGAGAGCCGATTACTTTGTAGTGTAGGTATATTTGCAACTTTTAGATGACTGCGTTTAGTTTTCTATACTTAATATACAGGGTGTCCCAAAATTCAACGATAAGCCGGCACCAGAGGATGGACGTACGAATGACTATTCGAGAAAAAAAAAAAAAGCTCTACACTTTTTTTTAAACATTTTCCAACAACAAAAATCTATTTTGGGCACATAGTAGAAGTGATTACTATTAACAACAACTTATGAAATTTGGTTCTTGATTAGAAAAAGTGTCATTATTTTTTTTTTGTGGCTAGTTTTCCTAAAGTATTATACCATTTTAAAATCTAGGTTAGTTGCGCTAATTTTTTAAAAAACTTGCCATAGTAGTGTCCATATTTTTTTTTTACACTACGATGAGTTAAAGTTTACTGAACGTTAAAACCTTTCAAAATTTTAGGGAAATAATTTTTTTTGGTTGTTTTTTTGTATAAAACTACGAAAATTCTGTAATTTTCAAAGATTATGGTGAATAGTAGTACTACTTAGGTTGCCGATACAAACAAAAAAACTGAAATATTTGAAAAATTGTGGTCATGGTAGTTAAAAGTGTCATAAGGGGTATACATTTTCGAAGAATTTCCATTTTTTTTAAGTAATTTAAAAAAAAGTAGAGGTATTTTTTTTTTCTTTTTTTTTCTCGAGTAGTCATTAGTAGGTCCATCTTCTGGTGCCGGCTTATCGTTGAATTTTGGGACATGTTGTATAATAGGATTTAGAGTATATTTAGCAACAGTTTTTTTACCTATTAGATTAGATCGTAAATAGAATTTTAATTTGATTATTTACTTGAACACCAGGATCCCAAACTTTTTTTTTATCATTCACGACAATTAAGCGACGAATGGGTTGTATAGTAGTCTAACCTAGGCAACAAATTAATACTTCACATCGGCTAATTTCGGCTTCATATAGCGTAGTGTGCGTCAGAAAGAGATAGCGCTCTACGAAAGCAGAAAAGGAGTTCAATATTTATTGCCTACAAACGTAACAGGATACATACAACGATAGAATAAATAAATAAATATTAATAGACAATCCAAACAACACTATCTAGCCCCAAACTAAGCAGAGCTTGTACTATGGGAACCATATAGCTGATTATAATACTTTTTGTAAATACATACATACTTAGAATACAATATAACACCCAGACAGAGAACAAAAATCTGTGTTCACCACACAAATATTTGTTCTCGGTGGGGATTGAACCCACGACCTACGGCTCAGAAGGCAGAGCTACTACCAACTGAGCTGAGAGGCCAGCCAGAATGATTTATGAGGAGCTATAAATAAGCACCTAATTCTAATTAGCCCCGAGCTTTCGAAGTTCCCAACCGCGAAGCGCCAGAACATCGATAGCTTTCAGCAGCGCAACTTCGCGTCCTTGACATGATGACCTACTGGTACGTTGCGTAACTCTTGTCTCAGCTGTGGCGTCCATTCATCGCATTTGAAAACGAACGTATCGAATTTTCATCATGATTGGTTTCCGCAATCGGCTAAGCCTGCGTTGCCTCCGAAAAAAAATGAATTCCAGACCTTTCTAGCTCGCATTCATGAGCTTAACCCTTAACTTCACCAATGAGACGGTAGGAACCGAGCCGTAGTTTGTTGTCTGTTCTTGTGTCGGCTTGGTCGCGTGGAACTGGCACCTAGACTCACCTAGCTTTAAGACGTTTCAAAATGATTCTTGTAATTGTATTGAATAAAATTTTATTGAGTTTGAGACGCTTTGGTGCTGGAACATGATTTAAAAGCCCCCAAACCTGAAGACGCCCCCTAAACGAAATTGTAAAAAACACGGGGAGTCCGTATGTAACATAATTGACTACAAATTACCCTAGGTCGGTGGATGGAGAAGGCTTAAAATCGTCTATTTAGGTCTACGTCCAGCAGTGGACATCTTTAGGCTGGTGATTGTCCAGCACCTACCTAAATCTACTGTTGTACTGACTTGGCTTCGCCTTTTTCTGATAATGATGACTCAAAGAAAAATTAAACCCTAGGCCGTTGTAACTAGAGATGGGCAGAGGGTTTAAACCCAGTTGGGCAAAAAGGCCATATAAACTGGACAAATAGGGCAAAAACGAATTAACGTCCTTTTAAATGTCCAAAATCAGGGCGGAAACTCTAATTAGTCAAAATCAGACTTTTTCATTGAGTATTCGTAAGATGTATACCTGTTTAAACCATTTTAATATTAGAACAAATAGTAATTGACCAAAAAGGAGGATCTTACTGAAAATAAAAAATGTATTTGTTGCCAAATTACAGAATTATCAGCAGAATCACAGTCGGTCGGTATTATTTAAATCAACATTTTACCGCACACGGTATTCGTGATTCGTGCCTGCTAATTGCTGTCACTATCGTAATCATCATCAACCTTTTGCAGTCCACTGCTGGACATGGTCACTCCCATGGCGCGCCACTGAGCCCAGGGTTCGGTTTGGCTCTTTCTATCAAGTTGCTGCCCGCCACTTTGCATAAGTCGTCGCTCCATCTAATCTGAGGCATCCTACACTACGTTTGCCTAAACGTGGTCTTCACTTTATCGGTTCTTCGAATCATGACCGGCCCACTGCCACTTGAGCTTGCTAGTTCTTTGGGCTATGTTGACAACTTTGGTCCTCTATCGAATTACCTCGTTCCAGATCCTGTCTCTGAGAGAGACTCCGAGCATAGCCTTAACCATAGCTTTTTGAGCGACTTTTAATTTATGGACCCGTCAGTGTCCACGTGTTATTATAACTGGTAGGACGCACTGGCTTTTGTTTTTGAGCACTGTGAGATGGGTTACTAGAAGACCTGACGAATTTTCCCAAATACCGCCCAACCCAGCTGAATTCTCTTTCTTAACTCCATACTGTACTATCATAATAAAGTCGGGACAAATTCAAATATTCTGGATGTAGAAGTTGATGCTTGACCATTGCTTCTCTATTAGGTTCAAATTTGGTTTACGCAAATATGACCATGTTTCTGATTTTTGTAATAAGCTTAAGTGGTTGCCTATTCGTTTTTGCAGGAATATTTGTCTCCTTTCCCTCTTGTACAGTGTCATGTTTAACCCTTCCACCCCCCTTATCTAAAAGCTAAACTAATCTCAACGCTTTGAATACCTAAATCTTTCTAACTCTCGTACTTTACGGTCTTCTGAAACTCTACAACTTCCTGTCGACACTTAATATTTCTATAAGCACTTATTCACTGTACAAGCTATCTGTATTTGGAACACTCTTCCTATTGATATCAGAAAAGTGATATCTCTTCCCATCTACAAAAAGCTTTTGCACAGCCGCTATTCAGTTGACTTAGGAAGTCGCTACTTTCGTCAGCCTATACGAGATCCGAACGGCTCTCAAGCAGCTTAAGAGTAACAAGGCACTGCGGGAAGTCGGAATAACGACAGAACTTCTGAAAGCGGGTGGAACGCCGATACTTGAGGTTATTCAGAAGCTTTTTGATTCTGTCATCCTTGACAGAACTTCAACGTAGAAGGGTACGATGCCTGAAGCGTGGGGCAGGAGCGTAGTGGTGCTCACACCATATAATAACACCCTCTTAAAGAACTATAGGCCCATCTCTCTGCTTAGCCACGTCTATAAGCTGTTTTCGAGAGTAGTTACCAATCGTCTCGCTCGATGGTTCGACGACTTTCAGCCTCCCGAACAAGCCGGGCTCCGGACAGGCTTTAGCACCATAGACCACATCCACACGCTACGGCAGATTATACAGAAGACTGAGGAATTTAATCGGCCACTTTGCTTAGCGTTTGTAGACTATGAGAAAGCCTTCGATTCAGTCGAAACCTGGGCAGTGCTACAGTCGCTCCAGCGGTGTCAAATTGGCTATCGGTATATCAAAGTGTTGATATGTATCAACAGGAGTGCCACAATGTCTATCCAACTTCAGGATCAGAGTACAAATCCAATCCACATGCAAAAAGGGGTGAGACAGGGAGATGTCATATCTCCGAAACTGTTCACCTCGGCACTGGAGGATATTTTCAAGCTCGTTTCCAGGACGGACAAGGTATGGCATTAACATCTACGGCGAATTCATCACTCACCTTCGATTTGCCGACTACTGGCCATTATGACTAAGTAGTCATAATGGCGGAGTCGCTGGAAGATTTAGGCACAATGCTCAGAGACCTTTATATTGTCTCCCAACAGGTGGGTCTAAAAATGAACATGAGCAAGACAAAAATCATGTTTAATGCTCATGTTAATTTGGGTCAGACGATCCAATTAGGTAGAGCCAACTTCGACAAAGAGGTCAGCCGACGAATCCAACTCAGATGGGTAGCGTCGGGAAATTGCGCCACATCTTCTCGTCGCAGGTACCGCAAAGCCTCAAGACAAAAGTCTTTAATCAGTGCTTGTTGCCAGTGATGACTTACGGAACTGAGACGTGGTCGCTAACTATTGGCCTCGTACACAAGCTCAAAGTCGCGCAACGAGCTATATATAGAGAGAGCTATGCTGGGAGTTTCACTACGTGATAGAATCAGAAATGAGGATATCCGTAGAAGAACCAAGGTCACCTACATAGCTCTTTGAATTAGTAAATTGAAGTGGCAATGGCCAGGTCATATAGCTCGAAGAACCGACAACCGTTGGGGAATAAAGGTTCTCGAATGGCGACCACGAACCGGAAGACGAAAACTAGGGCACCCACCCACCAGATGGACCGACGACATTGTTAAGATCGCGGGAAGCCAGTGGATGGAAAGAGCTCAGAATCGTTCTTCCTGGAAATGTGTAGGGGAGGCCTATGTCCAGCAGTGGACTTCTTCAGCCTGATGATGATTATAGATTAACTTAAAAAAACCTTTTTAGTCATTAGAACTTAGCATTGTGTAATAATTTGTGAATTTTTCGATATTTTACAATAAAAATATATCCGCCCTGTTTTGGGACGTTTACTGGGCGTAAATGGACGCTTACTCGGCATTTACTCAATACGTCCATAAATGCCCAGGCAAAAACCCATCTCTGGTTGTAACAAAGGTATAAGGCTATATCACAGCAATTCCATTCAAAATAATATAAATGTAATAATACCTAGTCTTGTATAAGGGCATTTCTCTGTAAGCTCGTACAGGTCTCATACAAATGGTGTCCTGGGATTTTTTTTCAACATTTGGCAAAAAAATGTGCTGTAATTCAAAGAAAATTAACTATTATTTTAGTTAGATAAGGAGGCCCACTGCATTTATACGTATTTTGCGAGTTATTAACAATTTTCCAAAAAAACATGACAGGGGCCTGTTAAGTGAGGCAGAGGACTGTTGTACTTAGAAAAAAGTCATTTTATATTAATCAATCATGTAATATTTTTATGAAATATTTGCGCATCATTAATCAAAAAGCTACTTGCGAAAAAAAAATACAGAAAACAACTCTTTTAATCAAAATTTAATCATAAGGCGGAACACCTATACTTCTGGATCTGAAAAAGGCGTATTTTCTCATAAAAAAGCACATTTTTTAGTTTTTGGTTTTGTAGTCGTTCTGCTTCTCTCTTTTTCTGTAATAATTCCTCTCGGTATAACATTTTCTTTTTAGGAGCCATGCTGTGTGTGTTTGATCAGCTTGTGTAAAATAATTTAGTTTTTTATAGAAAAATAATAAATAATAATGTGAAGTAATTTTATTTTGATGATTCTTACATTAATATATCAAACTAGTTGATAAATTTACACAAACAATACATAAAAACTATCACAAATACCCCCTACTGAATTTTCAGCCAGAGGACTGTTGCCAGGGGACTGTATATTTCGGTAAAATTTCACAATATTTACAAAAGTAATGTAAAATAGTTTTTTGAGAACCTACCGATCAATGTAGACATTAATAATAAAACAATACATGATATATAGTGATACTTAAAGTAATTAATTTAAATGTTTTTACTTACCAGAGGACTGTGAGTGGTAGCGGTCCAAACGCGTGTTCACCTCACAAATGACGCTTTGGCACTTAAAACAATGATGCCTCGCCGCTGCATTCGATAAGGTTGTAACTTCACAATAATTGCGTTTTGTTTCATTTAAACAAATGTTCGTAAACATTAAAGTTTTTATTTATTGGAGCTTTAAATTTTTGGCAGGGGACTGTATCTAAATTCTGGGGACAAAGTTTACAGGTCTTAACTAAATAAATAAAATACGTAATAAGACCTTGTTTTACGAAAATAATATAATTTGATTATTTTTCTTTATGTAATGAACTGCCAAATGCATGTAGTTTCAATAATTTCTTCTTAAATCCCATTTTTAGGAGTGAATACATCAATAGGGACAGCCAGAGGACTGTGTTTTTAGAGCTTCTATCCCGTCTAGAAAACCACTTAAAATAGTTATGGTTCTAAAAACAATGGGCCCGTATAGTTTCTTGCTTAAAGTTTCATTAGGAGTGTTTTTTTTTTTAAATAATTTTATTACTTTTTGAAAAAATCGGTTGGGACAGCCAATTACGAGCTTACAGAGAATCGCCCATAAATTAGGGGCGTTTAATCACTACATAGCAGAGCAGATTCGTAGCTTGTAGTATGCAAATACAATGTGCTGAACTAGGTCAAATGCATCCTTGCTGGAATATAAGATAGTGTTCTCTCGATAAATATCTTTTCACTGTATTATTTAGGGAACGGTGTCCAATTTTGATTTAAATTTGTTGGTTGATTTATGAATAGATGGTAAATGAAAATTACTGCTGATGATGATTTACGACTTACTAATGATGATGATTTACGAATAGAGGTATAGGTGATGATGATATGATAATCAACGTATTGTATGACCACAGCTTTCCATAGGCATGACCTTACCTACCTTCTTCGTCAGATGGGGGAAATTCCAGTGACGCACTATCCACTCGTTATTCTATTACAAACTCCAAAACTGGCCGATAATAGCTTGCTCGTGTAGTGTAAACTGTAACGTCACTCATAAAGTTATCTTTGATAGTTATGAGTTGAATTTACAGGCTTCCAACGAGTATTTGGTATCGATAATTTGATTCACTTGAAACTCCTGACAATTTTCTCAAGGCAATTGAATTATACCGGGGTCACCAGTATGTAGCTTCTACGTGTAGAGTGTTCCTCTAACAAGCTTGTAGGTATTCTTTCACTTCTGCTATATCAAGGCGTATAGGTAACTCAATTCCTTACCTATTCTGAACAAGTACTTACCTAAATGGGTTTTATACACAGAAATAAAGTGCAGGTATTATTTTCGACATTCAGATTACCTAAAAGCTTAGGGTGTTATTAATAATCCTGGCGCAACGCTGGAGTAGTTAAATCGTGTTTTGTCACATTTGTTCGAGTTGACAATTGCATGTCAATGCAAGAGACAAAACACGGATCAACCAGTCCAACGCTACGCTAGGATTATTAATAAGACCCTTAGTGTTTTTATTTCTAGAGCGTTGCTCTTTTCTATAATTATTTCACTCATTTCGTTTCGTATTTCGTCATTAGAGCATCGACATTGGCTGTTGGGCGATAGAAACAAAAGGAAGAAATTTATAGAAGAAACCAGGTCACCGACATAACATAAAGCAAGTTGAAGTTAGCGATGGGCTGGGAGATCAAATGCAGCTGACCACGGACAGAAAATATTGTCAGTAACCTTGGTTTTTCGACGCATTTCGGATTCGCACACACCAACTCCCAGCATAGCTCTCCTTAGCCTGTTTGCAACGCTTTCAGCTTGTGTTTGAGACCAATTAGTTAGCAACTGATGATGAGAGTCAATAATAATAAAGCTCGTGCTCAGCCTGTGACGAAGGCACGTTGATTGAATTGCCTTTACGCCCGCTTCTAGGAAAACACTTGACTTTATTGACGGGTGCACGGCCGCTAGCCTAATCGACGTAGGTGAAAAATAAGACCATTTACTTCCTCTTCCTGCCCTTATCCAACTTTATGTGGGGTCGGCACAACATGTCTTCCTCCTCCATTCCCCTCTGTCAGCCGTCATCTCTGTTTCTCATGTTTTCCTTGGTCAACCTCTGCTCACATATCCATCCACATCCATACTCATTACTCTCCTAGTCACCCTCCACAGACTTTCATCCCTCCTCATGACCAGCCCACCACGCCAACCTACGCCACCCTATACCACGCCAATTGCTCCTCAAATTTTCTGTGACTGGGGCGCTACTTTCAAACTTCCCCTGATATATTCATTCTATCGTATGCTATCCATTCTTGTCACTCCACATATGCATCTCAACATTCGCATCTCTGCCACATGTACCTTTCATCCAACCCTTTTGCTTTTAGGTTTAAAAAACATCGTACCTTTTTTACATCCACCCCTTTTGAAAAAAAATTGCAATAAAGATTATTGAATGACGTCCAAGAACAGGACATAGAAGCTTCGGTCGTCCTGCAGCAAGATGGGCAGGTGATGTGACGAAACATTGTGGACAAGACCTGGATGACACCGATAACAGTGGCACGTACAGAGAGTGGATGGACTTGGGTTGTGGATGATGATGAAAGACTTTTGATATTGTCGAAGTAGTGGGGAGCGCAGGACCTAAGGGAGTGGCCTGTTTGGGTCCTCCTTAGCAACCCTATACCCAAAAGTGCGCTGAATTTTCAAATTTTAAACATATTCATTAGGGATAGAAAGTTATGGTGAATAGAATAAAGATTTTTGAACTTATTCAATCCAATGTTATCTTGCCCCAAACTACGCAAAGCTTGTATCTAGCAAAAGAAATGATGTTGAGAATACTAGGATGTGATCTTGTAATTGCTTTTTTATTTGAGGGCGATTCTCTGTAAGCTCGTAATTGGCTGTCCCAACCGATTTTTTCAAAAAGTAATAAAATTATATTAAAAAAAAACACTCCTAATGAAACTTTAAGCAAGAAACTATACGGGCCCATTGTTTTTAGAACCATAACTATTTTAAGTGGTTTTCTAGACGGGATAGAAGCTCTAAAAACACAGTCCTCTGGCTGTCCCCATTGATGTATTCACTCCTAAAAATGGGATTTAAGAAGAAATTATTGAAACTACATGCATTTGGCAGTTCATTACATAAAGAAAAATAATCAAATTATATTTTTTTCGTAAAACAAGGTCTTATTACGTGTTTTATTTATTTAGTTAAGACCTGTAAACTTTGTCCCCAGAATTTACATACAGTCCCCTGCCAAAAATTTAAAGCTCCAATAAATAATAACTTTAATGTTTACAAACATTTTTTTAAGTGAAACAAAACGCAATTATTGTGAAGTTACAACCTTATCGAATGCAGCGGCGAGGCATCATTGTTTTAAGTGCCAAAGCGTCATTTGTGAGGTGAACACGCGTTTGGACCGCTACCACACACAGTCCTCTGGTAAGTAAAAACATTTAAATTAATTACTTTAAGTATCACTATATATCATGTATTGTTTTATTATTAATGTCTACATTGATCGGTAGGTTCTCAAAAAACTATTTTACATTACATTTTTAAATATTGTGAAATTTTACCGAAATATACAGTCCCCTGGCAACAGTCCTCTGCCTGAAAATTCAGTAGGGGGTATTTGTGATAGTTTTTATGTATTGTTTGTGTAAATTTATCAACTAGTTTGTTTTATTAATGTAAGAATCATCAAAATAAAATTACTTCACATTATTTTTTTATAAAAAACTAAATTATTTTACACAGCCTGATCAAACACACACAGCATCGCTCCTAAAAAGAAAATGTTATACCGAGAGGAGTTATTACAGAAAAAGAGAGAAGCAGAACGACTACAAAACCAAAAAAGAAAAAATGTGCTTTTTTATGAGAAAATACGCCTTTTTCAGATCCAGAAGTATAGGTGTTCCGCCTTATGATTAAATTTTGATTAAAAAAGTTGTTTTCTGTATTTTTTTTTCGCAAGTAGCTTTTTGATTAATGATGCGCAAATATTTCATAAAAATATTACATGATTGATTAATATAAAATGACTTTTTTCTAAGTACAACAGTCCTCTGCCTCACTTAACAGGCCCCTGTCATGTTTTTTTGGAAAATTGTTAATAACTCGCAAAATACGTATAAATGCAGTGGGCCTCCTTATCTAACTAAAATAATAGTTAATTTTCTTTGAATTACAGCACATTTTTTTGCCAAATGTTGAAAAAAAATCCCAGGACACCATTTGTATGAGACCTGTACGAGCTTACAGAGAAATGCCCTTGAATAAGTAATCAAATTAGTGTAGAAGCCCTTATGACACCGCTTTTTCGAATTTCAATAAAATCCTGTCCATCTTAAGGTTGTCTGGAAGAGATCGCTCACAGCGATAAGACCGCCCATTTTACTTCGCTTTAGTTTAAGTATTTTCGTTAAATGTGTAATGTCCTATTCTTGTGGTGTACAATAATAGAGTGTTATCTATCTATTGCTTTTCAGAGACTTATTATCAAGAGAATGATTGGCGCTATAGTGTTCAGTGGGGTTCAGATTACTCCCCGTCCAGATACAAGTGAAACAACACAGGAAACCGCTGTTGTTCTTATCACGTTTCAATGCAGTCACACAAATTAATGTGTATAGTATAATATACACTGCCTAGCAATATTGAATATCGATACAATGTAACTTGGTCTGGCTGGTGTTACTAAGCTGATAGTGACTTCCAATATCGGCTTTAATTGTTATAATGTATTAGATAATTTACTATTTAGGGTTAGCTCGTCAAGTTTGTAATTCAAATTAGAGCACTGGTGGTCTAATGGCAGCGGCCCTGCCGTTCCTAAGATTGTGGTTCAAATCCACCAATGAGCTTTGCTGCTTTAAAATTTAGTTTTTTTTATACAACTAGCTGATGGAACAAGCAAATGGCCCACCTGAAGTTTCGGCAAGTTTTATAATGCGCACTTGAAGTGCGGGCAGGTTTTTCCGCAAGTAGGCCGCTGGTGGGCCTTTTTTGCGTGACCCTTGACACGTGTTGCTCGAACTTTTTTTAGGTTCTACAACACGCCGGTTTCCTCACGATGTTTTCCTTCACCGTTTTGAGAGTACTGGCATAGTGCACATAAATTCGACAGAAAAACTCATTGGTACACGAGTGGATTTGAACCCACGACCTTCGGATAGAAAGGCGGGGCCACTACCACTAGACCACCAGTGCTCTCTGGCCCACCTGATGAGAAGTGGTAACCATCGCCTTAACAAACCATTGCCTCGTAGGTCACGCACGTCAGGAACGTGGCCTACGATGCACTGCCCTGTGTCCATCAGCTTGATGCATTATGTATCCAGGTATGCCAGTATTCTCAAACTAAAGCATCGTGAGGAAACAGGCATGTCATTGACACCATAAGTTCGAAAAACGTGTGGCAAGTGCACAAAAGGAGCCTCTTTGAGGCGCACTCAAAATCCTTTCATCACACTGGTTTCGAAAGAACTAGTGACACAAAGAAAAAAATAAAAATTCAAATTAAATTTATTAGCATTGCCAATGTAGGTAATCTACAGGCATGGTAGACTCCATTTATATTGAATTATGGATCTATGGAACCTGTTGGTTTTTGAGCAACAGCTTCAATCCATCTCAAGTAAGGAATTGCCCCCTACCTACTTTGTTAATAAGGGATCAATCAAACTTACACCGTTGGGGAATAAAGGTTCTGGAATGGCGACCACGAACCAGAAGACGAAAGGTAGGGCGCCCACCCACCAGATGGTTGGACGAAATTGTTAAGATCGCAGGAAGTCAGTGGATGGAAAGGGCTCAGAATCATTCTTCCTAAAAATGTGTAGCTTTCTGGGAGGACTACTTCAGGCTGATAATGATGATGAATCATTATGATGAATCATATGATAAATTAATGTTTTATGTAGTGCCATTCCTTGTCAAGCTATGGCTGCGAATTTTGGATGGATGAAGCTAGTACCTAGATATGTAGCTATTAGGTTCAGTATGTGTATAAATTTTGTGTGCATACTACCTACATAACATACCTATTTATATTGCTACATGATAACAAGCCATGACACCACACAGCTGAGTGTTTAAACAGATGTATTGCTAGGCGTGAACATTCCTTCAATGTTAGCCCGACAATTCAAGTTATTCAAGAAAACCCAACAGTAAAATACTTGCTCATTCTTATCCTCAGATCATTCATAAGAAAAATTCAATGTTTTTGCTTGATTCACAGGAATATTCATAGGAATAGGGATTTTCTACTTATTCTGCATAGAATTTGTAGCTGTAGATTTTTGAGAAGTTTTCTAAATAAGGAAGTAGGTAAGAAAAATCAGAAATCATATAATTTCCTTGTTGAGTACCAAAAGATGTCCGGAGTTTAGACTTATTTGCAGCAGTATTGTCCGCTGTTTATAGAATTTGTTTTACATTCCTTCTATTTTATGTCTAAGTTATTGTTTGTGTGTTATATAAACTACATATACTTAATTCTACATCCACATTCCACATTGCCATAGTGGATTTACAACAGTAAATAGTTCCAATAACCAGTTACCTTCTTACATAAATAATAACCAGGTGGGTAGTCCGCAATCAAGTCTTAGTCAACATTACTTCAATTTGAGGGTAATATTGCAAAAAAAACTGTAGTGACATGACATAATACTGTAATGTATGTCAAGAGTTCAGTAACTATTCGTGGGACCCTAAACAATTAAGTGGATAGTATTGGCGGAAGAACTACCTAATTGAATATGAATAGCTAGTAGCGGCACGGCACGATAGCGAAGACTTGAAGTCCAATAGTAGTAAGTAGGTACGGAATTCAAATTGTACTCTGATATCGACCATCGGCTGTCAGAATTGTCATTGTGGCGACTTCACCACGAATCGAAAGGTTGGGAGATCGCTTCAACTGGAAAAGTTTGAATAAACGTGTTATAATACTCACAATCTAAGTGTTTCTTCTTAGGCGCTATCATTTCTTCAGTTGTAGCTTTGCATACGGACTTGGCTAAGCCCTGCCCGGCTATGCTGTGGCGAGCGGCTAAAAGCCTATCGTTTATAGTCTGACCCGCCATCTTCACGTTCAGTCCTGACATAAACTATTTACACAGCGAAACAACACTGATTTTCGCCTTTTACAAATTACAAACGAAATTCACGAAATCACAACGATGACGGAAAATATGTCACCGCCCCCCCTACTGGCACAATACTGAATTCAAGATGGCGGACACATATATTGCCGGTGCTGCCAGCCCAGCTGTCTATTTCCTACCAAGATCTACCACTTTAGCGTACAAAAATGTTTTTTGTCTATGGTCTACCATACCATTGACTAGTTAATGTTTTTTTTTAAAAGACCCATTTGCATTCTGCAGATGAAATTTGGGAATATAAAGTTTATTTTTATTTCTAGTATGTAAATCACAACTATTCTTAAATTTTCTTATTGACTATTTGTCACTGGAAACACTGGTCGTGTGCGCTCTCATATTGTGTGTGTGTCATGTCAATTTGTTGTGTGTGTGCGAAACGGCCATCTTTCATGTTTCCTTCTTTGTAAACTTTGAATTTACTATTCTCGTTTCTGTGTTATTTGGGCTTTCAGGTGTGTTGTTGAAAATATTAAAATTCTGTCATGTATTCCATCAGCTTCTGGTACTAAACCCAGTACTTAGCGAGAAAAAGTGAAACTGGTCCTCCGTCTGACTTGATAACGTTGTTGGATTGTTGGTGGCCAGGGCCAGTGTTCATCGTTCACACATTTTCTGAAACAAAATGGCTAAGAAAAAGTCTAAACTAAAATCCGCTAAGCCTACTACTGCGGCTACAAACCCACCATTTAGCAACAACCACGTCGAAGATATGATAGCTGCTGCTATAAGCCAAGCGCCTCCCGCTGTTCTGATGAAGGTCTGCAGGCTCTGTGAGCTGAAAGATGGTCCGTTCCTCAACATCTTCGATGCTGAAAAGGTGACTGCGAGAAAGATTGAAGAGTTGATGCCTTTCGGGGTAAGTTTTTAGCCCAGCTGAGTCAAAGACAGTGTTTTTACAGTAGCTTTGTCAGATGTTTTGTTTCTATGTCAGACAGCAGTGATTGTGAATTTACTATGGTTCAGAATGGTCTTACATTCAGAGTAGAGCCCAGTGTTCTTGCACTATAAGTATAAACTTTAAAGGATAGTATAAAATATATGTATTAGAGACATCTAAAATGTAATTCAACCACTTGCTATCAACAGATCATGGGGCAGTTAGTTGATGGAATAAGCACATTATTTAGGTAATTAATAATGTACAACAGTAAATAGTAAAGTAATAGGGAAAAGTCAGGTACATAATTGTGGAAAAGAAATAAAATTCCCAGTGAATAGGTTAGGTAATTATGTAAGTAAACACTTTTATTTAGCAATAAATACCTAATCCTACCTTTGAAAATTCTTCATTTTATTATTTTTAGATTGCTGAAAATGATGATCTACCACACAAAATCTGCTTCCGTTGTTCTGCAAAAGTTGAGGAGCTGCATGAATTCATCCAAAAATGTATCAAGACCCAAGAAAACCTGAGATCTGCAATGGGTAAGATAGGTCCTCTCGCTATGAAATCCAGAACTAGAGTTTTGTGGGAACAGCAGTTGCACAAAACAAAGTTATCCAATGATGACATTTGTGATGTGTTCATCAAACGAGCCATGGAGGGTGTACCTTTGAATGCTCCTCTAGTGGACATTGTTCAGGAAAATCCACCACCAGCTCCTAAAAAATCCAAAGAAGAATCTCCAGTAGTTGTTGCAAGATCTAGCTCATCCGAGTCGGAGTCTGATGATGAAGATGGAGATATAAGTCTCAAACAAGTCAAATTGTCTATCACCAAAATTGATGACGAGCTACCCATTTCAAGGTCATCTAGATCATCAAAAACTGCTGACTTACTTGAAGGCCTAGAACCACTAACGAAAAATAAGAAAACAAGGACTTACTCTAGAAAACCTCTAAATCAAACGCTGTCTGCGGTTGAAGATAAGGCCCAAGAATCACGAAAAACTAGCCTCCCTACTGTAGAACCTAAGGTAGATCCACCAATAGTTGTAAAACCTAAGGAAGTAACACCTCCTCCAAAACCAAAAATAACAGCACCCCCCTTTAACATAATGGACCATATTTCGACAATCAAAGTCAATGGCGTAGGAATTCTATACCAATGCAAACTTTGCGTTAGAAATTTCCTCAAAAAAGATATGGTCATTAACCATGGGTGCGCTAAAAACAGCGCACCGCCAAAAGAAACAAACTCTGCTAATGCTGCCCAGCCGGAATTACCTAGAGGACCCACTGTGAAGTACATACAAATGAACAAGGATCCGAAAAAAACCCTGTCTTCACTAGTGGACAAAACTGTAGAAAAACCAAACCCACCCAAACCTCCACCCGTGGCACCAACCCCAATGAAAACCGTTGTTCCACCAAAACCTGTTGAACCTGAAGTCAAACCTAAACCTAAAGTAGGCCCAGCAAGTAGAACCAAACCCAAGCCTGACCCACCAAAAGAAATACCGAAACAGCCAACACCACCAAAGCCTGCCCTAGAAACTCCTAGCACTCCATCATTAGCCCCACCATCAGTGAGCTTCCCAACTGCTCCGAGTCTGAATAGCCGTTATAAACTAGTACCTGGACCCAATAATACTTTCCAACTAGTGGAAGAATCTGTGCCTGAAGAAAAACCAGTTCAAGTAAAGGTTATGGAAAAACCTCAACCCATGACCAGGGGCACCAAACGTATGAATGAGTCAGGTTCAAAATCATCTTCCAGCTCTAAAGCAAAACACCATAGAGAACCAGTAGAAAAATCATCTAGTCCTGAAATAATTGATCTTGATGAGAAAAATGAATCTCAAAAGCCTGAGCCATACCCGGTAGGCTTGTTCCAACCTGTTCCTCACCATTCCAGTGTGTACCCTTCTTCACATGGCCCGGTCCCGTTCACAACTCCTGCTATGAAGAAGCAGTCATACACTATAGTGCAAACAGGGAATCCAAGCAAATTATTGATATCAACTAAACCGCAGCCAGTTCCTGAAGAGCCACCGAAAAAGAAATCTAAAAAGAAAACTGAAGAGAAAGATAAAGAACCCTACAAGGTGACATTAGAAGATGCTGCTCGTCAGAAAGACTCTGGCTTCTTCACGTTTGTGAGCCTAGATCCCTTACTCCAACCGTCCTACGTTCTTCCAACGAATAATATAATCCAAGAGTCGCAGATCACGACATCCACTCCTGGCGCTAAGCCCACAGTAGAAAAAGAAAAGGATAAATATCCGTGTAATATGTGTGGAGAGTCATTCTCAAGAGAGAAAAAACTACTGACCCATATCCAGTCTCATTACAATCAGATGGACGAGGAAGACGAAAAACGAGCTGGTAAACCAGGACCTAAAAGAAAGACGAGAAAACCTTAGGGTTTTCTCGTCTTTCTATTAGGTCCTGGTCAGTGGAACGGCATTTAATAAAAATAAGGTGTGACAGCCAAGATTATATTACGCTAGCATCTACAGAGCATAAATTAAACTTCAATCACGGCAGGCTAAGGCCTAGCTCATATTAACTTTTACCTCAAGACTGGGTATTTTAAATGTTGGACTATAAATACATTAAACATGTATTTTCAAGAACACGATAGATTTGATTTTGTTTCCAATGTTCTCTTGTGTTTTAGAAAAATATACAACAAAGAAGAAAGGAAATGTAAGGCATTCCTTGATTGGTTTGTAATTCGCGTCTATAAAGACTCGAGGGAAGATGAGCATACATCATACATCTTACTCTAAATTGTTTTTATAATTAATAGTTTGGGATTATTTTGAATTCGTTTATTAGGGCGAGTGATACAGACTATCAACTATGAAATAATATTTCCCCCTCAATCAATACTTCCCTAAAATCTAGCGTAAGTCTTAATTAATGTAAAGTAAGAGTGTTGGATGTTGTGATAGATTTAAGATGATTATTTCTGTTTTTATATCAAATTCATGGTCTCTTAGGGGTCAAAATATACTAGGACAGTAACCTACTTAGGCCCGATTTGTGCTTGAGTACAGGCAAGCACTGTTTTGAATACGGGCCTTAGACGTCATTAGTAGACCATGTATCATATACAGTAAACGAAAGCTGTCATAAGGGCTAGAGCACATCGGACGGCATGGTAGATGATTTTAAATGTCTTTGTTTAAATCTAATGGGAATCTATTATTATAATAAAAAAAACTAAATTCACTAGACAAATAATAAATTGTTTGCTATTCCATCTGCACAAAGCAGATGGAATAGCAAACAATTTATTGTTCATTTTTATTTTTATCATTCATTTACAAAAGCCAAACTTAATTGTTTATTATCCTCTGTTTTCTTATTGTGGTTGATTGCCTAAGATTATATTTTTGAGCCTTATAGATATAATACTTATTTCTTATTTTCCAGTTAAGTCTCAAACTTTCTCCGACCAATGTACAGGATGGTTTTTTGAGAAGGCAGGTGATGTCAAGTCCGAAACCACGAGATTTAGAGAAAAGTCCTGAATGGAATTATGCTCTCGATTTATAAGAAAAAAATAAATGCATATTTATTTTTTTCAAAAATTTTTGACGGTAATGGACCCGAATGATTTTTTTTTTAAATACACCCTGTATTTATTTTATTATTGAACCAATAGATTCTGTTGCTGATAGGGATCAATCCTTGCAAATAAATGTTTTTGTTTAATATTTCAGAGTAAAAAAATAATAATATGCAGTTATTGTTTTCTTATAAATCGAGGGCATGACTCCTTTCACGACTTTTTCCTAACTCTCGTGGTTTTAGACTTGGCCATCACCGCCCTTCTCAAAGAACCACCCTGTATAACCACAATGTTTGTCATGTTTTAGTTTTTGTAATACCGTGACATGATGGTCAAAATTACGAATTGTATATAATATTATCTTCATGCAGTAACTGGTCCACAGCGCTTATAGTGTAAACAGGAAATGATTCTGGTGCATTTGTTATCCATGTTTTGATTAGGTATTGTTAATTTTTATATTGGTATCATTTAAGTTGTGTTTCTGATATGTATCTGTTGTCTTTTTTCTGTTAGTAAGAGATTTTGCAATTATTTTAAGTGCAAGTTTAGTGTTGAGTATTTTAAATGAGTTACCTACGTGTTGAGAAACACCTTACTAATTTGAAACGTCAAGTAGCTAAGTTTGATACTCCCATGGAAGAGTCTGTTCAGAAGGAGAGCCGTCATGGCCAAATTGTGAACTAACGTTTCGATTTTTATATGGCAGCTCATCCCTTTCTTTCTGTCAGCATTTTGCATTATAAAAAATAAATAAAGGAATAGTACACTAGTTGTGATAGGATCAAAACGCAACAGACGCTTAATTACCTTTTTTGTTTAGTGGGCAATACAATAGCCCACTAAACAAAAAAGGTAATTAAGCCCAGCTGCGCCCTCATATCCCACGGCGGTTCTCTTTCTGAACAGACTCTACCTTATTACTTGTGTTTTGGATGTCATAGCCACTCTTTTTTTATAAGGGTTATTATTATAATTTTTTTGCGTTATTAAATTGGGACCTTTTTAAGTTTTTGGGAGTAAGTAGTCCTTTTACACTCTGTATTTTCCTCTTCAATATTTTTCATCTTAAAACAATTATAATTAATGAGGTAGGCGATAATATTATATTTTGTATGAAAATCACTAAGTTTGGGGTTCTTATTTGTGCCAACAGATGGCGCTTAAATTTAATTTCAAATAAATTTAGAATTGTTTTTATGTAATGCATCTTGAGTAAATGAGCAGATGTTACCTAAAAGTCTAAAGGCATGCATGTTTCTCTTTCCACGTCTGCTAATTAGCTGTTTATTTATTATGATTTGCGATTATTCTGTTTGTAATCTTTTTTACGTTAAAAAATTGTTCTAGTTATGAATAACAGATGGCGCTGTCTAGTTTGTATTACACAATTGGAAGGAATTAAATAATGTTTCGTACTGGGTACTGGCAAACTCAGCAACTTATGCTTAATTTGGGTGTGTTGGCCAATCAGGCTTAAAGAACACCTGATGATGAGCAGTGAACGTTGCCTGTTGTATACCAGCGGTATTGTTAATTATGTTCTTACCTTGACGGAATGTTTTTTTTCTTGCTTCGTGCGTGGAAAAGTGTGTATGTGCAAAGGCTTGACGTGTATGTGCAAAGGCTTGACGTTTATGAATGGTGTAAGATGTGGTACAGTCAGCGACAAAAGTCGATTATCATTTCTGGCCTTTAAAGTTCAAATATTTCTTAGACCAACTCACTTTAGATCAAAGTTTTAAACTTAATTAAGAGGGCATCACACAGGCGACTCTCCATACAAACGTGGTCCCCTATTTCCTCTCTGGATAATGCCTCTAGAGTAACTATTTTTTCTCATAAAATCCAGATCTACTAGGTATATACGTGCTCGTATGTTTTCCTTTTTTTCAGAAACTTATTGATAAAGAAAATATGACCCTCATAAATGATTTATATGAAATATGAATTGGAGGTGATATTTTCTTTATCATTGACAAATTCAGAGAAAAAGGGACGGGGAAACTTTTCCTTATTACTTTTGATGCTGACCGAGTACTGTTGTTATCAAAAGGCTTCTCAATATTTCCAAAAAGTCCGTTAGAAAATGATGCCTAGACTTTCATAAATAGTGTCTAAACAAAAGCGTCTGTAAATATGGTTTTAAAGTAATGACTTGGAAATTTATAACATAGGTAGGTACTAAAGCTATAATTAAGTTTAGTTGTTGACGAATTGTATAAGATATCTATTTGAGTTGTGAAATTCCTCTAAAATACAACAGTATGCCTTTATATTAGTGCGAAACTTTGACCTAATTAATTAGAATAAACTAGAAATAAAACACCATTTTGAGATAATTCATTTATTGGTTTGTTATTTAAGAAGATAAGCCTTATTTATTTTTAAAACATTCTAACAGATCAAAGTTCATAGACATTTTAGAGATCTGTCGCAAGTTTAATGAAATTATACAAATTTTCTTACCCTACTAAAACCTTCCTAGGTGTATTGATTCAAATAGTCAATCCAAGATAGAAGTTACTTAAGTATTCATTTATGAAACACTAGAGCTAAGTAATTAGTTCTTCACAACAGCCCTGTCATGTGCGAGAAACTTTAAAAAACTCGGCTAAGAAGTTTGAATGATGGCGTGTAAATAAAGTCACCTATTACGCGAACGCTCGAGAATGAAACTCGCCAATATCATATTAGCCGAGTTTTTTAAAGTTTCTCGCATGACAGGATGTTGTGAGGCCCTAGACAAGAATATAACCTATAGGTACACACAGATCCAAGGTTTGGCATAGAGTCAAAAGGGTTGTCTGTAGGCTTTAACTTCTGGCAAATACAGGCTGCTTTCAATTACAATCTTTATGTAACTAATTATTTCATCTAACTTTTAATAGTTTATTTTGTCAACTGCGCAATTCATAGTTGTGCCTTTCTGAATTTTCCAGTAAAATAATTAGGTATTAATATTGTGATAAGAATCATTTTTGTAGGTACCAGGTACAATTATGTACTAAGTAGATCTATCATTACAAGATAATTCGTTGTTTCCCTAGCCCGCATTTGACAAAAGTTTAATTTACATAACATGAAATGAGTGAGTTTTCGTGAGATGAAGAGAGTAACACTACGATAAAATCTCTCTATAATACATTGAAACTACCTTATTCTAATAAACATTTAATAATCTAACATTAATCACATAATTTTGATATGTCTCGGTAGGTGCAGCACCGTTAAACTATATTTTCTTGATTTAAAAATGACGTTTTTAAGTCCTACTAAAAGGGTCTATAAAATGTTAAACTACAATATCGATCATAATAAAATAATTATACTTTATCAACTACTGATTAAATCTATGATATGTGTTAATTTCGCCTAAGTCTAAGTTATGATATGTTTCCGTGGTCCTATTCTGGATTTTTCCAAAAGCCAGATATAAAGCGCATGCATTCTCATAACGATTCACATTTAAATACTAAGGACATTTGAAATCGTCCGATTGTAGCTTTATATCTCGCTTAGAATGGACGCGTATCGTTTCAATTATTGGAGTCGCCTCTAGTTCTCAGTTAAAAGATTCATGGGTAGGGTGCAAAGGGCGATATTCACTCGTTCATCAGTCATTCCTTAAGGTTGGTGTCACTAACAGGGTTTCACGAAGCGCGTCGCTAAATATACATTCCCAAACTTTCCTAAACACATCACAGTTTCTCTGTCCATTATTTCGTCGTCAGCGCTTCGTCCGAGACGCGAGAATCGACCCCGAAGTAATCTCAAAAGTTTCAAAATGATGAATGGTTAGAAAAATAGACTACCTCTGCCTACTACCAATTCTACTAGAAAATTAATAGCCGTTTAGCCGAAGCTTGAAAGATCAGAAATGATTGAGAAGATTGGATCGCTTAGTGGCCGGACGCGATGCAGTTCTTTCAGCCATTTCTCTCTGTATCATCACATTAAACATTCTCTCAGGATTGGGAAGGAAGGAGGAAGTTATTTCCTCCTATACTTAGTGGGATCGTAGGGAAGGTAAGAGTAAAAGGAGGAGCTTAGGGGTGCGAACTGGATGACGTAGTGGTCAGAGGCAGACTCCAGTGCTTTTCAGTCGAGAAAACCAGTGTTCACTAGCTTCTCGAGGAAGAACTTGACGTCTCCCAGCTCAGAATCTTTGATGCCAAGAGATTTAAGCATGCCGAGGTCGCCATTTTCAACTGCCATGAAGACGGAGCGGAGATGTTCCAGATCAGATCGCATCAGGTGAAGTGCAGCGCCGAAGTCTTCAATAGTTTGGGATTCTGGAAAAGAAAGCGAAAAAAATTAACACCACGTTGGGCGCCAGTGTACTGAAACCTAAAAAATTAAACTGTGCCATCTAATGACGTACCTGATAAAGCGATGGCAACCTTCTCAACGCCACCTAGCGGCTCGAGCGCGTCACGGGCCTTGCTGCCGAAGAGTTTTTCTAGATAATTCGGGCCGTGGGATGCTAGCAGAGATTGCAGGAATGACGCCGTTTCTTCTACAGGTGGTCTTTTTGCTGAAAACAAAAAAGAAATATATGTTTTTATTCAAGCGTATATTATGTACCATGAACGCAAAAAAACTAGGGAAAATAGGGAATTAACACTCAAAAAATACCTCGGGGTAATTGAATGAAGAAGCAAAAGCCCGAAAACATCAACTCCCTCATCTAATGAATCAGATCTCGAAACAGAGGTGCCCCAATAAAAGCCTACGAACATAATTAAAAGGCACATCAAAGAAGCCATTACCTACACGTGGGATGTTTTGTAATGGAGCCTTTAAATTGGCTTTGCGAGTAGCAATCTGCGAGCGAGGACATAAAGGGAGCATGATGGGACGTGAGATGTATGCTTATAAATGAGCTGACTGAGTACGGAGATATTGCGGGATGAGGCTTATGATATGTGCCGTAACTTTTTAACTGATTTAATTACTTTTGAGAATGTTGAGGAACTGGTTCCCGAAGTACAATAAGAAGACGAATAATACCTACTTGCGTTTTCAAGGAAATATGATGTTATATTTTAACTAAACTGACGACGTCAAAGGAAAGGTTGATTCGTGGTTAGCGGACTTTTGAGCAATAAAGTTAGTTATTGTATTCTGTAGGAAAGTAGCTTCCAAGCTGTAGTTACAGGCTTCAGAGAGAATTAGTTAGATGCCTAACTTTAAACGTTTGAGCAACTAAAATTTAATATGGCTGGCTAATTTGACTGGTAAACATCGAGAGTACCTAATCTCTAGAGTTTCTCGTAGGGAACTATTTTGGTCTGCTCTATTGGTTCATTTGGCTCATTTGGTAGGTAGTTAGGTACATGATAAATAACAGATTTTAGTTCAATGAGTTTAGTTAGACCACGGTTCAACGTCTCAACTTCTGCACGTGGTGAACTGCGATTAGTTTGCCAATGCAGTTCGCAGCTGTTCGCCGCAGTGTGGCCGATCTTTTGATTGAGCTTATGGCACAGAAGAAAGAAGCTTCTGAAGAAGAAAGATCACAAAATCCTGAATACAGTAGAAACGCGATCATGCACCGTTTGTATGGGGGCCGATGTCGCCAGTTTTACCTACATTTCCACTATTACTTATATTTAAAATATCACTAGATATGAGGATTCTAAGAAAAAGGAAGGAAGGAAGATGTTCAGAAAGTATTTCTATGTTTTATATTGTCGCTAAACTTGTTCGGAAAGTAATTCTTGCGCTGCTGCAAGGCATTTTTCACTTTACGACTTCCGAAAAACTGTTGAATTTGTATGGAGCATGTGCTCATGTATTTTGGCGATACTTTTCCGGCCACATGGTCGTTCTACTTTGTTCTGTGGGTGTGATGAAGTGGTTACCTGCAGTACAAAGCTTGGAGTCCTCATCATATCCGTCGATGCAGTCAGGCGCGCCATCGCAGAGATACTGGATTGAGATGCAGTTGCCGTCCACGGGGCACTTGAACGGCTCGTACGGATGACAATATTCTGGAAAAGAGATCCGGAATCACCGATAGCTCTCAATAAGATTTGACAGTTAAAGTGGCAATCCAGGCCATTACCTATACATCTGGTAGCACTAACAGCTTCGAGGAATCTTCTTCTTATTTATGAGCAACGCTCTATAAGGCTCTTATAAGTAGGTATTATACGTTACTCAAGGCAAAGACATGTTGACCCGTGTATGTACTATGTAGTTCTCGCTCTCACATTTATTCCGTTTTCTACTTAAAAATTGGCCTAACTTGGGTAAACTTAAGTAGAAACCCGTGCTAGAAACAAAATTATTTTTTGCTAAGTTTGTGCAATCGAATTTAACTCAAGATTTTCGATAAATAAGTTCAGTGCGATTATATAATTAGATATCTTTCAAAAGATAACAAAGTATGCGAACGAGAAGAGCTTTTACGGAGTTCAGTGGTATTAGTTTTGTCTAGTGCCTGGGGTTTGAATTCGTCAGGCTGATACTTTGTTTTTTTGACGTGACAACGTCTTATAATTCGATGGAGCCGGCTGCACGCACGAAATAACATGACTCATGCGAAGTTACCTCGCTCTGAGGCGTTCCATCTAAGGCTTGAAGTGCAAGCGAGAGCGCGGAACGAGCGACAAAGAGGCACTATCGGCCTTCGCGTTCGGCAGCGCTCGACATCTGCCTGTCTCCTACTTGAGTGAGCGATGCGTCCGCGTGGTCAGCTGTATGACGTTGTCACGTTCAACCACAGAGCAGCTAACACGCTTTTGCTTATCAACTATCGTCAGTAAACCGACTTTACAGACAACCGATTTTTTTAATACAGGTAAGGAATTACCATGCTAAAATTAAAGGTAGATGGCACAATTTTCTCTACCCGAATTGGGTAATGTCGATGAGTATTGAGCGTAATTAGCTGCTATTATTTCAACCTACTTCTAAAGTCCTAAAAACAATAATAGTAGTCCTAATACAAGCCTAAACTGGTAACTAACTTCACTAACGAAGTTTAGCAAGACCAAGGGTCGATTCAGAGTCCAAGTAATGCCGCCCCAACATCCCTAATCACCCCAAGTCCATTAAAAATAATATACAGTTCGGGATGAAAAGGGATGCTTTCAGACCTTTTACAAACGGACAGGCCTAATTGGTGGGTATTAGGTGAATTAGAACTGTAAAAAGAAACTTTCAACGTTAGGGTTTCGCTTCAAATCCCTAAAATAATAAATCTTAGTAACTACCCTATTCTTCAGTAAGTTTTAAAAATCAAAAGAAATTAGCAACCTTGCCCTCATCATCATAAACTGTATCTGAAAACGTTTAGGGGGGGGGGGGGGGGGGGGGGCAATGACAATGACCAGCAGCGGACTGATGATGATGACTACGATTTTATGCTAACAGCTTCAAAGAAGAATGAACGTGAGGATGGACATCTGTATGCTCAAGTTGATGGATGCATTGCAGTGCATCGTAGGGCACGTTTCTGTCGTGCGTGACTTACGAGACAAAGCTCTGTTATAGGCGATGGTTATCACTTAACATCAGGTAGGCTATTTATGTTTGTTCCATCAGCTAGATTTATAAAAAAATTCTAAACAGCATTTTCTCAATAAATCTACAATGCACTAGTAGGTCTACTAGTAGGTCTTATCCACCATTATTTATTTACCGCTTGTGCTTTACACCTACGGAACTGTCTTCAGCATTTCTACTCGGTCTTGGCTATTTTTTATTTCTTGCTCAAAGAAAATTTAAGTCCGTCTAATTTGTTGAGCCCCGGGAACCTTTTGCATAATTAGTTAATTAGGCAGAGGTCACGGTTCTTTTCAACGATTGCGAAAAATTAAATTTAATAAGGTCGATCAGGTTTACTGATAAAATTTGGTCAATTATTTTTATTACCAGGCACTAATTTCTGTGCTAAGTTGGTATAGACGTAGGATGAGTCCAAATTATATTAAAATGAAAAATATTTTGGAAGCTTACCTATTTTTAAGGGCTAGATAAGGTATTAGCCGTAGTCCTAATTGGCCATCGATAGCGCGATGGTGCGATGCGATTTCATCGTACGATGAAACTGCGTATGCGTTATCGTACGATGACTTCAACCTTCAATTAGGACACTCTAAAGAAATGTGTGTTTAATCTCGTCGTGCGACAACAACGCATCGTTTGATCGTACGATCGTTGGCCAATTAGGACGACCCCTTAGTGGATGTGTCCTTGTTTGGAAACGTTATGTAAGCAATCAATTTCTTTATTCAAATACCTAAAGCTAGGCTTATTGGTGACCCACCGCGCCGCTGAATACATACCAAAATACCCATGAATTTATTGAATGTTATCCAATTTATTAGAAACATTTTAGTGAGCTGGGGGCTAATTCTCGGGCCAATCTCGATCATTTTGCAATTTTATTTTATTGCTTCTTTTCACAACCCCGTACTTTTTCTACGTTTTCCGTATATCGTAGCTGTTGAGGCTTTTATGATGAGGTTGTTGATGAATTACTCAAGGAAATCTGGCATTCTCTCTTCGAAAAGAAGCAATAAAATAAAATTACAAAATGATCGAGATCGGCCCGAGAATTAGCCCCCAGGTATATTGATTGAACCCTATGAACGAGTAACAGCAATCAGGTAAGTTCATATGAGTTAGCAGCCTTCGCAAATACTGGCCTTGGCCGTGGCTGTATTTAACGATAGGATAAATACACAACACTGATAAAATAATATATTGTCTAGCACGACACGCGTCTGTAGGCCTACCACAAGCTCTGTCTGGCTCTGGCTCTGGTTTTGAGTCTGTGTGAGTGCTCACCAGTGCATTATACTGTGTTTGTGACGTTTTGATGTAGGATTTATTAAGTCAAAACTCACACAGACTCAAAACCAGAACCAGAGACAGAGCTAAACAGAGCTCATGGTATCCCTACAGGTACGCTCGATCCCCTTATGGGCATGGCAGTCGTGGGAGTAAAGTAACCCCTTTATTAGGTTATCGACCGTCTTGACTGACAAGAAGACTGCACCAGGATAGCCGGGTTTACCTATACACCCTGAAGACCTGCGCACGTCTAGGCGATGGCGATCACTTGAAACGCTGACAAATAAGACAGCGATATTTGACAGCTGATCGCCATCACCTAGATCAGAGGTTCCCAACCTTTTTTTCCCATAGACCACTTTTAAAATGTTGCTGGTTCCGTGGATCCCTGCTCTGGAGCTAAACTTTTACTATATTCCCAGTGGACAAAAAATATGGAGATTAAATCTAACTAATGGCCATGTGCGTTGCGGCTGAGTTACTACCACGAGTTAACAGTTTTTGAAAAAAGTTTTTAGAGGTAACAGTCGCTATGCTTCTCAAAATATTATCTACCTTCATTCATAGGTGAAGTCAAGCCAGAATTTTAGTTCTTCATTATCGAAACCAGATACATTTTCGTGGACCCCATTTTTTTGTCATGCCATCGTAGACCCCCGTCGAGTCTACTGTGGACCCCTGGGGGTCCACCTGGACCACGTTGGGAATCAGTGGCCTAGATGTACGCAGGTCTTTAGTTAAATAATGTAACCTCCGCCCAAAGTACAAACTTTATCATAAAATGTGCAAATTATTGTGTTATACAGTAAAACCACAAAACGTGCTGCCATGCGGGCATGGAGGCTTTAATCCCGGGTCCAAAACCCTCTGAAATAAATCTACATGGGCACTTAATCAGAGCGTAAATTAGCACTTCCAAACACCTACATAAATCAAGCGAATTAATGCACCTTTGGAATTTATTTCCAGCAAAATCTGTGGAGAAAAATAAAAGAGCACTGGATGTGGATGACGTAATAGATCTATTGCGGTATTTTGCTTTGGTAAAAACCTCGCCTTGGACATGCCAACCAACCCTTCTAAAGGTCCAGTGATCTATTCATAAGAAAAAAAAGCATAAGAGGCATTTAAAGAAGATACAAGTACCCTGATACCTTTTTTCTTAACCATCTTTCTGCCCTTATTCCAAACTATACATCATATTATTTTACTTAATGATGAGAGCGCTGGTGGCCTAGTGGTAGCGGGTTCAAATCCAGTCGTGTACAAATGAGTTTTTTGCCAAAAAATTATGCACACTATGCCAGTGCTCTCAAACGGTGAAGGAAAACATCGTGAGGAAACCGGCATATCGTAGAACCTAAAAAGTTCGAAAATATGTTTCAAGTGCACGAAATGAGCCTCTTTGAGGCGCACTTAAAATCCTTTCACCACACTTGGTTGGAAAGAATCAGCGACACGATAAGAAAAAGAAGACTTGATGATGATTTTAAAAAGAGAGGCTGTTTTTTAGGGTTCCGTAGCCAAATGGCAAAAACGGAACCCTTAAAGATTCGTCATGTCTGTCTGTCTGTCTGTCTGTCTGTCTGTCCGTCCGTATGTCACAGCCATTTTTCTCCGAAACTGTAAGAGCTAGACTGATGAAACCTTAGACAATTTAACCTAATTGTCTAAGGATGAAACTTGGCAAGTAGATGTATTCTGTAAACCGCATTAAGATTTTTACACAAAAATAGAAAAAAAACTAGGAACTTTGGGGAGCCCCATACTTGAAACTGACACTCAAAAAATTTTGTTTCATCGAACCCTAATATCGTTTTTTTCTAAACTGATTAGTTTGCGCGAAAGACACTTCCAAAGTGGAAAAAAGTTGGTCCCCCCCCCTCTAACTTCTAAAATAAGAGATAGATAAAACTAAAAAAAATATATGTTGTACATTACTATGCAAACTTTCAACGATATTTAGTTTGAACGAGATCTAGTGAGTAGTTTTTTTTTTATACGTTATAAATCGTAAACCACAATTTACCTTTCGACGAACTACAAGAACCTTTAATTATGTTATTTGATGCTACGGACTCTTCATGGGCGAGTCCGACTCGCACTTGGCTGCTTTTTTTTGTGTTTTATTTTAATATTTTGTGTTGCGCATGTAGTACATCATCATGTCTAGGTATGTAGACAGGTAATAGGCACGTCTAATTGAAATCACTCACTCGAGTAGACTACCATGTCGTGGCCAACATCAAGTAAATTACACAGAGTGCCAACAAAAAGAAAATAAAAGAGAATATCTTACAAGAAAGTATTCTCTTTTATAACGAGCAACTAAGCGTAAAATAAAGTTTTTTCTGTAATGGCGTAGATATTATGTTTCTAATGGTAATGGCTCGGAAAATTGCGCTTTGAAAGTATATTATGGAAAAAAATACTTAGTATCTTTTTTAATTCGACTCGCCTCTCAGCTCAGTTGGTAGTAGGTGTACCTTCTGCGCCGTAGGTCGTGGGTTCGATCCCCACGGAGAACTAATATTTGTGTGGTGAACGTAGATGTTTGTTCTCTGTCGGGGTGTTGTTATTGTATTCTAAGTATGTATTTGCAAAAATGTGTATATGTATTATATCAGCCATCTGGTTCCCATATTACAAGCTCTGCTTAATTTGGGGTTTGATACTGTTGTGTGGATTCTTTATTTTATTTATATTTAAATTAATATTCCAGATGATCTGATAATCTAGCCTAGAGAAATAAAAGACAAATATGCATCGTTGGGCGAATGACTATCCATTTTAGGCATGCTAGTTTCATCACAAACTGTACAAGCAGGTTCCCTACGCCAAGAGACCTATCATGCCATCATCATCAATAACCTGGAAACGTCTACTGGCTTTAGAAAAATATACCTTGGATACCGCATCATCCGTTTTACGCGTAGGAGTTCAGCCTTTTTCACACCTAGCGCGATGACGATGGCGATCTGTGAAATGCTGTCAAATATGACAGCTTATCACTGATTTCCATCGCCATCGTGCTAGATGTGCGCAGGCCTTTCGGTCTGTAACTACGGCTACACTGCTATGACAGCTACGGCGTAGCTGCTACGGCGTTCCTGTTACAACGGCTACGGCGTAGCCTCGTAGGACTTTGGGCAAGCATTCTTGAATTGATTAATGTTCATTGATAAATCAGAAATGCCGGGTCATGATAATAATTTCGATTTATAGGTAGGTTTTAGGACCTATACTTACTATGGTTTTTGAACCTGGTTTAAATTTGAAATTATATTTTACATTTCATTTTAATATTAGTAGATTGGTAAGGTAACTGTGAAAATGTAAAAGGTACTAACATAAAAAGCTAACTCGTTAGTAGTTACAAGCTTTGCTTTGTTTGGGGCTAGATAGCTCTGTGTAAATACACCATTTGTTTATATTTACTGAGCACGATTTCAAGAAATTATTTGTGGTGATGCTCAAGTTCTTCAATTACTGCTTTGAAGTTTATTTATCTGTTCACATGCACTCGGACACAATATCTTCACTCGTGGGTAAACAAGGTTATGAGATGAGTTTTGATATCGAACTTCCTCCTTCCTCCTCTTTTTAAGTCAGAAAATACTTCAACTGACACACAAAGTTAAAGTCTTGACAAAACACAAAAATAATATTCGAGTGTTTTTATATATGAACATAAACCCAAGACATAAAAATCAAAATCAAAATAGTCTTTATTCAGTTGAAATTCAAGAATCACTTCGAAACCTCTTAAAGGTCTAGGTAAGTCTAGGTGCCAGCTCCACGCGACCAAGCCTAGAAGAACAGGAAACAAACTACGGCTCGGTTCCTACCGTTTTTTTATATGATCCATATCAAAGACTGTCATGTTTACTATGTGTAGGTGGCCCCTTTTTGTTTCACCGTTGGAGTGTACGGGCTGCCGTGTGCATGAGAAAAGGCGTTCTAAGTTGAATAACTGGATTTCAGCTCAACCCAATTGAATTGGAAGCTTTCTAAGTTAGCTTAAGCTTCAAGTTTGTTTACTTTCAATTTTGTTAATGGATCCTCGATATTCCAGTCATGGTTTTAATATTTGTGAGCTGTTTGTTTTTAAGTTGTTTGGTTCCAATTATACAAAAGTACACTTTGGTATAATTTGGTGTTATAAATTTCCTAAATCTATATGTTGGTGCATTGCATTCTTTTTTAAACATAGACAATCATTTATTTGCTAGCACACAACATACAAAACATGAATGGATGAAAAAACAATTATATTTATCAATCATTCATGTTACAAACATTACAATGATAAAAACAGCGTGAAAGAAAATAAAACTAACAATCTATAGAAATCTATAGAACATATGGAATTTAACATCAATGTCTCCTCTTTTAAATGAGGGTGATGTTCAAAGTGGCAGCCAGTCAGCTGACACATCAAAGTTACAAAGGTCAGATAATTCTGGGTGCCTTTGCAATATTCGTGGTCGTTACTGTATTGGAAATTTGATAGGTCATCGCTCAATTTGCTGAGTGTAGACTGTAGGCGTAGGACCTACACCTACACTAAAGCTTGTTATCTACACTTTCAGAACATACTTGAAAAGGAATTCATTACGCAAAGGAAAAGTTCACTCACTGATCTACTCGAGAGCGTCAGGATTTGTCACAAAATCTTCCAAACTAAATGCAGACTTATACACACACTTTTTTTATAATCTCGTTTTACTAAAAACATAACATAGGTACCCTCTTTTACCTACCTAATATACAGGGTTATTCATTATTAACTACACAAACTGACAGGGCCTAATTTTTGTGTCGCGAATATTTGTTTGGCCGAATCAATTTAATTCTTAAACTAATTTAAGTTTTTGTATCAAAATTTTATTTTTATTAATTTCTTTATGGCTATTGCATAATGATTGCCATGGAGAACAGGACGATGATCAAACCAGGCGGTGACTGAACGCAGAGTGTCACTCACGGTGCGCGGGCGTGGATCAAAGGTCAGGCGCCAATGATTCCAAAGGATATTCTTTATCGATTTTCTCGGGATTTTCATAACAAAACTTTAAAAAATCATTTCCTAAATATTTTTTTATTTTATTTGATGAACCTAATTCCTGAATTTCCTTGTATTTGCAGCTAATAATGAATAACCCTGTATATCTAATATCTATACTAACCTATACAAGATAGTAACAAAGTTTTCCTCTTTATAATATTAGTTAGAAAACTTTGTTTGTTTAATTGTAATCTATGCTGGACTTGTTTTTAAAAATCTTTCACCATTTGAAAGCTACATTATCCACGAGTAACATAGGCTGAATTTTATTTTGTAAAAAAATAGTGTTCCTTAGAATATTTGGGTTTTTCGGACACAAGGTGTAAAAAATCAACCATGCAGAAAAGTTGCTTATATATTTTTATAATATTCGGGTAATAGGCATGAAGACAGTAATCAAGTATCGCCAAAAAATTTATCTGATCTAATGAAAAAGGATTCAAAGATTTTGAAAAATGTATTTATACTCTTATTAATGTAAAGATTGACAATTTATTTGATAATAAAAATCTACAAAATACAACAATCCGCCATGATAGCTAAAACACCGGTCAGAGCGAATTACGTCACGTTTACGTAAACGTCATTCTGATTTAGTACAAAAGCACCAATGTTTACTGTTGATATACTAACACCGTGACGTAATAACAGACGCCATGACACCAGCGAGCGTTTTGGCGTGAATTTGAAAATTTCAATTTAAATGTTTTTTTATTACACAAAAACCTTAATTTTCTACAGAAATATGATATATTTTAGACATAATAGATACTTCTGAACATGATAGAAGAGAATTTGAAAATTAGTCGTCAGGCCTATTCTCTTTTTTAGAGAAAAATCTACGGGTATTCGGCAGCCTCCCGACGAGAAATGAGCTCAAACTTTTCCGGCAAAAATGTAAAATTTCTCACCTTGCTCTGAGTTTAGTTGAAGTGTAAAAATTGAGCCACAGCCCCATCAGAAAATAGCTGCACCAGTCACTTTAAATAACATTATTAAATGCATGCTTATGTATAATGCATTATTTTAGGCAAGAGGGAGATCAAGAGGCAAACCTACTCCTTTTTTATTTGAAGTCGGAGAACTGTCCACAGTAAGGCAAAATAGAAACTACAAGAGAGAAGAAAGACTGCCCTGCAGTGGGACACTACTCACAGGCTTTTTCTTCTTCTTCCTGCTCTTATCACGCGTTTAATAATAATAATAAACTTGGTTAAAAATTACAAATTACTCCATAAATAGAGCATTTCTCTGTGGCAGTCAGAGCGAAATTCCTAGAAACACTAGTTGTTGTTGGAGCGACTCGATGTTATTTCAGTAAAGCCGTTTCAAAGTGCGTTCATGTTGTATAAGTGTTCGCTATCGCTGGAGTTACTCTTACGATGAAAATAAACACTGTTGTTTGTTTAACAAACATTTTATACCTCTATTTATAAATAATAATAAAAAATAAATAAATATTGCGGACAATCCACACAACACTATCTAGCCCCAAACTAAGCGGAGCTTGTAATATGGGAACCAGATAGCTGATATTTACTTATAAATATTTGTAAATACATACTTACATAAATACAATAAAACACCCAAACAGAGAACAAACATCTATGTTTACCACACAAATATTTGTTCTCGGTGGGGATTGAACCCACGACTTACGGCTCAGAAGGCAGAGCTACTACCAACTGAGCTGAGAGGCCAGTCGATATATTTATTTATTTATAAACTCGGCATGAATCGAAAACACAATTTTAAACGTACAAATATGGTGGGGCTGTGAGCTGTTTAATAACACCCTGTATACAATCGCAAAGACTATTATCTTGACCTACTTACCTACGAAACAATAGGATGGTATTACCTACTTAAGTAACATACAAGCGTCTTACGAACTGGGCTTTCAGGCTTTCATCTCACTAATACTACACTAATTACTTCTTAAGACCCGGCTACGTTAATGCGATAAAACAGCGATGTGCGATAACATGACAGCGATACAAGCATCTGCAAGCTGAGGGACTTAGAGTGGAGAGTGAGTAGGAGTTGGAGATATATTTGGTAATAAAGTGGATCTGAATGGAGACTTATAATTGTAGATCTTAGTGGAAAATCCAATATAGGAAAAACGTTATTGAGTCACTACTTCTTGCAAACCAGTGTAGTAAAAGGATTTAAAGTGCACCCCAAAGAGGCCCCTTTCGTGCACTTGACACATGTCAAACTTTTAGGTTCTACGATATGCCGGTTTCCTTAAACTCATTGGTGCACGACTGGATTAGAAACCACGACCTTAGGATCGGAAGGCGGGGCCCCTACCACTAGACCACCAGTGCTCATAAAAGCTATTGTGCTGACCCCAGGTGAAGTGGGATAAGGGTGAGAAAATTATGTTGAGTGATGCTGAAACATTCACTGAGGTGTAGTTTGACCCGTTGTGTGCAAGCCGAGCTCCTGAAGTTGACAGTAAAGTTACTAGAACTCTTTATTATGCAACGTTGCTTTTAGAACCTAATTCTAGAAAATACTCAGCTTTATTTTTGCTCTTAGCCAACTTTTCTCTTTATAGCTTCCGCAGTCGGTTTACTTGCATGTTGTGATAAAATATAAAATCATATAATATAAAATCGCTATTTCGAACGAATAAGAGCCCCATCTGTTCAGAGGCTACATCTGATGTAACAAAGAGAGACTCAGAGGTAATAGATCGCACATCTAGGCGATGGCGATCAACTGAAACGCTGTCAAATATCGCTGTCATGTTTGACAGCTTTTCAGCTAAACGTCATTATCGCCTTTAGCGTTACATATTCGGAATAAAGGCATTTTATTCATTTAATTTATTAAATGTCATGTAATTTTTTTTTAATAGCTTATGGAACAAACGTATGGCCTACCTGATGTTAATTGGCCTCACTAATAACAAAGCACTCGCCACATGACACGTGAATTTTAGAATATAAATACTAGCGCATGTTTAGTTCAAATTTTTAGCGACAAGGTTAGTCTATATACACAAAGGTAGTTAGAGGTGGAATGTTTTCGGGTTATTCCGAACGTGAAAATAATTGGAGCTACCACTACCAGTAGGTCTACCACAAGCTCTGTCTGGCTCTGTATCCGGTTCTGGTTTTGAGTCTGTGTGATTGCTGACCAGTGTATTATACTGTATGTGTGACGTTTCGACGTAGGATTTATTTAGTCAACACTCACACACTCAAAACCAGAGCCAGAGACAGAGGCAGACAGAGCTTGTGGTAGGCCTACAGAGAGCATACACTAACCGAGCTTCGAATTCCACAAACATTTATATTTCTGACTTTTCCACGGCTTTGCCAACGTGTGGTAACTATTTTTTGAAATACAACCATTATAACTTTCCAACTCGCGAGAGGTATTTTTACGCCTTCTGAAAGCGCATTTTAAAACAACTGCTATTTCTCATTAAAATACCTACATTTTGGCTTAGCAAACAACTAAGAGAAGAAATAAATACTTTCTCCCCAGAAATTCTAACCTAAATATTTTGAACCAACCCGCTGACATTTCATAACAGTTTTATGGCTCCCCTAAACTATCACTTACACGCAAATAAAAAGGAAGACCCATCCCATTACCATAAACGGGAGCAATTTTTCACAAGACAAATTATAGGTAGTAAAATGCGAAATAGCACGACTACGGCGATGTTTTAAAAAGAAATAAATCTAGCACAAGGTTTTAACGATAAATTACTTTGAAGTTACGCTGCTACAGAGTAGCGCTACGGCGTAGAAGTTTCGTAGAAGCTCTCATAAAAAATGTAGCTATAACGAATACCAATATTTACAAACAGACAGACAGACAGACATGACGAATCTATAAGGGTTCCGTTTTTGCCATTTGGCTACGGAACCCTAAAAACGTTACCGTGCTCACTAGACTAAAAATCAACGGACGGCTAAAATCAATAGTCCTAGAATGTTTGGATGGTAGATCAGGTCTATCACAAGCTTTGTCTGGCTCTGGTTTTGAGTCTGGGTGAGTGCTCACCAGTGTATTATACTGTGTGTGTAACATTTCAACGTAGGATTTATTTAGTCAACACTCACACAGACTCAAACGCTACAGCATTTTTATTCCACCCTGGCTTGTACTAAAACAAGGAAGGCCATCTCGAAAACATTCAGATTTCCCCAAAATGTACTAATGGAAGCGAAACATTTCTATATTTTGCTTGGAAATATACCTCTCTTGAATAATTTATGAACTGTGGCATATTTTGTCTCGCTCCAGCACATTATTTTTTGTATGTTTGTCTCCCGGGTTGGTGAATAACGGCTTTATTACGGTTTGTGAAAGATCACGTCTGCATTTATTACAGCGGTTGGGGAAAATTTCTGGTTTCAGGGATTTTTCATTATTGGAAAAACCCAAAACGATTGCTTTTTCTTTCCATTACTCATATTTTTTAAGTAAACAGAAATAACTCGATGTATTTGAAAAATCAAATAAAATAGGCTACTTTTTGAGGAAACTCGCAAGGCAAATTTTATGAGTTAGTTCATCAGAAAAAGGTTTGTTCACGGTGATGATCTCACAGATTTTTTATCAAATTCACCAACAAGTTGACAGGCTTTTGCATGTTGACAATTCAGTGGGGTGATAGCGTATCTTTTGTTGCAATCGAAACCTCTGGTATAATTTTTTTTAATATAAAACTCTTACGTTACTGACTGACTGACAATCAACGCGCAGCCTAAACGAATTGTCTTAGGAGTATGAAATTTGGAGGGTAGATTCCTGGTGCAGGGTAGGGGAGCACTAAGAAAGAAATTCCTGAAAATCAACCCCTAAAGCATCAGCGGGGTCAGCGGGGGTTGAAATTTGTATGGAAAAGCCTTAACGCGAACGAAGTCGCGCGGGATTCCACTAGTTATTTATACAAAACTTTTCTTTGACAAGGAACGATTGCAACAAGACTGAATGCTGACGTAATAAACATGAGACAGCGAATATGAACTTCGCTTTGTAAAAATAGTATAGCAACAGATAGATAGTGGTCGAAAAATGATGACAACAAGAGGTGATCGTTGTTCCTTGTTAGTATAATTTATTTGTTAATATTAAACTTTGAATGGCCTCTCAGTTTGTATTGTATTGTAAGTCAGTATTATTAAAATTAAAACAAAATAATAAAAAATAAACTAATAATTAAAGTATATAAGTATTATATCAGCTATCTGCAGGACTACCATGAGCTCCATATGGTTATGGCTATGGCTATCAAATTGTGTATAGATAGGCTGACCGCACACATTAATTTTTTTCTTGGGTTTGAATGTGTTGACATTGTTGATACAATTTTGACAACCATAACCATATGGAGCTCGTGGTAGCACTGCTGGTTCCCATAGTACAAGGTCTGCTTAATTTGGGGCTAGATAGTGTAGTGTGGATTGTCCACAGTAATTATTTATTAGCATTAAACTTTTGATTGCAACCGATTTAAACAATTGCTCAGCTATTGTCTATCCAATTCACAAGCTTCATCTCGAGTGCTTACCAACAATCTAATCACGAGACGCCTTGTTTAGTTAATACCTAGTAGTTATCTTGCACTGTGCAGTTTAATTAGATCCAAAGCCAACCTGCTCAGTCTCGACCATACACACGCACATTCAATCTCTCATCTGGAGCCTAATTCTCGGGCTAACCGAGATTTTCAATCTCTTAAGAGGGCATCACACAGGACACTCTCCATACAAACGTAGTCTCCTATTTCCTCCCTGGATAATGCCTCTTGAGTAACCATTTTTTCTCATAAAATCCAGATCTGCTATACAGTATGTTTTCCTTTTTTTGGTGATATTTTCTTTATCAATAAGTTAGTAGTAGTAGGTAGTAAGAGTCGCCTGTGTGATTCCTTCTTATACACATTGGCATTGCACAACCCCGCATTTTTTTTACGTTTTCCGCATATATCGTAGCTGTCGAGGCTTCTACGTCGTTGATGAATTACTCAAGAAAATCTGCCATTCTCTCTTCGAAAAGAAACAAAAAAATAAAATTGCAAAATGATCTGAGATGAGCCGAGAATTAGGCTCCAGGGGAGCAATTCTAGCAACACAAATCACTCAAGCGGTCGCTGAATTCAAAGTAAGTTGTCAATTTTTGTTTCAAAAGTTTAAAAATGGAATGCGCATTCAGCGAACACTCAATCGAGCCGTGTTGCCGGATTAGCTGTATCTACAGTTCTTTCCGCTCTCGACAGTCCACATCATTTCTTTTACTTCGTTTCGGGAAGCGAATAAATAACAATGATAAACGACCAACAAAACCACTGGGCTCTTTACAGCTGCGTTGCTTCAGTGGTTTTTCATGTCGTGGCAAGTCCACCAGGACTAGAAAAGTAACCATCTGAGGGTCGTGGAATGTGGCCGGTGAAATAACTTTATATAAGCTATTTGATATGCAAAAAAAGATAAAAAAAATCGTTAGATATTCAACCGCAAGAAACCCAATATAAAATATATTTTTTCTACATTGCCAATGAGCGTTATAGCGTTATTAGCCAATAGTCAACATCAAAAACGTTTTTGAGTTTTTTTTTTCCGGCCATGTTCGTAGTACTCTACTCCATCTTAAGTTTATGACACTAGCATGAAACGGACACTGGCAGAATTGTGGCATCTAGTCGCAGTAGCCAAAAAAGAAGAAGTGAAGTGAGATTTTTTTTTTTAAGTTTTTTTTTTATTTCGAATCTCAATCAGGCAATTAATAGATACTCTTTTGTCAATGACTTCGTTTCACTGGCTTCAAAACAGTGTCAACCACTAAGTGCGGATCCATACGCGTATATGGAAGTGCTCAAAGCTTGTTCATTTGCTCACCGACGCGGTAGTAATTGCGCAAATTGTGTTCGAACCACGTTTGAATACATCATACGCTGTAGCGAACTAACTAGATGCTAGTAGATGCCTAGATTCTAAATAAATTGTTCTAGGTAATGCTAAAACAAGGGAGAGCTAGTATAAACACATTTATTTACACACAGAGGCTCAGACTCGAGCACTGTTTCTGAATACAGGCTTTAGAATACAATATAACACCCAGACAGAAAACAAACATCTGCGTTCACCACACAAATAGTTCTCGCTGGGGGTCGAACCTACGTCCTACGGCGCAGAAGGCAGTGTTACTACCAACTGAGCCGTAACGCTTTACGCTTGGCTTCTTTAATGGCGCGGGTGGAAGCCTTGGCTCACATCCTAAAATACTGGAAATTTTGAATATTAGATATTAATGCATTTTTTGATGGAACTGCTGGAAGGGGAAGACCTAGGCGCATGTATCTCGATCAGATCGCAGACGTTTTAGAGAAAGGCCAGGTTAGGAGTACCCTAAACCGACGAGCATGTATGAAGAATGTTATGAGAGTGAATGAAGCGAAAGAGTGTCAGGATCGTAGCAAGTGGAAATCCGTGATCTCTGCCTACCCCCATGGGAATAAGGCGTGATTTTATGTATGTATGTATGTAGATATTAATGCTATATCAATATCCTTTGAAGAATAACTGCTTTCGAATAGCGACCAGCTGGCATACCATGAGCTTCATATGGTTATTGTTATGGCTGTCAAAATTGTGTCAACAGTGTCAACACATTCAAACCCAAGAAGAAAATGTGTGGGTCAGCCTATCTATACACAATTTGACAGCCATAGCCATAACCATATGGAACTCATAACCATGTGGTAGCCCTGCATGAACCGGATGACAAAACATGCCATGGACGCCTGCCCTCCTGAAGGGCCAACTAAGAATATCAGAATATCAGCAGTGGCCATGCATTTTCCTGCCGTGAAGCAGCATTGCTCTGTTTCGGTTTGAAGGGTGTGGGTGAGGGTGAAATTACTGCCACCTGGAGCTGAACATTTGAAATGCCCCAAGCTGGACGAGGGCACGTTCCTAACGTGCGTGACCTACAAGGCAATGCTTTGTTGTGGGCAATGGTTGCCATTTAATATCATGCCTCATGTCATATGCTTGTTACAACAGTTAGTTGTAAAAAAAAAATCAGCGGGGGAATTCTTGAGGCTGATGATGATGAAGATTATTTATGCAATAAATTGCCTTCCTAGTGTTAACCGGTTTTGGGAATAGGACATCCCTAATCGGATCAAGCAAGGGATGACATCTCTAGTGGTGGAAAAAAGAAGAGGAAGAAAGATGGCGTCATGATGTGTAGTTGTATTGTTTGCCGTGTAATAAAAGAACACAGAGTTGTAGGTATAATCAATGAAAAGTTTACGCCGTAACACTAGTATAATATATGTTTTCCCTGTAAAATGCGCCGGAAAGGAGATAATATCAAAAAACTGATTTAGGGCGCCATTTTCTCAATATGGCGGTGCGAGCGGCAAACATACGAGGTGGCAAAGTTGAAATTTGGAAAGAGCATATCAAAATCTATAAAATTGCCAATTTTCAAAACTCCCGGAAAACTTTCCAGGTAACCTCTATTTTTTCGACCGTACTATAGTTAAAATGTACGCTGCATGGTAAATTGATATTGTTCCAACAAGAGGGTAACATTTATTTTTTTCTGATTATGTTCATTTATTTACACAAAGAAACTTACAATTAAACAAATATTTACAAAATGTACAAAATACACAAGAAACAGTTGAGCTATCTGCAGATCGTTACAAACGATCTAGAGATAACATTATTTTCACGCTCGCCCAAACAATTCTATACAGCAAACAGTTTCAAACCGCTGCTACATAACCTAATCTACATGGTTCCAAATTATGTACAGTGAGCTGTATTTTGGCTGTATGTATATTGTATATTCCACTGAGAATAGGTAAACATTAGGCACTGGAATCACGTTTGAATATTCGATGGAGCATAGGTAAACATTAATGGAACTACACGCTTGTGCACAATTAAATTGGGCTCTATTTTAGATGCTTAGGTAGAATACTATTTCTTGTTATAATTAATAGTAGTGTAATCCTACTAAGGCAGTTGTTAGGGAATAGGTTTTATTTGCATGCTCGATTACAGTGAAAAGATAGACTGCGTCAAGGATGACATGAGCAGGAAAGGAGTGAGCACTGAGATGACGAATGATAGAGGTGAGTGGAAGAAGAAAAGCTGTTGTGCCGACCCCATGCAGCGTGGGATAAGGGCAGGAAGATGATGATGCTAGATTACAGTGATTTGCTGAACATTTTTAACCGACTTCCAATCAAAAAGGAGGAGGTTCTCAATTCAGTTGTATTTTTTTTTATGTTTTTTACCGCATAACTTCGTCATTTGTGAGCCGATTTGATAAAATATTTTTTTATCTGCTTCCAGATTGGTACCATTTTAATTTTATTAAAATCGGTGTTGCCATTTTTTTTTAAATAATTTTTTAATGTTTGTATCTGCATGCCTCCGTCATTTATGATCCGATTTAGAAAATTATTTTTTTATTTGGAAGGTTATTTTTACGTCCAAATTGTCCCAAACAAATTTCATTAAAATCGGTTTAGCCGTTTGGCAATGAAGTCTGTTTCACTTGTTTTTTAAACTTATAATTATTTAAAAGCAAATGAATTAAAATGTATTCTAAATAGCTTTTTCTTGCTAAAAATATTGCTTACGGTGGAGTTTAAGTGTGAATGCAGTATAAAAACTTGTCTAAAATACTAACATATCTAAACCAGTGGCGTTAGCGTGGGCGAACTACCACTCCCCTGCAGTTGACACCAAATTGACGTAAAACTTTTAACGAGCTTCAGAAACTAGCAGTTTATAAAAGTTTTTATTTTTATTTTATCTGGGAACATAATAAAAGGAAGCTTTTACGCCATAGATAAATTTAATTGAATGTTGTACATTTTGTAATAGTTGTAAGTTTTTATGTGTTAATAAATATGACGTGATTGAATCTTTCGTCGAACAAACGCACAAATAAAATGTTCTGTACAGTCTCCCAGCTAAAATTTCCGACCTTACTTAGTACACGTCTCTACGCACATAAACAACTAGATACCCTCAAAATATCAAGTCACCACGATAAGCGGCTGTTTTATGTATTTTGTTTCAAATCTAAATTATGTTAGAACAAAGAATCTCATAGTACCTATTCACAAAAGATTGGACTCTTGAAGGGTTGGCGATTTATAAAGGCAGTAGTCGGTAGATCGCAAGGGAATAGATAATTTGCGAGACAGTACACCCAGTAACGGTGGACTTCTTCAGAATGCTAATGAGAATGTCTTACGTTTGATGTGGTGTCCGTAGATCTTTGTTATCCATATTTAATATCTTGTACAAATGTAGATCTGTTGTTGAAATGAAATGAAAAAAATATTGGCTGTATGTTAGAAATTTAAGTATCTGCTGTGGATTTTTTTTTAAATAAATAAAAAGATACGTGGTAAGAAGCGTGGATCAGATGACGAGAAGGTATTTGAGAGGATTACTCGTATACCTTAATGATAAAATTCTTCAAGCGGCTAGTGAGAATCTTACCAGAAAAACCCGAACCAAATAAACAACTTTTCTTCTTCTCATTCGCTTCACTCTTGTCAGAGCGGTCGTGATCATCATGAATATAATATCTTATGATTTCTTTTTACCAGGGGCTGTGGCACGCCTCACGATACCTCGCCACTTCTCCCTACATGTTGTCATCCGGGAGCACTCTTGTAAGGTTCCACCCACTGCTGATTTGACCTAATCAGTCCAACGCATAGGAGTACGCGTAGGAAATAACTTTTAATATGATTTAATTTACCAGAGCGCTTGGTGTGGTGTCCATAGAGACGGTTCAAGTCCAGCGCAGACACGGTATGCGGGAGCGCGCAGCTCACGGCTGCCAGCGCCGCCACGCATGCCACCACTCGACAAGAAGACATCCCTGTTGGCAAACAAACAGAATAGCTTAGGCTACGTAGACAATCCCGCAGGTTACAGATCAGAGGGTCTACTACCTGCACTGTGTGGGTCTAGAGAGGGAAGGTGCCCTAGTGTTCAGGGTGCCTTCAGATGAAGAGGAAATGGCTTCAGCTCTTCCTTAAGATGGGTCCGTAAGGATAAGCGCTGACGGGGTTGTGGAACGAAACGAAACCATGACATCGTCCACCCCGCAAATGTAGAGGAACACCCCAGGGGTTTTAGTCAGTAGCAAGAGTCTGACTTAACCCACTAGTTCCTACGGCTAGTGGGTATCCATAAAGAATATACCCTGAGCAACAAAAAAGGCTAGGTAGACAGTGACTCTGTCAAGTTCCGGCGCAACATCGGACCATTCGTCAGGTGAGGAGTGGTTTGATGATGCCCTGGCACTGGCACTGAGGTGAGAGAAGGAACATCTGTGGGTTTTTAGTTAGTATGCTGTCAGCTTTTTTTTTTGTATGACGGAGAATCTGACATCTCCTCCTATTCTTCCCCAAGTATGAGGCAAGAGTAAAGCATTTCCCCCGTAAAAAAAAAGTTGGTCAGTCTGGCTGGATTTCGCGGTCGAATCTTACAGGGAACCCATAACCCATGCAGTCAACGAGCTAATGCGTCATCAATGACGCAAAACTAACTAACGCCAAACTATTCGTCACGCGATGATTCATTCAAATAGTTTGGCGTTAAGCTTTAAAACTAAAAAGAACCAACGATAAAAATACTAGGAAACCAGACCCAGCTAAGTGCTTTGACAGTTTACGGAATTCTGTCCCTGGAGGACTCACTAAGTTGGAGTGGCACCGCACTGGAACCTCACTGCTATTTATATTTTTGTTTTGTAAAAGGATCATAGTAAAACGGTAGGAACAAAGCCGTAGTTTGTTACCTGTTCTTCTAGGCTTGTTCGCGTGGAACTATCACCTAGATTCACCAGCTTTCGTTTCAAAGTGATCCTTGTGATACAATTGAGTTAATAAATTTTACATTGTAATTGAAGGCAGCAGCTGTCGAATCGTGGCTTTTATATAGTTTAAGTTCCCTTGGTAAGTAATTTACATAATCACACATTGGTTTTGGTCACGTGAACGCTGCCTTCACGGCAAGTAGGTACAGTGTCAATATCAATAAACCCTTTTAGGTGAGCAAGCTAGTTATTACACAAAAAAAAATACAACCGAATTGAGAACCTCCTCCTTTTTGATTGGAAGTCGGTTAAAAAGACGAGTGTCACAAATATGCCGCCTATCATCATGCTTTAAGGTACAGTAGGCCTGCCATGAGCTCTGTCTGGCTCTGTCTCTGGTTCTGGTTTTGAGACTGTGTGAGCGTTGACTAATTAAATCCTACACGTCAAAACGTCACACACACAGTATAATGCACTGGTGAGCACTCACACACACTCAAACCCAGAGCCAGAGACAGAGCCAGACAGAGCTCATGGTAGGCCTACAGTTTTTGAAGTCTGAAATGTGAAACTCAAGCATAACAAAAGAATTGCTTCAGCTTGATAGGAAGATTTACATAATAGTAGTATTAAATTGTGACTAGCCGATTATTTTAAACTCATTATTCCTCTATATTGTGCAAAGTTTGAACAGGGAATTAATTTGTTCTCAGCGCTGGCCTTCTATATAGTAAGATAATATGTGTGTGGGCTAACACTTACTAAGCCATATGCAAAATAAGGGTATTAATAGGTATATCTAGGTTTAGGTACGCATGCCTATTTGAATAAAAATACGAAGGGTACAAAATCACTTTACTCCAAATATCTTCGAGCCCCTAGTCATTAGCCACACATTCACATGAATTGTTAAATATATTGGTCTTATTCAGTAGGTATTACGTAATATAGAAGATTGTGTTCAGTGAAAAAATGTTTACTTAGGATTCATATTTTTTACTTCACTCAACGTTATTGGAGAATGAATTATATACGAGCTCTTCACCGCAGGATGTATATAGGTAGAGTTTGCAAAAAAAGTTGTATTTTTTATTTATTTGGTCTTTGTGTTAATCCAAAGATCAAATAATAAATATTTTTTGACGTGACAACGTCTTATAATTCGATGTAGCCGGCTGCACGCACAAAAAACATGACTCATGCGGCGTTACCTCGCTGTGAGGCGTTCCATTTAAGACTTCAAGTGCAAGCGAGAGCGCAGAACGAGCGACAAAGAGCAAGGAATATAATACTCTCTACGAGAGAAGAACCATAACTCCATACATAAAAAGTGTAGACGAAATATCGCATAGACGCTAAGGCCATCTATTAGGGATCCCACAGTAACTGCGAGTGCTGGCGAGTTGGCGGGTAGTTTGACATTAGTACCTACCTACGCCCTACTGTTATTGCAATACTATAGGTAGGTATAAAATAAAACGAAATCATGATGATGCTTCGTTTATTGGTCTAAAATCTAAATACATAAATTGTTGTATAACAAACAGAAGTACAATTACTATATATTATTAACACAGCCAAATTCAACGTGAAGTATTTGTCAATAACCGCAACAATATAATCGTAAATTCAATTTTTGTTTTTATTAATGAAATAGTAATAACTATCAGGATTGAACATTGTAGGCAAGATCTCAAATCAACCATAATAAATATATTTGGACAAGAACAGATTTTTTATTTGTTTTCTCTTCAGAACTGTTCTCACACAAGGTCACTATATTATTTCTCACTTTTTTACTAACTAGTCTCAACCACAGTGTTGTTGCTTCAAGCAAACAGATACGACGGGGAGAAGATAGTAAACATATATTTGTAGAAGCTTTCATCACAAACTCTAGAAAAACTGAAAAACTCGAACAACAAAACAAAAACTTTGTTCAGATGAAGTTGACATTTTGTTAAAATTAGGGTTGCCATCCAACAAATCTATCAAAATATTGATATCGATCCTTGACATCTCACTTTGTTGAAAATAATCGATTATTTTAAATATTGAGCTTATTAATGTGTAGGTTTTTCATAAACTAATAAATAAACTTTTCATTTAGTAATTTATTAATTAAAATAAGTGTAAACATATCATTTACATGTAAATTTAACTTTAGAAAATAAAGTTAGTATCGATATTAATAATCGTTTTCATCGATTGTTGATATTCATCACAAGGCTTTTGTATAATGGTAACTTTTTCTTGTTCTGTCTCGTTTCCTCTTGCATATTCAATATCTTCTCCCTCACTCACTTCGATTCCATATTTTGTAGTCTTCACAGCTTCAAACAAAGTTATATGACCCTGACAAAGAGGCACAATCGGCCTCCACGTTCAGCAGCGTTCAACATCTGTCTCTCTCCTACTTGAGTGAGCGATACCGCGTGGACAGCTGTATGTCGTTGTCACGTTCAACTATCGTCAGTAAACCGACTTTACAGACAACCGATTTTTTTTGACACGCTTAAAATCCTTTCACCACACTGGTTTTAAATGTATGACGTTCCGAATTTGGTTTGCTTATAATAGCTGAAAGTCGAACTTCAAGAAAAATATCGAAATTCATATTTAAAACTAGTGACCCAAACAATATTTGATCTAAACCCAGAATGTTCGTTTACTTTTGTCACTGACCGTACTTAGGGGTACCCAACAATTTATATATTTGTTATTCTGTGCTCGATTTTCTAATCCAAAGTTATAATTTGATTCTGAACAACTTCCAAAGCGTCCATTCGTATTATGTTGTTAATATGTTCTAAAATGAAATATTAATCCTAGAGAATACGAGTGTATGAAGCACAACAGTGAAATGAGACAACTGTAGGCTTACCATGAGCTCTCTCTGGCTGTCTCTGGCTATGGTTTTGAGTCTGTGTGAGTGCTGACCAGTGCATTACGCTGTATGTGTGACGTTTTGACGTAGGATTTATTTAGTCAACATTCACACAGACTCAAAACCATAACCAGAGACAGAGCCAGACAGAGCTCATGCCTACTGATTAACTCAAGGCGGATTTTACCATCTCTTTGGCCCGGTTTTACGGGTGGCTGATTGCGAAATCGTTCATGACAGTGGTTTAACGTGATTTTTGGGGCTACTCCCACGCCTCGATTTTTCCTTCTCAATGCCATGAAAAAAAAAAAAATGAGTTGCTACTCCACAACAAGTACAATCACTCAAGTACAGTCCACACGAAGCTAGAAGCATGAACATTAAAACATTTGCCCCATTACTTACAATCTTTTTTCAAAAGATAATCAGTGTTTAAGCAACTGTCATCTCTTACCCTTCGCCTTGTCAAACAGTGCAGTGCGTCACACCTAATGGCCCGAACACACCTAGTTCGCTGGCGGTAGCGATCAGTGAAACGCTGTCAAATATCGCTGTCAGATTTGAGATTTGACAGCGAATATTTGACAGCGTTTCACTGATCGCTACCGCCAGCGAACTAGGTGTGCGCAGGCCTTAAGTAACGCTTGTAAATAAGGCCAGATGTTTGCTGTCTCTATGTACGCTCGTTGCGTTGGAAGCAGAACCACATTTTGAAAAAGGAAGGTTCAAATACGTCATGGCATTGGTTAGGAATCAATGTATTGAAAAAAAATTATCATTTGTATGCAAATGCAAAGAACTTAGAGAATGTAAGTGCATGAGATGCGGAATGGTCTATCCCACATGATCATATGCAGGGTTTTCTACCTTTAAAATCGAGCGAAATTCTCTACTACTCTTCTATCGAACGAAGCAAGTCGTCAGCGTCGCCACAGAGGTCTTAAATAGAATCAAGCTATTCAAGCCCCGTTCAAGAGCCATTCAACCCATTCAAGACTACCTTGGGGAATGCAACGAGAACTTAAATTAGCTCGCGGCTTGAGCACGACATAATGGAATTGAAGCTCTGTTGCCAACTTCCAAGTTACCGAGCTAGTAATTACGTGGTTTGCATTTGAAATTGCGAGAATGGTGGCTACGAGGCGGTTTTAATTACAAAGTTTGTTTTCGTACAAAATAAATGTGTTTTCTTCAATACTCAACAATTATATTTATTGAGTAAACATGGTTTAGTTTAGGTACATACTTCATACATAGTTCTTAGGCGTAAGTCATGTATTACTGGACTCTGTATAGGGTAAAGTAACATGGTGGTAAAAGCCGAGGTGGTTCTTTCTTGACTTCTTGGTTTATGGCTTTTTTGGTTTAACACTCTGTCAGAATCTTCTTTCTTCAGCTTTGCGCGTATTTAAGCATTTTGTGGTGGTGATCAATGAAACGTTGCCAAATACCGCCTTAAAGTAAACAGGCCTTTGCCTCTATTGTAGATGGTTTATATAGCGTCAGGGGCAACTGGTGATTACTCATGCCCCTTTACGGGAAGCTATAGTGCCTTGGACAGGATTTTAGATGGAATAGGCTTGCTCAGCACCTGTACCATCCTGACAGCTTACTTGACCTAGCCCAGTCCACAACAGCAGGTTCAGTCATGCCGCCGCCAGAATAAATTCAAATTATTACCTACTGATATAACGAAAATTCTTTATTGATTATAGCTATACAACTCTGTGTTCTGTTATTACACGGAAACAATGCAAAAACCCATAACGACGCCATCCTCTTTTTTTTCCATCACTAGAGATGTCATCCCTTGCTTGATCCGATTAGGGATATCCTTTAGCTTTTTGATCTCCGTATATTTTGTGTGGAAGATGTTTGCTAAATAATAAGATATATTTTTGAATGTGTTCTTTTAATTAAACATAAAACGAATAATTATTACAGTTAGTTAGCGTGACCGCACTAGGAGCGAGTGTTACGAAAGAGTGTTCCGATAGACTGTCTTACGGTAGAGTGTCTTACGATAGAGTGACGAATTTGTCACTCGGTCAAGCTTTTATAAGCTTTAATAACATAAACAATATGAATGTAGCTTTGTTTACAATGGTAACGCTACATCTACATCCCACATAAAAAAAAAATTATAACATAATTTAAAAAGTAGGTATATAAAATAAAAATTTAAAGTTTATAAACTTGTTACAAATACAAACTAACTTGATTATAGTTAAACATTGCTCGACTTAAACATATCTCCTAAAAAAAAATCCTACTAATAATATTAATACTTAATGTGATATAGAGTTCATGGTAATTATAACGTACACTGTGGCTAATGTTCTGAAAATCAAAAGGTCTCTTTTTAGAACAAAGATACTTAAACGCACACTACACTTTTGTTATTGTTAATCACTGTTTATACTACACTTGAACACTTTTTGTGGACCGCCGCCGATGTCAAGTGGTTACATGGCACCCCTGCTGAGTGCGTTACGCGGCTGGCACAAGGTGCTGACTTTTGAAGTGTACAGTAGCTGTAAATAGGCCAGTCCCTTTGTTCCCAAGTGCGTGAATGAGTAGTCCTGAATGATCTTTGTTTATAACCGCGGTATTGTTCGCTGTTGGTAATAGTGAGCACTTGATAAGCTAGAGTCAAATATCAAACCGCACAGTCTTTTTAACCGTCCGACCGGATCTCGTTATGACTGGAGCTGTTGTTTTCACATCAAATGTCGGCGGACCCATTTCATCAGGTTGCCGAGGAGTTTTATTTGGGTTACTTAGTGGCGTTGTTGTTTCAACAAGTGTCGGACTCTGAGAAACTATTGTTTCTGGGGTCGCGTTGCTAGGTGTGTAGTTAATAGCGTAAGCTGGTTTGAGCCTATCTAGCGAAATAACGACTTTTCGAGAACCTATTTGAACTGTATAGAATTTAGGGTTCCGTTCTATTACTTTAAAGGGTCCCTCATACGGTGGAGTTAGTGATTTTTTCACTTCTCTTCTAACAAAGACGTAGTCCGTAGTTGTGAGATCCTTATGTACAAAAGTTTTTCTATGATCCGATTGCTTTCTTGCACTTGATTGTATTGTAGCCAATGTTTCCATTAAATTACGTGTATACTCAGCATCATTAATATGTGCTTCTGATGGTACGAAAAAATCTCCTGGTAGACGGATAGGCATTCCAAAGGTCATTTGCGCTGGGCTAAATCCTATGTCCTCTTTTATAGTTGATCTAAGACCTAAAAGTACCATAGGTAGCTCTCTCACCCATTGATTAGAGTTGTCGCAGCGTGACATGATTGATGCTTTAAGTGTGCGATGCATGCGCTCTACTTGTCCGTTTGCCTTAGGGTTATATGCTGTAGTGTGGATTTTTTCTATGCCTAGTCTTTTTGTTAATTGTGTAAAAAGTTGAGATTCGAACTGTCTACCTTGATCAGTTGTTATTTTTACTGGACAGCCAAATCTTGAAATCCAATGCTCTACAAATTTATTTGCTATTGTTTCGGCTGTGATATCCTTAATGGGTATGACTTCAGGCCATTTAGTGAAACGATCTATGATGGTGAGGCAATATGTGAAGTCTTCTGAGGGTATCAATGGTCCGATAATATCAATATGAACATGAGTAAATCGATTTGAATTTTCAAACTCTCCAAGTGGTGTAATTGTGTGTCTTTGGACTTTACGTTTTTGACACTTTATGCATTTTTGTATAAATTTAGCGACATCGTGGTTCATGCCGGGCCAAAAATAACGTTGTGTAATAAGGCGTCTTGTTGCAGTTACTCCTGCATGGCTTAGTCCATGAGTACATAAGAGAGCTTGTTCTCGGAATGTTGTAGGTAGGTATAAACGAGCTTGCGATGTTGATATCTCAAATATTAGTTCTCGTTCCGAGTATGGCATGATAATCGATTTAAATTGTAAATTATTTTTATTTCTCAACTCCTGTAACTCTGCATCTTCGATCTGGCTCTGGTACAGCAGCTCATAATCGAAGATATCAGGTAAATGGATTTCCTCTATTCTTGATAAGAAATCCGCAGCAGCATTCATTTCTCCTTTTATGTACTTTATTTCATTACAAAATTGCGCGATAAAATCAAGTTGACGTAAGCGTCTTGGTGAATCGGATTTCGACTCTTTTTTTGTTAGGGCGAAAGTAAGAGGTTTATGATCGGTCACTACTGTAACATTTCGTCCTTCTATGATATAACGAAAATGCTTAATACCCATGAAGATCGCTAAAAGTTCTCTGTCGTAGGTACTGTATTTAGTTTGAGCTGTAGTGAGTTTTTTTGAATAAAAACCTAGTGGTTGAAGTTCGCCGTTGATTGATTGGTGTAGTGCGGCTCCCATGCAGCTGTCTGAAGCATCAGTCATTAGCACTAAACTTGCTGTTGAATCTGGATGGGCTAGTAGTACCGCTTCGCTTACTAATTGTTTACATTTGTTGAACGCGTCTGTGGCTTCTGGTGTCCACACGATTTTAGTTTTATCGTTCTTCTTAGAATTGTGTAAGTATTTTTCTAACACAGATTGTACTTCGGCTGCTTTAGGAATACTGCTTCTGTAAAAGTTGATGAGTCCAAGAAATCGTCTTAGTTCCTGGATAGTTTCGGGTTTCGAATAGTCTGTTATGGTATTTACCTTTTCTTGGTTAGGTTTGATGCCATTGCAGCTGACGTGGTAGCCGAGGAATAGTAGTTCCTTCTTGCCAAACTCACATTTTCCGCTGTTTATTGTTATGCCGAATTGATTTAGTCGTTTGAATATTTCATCAAGATCTTTCAAATGCGTTTCCTCGTTTTCGGAAGCGATTAATATATCGTCTAAATAGCAGAAAGTATTTCTTGTGTCTTTCATGACGTTGTTTATGAAGCGTTGAAAGCTTTGCGCCCCATTGCGTAAGCCATAATTCATTTGTAAGAATTCAAATAATCCGAAGGGGGTTATTACTGCTGATTTAGGAATGTCCTCCGGTGCGATGGGTATGTGGTGGTATGCGCGTCGTATGTCAATTTTAGACATGATTGTTTTATCCCTTAAAATGTATGTGAAATCCATTAATCTTGGTATTGGATATCTATCGGGTTCTGTTATTGCATTTAATCGACGATAATCGCCGCACGGACGTAATTCGCCGTTTTTTTTATTGACGACGTGTAGTGCATTTGCCCACGGGCTAGTAGATGGTCTACATATACCCAACTCCATCATTCGTTCAAATTCTTCCTTAACTGCTTTGTATTTGGCTGGATTTAAGGGTCGCGCTTTCTCATATACGGGTGCGCCCTTTGTGCAAATATAGTGTTGCACATTGTGTTTGGGAATCGATTTGAATGATTCTAGTTTAGTTATATCGGGATACCGCAACAGTAGTGTATGGTATTTGTCTGTGGTATTGACGACTTTTATGGTAGGGAAATTATCCGAAATAGCTTGTATATTCTTGGAAATGTTGGTCAGCTTATCTATTAGTTTTCTGCCGTGTAGGTCAACTAATAGTTGATTTTTGGCTAGGAAATCTGCTCCGATGATTGACCGTTGTACGTCTGCTAAAATGAATGTCCAACGCATTGGGCGCCGGAGGCCAAGATCTAGAGTTAATGTTTTCACTCCATATGTTGATATTGGCGTTCCATTCGCAGCATATAGTGTATAGTCGTCTGGTTGTTGTGTTGGGCGTTTTTTGCACGCAAGTACGGATACGTCGGCACCGGTATCAATTAAAAAACGGTAGCCGTACTTATAATCCGTAACACTGAGGCGATATGTGTGATCGGCAACTAAACTCGCCGCATTAGTAGCCTGTTCTAGTTTAACGACCTTTTCTTGCAACATTGGTCGTGACCACATTTGGTGGCTTTATCCTCATATATGAAATGGTAGTAGCATTTGAAGTCGCTGTCACCAGGAACAGCAGTTTGATTCTGATATTTGATGAAATTACTTCTACCATGTGAATGTGATCTGCTGGTGCTACGATGATGCTCCTTTGATCGACCGCCTTTTCGCCGCTCGTTATCTATTTGGTTGAATTTATTTTTCAAAGCGGTTAATTCGAGCGTTAATTTTTTTAGCTGCTCTGTTACAGACGTCGATGATGATGATGACGGTGTTTGGAGTTGGAACACATCCGCAGGTCTCATAGTTTCTATAATTTTATCGGCAATATTGGCCGCCTGCTCAAGGTCAACCGTGTCGCATGCAGTGATTACGGGCCGTACACTTTGTGGTAGTCTGTTCATCCATAATATTTTGAGAGTAGATTCTGGTACTCTATTGCGACCTAACTCGCGCATCCGCCGCAGTAGTAGCGACGGTTTTTGGTCGCCGAGTTCGATTTCCGTGAGCAGATTTTGGAGCTGCTTGGTCTCCGACTCTTCGTAAGCTGATATGAGGCGGGCCTTTATACAGTCATACTTATGGTCTGTGGGTGGGTTCTCTAAAATGTCGCTTACTTGCGCTAACTCGACCCTACCCAGCTTAGCTATAACTAACTGAAACTTGTGCAAGTCACCTGCTTTTTGTGGCGCGACTATGGCATCGAATTGGTGGAACCAGAGTCGCGGCTGGTTGGTCCAGAAGGTGGATATCCTGGAGCTGATGGTGACAGCAGTGATGAGGCTGTCGGTGGATGGCTGCGCCTGCGCTGCGTACGCCGCGCCCTCCGGTCCAGGCTCCATGTTAAGCTTGGTGTGATCGGAGGTGGTAGTCATTGTAAAACTACTACTTGGCACAAACCACTGAATTTAATTTAAAATAGTCACTTGCACTTTCACGTTTAATTAGTACACTTTTTCTGGTTATCACATAATACGTGAATTTAAACCAGAAAAAAATGATCACGTCGGGGTCACCAATTTAGCTTTTTGATCTCCGTATATTTTGTGTGGAAGATGTTTGCTAAATAATAAGATATATTTTTGAATGTGTTCTTTTAATTAAACATAAAACGAATAATTATTACAGTTAGTTAGCGTGACCGCACTAGGAGCGAGTGTTACGAAAGAGTGTTCCGATAGACTGTCTTACGGTAGAGTGTCTTACGATAGAGTGACGAATTTGTCACTCGGTCAAGCTTTTATAAGCTTTAATAACATAAACAATATGAATGTAGCTTTGTTTACAATGGTAACGCTACAATCCTATTCCCAAAACCGGTTAATACAACATAATCTAACTAGCTAACATTTGATTAAAGGTACCTGGGGAGTAAATAAAAAAGAAGTAGCTTTTAAATAATAAAATGAACTACGAAGGGAAATACAACATTTTATTGATTCGCGTAACTTCAAAGGATTCGTTCAAAAACAGCCGAGCAAAAACCCTTTGCTAAATATTTGCTCTTGTTTCTAGGCACTCCGAAATTAGTGTAACAGACCGCACTTTTGTGTCCTTTCTGTCGTTCTAATGATGCCCCACGGAGACAGAGTCGACGATATAAAAAACATTTCCTTTTCGTTAGGTTTGGTAAAAGTTATAGAAATAGGTACGCAAAAAACACGCTCAAGTTTTTTGCGAAAAACTAAGGTAATACCTAACCTAGTCGTTCCCAAAAAAAATTTGTGAGTTAAACTGAGTAGCGTATAAAAGCTTTCTTTCTTACTATTTGATTCTTTCTTATTTCCTTTCTTATGCTTAAAAAAAAGGCGAGCTTTTACGATGGGAACCAGATAGATTGATATAATAAATAATATACCTATACTTTTTTGTAATTATAATAATACATACCACCTAGACAAAGTACAAATATCTGAGTTCACCACACAAAAAATATTATCGGAGGGGATCGAACCCACGGTCTCCGGCGTAGAAGGCAGTAGGCAGAGTTAATATCAACTGTGCCGTGACGCCTGGTGACGTGATGTATGGTACTAAATTCAAGAGCACTGTTATGATTAAAGCCACGGGCAACTCACTAGTATTCCAGTATAGTTTAATAAACAAATACCCCGCTTTGTAAGTCTTTTATGAGCTCGCTGTGAAACGGCCCGAACCGTTTTATAGACCACATAAACCGTTTGCTAAATTTGTAGGCTTTGCAGGAACGGATCTAATATCGGATGGAATGAATTACTTATATTTCATGTAATATAAGCGGTTAGCGCGGCCGTAATCAAATGCTGTAGGCCTACCATGAGCTCTTTCTGGCTCTATTTCTGTTTCTGGTTCTGGTCAGTTCTGGTTCTGCGTCTGTGTGAGTGTTGACTAAATAAATCCTACGTCAAAACGTCACACACACAGTATAATGCACTGGTGAGCACTCATACAGACTCAAAACCAGAGCCAGAGACAGAGCCAGACAGAGCTCATGGTAGGCCTACTGAATTTTAAAAAGGTTCAAGATCATCATCATCTGCAGCCCGAGTTAACCCACTGCTGGGTATAGGCCTCTCATTGCTCTTGTTATTCATCACAATTTTGGGCTACCCTCATCCATCCACGGCCCACGACGCTGACAATGTCGTCAACTCAACATGCTAATGGACGTCCAACGCCTCTCTTCCCAGTCCCAGTTTCTTGTGATACTAAATAAATAATGTGGACAATTAAAACACTATAATGCCCCAAACTAAGCAGAGCTTATACGATGGGCCAGATAGCTGATATATAATACCTACTTGTACACATTATTTTATTTGTAAATACATACTTAGAATACAATATACACAGACAGAGAATAAACATCTGTGTTCACCACACAAATATTTGTTCTCGGTACGGATCGAACCCATGACCTTCAGCGTAGGAGAGCTACTACCAACTAGCTACGTGCGTAGCTGGGAAGGTCTAGTATTAAATTAAGTAGACAGAGAGTTAGTATCAAATATGGTTGGGCAAATAACTAAGCAAAAAGAAATAAATTGACGGTTGTGTATTGTAGGCTTTTATTTTGATTGTTGAAATTATAGCTTCAGGGCCCTTGGAAAATATTAGTGCCGACCCCACTTAGTGTGGGATAAAGGCAAGAAGATGTTGATTAGAATTTACAAAAATATTATACTGAAGTTTATTAAGTTTTTCAACTGCTCACGTATAGTTGGCAGCCTTGTGCATAAACCAGTATCCCGTAAGATTACTTTGCAGTTTCCAATTGTTGTTCTTGTAACACAATCTGCATTCGAAGCGTACGGCGTACCTCAGGGATGTTCTAAGCTCTTGGTTTCCTATAATATTACGGTCGTTATATGTCCTCCGTAATGTTATGGGTGTCAAGATATGAGACGTTTGGTTCAAATAACCAATTATTTTCGACAAATCTTCAAAAATAGAATCTGTAGACCTACTATGAGCTCTGTCTGGCTCTGTCTCTGGTTCTGGTTTTAAGTCTGTGTGAAAGCTCACGTGTGCATTATACTGTGTGTGTGACGTTTTGACGTAGTATTTGTTTAGCCAACACTCACAAAGACTCAAAACCGGAACCAGAGACAGAGCCAGTCAGAGCTCATGGTAAGCCTACAGCTGTTCATTTTACAACATGAACATCATAAAAAGCTTTTATCATTACAAAATAGACCAAAGAAAAATGTGGAAAATAAAACAGTAAGCAAAAAGAATTTGTCCCATTTTCCAAACTAGGACACACACTAAAAAAATATAACCCTCTCGGGTTCAAAGCATTGGTATCGTTATAAAAATACAAACATCAACTACAAATGTTTTTCAGCAAACAAACAACACGAAATGCTCCCTAGGCCTTAGGAAAATAGAACGTTATTTTGTGGTAAATTACAAAGCTTGTACTTGCGTACCTCAAAACAGTATCATTTATATAATTCTAGCTACTTTTTGTTTCCACAAAAAAATAAAAATACATGTAGCCATTCGTGAGGACTCATAATTGGCTTCTCTGATAACCTAGACTAGCACTTTTCTATATAACCTAGACTAGATTAATAATTAGATAAGTTGTACAAACTCTTTCTAAAAAAAAAATTATAACAAAGCACTATATCCCCACATAACTTCTTTCACGTACGAAAACTGAGTCCAAGTCTAAAATTCAAGAATAAGAATGATGTTTATTTCCAACCAAAAAATATATATTACAGCTAGTGCGTGTTAGTGGTAATCCAACTACGTAGTAAGTATGGGGTTTTTCCTTTTACTATTACTCATACTTTAAGTCCTTATTGTTATCTAATGGACCTAATTTTAAATTAACGCAAATATTATTTCTATTTCTATCTTCTTCTTTAATTTAGGAGCTTAGCTCTTGTCGGGGCTTTGATGCAGTTTTCTCCATTTAAGTCTTTCGAATGCGGCCTCCTTGACTTCCTTATACGACATGACAGCGCTCTTTTCTTTTATCTGGCTCACCTTCTTCCAAGGGCTCACGTAACTTATTCTTGTATTGCTGTATATGTATACAGGGTTATTCATTATTACGAGTAGCTGCAAATACTCAGGAATTAGGTTCAACAAATAAAATAAAAAATATTTATGAAATGATTTTTTTTAAGTTTTGTTATGAAAATCCCGAGAAAATCGATAAAGGAATCATTGGCGCCTGACCTATTTTGACCTTTGATCCGCGCCCGCGCGCCGTGAGTGACACTCTGCGTTCAGTCACCGCCTGGGTGGGTCATCGTCCTGTTCTCCGTGGCAATCATTATGCAATAGCCGTAAAGAAATTAATAAAAATAAAATTTTGATACAAAAACTTGAAAAAAATTTTGATCAATTTAAAAAAAAAAAAATTCATAAATATTTTTTTTTATAATTGTTGAACCTAATTCCTGAGTATTTGCAGTTAATAATGAATAACCCTGTATACACCTATACTTTATAACTATAGAATACTCTAATATTATCATTTATCTAGTAGAATCACAATGGTTATTGAAAAAAGTCTCAAGGTGCCAGGTTCACGCAAACAAAAACGTGATAACAATAAATTGAAAAGATACACCAAATTGCAAAGACATCTAACATCGTTACCGTAACGTAGAAATGTCTTAGTTCGTCGTTCTTTGATAACTTTCCTTAATTACAGCCACCTGGGATGCTGTAACGGTCCAAGTAAGTTAGACTCTTCCGTGATCTGCGTGGAAGAATAGCCTGGTCTGGTGGAATACCCTGGAGACTGCCTTTGAAACTTTTGCTTTTGTATTATTGCCTACGTTTCACTTAGTGAATTGGCACCACACTGGAATTTCACTGCTATTATTACTACTTTTGATTTGTAAAAAGATCATATAAAAAAAAGCGACCAAGTGTGAGTCGGACTCGCCCATGGTTTTTTTTTTATAATTAATAAACTTCCCATTCTCACATACGGTGCACAGACTTGGTCTCTGACACTTCAGCAACAGTCCGAACTCGAGGTTTGCCAGCGAGGTATGGAACGCAGTCTCTTAGGAGTTCGTTTATCTGACAGAGTCAGAAACTCCACACTGCGAGCACGGACCCAAGTTTGTGACGTTAGTAAGAAATCTGCACAGCTCAAATGGGATTGGGCTGGCCACGTCTGCCGGATGTCTGACGATCTATGGGCTAAAACCACAACTGATTGGGTGCCCAATGCAAGACATCCACGCGGCAGACCACCACGGAGATGGCGCGATCTAGCAATTAACCGAGAAAACTGGAGAAAAGGTAGGGAGGCTTTTGCCTTGCAGTGGGACAAGATAGGCTGAAAATAAATTAATAAACTATCCTTTGGCTACGATCTCACCTGATGGTAAGCGACGATGTAGCCGACGATGTAGCAGGACAGTCTAGAAGACACCTATTCACTCTAGCCTTAAAGAGGCCCAGATTGTATTTAGGTGGTTCCGTAGTTTTTTTTCTATTTTTGTGTGAAAATCTTAATGCGGTTCAAAGAATACATCTAATTACCAAGTTTCATCAGTATAGCTTTTACAGTTTCGAAGAAAAGTGGCCGTGACATACGGACGGACAGACAGACAGACATGACGAATCTTTAGAGTTCCGTTTTTGTATTTTGGCTACGGAACGGATAATAAGAGCTTACGGCTAGTACAAGCTTTGCTTAGTTCAAGGCTAAAGGTATTTAATTGGATAAGAATTAATGCTGTATTGCCTATAATCGTTTTGTAAATTAGCCATTTCTTGAAGAAGTAAGGGATAAAAATGGTGGTCATCGATAACTTTTTTGTCTTCTTCCAATATTTATGAGCAGCCAAGTGCTTGTTTATACTTGTGATACCAAAGAAAGAAAGAAAGAAAGAAAGAAAAATCATTTATTCAAACCACCACAATTAAAAACCTTAAAAAATAAACATAAAAAAGAAGCAGGGAACTTAACATAATATCAGTGGTTATTTTTTTTCTGTCTAGTACAGTTTCCGGTATCTTAGTAAATGTATAAAAGCCTACGAAGGTTTTATAGTGTACCTTTGCCTGCATTGCCACGCCTGTAAACGTTGGTACTTGCCTACGTAGTAACTTATTATTGCATATTACTTTTATTCAAGTTGTAAACTCTATAAAATCTTACAAAGTGGTTTTACCACAGCAGAGGCACTTACGCAAACTAAGTGGGTACTAAAAAGTTTAAGAAGCCTCCGTGTAAACTCAGATTGTAAACTAACTTTTTGATGTAAACTTACGTATTCAGATTTACGTCCTAAGTTATAACTTTGATGAGGTAATAATAATAACATTGAAATCCCGCCCAAATTCGTTCGCCTCTCAACGAAATATTAGATACTTTTTCAATTGGACCTATAGGACTGTATATTAAATGTATTTTTAACCGACTTCAAATATAGAAGGAAGAGGTTCTCAATTCAGTTATACTTTTTTTATGTTTGCTACCGCATAACTTTGTCATTTATGAGCCGATTTGATAATAATATTTTTTTTATCTAAAGTCTTTCAGACTGGTCCCATAGAAATTTTATCATGAAGTCTCACTTGTACTTACTTATATGTATAATCTATGTATGTAACATATTTGAGAAGAGAAAATGAACTTACGTATATAGGTTGTACCCAACGCTTAAATTGAATAAAGCCTTGGGCACTTCTAAGCGTTCTGCGAAGGCGATCAGTGAAACGATGTCAAATATGACAGCGATATTTAACAGCGTTTCACTTATCGCCATCGCCATCGCCTAGATGTGCGCTGGCGAGAATCCACAGGGTGCCTAACTTCAGCTTAATTAATTTAAACCAACTTTGGTAAGGTTATGTATATTACTGTTGGGGTGAGGTTGGTGTTAATAGTTTGAGTGCTAACACTACTCGCATGGAAATCTTATACCTACGAGAAAATCTTGTATATATTTAGGATCTCAGAAACTGCGCCAACGATTTTTATGAAATTTTGTATAAAGGGGTTTTTGGGGGCGATAAATCGATCTAGCTAGGATTCATTTTTAGAAAATGACGAGAAGTTGGTGTTTTGCAATAATCAAACATTAACTCAATATACGACTGTTCCTGCCATCTATTGGCGATTGTGAGCAACTAACTGCAAGCTATACCAGCAGATTGCGTTGTTAATTAAAAATAAGCCAATAAAGATACGACTCTTCCTGACATCTATTGGCGAATAATAATACTTTTTTTTTTTACTCCGAGCGAAGCTCGGTCATACCAGCTCGTACAACCTGAATTACACCCTGAAATTCAGTTTGTTAAGCTGAAATTAAAAGATTTTTAAACCACGAAACAAATCCACAAAATAAATAACAAATACACTAAAAGAAAAAGAAGACACCATACGAGTAAGTAAGAAAGCAATCATGCAAGTAAGGCACCATGCAGTCATGCTATATTGTATTCACCACAAACAATAAAGCTTTTCGCACTTCTAAGCGTTCTGCAGTGGCGACCAGTTCAACGCTGTTAAATCGCTGCCATTTTTGTCAGCGTAATCACTGATCAAGCCTAAAATCTTCAAAATATAATTGTATCTAAGGGTCATTTCCCTCTCAGCCACTTAGCGCAGCAGGTAGTAGCTCTGCCTTCTGCGTCATAGGTCGTGGGTTTGATCCCCACTGAGAACTAATATTTGTGTGATGCTGCTGGCATTTACTCATACTCATACTAATATTATTTATTGCAATTATTATGTTACATGGTGAGGTCTTAAAGTTAAAAATGGTGAATACATAATGTACAGGGCATAACAATATTTGGAGTGGAAGCGGGCCGAAGTCTGAAAAAAAAACAAATTAAAAGCTAGTTGTTATTTTTATATTATGAAGTCAATTTAATTATTACTATAACGCAGGCAGTGTATTATTGAAAAAGTCATTTAAATTATAATAGCATTTTTTATAATAGCATTTGTTATAAACAGGTGACAATTTTTTTATCGATCGAATAATCCGTATTACACAATGTTGCATAATTTATGAGAAGCTATTTGTTCCCTCTTACTCATTCGTCTATATCCAGGTTAGTACCTATTCCTTTTGCTATTCAATGCTTTTAGTAGATTGGTCATGCCCTAGTGCTTTTACTTTCCGCTTCGACCACATTTGAACTTCACTGCTATTATTTTAGACTATTTTTGATTTGTAAAAGGATCATATAAAAAAAGGGTAGGAACCGAGCCGTACTTTTTTGCCTGTTCTTCTAGGCTTGGTCGCATGGAACTGGCCTAGCTTTAAGTACGTTTCAAAGTGATTCTTGTATCGTATTGAATAAAAGTTTATTGAATTTGAATTTGAATTTGAATTTTGTAGGCATTCTGGTTTAACAGTAAGTTCAAGAAAAGTATGATGCGAGACTGAATAAAAAAATGTTGAAAAAAGAAATGAGATGTCCTATGGAACTATGGAGCCCACGCCAGGTCTATGTTCACCAATCTTAAATACAGATTAGCAATGTAAAATTTGGTTTAAAACGTTTTTTTTCTTCAATTCTACTTCGTTTGGTTGTACAGTCGCGGTATGAAAATGTTCGTCACCTTAGAGTCGGTTTTCGCTTGCCATTGCCTTGATCATGAACAGATTTTGACATAATTTGTGACTTTAACTTATCGGTGTATTCTGTCTATTCAGTTTCATACTACCTGTATGTGATCGTGATACGTTGAACAAATCAAGTCAAAAATCGACGAACATTTTCATTCCGCCACTATACATAGAGATTTTCTTGGTTTTCACTATACATAGAGAGCAACACAACACACCCAAAAGATGGCGGACCGACATGACATGGACATAACGAGAAGTAGTAGCAATGTCATTTTGACAACTAACGATGTCACTGCGGTAAAAATGTCATGGCGGCGCCTTTTGGTATTTACCACTACAAAAAATCAACCACTATTGAACATTTTTGTACAACGTACTTGTTTATTTATTTGTGAATATAGTATTGTAGTGGTATTCATTATTCGCATTTGACCTAGCGCATTTTGAAACATCTCATTTGTATTTCAATCCCGTACACGTACTGTATCTATCTAGTTCCTTAGCACGTTCGTCGAACGGTTTGACATCAAATGCTCTAATTAGAAGGAAACAGCTCGCACGAGCTATAATAGCTAGCACATGAGCTAGATACGTGAGCTGCCTCACGTGTCTAAATAGAACATTTAAATGCATTGCTAGCCTTCCACCGCTTTGCTTCCTAAAACCTGACTCAATAAGTAGAACGAGCTTGTCGATTTCTTAAGCGCTGGGTTGAAGTTTTTATTCAGCACTGGGTAAGAAGGTTAACATAATAACTAAGGTCGTGGGTTCAAATACAGTCCCCCAAAGAAATATTTTGTCAATATAAATTATGTGCACTATGCCAGTACTCTCTAACGGTGGAAGAAAACACCGTGAGGAAACCGGCATGTCGTAGAACCTAAAAAAGTTCCAAAACATGTGTCGAGTGCTAAGGTCGTGGGTTCGGTGCTTTTCTAGCTATTAATAAGACTATATTACGCATTTGAGGCCAATATAAAAAAAAAAAAAAACAAATGCGATATCGCCATAGCGAGCTTCTAACACTTTGTATTAATAATCAGGCCTACTACAAGCTCTGTCTGGCTCTGGTTTTGAGTCTGTGTGAGTGTTGACTAAATCAATCCTACTTCAAAACGTCACACAGTATAAATACACTGGTGAGCACTCACACAGACTCAAAACCAGAGCCAAACAGAACTTGTGGTATGGCTACAGGTTTGTATTGTGCCGAATTTTCCACAAAAAACTACCAGACCTTTATTTATTCAGCCCAATATGATATTAAATTATGTAAAAGAACACGCTTCCCACCACGGGGCGTCAGAGTAACTTAATAAAAGCACGAACAGTAAAATTTACTGGGCGTAAAACTGGTATATTTTCTATTTGGCAATATATTTTACTACGTAATTGTGATCTGATATTCTCGGCTTATTTTATTAGTGCTTCGTGTATCGTGGAATTTGTGATCGAAATTTATTATACCAAAAGATAATAAACACGTGAATATTGTGGCAAAAATAAAACAAATATCGGTTGTTTTTACACAGTAAAACCTCCAGTATTTTTCAATATTAAAAACACGTTAACAAAGTAGAAACAAAGAGAAAATGGGTTTAGGTAAGCTTTTGATGTGTGGGTAGTATTGGTATTGGTAGGGTACATAATATTAATTTCCAATAATTTTAAATAGAAAAGCATTTTACTGACCAAAAAAAACATCCATATAGATTTTCTGGTGTTGTGTTGTTGGGTGTGTAGGTTGCATAATATCATGTTATTAAGTAGGTACCATACAGTACAAAAAATCCAGTCGTTTACGAATAAGTTTTTGACGAAAAATTTATGTACACCATGTAAGTGCTCTCAAACGGTGAAGGAAAACATCATAAGGAAACACGCGACTTAGTCAGCTCCGCACGTATTGACCATGTCTTTCCTGGGGATTAGGCCAAACTAAGCTGTCCGGATGGTATAGGTGCTGGGCAAGCCTATTCTATGTAAAATCCTGTCCCAGGCACCATATTGTCCCGCGAGTAGGGCTTGTGTAGTTGCCCTTGACGCTATTTAGAATCATCTACAATAGATAGATAGATAACTTTTTTATTTGGCTCATAAAACACAGCTTATAAATAAAATTAAACAACAGAAAGAGAAGAACATTGAGTAAAGACACGGCTACACAAGAAATTATAAGCGAAAAAGAAAACATAGAGCACATACAGAAACACATAGAAAGAAATAAGTACCTACACACATAATCCTAGTTCTATTTCTGAAAAAAGGGTGCCGTCAGTATCCAGTTAGGTGCAAGTTTCAATTAGTTTTAAGTTTTAAGAGTTAAGTCTGTTCAGTCATACAGTCGTTACAGAAAGAACGAATTATGTAGTAAGAATAGGAAGGTTTTCTTACATGTAAAAAGACGCCCGCTCAGAATAACATTATTATTCAGTGGGTATCTTCATTCTCTAGACGTGTATCTAATTTTGGGACACCTTGCATTATACAGACATGCTTGACATGAAACGGCACATCTGGCTTACTTTTGTCGTGTTCCCTGAATAAAATATGGCTTTCTGTTTCGTGAGACAAATGTTCTGTTTGTTGCAATTACATTAGTCTTCATAATAACGACCCTTCTGGGATCAAATGTCGTAAAAGCCAACTCATTCTGGGATCAAAAATGTCGTAACAGCCAACTCATGAGTTGCCTGTTACGATTTCGACGGTTACGATCGCCTCAAATCGCTCATCTTCAGATGCTCCAAAAGAATTTTATAAATGTTTTTAAAAACATCAATTTACCTATGTTCAAAAAACTTGATAAATCGACTTCATCTGCTTCTTCCAAACTGCTAAACAAATTTTTATGAAATTTCTATAGGACTAATCTGGAATTATTTACTCTTTCAGACAAAAAAGGTTTTTTCAAATCGATTCATAAATGACGAAGTTATGTGAAAAGTAAAACATAAAAAAAACCAAAAAGAGTACCTCGTACTTTTTTTTTAAGTCGGTTAAAAATTAGTAAAAAAGCATGCAACTGTAGAAAATATAATAAAAGTGTGCTCTTCGTAACTATCATCCTTATCAGAGAAAGTATACGTACAATTTATCAAAGTAGCTGAGTTAAAGCTAATTTCTATAAAAATTGTTCCAATTTTTCTATAACGTTTGTACCTACGAGTCCGAAATAGATAAAACATAATTCCTTTGAAATAACCAGTTATCTGCAAAAAATAAGCGTTATTTTTTACTGGAGACATGAATTATTCAAACTCAAAACACATAAATCATTTTTATCGAACCGGCAGGATTGAATAAGACTTATCTGAATGAGAAAAGTTAGATTGTTTTTCCCAGTGATACTAGAAATATTAAACGAAAGTTCAATGCCTAAAGCCTTGCGCACATCCAAGCAATCTGCGTTGGCGATTAGTGAAATGATGTTAAATATGACAGCGGTATTTAACAGCGTTCCACTGATCGCCTTGTCTATCGCCTAGATGTGCGCAAGCGTTATGGGTTTTGCGCGCAATACGAAATCAGTACGAAAAAGTTGCATACTTTTCAATGATCAACCTTGCCAATAGTTCATCATCATCATCATCATTATCAGCCTGAAGAAGTCCACTGCTGGAAATAGGCCTCCCCTACATTTCCAGGAAGAACGGTTCTGAGCCCTTTCCATCCATCGACTTCCCGCGATCTTAACAATGTCGTCGGTCCATCTGGTGGGTGGGCGCCCAACGCTTCGTCTTCCGGTTCGTGGTCGCCATTCGAGAACCTTTATTCCCCAACGGTTGTCGGTTCTTCGAGCTATATCGCCTGCCCATTGCCACTTCAACTTACTAACTCTACGAGCTATGTCGGTGACCTTGGTTCTTCTACCAATGCCAATAGTTACAAAATGAAAATTGCTGCTCCGGTACGTTTTAGCGAAGTAAAGAGTCCAGCTCATTATGCCGGGCCACAGCGGGACGGAGCGGGCCGCAGCGCACGCAACCAAAATCTGCGGCGGATTTTGCTGCGCCCCATAGTGTGCGATAGATATAAAATACATACAAGTCTCTCCTTTTCATCGAATCACTGATTTTTTCGAACCTAGTGTGATGAAAGGACTTTAAGTGCGCCTCAAAGAAGCTCCTTTCGTGCAATCGACACATATTTATGAACTTTTTAGGTTCTCAGATATGCCGGATTTCTCACTATGTTTTCCTTCACCGTTTAAGAGCACTGGCATAGTGTACATACATTTTTGGGCAGAAAAACTCATTGGTACACGACTGGATTTGAACCCACGACCTTAGGATCGGAAGGCGGGGCTGCTATCACTGGTCCACCAGCGCTCTCCATACATACAAGTGATTTAAACGAATTATTTGATGCGAACCGCCCCGCTGCGGCATAATGTGCGCGAACCTTTAAGGCCTGCGCACACCTAGTTCGCTGGCGGTAGCGATCAGCGAAACGCTGTCAAATATCGCTGTCAGATTTGAGATTTGACAGCGTTTCACTGATCGCTACCGCCAGCGAACTAGGTGTGCGCAGGACCCAGTCGACTGGATGATATCCAAGGCAATGTTTATCAAAGTATCTACCCACACACCACACCGAATGACGTAGTTTCGATTCGCTTACTATGCAAATGAAGTGGCAGCCAGAACGTCGGTGCTGCCAGTAAATTGATACCGTATTACTCTGACACGTAAATAAATAAATTGAGTTAGGATTGGAACACTCCGTTTTAATTAAATTTCAATAATTTAGCTGGTTCCAGTTTATTTATTCAGTTTCAGTTTATTTAACACTTTTTTAGATAATACTTTATTATGCACCACAAGAATTGTACACATTTAACAAAAATACTAAAACTATAGCGTAACATTTAAACTAGTATTTGACATAAAATGTATCCCAGTAAATACAATAAATGAATAACCTGCGAATAACAAAATGTGAATGCCTCTTACAATGTTTTACCATGATCCATGCTTACGATTTGCAAACGAGATACCTGACATTTGTTTTGTGGAATGACCTTTGTCTGTTTGTCCCCCCAGACGCAGACGGCCCACGCCTCAGCAAATAGATTGTTTCAATTTGACAACGCTCACGTGAAGCGTGACTCAATTTGTGACCCGTGTTACAGGGAAAATAACTATTGAAAAACATAAATAGCGGCTTCATTCTCAGTACTTATATTTTTGTGGTATTGAAAACAGGCTTTTGCATATTTGTAGATGATTTATATAGCGTCAAGGGCAAATGGTGATTACTCAAGCCCATACGGGACGCTATAGTGTCTGGGATAGGATTTTAGATGGAATAGGCTTGCCCAGCACCTATCCTGACAGTCACAGTCCAGTCTTAGTCGGCCTAATCCACAGGAAAGACATGATCAAAACGTGCAGAGCTGACTTAGCCATGGGTTTACTCGCCATCTTTTCCTTCAACGTTTGAGAGCACTAGCATTATGTACATACATTTTCGGAACAAAAAATCCATAGGACTGGTCAAAGTCAAAGTCACAATAGTTACTATAAAATGTATTTTTTCGGTTTCAAATCCAGTTTTAGAAAAGTGTGCTCTTTTTAACCGACTTCAAATAAAAAAAAGGGTCTCAATTCGGTTGTATTTTTTAAATGTTAGTTATCGCAAAAATTCGTCCTTAATAAGCCGATTTGAAGTTTTTTTATCTGATGGGCAATACTTTCAGAACAGTCCCATATAAATTTCATCAAAATTGGCTAAGAAACGAATACAGCTACAAAGAGTTCGTAGTTCAAATTCTTGAACGAAAAAGATATTTCAAACCCTATTTTAACTAACATTTACATTGAACAAGTTAGTAAAATCAAAGGCACCCGAGCAGCTCATCTCATTAAGTCAGAAAAGGGTACTCGACTTCTCACTTTAAATAAATTGAAATAATATTCAGTTGAATATAGAATCTATTTACTAGCCGAAAGGGTTCAAAACTGCAATTTTATTTAGCTGAGTAGGTACCTGAATCACTTGAGTTGTGAATACACTCAAGTACTCAATTATGCTAAAATGGTAGACGTTAGTGAAGTGACTGTGGTTTTTATAACATAGTATATTTTAAAATAACCCTTTTTAGGTAGGTTCTGACGTATAAAGAGAAGTAAGTATTTAATTTTAAATACGAACTCACCACACACTCAACCCTTAGCCCTTAGCTTTCAACTCACTCAACTCAACTCACCACACCGAGTTCAAATATAAAAGGTGGTACTCAATTTGGCTGTATATTTTTAAGTGTTGCATAACTTCGTCATTTAAGAGCCAAATTGTTTTTTTATCAGGAAGTTTATACTTTCAGATTGGTCCCATATAAATTTTATCAAAATCGGTTTAGCAGTTTGGCCATGAAGCCAGTTTCTCAAGCTTTTTAAATTTTAATTGTTTTATGTATTAAAATAAAAAAAACGATAGTTTGACATATGAAGTAGTAGCTGAAATGAACTTGTCGAATTATATTAGTGAAATATAAGCCCCAAGATTTCAATGAAATTGGAGCTTTGAATATAGAATATCAATTTGCATTTCAAGATATCATTTGAATTTGATATTACAGTATACTATCTATTCAACTTACAAATCCAATTTGCTACGATAGCTCCCGTAGCGCCGTAGCACTTTGTAGCAACGTATCAATTTCGTAGCAACAGCGTAGCACTTCCGTAGCACTAGTTGTTCAATTTTAGGGTTCCGTGCCCAAAGGTAAAAAAGGACTCTATTATTAAGACTCCGCTGTCCGTTTGTCTGTCTGTCTGTATGTCTGTCTGCCTGTTCGTCTGTCCGTCTGTCACCAGGCTGTATCTACGATCTATTATCTACTACTATCTACTTGAGTACTATTTTTTTGCCGTTTTGATAGATAACTAGCGGCTGGCTGTGGCTTCGGTCGCCCCGTTTCTGTTTTCGTAATTTTTTGCAGATACATTTTTTTTTAAGATAAACGTGTTTGCTCTTCTCCTGGTTCTAAGTTATCTTCCCACCAATTTTCAGTCAAATCGGTTCAGCCGCTCTTGAGTTATAAATAGTATAACTAACACGACTTTCTTTTATATACAACTAGCTATACCCGCGACTTCATCTGCACGGAATAATGTCTTTGGGTAGCATTTTTAATTTGCAGCGGACTTTAAGGGTAAAACTTTTTCAAACTTTAAATGCCATATTTATTTATATCGAAACAACAGCCTAAAAAAGTTTCAAGCTTCTAACTCTAAAAATAACGATACTTCCATACAACCTCTCATCTCCCCTTTCAACGAAACCACCTTACTGCCGTTTTTTCGCATTAAAAAGTAATCTATGTCCTTTCTCAGGCTCTAAACTAAACTATCTGTGTACCTGTGCCTTAATTTCATTCAAATCGGTTCAGTAGAATTGGCGTTAAAGCAAGACATACAGACAGAGTTACTTTCGCATTCATATATATTAGTAAAGATTTTCATAATGCCAAGAAATAATTACCATTGTACAATACAAAGTGCTTGAATAATTAAAAGCAATGGTAATAAGAGCGAACGCTTCTAAGATCTTCTCGCAATAATACGAGTGCTTAATTACACTAAGTTTAAGATTTGTACCTGTACTTAGAAAGGATTGTTACTAAGATTTATAATTTAAGTTTGGATATAAATTAAGTCTATTGCTGAAAAAGAGTAACTTGGTTCTTGAATCCTTTAAGGCCTGCGCACATCTAAACGATGGCGATGGCGATCAGTGGAACGCTGTCAAATATCGCTGTCTTATTTTACAGCGTTTCACTGATCGCCATCGTGGATCGCATAGATGAGCGCAAGCCTCCTGAAAAGTACCCAATTTATTGCCAGCATATTGAAATTGCCAGAAGAATGGTTACAGCCTTGTAGGCTTTGTTAGATTTAAAAGCCGATTTAGATTTTGCTCTATTTATGTATGAGTTTTAACGTATGAACACTGAATAAGTAATAATTAGTATGTCAAATAAGTTTCACATCTAGGATATCATGATTTTTGTATGTTTCAAAGTTTCGGAAGCATTCCATGTGCGTATTTAGAGCCTCTAATGTACCTAGTACAGTAAAGGTTGACAACGTCGTAGGCAAAATATACCTATATACCTAGCTGTAGGCCTACCATAAGCTCTGTCTGGCTCTGTCTCTGGTTCTGGTTTCGAGTCTGTGTGAGTCCTCACCAGTGCATACTGTGTGACGTTTTGACGTAGGATTTATTAAGTCAACACTCACACTGACGACGCAAAACCAGAACCAGAGACAGAGCCAGACACAGCTTGTGGTAGGCTTCAGTAAAGGTTAACAAAGCCTTAGGTAAAGTGTACCTAAATAAGTGCTCTTAAAGATAAGTGAGGTATATAAAGGTAAACTTTTCAACTATGTGGAGCAAGTGGAACCCGTCACCAGCTTTGAGCGCCATACGTTATCAGATTACCTTTGAACCGACGTTAGATCTGAGCTGAAGATCTGTGATTGAGCTGAAGTGGCAGTGGGCCGGTCATGTTTGCCGTAGAACAGACAATCGTTGGAGCAAACGAATACTAGAGTGGAAACCGCGTTTAGGTAAGCGTAGTATAGGACGCCCTCCGGCAAGGTGGGGCGACGATCTGCGAAATGTAGCAAGCACTGGAGAAGAGCCAAAGACCGGGCTCAGTGGCACGTCCTGGGAGAGACCTACGTGCAGCAGTGGACTAATGTAGGTTGATGATGATGATGACGCTAAATCAATTTGTCGTTCTTATGCCCTTCAGAAACAGTGCTTGAGTCTGAGTCGAGCGTCTGAGTTTTTAGACATTTTTCAATGGAGAACTTTAAAAAATCTAAGCTTGAAAGTGCTTGAGGCTTGACTTTCACTCAAGCACTGTTTCTGAATATGGGCTTATCAGTGTTGAGTTCTGCAAATTTTTGAAAACAAGAAAAACTCATTGGTGCACTCCATTTGAACTCACGACCTTTGGATCGGAAGGCTACCGCTACCACTAGACCACCAGTGCTTTCTTAAAACTTCGTGAGAAAACCGGCACGTTAAAGAACCTAAAAAATTCGAGAATGTATCAGGTCCTTGAAAAGAGCCTCTTTAGAGCACCTTGGAACTAGCACCTAGTCTAGACTCACCTAGCTCTAAGTCGTTTCAAAGTGATTCTTGTGATACAACTGAATAAAGACATTTGGATTTTGGACAATAAAAATCCTTTCACCACACTCGTTCTACATGAACTAGTGACACGAAATGATATATAATTTTCCACAAAACCAGTCTTCATCATCATCATCATAAGCCTGAAAAAGTCCACTGCTGGACATAGGCCTCCCCTACACATTTCCATCCATCGACTTCCCGCGATTTTAACAATATCGTCGGCCCATCTAGTGGGTGGGCGCCCTACGCTTCGTCTTCCGGTTCGTGGTCGCCATTCGAGACCCTTTATTCCCCAGCGGTTGTTGGTTCTTCGAGCTATATGGCCTGCCCATCGCCACTTCAACAAAACCGGTATAGTTGATCAAATAAATGCCAAAGCTCCCAGGAGCTCGTAACAATCCAAATGGCATACCTGTAAACTCAAATTACAATTATCGATACTAAAACCGATTTTATCCCCGGACCGTACTAAACTGAAGTACCTACCAGTAAGGGAAAGTAGTAGTCAGCTAACAACAATTCTAACTAGTACCTACTACTACTACTAGTGATAGAGTTGGTACGAGAAAGAAATTTTAAGACAGAAGAAGTAATTGAAGTGAAGAAGAATAAAAACTAACATTTATTACTGGTTTCGTTTTCTGTCATTTTGGGAAGTCACATAGCTTTTTGATTTTAAATGATTTTCTGGTGTTATTTTGAGTTCTGTTTTGTAATTTTGGTGGTATTTTAACCAACATTACTAAATTGAGGTCTTAGCTCAAAGTGTTAGCAGTTGGAATTAAAGTGTATTATGTGATATTCTGATTTGGTCGAAAATGTTTCTTATGGTTTTGATGGTTGTACCTCTTACCTCTCTCATTTCTTTACTTCGTTTCTGTTAACTTTTTGGGATGAACAGTAACCTACATGGTAATCTAAGTAAAAAACTATTTTTATTGGAAATTTCATTTTAATCGATTAAGTGGTTAGGGGGTAATTAAGTCACAAACATCCATCAAATCAACATCAAACATTTAAACAAACATTTAAATATAAGTAAGTACAAGTAGTAGTACTAATATTTCGATTGAAAGAAATCAAAACAATGTGTAACCATATTATTGCACCTGACTGTACCTACATAATAAACTTTGAACGTAATTGGATCCGATCGTATACATTTTACGAGCATTATGTTTGGGTTTTAGTTTTACGACCTGTAATTATTAGATGTTACGAAGGCATGCTTTGATAAATTTAATGGTAGAAACATACATCAGTTGGACTATCTAGGCCCACCTGATGCGAAGCGGTAACTTTTATCTTACATAGTTTTAAGGTGAAATCTATCCATCATCTATAGACACTTGTGTAGCTCAATAATACGTTCGACTCTACTTTAAATTCGTTGATATAAAGTAGTTAAGATTCAGTAGAAGTACCTACTATAAATATTATTTCATGAGTTCACAACAGTTTTTATATTCAGCCTCACGCGCCATAGCCCAGTCATTTAAGCTTAAATTAGGTAAGAATCTCGGAATTCGAGATACCCAGCTGTAAGTCTGTAAATACTTGTATATTGACACCCTAAAAGTTGTCTCTAAACCTGCATATGGATAGGGTGTGCGCAACTATTAAATTTCCAGGTCAAAAAAACTTTTTTTGTAAATATATCATTTCCTATGGGTTTTTTGCTATTTGTATTTAATATCAATATTGTATAATACAAAATTCTACACAATTTTTGTTTAAAAACATTTTTCATACGGTGAACCGTTTTCGAGATACGCGCGGTCACAGCCCGGTCGTCGGTTGACCTGAAGTGATGCTGTGACGGCGCGCTCTCTGCTCTCCATCTCGAAAACGGAGACGACTTTTAGGGTGTCAATATACAAGTATTTACAGACTTACAGCTGGGTATCTCGAATTCCGAGATTCTTACCTAATTTAACTGGCCTACCAGTAATTTCACCGGCAACCACACCCTTCAAACCGAAACACAGCGATGCTGCTTTACGGCAAAAGCTAGGCATGGTGGTAGTATGCACCCGGACGAGCCACACACAAAGAACTACTACTACTACTGAGATTATTAAATGAAATGAAATTTAAATAAATATTATAGACAATCCACGCAACACTATCTAGCCCCAAACTTAGCAGAGCTTGTACTATGGGAACCAGATAGCTGATATAATACTTATATTATGGGGTCTGTTCAGAAAGAGAGCCGTCGTGGGATTTGTGGGCGCAGCTGTGCTTAATTACCTTTTTTGTTTAGTGGGCATTACAATAGCGCGTCTGTTGCGTTTCGATCCTATCACAATAACTAGTGTACTATTCCTTTATTTATTTTTTATGATGCAAAATGCTGACAGAATGAAAGGGATGAGCTGCCATATAAAAATCGAAACGTTAGTTCACAATTTGGCCACGACGGCTCTCTTTCTGAACAGACTTACATGGTTTTTTTGGAGATGCATACTTAGAATACAAAATAACACCCAGACAGAGAACAATCATCTGCGTTCACCATGCAAATATTTGCTCTCGGTGGGAATCGAACCCACGACCTACGGCTCAGAAGGCAGAGCTACTACCAACTGAGCTGAGAGGCCAGTCATTATGCTGAACAATGCTCAAAATGAGACAATAGAATCAAATGAGATTACAATACACAATAGGATTTAATAAGGGTTAAACTCATCAACCCCCTTATTGTTTTCGGTCGAACACCTTCATTATCACGTTTATTTGTATCAAAACGAAAGCTTAATAGATGTTGGATGCTTGGATGTATGAATGTTTACAGCCCTACTTATAAACGCAATTTAAATTTAATCATTGCTTAAAGTTAGCCCTGTCACTGTTTGTCATTCATTACCCAGTGGTAAGAGATGGCAATAGTTTAAGCACTGTTTATCTTTTGACATATTTTTATAAGTACGGCTACTGCAATGTTCCAACACTGGTTTTTGACACCCTAAAAAGACACAGTGTGAAATGTATAGATTTGGCCGTAACTCGTAATTTCTACACATAACTAAGTCATTACAGACAATATTGAACCTTGAGGTATGATTGCAAATGAACATGGCACTACATGATGTGACGAGCTGATGACGTGTTGGATGCCATTCTCAAGATAGATGTATCGATTTGAAGTAACCTTTGGCATGTTTCGACTATGCTCGTAATACGGGAGTAGATGATTTAAATGTAGGTGTCTAGAGAGCTTTCCCCCATCAGTAGGCCTACCATAAGTTCTGTCTGGCTCTGTCTCTGGTTCTGGTTTTGAGTCTGTGTTGAACTGAACTTTTCTTTGCGATTCGCATTCTAGAAGGAAAACGTACGTAGCAGCGATGCAAACATTTTTGCTAAAATTTATTTAAATAAAATAAATCATTTGCTATCTAATCTTGTAATCCTAGAATAAAAGAACCCTGGTTTTCCCGCTTGTTCGAACTGTAAGCTTTCAAAGATAATTGCCTATTGTATTAAGTAAATTATTATAAATTCTCTGTGCAGAGAAATAAAATAAAGAATTTTCTAATCTTCCATTTTTATCGCCCCTAAAACGAGGAAACAGACTGTTCTTACAGAAATGTAAGCATACTTTTTTTAAATTAGTAATTTAGGCACAGTTTCTTTTATAAAATTACAGTACCTACTGTAGGCCTACCACAAGCTCTGTCTGGCTCTGTATCTGGCTCTGGTTTTATGTCTCTGTAAGTGCTCACCAATGTATGTATGTGTGACGTTTTGACGTAGAATGTATTAAGTCAACAGTCACACAGACTCAAAACCAGAGCCAGAGACAGAGCTAGACAGAGCTTGTGGTAGGCCTACTGATAAGAATGAACACAAAAAAGTAATCACGAACTCTACAAATAACAATGGAACTGAAAATATAAATTTACATACGTTTCGATAACAGGCACTTTTATTTACTCCAAACGAATTTAATTAAACTTTTCATTCATACCACTCTCCCTATCCCCAGGGAGAATAACTATGTTTAATATTCCTTTTTTACACTAAATGCAGCGTTTGTAAAAAAATTTAACTGGTTAGTTATTTTAAAAAGGAAAAACTTAAATAATAGACAGTACTAATAAATTCAAAACTAAATTAAAAAAGCTTTTGTTGAAAGGGTGTTTTTATTCCATTGATGATTTTATAAATAATGACATTTCTAATATTGATATTTGACTATGTAAAATTGAATTTTGTACAATTATTATTTAATTTGTGTTTATTGATTATTTCTTGTTTGTCTCTTTCAATTATATGTACTTATTTCAAACATGATTGTATGATCGTTCATGAATAAATGACATGATATGAATCTTCTGAACTTGAAAGTTCCGTATCACGTGATCTTTCCCCGACTCTCTCAACTTTCAAACCAAAGTAATTCTTGTTATTCCACTGAAGAAACGATTATTGACGTTGCAAAATGGTAAATATATACACAAAAATTCATACACCTTAAATACAAAAAAAGTTCGAAAACATGATGTGTCAAGTGCACGAACAGGTGCTAATTTGAAGCGCCCTGTAAATCCTCTTCTTCTTCTTGCCCGTACCCCACTTTATGTGGGGTCGGCACAACATGTATTCCTCCTCCATTCCCCTCTGTCAGCCGTCATCTCTGCATTCGCTACTCTTTTATCCTGTCATCTTTCACACAGTTCATCCATGTTTGCACTTTAAATCCTCTCCCAACAAGATTAAGAAGAAGAGACGAATGCTACACAAATCAAATTTGTATTCACTTGTTCATAGTGTTTAAGAAATAAGTGAATACAGAAATAAATAAAATAAATAAATAAATATTTTGGACAATCCACACAACACTATCTAATCCCAAACTAAGCAGAGCTTGTACTATGGGAACCAGATAGCTGATATAATACTTGAATACTTTTTTTTTTTTTGTAAATACATACATAGAATACAATATAACACCCAGACAGAGAACAAACATCAATGTTCACCACACAAATGTTTGTTCTCGGTGGGGATCGAACCCACGACCTACGGCACAGAAAGCAGAGGTACTACCAACTGAGCTGAGAGGCCAGTCAACCTACGTAAAAAGTACAATTACGGCTGATAGAGGAGAATGGAAGAGGAGAACATGTTGTGCCGACCCGACATAAAGAGAGATAAGTGCAGTAAAACAAACAATTCTAGTTCCTTCCATTGGTAGAACTTGCATTGAAATTAGAGCTTATGACGCGGCTGGGAAGTATTACACGAAGAAGAAGTGAAGTTTTTGTTTTAAATAAAGGAAACCGTAAGAGAGTAACTGTCTTCTGGATAGTCAGCAACTCGCTCAGTGCAAAGGCAGCATGTAACATCGGATATGCTCGTTATTACTCAGTTTACGTGTTTTGGTGCGGAAAACATAAAATCGATGGAAAACTGACGATGTGTGGGCGTTTGTATTTCAGCTTTTTCAATGCCTTTGTATTTCAGCTTTTTGAGTCACAAACTACTATTGGTTTTGAGTATGTGTGAGTGCTCACCAGTATACTGTGTGTGTGACGTGCCACGTAGGATTTATTTAGTCAACAATCACACATCAGACTCAAAACCAGAAGAGACAGAGCCAGACAGAGCTTGTGGTAGGCCTACTTGTGGTAAAGTTTACGGTTGATGAAACTTTGATTGGATCAACTACGCAATTGTGTGTGCTCAAACCGAACACTATTTTTAAATGAACAAGATATTCTCTAATGTTCTGTAGAACCCTTCAGTACCAAAAAATAACCTAAGAACTATGCATGTACAGTCGTAGAGTCGCTTTTCGCTTGCACCAGTGCCTTGATCATGAACATATTTTGACATAATTTATCGGTCTATTCTGTCTATTCAGTTTCAAAAGGTAATATGTGCTCGTGATACGTTGAACGAATCAAGTTGAAAACTGACGAACATTTTCATACCGCCACTGTACATAAACTAGTCTAATAGTACATGAGAAAAGGTGCAATCTGGGAGCGCCTTTTTTTTGCTGCGAAGTTTTCCTTCAAGTCTATGATTGCTCTAATTATGCTATAAATACTGGCGTTTTTAGAATTCACGATTTTTGTATGTAGAAGCTGGAGACATGCACATTGTAGTGTAGTGTAGTGTATTTCACAAGATTAGTTAGTTTAATGATCACATAATATATAAGTTTAAAAAACTTGAGAAACTGACTTCATGGCCAAACTGTTAAACCGATTTTGATGAAATTTCTATGGGCCCAATCTAAAAGATACCCTTCAGATAAAAAAAATCAAACAGGCGCGTAAATTACGAAATTAAACGATAACAAACATTTAGAAAAATACAACCGAATTGAGAACCTCCTTTTTATTCGGAGTCGGTTAACAATAGGTATTATCGTTTGGAAAGGGTTATGTTTCATTGATCTTTTTCCAATATTCCATTTCCTATAACTGTTGTGTTTTAATGAAAATGTCGGCTACAGCGTCGCTTCACAGAATAACTTCAATTTATTTTTCAATCAAACGATTTTAGTTACGTTTATTAAGGTGGGGTCGGGTCAGGTAAGCTTGGGTTTTCAAGAACTGTCCTCCGCTATCATACCGGCCGTAACGTGAATAAACTTAGGTACTTACAGTAAATAAGTCATCAAAAGTTTTTGTTAGGTTAGCAGCTACATAAAACATAAAACCTATTAATTACATAAAACCTAGTTCACGCAAAAGTATATATATTTTTGACAATAATTAAACGGTGCCGGTGGACTAAACCAAACTTCTTCAAGTAAAGGTATATGTCTGCGCACATCTAGCGCCGTTAGCGCAATGGCAATCAGCGAAACGCTGTCAAATATCGCTGTCATATTTGACATCGTATCAATAGTCGCCATTGCAGATCGCTAATGCTGCCTTCCTACGGTGCGTGGTTCTGCAGATCATCACGCACAGCCGACGATGACGCACGGCAACGCACACAGACAGGGCTCCTGTGCTACTGCGTAACTCGGCGCACGAGACCGTTCCCATGGTGTGTTGTGCGAGCTGATCCGCCTCCGTGCGAAATATCACACACCGGTGGGAAGGGGCTATAAGATGTACGCAAGTCATTATAATACCAATTGGTATTTCCAATCTTCTTTAGACCGTTTGTCACATTATTATGGCCACTGCTTTTTTAAAAACCTAGTATTTGTAAACTTCGAATGTAGCGTATAGGTCACGTAGAGTATACCCACGTTATGGACGCGTCGCAGAGAGACAACCGTAGCATTGCTTATGCGAAAAGTGGTCTTAAAATGATGGAAATAGAAAAGAAAATTGAAATATCAACATCAAATTGTTACGTGACGGATTGACCCGCCACCACTCAAATCAAAAGGCTTTTGCTACGAAAATTGATCAAAATGAAGAAAATATATTAGCAAATGTAGTAGGTAGTAGAGCTCTTTGTGTGTGTCTCGTCCGGGTTCGTACTACCACCATGCCTATTTCTGCCGTGAAGCAGCATTGCTGTGTTTCGGTTTGAAGGGTGTGGGTGCCGGTGAAATTACTGGCACGTGAGGCTGAACATCTGTATGCCTCAAGCTGATAGATGCAGGGTAGTGCATCGTAGGGCTCGTTCCTGACGTGCGTGAACAAGGTAATGCTTTGTTATAGGCGTTGGTTACCACTTAACATCAGGTGGGACGTATACCAATTCCATCAGCTAGTTGTATAAAAAAAACCCTTTGGCATCTAAGTGTGATTACTGATTAGAGTGATAAAATGCATGAGCATGTGGTAATGCAAATATTTAAATTAAAATATCGCATTCCATAGTAACAAGCTTTGCTTGGGGATTTAAAAACAATTACTTATAGCATGGACGAATAATCATTCGTCCATGCTTATAGTAACAAGTATTTTGAGAGCACTGGTGGCCTAGTGTAGCCCTACCATCCAATCGTAAGGTCGTGGGTTCAAATCCAGCCACACGACTGGATTTGAACCCACAAAACTTTTCGGTACAAGAGAAATAAATTATAGTTTAAAAAACTCAAAAAAACACGCTTTTATAACTAATTGAAGTAAAAACTTAAAAATAAAACTGTAATAATCAATTGAAAAATTTATATTCTTGTGCAAAAAGCGTGGGGGCTTTATTTTGATTGTTGTAAATATTTTATCAATAGTTTATTATATCTGAAGTTAAAAAAAACCACCCCACGCTTTTTTGTACAATAATATAAATTTCTCAATTGATTAATACAGTTTTATTTTTAAGTTTTTAGTTCAATTAGTTATAGAAGCGTGTTTTTTTAGTTTTTTAAACTATAATTTATTTCTTTTATGGCGTGAAGCGTGACGAGTGGTTTAGGCTATGTGTTGTCGGTGTGGTGTGACGTATTATTAATTCAGGGTAGAATTTACCCTGAGTCATGGTATACATATTAATTTAAGGTACCTACCTACTTCTAGATAAGCACCTAAGGTTGATATACCTAGCCCCTTATTACATTACCGGTATACGGTATATCATATTACACTCGAAATCTGCCTTTTCTTCTAGGCTTGGTCGCGTGGAACTGGCAACTCATCATCATCATCATCAGCCTGAAGAAGTCCACTGCTAGACATAGGCTTCCCCTACACATTTCCAGGAAGAACGATTCTGAGCTTTTTCCATCCACCGACTTCCTGCGATCTTAACAATATCGTCGGTCCATCGGGTAGGGGGATCGTCTATCTGTCTTAAACCTAGCAGTTATGGCTTTCTGCTATTCTTTCTAGTATTTCTACATTGTTGTTGGTTTCCCCAGTAGCCTCACTAGTTATACCGTTGTTGGTTTTCCCCGAAAATAGGTAATTAACCATGTTCTTGTTATCGTGCAGCTAATTAAAGCAATAACGCTTGTTTCGAGTTTGATCGTCGGTTAGACTGTTTGAATTAGTAATTAACTAAAAACTTTACACTATAAATAAAATTACTTGTACTGTAATAGCGAAATCGAAAAAGCAATTTGGTAACAGTAAATTCAAAATTTATTACAGTCAAAAAGCATAATTACAGGAGAAATTAATATTGCAGACAAGTAGGACTACCATGAACTCTGTCTGGCTCTGTCTGTGTGAGTGTTCACTAAATAATCCTACGCCAAAACGTCACACACAGTATAATACATAGTATATTAGCACAACAGCGTCCGGTAAAAAGAGGCATTAGGGCTGGCCTACCATGAGCTTCATATGGTTATGGTTATGGCTGTCAAAATTGTGTCAACAGTGTCAACACATTCATACCCAAGAAGATAATGAATGTGTGGGTCAGCCTATCTAAGTATACACAATTTGACATCCATAGCCATAACCATATGGAGCTTGTGGTAGCCCTGTAGTACACCCCCACGACTCCCTCCCTCCCCCTACGGCCCGTGAACACAGAATAAATCATCTACATTAGATGCAAAGGCTGGTTTTGCTTTTAACACATATAGGGAGGCGAGTTGAATACCAAGTTACACATCTTGTTAAAACTTGATGCTGGGATAGAATGGTGAGTAGTCTTCAACCCATCTCTAACGAGTTGGTAAGTGCTCTAGCTACTGGCAGAGCAGTTTTGTAGTAACCTGCTTAGCATACTGTAGGCCTACCCCAAGCTCTGTCTGGCTCTGGTTTTGAGTCTGTGTGAGTGTGTGTCCAAACGTCACCCACACAGTATAATACTTGAGTAGTAGTAGAGCCCTTGTGAAGGGCTCATCCAGGGAAGTACTATTTCTGCCGTGAAGCAGCATCGCTGTGTTTCGGTTTGAAGGGTGTGGGTGCCGGTGTTATTACAGACACGTGAGGCGAAACATCTGTAAGCCTTGTTGATGGACGCAGGGCAGTGCATCGTAGGGCAAGTTTTTGACGTGCGTGACCTACGAGGCAATGCTTTGTTATAGGCGCTGGTTACCGCTTAACATCAGGTGGGCCATATGCTTGTTTCATCTGCTAGTAGTATAATAAAAAAAAACTAGCATGAGCACTCACCAGACTCATTAATCAGTGCCAGATGAATGGAGATCACTAAATCGTGAAGTTCCATCGCACACTCTCCAAAATTGATCCAGTAAAATTCCAATAGAACTGCCAATTTTGTATGAATGCCATTCGTGTAGCTTTCGCGAGCTACGGCTTGTTAGCTCGTTTCCGGTTCCGTGGTTAGACCACTGACCGGAAGGAGGCTTCGACGCTACGCTCAACGCTGGCAAAATGGACGCTACACTGACCAATATCACTATAGAGTGGATAGAGATTTTATTTATTGCCAATATGAAATATTGATAGATAATATTATGATACATAATAATAAATGGTAAATAAAATGGAAATTATAGCTATATTTAATTTGAAATATGATATTGAGACGGGAGCAATGCCGTGGGGGCAAACTTTAAACTTTATCATAAGCTTTCTACGCTTCTTTTCGCCGAAATTTCTAAACTTAATAACTTCGTAAATAATTACGTAGAAGCTTCGAAAATATAAAGTTTAAATTGATACCGCCGTAAAATGTGTGCGTCACAAAGATAATGAAATCTTCCCGTGATACCGAAACTTTGGGGGTGAATAGGGTTGTCAGAACAATATCCGGTAGCGCTGTAATAATCGACAGACGATCACCAGCATTTATAGAGTTTAGAGTCTAACTCTAAATGCTGGTGATCGTCAATCGTTAGGTGCGTGCTAGTTTTTTTTTTAGAATGGTCTAAACTCTACACTATTCTAAAAAAAATAGCTTTTCGAAACTTTAGTTTAGACCATTCTAAAAAAAAAACTAGCTCGTACCTATACGTATATAGCGCCAACTATGGTAAGCTAAAAGTAATGTTTCGGACATTTTGCATTAGACAGCCCTAGGAAGGGGTAAAGAAAAGCCTTCAGGGATGTAATTTAATACAAAAACACCCTTTTTACGTAAAATATGATAGACAAGGGCGTGCATTGTTTATATAAGACAACAATGTTTTTTGATTATTTTAGAAAGTCTCTGCGTTTCTTTTAAGGCCTGCGCAAATCTAAAGGCCTGCGCAGGCCTTACCTGCAGCAGATCTACCTGCGTCAGACCTGCCTGATGGTGATGGCGATAAGATGAAACGCTGTCAAATATCGCTGTCATATTTGACAGCGTGTCAGCTAATCGCCATCGTCATCGCCTAGATGTGCGCAGGCCTTTAGGCAATCTGGAATTGAACAGACGGGTTTTTGGCGAATCGTTGTTCTCTTACATAATGGCCTCTAGCCTTGACTGGCCTCTAGCTCAGTTGGTAGTAGCTCTGCCTTCTGCGCCGTAGGTCGTGGGTTCGATCCCCACCGAGAACAAATATTTGTGTGGTTAACATAAATGTTTGTTCTCTGTCTGGGTGTTATATTGTATTCTAAGTATGTATTTACAAAAAAAAAATGTATTTAAGTATTATATCAGCTATCCGGTTCCCATATTACAAGCTCTGCTTAGTTTGAGGCTGGGTAGTGTTGTGTGAATTGTCCACAATATTTATTTATTTATTATTATTTATTTATTATTTATAATGTTCTTTGAGCGAATTCGTAAAAGCTTCTTTAATAATCCTAGAGTTATAATTTGTATAATGTTAAATGTATTTTGCTTATTTTTGTTTTGTTTTTAATACCTATTTATTGGATCCGGTGTATATTATTGTGATTATTTGTTAATTGTTTGTGATTTTATATTTATTAAATTTTAAATTCGGAGGATGATGTCTGCGCTATCGAATTAACACCTGTAAGGATAGGGCAATGTGTACAAATAAATAAAATAAAAAATAAGGAAAATTATTCAAATATAAAAGTATATAAAACGAAGACTGAAATGTTGACTGAAATCCGTAATTTTAGGCCTTCTCTCAAAGTTTTACCCTTGTATTATTTATTTAAGAGTTAAACCCCCTTATTTTGTAACTAAATAGCACTCGTCATATATCATCAAATGATGATTATATACCTATTATTACACCTTTTCATTTTATTTAATAGCACCTACTATTCCAGGAAAGTGAAACTGTAAACTGTGGAAAGAAATGGGGGAGGCCTACGCCAAGGAGGCGACTACCACTATAAATTAAATTAGAAATATAAGTACACTTTTAAGTAAATAAACAAGAAAATAAACCTATATAAGAAATAAGAAGTAAAAATTAAAAATTGATAAAAATTTAAGCATGTACCTTACTGTTATAAAATTAGTGTAAAAGTAATTATTTTATTTACTATTCCAGGCGATTCCTATAACAAAGAGGTCTATTTATACGAATCTTTTCACGGCTTTTACACTTTTTTATTGCTCATGTTTCACAAAAATAACTTGTAAAAAGCGATAAAAGACTTTGAGAAAAAGTTCAAAGTTGTCTTCTCAGAAGCTTAATAACTGAAAAGTGTTCTTGAAAAATTACCTGAGCGTCTTAATTAAGCAAGTCCCAAGATCTTAATTAAATAAAGGTGTTATTATTAAAGTCACTTAACCTTTAACTGAGACGTGACGAGACCTTTTGCCACTTTTTATGGCCGTTGACAGGGTTATTACATAAAAGCAAGCAATAGCAATAGCAACGAAAAGCAGTTGCTGTAGTACTGAATTGTTATCGCTATCGCCGTTTGTTTCGTGCTAGTCGACCTCGTAGTATCGTGTCACTGTTTTCTTCAAACCAGTGTGTTGAAAGGAATGTAAGTAAGCCTCAAAGAGGCAAAAAAACTTACTTTAGCCACATTCTTTTTTTGACATAAAGGCATATCGATTTGATGACCAGATTTTTTAGTGTTGGTAATTAACTTTCGTTTCCGTTACCCACAACACAATATAACGTACTAACTTACCCTGATCCAGTACCTACATGCATAAACATTACATAAAAACCTCGACAAAGTAAGAAACAACAAAAGAAGTAGCAGAAATTGCCATACATGTGGTATTAGAATATTAGTAGTAGTAGAACTCTTTGTGTGTGTCTCGTCCGGGTGCGTACTATCACCATGCCTATTCCTGCCGTGAAGCAGCATTGCAGTGTTTTGGTTTGAAGGGTGTGGGTGTGGTTGAAATTACGTAGGGCACGTCAGTAACGTGACTTTCGAGACATTGCTTTGTTATATAGGCGATGGTTACCACTTAACATCAAGCATGCTTGTTCCATCATTCGTAAAAAAATTACATTAAAGTACTACTTATTCTGATCCAGAACCCACGCATAAAAATTACATAAAATCTCCTCAAAAAAGTAAGAAAGAACAAAAGAAGTAGCATAAATTGCCAGACATGATGAAGTATTCACGTTGAGATGTGTGTAACATCTGCCATAGTGTACAGAGTAAATGATTCATGAAACAACCTATTTATTATCCAACATAACTGTGAACAGAACTAGAATATTCCCGAAGAAATAATGGCCATTGCATTGCGAGGGTTTTCCCCTTAAAGGAAGAAAAAATACGGTTTCCTCGTGAAAGTTTCAAGAAAAACGTTGCGTAAAAAGATTTTTAAAAGAAGAACGAAAGTCACATGTAGCTCATTAGAAATTCAGTTTTGAAGCAAACTTAACTTCAATAAAAATAACCGAATATACAATAGTTATTTGTTTTACAAGAGAGCGTGCTCACTCACTCTCACTCTTCTCTCTTTCTTCCCTTCTCAGCGAGAAACTTGGCGGGAAATGACTAAATGCAAAAAGAAAATGGCGCGTAAAGAAAATAAAAATAAAAATTTAACACACCAAGTTTGAGTTTTTAACAAATTAAAAAAGGTGGTATGCACCATGTAGGTAGAAGTAAAAATAGGTTTAATGATGTTTTGAATTCACAAACTTAGGATTACGAAAGACATAATTAAAAAACCTAATCCTAAAGGAAAAAACAAGACGTAAGCCTAGGCGGTATGGTCTTGGTTCTATAGCCTACTTCGAAAGAAGCGAATAGAAAAAAAAACACAAACTTAGTGCACACGATGTTCTAAATTCAATTTTACTTTATCTAGCCTTTTATTCCTTTATCAGAGTCTAGCTTTTGCACTCAGATTTTGAAGAGCAAAAATACCCTTTCCGAGATAGAATGATGATAAAGTAGTGGATCTATTTGATGTTCCCGTGAGTGTTTTCAATCAGCCCCCCTCGGGATCACAAGATTCAAGATTCAAGATTCAAGATTCATTTATTCAATACGATACAAGAATCACTTTGAAACGTCTTAAAGCTAGGTGAGTCTAGGTGCCAGTTCCACGCGACCAAGCGTAGAAGAACAGGCAACAAACTACGTCTCGGTTCCTACCGTTTTTTTATATGATCCTTTTACAAATCAAAAATAGTCTAAAATAATAGCAGTGAAGTTCCAGTGTGGTGCCACTTCACTTAGTCAGACGTATGCAATGTAATTATACAAAAGCAAAAGTTTCAAAGACAGCACACGCTACGCTTCAAAGTTATAATAAAGTATCTACACAGATATAAAAATAAGATGTTAAATAGTAGGTACAGACATTGCAAATTGACATGCTAGCTTCCTATGGGTAGAGTGACCGGGACATCGGGCCACGCAGTTTTATCATTCATATAGCTATCTAGAGTATAGTACGCTTTCTTTATCAAATTACTCTTAATATAGGCTTTAAACTTCCGAATTGGAAGCTTAGTTGCATTTTCCGGAAGTTTATTGTAGAAGCGTACAGTGTTCCCCATAAAAGACCCATTTATCTTCTGTAAACGAAATTTGGGAATATAAAGTTTATTTTTATTTCTAGTGTTAATATTATGTGAATCACAATTTTTCTGAAAGCTACAGATGTGTTTGTGAGTGTACAGTAAGTTTTCATATATATATTGTGAAATTACTGTGAGGATATTAATTTCCTTAAATCGCTCCCTCAATGAGTCTCGTGATTTCATTTTATAGATGGCACGTATGGCCCTTTTTTGTAAAACGAATATAGTTTGAATATCAGCTGCTTTCCCCCAGAGAAGGATACCGTAAGACATAACACTATGGAAGTAGCTGAAGTAAACTAGCCTAGCTGTAGCTTCATCAGTGAGCCATCTTATAGTCCGAACTGCATATGCAGCCGAACTTAGTCTGGCAGCAAGTGCTTTGATTTGCGGTCCCCACTGCAATTTTTTGTCAAGATTAAGTCCTAAGAAGATAGTAGAATCTACAAGGTTAAGTGACTCTCCATTAAGTATAATATTAGTTGGCCGGAGAGTCACATTTGGTAAGGTAAACTTAATACACTTGGTTTTCTTAGCATTAAGTAAACGATTATTAACGTTAAACCAGTTAAGTATTTGCGACAGAGATGCGTTAACGTAATCGTAATTAGCCTTCAATCTATCAACTTTAAAAATTAATGAGGTATCGTCAGCAAATAGTACTATTTCACATAGTTTTTTAACAAAAAAAGGGAGGTCATTTACGTACACTAGAAACAAGAAAGGACCTAATATCGAACCTTGTGGCACCCCCATGTCAATAACTGACCCAGAAGATCTCTCACCGCTCACATCAACTTTAAGGACTCTATCAGTCAAGTACGATTGTATTAGGTCAATGGAGCGATTTAGAATGCCGTAATGTTTAAGTTTAGATATTAATGTAGCATGATTTACACAGTCAAAAGCTTTGGAAAGATCGCAGAATACCCCAATCGCGTCTTGTGAGTTTTCCCAGGCATCATATATGTGCTTTAAGAGTAGAATACCAGCATCAGTCGTTGATCGACCTTTCGTAAATCCAAACTGGTGGCTATGAAGTATCCCATTTAGGTTAAAATGTGATAACAACTGAGTAAGAATAACTTTCTCAAATATTTTACTTAGCGTAGGCAATACTGAGATAGGTCTATAGTTAGCAGGGTCATTTGCATTTCCAGATTTGAACAGGGGAATGAGTTTACTAGGTTTCATTAAATCAGGAAAAACACCCTCATCAACACATCTATTAAAAATATACGCTAGACACGGTGCAATATCAGTTATAATAGTACTGAGTAGTTTTGTAGACATTCCCCATAAATCTTCAGTATTTTTAATGTTTAACGATTTAAATGTCTTCACGATTTTGTCAGCATTAATGTATTTAAAACTAAAGATATTATTACATTTTTTAACACTAGACTCTAACAATGCCATCGCACCAGAGGCCGAGGAATTTAAAGACGATGTCACTACTTTAGGGATACTGGAAAAGAAACTATCAAACGCGTTGGCTACTTCAATGTTTGTTGTCAAAAGATTATTGTTTACTTTCAAATGAATTTTTTTATTACGGAGTTTTGATTTGCCAGTCTCATTATTGACTATTTTCCAGGTAGCTTTAATTTTATTTGTGGATTTTTCAATTCTTCTTTTGATATGCAATGATTTTGCTGCGTGACAAGCTCTTTTAAATGCTTTAGAGTAGTTTTTAATATGTAGAATAAATGCTGGGTCATTGAGCATTGATTCCCTAGCAGCATACAGCTCATATAATGTATTCCTACTTTTGTAAATACCTGGGGTGGCCCAGTCAGCGAACGCGACACTAACACTAGCTTTACATGTTTTAAGTTTAAACGTATCCTTATGTCCATCATTAATTAAATTTGATAAGTTGGAGAAAAGATCATTCGGGTCAGTCAGACAAGGCATGAGGGACACTTTAGTTCAATATTGGTTTGAAACTTTTTAATACGGCTCTCTGTGATAGGCCGGTGGGTGAAAATCTCGTGTTTATCTAAAATTTTATAAGCAAATTTAGCGCTATGACCGTAGTGATCTGAACTAAAATGCCTAACTACTGATTTACTTACTGGCTCATGACTGCTAAAAATATTGTCAAGACAGGTGGCTGTTGTTAGTGTCACCCTTGTTGGATTTTGAAACAAGCAGTGTAGGTCAAAACATTTAAACAAATTTAGCAGCCTCTCAGAAAGAGGGTGAACTGGGATATCTACATTAAAATCTCCACAGATTATTACGGTTTTATTACAGTTATAGATTTTACGCAGTACATCTTCCATAGTGGATTCATACAAGGTGAAATCCGCGTCCGGGGGACGGTAAACGCTCACAACTATGTGCCGCTCCAGCTCCACACACGACAGCTCAACAGTCCTCTCGATACTGAGATTTGCAATGTCTTTACGCTCTTTGCATTTCAATTGATTGCTTACAATAATTAAAGAACCACCTCGCATAGCGTTCTTTCGTTTAAAAGAGCTTACAATACTATATTTTTCATAAAAAGGGAGTAACTCTAGTTCTACTATCCAGTGTTCTGTAATACACATGATGTCTACACTGAAACAATTCATAAATAGTTCTAATTCTAAAACTTTGCTGGGAAGCCCTTGCATATTTTGGTGTACGACATTTAAAGTGCCTGGACTTCCCATTGTCGAGGACACTAGTTTAAATGTTGGGCAATAGGCCCCAAAGCTTGTTCACCCATATTAGTACTGCTACTAACTGGGGACTTGTCGGTGAACTGTATTATAGTACTTATAACAGGATCAAAAATATTAAATGCTAACAATTTAGCAATAGTTATTTTACTACGTTTACTTAAGGACATAGTACCTCTAGTCAATTTACAATTACTAATAAAACTATTAGTGTCGAAATACAAAACGTCTCTATGACGACATGTCAAATTGTATAGCATTAAGTTATACTTAAATATACTCTCGTTTTGGTGGGCAGCCAGTGTATTTAAAAATGGAAATGCACATAAAATAATTTTCCCTAGCCCTAATGCCAACTTTCCCATCAAAGTTTCTATAAATTTAATTATTTCTGCATGCTTGACACCACTGCTCTCACCTAGTTGAACTATTAGAGTGGTGTCTTTGTCAAGACTACTATCCTTATCAATACAACTTATAAAGTAACTTAATGGAGCATCTGGGAAGCAGTTATTATTTACTACCTGTCCTAATTGGTCACTAAGTAGCAGTCCCATCCCTATTCCTACCCTGTCTGAATATAAAACAGTCCTCCGGGGTTGGCAGCATGTATGAGCTGGTTTAGCCGGAGAAACCAGCGATTGGATTGGAGCTGCTAAGGGCTCAGCGGACACAGCATTTGTCTGTGATGCAGGTGGTGGCATCTGCTCAGTTACCAGTGCTGCCCCGGAGTGCTGCTCCTCAAACATGGAGGTTGCGTCGGTCTGGGAGCTACTATTACGCACCTGTATATATGTGCTGTCATTGTTTACTAGTTCTGAAAGATTTTGTTTACATTTCTTATATTTATCTGATATGTCATGAAGTGTTTTTTCTAACTGTAAAATTTTTGCAGACATGGCATCTTGTTCTAATGAATTCTGCCCAAGCAATTTATAACAGGAATTTAGTTCCTCATTTAACTTACATTTATCTTTGCACAGCCTTGCCTGAACAAACACATTTTTATGTTTTTTAAGTTTCTTCTCTGATTTTTTTAAAAAGCTGCTAAGTTTTACATATTTTTTTATTCTGTTACTCCCTTTTATCAACACATACTGGGACACCATATAAATAATATAAATATATTATAGGGTTAGACGATGGTGGCCTCTTTGTAGCGGCGCCGACTGCCGATCCTAAGGTCGTAGGTTCTAATCCAGTCGTTTACCAATGATGAGTGTTTTTCTGTCCAAAAATGTTTACACTATGCCAGTATTCTCAAACGGTGAAGGAAAACATCATGAGAAAATCTAGAATCACCGAGCTTTAAGACGTTTCAAAGTGATCCTTGTGGTACCATTGTATAAAGAAATATTTGAATTTGAATATGAAACCGGCATGTCGTAAAACCTTTAAAAAATGTGTCAAATGCACGAAAGGAGCCTCTTTAAATATGCACTTAAAGTCCTTTCACCACAATGGTTCGGAAAAATCAGTGACACGATAAGAAGAATATAAGTTAGCTTTAATAAAGCATCTTGAGAACGCTTTTATTATAAAAAGATTAATTAATTAAAGATTACTAATTTATTAAAAAGAGTATCCAATGAAAGAAGTCTACCAAAGTAAGAATAGGTAATAACGCCATATTATTCCACTCCATATTCCTGATTTTCTTTTTCTTCTGTAATAAAGAAACGTATTTTTTCATATTTAGTACATAAGCTCTAATGGCGCACGCACAAAGCTTAATTCAGTTATTACGTGTTTCAGAATACGTATCTTATACCTTTAAACGAGAAAATCTTGTATATATATATATATATATATATATTTATACAATATATTTATTTATTATATATATATATATATAAAATACATATATGTATATATATGTGGTTTAAGATCTCGGAAATGGCACCAACGATTTTCATGAAATTTAGTATACAGGGGTTTTCGGGGACGATAAATCGATCTAGCTAGGATTTATTTTTAGAAAATATCGGAGTTAAGAACAAACATCTTTTTCATAATATCATTACTCCTAGCGCCATCTGTTGCTCAGAAGCAAAAACTAAGCTCTGTGAGAACCTGAGAACTCAAGGGTTATGTTTCACAAAGAACGCCATCTATTGTCGAGTTTTGGAACTAAAGGACTACGTAAATACTCTGTAGACAAGTTCCAGAAGTTTCTATCTCATTGCACTCGTTATTTTTTTTTAAATAACCAGTTCTTATTTTTTATTATTGTAGTATGTTAGTAAGATCGAAATATATGATTTCATCATTCATATGTACGTTATCAAAAAAATTCCGAGCGAAGCTCGGTCACTTACTGCTAGTTTACCTGTAATACTAGGTATATAATTCCCTTTCTTAGTTCCGTTCGTTTCTTTTCATTCCGTTTTTCGCTTGCACCAGTGCCTTGATCATGAACACATTTTGACATAATTTGTGACGTTAACTTAACGGTGTATTCTGTCTATTCAGTTTCAAAAGGTAGTATGTTATGTTAGCGTGTCATCGTCGATTTTCAACTTGATTTGTTCAACGACAAATCAAGTTGAAAATCGACGAACATTTTCATTCCGCCCCTATACATCAAACAATAATTATGGTTATAGTAACCGTACCCACAGCCTACAGCGCAAAAGGCAATACCAACTGAACTGCGAGGCTTGTCAAAGTTTAAACTATGCCTTGCTAACCGAATTCTAACTGTTGTTCTTGAACCACGGCCCCCGCCCTTGGCCCACTGACCTGAAATGTTTTAACATCACCTTTTCACATCCCAAGGACACTGACTAAAAGGCAGTCTTAATAATACGCTTTGTTCACGTGAACCTTTGACACGTTTTTGCAACACAAACACAATATTTAGAACGTTTTTCCTCATTGGTCATTTCTCGAATGAATCCCGAAAGATGGGCCAAGGCAAACAGACAGAGGCAGACACGCAGACAGACAGAGACAGATACACCGAGTGACAGGGACAGACCACTCCACTTCCGTCCCCACACACGTCATTGCTGATGGATGTCGCTGCCGAGGCAGACCGAGGAAGCGTTAGCGGGATGACCTGGATGCGTTGCATTCGGTAACGCGTCCAGGGAGTTACCGAATTTTGTAAGAACGAGATAGGTAGATGGCAAGAGGGAAAGCCTTTGTCCAGCAGTGGGACAGACCAGGCTGAATAAAAAAAACATCATAAACACTTACTTTTTCTATAAGGATGGCCTGTGCTGAATTTTTATATCGTGCTGCGTACAAAAAAAATAGTTTAAGGCATTTCGCACATCAGCGATCTGCAATGGCGTCAGTGATACGCTGTCAAATATCGCTGTCATATTCATCGCCATCGCTTAGATGTGCGCAGACCTATAATTGCTTGTTTCATCAGCTAGTAGTATAAAAAAAATAATTTTATGGAAATCGTTAACCAGCCCAATTGACACGGAAAATAACCATATACATGTGAAAAGCTACTTGAAATTCAGACATTCAAAGATAATTGCCTTCATGAATAATTAGCAATAGCTTATTATGTCACAAGGTGGTGACAATACGAGTGTTTAATGACGTAGTTAGTACAGGGAACAATAAAAATGCACAACTCAGTATTCGGTTCGCCAAAAGAAACAGTTGAGCTATCTGCAGACCGTTACAAAATTAAATGATTTAGAGATAGCTCAACTGATCTAAATTCGTGCCAGAAGGATGCGTCTCCAAGACGCTGGTGACATTGCCGCGCTGAATAGCAATGCCAAAAGAAATTTATTTCTATCAATTTCTACCAATCTATCAAAAAAATCTAAACATCCAAAGCTTTGACAAAAGAAATGACGTCAACAGGAAAAAACGTTGAAAAAGAACACCGACACCTTTCTTAGATTTCACAAAGATATTGTAGAGAGAGAAATAATAAATGTCTTTTTCGTAGAAAAAGACGTATTACATTATTATCTAAAGAAATACTTTCTTGGAAAGGACCAAAAGAAAACTCAAATCAAATTATTAGAGCCACTAATGTCTTCTATTTAATGAAGATTGATCTTTTTACTCACGCACTTTAGGAACGTGCCCTACGATGCACTGCCCAGAATCCATCAACTTGAGGCACACAAATGTTCAGCCTCACGTGCCAGTAATTTCAACGGCACACACACCCCTCAAACCGAAGCAAAGCAATGCTGCTTCACGGAAGAAATAGGCATGGTGGTAGTATTTCCCCGGACGAGCCACACACAAAGAGCTCTACTAATCTTTCTCACCCTACTACTACTACTACAGCCTAGTGTTCTAGTAGTGCTATAGTACGTTCTGATACTCAACCCAAATCAGTAGGCCTACCATGAGCTCTATCTGACTCTGTCTCTGGTTCTGATTTTAAGCCTGTGTGAGTGTTAACAAAATAAATCCTACGTCAAAACGTCAGACAGACAGTATAATGCAATGGTGAGCACTCACACAGAGTCTAACCCAGAACCAGAGACAGAGCCAGACAGAGCTCATGGTAGGCCCACAGTTACTGTCTACATAAAATCTAGCTTTTTAGTTTTAATGTGTTTATTGTGTGCAATGGACTCTGTAATGACATATTTAATAAGTCTGAAATAAAAATATTGAATTAAATAAAAGCATAGACATAAGTGTGCCAATCGCATGTTCCAACTTTGAAAAAAAATACAAACAACTAAAAAGAGCTATTTATCTATCTATCTATTCAGCCTGTATGCACCCACTGCTGGGTATAGGCCTCCTCTCTAATACGCAACTCTCTTCGGTCCTATGCCAGTCTCCGCCATTGCTGCCTAACTACTAAAAAGAGTTGTAAAATAAATTAATATAGAGTGGTACTCAGCTCAACTGAGCTAGAAAATCAATTACAGAATGATACTCAACTCATAAAAAATACACGAATAATAAATCAATTTGTGCTTTCATTCAATATGTATGGAGTCGTGACGTCAATATCTATCATTGTTCAATGAATCATTGAAAATGTTAGCGGGCAAGGTACTATGGCCGACGTATATAAATTGTCTTAGGGCTGACGTCATGATATTTTTCGATCGCATGTAATTATACCTATTCATATTTTTTATAATTTTTTTTATACTCAATACTCAATACATTTATTGCATAAACATGGTTTAGTTTAGGTACATACATAGTTCTTAGGTGTAAGTCAGTATCACATAATAATTTCGTTGTATACTGAGTCCTATTCCTACTACTTATTAAAAGCATTTTTTTTATCCATGCTCCATTTGTAGCTTGGCTCCTAATCATAAATTTGTAGCTCATTCACGCCCTTATTGACAGGTTTTTACTAATTGTATTCTGTAGAATGAATCCGGTAAATATGGCTCATAACTTAAAACATATATCATCTTGTATCCCGAAATATTAACAGACAGTTTGAATGAAAAAAAAGCCGAGAAAGTGCCTAAAATCATTTCGAGGAATCCACTCAGGAAATTGGGTGCAAGCACTCTTTGAAAGGCTCAATAAGAATCGAGAAATATTTGAAAATTTTATAAAAAGTTAGTAGGTATGGAAAAATCTTCAAGTGAACGGAGTCACAAAGGATTTACCTCAAATTCGAATACAAAATATGTGTTTTCAGTTGTATCACTTTGAAACCTCTTAAAGCTAGGTGAGTCTAGGTGACAGTTTCACGCGCGCAAGCCTAGAAGAACAGGCAACAAACTACGGCTTTGTTAGTATTGAATAGAATAGTTTAGCATTAAATACACTATTATTTTAAGTGCAATAGTAAATACGAAGATGATAGTAAAACTACAGACAATATTGTTTTATCTAGACTTAGCAGCGGCCAAAGCTAAAGACAGAAATAGATATTGATCGACCTGGATCACGGACCACTCAGCCGGTACATTTAGCCGTGTAACAAAAGCCTATTCAGAGAACTTTTGTACTTTACAATTCAATTTTTTCAATTCAATATTTCAGACTTAGATCATAATAAGGTCATCACAGAGTTTAAATGCAGGAACGTATAGGATATCCAAGTAATTCGTTCATTTTGAAGATTTTAACGTGTTTATTTTCAGAAATTACACTATTTAAATTTTAATGAAATCTATGCGAGTTCTAGTTGCTACAACTCGTGGTTGGGAAGAAGGGGCAATTACGCAGTAAAATTTGAGAATTTGAAATTTTCTTCTTCTGCTTCTTGTTTTCGTGTAGTGTAGAACGTCAGATCATGTCAACGTCATAAACAGATTAAAACTTTTATAGAAAAACAAATACATAAAGATTACCATAAAAGAAAATGAAATTTAATAACCTTTATAAACTTTTTCTAAAATGAATTAGAGAACAAATTGGAAATGTTTGCAATCAGTTCCAAATCCCAGTCCCAGTATTTATTTAGATTAGAAAACTTTTTTTAATATTACATTTTTTTTTACTACAGCCTTCATTGCTCTGCTTGTAAAAAAACACAAGCACGTTTGGTAAAATAAAAATATACTACTCGTTCGGGCTTGTATAAAATTAGGTTAATAAAAGGCTCTTATATTACCAGTTTCAATAATAACTGTACAAAGTTTACCCTTCCCTAAAAGCACAGGAATAACTAAAATATAGGGCCACCTCTTGGGGATAGACAAACATTAGGGAAGGTAGTTTCAATTGTGGGTTTTCCGCGTGACGTCAGCAGCTCGGTAAAGTATGAATAATTTCATCCACTGTGACACACCATTATAAGACTGTCTGGCTCAAGCTAGATTGAGAAAGGAAAAAGGACTTTATGGTTCTGGTTTAAGGTAAAAAATAGATTGAACGCGAGTTATTATATTCTGAAAAATTGAAGTTCTAAGCAGTGATGTGAAAAATAACAATTTCAATTCAACTTCAAGAACGTAGGATTTATTATCTGTGGGTTTATCTTGTACCAGACCCAGACTACGGACAAATTCTAACATAAATCGTCAAAATGTAACTTAAATCGTCAAAAACATGATTCGTCAAACTGCGAAGAACGACTAGTATTTGCCACTCATATTATCTGATACAGGCAAATTAACCCGGTTACGAAAGGCAAAGTAACCCGGTTACGAAATAAGAACTGTATGACAGAACTTTTTAAAGTTTCTTAGCCAAATTGAAAAAATGGAACCCTTATAGATTCGTCATGTATGTCTGTCTGTCTGTTCGTCCGTAAGTCACAGTCCGTTTGTGAACTAAAAGAACTGGGAACTGGGGGCTGGGGTGGTGACTGAGTGACATAATTTTTTTATTAGTTTGTAAGCCGGTTACGAACTAAGACAAAAATCCTTCTACGTAAACAGTTACGAATCACTAAAGGCATAAAGTAGCATTTGCCTAAGTTATAAAAATAGTGAAAATATTTCATTGCAAACGACTGTACCACCAATTTTGTCAACTGGTCAATAATACTAAACCTCTTCAGTAAGTTAATTGAAAATTTCGAGCACTGAACGTAATTCGTTGAAGGGACGAACTTATGAAGGTCGGCGAGTTGAAAGGTTTACTTGATGTATTTTACAACCAGCCCTGTCAACCCTCTCTCTTGAATCTTGATGATTGGACCCTTAAGTTCACTAGCAAAGTTGTAATCTATACCTATCTATCTCTATCTACCAGGGCGTTCCACGGATATGCCACATCGATGGCAAGTACCTTGAATATTGTAGATGGAACATTTTACTGCAAGAAGACATTGATTGCATTTATCAAATGCTCAAAATGAGAAAATAAACTGTTAATGAACCATAACATAGACAACAAAAAAAATCATAATATTAAAAAAAACCTACATCTAATTAAAACTAAACCTTAAAAATCTAGCAATCCAAAAAAAGTCCATGTCCAAAAAAAAAAACTATTAATGCAGTTTAAATTGTTTTTTTTTTTAATTCAAATAATGTCTTCATTTAGTAAAATATACTATTTACAATATTCAAAGTACTTTAACTCCATGTGTCATATCCGTGGGACGCCCTGTATAAAATAAAGTCGTGTAAGTTACACTGTTTATAACTCAAGAACGACTGAACCGATTTGACTGAAAATTATGAAACTTATTATCCCGAATAAGAAACGAGAACGGGCCGAGCAAAACAGCAGGCAGCCGCTAGTTTGACATCAAGCTAGGTAGCATAATCAGGCTTTTACCAGAAAATAAGTCTGTAATACAAAGACTTAATAACTTTATTATTAGAATATGACAAAATTAAATAGCTACATCAATATGAAATCAACAACGTTACTCAAACACCCAGGTAATCTAGCTAAAAGGTTTATTTATGACAACGATTAAAATGATATAACTCTGAAGTTTTTATGGATATAAAAACCCGGAAAATAAGCTTCAGTACTAAGACTGGAGCGAACAATTTTTATATATTTTACAGTTTTCAATTCTTTGCCTTTAAAAAGTATATCAAAATACGAGTAAACTAGTATTCTTTGACTTGAGTCAAAATTGGACAATAAATGCGCTTTTTGTCCTGAAAAAATAATTTAAACCAGCCATGGATTAACTAAAGGCCTGCGCACACCTAGGCCGCTAGCGATGGCGATCGTGAAACCCTGTCAGACAGCGTTACAATGAACACATTTTTTTAATTCACACCAAAAAAAGCCAAAAGCTAGTACTCTGCTTTTTACTCTGGCCTAAATGGTCTGAGTAAATTTCTGCTGGGCAAAGAGCTTCCTTCAGACCTTCAAAGGCTATTTATAAGAGAAATTTAAAAATTTATATTGAAGCCTAAAACCGAATTTAAAAAGTTAAATAATTTTTATTAAGGCTTGCGCACACCCAAGCGTCAGCGATCAGTGAAACACTGTCAAATATCACTGTCATATATGACAAGGTTTCACTGATCGCCACCGAAGAACGCTTAAATGTGCGCAAGGTTTAAGACTACTCAATTACTTTCATAAGAAGTTTCTTGAAGCGTGTAAAAAAGGCTAACTGGATCATAAACTTCCAACATTTCATTGCCAGAAACACCTTTCAAATCCAAACTTCATTCGCCGTTCCTTTCGTAAAATAAATATTCCACCGGCGGAACCCAGCAAAATGAGCTAACTTTTACATTATCCAGGGAAAAGTATTTTTATTGAAGTTACTACAATCGGAGCGGGGAATAAGGGGATTTCTTTAAAATTACATAATTCATGGTGAACTTTTTTAATGTAAGTTTTTTGCGAGTGGCTTCAACATCGCTGTACGTATTGGATTTTGGGGGAGGGGGTGTTAAAATGTCAAACAGTTCCAAAGACTGATAAGTTAAGGGTTTGCTAATAACTTCTTTTACAGAAAAAAATAAAATTTCACAAATAAAACAAACGAATCCTTGTCGTTTGTTCTTGCTCTATTTTCGTTTTTAATATTTTTTAAGAATCATCATAGTAAATATCTTTTGGTGTAAGGGCCTGCGCATATAATATACGCTTCTCTCCATCCTAAGCTTGTCTGGAAGAGATCGCTTTTCAGTGAAAAGACCGCCCATTGTACATTAGCATGTGTTTAATTATTGTTACCTGTTTTTCCATTGTTAGTTTTGAGGTGTCCAATAAAGAGTTTTTTATTCCATTCTATACGCGATGGCGATCAGCTAAAACGCTGTCAAATATGACAGCAATATTTGACAGCGTTTCCGCTGATCGCCATCTCTATCGCCTAGATGTGCGCAGGCCTTAAATGCGGAGTTAATCTTGTTATTTTACTAGAACAAAATCATTGTATATGAGAATTAAACCATTTTATTAATATAAAATAACTTAATACCTGATAGTAACTAGTTCAACTCCAAATAGGAAACCTAAAGATGTCTAAAACGACGAAGATAAATAACTACCATTAATAACTCAAAATGTCAAGCTTCCCGGATTTAAAGGCTGTCGAGCCGTGACGGAGGCCTTAACGGCTGTGATCAGTGGGTTAAAACATTAGTATTTTTTTTCAGGAATTTGATCACGGTAGGTTTTCCATTTGGGTACAACAAGAATAGATTCAATAAAAACGTTAGTTTTTTAACGTTTTCCTCCAGGGTAGGCAACGCACCGACAGCAAATTTGGTGTTGTTGGTGTCTATAGGCGACGGTGACCGCTTACTATTAGGTGGGCCGTAAGCTCGTTTGTCTATTTCGGCGGTAGATTTAAATCCTGCATGGGGAACCGTAGCTCAATTTGATACTGGGATCGATGGAGACCAGCCCCGTAGGCCTTAAAACTCAGTCACCAGATTTGATTACAATCTCATGTAAACCGATTAAATATATTTTTTTATGCTATAGCTAGGCAGATAAGGAGACGGGCCACCTGATGGAAAGCAGTCACCGTCACCCATAGACAACTGTAACACCAGTAAGCCTACCACAAGGTCTGTCTGGCTCTGGTTTTGAGTCTTTGTGAGTGCTCACAAGTGTATTACTGTGTGTGTGACGTTTCGACGTAGGATTTATTTAGTCAACACTCACAGACTCAAAACCTGAGCCAGAGACAGAGCCAGACAGAGCTTGTGGTAGGCCTACAGAGGTGATAAGAAGAGATAGATCCGCTTTGTGACGGACCATGTCGAAACTCCGAAAGAAAACCTAATAATATTTTTATACAAAAATCCAGTGTTTATTGAGTGTCTCCCTTGAGTTCAGCTTAGTGAAGATACATGATATTTCTCTACTTGTTGATAGCGCAACAGTTTTTCTTTGTATGCCGAAAATAAGAAAGTCCACGACAATATTTTATGTTAAGTCCATCTTGCAAATATTTTTTTTATATATAAATTCTTAGAGAAAAGTAGCTTAGAGCTTACAAACTAATTTCCTTAACTATGATGAGTATATAAATTAAATAATAGTCATTTTTCAAGACTTTTTTTTTATTATGTAGGAAAAGACTTTTGATTACACCAAAAAGTAAAACAATGGTTATGTGAATTTTACTTCTTGCATTTTTCATACACTATCTGTCCGTGTGAAGTGATGGTACCTAACTACGTACAATTACTTAATTTGGTGTATGAAGTTGCCTTTTTTTCACTTTAATCCTAACAACGAACAAAGACAATAATTTTGTAAATAAGAATGCATCAAAATTACTTCAGTCTATCGGATTTAGCCCAGAAAAATGGCCTAAAAAATCCATCCCTAAATAATCGGCATTTTCAGAGCCTTAAATTTTTATTAATTAAAAATACCAGACGCAATAACAAGTATTAAACAATGACGGAGGCTTTATAGTGCCTTAAAAAAAACCTGGTTATATAAATAGTAATTTTAGCAGTTTTAATTTTTTTTATAAATAAAAAATAGATAAGATGACAAACAAATGACTAACCTTTAAATTTCTCGTTGAAACAGCGTCAGGTGCAATCAGACTATGACACAATTATTTCATGTATCTGTCTCGCGACCGTTCTACTGCGACGCTCGAGCGATACTGAGCTTCGCTGAAGCAATGGGTACCTTTACCTGTTACTTTGTTATTTTAGGGGTGGGGGCGCTAGGGATGAGACAGGGCTGCTTTCGGACGATCAATCGTTTTATTGTCGAGTTTGTTATTTTGAGTTTCAAAAGCATTTTGAGCTCAAAAATGTACAAAAACTTTCCACGTTCTAGAAGCAATAAGAGTATTAAAAAATGCCACAAAAAATGCCTGATAGAGTCCAAGAGAGTCAATATCTACAACAAAACGCTACAAGAGCTCTACGAAAGTCTGCAAAAGCTCTACGAAAGGGTTCAGAAAACTCTGCGACAGTCTACAAGCGTCTACGAGAGAGCTCTACGAAAGTCTACAGAAACTCTACCAAGAGCTCTTGTAGGCGGTCTACGAGTGTCTACAAGAACTCTACGAAAGGGTTTAGAAAACTTTGCGACAGTCTACAAGGGTCTACGAGAGAGCTCTACGAAAGTCTACAGAAACTCTACCAAGAGCTCTTGTAGACGGTCTACGAGTGTCTACAAGAGCTCTACGTAAACATAATGAGTGTTTTAAAACTATCTACAAATAGATACACTGTATCGGTGGGTTACGTTAAAAACGGCCACAGTTAGTGACATCACTAGACAGCTTTTATTAACAACGCAATTCCATCATTTCGGCCGTCACAGCCATATTTTTATTCTCCACACGTTATAGCTCCCAACGACATATCGTCGTCTCTCTCTCACACGCGGCATTGCCTGTAGTTATGAATAAGAGCGAGCAAGACAGCTGTATAACCTAACGGCCGTTTCAGTTATAGTTAGTATTGCCATTAGTCTGAATTTCCTCAGTTTCGGTATTTAGATGTTATCCAGATGCAATTTTTGCGTGTTTGTGTTTTTATATTAGAATCTAATAAAGCTTGGACTCATGGGGTGATAGGCTTGCAACTTGCGTTTGTATAATAAACAATGATAAGAGCATAGGTAAGTTTTTTGTTAGGACGTGCCTCTAACTACTAGCCTACGTCATCTCTACAGATCTTAAAGCCATGATATTTAAGCTCTTGGATTTTTTTCCAAGAGCTGGTGGGTATCTGGCGCAGCGTATAAGCATTGCTATTCAGCGTGGCAATGCCGCCAGCGTCTTGGGGACGCTTCCGTCTGGCACTGATTTGGATCAGTTGAGCTATCTCTAGATCGTTTGTAACGACCTGCAGATAGCTCAACTGTTTCTTGTGTATTTTGTACATTTTGTAAATATTTGTTTAATTGTAAGTTTCTTTGTGTAAATAAATTTAATAACAGCTGATATTTATAATAATAATATATATAATAATATATTATTTGCACATTATAGTAGAAGGTTTGAGATATACTGATAGAATTTTATAATTTCTTGATTTAAACGAACTTTACGGAGCCAGAAGACGTTGGCGGGACGATCTCGACATGCACCAGAAAGATTGATGGAAGACCGCTGGAGACCGGAATGAGTGGAAGGTTTTTGGGGAGATTTCTGTCCTGGCGTGGGACACAATAGGTTAATAAAAAAATAAATAAAACTACTTAAAAACTGAGTGAGTTTTGTTGTTTTCACACTTTCATCCAGGTTTATAGAAATTAATCGAAAAAAAGCAAGCATCTACCATCGCCACAACAAACTTTGTTAAATAATAAATAAATATAAATATTGTGGACAATTTACACAACACTATCTAGCCCCAAATTAAGCAGAGCTTGTACTATGGGAACGCGATAGCTTATATAATAAATATACATACTTTTTTTTTGTAAATACATACTTAGAATACAATACAACATCCAGACAGAGAACAAACATCTGCGTTCACCACACAAAATATTTGTTCTCGGTGGGGATCGAACCCACGACCTGCGGCGCAGAAGGCAGAGCTACTACCAACTGTGCTGAGAGGCCAGTCTAGAAATAGCTAGATATACGTTTTATTTGTATAAACACACCCACACATAAAACACGTTGAAAGTAAAAATACATTTCCCGTGCTTTAAGTTCCTGCCGAAACCTGTACTTACACAGGTCTCGGTGGGAATCGAACCCACGGCCTTCAACGCAGAAGGCTACTGCCAAATGAGCTGTGGACTTTTCTTATCTAAAGTAAAGATGGAGGTTGTATTACACTCTAGGGTTCGATTGGAAAGACGGAAAGGCACCATTTGTTAATTCAACACCTTACTTAATCAGGCTGCTCAAAGATCTACGACAATCCTTCTTCTTCTTCCTGCTAAACTATGCTGCTAATATCTTCTTTTTCAAAACTATTCAGTTTAGATAAAAACAATATTAGAAACATCATTCAAGACCTATCCATGGTATTATTATTATTACCTATCCCTACTCACAATAATAAGTACGGGTTTGATGAAAAAAAAAATCGAGTTATAGTCCTAAGTATGCGGACCCCCAACATTTATGTTTTTTTTTATATTTTGGTGATAATCATAATGCGGTTCACAGAATACATCTTACTTACCAAGTTTCATCAGTACAGCTCTTATACTAGTTTCGGAAAGAAGTGGCTGTGACATACGGACGGACAGACATGACGAATCTGTAAGTGCTCCGTTTTTACGATTTGGCTACGGTACCCTAAAAAAAGTTGTCTTATCTTGTAACTAACCAATAATAAAGTGTTGATTCAAACAGTCACCAGGTTTGAATGATTTTGGAACTAGATGGCGCTGTATAAAACGCTGATCTGTAAACCTCGGAACTGTTTCATATTAAGATAAAAGAAATAAGATTAAAAGAAGATTTCTGTTCTTTTCCGTACAAAATAAGCCTTTAAAAGTTTCGTGTGGCACGTGTATTCGAGCTTATGTACGACGGGGGCGGTATTGGAGATTAGTGCGGATTACCCCCCTTTCCGGATTGCCCCCCTTGCTGGATTGCCCCCAGTCGAAACGTGTGTGATTGGCAGTCAGTTAAAAGGTTGACTTACACAGAGCTAAGTAACTCAAGCTTTGCGCACATCTAAGCGTTCTGCGGTGGTGATCAGTGAAACGAGAGAGATAAGAGAGTTTTTGGAACAACCCGGAGACAGAGAACAGATGTGTCTGATAAAAACTTGCAAATTCTATGGCCTTGTTAGAAACTGGGTCAGTTTATATTTTACCAAGCTTGTAAGTTTTCAATTCTGATGCTACAAAAACTGATATAAAAGGAATTTTTAAATAGCAACAGCGCGTATTCTTCCTAAGGTGTCACAGTTGCTCTTTTCGTGTCTTAGACACACATAATACATTCACAAATCAATTTCGTTTTTATTTTCGTGACACATCAAAAATTATTATCTTTTAGAAAGGTGTCTATAGATTTGTTCGAATTGTTTAGAATAGGTTCAATTCCCTTGGAGGAAATCTGCCATTCTCTCTTCGAAAAGAAGCAATAAAATAAAATTACAAAAAGATCCGAGATGAGCCGAGAATTAGGCTCATGGTCTTAGAATTGATGCCAAAACATCTCGTACTATGTACCTATACCTACCTATCTAGCCATCTTAATACAATTTTAGAGGGCTAAGTTTATAGTGCTGTGTGAATTTGACCATAAATAGTTATTTAAAGTTATTCAACCGCTTTAACCTTTACAAGCGCACATTTACCGAAACTAATTCGAAATGTTCCCGAGTAAATATCAACAAAGCCACGAATCCGGTCCGGAATCCGGATGCATTTGCCCAATTCGCAAAATACATAATTCAGTACTCAGTAGGTTTACATTCACAAAAACGACAAAGCATTTTAGACTTTATCATGTAAAAACTAGAGTCTATTTTGAAATGGAGAGTCGCACAGTATCACGTTGTAGAGTTTTAGACTTTATGCTGTACTCCTAGAGTCTATTTTCGATGGTTGTGAAAGGATTAACAGTGTTGTTGGTTGTGAAACATGTTTATACATGTGGATTTGAATGTTCGGTACACATGCACCTATTTGTTAGTCATTTTGCAAAGTCCTTGCTTCAGGCACAAAGCCTCACTCAGCAAATAAACTGAACCTATCATCATTATCAGAAAGAAAAAAAAAGAAAGAAAGAAAATACATTTATTTGACATAACAGGTACATAGGTGTAGACGTTCACAATCATTATCAGCCTGATAGAAGATAAATTAAATTAATATTGTAGACGATCTACCACAACACTATCTAAAATAAAAGCGGCCAAGTGCAAGTCGGACTCGCCCATGAAGGGAACCCATACGTGTGGGGTATCTATGAATAGGTCTTCACACATGATAATGAGGTTTCTAATATAGTTTTTATATAACTTAAAAGTTTTTGCGAGAGATACTTTCAAAATAGTAAAATGTTGGTCCCCCCTTATAAAATGTTGGAACTTCTAAAATATGAGAAAGATAAAACTAAAAAAAATATATGATGTACCCATTACTATGCAAACTTCCAACGAAATTTGGTTTGAACGCGATCTAGTGAGCAGTTTTTTTTTATAATAAATCGTAAACCTCTTGACGAACTACAAGAACTTTTATATTATGTTACTTGTTGCTACGGAACCCTTCATGGGCGAGTCCGACTCTCACTTGGCCACTTTTTTCTACACACTCACAGTCGGTCTCCTGCTCCAGATGATCTAACCAACTCAGCTATGAGCTCGCTTTTTGAAAAAGCTCGAAAAATTTCGTCATTAGCACTCCAGAGAAATTAATCGCAATAAGGTTTCATAGTACAATCCTGAAAGCTTTTCCTCATCAAGTACACATCATTTTTATGATCATTTTAATGTTTCCACGCATCTAATCACCCCTCATAAGTAACATGAGTTAAGACTCTAACCAAGGGCAAGGGCATGAAGGCATTCCATTAAAAAAATCCTGTCCCAGGCACTATAGCGTCCTGCAAGTAGGGGCATGAGTAAAATCCAGTTGCCCCTGATGCTATATAAATCATCTACAATAGATGCAAAAGCCTGTACTTTACGTAAATATTTTTGGTAATCATTTGATTATTTTATAATATAATGTAAGGAGTAAAAAATAAAACGACTTCTCATTAATCATTGATATATTCAAAAATCTAACCTTAAATACTTACAAGTAAACTTAACTAGTGTCTCGTCTTTTCTCACATGCACAGTAACCTTGTAGTGCGGCCATGACAACCTTGTAGTGAGGTGATGACAACCTTGTAGTGTGGTAACGACAACCTTGCAGTGAGGTGATGACAGCCTTGTAGTGACGTGATTACAACCTTGTAGTCAGGTCATGACAACCCTGCAGTGAGGTCATGACAACCTTGTATTGAGGTAACGACAACCTTGCAGTGAGGTGATGACAGCCTTGTAGTGACGTGATTACAACCTTGTAGTCAGGTCATGACAACCGTGTAGTGAGGTCATGACAACCTTGTATTGAGGTCATAAGAATATTTTAGTGTGGTGACGACAATCTTGCAGTCCAAAAACCAAAGACATTAAGATCTATCTCTGAAAAAGGCAAAAACTACCTTTGGGCTATAATTATAAGGTACAATACAGGAAACTGTGCACATGTGGCAAGGAACGAATGATCCCTCTTACACTCCAATCGTTATTATTTTAAGGCCCTGATACACTAGAGCGAAGGTCAAAGCAACGTGTCCATCTAGTGTCCACAGTAACGGTTCTTGGCTTTAATCTGACTTCATAGAAGGAGGAAGTCTCATGTTCGACTGTTTTTTTTTAATGTGTATTGAATTTATTCTCCGGGATTTTGGAATTTAAAATTACAAGTCTAAATTATGAATCAAGTTGCCAACACTTTGAAAAATTGGACAAAGCGCAACTTTGACCAACGCTTATAATATATCAGAGCAGAAACGCCGGCCATACAAATTTGAAGGTCGACGCTTCTTATACAAAACAAAATATTACTTGCTTATCAATGTAATTAATAATTATTTAATTTACAACAATACCTATCATAAAATTTACGTAATTATATTAAAGATAACATTCATTTACGATTTAATGTAGTTTTAAAGGAAGAAAAGGAAGGAAAGAAGAAGAAGTTCATGCGAAGCGTCGTTATCAGAAAAAAATAAAAAATATTGAATATGGAAGAACATACAACAAACAAACAGTAATTGAGACTGGAAGATTGGTATAAAATGACTTAAATTTTAAGCCTAATAATTAATTACTGATTATTACTGAGTTATAATTTGAATTACTAAGTTATAATTTCACTTACTGAGTTAGGTATATTTTGACCTTTCTTTTTTTTTTTATTCTTATTTTTGACGCAATCCTGACGTAGACTTGCAACAGAAAATAAATACTTAGGTAAAAGGAGGCATAAAAATACGACTGTAAGTTGTCGCTTGATAGTTTAAACCAATCTTAAACTACATAATCTTAAGGCTACAATACACACATACAAAACGCACCGCAAACATCTATCCACACAAGGTACTGATGTAGCGCTGGTTCCTATTGTTTAAATTTATTTCTATTTTATTAATTTTAATGTTATGATATTTGTATTTTTCTGGGTCTAGTAGTTTTAGTTTTTTTTATAAAATTAACGCATCAATTACAATTTTAACACTACATTTTTTATTTTAAATTAAAACCTTTACTTTAACTACGAGTATGTTCTTTTTTAATAAATCTTAATTTCTTATTTTATTCGTCAGAAAAATAACCCGTAAAATTACATTTACTTATTTCAAAGTACAGACTAGACCATTTAATAATATTAAACGTCGAAAACAGCAGCTACTAACTCTATTTATTTGATTGGAAACACTGAATTTTTACAGACAGATTTAAACACTGAAGTACCTATGCAGAAAGACATTCACTTACCTAGATTCCTTAACTTTACTTACAACTTCAATAACTATTTAGAAAAGACCAAAATATTATGTGCCTAGATAACCTTCATAGCAACTGGTCAGCAATATCTCAGGTATAAATGAGCGAAAGGAAGTAGTGTAGCGATCATTAAACAATTGATGTATATGATTATATACCTATATATATAGTATTTAACTAGCATGAACATAGGCACAGTATCATATGTTTTCGTTAGATGTCCATCGCGAAAGATCAGCGCAGTGTGTAGATACAGTTCATGTGGTGTATCGTAATATGAACGCGGACATTTCTAATTCTGAAGACCATGTGAGGGTAGTTATAACTGCGACTGCCACCACTTCTCGACGGTAACTCCAATGAGCTCCAGTCTGCCCGCGACCACGGCTGTTGTAACACGGTCGAAACGTCGGGAAATAATAAAGGTAGTCGTCATAAATACCCGTTTCTTCCTTATACATGTAGACTGAATACTATTTTATACAATATTTAAAGGTATAAGATAAATCAATATATAAAAAAATCGATTCAAAATGTCAGCGCGAGTGCCACTTATTGGAAGGTTATCTAAGCTTGGTGAGTTTTTTTTTAAACATACATAACGCTTAATTACTTTTCATAGTCGTCTCTATTGAACTAATTTGAACTTTACTCAAGTTTATAAATGAAACAATCATTTTCTGTGCTATTAAATTTTCAATATGCGTGCGTTATGTCCTTTAGTTATGTCAGTTGAATTATAGCTCAGTTCCGTTTGCGATGCGTTTTTGTCAGTCATTTTGTAGCCCGAAGTCATTTTTATTGCGTTTTCGTCAGTCATTTTGTAGCCCGAGTTCATTATTATTGCGTTTTTATCAGTTGTTTTGTAGTCCGAAGTCATTTTTAATGCGTTTTTATGAATTATTTTGCAGCTCATATCCGTTTTTATTGCGTTTTCGACAGTATGTTTAAAGTTTGGGATCATTTTGAATGCATTTTCATCGGTAAGTTTATAATGCGTGTCAAAATATGTATTTGTAGTCGAGTCATAGTCAAATTTGTCTCTTTCCATCCAATTGCTTTCCAATTTTATTTGTGAGACAATCAATTCATAGTCGAATCATAGCTCGGTATGCGTTGAGGGGAACTTCTTCAGCACAGCATGATAGAGGTTATAAAAAGCATAGATTGACACAGTGATGATGATCAGAAGTGAGGTTCCAAAGACGAAGGCTAGGAAGTTCCCGTCGATGATACAAGCGCCTTTGAGGCTCCTGGCGTGGCCTTGGACCAGATCCTTATGAGAGCCCTTGATTTTACGTTCTTCCATCAGCCTTTTCATAGAAGAGAGGCGTTCTTTCAGTTCGTCGATTGACTCCGACATGTCAGCTGGCACTGTAAAAAAATCTGTGATTATTTTTAACCCTGAAAGCCTTCTTTTCTTTGTTTCATGAACCGGAAGACGCCCCCTGACCCAATCAAGAAAATACATAAAATCTAGGGTTTTCAGAGAGGGAACAGCATCGTCTTTCCTAGAATGTGTAAAGGTGGTATGTCTTCTCTTCAGGATGATGATGAAGGTCTTTTGGGCACGCAGGACATTTCCCTAAAGAGGCATTACCCTCCAAATCGTTTATTTTTCACCCATGAATAACTAACTTATTTATTAATCAAATAAAATTTTGACGTTTCATGGTCGTATGCTCTCCCCTTTATAAGTCTGTATGAAAACGTAAAATATAAATACAGAGTAAAAAGTATTAAGAAAAATATAATTCTTGTGTACTTCTCAAGGTTCTACAGAGTTAGATACAGAGTTGATTAACCAAACCAGTAGGCCTACCACAAGCTCTGTCTGGCTCTGTCTCTGACTCTGGTTTTGAGTCTGTCAAAACACAGTATAATAATACACTAGTGAGCCAGACAGAGCTTGTGGTAGGTCTGCAGCTAGTCTAACTCCAGTGTGTATTAATTTCATTAATAAAGTACCTACGATACGAGAGTTAATTAATTAAGTTTGAGTCGGGGAGTGAATAACTAGATTTATTAGGGTAACTATAGCTAAGATTAGATGTACCTATAGTTATATTTGTAGATGAGTTGAGTGACTGAATCGAGTTATTTCAGTTTCAAGATGTTATTAGAGGACACCAGTTGGGACAAATTAATAAATAAATATTTTAGACAATCTACACAACACTATCTAGACCCAAATTAAGCAAAGCTTGTACATGGAAACCAGATAGCTGGTATAATACTTATATGCACATATTTAATGGTTTATACATACTTAGAATGCAATATAACACCCAGACAGAGAACAAACATCGGCAAATATTTGTTCTAGGTGTGGATCGACCCCAAGACCTACGGTGCAGAAGGCAGAGCTATAATACCTGAGCTGAGAGGCCAGTCGAGATTGAAACTTGTTCATTAGTTTAGTTAAGTTAAGTTTATTAATTATTGTTCAAGTTTATTTTTTTTGGCTAAAATAGCCTTTGAATAATGTAAGTATTTTATAATTATATTTCTTGGTTTATTTTTCTTCTGTATTAGGTATGTAGCTAGCTACACATTTTTGTGTTTTTTGTTTTTTTATCCACGCACACAAATCACCCCTTGTAAATAACATTAATCCAATCCATCCACGGTTGTCTGGAAGAGATCGCTGCTTAGCGATAAGACCGCCTATTGCTTTTACAAATAGTTGTTAAGTTTTATGTTCCATTGTTTGTTCTTATGTATTTGTGAGCAATAAAGTATTTTCTATCTATCTATCTATGTCATTTCCTGAATTACCCCTACCATCACATACACAAAGCTGCATCGCAAGACACGCACGATAGGAACGTGTCCTATGATGCACTGCCCTGCTCCATAAATTATACTACTAGCTGATGGAACAAGCATGTGACCTGCGTGATGTTAAGTGGTAACCATTATTGCCTATTATAACAAAGCATTGACTCACAGGTCACGCACGTCAGGAATGTGCCCTACGATCACTGCCCTGCGTCCATCAACTTGATGGTGTATAATTACAACTAGTGGAATACCATTAGTTGTAATTATACCAACTTATTAACATCTCTTTTCATTGATAGCACGGATTTTAGCTTCTTCTTCTTGAAATTTAAGACTAAGGCTCTTGTCGGCGTAATGTATGCATTTTTCTCCAAATATTTCTGTTGAGGAATTTAGATAAGAACTAACATAAACTATAATTTTTTCGTTTCAGCTATACTTTTCCAGTTTTAATCAAAAATTAGGTACATCTATATATATAAATCTTTCGTGTCACAATTTGGAACGCGATAAACTCCGAAACTACTGAACGGATTTCGATAAAATTTTGCAACTGCCTTTAATATGGTCGGACTTAAAATATAGGATAGTTTATATTCAATATTTAGGTGTTATTAATTTATAAGAGGCAAAAGTTTCGAAATCTATGTCTATCCCTTTCTATCACGTAGGGACTTATATATGTCTATCCCTTTCTATCGCTTAGGGATTTTTCAGAAAATTCTCGATTTTGACGAGAACAGAATGCACATAGACGCTCTAGAATGTTATTTATGGTTCTCGAATGATCTGGAATAATCCAATTTAAAGTCGGTTAGCATCCGGAATGCTCTCACCCAAACGTTAGTAATCCAGGAATTATCTAGACTACTCAAATATACCCATGCAAACCGTTCTGAATTCTAGATTTGGACAAAATGTTCTAGAAAATAGTGGTCCTAAACGTTATAGAATGTTCTTTCATCATCAATTGATATCAGTCCACTGCTGGACGTAGGGTCACCTTGAGTAACATAGGCTATATTTATGTGTTTAAAAAATAAATGTCCACCCGTGCGAAGCCGGGACAGGCAGCTAGTAGAATAATAAAGAAACGATAAAGTACCTAATGCTTCTAGATATAAGAGAGACCTAGGTACCCGACTCAAGTCAGAGAGGGCGATGAACCCTGTGTGACCTAATTTCATTTTTAACCTGCGTACTACCGGTCGCAATTTAAGTACAGAAATTAAGAATAACAGGAGATGGTTTTTAGAGAAGAAAGGTACGAAATAATAAAAAAAGCAAGTTGGTATATTTTAACTTAAGATTGATTACCCCTAACCTACATTCCCATCGAATGCACCAACACGAAAAACACAGAATTACTTATCTTAAACACCAAATTACATCACTAACCTTCATCTTCCCGGTCTGGGCCCATTTTATCACTTTTATCAGTAGAAATACAATAATTAGAAGACTATTTTGTTTCGTCCGGAGTCCCGGTTCTGACAATCTTCACGCTTGCGCCTTCTTCCCGGTGGGATCAGGTGTTGTACGCATGCGTGGAGGATCCCTCAGGATTGGAGCCAGGGTATTGATCGGCACCCGGGAACAGGTCCTAGGTCTTTGTAATTGTGAGGTTTCTGGATGCTATAACTTTAAAATATTGACCTAATTGAAGGTGGTTGTATAAAACGCCTTACGCCGTAAGCCTAGCAGGGTTTTCTAATCTGTAGGTATATGTTTATAATAGATAGATAGATAGATAGATTAATACTTTATTGTACACAAAAGAATACATTTAAAAGAAACATTACAAATAAAGGTACAATGGGCGGCCTTATCGCTAAGAGCGATCTCTTCCAGACAATAATATAGTTAGTTGTTACTTCAAGTCATCATCATCATCACTCTGAACGAATCCACTACTGGACAAAATTAGGTCTCCCCTATGAACTTTGACCCATCTATCCACCAACTTCCCTTTTTTTGTATTTAATTAGCTGATGGAACAAGTTTATGGTCCACCTGATGTTAAGTGGTAACCATCGCCTATAACAAAGCATTGCCTCGTAGGTCACGCACGTGACGAACGTGCCCTACGATGCCTCACGTGTTTGTTATTTCAACGGCACCCACACCCTTCAATCCGAAACAGCAATGCTGCATGTAATGTAGGTAATGCTTAGTAATGCATGGGTGAGTTTAATATGACCTGCTCAGTTGATTTGGTAAATTCTGATAAAGTTCGAACTTTTATCTGACTACTACATTTACATCTCATCTTATTTTTATATTATTTTTTTAGAGTATAACATGGGCAGTGCATTGTAGAGCACGATCCTTTATTACGTTACTTGTGAAGCAATGCATTGTTATAATAATATAAGGAGATGGTTGTCGTTTATCATCAGGTGGTTCCAATACATATTTATTCCATAGTATAAAAAAAAATTGATGGCATATGCTGTGAGATGGCTCTGAGTTGTATTCTTCTTCTGATTCTTATCGTATCACTGATTCTTTTTTAAACCAACCTTTTTTTAGGGTGTATTGAAATTTAATTACAATATTATTTTAAGAAAATTTACAAAGCTGAAAGTAACGTCCTCTAGTATAGTCAATTGATAATTTCTTGTACCTAAGTTTATGATTTGGCATCTTACTGTTTTAGTTCACTTTGTTTTGCATAGATGGCGCTTTTTCAAATCCCTGGTAAAGTAAATACAGTAAAAACCACATTGCAGATCGATCTAGTACATAACGTCCAAAGTATAAGGTCCCTTCTACTACGTAATAACTACTAAGTATTAACTACTAATACCTATAAGTAAGTAGGTAGTACCTAACCCACCACCGAATAGAAATAGGTAACTAATACTACTAGCTGAAGCAAATATGCTACTGAATACCTACTTACCTAGAAGTAAATATCGGTTTAGCATCAAACTAATAATTATCTATCTAATACTAGCCTGTTATAAAAAACTTTAGATTTGGTTAGGAAGTGAGATTTAAAGATTATCTAGAGAAGCCGCTATTTCTAAAGTTATTTATAACATGGATAACATTGCTGACAGGTTCCGTATTTCAAGGTTCTTAGCCTGTACTTTGGCAATAGGAAGGCCATATAACTGGTAGAACCGACAACCGCTAAGTAATAAGGGTTCTCGAATGACAGTAACCGGAAAACAAAGCAAAAGGATTGATGTAAGAATGTAAAAATTTACGAATGTAAAAATAAGAACATGTAAAAATGTAAAAATGTATAATGTAACATCCAGACAAAAAACAAGCTTCTGCGTTCACCACACATGTTTGTTCACGGTGGGGATCGAACCCAAGCCCTCCAGCGCAGGAAGCAGAGCTACTAATGGGACATGATTTCGAAAGCGCTTATTCTTAGCAAAAAACTGGCGTCAGATGACCAGTAATCTGAAATAGTACATTGTTACCTGAGTGTTGAAAGTCACGTTTTTTGAGTCCCGAGACGGGTTTGGCGCCAGAGCGTAGCGAGGGCGCCAATGGAGCTTGAGGGACTTAAAAGACTTTCACCCGAGGTAAACACTGTGCTTTTCATTACGAATACAAAGAAAGTAAAAATAAAAACATGAAAGAAAAATTAGTGAAAATGAAGATTGAATTGCCACCTTCCCGGTTTTTTTTTTCTTTTTCTCTGGCGGGCCTTCGGATTTGGCTCGCCAGCCATTATTTTCATTTTCATAATTTAAAAAATGGTAAATTGTTTGCTCAAATCTATGTTATTTTAAATAAATAGTTGAAGCTTAATCAAGTAATTTAGAAGATATATTATTTATTTAATACTATCTTAATGTTATTTAAATTTAAATTTTACATTGCGCTCTAATTAGACTTTTTAAACTTCTTACCGTTGTAATGGGTTTCCAACCTACTTGCCGAATAAAAAGTTGGAATTTGGTTGAACAACCTCCTTGCAGTTAGAAAGACTTTAGAAAGTTGGAACATGGTTGAATAAAATAGAACTTGTTTTTTTTTATAATTTGACAGCTGTCAGTAGAAAGCGATTCTCCCTAGGGGCTGAAAGTATTACTTTCAATTAGGCCCCTCAGGCAACTTCAGACCTACTTTCAGAGTATGAGCAATGAAAAGAATGTTTTCACTTACAGGTAACTGGTTATTTCAAAGGTAGTTGTGTCGGCTGTTTTGTTTTGTCCCTGTGGAACCCTGACCACAATTTACAAACCAAAAAAATTATCAGTTGCAGGCAAGTACGTGAAACACTATCTTTACAATCCCTTGATTTTATAACTTCTATATAAACTGAAAATTTACAAAAACTATCCTGTTTTGTTTCAAACAATGACTGCGTTTTGGGCATTGGCTGTTGTGCTGGTCGCAGGTAGGTCCTCACTTATCTGTCCTACTGGATCAGCTTGGAGCGCTCCAAAAAGTATATTTTTTTCTGAAAAAAGTTATATTGACTTTTTGGAGCGCTTTATTTTTATATAGAGAAAAAGCGTTGGAACAAGAAGAAGGCCAATCGGCTGCGATGACCCCCTGGTCATACGACATAATAATACCGGGGCCAGTCCAACGAAGCTTTCCTTTTTCTTCCAGCCATTATCCCATTTTACTTGGGTCAGCAAACATGTGCTCCTCTTCTATTCTCCTCTATCAGCCGTTATCTCTGTATTCACTTCTTTCTTATCCATGTCATCTTTCACACTGTTCCTCCATCTTTTCTTTGGCCATCCTCTTTCCACATATACATCTACATTCATACCCATCACTCTTCTAGTGACATGACTTTTATCCCTCCCCTTGACTTGCCAACGGAGCTGTCCGTTTGCCCAATATCATGTTGATCGTCAGATGTAAAAGCGTCACATTCACATTACATTTTTTTTATTCAAATAAGTAGACAAACAAGCAAACGGCCCTCTTTATGGGAAGCGGTTACCGTAGCCTATGGACGCCTGCAATACCAGAGGCATCACAAGCGCGTCGCCGACCGTTTAAAACTTTTAAAACATCCTTTTTGAAAAACTCCATGCTATATTATAGTCCTTAGGAAAACCTCATTCCACAGCCTGAGTGTTCGTGTGTACATTTATAAACTGATGGATTTCAGGTGCCGCTTCGGCGTCCAGCATCCCAAACCGCATTGTGGGGGGAGCACCGACCACTGTCGATAGGTACCCCTCTATTGTGCAGGTAAGGCTTCAATGAAAACCTATAGTAGTGAATGCACTGGTGGGCTAAGTGGTAGTACCGCCGCTTTGCGATTCTGACCTGAGATTTTCTTGTGTGGAAAATTTATTCACATAATGCTAGTGCTCTCAAACGGCGAAGGAAAACATGATGAGGAAACCGCGTTTTGACCAATTCTTTCCTGGGGATTAGGCCGACTAAGCTTTCAGAATGGTATAGGCTGAGCAAGATTATTCCATCTAAAATCTTGTCCCAGGCACTATAGCGCCCCGCATATATGGCTTGAGTAATCGCCACCATCGAGCTTATCAATAATAAGAGAGTAAAGGCCTGCGCACATCTAGCGCGATGGCGAAAGCAATCAGTGAAATGTTGTCAAATATCGCTGTCATATTTGACAACGTTTTACTGATCACCATCGCGCTAGATGTATGCAAGGCTTAAATTTCTAAACAATCGAGAATTTAAGTCGGAGCTGATCTAATGAACTAACTTGCAGGTGGACTTCCTAGGCGTGTTTTCTGGAACCTGGGGCCAGTCGTGCGCAGGGAGCATCCTTACCAGATATCACGTGTTGTCCGCTGCACACTGCTTCGAGGGTTTGTACGTATCGTTTGCAAAATAAGATGACTTTGATTGTTCATGTCCTTTTTTTTTCAATATGGTCGATGGATACAAACTTTTTGATTTTACGCATAAGAATCCTACCACTCCCACGCCGCCGCCGCTGCCACCCCGCTGCCCGCTAAATTCGAGGCCAAAGCCTTAAAGGGTCTTGACTCTTTAGAGCACTTATGTACTGTTATTCTGGCTGCTAAAACCTACCTTATGAAAAATTGCACCCATTTCATTTGATTACTATCTTGCAGCTTCTACGATCCTTCACTTCGCCGCATCCGAGCTGGTACCACCGACCGCAACACCGGAGGCATAATTGCCAACGTTGCTAGAGAGTTCAACCATCCCTCCTACGGCGTCGTCCCCATGGACGGTGACATCAGTGTGTTGCTTCTGGCAAGCCCTCTGGCGTATAACCCTGTGGTACAGCAAGGAACCATCATTAGTCAGGGAGTGCAAATCCCTGACAACACGCCTGTAGTGCACGCTGGCTGGGGAGCTACTGCGGTTAGTCAAGAATTAAAAGATTATAGCCAATATGCTCGCGGAACGGCAATGGTTTAGACTGGCATAGGATCTAGGTAGATGGCACAAACTAAGGGAGGCCTGTACCCAGCAGTGGGTGAAGTCAGGCTGTGGATGATGATGATGAACCAATATGCTCACGTTCCACACATTCACAGTTTAGCTGTTGGTCTGTGATTATACTATACAGTAAAAAACTACGGAACCCTAAAAAGTAGTAAAAGGTTTGATAGCGTGTGGGTTTACTTTTTTCAGCAAGGTGGTTCAGCGTCCAGTGTGCTCCTGGACGTCACCATTTTCACGGTGAACAGAGATGTCTGCCAGCAACGCTACGGCAGCAGCCCCATCACTGAAAACATGATCTGTGCTGGTCTTCTGGACATCGGGGGCAAAGACGCTTGTCAGGTACACCTTCTTTTTAACCGACCGAGGAGGTTCTCAATTTGGTTGTATTTTTTTTATGTTTTTTAGGGTTCCGTAGCCAAATGGCAAAAACGGAACCCTTATAGATTCGTCATGTCTGTCTGTCTGTCTGTCTGTCTGTCCGTCCGTATGTCACAGCCATTTTACTCCGAAACCGTAAGAGCTAGACTGATGAAACTTGGCGAGTAGATGTATTCTGTGAACCGCATTAAGATTTTTACATAAAAATAAAAAATAAACTATAAATTTTTGGGGTCCCCATATAGATACATGGAACTGAAACTCAAAAATTTTTTTTTCATCGAACCCATACGTGTGGGGTATCTATGAATAGGTCTTCAAAAATGATGTTGAGGTTTCTAATATCGTTTTTTTCTAAACTGAATAGTTTGCGCGAGAGACACTTCCAAAGTGGAAAAAAGTTGGTCCCCCCCCCTCTAACTTCTAAAGTAAGAGAATGATAATACTAAAAAAAAATATGTTGTACATTACTATGCAAACTTTCAACGATATTTGGTTTGAACGAGATCTAGTCAGTAGTTTTTTTTTTATACGTCATAAACCGTAAACCGTAATTTACCTTTCGACGAACTACAAGAATCTTATTATGTTACATCAAGTAACATAATATAAAGGTTCTTGTAGTTCGTCGTGCTACGGAACCCTTCATGGGCGAGTCCGACTCGCACTTGGCTGCTTTTTTACTAGCGACCCGCCCCAGCTTCGCTTGGTTGGAAAAATCACAGCCGTGTGAAGCCGGGCGAGTCGCTAGTAAATACGCAGGGATAGAATACTACATTCTGACGACAAAATAATTTTATACTAGTTTTTTGAATTTATTGATTATAAACAAAACTGGGTTAGGCCTTTGCCCTGCAGTGGGAAACAACGGCTGAATATTAATAATAAACAAAACTATTTTTTTTTCCGATTTTTATTATCAGTATGATTTATTACACAGGGTGATTCCGGCGGCCCCCTCTACTACGACGAGATAATCGTTGGCATAGTTTCCTGGGGACGAGGCTGCGCGCAGGCCTACTACCCAGGCGTCAGCACCAAGGTCTCTTCCTACACCGACTGGATTGTTGCTACTGTTGGCTAAACATCATAGTCATCGCTTGAAATAAAAACAATTATTGTGACTAGGTGTTGTTTGATCCTTGGAAACGGTTACCCTCATGATAATTACTCTGATAACTTTCGTTTGCTATTTAGTTTTTATCTTATATGTTTTCGTTAAAGGTCCATCGTGAAATATCAGCGTAAGTAATGTGTAGATACAGTTAGTGTTGTGTGTCATAATATGAACGCGGACATTTCTAATTATGAAGACCCAGTGAGGGTAGTTACAACTGTGACTGCCTCTAATGAAACTCCAATGAACTCTGCCCGCGACCACGGCTGTTGTAACACGGTTGAAACGTCATAATAAAAGTAGTCATCATAAATACCCGTTTCTTCCATATACAGGGTTATTCATAATTAGCTGCAAATACTCAGGAATTAGGTTCAACAAATAAAATAAAAAATATTTATGAAATGATTTTTTTTAAGTTTTGTTATGAAAATCCCGAGAAAATCGACAAAGAATATCCTTTGGAATCATTGGCGCCTGACCTATTTTGATCTTTGATCCGCGCCCGCGTGCCGTGAGCGACACTCTGCGTTCAGTCACCGCCTGGGTGGGTCATCGTCCTGTTCTCCATGGCAATCATTATGCAATAGCCGTAAAAAAATTAATAAAAATAAAATTTTGATACAAAAACTTAAATCAAAATTAAAAAAAAATAATTACATATATATTTTTTATTTTATTTGTTGAACCTAATTCCTGAGTATTTGCAGCTAATTATGAATAACCCTGTACATGTAGACTGAATACAAAATAAATCAAGATATAAAAAAATACGATTGAAAATGTCAGCGCGAGTACTACTTATTGGAAGGTTGTTTAAAAAGTTGTTTTAAAAAAAAACCCACAAAGCACTTAGATAGCATACATAACGCTTAATTACTTTCATAGCCGTCTCTATTGAACTAATTTGAACTTTACTCAAGTTTATAAATAAAACAATTATTTGGAGTGCTATTTTTTTTTATGTGTGTGCGTTATGTCAGTTGAATTATAGCTCAGTTCCGTTAGCGATGCGTTTTTGTCAGTCATTTTGTAGCCCGAAGTCATTTTTATTGCGTTTTCGACAGTATGTTTAGTTTGAGATCATTTAGAATGCATTTTCATTTGCAAGTTTACAATGCGTTTTGATGCGTTTTGATTCAAATAGTATGTGTTACAAACACATACTATTTGAAATTGACTAAGCCCCAATATTTTATAATTGTGTTTGAAGTTAAATTATACATGCAGAAGTAACGCATGTTTGGCACTTAGGTAAAATGATCTAAATATAAACTAAATAATTTTTCTGCCCGGCAATAAAAGTACAAAATTAATAAAGTAAATGTAGAACTTTTTGACCAAGTAAAAGCAAAGAGTTTAGTTTTCAGTACACAAAATTAAAGACAATGGGCTATAGGTTTTTTTTATGCAACTAGCTGATGGAACAAGCATATGACCCACCTGATGTTAAGTGGTAACCATCGCCTATAACAAAACAATGCCTCGTAGGTAACGCACGTCAGGAAGGTGCCCTACGATGCACTGTCCTGCGTCCATCAACTGGAGGCATACAGATATTCAGCCTCACGTGCCAGTAATTACACCGGCACCCACACCCTTCAAACCGAAACACAGCAATTCTGCTTCACGGTAGAATTTTTAGAATTTTGGAAATTTGGAATTTTTTGGAAAGGAATTTGATCAAAAAAAATTTGCCACCATCACGCATTGTGTTTTATCTGCTTTGAGAAAGTATTTCTGTCCAGACTGTTTGGCCTTGCCTCTGACTATCCTTCACTAATGTATGATAAACCAGTTTTAACTCAATTGGCCAATTGATTGAAGAGTTTGGCTCCATCATCAGACCAGGTCGCTTTCACCATTTTATGACAACTGAGTACCTCCTCAATATATTTCAAGAAATAAAAATAAGAAAAAGAAAACGAATCAACCGACCAGTAGAAAAACCTTGATATCAACAAAATTCTTAAAGATTGCCCAAGTTTTTTGTAAAATCTTCGTTCGATTCGCTCACTCGATCAATAATAAAATAATCTAGATAAAATTAAGTCCTATAATAAATTCATGTCAAATGCATAGTCACCCTTTCTTGCATTATTCTTTCTCACAGTGTCTAATAATAGATATTACATTAATTTATTTACACAAAAAAACATACAATTAAACAAATATTTACAAAATGTACAAAATTCACAAGAAACAGTTGAGCTATCTGCAGACCGTTACAAACGATCTAGAGATAGCGTAGCTGGTCCAAATCAGTACCAGACGGAAGCGTCCCCAAGACGCTGGCGGCATTGCCACGCTGAATCTCAATGCTTATAGGCTGCGCCAGATACGCACCAGCTTTTTTATTGTCTATAATAATTAAAATAAAATAATGTTGTGGGTATTCCATAAACTATCCGTATCTAGCCCCAAACTGAGCAGAGCTTATACGATTGGAACCGGATAGATGATACAATACTTAAGTAGGTTCATTTTTATCGTAAACACATCCTTAGAATAAAATATAATACCCGGACAAAGAACAAACTTCTGTATTCACCACACAAATATTTGTTCTCGGTGGGGATCGAACCCACGCCCTAATGTATGATAAACCAGTTTTAACTCAATTGGCCAATTGATTGAAGAGTTTGGCTCCATCATCAGACCAGGTCGCTTTCACCATTTTATGACAACTGAGTACCTCCTCAATATATTTCAAGAAATAAAAATAAGAAAAAGAAAACGAATCAACCGACCAGTAGAAAAACCTTGATATCAACAAAATTCTTAAAGATTGCCCAAGTTTTTTGTAAAATCTTCGTTCGATTCGCTCACTCGATCAATAATAAAATAATCTAGATAAAATTAAGTCCTATAATAAATTCATGTCAAATGCATAGTCACCCTTTCTTGCATTATTCTTTCTCACAGTGTCTAATAATAGATATTACATTAATTTATTTACACAAAAAAACATACAATTAAACAAATATTTACAAAATGTACAAAATTCACAAGAAACAGTTGAGCTATCTGCAGACCGTTACAAACGATCTAGAGATAGCGTAGCTGGTCCAAATCAGTACCAGACGGAAGCGTCCCCAAGACGCTGGCGGCATTGCCACGCTGAATCTCAATGCTTATAGGCTGCGCCAGATACGCACCAGCTTTTTTATTGTCTATAATAATTAAAATAAAATAATGTTGTGGGTATTCCATAAACTATCCGTATCTAGCCCCAAACTGAGCAGAGCTTATACGATTGGAACCGGATAGATGATACAATACTTAGGTAGGTTCATTTTTATCGTAAACACATCCTTAGAATAAAATATAATACCCGGACAAAGAACAAACTTCTGTATTCACCACACAAATATTTGTTCTCGGTGGGGATCGAACCCACGCCCTCTAGCGCAGAAAGCAGAGCTACTACCAACTGAGATGTGATTTCGAAAATCCTTGCATATAACTGACGTCTGATAACTAGTGATCTGCGAAGAATGTTTTCCCTTATAGGTAAGTGGTTATTTTAAAGGTAGAGTCTGTTCAGAAAGAGAGCCGTCGTGGGATTTGTGGGCGCTGCTGTGCATAATTACCTTTTTAGGGTTCCGTAGCCAAATGGCAAAAACGGAACCCTTATAGATTCGTCATGTCTGTCTGTCTGTCTGTCTGTCTGTCTGTCTGTCTGTATGTCTGTCTGTCTGTCCGACCGTGTCACAGCCATTTTTCTCCGAAACCATAAGAGCTACACTGATGAAACTTGGCGAGTAGATGTATTCTGTAAACCGCATTAAGATTTTTACACAAAAATAGAAAAAAAACTATAAATTTTGGGGGTCCCCATACTTCAAACTGAAACTCAAAAAATTTTTTTTCATCGGACCCATACGTGTGGGGTATCTATGAATAGGTCTTCAAAAATGATGTTGAGGTTTCTAATATAGTTTTTTTCTATACTGAATAGTTTGCGCGAGAGACACTTCCAAAGTTGAAAAAAGTTGGTCCCCCCCCCTCTAACTTCTAAAATAAGGGAATGATAAAACTAAAAAAAATATATGTTGTACATTACTATGCAAACTTTCAACGATATTTGGTTTGAACGAGATCTAGCCAGTAGTTTTTTTTTATACGTCATAAATCGTAAACCGCAATTTACCTTTCGACGAACTACAAGAACCTTTATATTATGTTACTTGATGCTATGGAACCCTTCATGGGCGAGTCCAACTCGCACTTGGCTGCTTTTTTGTTTAGTGGGCAATACAATAGCGTGTCTGTTGCGTTTTGATCCTATCACAACTATGTACTATTCCTTTATTTAATTTTTATGATGCAAAATGCTGCCATATAAAAATCGAAACGTTAGTTCTCAATTTGGCCACGACGGCTCTCTTTCTGAACAGACTCTAGTTGCGTCGGCTGTTTTGTTTTGGCCTTGTGGAACCCTGACCACAATTTATAATTTTAAAAAGTTATCAGTTTCAGGCCAGTATTTGAAACACTATCTTTATTTAATCTTCATGAATCCTGTATTAAGTTTCTGTGTGGTGAACAATAAAGAGTTATCTATCTATCTACCTAGTCAGGTCATAAATTCTGTCACATGTTTTATATAAAATAATTGAAACAAGTTTATTCATTATGTAACCATTTATATACCAAAATGAACTTAACAAAACATAGATTCTTATGACACTAAAGTTTATTCAAAATGACCTCCGTGATTTTGAATACAGGCCTTCAATCTGCGCGGCCAGTCGTCTATCGCAGCACGAACGAGGTCCATGTCAATATCGGCGGCTGCCTTAATCAAGAATGTCTTGAGTGACTCCAAATTGGGATGAGGCTTTGAGCACGCCTTTTCCTCCAAGTGTTGCCATGTCTTGTAATCTAGCGGATTCAAATCTGGACTGGAGGAGGGCCATTCTTCGTGCCGGATGAAGTCGATTTCACGCGCCGCCAGCCAGTCTTGTGTGCTCTTCGCTCTATGAGCTGGCGCCGAATCTTGTTGGAATACCCAGTGCCTGTTATTAAACATGGTATGAGAAACAGGTTCCACAAGGTTCGTCAGGACTGTATTTTGATACACAACTGCATTCGTTTTTACACCTTTCTCACAAAAATGTACCTCTGTTAAGCCCCAATAAGACACTCCCAACCATACCATGAGCGAGGAAAGAAAATGACCTCGTTGGACACGTGGAATACGGTTGCTCGCTTCTTCACTACTGTGTGCGTACACCTTATCATTTTGTTTGTTGTAGCTCTCTTCTACGGTAAAATTTTTTTCGTCCGAAAAAAGAATTTCCCGATATTTTTTTCCCGCGTACCGCTTCAACAAAGCGCGGCATCTCTTCAGTCTCAGGTCCATTAGACGAGCATTCAAATGATGTCCTGTTTTTCTTCGATATGCCCGAAGCCCTAAGTCTTCATTTAACACCCTTTTCACCGTGGTTCCGCTTAATCCCATCTGAAGGGCCAACAGTTTCTGCTTACGTTTGGGATTTCTTTGAATTCGCGCCTTCACAGCTTTTATCACTGCTGGAGTCCTAACAGACCGAGGGCGACCACTTCTTGACCTGTCATCTACACTAGAGTCTTCATTGTATCGTTTGATGGTACGATAAACGAATCTCTTGGTTATATTCAAATTTTTCAGTATGTCAAAAATTTGAATTGGCGCGTAACCGCAACGATGCATCGCAATAACTGCAACACGGGCTTCTTTAAGCGTCCACTCCATATTTAAAAATGAGTAAAATTCTAAAAAGTATACATTTTTATTTTCATGAACAATTCGAAATTCGTATTCAATAAACTTTTTTGTGGCCAGCATTCTAAAAGAAAAGTTTTGACTGTGTGACAATACCTAAGACCTGACTAAGTATATATCTATCTTTATAATCTCTTGATAATTATTATATAACTTCTATATAAACTGAAAATTTACACTGACAATGCTGTTTTGTTTGACACAATGACTGCGTTTTGGGCATTGGCTGTTGTGCTGGTCGCAGGTAGGTGGTCAATTACCAATTTATTTAATATTGAGATAATAATTAGATTTTTTGGAGCGCTTTATTTTTGACGAGACAACGTCTTATAATTCGATGGAGCCGGCTGCACGCACGAAAAAACATGACTCCATGTTACCACGCACTGAGGCGATCCTTTTAAGGCTTGAAGTGCAAGCGAGGGCGCGGAAAGAACGACAAAGAGGCACAATCGGCATTCGCGTTCGGCAGCGTTCGACATCTATCTCTCTCCTACTTGAGTGAGCGATGCGTCCGCGTGGTCAGCTGTATGACGTTGTCACGTTCAACTATCGTCTGTAAACCGACTTTACAGACAACCGGTTTTTTATAGAGAAAAAGTGTTGAAACAAGAAGAATCTGCCGCAATGACCATGGCATAGGACATAATAATACTAGGGCTAGTCTAATGAAGCTGCATGTCCTTTTTCTTCCAGCCCTTATCTCACATGGCTCGGCAAAACATGTTCTCTCCCATTCTCTAACAGCCGTTATCTCTGTATTCACTTCTTTCCCATGTCATCTTTCGCACTCTTCATCCATCTTTTATGGCCTCCCTCTACCCACATATCCATCTAAATTCATACTCATCACTGTCCTCGTCACAAGACTTTCATTCCTCCTCTTCACATGTCAACGAAGTTTTCCGTGTGCCCCATATCATGTTGATCGACCAGTAAAAGCGACACATATTTTTTTATGAAACAAAGTAGGCAAACAAGCATACGGCTCACCTGATGGGAAGCGGTTACCGTAGCCTCTGAACGCCTGCAATACCAGAGGTATCACAAGCGCATTGCCAACCCTTTAAAACGCAATTTTTGAAGAACTGTTCTCTCTCTCCTTTTGAAGTCCTTAAGGAAAATCTCAGCAGGGAGATCATTCTACAGCCTGAGTGTTCTTGTGTCTGATTTCAGGTGCCGCTTCGGCGTCCAGCATCCCAAACCGCATTGTGGGGGGAGCACCGACCACTGTCGAGAGGTACCCCTCTATTGTGCAGGTGAGGCTTTAATGAAATATATTATAAATACACTATATTAGTGAGTGCACTGGTGGTCTAGTGGTAATAGTGTTTGCGATCCTGACCCATAGATTTTTCTGTTTGGAAAATTTATGTACATAATGCTAGTGCTCATAAACGGTGAAGGAAAACATAATGAAGAAACCACGTATTGACCAGTTCTTTCCTGAGGATTAGGCCGTCTAAGCTGCCAGGATGGTATAGGCTGAGCAAGAATACTCCATCTATGATCCTGACCCAGGCACTATAGCGTTCCGCAAATATGGCTTGAATAATGACCACCATCGAGCCCATCAATAGTAAGAAAGCAAAGGCCTGCGCACATCTAGCACGATGGCGATCAGTAAAACGTTGTCCAATATGACAGCGATATTTGACAACATTTCACTGATCGCTATCGCGCTAGATGTGCGCATAGCTTAATTGTCTAATCAATCGAGACTTTAAGTCAGAACTTGTCTAATGAACTAACTTGCAGGTGGACTACCTAGGCTTGTTTTCTGACACCTGGGGCCAGTCGTGCGCAGCGAGCATCCTTACCAGATATTACGTGTTGTCCGCTGCACACTGCTTTGAGGGTTTGTACGTATCGTTTGCAAAATAAGAGGACTTTGAATTGTCAATCCCTACTAGATCTAGTGAGAGAATGATAGTAAGAGGAAGGGCTCCAATAGTGTTTTTTCTATGAAACGGTCACATACAAACATAAAATCACACCGCAATAGGCAGAGATCACGGATTTCAACCTGCTACGATCCTGACATCTCTTTCGCTTGGAAACCTAACCTATCTTAGTTGAAATGGTGCTAAGTATACTGAAGTTTCAGCATTATTTGCGTACCAAATGTTTTCGGGCACCTCTGACTACAGTAGTTAAAGGGTCTTGACACTTTAGAGCACTTAGGTACTGTTATTCTGGCGGCTAAGACCTACCTAATGAAAAATTGAGCCCATTTCATTTGATTACTGTCTTGCAGCTTCTACGACCCCACATTTCGCCGCGTCCGAGTTGGCACCACCTACCGCAACACCGGAGGCACGATCGTCAACGTAGTTAGAGAGTTCAACCACCCCTCCTACGGCCACGTCCCCATGGACGGCGACGTCACTGTGGTGCTTCTGGCGAGGCCTCTGGTGTACAGCCCTGTGGTGCAGCAAGGAATCATCATTAGTCAGGGATCGGAAATCCCTGATAACATGCCTGTAGTCTACGCTGGCTGGGGTACTACTTCGGTTAGTAAAAATTAAATTCAAGAGTTATATGAACCATTTCGCTCACGTTCCGCTAATACACAGCTCAGTTAGTCTGGCAGCATAGTTGGTGCTCTGCTTTCAATCCTGTGGAGTTATCGCCTGAAGTTCTGGCAAGAGTGCTCGAAAATGCCATAAATCGGGCCCGTATGGTCATCAACTCTGGCAGCAGCCACTTGACCGATATCATTTTCTCAACTTGATGGAATAAATTTGAATGGATTGAGTAAAACTTTCACGAGAAGAAATAAAGTTTTTTAATTTAAAAAAAAATTACAGCAAAAGAACATTGGATGACTTCTTTTGGCCCACCTCGTATTTGTTTGGCCCAGACAGAGAACAAACAACTGCTTTCACCACACAAATATTTCTTCTCAGTGGCGATCGAAGTCATGACGGTGCAGAAGGCAGAGCTACTACCCACTGAGCTACCACCACCAGTCTTAGTTCTTTTTTGTTTATTCCCAAAGCTGCACGTAGTTCGGCCATGAGTTCTGACTGAAAGGTTTGATAGCGGGTGTGTTTATTTTCTTCAGGAAGGCGGTTCACCGTCCAGTGTGCTGCAAGACGTCACCGTCTTCACGGTGAACAGAGGTGTCTGCCAGCAACGCTACTTCAGCACCTTAATCACTCAAAACATGATCTGTGCTGGTATCCTGGACGTCGGCGGCAAGGATGCTTGTCAGGTACACCTTTTTAACCGTCTTCAAATAAAATAAATTATATTTTACAAGTAAAGCCTTGACCGAATGGTGGCCGAAGTCAGGCCGAAGAAATTTGGGGCGTCCAAAAGCGCGATGGGTCGACGACATCGTAAGGGTCGCGGGAAACACCTGGACAAGAGACGCACAGGACAGAGGAGGCTGGCAGAAAATGAAGGAGGCCTATAGGCCTCCTTCGTTTTCCGGTATCACCCAGCAGTGGGTGATACCGGGCTGAAATGATGATGATGATGATATTTTACAAAAACTAAAAAACCACGCTTTTATAGTTAATTGAACTAAAAAGTAGAAAATAATTTTTAATTACAGTTTCTCAGAGTAATAAACGTGGGGTGCATTTTACTAAAAATATTTAGTAACTTTTTACTTAGTTTGTGTAAACTATAATTTATTTTTCATTTTTCAGTTCGATTTTTCAAAACTGTTTGCATCTGAGTATTCTAGATAATTGGGGATCACAATTAAGCTGAGCTTGTACTATGGGAACCAGAGAGCTGTTATAGTCCTTAAATATAAATGTATTACGCTTACGCGCGACCCGGCTAACCGGGCGGCGAGGCGTGGTGTGGCAGCCCTGCGCGTTTCCTACTTGATAAGAGCACCTCCCGCCCCGCCCGATTAATGCATTGTCATCGGTCCTTGATAGGTGTGCAAAGTTTCAAATTAATCAATCTTCTGGAAGTTGGTGAAAATTATGCATTACATACAATCCAAGCTAATAAAAGCCTGGTAAAAATAGAATGAGAACCTTCGTTTGCATAGTCTTTTGATATTTGGTATCGCATAACCTTTGGACCTTTGGTATATACCTATATTATCATATCATACTTAACTTGTTTCTGTTTGCTTACCCCAATAAATAAAATAGAGTATTTCGGTCGCAGAATAGAAAAAACGCTTTTGTCTTCTGTGATTTCACAAGGATCACTCTGAAACATGTATTTCCTTGTACCTACGAAAAAGATGTCATCCTTCTAACGAAGAAAGTTTAAATAATAATAATAAACAATAATAATGGCCCACCTGATCTTAGGTGGTTACCATCGCCTATATACCTATACACCACTATTTTTTAACTACCAAAAAAATAGGGTAATGAAGTAGGGGTAGAACATTATGAATGTGCAGTCAGAATTTTTAGTTTCGATAAAATGACAAAGTTATTTAATGTTAAAATTTTCAGAAATCCTGCATAAAATTATGGACATATTAGTTACGTAGCAATAGAGAGAAAACAAATTACGCTGTTCGGTTCCGCTTGGTATTTAGCGTATAAGAATGAAATGATTTTTGCTTGTTGAATCATTTCTCAATATTTGACTAAAAATTGTGGTTATTTAAACATATTTTTTTTATGACTTATTTTTTTTTTTCTTGGATGTGTTCAGTATGAGCAGCCAATATCGGCATTTTTATTTTTTTGGTAATTACAAAATAGTAGTGTATATAAGTATAAATATATAACAAAGCATTGCCTCGTAGGTCACGCACGTCAAGGACATGCCCTACGTTCATCAGCTTGAGGCATACAAAAGTTCAGCCTCACGTTCCAGTAATTTCACCGGCACTTCCCCTTTAAAACCCTTCAAAACCGAAACACAGCGATGCAGCTTCACGGCAGGAACAGGCATGGTGGTAGTACGCACCCGGACGAGCCCTAAGCTTTAAAAAGAGCTTTACTACTACTGTTTCCTTTTAATAATATCAGTATGATTATACAGGGTGATTCCGGCGGCCCCCTCTACTACGGCGATATAATCGTTGGCATAGTTTCTTGGGGACGAGGCTGCGCGGATTCCTACTTCCCAGGCGTCAGCACCAAGGTCTCTTCTTACACCGACTGGATCGTTGCTACTGTTTCACAGTAAACATCACAGTCACCGCTTGAAATAAAAACTATTATTATGACTTGGTGTTGTTGTTTGATCCTTGGAAACTAATACTCTAATAACTAATTGCATTGTTAAGATCGCAGGAAGTCGATGGATGGAAAGGGCTCAGAATCGTTCTTCCTGGAAATGTGTAGGGGAGGCCTGTGTCCAGCAGTGGACTTCTTCAGGCTGATGATGATGATGATGATGATGAAGTAATACTCTCGTGAAAATTACTGACACTGATAACTTTCTTTTGCTAATTTGTTTTTAACTTATATCGTCTCTCCGTTTGAAATCGATAAATGCGGACAAATAAATAATGCGGCCAATCCACACAACACTATCTAGCCCAAAACTAAGCAGAGCTTATATGGGAACCAGGTGGTTAATATAGTACGTATACAAAACTGTGTGAAAGATGACATGGATAGGAGAGGAGTGAATGCAGAGATGACGGCTGACAGAGGGGAATGAGGAGGAAGACATGTTATGCCGACCCCACATAAAGTGGGATAAGGGGCAGGAAGAAGAAGAAGACATACATAGAATACAATATAACACTCAGACCGAGAACAAACATCTACATTCACCACACAAATATTTGTTCTCGGCGGGGATCGAACCCACGATAGTTATGTGGTTTAGATTGTGGCATTACAGCGCGGCCCTGACGGAAGACCAGCATTAGTTGCTAGCCAACTAACTTCACGCTGAGTCAGAGACCATTTTGCAGCTCTTGGCTATTTATCTCTTTGTATGCATGTATGGCGTGTACCCTATATTGCTAATCGTCTGCAAATAAGTATATTTTCTTTCTTATCCGTTACCTAAATGAAATAAAAATAGTTAAAGATAAACATGAATCAATTGTTTGTTGATTTTATGGCGTTTACTACATAAGGAAAAACAAAAGTTACCTTCTCTATGGTACGGGGCTGCGCTGACTGCTCCGCCATCGTATCCTAATCACACCCGACGAATAATTTTTAGGGACTGTTCGGCACTAACGCGACCGTGGCTCCATCTACAGGTAGTAAGTAGCTGACTGTAACGTCAAACCTGTAGATGGAGCCACGGTCGCGTTAGTGCCGAGCAGTCCCCAGTTAACCTTCCTCTTATCTTGCTTCAGCGAAGTTCAGCCAATTTTCTAAGTTACCTAATGTACTGTATGTAGATAACTGTTAAATCTAAATCCTTTAAGTAGTTTAATAGGTCTAACTACGATAATATGTTATAGATATAAGCCTGTTATAAAAAAATATAAAAATACCTAAACCCTTCACGTCATCTGACTAGCTCAGGTACATAACATCAACACACACACATACTGAGAACTAAATGACAACCCCACCTACTTACGGTCGTTGCCCCCCCCCCCCCCCATATGTTAACTAAAATGTTTGAGCACGTTTTTATCTCGATCTATAATAACAGATATTGTAAGCAATATCACGATGTTGCGTGTAATCATTACAAATAAATCGATTAGGGGATCAAAGTTTAAAACAATCGGGGTTACTCGTTGCTAGGCAGAAATATTATCCCCCTTAAAAAAAACCCGTTTGAAACAAGACTTCATAGAAGAGCGTTTACTATAAAAAGCGGAGTACAGCTGACTAAACGAGAAATACTACCACCACAAGCGAATGAGCGAAGCGAAGCGAACAAGCTTAAATAAGGGTCAAAAGGTCACCTCATTTATTAAAATCCATCTGGCTGTTCAGGCTGCACTGATACACAAACGCAAAAAACATCTTGAAAAACATTATCCTCTTCCCTCGTTCTGGGAAGTCAGATAAAAAAACAGTCCCGCGAATATAATGATCACGCAGACAAAGTCGCGGTTATCCGCTAGTGTTAACTAATATAAGTAGTGTACCACTACGATGGTGCAGTAAATGTATTAGTATAATATATTTGAGATAACCAATCAGCTAATAAAAGAAGTAATCATATCAAAAAATAGATAATCTAGTCATTTGAAGAAAGGAACATGGCTGTGAAACTGGTCTGGACCCTGGTGCTTCTGGCAGGTTTGATTAATTTAAATCACTAATGTGGCGTTTGTAGGACTAACTCTAATTCCCATGCTAAGACCCCTTGGTACGATAGTGTCTTAACCGATGGCAATTGATATACGAAAATAAATCAGATGCATACATCATTGTAGCAGCTGACTGGAGTCATCAGTCCCAAGAGAGATGTCATGTAGAATGAAGATGAATAAAAAACATTTTCAATAAATAACAATTTCAATATTTTCAATTCCAGGCCTTGCCTCATCTGAAAAGTTGGGGAATGTAGCCTCAATCGAAGAGTTTCCCAGCCTTGCGCAGGTGGAGGTGCAGGTTGGCCAGGTGTGGATCCTGCAGGCCGTCGCCAGCGTGCTGACCAATCGTCACGTACTGACTGCCGCAAGCTGTTTTAGTGGGCCGTAAGTGTAGCGTATCACCCAAGGGAACGCACCAGGTGATGGGCTAGCATCGCCTCAGCACTTTACATCAAAACTGAGTGAGGTCATCATTCTGCCTGACTAGCGTGGTAGCGTGGTAGCAATCTCCAAGTTTTAGACTCAAATCAAGTAAAGATCGCGGCGAGTCAGCAGGTTGAGAGGGCGCAGAACCGTTCTTTTTAGAAATGTTTAGGGGGGATATGTCCAGCAGTGGACACCTTCATGCTGATGATGATGAGGTCTCAACTTGTTCACTCTTAAGTACATATCTGTAACACAGATACAAAACACAATACTACAAGGAATATTTGTCGGTATTTAAAGAAACTGCGAGGACTATTCTTTTTATATTTCTGCAATTTTTTTTTCTCTCATCCTGCACGTGTGTATACTTTTAACACGATGTATAGTGATGATTTTTCATTTGCTGATCTTCCAGTCTATACCGATTTGAAAACCGCCGCATCCGTGCCGGTACCTCTTACCGTGGCGTTGGCGGCGATGTCCTCGCCGTGGAAGCCGTGGAGGTGAACCCTTCCTTCGGCACCCTGGGCCTGGATTCTGATCTGGCGTTGGTGAAGCTTGACGGCTATCTGACCTTAGGTCCAACTGTGCAGCAGGTGCCAATATTGGGGCAGGGAATCGAGCTGCCTTATGGGCTTAAGGTTCAGCTTGCTGGATGGGGTGCTACTGTGGTTAGTACTATTTTTAGATATCTCATGTTCCTACGGATCAGATTGACCATGCTGTGAAAATGCTGAAGGTGCTGGTCAAGCCGGTTCCTTCTTAAATCCTGACCAAGGCACTATAGCGTCTCGTTTATAGGGGCATGAGGGGACGGTTACCCCTGACGCTGTATTTATCATCTAAACTAGGCGCAAATACTTTTTTATGTGTACCCAAGCAGTTTAGCTTTCGAAGGTTGTTTCTTTCCAATTGACATTTCTAAAAGGGGAAGTAGAATCATATCATCACATGAAATTATAACAGTAGACGGTAATAATAAACAAATATATTATTACAGCATGGACGTGAACCTTCGACATCTGGACTCTACAGCCTCGACCTATACGTCCATTACAGCGAGAGGTGCATGATCCAGTACTTTGGAGACCAGGTCATCACAGAGAACATGATCTGCGCAGGTCTAACCGTCACCGAGGGTCGAGACTTCGACAGTGCAGACCTGGGGGCACCTCTCATATACTCTGACACGCTGGTCGGGATCCTGTCTTTTGGTCAGAAAGATGATGATGAACTGCCTCTGGTGGCCACCAACATCGGATCGTTCACGGAATGGATCATTACCACTGCTGCGTCGTTGTAGGTTATTTTACCCACAATTTTATTAAAATGACTTTTATTCTATTGTATAAATTGTCTTTAATTATCTCTTATGACCGCATCTGGGGTGAACCAAGAAGAGAGAGTGGAAGAAAAAGGGGGATGCTTTTGCCCAGTAGTTACGTAAAAAAACTACACCAAGACAAAAATGAGTGCTGTAATAATCGGTCGAGGTGGAAAATATGTGTCGAGAAGTAAAGGTTTCCCAAACGGCTGATAGTGTGGGTATGGGTTGGTACCGGCCTCCTTAGCCATGTCTTCTTTAATAATTATGGAATTCCTTACCGGCGTCTGGTTACCCGATCACCTATAACTTGAAAGAGTGACTACGTATCTTCTTGGTAAGTGTGCTACACCGTCGACCGCATCATCACTTAACAGGGCCCTACCATGAGCTCTGTCTGGCTCTGTCTCTGGCTCTGGTTTTGAGTCTGTGTGAGTGCTCACTGCTCGCCAGTGCTTAATACTGTTGTGTGTAACGTTTTGACGTAGGATTTATTTAGTCACTCACACAGACTCAAACCAGAACTAGAGACAGAGCCAGACAGAGCTCATGGTAGGCCTACAGCAGGTGAGATTGCGGTCAAACGCAAGCCTATTATAATATGTAAAAAAAACAGTTACTAACACTCCAGTCTCTAGGTGGGCTCATAGTTCACACTTAAGGTAAAGCTTGTAAGTCCTTTTAATTTTATTCGTTTTCCTAGCGACTATAGAAAGAAAACTTAGACACTGATAAGATAAGACTATACTAGAAACTTGGTGATGTATGTAAAGTTACAAAGAGACAAAGAAAAATCACACTTTTTTTTTACTATCTACAACGACGGAGCGAGCAGAGTAGGTACATCTTGTGCAGGTACTTGTACTTATAGTATTAACTTGTTTTTTACAAAAGTACTGATAAATGTGTTTTAGTAATCTTTATTAGTGCGAACATCTACAAATAAATAATCTAAAAACAATTAAAATACGGCATCTGATGGGTTTTTCTACCTGCTGATTTAAAGAAATTAGATAAAAACTATTGCGTAACCTAGTAGTGTTCCGTCTGGTTTTAAATCAATGTTTAATTTGACGCAAAATATTCTCAACGCTAGATGCTGTTTAATATTTTAGAGAAATTAATAAGTCTAATCCTGATGGATTAGACCACAGAGCACCAAACACGCTTTTGCTTGATTAGACTTATTAATTTCTCTAAAACATAGGGTAAAACATAGTAATTAAGCATAGGGTGATCCCTATGCTTAAACACTCTGCATCACTCTAATCCATCACTTATTCACTTAATTAGTCAGCAAGGGCAGATAAATTTATCTGTCGGTTAAAAATATATTCATCTTTTTTTTGGCTTGTCACAAATAATAGGGCGAAAACTCTTCACTGAATACTACCTGTTTTACTTATTTACACGGCAAACAATACAACTACGCATGACGACGCCATCTATATCTAATCCTTCTTCTTCCCCTTCACTAGAGATGTCCCGTTGTTTGATTCGATTGGGATGTCCTATTCCCAGAACCGGTTAACACAAACAAGGAGCGAAAATGTTTATATGACGTACTGCGTTATTCCGTAGATGAATCAATCAGCCCTAAGCCTATTATGCTATTATTATTTATATTATTATGCCGCCTATTTATGTTTATTTCTATGTTTTATATTTAGTTTTTAGTTGTTTTTTTTCTTCGTACCTATACCTACTAATATGTAAAACGTGTTTGTGGGTCAAATGAATAAGTTTTCTTTCTTCTTTCTTTTCTTTCTAAGATCAATAATCTGAAATTCCTGAAACAGGTACAGCGTTGCTGTGAACTTCAAGACCCATGAGTAATGTAAATTAAAATGTTGATGTTTTTTTTTTACTTGCTATAGAGTTAGGCCGGTAAGTGTTAAAACTATTCCAAAGTCTGCAGAGTCTAGACTTCGGGCTTGTAAAATAATTAGCCATCGAAATGGTCACAATAGCACAAGCTTTTTGTTCGGAACCCTAACACGACGAAAGTAGAATTAGTTTCTGTAGGCTTCAGCAATCAATCACCCACCTATCTTATAAGATTAAAGGTCAGTGGAAAAGTATGATAGCTGGAATATTGCACTGTTTACTTGGTATATAAACCATGTGGTGCGGTAGAGGATTCATGCATTTGAAGACGCAATCATGAAGACAGCTTTCGTGTGGAGTTTACTCCTTCTGGCAGGTGAGAACTATTCACTATAATCATCGCATTTGGCTTTAAACAACCTATCATAAAAAAACTATCAAGAGTACTGTGGTTTGGGGAGAGAGCACTGGTGGTCTAGTGGTAGTGGCCCCGCCTTCCGATCTGAAGATCGTAGGTTCAAATTCTTTCGTGTACCCATGAGTTTTTCTGTCGAAAAATGTATGTGCACTGTGCCAGTACTCTCAAAAACGGTGAAGAAAAAACATCGTGAGGACCGGCGTGTTGTAGAACCTAAAAAAGTTCGAGCAATACGTGTCAAGGGTCACGCAAAAAGGGGCCCATCAACGGCCTACTTGCGGAAAAACCTGCCCGCACATCAAGTGCGCATGATAAACTTGCCGAACTGTGGTTTGGGGTTCAAAGCCTACCAATAATGTAGCAATGAGTGTTCCTGTAGAAAAATGTATGTGCACTATACCAGTACCTCCTACACCGTTTGAGACTACTGGTTTGGAGTAGTAGAACTTAAACAGTTCGAAAACATTGTGTCGAGTACACGAAAAGATCTCTTTAAGTTGCACTTAAAATCCTTTCACCACACGATAAGAAGAAGAAGATCATAAAAGACTATACTTGTTTCTGCGTCAAGCAGCATTGCTGTGTTTTGGTTTGAAGGGTGCTGGTGAAATTACAGGAACATGAGGCTTAAAATCTATCAGCCTCAAGTTGATGGACGCAGGGCAGCGCATCTGTTAATACAATACAAATAGAGTTCTTACATTTTTGTAACATTTCCTTGTTTCCTTCAGGATCTGTCTCCTGCACTCCGGTGGAGGTTAAAATACCCGACTGGTTCCCGGATCTTTCTGGCTTGGAGAAGCCTGATTGGTGGCCCGACTCTTTTCCCTCTCGCCCCGAATGGCTCCCTGACTGGGGTGACATTGCATGGCCTGAGATTAATTGGCCTCAGATCGACTGGGACGCGATTCCAAGACCTGTGATTAATAGGGGTGTGCGTGGAACTCCAGCCACAATCGAGGAATACCCTGGCATCGTTCAGGTTGAGATCGGCTTCGGACTGGTCTGGACTCAGGGTTGTGCGGGCTCAGTTTTGACTTCCATCCACATTCTTTCGTCTGCACGTTGCTTCTCAGGAAGGTGAGTTATGAAACAGGACTCTTTTCCTTGGCCAAGTCAAACCTACACTCTGTAATAGAGTGACTCAAGATTTAAGCCCCATAGAGGTAACTCTTCTGCAACTTCTTAACTTAATGGACTTTATTTTCCCATAGGTATATTCCGTTCATTATATTTCTCAATTCTGTTAGTCTAGTATGTATATATGTAGTGTTTGATTTCTCAGGTTCTATAGCGACCGCTTCCGCCGCATCCGTGCGGGTTCCTCTTCCCGCTACGTTGACGGCGTCATCGTTGATGTTGCGAGCGCAGTGACTCCCCCCTCCTACGGCGATACCGTAGAAAACTTCTTCACTGCAGATATTGCTGTTGTGAGGTTGGGTGCCTTTTTGACCTTTGGAACTACCATCCAGCAGAGCCCTATTGTCGCTACGGGTTTCACCATGCCTAGCGGTTTACCTGTTAAGCTTGTCGGATGGGGTTCCACCGCTGTAAGTCTACTTTTAACTTCTAAATACTGAGTGGTCGATGTGTGCCCTAAACTGATCGCGTGATATCAAAAATCCCTTGTAAAAACATCGTGTAGGTATAATTACTATACTAATAGCTCTCAGCTTTCTTTAAAACCTCATCGTAGTAAGTTTTCAAGATATCTAATTTGAAATGTTCCTTTTCTTTAAACAGCAAGGCAGGAAGATCAGCAACCGCAGCCTCTTCTCGATAGATCTGGAATCTGTCGAAAACAGCGCCTGCTCTGAACTCTGGGACCGTTTGATTCCCATTGGCAGCATCATCAAGGTGTCTTCTGACAACGTCTGCGCTGCTAGGCCCGAGACAGGAGGCCGCGACACAGACTTCAGAGACATTGGTGCTCCTATCTACTACGATAACATTGTTGTGGGAATACTATCTTGGGGAAACCCCCTTGGTAACCAGCAATTCCCGCTAGTTGCCATAGGTGTGTCTTCTTACACCGACTGGATCGTAGAAAATGCTGTCTAGATTAAGATTAGTAATAAGTAAACTGGTGTCCTCAAAAAAACTTTGTTTCATTATACTACTACCGAGGTTAGTTAGAAAATCGAGATTTATACTTCCAGCCACACCCCCAGACGTTTAAAAAAAAATCGCTCCCCGGATTTTTTTTTATTTAAATGTCTCACCCACTGGACTATATCTAAAAAAATCGAAACTCGTCGAAATTTCCTGAATATGTACCAAAAAAATTCCGTGGAATTGTTTAGATAAAATGTGACCGTTATCACGACAAAATAAAGCACAATTCCGCTCGCACTGCGCTAGTGCGCACCTACCAGCAGTAATAGTTCAATTCGGGAAAACTAAGAAACGAAAATCCAACCGTTTGCATGGTTACAATTGAGAATTCTAGATAATTCTGGATTACTTACGTTTGGGAGCATTCCGGATGCTAACCGACTCTAAATAATTTCAAAGTCTTCGAATTAAATTTGATTATTCCAGATCATTCCAGAACCTCAAAGAACATTTTAAAGCGTTTAGGAGCATTCTATTCTCGTCAAAAGGATAGATATAGATTTCGAAACTTTTACCCCTTACAGCCATCCCCTCGCTCTTTAGGTTAAAACGAGAACTTTCTTGTTCGATGGGGCGATAAAGGTGCTATCACATTATATTATAAGTCCCTTTATCGTGGCGGGACTCCTTTTTAAGTTTTATCGGCCCGCACATTCTGATGAGTACAGGTTGGAGTGTGGGGTGAGGCAGGGGGGTTTGAGCTCTCCAAAGCTTTTCAACCTGTACATCAATGAACTGATCGAGGGGCTCAGCAGTGAGTGTGTCGGCTGCTCAGTTGATGGTGTTCGCATAAACAACATCAGCTACGCAGACGACATGGTGCTTCTCTGCCCATCGGTCAATGCTCTCAGAAAGCTGCTGGGCATCTGTGAGAAGTACGCCACTGAATACGGGCTGGTATATAATAGCAAAAAAAGTGAGTTTATGGTGTTCAAGGCCGCCGGTAAAGTACCCGAGTCTGTGCCCGAAATCAAGTTGGAAGGTAAAGACCTCAAACGCGTTAACAGTTTTAAATATCTTGGGCAGTACATTACAGACGACCTTGATGACCAAGCTGATATTGAGAGGGAACGTAGGGCATTGGCGATCAGAAGTAATATGTTGGCACGCAGGTTTGCTCGATGCAGTAGGCAAGTTAAAATATCACTCTTTAAAGCCTACTGCCAATCATTTTACGCGAGCAGCCTGTGGTTCAATTTTACTAAAAAGTCGCTTAATGCCCTACGCGTCCAATACAACAACGGGTTCAGGATGCTGATGGGGCTGCCTCGCTTCTGCAGTGCATCCACAATGTTTGCGGAGGCACGAGTTGATGGTTTCCATGCCATCCTTCGCAAAAGAACAGCCTCACTGCTCGGCAGACTGCGGAGCAGCGCCAACAGCATCCTGCAGGTCATACCTGATAGATATGACCTGCCCGTAATGAAGTCCTTCATTCGGCTCCTGATCAAATAGTCTCAAGAGAGACTGGGGGGTCAGGTACCGAATCAAGGACTCTTAATCTATATACATACCTACCTACCTACCTACTACCTACTAAAGCTGTGTTTTTTGTGTTGCGTTTATATACTAACATAGCTTTAGATAGACTGTAAGTTTTACTAACACAAATGGACCACATAGTTGTCTGATAAATAAATAAATAATAATAAATAAATAAATAATAATAATAATTATATCAACTTGAATTTTATTATATTAATATGATATGATATGATTAAATTCTTCATTGACTATTTCATGAACCTTCAGGCGACAGCAGCCTAGCCTTGCCTATTTCTACCGTGAAGAAGCTTTGTTGAGTTTCAGTTTGAAGAGTGTCGTTGAGTGTGAGTGCCGGTGAAATCCTGGCACTTGAGGCTGAACATCTAATATGCCTCAAGTTGACTGGCCTCTCAGCTCAGTAGGCCTACCACAAGCTCTGTCTGGTTTTATCTCTGGCTTTGGTTCGTCTCAGTCTGTGTAAGTGTTGACTAAATAAATCCTACGTCGAAACGTCACACACACAGTATAATACACTGGTGAGCACTCACACAGACTCAAAACCAGAGCCAGAGACAGAGCGAGACAGAGCTTGCGGTAGGCCTACATTTGGTAGTAGCTCTACTTTCTACGCCGTAGGTCGTGGATTCGATTTGTGTGGTGAGCACAGATGTTTGTTCTCTGTCTGGGTGTTATATTGTAATTTTATAATCTATTTACAAAAAAAATGTATAAATGTATTATATCAGCTATCTGGTTCCCATAGTTCAAGCTCTGCTTAGTTTGGGGCTAGATAGTGTTGTGCGAAGTAAAGAAGAACAATAACACCAAGTCAAAATAATTGTTTTTATTTCAATCGCAGTGGTGACTTATGATGTTAATTAGACAGCTGTTGCAACGATCCAGTCGGTGTAGGAAGAGATCTTGGTGCTAACTCCAGGGAAGAAGTCGTCAGCGCAACCCTGTCCCCAGGAGACGATACCGACCAGGATGTCGCCGAAATAGAGAGGACCACCAGAGTCGCCCTGAAATTATAAATAAATAGTCATTAAAATACATATTGGCTCTATGCCGTTTGTTTGATGATATCATGAATGAAGGTGGAAAGATTTGCTCTAGAAGTCTAGTGGTAGTGGCCCCACCATCCGATCAAATCAAATGGGTGGGCTCAAATCTGGACGTGCGCTAATGATTTTTCTGTCCAAAAATGTAAACTATGCCGGTACTCCCAAACGGTGGAGGAAACCGGCACGTTGTGCATTTTAAAAAGTTTAAATACATGTGTCAAGTGCACGAATGGAACCTCGGCTCAATAAAAGTGCTATTACCACACTGGTTAAAGAAGTAGTGACGTGAGAAGAAGATCTTCATTCAAATCAAATCAAATCAAAATAGTCTTTATGCAGTTGAATTTCAAGAATCACTTTGAAACGTCTTAAAGCTAGGTGAGTCTAGGTGCCAGTTCCACGTGACCAAGCCTAGAAGAACAGGCAACAAACTACGGCTCGGTTCCTACCGTTTTTTATAATATATCATCCTTTTACAAATCAAAAATAATAGCAGTGAAGTTCCAGTGTGGTGCCACTTCACTTAGTCAAACGTATGCAATGCCATAATACAAAAGCAAAAGTTTCAAAGACAGCACACGCTACGCTTCAAAGTTATAATTAAGTATCTACACAGCATATAAAAATAAGATACGAAAATAGTAGGTACAGACGTTGCAAATTGACATGTTAGCTTCCTATGGGTATTAGAGTGACTGGGACATCGGGCCACGCAGTTTTATCATACATATAGCTATCTAGAGTATAGTAAACTTTCTTTATTAAACTATTCTTAACATAGGCCTTAAACTTCCGAATAGGAAGCTTAGTTGCATTTTCCGAAAGTTTATCCGGAAGTTTATTATAGTACTTAATTACCTGACAAGCGTCCTTGCCGCCGACGTCCAGAATACCAGCGCAGATCATGTTTTCGGTGACGATAGCTGGCCGAGGCAGGCTCTGGTAGCGAGAACGGCAGAGCTCAGTGTTGATAGAGTAGATCTCCACGTGCCTGAGGATGGCGGATGCTGACCCTCCAGACTGGAAACAAATCGACCGGTCAAAAATCTGAATAAATAGCAGGAAGGCAAAATGTCAAAGGGTGGTGTTAAATTTTATCACCTTTTGTTTGATGACCATGGCGTGTGTTTGTGTTGGTTTAACTTTTTGTAGTTTTTTTGTCAGCTCGCGACCACGGAGACAGATCCAGGTGGCGAAACATTGTCAAGGATAAATTAATCCATGGAAGGGGTCACGATCCTCAGCAGTGAGGAGCACGACGCGAGGAGGAGGATTGAACGTGAAAGCCTACACTGGAAATAAAAAAGGTCATGTCTGAACCCAAACTTACCCTGGTAGTCCCCCATCCAGCGTGGACGACAGGCAGGTTATCCGGCAAGGCAAACCCTTGTATGAGAATCGGCACTTGCTGGATTTGAATGCTGAACACCAGAGCAGTCTGCAGCTCGGCGACAGCGATGTCAGCATCCATCCCGTTCCTTCCGTAATTAGGGTGGTTGACACGGCGGCTTAGGCTTACGACAGTGCCGCCGCTGTTGCGGTTGGAGGTACCAGCGCGGATGCGGCGGCTACTTATTGAAAACAAGCTGAAAACAATAAGAAAAATGAAATGAAATATGTTTTTGATCTAAAGAGACACACTGAAGTCCAAAAGTCCAGAAGTCGAAATCTTAAAACACTAATTTAAAAAAATGGCTTCCAAAGTTAGTAGAGTATCACCAATGATAAAAAAGACCCTTGAGCATGAACTTTCTAAGGCCCGTATTCCGAAACAGCGCTTGAGTCTGAGTCGAGCTTCAAGCACAGATTTTTGACACTTTTCAATCGAGAACTGTCATAAAATCTATGCTTGAAGCTCAACTCAGACTCAAGCACTGTTTCGGAATAAGGACCTAAGTCTGTCTATGAGTTTCTTATAGTTTTTTTATCTAGTTTAACTTACAGACCCTCGAAGCAATGTGCTGCAGACACGAGGAACCGCGAGTTAAGGATATTAGCGGCACAAGACTGACTCCACAGTATACCAGTGCGGAACTCCACCTGCACTATGCTGGGGTATTCTTCGATGGTAGTGGGATCACCGCCCACAATGCGGGCGCCGCTGGCATTGCCAAATGCCGCTGAAAAGAGAGATGTAGAGGTCTTTGTGAAGAGCTCGTTCGGGGAAGTACTACCACCATGCCTATTTCTGCCGTGAAACAGCATTGCTGTTTCGGTTTGAAGGTTGTGGGTGCTGGTGAAATTACTGGCACGTGAGGCTGAACATCTGTATGCCTCAAGTTCATGGACGCAGGGCAAGTTGCTGACGTGCATGACCTTTGAGGCAATGCTTTGTTAAAGGCGATGGGTTGCCACATAACATCAGTAAGCCTACCACAAGCTCTGTCTGGCTCTGTCTCTGGCTCTAGTTTTGAGTCTGTATGAATGCACACCAGTGTATTATACAGTGTGTGTGACGTTTCGACGTAGGATTTATTTTGTCAACACGCACACAGATTCTAAGCCCGAGCCAGAAACCGAGCCAAACAGAGCCTGTGGTAGGCCTGCAGGTGGGCCATATTCTTGTTCCATCAACTAGTTGTAGTATTAAAAAAAAATTGGTTGTTATAAAGCCGGTTTACTGACGATAGTTGAACGTGACAACGTCATAAGAAAACTCTCTCGACTCGGACTCCCTTACCCGGGCTCGGGCTCGGGCTCGACGGAACGACGGAACGGCGCCGGGACGGAACGGCGGAACGACGGTTACGACGCATGAGTCATGTTTTTTCGTTCGTGCAGCCGGCTCCATCGATTTATAAGAAGTTATCACGTCAAAAAGAAGACCACTAACCTGCCACCAGAAGTGCCCAAACAAAAATCATGATGCTGCTACACTGAGTACTATACAAGTCCAAATTAATGGATTCCTCAATGTTTTAAAGCACTCTTCTATCTCATAATCCAATGATACAATCTACAAATTTATGACATGTGTTTAATTGTATTTGTCGTACGATTATCTGTTAGCATGGTTTACGGTAATGATATGGAAAACACGGGTATTTATCGCGATTACCTTTATTATTTCCCGACGTTTCGACTGTTTGGTTTACAGTAGCTAAGTAGTAATCCTATAGATTAGACTTTATTGTTATAGATAATAATATCTGATTGTTGTTGATATGTAATTATATAATAATAAATAAATAATAAATATTGTGGACAATTCACACAACACTACCCAGCCCCAAACTAAGCAGAGCTTGTAATATGGGATCCGGATAGCTGATATAATACTTGAATACATTTTTTTTTTTGTAAATACATACTTAGAATACAATATAACACCCAGACAAAGAACAAACATTTATGTTAACCACACAAATATTTGTTCTCGGTGGGGATCGAACCCACGAACTACGGCGCAGAAGGCAGAGCTACTACCAACTGAGCTAGAGGCCAGTCAATATTGTTTTTATTGGCCTCGCATTCTTTTATACGAGCTCTGCCTTCTACGCTGCATGGTCATTTCATTGTTCATGTGCAATAACCTGACTGACGCCACTTATATCATCTGTAATAGATGGTACAGGCCAATGATGATGATGATTTTACAAAACATACATGAAAATAGCAGTAAAGTCGCAGTGTAATGCTACTTTCTAACTTAGTGAGACGTAGGCAATACAAAAGCAAAATTTCAAAGACGCTTCAAATTAATAAATGTGCCTACACTATATATTATAAAAATTGTAGGTAACAGACATTGCAAATTGACATGTTAGCATCCGATTGGTAGAGTGACTGGGACATGTGGCCACAAACAAACAAGCTTAGCGGTAAGGCCGCATATCTCGTGTAGCGGTTTCGCTGAAGATATCCTGAGGGCGATGGATAGGTAGGTACTATTTCTCATTTTTATTGATTTTATAGTGTTTACCTAAGGTCAAAAGTTAAGAGCCAAGCGGGATTTGAACCCGCGACCTTCCCCTTGGTACGGGGCTGCGCTGACCGCTGCACCATCGGATCCTAATCACACTAATAACTCTTAGGGCCTGTTCGGCACTAACGCGACCGTGGCTACATCGACAGGTTTGACGTTACAGTCAATTAATTACCTGCTCGATAACCGAAGTTGCATTCAGTTGAATCGACGAGATTTCTTGTTGAATATTGTAATACGAAAATATTCCGCAGCTATTTGCGGTATCGTTTATTTACTGCAAGGGTATGCGTCAAACGCATACATATTATGTATGACGTGTCGCCCAGCATATTGGTACTACGTATTCTTATGATGAGGATAGTGATGCCTAAGCACTAGATTTAATGTTTTAAGATTTGTATTTGTATTTATTGATTAACTTGAATTAAGACGGTTGACACAAATAACAATAATTAAAAATATTATAGACAGTAGTAAATAATAGAGGTACTTTCCCCTTCATTCATAATGCTGGACACTTTCTGACAGTCTCGTATCACTTGTCTTTTATGTCAACAGCAAAAAAAGAAGTGAAGTGAGATGACGACAGAATTATCGGTTTAGCTAAATTACTTCTATAGGACCATTATGAATGAAGATAGGTACCAGTTGAGGGACAAGAAGTACTTAAAATCCTTTTACCACACTCTGGTTTGAAAAAATTAGGGACATGATAAGAGGAAGAAGGGTTAAAGAAATAACAAAATAATCGTAGATGATTCGCTCAGCGCCCTTTAGACCTAAGGTAACCAAGGTTTGGTAACCCAGATACCAATATGTATTTTATATTTTGAAATATGCCAAGATAAACTCAGATCTTAAAAGTATTTGAGAGCATAATAATATCTACTATGATTATATAAATGTACAGTAAATATATTTATTTTTCTTTATTTAGCATCTCTGGACTTGGCTATCGTGTCACTAGCGATTCAGAAACAGACTAGTGCTAGCCCTAGCTACCTGCTTATTAGTGCACACAAATAACCTGTAACCTAACTGGCGGGTAGTCTAGGAATGTGCGATTGACGTACGGCTGAGATATGTGGGGTTAGGGTTTTCCCTCCTAGCTTGGACATGGGGACCTTCAACAGCTGGACTTACCTTTTGCTAAAAAGCTAACAGCGCGTCAGCAGCGCCTCTGGTATTGCAGGTGTACATCGGCGACGGTGACTACTTACCATCGGGTGGCCGGTCTGCTCGTTTGTGGTTCAAGGAATAAAAAAACAGTGCATAGTGCAAGGTCGAATTGCATGCGAAGTACCTATATTATTTTGTAAGTTGGAGCAAAGATTTAAGAATTTAATTATTACATAACGCATAATATAAATAAATAAATAAATATTGTGGACAATCTTTACAACACTATCTACCCCAAATTAAGTATAGAGCTATGTGCTATGAAAACCAGATAACTAATAATAATACTTATATACTAAAAAACCCCCGCGGGTTCAAATCCCGCTCGGCTCTTAACTTTTGGGACATTATAAAAATCTTTGTGATTTCCTTATGTGTAGTAAACACTATAAAATCAATAAACAATTACTTTAAACTTTCATCTTTTTTTTTTGTAAATACATACTTAGAATTCAATTTAACACCTAGACAGGGAAAAAACATCTGCGTTCACCACACAAATATTTATTCTCGATGGGGTTAGAACGCACGACCCACGGCGCTGTCACGAGTATTCTGTCATATATTATGTGACAACGGAGTATAAAATCTATCAGGTTTTTTTTTGTATACCTGACTAGCAGCCCGTCCCGGCTTCGCACGGGGTAGACAATATTGTTGTACATTATTTTGTTCTATCGCTAATAGTTTCGGCAGCGCATTCGACGAAAGACATTTTAAGACTCATTTTTCTACACCTTCGGTTACATTGTTCAAATTTTAACAAGGATCCCTAATTTTTTTCAAAATGAAATGTAGCCTATGTCAAATTGGAAGAATGTAGCATTCTATTGGTAAAAGAATTTTTTAAATCGGCCCAGTACTTTTTGAGCCTATTCATTACAAACATACAAACATACAAAAATAGGTAGAAATCTTTCCTCTTTATAATATTAGTATAAATATAGATTGGAAAGGTTCTAGGCTCAGACAGCCCTAGCTTAGAGTAATTAGTCCGTTATTTTCGATGGCAGGTGTTCTAAAATAGATCTCACTCAAGTCTGTCAGGAATTCCACGTGCAACAGCAAATTATTAAACGATATTATGATTCTAGTCATAAGAATGTATAAATAGGCTTAACATTAAAATAAATATAATAAATATTGTGGGCAATCCACACAACATTATCTAGCCCCAAACTAAGCAGAGCTTGTAGTTATGGGAACCAGATAGCTGATATAATAATAAACATATTTTTTTTGTAAATATTACACATTACACATTCTTAGAATACAATTTAACACCCTGACAGAGAACAAACATCTGCGTTCACCACAAAAATTCTTGCTCTTGCTCGTTCTCGGTGGCGATCGAACCTACGACCTTTGGCACAGAAGGCCGATCTTTTACCAACTGAGCTGAGAGGCCAGTCATTAAGTATCTAAGTATGTGAAATTGGTAGACCAATGTATAGGTTTTTGTTTCCTGGTAAAATAAAAAACAACTATTTACTTAGGTAGGTACTTTGCTTTTATTATTGTAGATTTTTGTGTTACGCTAACAAACTCGTCAGATTGTGATGTTTGCATGTGTATCAAATCATCCTAGTATTATTTAACGTAGAATAGTAGCAAAACACCCAGGTAAAAACCAATACTTAGTTGTTTTTGTAGTTTTACTGATATTATAGAACAACGAAATTACTTGCCCTTCTGACTTTGAAAATGGCTGCCTCGAAGCAGACCGCAGCCAATAGTGGAACCGAGCTCAGTGAGGGTTTTATAGAAGAAATAATGAAAAATGCATTTTTAATTATTATATTTTATCTGCACAATAATAACAAAAAATATATCATCATCGCTTAGCTTAAAAGTTTTTAAAAAGTCATTAAGTACTACTTAAAACTGAGAAACAATTTAGAATCTATCTTTTTCAGATAAATATCAGTTAAATGGATGTTTATACCCTGAATGAATTTAAAAAGGAAAATATATAAATAACAAACGTGATGTACACCATCTTTTGAATTTAAATGAACTACTCACTCGAAAAGAAAACGGGAGATTCTGGGGCATACGCAGGAGTACCCACATGAGAAGTCCTGGACGACTGGTGAGGCAACACTTCTACGAACTTAAAGAAGTTCTGCAGCAACTTCTGCTGCTCTAACAGAAGAGTGTTGAGATGCCTCATCTCCTGATCTATCTTTTTAAGGTTGAAACTGGTCTGATCAATCTTTTCTTGCATACCTTTTAACTCCAAGCTGAAATTATAGTCCGTCGTTTGACTTTCATTCTTCAGGTTTGAACGATACTTGTTCTTGTAGAGAATTTCCTTGAATGATCGAACAGACTTTACTTTGTTTAGTTGCGCGAGTTCGTATGCTGCCATCATCAGGTCCGTAGGGAGCCGTTTCTCACGAGGATTCAATGGCTTCACACTCAAGATTACTTTCCCAGCTTCCGGCGACACAAGCGCAGTTCTGTACACGTATTTGTGGAGACATTTCGGAAGCCAAGCGCTGAACAAGCCCATCTCAACAAACAATATCAGCTTCGTCTGCCTGACAAGTTTGGACAGTCCAGCAGTTTTCCTCAGACCTTGGATATCGTGGACGGCTATACCGACGAGCAAATTCATTAGAATAATCGTCACGAACATAAGGAATAGAATGTAAATGATCTGTGATGACAGCTCGAAAATTAGCGGAGGGTCTTCTTTCAGGGGTTCGTTTATGACAATGTTCAGGTTCAGTTCTCCGACCATCATGGATAATGTACTGATGAAACCCATAAGAGGATTCGAAAACGTCTCTTCGTTAGGAAACACGACACAGAAGCAGATGGTGAATCCAAGAAGAAGGCAAATATACGCAAGCAGCAACTTAAGGAATTCTGTGAGCACTTTCTGATACATAGCTACGTAGTCACCAAACATGGGAAGCTGGCCCATCATCAGCATAAGATTCGTCCAAGCTCCCAACACAGCGTACCCCCCAACGTGGTTCTGCCAACTGTAGTCATTGTGGATGTTGTACAGAGAGAAGACAGAAAGCAGAAAAAACCACTCCATTAAGTTCTCAAAGGTCGTGAAGTATTGGTAAATGCTGGAATATCCAGTAATGCCAGTCAGCTTCCGAGCAATTTCAAATGAAGTGATTGCAATCAGCACCCATCTTTCAAACTCAATTGGATTGTCTTCCAAAATATCACCCAAGAGGGATTGTTTCTGACAAAGCTCATTTGGAACGCCATATTTCATCGAATGGTTGCCTTTACAAGCTTTGACCACAGCTGTTAGCACGTATATTGATAAAAAAGATACGAAAAGGAAACTGAAAATGAGTCTTGCTAAATAAAACTTTCTTATCTTTCGCCACTTCATAAACAAAAATGCCGAGCAAAGCGGATGCTGCAAAATATCTTTCTGACCTTCATCGATCAAAATATTCAAATATGTTATCTCACGGGGGTACGAATATTTCAACAGTTTGCCGAAATCAAACTCGATTTGAACTTCTTCGTTGACTTCTGTCGACCGACTGAGTGATATGCCACAGTCCAAATTATGTCTCAGTACAGCCAGTGATTTTGGCATTTTACGAGCGATGACGCTCAAAGCAGTGTGACCTTTTTTAGACTTTGACGTCACATCTGCTCCTAAAAATATGAGCGTTTCCACACAAGATGGTAGACCATCCATCGCAGCGAGGTGAAGAGGTGAATATCCGTATTCATCTTTTTTATTTACTTGAGCTCCCCAGCTGACTAAGATATCGATGATGTCGCACGAACGCTCAAACCGACCGATCGCTGCGTGGAGCGGCGTCCTCTTGTCATAATCTTCAGAATTCGGATCCGCGTTACCATCACGAAGAAGAACTTCAACCGTTTCTAAGCTGGAACATCTTGCTGCCAGATGTAGAGCAGTAAATCCTCTGTAGTTTTTGGTGTTTGCTTTTGCTCCATCGGCTAGCAACAGCTCCACACATTCAGCGTACCCTCTAGCCGCGGCGAGGTGCAACGCTGTACATTCCTTATCTCTTTGTTTGGTTACGCCATTCACTATTATCTTTGTCTCTTTAAGTAGGAACTGCAGGCATCTTTGCGCACCGAGCTCTGCTGCTAAATGAAGTGCATTCAGACCACCGGAGGTGCAATACGCGGGATCAACTCCTCGTTCTATGAAAAGTTCCATGCATTCAACAGCATCAGTTCTCACCGCACAATGGACAAGGTTGTCTTCGCACCCAGCTCTTTGCACAACTGCATGAAGGGACGCTCCGTGAGCTATCAAAACCTCAGCGACTTCCAATGAGTTTCCAAACGCAGCACAATGAAGAGGTGCGAAATATTTTGGCGCAAAATCGACATCAGCGCCTCGAGAAAGTAAATACACAGCCGATCTGCCAGCTCCACTGAACGCAGCCATATGGAGCGCTGTCAGCCCTGCTGGCTCGGAGTAGTGGATGTCGGCCCCTGCGTCTAAAATACTTGGCAGTAGCTCATCCCGGGCCAAAAACGCAGCCCAGAGTAGAGTCAAGTTAACAACTACTTCCGGGGCTGAACAAAGGTGCTTTTCAATGTTTTCAACTGTTATCATTCCACACTCCAAATCATCGAAAAATCTTCCTGCGCCTAAGTTTAAAGCTTTTTCACAGATGCTTCTTCTCGCTGCTTCTTCCGTCAGCCTGGCATCAGGATCCGGTGCAAGGATGTCGAAACTGTGGTGCATATTCGGGGCATCTTCGGCGGGTGGAGATGGTCCCACGAAGAGATACTCCTTAGCTTTACCGGGGCGTTCACGGGCGGACTCAAGCAAGTCAATACTTCGGACTTTGTAGTTGTTAAGAGGGAACTCTTCAGGCTCCCTGATCCTGGAGCGGAGGCTGCTGGTAAGCCGGGAGCGCGTGGGGGTCGGCGTGGGGGTCTGGAGAGGGGACGGCCACCCCATTTCGCGGTATCCGAAGTTGTCCATATCCCGGACGTGACTGACTGCCGCAGCCTCCTCTTATCTTATCTTGGGTTTGTTCAAGAGCTGAAGACAGGTGATATTTGTTTGACAAAGTGATTTATTACCTAGCTACTTTCATTACCGCGTAGTTTTTGTATGTAATTTCGTGTTAACTACGTTTTTATTTGGTTTACAGCTGGCGTGATCGCATCGCATAGCTCATAATATTTTTGTGCGATTCTAAAAGTATAAATATAGTATCTATCTTACATAAATACTATTTGTACATACCATAAAAAGGTACATATCTGCTGTTGGCTGGTTACCTACATAGCAAAATAAGAAAACCTTTCCAAGTATTGTAAGTATTTTCGTTCAGAATTCTGTTTCATATTCATATTCATATTCATATTCATTTATTCATTGTTTCATGTGTATTATAGGTCTTAGGGGGTAATAACGTCCAGAACATGAGCCCCGCTGGGGCATTACAATGGCCTTACGGCAAATTAAATTAAAATAGGTAAATCTAAGTAAGTGAGTAACAAACTTCTTATTTATAGAATCTAATTTAACAATAAATCTTATTATATCTATGTATGACAATTCAGTAATACAAATGTCAAAAATAGTAACAATCTTCACCTATTGTACCTACCTAATACGAGTGGCTGCCTACCTACTTACAATTTGTCAGATAAAAAATCTTCTACGGTGTAATAACATTTATCGATAAGAAATTTTTTAAGTTGGCTGCGAAAAGAGGAATCCTTTGTTTGATCCTTGATATAACTAGGAATTTTGTTATAGATAGTTATAAGTCGAATGTATGGGCTGCTGTCAAATGTTTTTAAGGTGGTTGGAGGCTTAATAAGCATATCTTTGTTACGTCTATTATAGTTGCTATTACTTTCTGACTTTGATTTAAAAAAAGTTCTGTGTTCTCTTACGAATAGGGTCATTTGCATGATATAGATACACGGTAATGTCAATATACGCATTATTTTGAAGTGAGGCCTACAGCTTTGTCTCTGCTTGATGTTCGCAAGTATTCGCACAAGCTTTTTTTGTTTGATGAATACATCTTTAAAGTCCACACTGTCTCCCCATAATATAATCGAATAATTGAACCAAGAAAAGGCGTTTGCGTAATATGCTGACAATGCGGTTTGGTAATCAGTATTGCGTTTTAAAATACTTAGCGCGTATGTAAATCTGGAAAGTTTTACTTTTAGAGTGTCAACATGTTTTTTCCAATTTAGATGTGTGTCCAGATGTATACCTAACAGGTTAAACTCCGAGGATTCTTCGATATTTAAATTTGTGGTCATAAAGGTTAAATCTAAAGGTTGTCTATGATAGGTCTTGAATTGCATTAATTTAGTTTTGTTTAAGTTTACTTCTAAATGGTTCTGCCTGAGCCATTGTTTGGTTAATTCAAACGTAGATTTTATTAATTCAAGGTCGGTGTTTGTTTTTATTTTAAATAGCAAGGATACGTCATCTGCAAAAAGTACGCATTTAGTATTTATTGCCTTTGGTAAATTGTTAATGTAAACTAAAAATAAGAGACATCCAAGCACGCTTCCTTGAGGGATCGACGCATTTGTGGTTTTTAAGCTCGAATGGATTTCGCCCAATACGCTATTTTTTTCATCGTAATGGTCAATTTGTACGTATTGGCATCTGTTGCTAAGATACGACTCGAACCATTTATGTGCATGTCCTCTTATTCCTGAGTCGTTTAATCGTTTCAGTAGGATTGAATGCGAAACTTTGTCATATGCTTTTGTCATGTCGAGGAAGAGTCCTACCGCGTATTGCCTTTCGTTTAGGTAGTGGTAGATATCTTCTACATATTTATATACAGCGAGTGTAGTGGAACGTTTTTTCCTAAATCCAAATTGATTATTGTCAAAAAGAGAATTTTTTTCAAGAAAGCTATACACTCGGTTCGACATAGCTTTTTCATATATCTTTGAAAACGTAGGTAGAAGTGCTATAGGCCTGTAGCTACCAGGGTTCTTTATTTTGCCGTCTTTTTTTACTATCGGTCTAATCTTTGCTATTTTGAGTTTTTCGGGGAAATTGCCTTCATTGAACGATTTATTTATGAGACAGGTCAAGGGTGGTGTAAGTTCCAATATACATATCTTAATTAGTGTGGCAGGAATTTCGTCTGCACCGTAACTGCGCTTATTGCTCATTGTTCGAATAATATTAAATACCTCGCGTTCTGAAACCGGTCCTAGGTACATTGAATTGGTTAGACGCTCATGCATCGGGCTAGCGGCGGTCGCTTCGGTGCTGTTTGTTTTGTTTGCGACATTATTAGTATGACATTCGCCGACTGACGCAAAGTAATCATTGAATGCATTTGCAACAAAATTTTGTTTTTCTTTTCTTAGAAATGTGCCAGTCTTGTTTAATTGTTGAGCTAGCAAATACTGATAACATTTTTAGAGATAGCTAAATAATCAAAGTAATTTTGCAGAACTTAGGTCTGTTTTGTAAAATATTATCGTTATTTGCTTACTGTCATCATCACGAGAGAACATACCTTACCTACGTGGTAAATAAAGTAACTAATGTGGCACTGAGGAACGTGGTGGGGAGAAGCCAGTTTTATGATGTGGTGTACATGGCTACGAATAGAACGCGCTGGAGGCAGGCCGACCACTCTGTACAACAAGGACTTCCTAGTGACCACGATCTTCAGTCATGAAGTGCCGACCACAGAGAGTGGCACTGAGCTGTAGACCTTGTGAGCATAGTGATTATGTGTGCGTCTCATATGTGGTCATGTGAAACTGTTCATCTCTGCACTGTAGGACATTTTCAATCTCGTGTCTAGACAAAATTATGGCATCAACATCAACGGTGCATCGAGGACTCACCTTCGATTTGCCTACATAGTCATCATGGCAGAATCGCTGAAAGATCTAAGGATCTAGGCGATGGCGATGGCGATCAATGACACGCTGTCAAATATCGCTGTCATATTTGACAGTATTTCACTGATCACCACCTGAGAAGGCTTAGATGTGCGCAAAGCTTTAGAAAGTGGTATGTTCTCTAAATTCTTTTGGATGGAAACATCTGTCAAAATGATCTTGTAATGCCTGATTGGGTGCTATTTCTTTGGAATAATAAGTAGCTTTCGGTATTATAATATTATTAACTATTTCAAGAAACAAAGCTGAGTGACATGACAGTACGTCAACCCCATTACAATGTCAATGTTTGTCAGTTAATATTTACAGAGTACGCTTGCCCAACGCTTGTCGTGAAGTTCAGGCTCACAATCATATACAAGGAAAAACAAATGATATAGCAAAACAAAATACTGCTTCTGCAAAAACTACAAAAAAAAAGTGTACTTACAGTTTTTATTTCCCCGTTCCGGGAAATCAAACTCGCTTTCAACGGCTGTCTTTCCTTCAAAAATAAAAAATTAATATTATTTCTAATAACTTGATACCTTGAGATGTTGGGAGGAGGCTCGAGAGAGAGATAAGTGGAAGTCTTTGGGGGAGACCTTTGCCCAGCAGTAGGACAAAATAGGTTGCTGAAAAAAAAAAAACTTGATCCATAGTTGTTAGTAGGTAGGTACAAACTTAAAACGGCACATTTTACCAATTTGGAAGTGTCTCTCGCGCAAACTATTCAGTTTAGAAAAAAAACAATATTAGGAACATCATTTTTGAAGACCTATCCTTAAATACCCTACACGTACGGGTCTGATGAAAAAAAAATTGTTGAGTAATACTTCTAAATATGGGGACCTATATAACTTGTTTTTTTTCTATTTTTATGTGATCAAGTTTCATCAGTCTAGCTTTTACAGTTTCGGTGAAGAATGGCTGTGACATACGGATGGACGGACAGACAGACAGACATGACGAATCTATAAGGGTTCCGTTTTTGCCATTTGGCTACCCGGAAACCTAAAAAGGCGTCAAAAGTAGACTTTACTTGCTTTTCGTGGTAAACTTACCTCATCTAAAACTGTCTCTTCATTTCGGTTTATTAAGCAAAGCGACACATAAGTACTGACCTTCTATGGTAGAGTAATAAACGTGCTCTACTAATTGCCGAACAAGCCGGAGATCATTTTATTTTCTATCAAAGACTAGGTAATACCGAAGAAGGTGCGTTTTAATTCAATTCAATATTTTTAAATAAGAAAATCCATATAAGTCACAATAACAAATTCAAATTTTCTTTATTCAGTTGTATCACAAGGATCTCTTTGAAACGTCTTAAAGCTAGGTGAGTGAGTCTAGCATACTAGTTTCACGCAACTAAGCCTAAAAGAACAGGCAACAAAATATAGCTTGGTTCCTACAGTTTTTTTATGATACTCTTACAAAACAGAAATATAAGTTGGTGTGGTGCCACTCCAACTTAGTGAGACGTAGGCAATACAAAAGCAAAAGTTTCAATGACAGCACACGCTAAGCTTCAAACTAATAATAATGTACCTACACGGTATATAAAAATGTGATACATACGAAATAGTTTTACGGAAGTTTAATAAAGAAGCGTACAGTGTTGCTCAAAAATGACCCAAGACCCATTTATCTTCTGCAAACGAAAAGATTCAACTACATTGCCCTTCTCAACACTTTCATCTTTGCAAATGACCCATTCAATTTCAAGAGCATTTGAAATCGGTCTGTACCGACCATATCGGACATGTGCGCCCAACCGAGAATCGAACCAACGCCCGTGAGGCAGTGCCGTTGGTCACCGTTGTGGGGGAATTTGATATTACTTGTTAGAAAATACTTGATCAGTTTTAGAAATTGGAATATGTTACGTACATGGCGTAATTTTAGCGACAGAGCAGATTTTTAGATAGAAAAGGCTGAACGCTAGAAACTTAAGTTTCTCTATTCTTCTAGCCTTGGGTGCGTACTGCGTAGGTGTACGCAGTACGGACCAAGATTGAGTCAAAACGTTGATAAAAGAAAAAAATATCCGTGTATGACTTTGTCGGTCTGCTCGATGGTAGGTATTTCCTTGCTTCTGGTGTAGGTGTACTGAAAATGAATTATCGTTTACCGTCCATAAAAATAAACTCCCTTTTGATTGTTTGGTCTAAATCCAGCTTCAGATTTTCGGATTCTTTTGTTATTTTAACACAATTGGAAACCAGACAAAGATAATAAAAACTCAAAGTAGCACTTTGATGTTGCATAAATATCATTTGATGTACATCAAGCTGATGTACAGGCAGCCAAGGAAGTTGATTGTCAGTTAAAAAAAATTAACCCTTTTTTGCGTTTTATTTGTTAACGAGCCGGTATGACCGAGCTTCGCTCGGGATTCAATTTTTTTGTAAATCGTATTATTAAAAAAAAATGTATTATTATTTGCCAATAGATGTCCGGAAGAGTCATAATCTTTAGTGGCTTATTTTTACTTAGCAACGCCATCTGCTCGAATAGCTTGCAGTTAGTTGCTCACAATCGCCAATAGATGGCAGGAACAGTCATATATTTAGTTTATGTTAGATTATTGCAAAAACCCATTTCTCGTCATTTTCTGAAAATTAATTCTAGCTAGATCGATTTATCGTCCCCGAAAACCCCTGTTTTTTTCGAGATTCCGAGATCCTGAATATATATATATATACAAGATTTTCTCGTTTAAAGGTATAAGATTAATTCAAGCTTCCAGAGAGTAATACGCACGTATCTTACAATTAAATTTTGCAATGACGATACCTTTCCCGTAGAGTAACCATTTAATGAGCCAAGCAGACCTTTCAATAACACCCAAAATTTTGATCTCGAGGCTACGGATCCCAGGGTTACTTAAGAATTTTATTATTATGTGCCGTCCGGGACCCACAGCTGGGCAAACCCATCCTCCATTCCCTCCAGACCTCGCGATCCTTGGCTATGCTTGTCCAGTCCGTCAGGAAACCATCAAGCTCGTCTCGCCATCTCCGTTATGCCGCCGTCGCGCGTCGCCTGGGTCAGGATGCCAATCGGTGGCTAACTTTGCCCACCTGGCATACACCAGACATGACCAGCCCAGTTCCACTTCAGGTTGTTCTCGACTCTGCTTGAGATCGAGAATTTATATCATCAAAACACAAAACATAAAATAATATATCAAAATGTTAGGCAATGGTTGTTGCTGACTGTATGTACGTCTGTCATCCATCGTGTTTACTGAAAACGATAAATTCAGGTAATTTCAGTGATATTATCATTTAAATCGTCGGTTTGCATTAGGTGTGTTATCTTTCATGTTATAGTTTATTCTTTTAAGAGCGGGTCATGCGAAAATTAGAGATTTAAAAAAAAAAAAAATCATAACTAAATAACTAAGTGACATTTTAAAAATCGCAAAAGGACTTCTTCTTCTTATCGTGTCACTGATTCTTTCGAACCAAGTGTGGTGAAAGGATTTTAAGTGCGCCTCGAAGAGGCTCCTTTCGTGCACTTGACACATATTTTCGAACTTTTTAGGTTCTACGATATGCCGGTTTCCTCACGATGTTTTCCTTCACCGTTTGAGAGCACTGGCATAGTGTACATAAATTTTTGGGCAGAAAAACTCATTGGTACACGACTGGATTCGAACCCACGACCTTAGGATCGGAAGGCGGGGCCGCTACCACTAGGCCACCAGCGCTCTCAAAAGGACTAATTGTAGACTATACATTGAGATTAATTCGAATTTAAGTGTGTTAAAAAAATATACTATTTAACGCTAATGAAAATCGTATGTCAGCGTTAAATAGAATGTCATGTTAAATAGTATATTTTTTTAACACACTTAAATTCGAATTAATCTCAAATGTATAGTCTACAATTAGTCCTTTTGCGATTTTTTAAATGTCACTTAGTTATTTAGTTATGATTTTTTTTTTTTTAATCTCAAATTTTCGCACGACCCGCTCTTAATTTACGACCTCGGAATGACTTTCTGGAATATACAACAAAACACAAAATTATCTTTTGTGTGGTATTTATAACAATACTGTGTGTTTAGGTGAAATTACGTGGTAGCGAGATATCGCAAACAACTACGGCCCATTCTAAGAATTACAATATGTATTTACTTCTTGTCTTTCGCTCTAGATCTCTAAATCTTTCGAACCAGTGTGATGATAGATTTGTAAGTGTGGCCCAAAGAGTCTTCTTGATAAGTTTTCTTTTTAAGTTTAGTACTTTTTATAAAATCACTTGAGCAGTTTGTTTTTTTCTATGGGATCTGGAATTAGCTTTTAGATAAGTAAAAAATATATTCTTTCAAATCGTTCAATAAATGACGAACTTATACAATACAAAAACATTAAACATTAAAAAAAACAACCGAACTGAGAACCTGCTCCTTTTTTAAATAAAGTCGGTTAAAAAGGGATTGGCCTTTGTCCACTGCTGCTGGGTAGTCCTTAAAGAGCACATACCTATTTATCCCATACCTATACCTACTGTGATACATACAGGATAAATAAATATACTGCAAAAAAAATACTAATATTTTTTTTTAAATCTTTTGAGTTTTTGACTCTATTTTATCTTTGCCAAATTTTCCTAAGCTCCATTCCACTCGTAATTTAAGCTGCAACTGTCAACAATTTTAATGAGACATATTTTATAATTGGAGAACTTTTATTTACTCACGTAAATGTGACAGAGCTGGTTTCTAGATCCATAATCAAACAAGTCTAGATTCACGATTTGCATGTTCAACTCAAAACAAATTAGTTCGACCTTGTGGACTTGGTGCCATATTAATGTTAGCAACAGAAGAGCAAGTTCCACTTCATTTCATTTATTTATTTCATTAACAATTATACATTTGTGTCTGAAAAATAGTACATACCTAATAAGCAAAAATAATACACACACAGTAAGTATTTCAATATTACAATATCATAAAATGATGTTTTCGTTTCGCTTATTTTTCTCTCTCTATTGTATGGAGAAAAGATGAGACAGCAAAAATACGTTACGTGTAGTTAGAGTTGTTGTCTCATTCGATTTTCCATACAAAAGAGAGCGAAACGACCTCACAAGAAAACAACATTTGGTAGACGAAATGTGGTAGCAAAACTCCGACTTCGGGTACAGTATGGATTTTACAGTGGTGGTTACCGCTCCACACCAGGTGGGCCTGCTTGCTCTATCTCTGTGTCTATTTTGTGAATAAGAGAAATAAAAAGATTTAAACAAAGTTGCAGTGCAGTAGGTAGATAGGCAATAAATTATATCCTGGCGACTTATCAGCCATCTATCTTCGTAACCAATGGTTATGTTAAAAACTATTTCCTGTTCTGTATCTGGCTACTAGATGTCGCTATCAGCTTATTAAAATCTGAATGTTAGCAGATGCTAGAGGTCTGCTAATCTCAAACTGATGGACCCTGGGAATGTACGACACGCTATTGATGATGATAGATATACCTACCTATCCCAAAAAACCGTGGAATGGTCGTTGACCAGAAACTGACATCAACTTAGGCCACACAGTTTCAAAAGTTAGAAGAAAGGCATTTATCTTATAAATTAATATCAGGAGCAACTTTACAATGATTATTTACTAGCGGCCTGTCCCGGCTTCGCACGGGTTTACATTTATTTTTAAACACATAAATATAGCCTATGTTACTTAGGGTGAATGTAGCTTTCCAATGGTTTTTGAAATCGGCACTGTAGTTTTTGAGTTTATTCATTACAAACATACACACCAAAATAGAAATCTCTCCTCTTTATAATATTAGTTTATGGCCAAATTATAGTTTTTTTATCAGGGGCAGGTAACTTTTAACATAAGCTATTAGTCTAAGATCCCGCTATAGAAGGACCTTCACCGAGCTGGTTATTTAATGAAACGTATTTTGTATTTAATTGAACATGCCAATAAATATATTCTATATGGGTTGCCTATCAAATTTCAGTCCAGGATAAATTATGATTAATTAATAACTAAAAAAAAAAAAAAACTTTCCACTGGTTTGTTTATTAAACAAATTCTATACCAATCGAAAGTATAGACCCCAGTATTTTTATTCAATAAACATACCGGTGCAAAATGCTAGTATCGATTTACCTGTTTATACCTGGCTACCCGAGAGTTGTGACCGGAATAAAATAGGCAACCTAACGTTTGCATATTCTATGGGGTCTATACTTTCGATTGGTATAGAATTTGTCTAATAAACAAACCGATGGAAAGTTAAAAAAACATTTTTTTTTAAATTATTAATGTATCATATCCTGGACTGAAATTTGATAGGCAACCTATATAGAATATATTTATTGGCATGTTTAATTAAATATAAAATACGTTTCATTAAATAACCAGCTCGGTGAAGATCCTTCTATAGCGGGATCCTATACTATATAGAAGGCCTGTAAAAACAGGGTTTTAGATGGAGCAAATACGTAAGTTATAGGTATGGGCCAACTTTAAGTACTTTTATATAACATAAATAGTTTGAGAGCCGCTGGTTTTTGACGCACGATCGCCGATGCTACAAGATTGAAATGGCAATAAGATAAAATAATAACTACGATGTGTGTGTCTTGCTATTGTTATTATATAAGGGGCATTGTATACCTATGCCTATGATTACGGTTGTAGGCAATAAATATTGCACATCGGCTTTCCGGCTATGTAGAGCGCTATCTTACATAATAAGCTGTAACCTAACTGTATAATAATGTTACTGTAATGTTTGTTAATATCTCTTTCTAACGCACACTAGGCCATATGAAGTCGAAATTAGCCGATGTGCAATATTTGTTGCCTACAACTAATCTTCCCTAATATCATGAACGAATTATATAATTCGTCCATGCTAATATGCAGGTTCTATATTTATAAAAGAAAGTCGTGTTAGTTACACTATTTATAACTCAAGAACGACTGAACCGATTTGGCAGAAAATTAGTGGGGAGGTAGCTTAAAACCGGGAGAAGGACATAGAATACTTTTGATCCCGAAAAAGCAACGGGAACGGGGCGTTATGCGAACGGGCGAGCGAAGCCGCGGGCGGCCACTAGTGTAAAATAAAGAAAACTCGTTCTGTGTGAAGTAAAGGCTTGTAGAAAGACAGACGGATGTATTGACAGACGCTCATCATCAGGTAGTTTATCATTTTACCAATATAAGTCACACAAAATAGTATATTATGCCAGTTGCATCCGACCAAGGCTGGAATAAAAATTCATGTCATTTGTTGTATAGTGGTAGGCAACAAGTATTGCAAATCTGCTAATTTCGGCTTCATAGGGCGTAGTGCGTGTCAGAAAGAGATAGCACTCTACAAAGTCGAAAAGCCGATGTGCCACATACTCATCCAAAAACTGGAAACCACGATTGAAGAGATTTTATGCAGAAATACGCATAAGACATGCATGTTTCATAAGCCCGTTCATCCAATCTACATTAGGTACTTACATCAATTCCGTTCATCCAAGGCGACCTGTCACTCAACACAAATTGTTCCCAAGATGGTGACCCCAACAGTTTATACGACAGCGTAAGTCCCTTTGGACATGTGCCATTCCACGCTTTCTTTAAAAGCAGAAATAAATTGGCCTTGAATTTCTTTGTTGTCGATTTGATTTTGTTTCGATTGGGAATTATTTTGTTCTTGTTTATTACTTACCTACATCAGCAGAAGTAATTAAACAAACATTCCTAGCGGCAGGCAGGGAGACTCTTTGAGGCGCACTTTAAATCCTTTCACCACACTTTAAGGTTTAAGGTTCGGAGCAAGTATTTACGTGGGAAGAAGAAGAAGCTGAAAAGTGAGAGGATCGGGTTTGATTTCTGCAGTTGGTAGAATACTTTTACAGCCTAACATTCGTAGTTAGAAAAATTGCTGGGGTGTATCTCTTCATCCTGTTTTCGGGAAACTTCCCGCCACCGCCGTAGTGCTTGCAGGGTTTTTTGAAAACCGACAACTAACTGACGTTTTTAAATACAGACATGTCCGGTACAAAAGACAGCTATATACCTAGATAGATAACTTTTTTATTTGGCTCAAAAAACACAGCTCATAAAGAAAATGAAACAACAGAAAGAGAAGAACATTGAGTAAAGGTACGGCTACACAAGAAATCCTAAGAGAAAAAAAAACACATAGAAAGAATAAGCACACACATAATCCTAGTTCTATTGCTGAAAAGGGTGCCGACAGTATCCAATTAGGTAAGTTTATGAGCCAAAATGGTCCTCACTCAGCTTAAATATTGCTTCGTCTCCAATTAGGGGACGAGGCAGCGCTGGTTTTCAGTGAGGACCAAAAGGGAGATCCCTCCGGACTTGGCCCCTTCTCCACATTTATGTTTTAGCTAGAATAATTTCAAACTTATGTTCTTGATATAAGAAAATAAATGAGATGAGTCACACAGAAACATCCAAATTTGTTTGAAACTTGAAACAGGTTCTACAGATCTCAAGGTAGCTGCTGATTCATAAATGTGGTCGCTGCGTGGGTGGATGGCATTCAAGATACTTTTCAAATAAAATTACCTAAAGTGAGTGCCCTTTGATATGCTTCTTTTTTTTAAGAAACCTGTTTTGATCAAGCACTGATTCGCGATTTGCAGTGTAGTATCGTATTAGCTTTCAGAAGCACCCTGTATTTTCTGGTATGTCTGTTGCGGCTTACACGTATAACGTCACAAGTCCTCGAGCCGCGTTGAGAGGCTTCTGGCTGGTATTCGGATCTGAACGTCTACCACTCTTGTACAGTCGGAAGAACTATAAATATCCAAGACAAAATTAGTTTATTTATTAAAATCGCAGAGATGACATTGTGAGTCGTGCCAGTTCCTGCCATCACTAACATAGATCCTCTTCATCATACGGCTCAGTGCCTTCCTCTGGTTTACATACAACCGAATCGCAGTTAAGGTTTCGTTTCTACCACTACTAAAAAGTGTCCATTTTTAACCTGACCACTAAAATCTCTTCAAGGCAACAGTTTATAGATGCTCTTGTCTTCTAGCTAGACCATTCTGCTGTTCCAACGTTGACTATATCGTCACTCACCATCAGGTGAGGATGGTCCATCATATTATGGTAAAAAAAAGCCGAAATAACAAAAGCTGGATATAAGCCTCGGCTCATTCTAGACATTTCTAGAAATAACTTTTTGAGCTTTCTCCATCCATTCTGAGATCTTTATAATGGTCGTTTCGTTTCTTCTTCTAGGCTCGTGTTTCTCATTACCCGTATTTTACCAACCGTACTCCAAAATTGCTTCCGAAACGTATCGGATTAGGAAACCCACTAGGAATACGAACGACCTCTACGATTTTTCCGTTCTGCCATAAAATCGATAGTTGCCATCCTTTGTGATACCTATATTATGGACAAAAATAACGCTTTTTTAATTAGTGATTTTTCATTTATTTTGAACGATTCGAAAACTTACCAAAGAAGATGAAATCTAATTAATCTGAATGCACATTTAATTGTTCGTTGCGAATCAAACTTGATCCTTTCTTGAACAAATAATCGTACACTGCCGTGTTATTAGTTCTCCCGGTAAATATAATATCGGTCAAGACTTTAACCTCTTCTTTCGAATCTTTGCTCCAACTGTAGTTTAATATTTCAACTGCGTTAAAGAAAAACTTCTTCGTAATCTCGTTCAAGTCCTTTCTTTCTCCTGCCACCCATTTTTGGTAACCATTTATTGTGTTTTGTATTTCTATAGAGTTCAATTCATCATCATTCACTTCAAATGCTTTATCGATTAAATCTAGGAGAATACGTACAGCTTTCGTTTTCATTTTTACTACCAAACTATCACTTCTGATAACCTTGTATCTTTGAGTGATCACTGCTCTTAGCATTGATAAAACTTCTTTCATGAAACCAATTTTAAGATGCGAATCTTTTAGTTTTAAACGAATTAAAGCATATACATTAGCATTCGTAATGGTTTCAAAAAACAAACGTTTAACAGAAATTGTTTCTTCATAGCTCTCGAAGATATATTTGAGGTGGCCATCATCTAGTTGTAATATCTCGCTTATCAAATCAGCTACGTGGTCACAAAAGCCAGGGAATGGCCTGCATACATGCAGTGTGTGGCAAACATGTCTAAACTGATCCTGTTTTTCTTTTAAAACTGTATTTTTTATTTTGTCTAATAAGTACGACATTTCCACAGTTGATTTTTCAGCGTTTGTTTCCGCAATTATATCATCTAGTAACTTCTTAGCTATATTCAATAGTATTTGGTTAGCTGTTTCTATCATGTCTAGCACTACAAATTCTTTGCCTACGTTCTTCATGGGCGTTTTACTTATAAAAACATAGTATAATTCCACTGCAGACTCGTAATTATTAGTAGCTTTTTTCAAAATTGTTGTTATGTCGGCGTACGAACTCAGCTGGTTTTTAATGAAAGATGCTAAAACTTTCAATCTAAGGGATCCAGTTTTTGATAGTTGATGTTTCATAGTAGCTTTAAATTCATCATCTTTGACTATGGTTTTATTCTGATCCGGTTTATCGATGGTTTTGTGAGTAATGCTTACCATTTTGAATGTTTCTGGTCCTTTTTCATTTTTATCGCTCGGTTTATTACCTATAGGTTCGCTCGTCATTTTGTTTCTTTGAACTGTTTCTAAAGGATTCGCTGCCATTAGTTGGACTAGTTGTTTTGAAGGGGGGCCTACTATGGGACCTTCTAATGCTTTGAGTTCCAAAGGAAGTTCGTCGCCGAATCTCCTCATTAGGTCTTTGCTGATATGGAGTGCACCTTCTATTTCCAAATCGAAGCACAGAGAGGAGACCACTGTGAATTTATCCGTGTCTTAATACAATGGTAAACTACAATTCAAATTCAAATTCAGAATAAACTTACTTTGCATAAAAAATACATGGAAAAATATCATTTTGTAAATAATGCTGTAAAAATTAAAAACTAAAATCGTTACGGAATTTCCTTTCATGAAACATTAATTTTATAAATTCCTGCCGAAGTATTTAATAATTACTTTTTTATAGTCACTAATAATTTATAAGCAGCTATTAACTAGATTCTTATCGAATTTTAATGAGAAAATTTACTTGAAAAATATATAAGAATTGTTTACTTATGACATAATTTGAAAAAGTTTTCTTTCTTTTTAGGAGTTTATGGCATCCTAGGTGGTGTTAGTAAGTGGTGGTGGTGGTGGTGTAAGGAAATATAGTAGATTGTTAGACAAGGAGCTAAAATTACCTATTAGACACGACGAGCAAGGGAGAAACAGAGTTTTTACCGTGTGTTACTCTACTTTTCAATAAGATTGCTAATTTTTTCTTCGCTCTGGAACGCCGCAATGGCGGTCTTTTTGAGCAAGAGGAAAAATTAATAAAAACTAGTAGTTTTTTTTTTTGGTCATCGCCATCTAGAAATCGATTAGGAAACATTTTTCTCAACAAATTCATTAGAGTATTTTTTCTAATTTTAATTATTTTATTATATTTTTTCGACATAATTTTAGTTTATCTCTAGCGTAAGTTCGTTTGCCTGTCCTGATAAATGCACAATGATTAATTCCTGATATGAAACGCGCCTAAAGCCGCGGCTACACTGTAAATCATTCACAGTTACTCTGACAGCTCAGCGGATAGTTAGTAACGCCCCTTAGGTGCTTTTCAGGGTTACCACCCACTCTCTAAAATAAAATAAATATTGTGGACAATCCACACAACACTATCTAGCCCCAAATTAAGCAGAGCTTGTACTATGAGAACCAGACAGCTGATATAATACCTACTTATATTTGTAGATACATACTTAGAATACAATAGAACACCCAGACAGAGAACAAACATCTGCGTTAACCACACATATATTTGTTTTCAGTGGGAATCGAACCCACGACCTACGGGGCAGCGGCGCAGAAGGCAGAGTTACTACCAACTGAGCTGAGAGGGCAGTCAGCAATCAGCATTGACTTGTATCAAGCGATACAAGTCAATTTTACCACCGATGTTGCTATAATGACCTATCGCCATTTTTTTTCATTCATAATTATACACAACCAATATTAAATATCAATCAATAAATATCAGCAGTGGGTGCAAACGGGCTGATGATGATGATGATGATGATAAAATACACAATATTAATGCTAGCTTTTCAAATTTGTTATTGATTTTCATAGAATGTAAAGACAAACTTTGCTTAGTTTGAGCACAAAAAAAATTATACACATGTTTGGGCTTGGGGTGAGTGCTGTGTGAAAATGTCTACGAATTACTTACTAAAGACGTGAGTTCAAGTCCGGTTGTAAACCTATAGTAATTTTCTATTTAATTTGGTGTTTAATAACTTAATAGCAAGTGACAGCCCTGACGTTTTGCAAATTACAATAAGGGCGCGTGCGCATTGCGCAGCCGATCCGTACGCAAAGGGCACGCCCTAATCCCGCAGCATTGTGCCCGCTGCCTATCATAATCAACTGGAAATTCAGGCGCTTTATAATCGATTGCAAACTGATTACCAGTTGGGTTCACAACGACACGATACTACGCGTTTTTAGGGTTCCGTAGCCAAATGGCAAAAACGGAACCCTTATAGATTCGTCATGTCTGTCTGTCTGTCTGTCTGTCTGTCTGTCTGTCTGTCTGTCTATCTGTCCGTCCGTATGTCACAGCCATTTTTCTCCGAAACCGTAAGAGCTAGACTGATGAAACCTGGCGAGTAGATGTATTCTGTGAACCGCATTAAGATTTTTACACAAAAATAGAAAAAAAACTATAAATTTTGGGGGTCCCCATACTTGAAACTGAAACTCAAAAATTTTTTTTTATCTGTGAATAGGCCTTCAAAAATGATGTTAAGGTTTCTAATATCGTTTTTTTCTAAACTGAATAGTTTGCGCGAGAGACACTTCCAAAGTGGAAAAAAGTTGGTCCCCCCCCCCCTCTAACTTCTAAAATAAGAGAATGATAAACCTAAAAAAAATATATGTTGTTCATTACTATGCAAACTTCCAACGATATTTGGTTTGAACGAGATCTTGTCAGTAGTTTTTTTTTATACGTCATTTATCGTAAACCGCAATTTACCTTTCAAAGAACTACAAAAACCTTTATATTATGTTACTTGATGCTACGGAACCCTTCATGGGCGAGTCCGACTCGCACTTGGCTGCTTTTTTTTTAATAGCATTTTTGTAACTCTGTATAATCGCTCATTGATTTAAAAGTACGTTCTTCTAACGACCAAAAAATCTTTATAAATTACAACAGATTTTTTATTTTGCTCGAAATATTAAATCCTTACACCACACTGGTTTGAAAGAACTCCACACGACCAGAAGAACAATAAGGTAGGTATTACTGCTGCGTCTACCTACAGGATAACAGTGAATGTTTTTTTTGTTTCAAGCGAGTAAGTCCCTCGCAAATCTTTCCGACGCTCGAGGTTCATTTCTGTAATTTTTTTTCGCTCCAGATTCTCCAAGTATTTTTTTAAACGGGGACGTTACGCCTATAACTTGGTCCACACTAATAGGCGCCAGTCTGCATATTGGTGTCAGCAGAGGAGTTAGTGCGACGACGCACAGACAGCCATGCTGACGCGGCAGGCATGCTGGAATGCTGACTCTGTCCCAAAACTACGCAAACCACGACGGATTTAGAAAATACCCATCTCCTGGTATTTCCGCAAAACTGTATTTATCGACAAACATTTATTTTAAGACTTGCGCACATCTAGGCGATGGCGATGGCGATTAGCTGAAACGCTGTCAAATATCGCTGTCATAATTGACAGCATTTCACGTGATGGCCACCGCCATCGCCTAGAACGCAGGCTTTTAGAATAGGTACGGTATCTACTTACCTATACCTACCCTTATTTTGAGTTTTACTCGATCGTTATAAACAAAGAGAGAGTAAAACACAGAATAAGCTTGCTGATAAAATTCGTCCCGCATCTCAAATATTGCACATCGGCTAATTTCGGCTTCATAGAACGTAGTCGTGTGTCAGAAAGAGATAGCACTCTACGAAAGCAGGAAAGCCGATGTGCAATATTTATTGCCTACAACCGTGACGTCTAGTTATATGATACTATACTTGTAATTTTCTATCAAAAATAGTGTGTTCTGTTTTCAATTATTCATGTACCTATTATGAATAGGTGGGCAGGACAGAGAAAAAAATTCAGAACCTATTATGAATTTAAATTAAACAGCAGCTAGACGAGGCAGTGCCCCGGGGCCCCCAAGCTCAGAGGGCCCCTCGGACTCTGGGTTACAAACTACTAATTGAATTCGTGACTATTTCTCCCACATTTGGAAGCACACCTACATGCCTAAATATACTAGATTCCAGTAAAGCGATTTTAATAATGGCAACTTATTTATAAAATAAAGGGGAGTCCCCAGCAAGCCTCGGAACATTCTGGAATATTTTTATGAATTAGTAACATCTAAATCAATTTTAAATAGTTTATTTCAGACCCTAGTTTATTTTTTGCGTTAGGGCTTTTGGTTACCTGGCTATGCCACTGTCAGAGGCTAAAAATGACATCAGCACGGTCAGAAGGTTACCTAAGTGAGTAGTTATAGGAGGTAACCTACCTAGCTATTATTTTATATTCTCAATTAGTTAGGTACAAGAGATACCTAACCTAGATTCCATAATGACTGCAAATTGCAGATAGGTAGGTACGGTTAATATGGCTATGGTTCATATCCAAAGTACCTACCTACAATTATTTCAAGTACCTAGTGTCACCACCTATTTATTATAACTAAGTAGGTATACACCTTCTTTCGTGTATATTTCAGCAGGAGTTCTTCTTCTTCTTCTTCTACAGGAGTATAATAAAGAACATTTGTATCAATTTCATCGATCAACGCTATGGAAATTCGTATAAAATATTTACTGATGGGTCTAAAGACAGTAGTTCTTTAGCCGGTGCAGCTTTCTTGGATCCGTATCAATGTTGTCACTTGAAGCTTAAAATTAGCGCTGATATTTCAATAATGCACATAGAACTGATTGCTATAGCTGAAGCTTTATCTTATATTCAATCAGTAAATTTTGATAGTTTTGTCATATTGACAGATTCTAAAAGTTCTTTGCAACATTTGATTCGCTGTACTAAATGTCATACCAGGGGTGTGCCGATTGCATATCAGATTCTTGAATCTGTAGTTCGTCTGCAATCTCTTAACAAAAAAGTTGTAATTCAATGGATTCCATCTCATATCCAGATTTCTGAGAATGAATTAGTTTATGAGTTAGCTAAACAAGCTTCTATAGATGGGGTTCCTTTTTCCGTAACACCTGTTTTTTCGGACCATGGTAATTTAATAAAGGAGAATTGTAGAGTGTTGTGGCAGGAGTACTTTGACGAGAGGTCTAGAGAAAAGGGTATATGGTTCCGAACTATCCAACCTCAAATGTCTTCTTATCCGTGGATAGATAATATATCGCTAAACAGAAATTGGCTAAAGTTGGCGTTACGATTACGTTCTGGACACATCCCGGCAAACAAGTTTGCTTTTCTAATGAAAAGAGTCCCATCTCCGAATTGTACCGAATGTGGTACATTGGAAGATGTACAACATGTTTTGCTGGAGTGTGTTCGAAATGATAGATTTAGATTAGCTTGTTTTGGAAGAAGATGCATGAATGTTGGTATGATAATAGCATCTTGGCTTGTCCCTTGTCGGATCAAGCCAAGATGTTATATAAATTAGCAGAAATTGGTTTAGCTAGACAATGTTAAGTTTTATTTGTTGTGTTATTATAGGGCAGTGTGGTCGCATTGCGACAATGCCCTTTAACAAAATTAAAAAAAAAAAAAAAACCTAGCACAGTCGAGAATTTTTCTCTATCTACAATGTCTACATACCTACCACAAAGTTATTGAGGTTTGTTGAAAGTAGGTATTCAAAAAGCGGCCAAGTGCAAGTCGGACTCGCCCATGAAGGGTTCCGTAGCAAGAAGTAACATAATATAAAAGTTCAGTAGTTCGTCGAAAGGTAAATTGCGGTTTACGATTTATGACGTATAAAAAAAAACTACTGACTAGATCTCGTTCAAACCAAATATCGTTGAAAGTTTGCATAGTAATGTACAACATATATTTTTTTTAGATTTATCAGTCACTTATTTTAGAAGTTAGAGGGGGGGGACCAACTTTTTTCCACTTTGGAAGCGTCTCTCGCGCAAACTATTCAGTTTAGAAAAAAACAACATTAGAAACCTCAACATCATTTTTGAAGACCTATTCATAGATACCCCTATGGGGTATCTATACACGTATGGGTTTGATGAAAAAATATTTTTTGAGTTTCAGTTTCAAGTATGGGGACCCCCAAAATTTATAGTTTTTTTTCTATTTTTGTGTAAAAATCTTAATGCGGTTCACAGAATACATCTACTCGCCAAGTTTCATCAGTCTAGCTCTTACGGTTTCGGAGAAAAATGGCTGTGACATACGGACGGACAGACAGACAGACAGACAGACAGACATGACGAATCTATAAGGGTTCCGTTTTTGCCATTTGGCTACGGAACCCTAAAAATGGGCCTAATTGAACAAAAATAGTTCCCAAAATACTACACAAGTAGGTAAACTTAGGTATACTTAAAACGTAGGTACGCACTGCGTACGAGAGTGACTTTTAAAGTATTTTCCACTAATGTGACCATAAAAATAGACATGTTTCTGGCTACAAACTATATTAATAAATATTCTCAAATATTACAAAAACATAATTAATGATTACGTGTGTAGGAAAAGGAGCAGTGGAGAAGTTTATATCAGTGCGTGCCATCATGTTTAATATTATTCTGTATCTGTGGTGCTGTTTTTTTTTTAAATTAATAGTTCGTTCATTTTGTTTGATCACTTTTTAAACATAGTACAAGAGCTGGTAGTATATAGATTTCATTTCCATAGGATTATGTAAGCCCTGTTTTAAAAACGTCCTCAAAAGAATTCACTACCTACTGTAACCCCTAATGACTAAGGAATGCATGGTAGGCATTCCTTATTCATAAAAGATATTACGTTCAAATCTACATTCATTTTGGCACATGGCTACTAATACCTACGTAGGTAAGCTAGGGTACCTATTGCATAATGTCAATCCATTGTCAGATTTAATTCTTCAAGTAACTGCCTCTATACCTAGAGTACCTAATAACTGGTGCATTTTATTATTCTGGTACACTATGATTTCCTATCACCAAAGGAAGCATTAAATTAAAGTACCTACCTAATTAATCAGAAGATTCACCCATAAAATGTTCCCAACTAGACATAGAGACGAAGGAACACCAGTACAGATACTGGTACCTACGGTTAGTAATAAAATTATAATTTAAGTGCATGACTTATGAGAGTCGTTTGCCTTGCGTTTTATTATGTAACTGGGTATTCATGTTATGTAAGTGGTTGATTGCAGATTTAAGTTAAGGCCAAATATTTCTAGGTACCAAATCCGGTCTTTATAACTAAGACCAGCCTGCTCTGTTTAATTGAATAATTCAAGAGCTACTCAATAAACTCTTGATCAACAGTGGACACAGCACTTGTGGGTACACGACGGCAAATTGACAAAGCTAATGATTTTCAAGAATTTACAACTTTTATCATCCGTAAAATAAGTGAAGATTGTTGGTGGACACTTCACAAAGCTCAATAGGTACTCAATACTCAATACATTTATTGCATAAACATGGTTTAGTTTAGGTACATACATAGTTCTAAGGTGTAAGTCAGTATCACATGGACCCTGTGAATAGCGTCATTAAACTAACCGAAGCTTGTAGTATAGGAACTGAATAACTTTAATAAACATTGGAATCTGTAAAGCATCGCAAAAATTAAAGCATGCAGAAGTAAGACTACAAATAGAGCTGTGAAAGTTGTGCCTTTAAGTTAGTGCTAGACACAAGCTGCTCTCGTAAACTATTATAATGAGAAGTCACCTTCAGCCAATTTCCTTCATACGAAACAATGTCGTCAGTCCACTAGCTCCTATCCTAGTAAAATGTAGCTTCCGAGTTTATGACTGCTAAATGTATTCAATTACTTATAAAGTAAGTACCTACAACGACATTATCCCATTTCAAATGCCAACAAAGTAGTGCCCCACAAGAATTAGAACAGCATCATAACCATAAGTTTCAACAATTTATATTCTCCTCCAATTGAACACGATAGCCAGCTTGTAACTATTCTAATTCCATAATACCTCGATGTGGTCGTGGTGGTTACTGGAGGCCTTAATAACCTAATAAGATCAACTGACATCTAGGTTGAGGCATTTTACTGGTTCGGCGGTTCAAATTAAAGAATATACTTGATTTAGATATGTACATTGTACATACTACCTATGCAATTTACAGCTCTGAGGTAATACCTAACTTCTGTACCAGTACTCAGATACTTTTTCATTAATAATGCTAACAACGTCTATTGTATTTTTAGGAAGCTTTTTTATAATACTTAGCAGGTATTTTGTTTCGATATTAAATGTGATTGCATATAATTGAACGAACACTTTAGCTAAGCTACAATATACCGAACCTATCGTAATTTTGGGTATCTTTTGTCTTGATCCAAAATAAATAACTGTGTGGGCTTTTATTTCATCTTACATCTAAAGCTTAGTCCCTTAAGTACCCGCAAGAGCTTGGCATGGTGTGTGGCTAATTCAAAACCAGCCCGATTAGCGGTATTGTAATTCAATGGCCCTAATAAATGCAAAACATTCAGTTTGTCGGTATGCAATGATCTCTTCATTGGTATCTGATCTACATGCCGTGGATTTAATGCAATTGCTTCTATTTCCTACCATCTATAAGTAAAACGGCAGTCGTTAATGTGGTCGAATGGCTTTCTTTCCTCCACATAACGTCTTTATATCCCTAGGATTTGCTACTACGAGTGGCTAACATCAGAAGTTTTGAAAAACATAGTTACGTTCTTAAAATGAAGTTGCCCCTCTAAGATTTATAAAACTTTCCTAAAGCATGTTGATCGTTTTTATTTACGCATGAGTGTCTTACCAAGCAAAGTTAAATTATTTTGCGCATATTGGTTTAAAAGTAAAACAAAAACACAGGAAATGAGCAGATCAGTATAACCTTGGTTGTCACTGTCAGTTGTCAAACGTGTGTGGGCGGGAGCTTTGTGGCGCCAATCGAATGCATTCAGTTTCAAGGTAAAGGAAAGGCATGCAATGCACCTGATCGGCACATCTGCAGATTAATGTCATAAATTGGCAGATAATTATGACTAAATATAATTCCCGAATACCTTATTCCTTATTGTGGGAAAATTATCATGATTTTGGGAACCCTGTCGAAATTAAACCAACTGAAACTTTTACTTACGTGCATTGTGGGTATCGTATTTTTTTTTTTTTATCCAGTTGAAGTTATTGGTAGGCCAATTTGCAATATACCAAGTACAAAAAAACAATAAAAAAACAGTACAAAATACGTTTTATTATACGGGTCCAGTGGTAGACTCATTTAATGGCTATAAATGGTTACAATTTAATATTAGCTAAATACATTTGACATACATAATACATTTTAATGTTAGATATACCTATCCTAGATAGGTAAGGTACTTACTTACCTAACAACACTAGCTGACACTTATTTCATCTGTGGCCGTAGTCTTTACAAGAAGTTAGTAGGGGATCAAGCATCAATCAAGAGGGTTAAAAATCGGTCTTACATGGGAAGCTGACCTACATGCTACCTTTATGATGCTACGTTATGATTATGCAGTAATACCGGGTAAACGTATAGGTACGTTAGATACTGTTAACCGGTTTTGGGAATAGGACATCCCTTATTGGATCAAGCAACGTGACACATCCCTAGGGTAAAGAAAAAGAACAAGAGGAAGATGGGGTCGTAATGCGTAGGTACCTAGTTTTATTGTTTGCCGTGTAATAAAGTAAAACAAAGATGTAGCTCTAATCACTGAAGAGTTTTTGCCGTAACAATCCCTACCAAACTTCTTATCTACATACATATTTCAATAACTAATGAATTCAAGTCAGCAGGCTAGAACAACAAATTTACGACCATGCTGCGATTGTAAACATCCACAGATTCTAGATTGGCCGATCACCTTGTAGAATAAATAGAATGGGCATTTATGAAATTCAATCACACCTACTCCTTGTAGGTCTGCATTTGTTACCCATACCCCATACTAAATAAAGTTATAAATCATTAGGTAATTCAGTTATTAAGCAAATAGATGGGTGGGTAACCTACTTTATTTACTTCCGATGGAAAATTCAGGACAAATCCTCCGTATTTCATTTTCAACGTTCCAACGAATCTTTCATTCACTATTTTATGCACAAATGACTAACTTCACCAACAGAAGCACCGTTTTGCGCGTGGAACTAATCAGTTCAATCAATAAACCATCAATCATCTGATTCTAATAGAACAATAAATTCCTATGATTATTTGAAATCTTTGCTCTCAGCAAGTTTTTTAGACACCATCTCCGTGACTATGCAGAGCAGCTTTGGTTTAGTTCACTCACTCAGCTCAGCCGGTCAATTTCTTTTGAGTTCATTTCATTCATTCAGTCCGCCTCGTCGCGCCGCGTCGGAAGGACGTGTATCAGTTATTCCTGGAACTCTGAACTTTGTGAAAACAACCAAAATCCGTGAATAAAAACAGTTTTGTGTACCACAGTGGACGGAACTTTTGTGCAAAGTGTCACAACCTGACGACTCGTTTGAAGAAAGCTGTTCGTTCGTCCCGTGTAAGTACTTTGTAGTTATTTTAACTGTACTTCAGCTGTGGCCGTTCCGAGAGGTATTTGCGGGAAAAAAACTTGTCTATCCTAACTCCTTGGTTATTCTAGTCCCTAGAAGTAGGTAAGTACTGGCCGTTACCTTCTTTAAGGTACCTAAACTCCCTGCAAGTTACGTACCTAGTAGGTACGTAAGTTTAGTTTGTCTAACTTTCTCGTCTCAGACGCCAGATTTACATGGAGTTTTTCGCAATAGATACCTACGTAGGCATACTACTTCGTGTCTTAGACGTACATTATTAGAAGAAATCCTCTGTTTACCTACTCTAAACACAACGTAGTGAGTTGTAAACACCAGCTATTTATTGTCTGTTTTACACGGTTTGATCGTGTGGAACTGGAGTGCAGCGTAGATTCATCTACTGACTAGGTGCTATGTGCGCATCGCTGTTTTCAAACGGTGACAGAAAACATCGTGGAACATGGCATAGTTATGCAGTACCTAGATCAGCTTGCATTGACTGATGTTTATTTATAGACCCACCTTTGGGTTAGGCGGCCGAGAGGATGTATCTATTAGGGCGAGAATCTAAAATTCTAGATGCTGGGTAAGCATCTTCCAATTAAAAATCATTTCCTAGGCGTTACTGGGCCCCATAAATAGGGACATGGCATGGGTAAAAAAACAGTGGCACTCCACCAGTGCCAACAAAAGTGTAAAATTGAAAAACGCCGCTAGTCGCTTACATAACAGTGTCACAAGTTAAATGGTATTTACCATCTCAAAAAATGACCGACAGTCTTAAACAATTTTTCAATACAAAAATCTTCAGCTGTCACTAGGTGGAATAATTTTAAAACCTCTTGCTAGTGTAACAAGCAGTTGGCCTGCCAGATGTTAAGTGATAATCATCACTTAAAGCGTTGTGTCACAGGTCACACTCGTTAAGAATGTGGCCTACAATGCTCAGACACATCTATCAACTTGAAGCAGCTATGTTAAGCCTGTGACTGTGATTTCACATACACCTATTTATGGCTCTAACTGAAACACAGCAACCTTGTTTGATGCATTTTGACCCCAAGTCAACTGTTTGACGCAGAAGTCTTCTTCTAGGCCAGGTCTAGGGTAGGTCAGCAGGTTGTTCTAGGCTTGTTCATGTGGAACTGGCACCTAGATTCACTTAGCTTTAAGGCGTTTCAAAGTGATCCTTGTGATACTAAGTACTGAATAAATACATCGTTGAGTTTGAGTCACTAACAAGATACAAAAACTGTATAAGTTTGATAACAGAAATGAGCAAGATAGTTGGACTTCCCCGGACGAGCACTTTTCAAAGGCCACAACTCCGTTTCTTATTAAGACTGATAATAATTGAGATTATTTTTAACCGAGAAATCAACCACCACTGGAATTGACCGGTATTAGAAATAGTTGAATTCTAACTAGACGTCTGACCTCAACCTTGGTCCTATAGGGTGTTATTAATAATCCTGGCGCAACGCTGGAGTAGTTAAATCGTGTTTTGTCACATTTATTCGAGTTGACAATTGCATGTCAATGCAAGAGACAAAACACGGATTAACTAGTCCACCGCTACGCCAGGATTATTAATAAGGCCCATAATGTTTCACTTTGTCACACATGCTGATTTGATAGGTACTGACTAATTATACCTACCAAATGAATTATGGTCACGACAAGAGGCCGTAGTAAGAAGGTCATAGTTTGTTGTCTATTCTTCTAGGCTTGGTTGCATTGCATCTAAACTCATCTATCTTTAAGTGTCTAAGTGATCCTTAAACACTTATTTCTATTCTCATTTTTGGAGCTATTCATAAAACTGCTAGTTTCCTTACAATGTTTTCCCTCACTACCTCTGACATAATATTTTCCACAAAAGCTTTCACTTCACATAATATAAATATCTCCACAATTAAATGCAAATTTCTGTGCTCATAATAACATGTTATTTTGATGAGCATAAATAAGGTATTACAATATGTGACCGAATCTGCTATTAATCTCAAAATGCCATCCTGGGCGGGTTTCGGCAACTTGTCCACCATAGTGGCAGTACTCCAAGACTAAAGGAGTCTATCCAATGAAGCACTACTTACTACTTTACATCAATACATAGAAAAGTTGCTTAAATACATTTAAGTACTCAAAATTTGCTCTGGTTAACCTTATACACAAACAAACATGACAAAATTTCAAGTTTTTCGATGAATTTTGTTAGACTAAAAATAATTTCCATAAATACCAGTAAATGTGACATGTGACTTTTCTTGCCACTGCTTCTTCTTGCTACCTATTAACACCAGCTTAGTAGATAAAATACTTATTTCAATGCTGTAACCATTAGGCAACGGCGACTTAACCAAAACTACCATTAGATTTTAATTTTTTTAGTTGTTTGTTAAAAACAACCCTTCGCATCTAGCTTTGCATCTACATTCATAGACTGCTTTAGTCGACAATGCACTTAAAAACAGCTAGAACTAACCTAAGCTGTTATTACAGTTTCTAATTGATCAATCCGTAATTTTACGGACGGATAATCAATCGATGACGGAATGTTGACAACACTTCCTATAATCTTAGAAATAGATGATGCATGTGAAAACTTTTAAAGGCAGGCTTGAGCATTTTTGAGGTGACAAAACCAATCGCAACGTCACTGCGTTACCGACACCGCTTCGGTAAAGATCGACAAACTTCGGCAATAGTCGGGGAGTAGTAATTTTGTAAGTTTTTCATTGTCCGGTAGCGATGTAAGAATCGTCAGACGATCACCAGCATTCCATTCGAAATAAAAATTGTAAGTTTTCCCTTTTGTCGGCATTCCCAGAGCGCTACGGTTTATTTTTCGTTTATGTGCCAGACCAAACCGCTAACTGTATCTCGTGAGAAACTGTCAAAACAGACCATAAAAGAACTAGCACGTAATATTGTTGACAAAGATAATGATGATATGGATTTTTCTTGTAACTGTCATCGAAATTAATTAGAGAGCGTCCTTAATTCTTAAAGATATCATTTTTAATACTTTAATGGATTAAATTAAACCTGTACTTATTATTTGGGGCAATTGGAATGGGCTTGTATCGGTACAGTCGACGACAAAAGTTGGTGACGAGTGCACAAAGTCATAAATGTGTGAGTATTTCATGAATGTCAAACTGGTATTCTTCCTCACTGCAGGTCTTAAAAACACAACGAAACAGTAGATCATCATCATTAGCCTGAAGAAGTTCACTACTGGACCTAGGCCTCCCATATTAATTTCTAGGAAGAACAAACAACAGTACATAATACATTTATTGTATTCAATCAGGTTCAAAGTTTAGTACAAGCTTTGCTTAGCTTGGAGCTAGCTGTTCTAAAATATCCATCTACCGTTGTTGTTGACTGTACCAGAGAAAGTAACAATAGGGTTTATCAGATTGCTTGACAGTTTGTCGAGTGCACGCGAAAATATACCTTGTGTTATTTATGCTTAGGGTGTGTTTTCACCGGGCAAACGCCATGTTAGTTGGGTTTTTTTATACAACTACAGTTGATGAAACAAGAACATAGCCCACCTGATGTTAAGAGGTAACCATTGCTTTTCAGTTTACGTATATCAGGAACATGTCCTACGCGACACGTTCCTGACATGCGAAGGCACTTAAACATCAGGTTGGCAATAAATAATTTTTGCTAATGCCATTAAATGTATTCCAGAAAGGGTTTATTATTTAATACCTACAAATCCTACAATGATACAGTTCATCATCATCATCATCATCATCATCAGCCTGAAGAAGTCCACTGCTGGACATAGGCCTCCCCTACACATTTCCAGGAAGAACGATTCTGAGCCCTTTCCATCCATCGACTTCCCGCGATTTTAACAATGTCGTCGGTCCATATGATACAGTTGATTTCGAGTAATTTAAGACAAGCATAATTTGTACTATACTTAGCTTATGACTAGTTTAAAAATCAATTATGAATCTGTGCCGTTTTTTTCCAACGTCGCTTTGGTTGAACGAAAGTAGCGCCTTTCTCGTTGGCATAAGACTTGATTTTCTTTTAGTCAGAGCATTGCTGTTTATAGAAATTTCATTTGCATTCGAGAAATCTTGCAAGATTCGTTTTTACTGACAATCTTGAACTTCTATTGTAGTATGTATTAATCTTCAAAATTGAAAAAGGTCTCTCAGCTCAGTTGGTTCTGCCTTCTGCAACGTAGGTCGTGGGTTCGATCCCCACCGAAAACAAACATGCGTGGACGCAGATGTTTTTTCTTTGTCTGGGTGTTATTATTATTGTATTATAAATATGTATTTACAGTATTATATCAGCTAAGTATCTGGTTTCCATAGTAGCTCTGCTTAATTTTAGGATAGATAGTGTTTACTCATGCAGCGTTTAGGCCCACCTGATGTTAAGTGGTAACCATCTTCACCTAAAATCCTGTCCCAGCTAAGTGTAGGCTGTATCTCATCAACAATAGATGCAAAAGTACTTACAAGTGTGACACAATAACAGAGTTATGCAGTAAAACAAGACGGTCTCGAATCACAACAATGCGTTCAACAAAGCAAGCAAAACATTTACCCTACATACGGTAACCAAGGCAATGTACAACATAAACAGATGGTTATCTTTTGTTTGCTTAGCTCAAGACGGTACGTTGTGTGAAATAACTGCCAAATAATGATTTTCTAAATGTCTTCATCATCATCATCCTTAGCCTAACTTCACCCAGTGCTGGGTATAGGCGTCTCTCTATATGTTCCACTATTAGAGGTACTGTGTTAATTTCATCCAGGTCTTGCCCTCAATGTTCGCCACATCGTCTGCCAATCTTGCCGCTAGCTAGCGACTATTTAGCCAATGCGCAATGACAGGATAACATGTTTCAACGAAAGACGCGATTAACTGTAGTTCTACGGACAAACGCTCGTAGAATATAGGAAACTGCATAAAACCTGATAAATTATAATAAGTACAACAGATGGAAAATGATGTGATATACCTTGAACAAAAAGACTTATTTCAAAAAAGAGCTGTACATACATGGAATAAACAGCCTTTGTTTTAAAAACCCTAAAAAAGAGATGGGTATATTTTTATCCGACGGATAATTTTGTCTAGATTGAAAAAAATTGCCGTAAGTAGTCCCTCAGTCCCTCCCTGGTGATTTCTCAGTCATGAGTTGCGCTACTAGTAACTTACTATGTCTCATTACTACAGCACTACAACAGATACAGTACGCGCAAGTAGGTAATTGAAGCATCGCGGGTGAAAATTAGCACAGTTTGTGACGTAACTGATTGTTTTGTATCTGTGGGAATGACTTCTCTTTCAACACCTTGCTTTAGCTCGAATAAGGGATTTTGCCAATGTATATCATGGACAACAAGCTCTTAAATTTAAGAAGAAGAAGATATATCTTGTACAAATGGTTGGACATCTTCTACGACATAACAACTAGAGTCTGTTCAGAAAGAGACCCGTCCGTGGGATTTGAAGGCGTAGCTGTGCTTAATTACCTTTTTTTGTTTAGTGGACAATTCAATAGCGCGTCTGTTGCGTTTTGATCCTATCACAACTAGTGTACTATTCCTTTATTTAATTTTTATGATGCAAAATGCAATGTGAAAGAAAGGAATGAGCTGCCATATAAAAATCGAAACGTTAGTTCACAATTTGGCCACGACGGCTCTCTTTCTGAACAGACTCTACATAAAGAACATTCATTAAAGGAAAGGTTGGAAGAAGATTCGCAAACACTTCTACGTTATCATTTCGTTCACTCTTTCTTAGTCTGCTCTGAGGTCAATGACCAGACTGTGGGTATGATGGCCCTAAAAAGGCCCTTTTAACCTACACTGTAGGAATATAGCGATTTTGATACAATTCCACCTTTTACGACCATGATGTCGCCTTGTAAAGGCTATATCAAGCCTTTGTACGTTATTTAGTAGTTGGCGTAGGCATCGAGAAAAACACTTTTAAAGGCAGTTTATAACATTTTTATGAGATTTGTCATGATCTTGTATTTTGTAAGCAATGAGGGAATACACTACGGGCGTGGGTTCGATCCCCACCGAGAAAATATATGGAGAACATAGACGTTTGTTCTCTCAGGGTATTACGAGTATATAGTATCCTAAGGTATGTATTTACAATAAAAAATATTAAGTAATATCAGCCATCTGGATCCCATCGTGCAAGCTCTGCTTAGTTTGGGGCTAGACAGTGTTGTGTGGATTGTCAAGTTGTATCAAGGAATTTGATTGTGGATCCCTCTGGCTTTTCTATATTTCTCTCTACTGAATCGAAAGAATACGTTTGAAGCTACTATAAAATGCAGGCTAATGAAGGGGAAAATATTTTTTCCAAGCATATTTTTTTACGTGCTGATACATATTTTTATCTACTTCGAAATGAAATTATTTATTGTTTGTTTTGCTTTTCTTTTATTTACTTAAAGTTACGAAGTTATTGCATGGTCTATTTATTTGTAAAAAACTTGGCAAGTTAAGTATGTTAATTATACCACAAGTTCCTTACATAAGTGTTCGGACCGCATATCTTACAATCAGGCAGACAACATCAGTTTTTTTTTGTATGCTTTTTGGTCATCTATGCGTTTGCTTAATCGCCGTTATGTAACTAGGTACTTACATTATTGTAAAGACGTACAATGTGATTTTTGAAGCGTTTTGCATTAAGTGTGTGATGGCGAATATCTCGTTCAGATCGCAGACGTTTTTAGGCCAGGTTAGGAGTACCCTCAACCAACGAGCATTTATGAAGAATGTTATGAGAGTGAATGAAGCGAAAGAGGTGTGTCAGGATCGTAGCAAGTGGAAATCCGGGATCTCTGCCTACCCCCATGGGAATGAGGCGTGATTTTATGTATGTATGTTGGCGAATATAATAACAATTATTTATTTTAGACAAGAAAAAGGCACATTACAATAATGACATCTTAGGTCCACATTAATAACCTAGAGACTAGAAAAAGATAAATTATTTATTATATTTTTGCGTAAGCGCATTCCTAAAACAATTCCTGGCGGTCAGAATTCTGAAGTAAGAAGCACGTTCGATTTGAAATGAAATGAAATATTTGTTTATTGACACAACAAGTAGTACATTACAGGTAAGATCAGCAACGGGTTACATATTAATATGTTTGCAGATTAAAAGACACAGATTTAAAGACAGAAGAAAGAAAGAAAGAAAGAAAGAAAACATGTTTACAGTGACAGTGAGACAGTGTCTCTCGTTGACGATGGCTCTAGCCGCTGCAGATGTAGCTGTATGGACGGAATATGGTCAGAAGTGATTTCGACTCTTACAACTTTACTACTTAGATTACGAGGCTCAGTACATATTCCATCAAATTTCTTAGTAGCATACCAAATACCTACCATCTTAAGATTCTTGAGAGGATTTCTAAGGGGGTAGTCAGAAAACCAAATATTACATTTGGCCATCGTTTGGTCGTCATACCCATGTTTAGCAGTTGTCACTGCAATACTAACTGGTTTCCCACCCTATGGAGTGGGGTACTTATATATCTATACGATGCCAGGCGCCCTAGACTTTTGTTGTGGACCCTGTCACAAGTGACCACGCTTGCTTGCCTCTGTACAATGCGCTAAAAGAACGGTCACATTATCTGACCATCTAGTGGACTATAGGGACAATGTCCCGGAAAGGGTGGGTGTTTGTGTGTTTGTTTGTTCCTTTTCAACCTGTTTGAGCAAAGACGCGACAGTTTACATAAAGAAAGTGAAACAGACAAGCGTGAGTGAGGCTTGTCCTCTGCAGGTTCCAGTTCTGACCTGAGGGTTCAAAAAACTACAAAAAGCTGTTTCTGTAAAAAATGGGCATTCACTGAGCGATGGGCCTACAAACGTTTAGTTTCTAACTTGCAGGGATGGAGCTAAAAAGAACCGGTAACTCCCATTTTTTCTATTGGACGGTGACGTCATAGAACTGCTGCAACGTTTTTATCCTTTTAGTTCCATGGTTGAACTAATAAAACGAAACCTGGGACATTTCATCCTGTTCCATAGATGTTGACAAGGACTAGTTAATAAATACATTTTAAATAGATAAATAAATATTATGGACCATCCACACGACACTATTTAGCTCCAAACTAAGCAGGACGATGGGAACCAGAAAGCGGGTATAATACGCACTTAGTTTAGTTTTCTAAAAATACAGACAGACAGAGAAACAGAGATCTATGTTCACCAAAATCTCTTGTAAACAAGCCTGCAGACATTACAGACGGCGGCGCCAGGTGGCGCTAATAATAACTAAGGAGTTTGAACTTCCTCTCAATAAAGTATACAAACATAATGTTTACATACGGAATTGCTCGATGAGTATGCATATTGTGTACATTAAGGTTTGGTTCAAACAAAGCCGCTACCGTAATATATCAAATCAAAAATCAAAGGATCACTTTGAAACGTCTTAAAGATAAGATAGTCTAGGTGCCAGTTCCACGCGAGCAAGCCTAGAAGAACCGATTTATAATCCTTTAACATTTTAAATAAAATGGATGTAAAAAATACATCAAAAGATAAAACGAATACCATTACCATCTCGTACGAACATGTTTTCTTTCTTTTTAGCGCCATCTGCACGTGCCAGATTTTTCTTAATTCGGACTGTGCTTTAGGTCCTATTATAATCGCCGTTTTTGCTTCGACTAGGTACTAATAAATGCCGTCATATGACGGGTACCTCTTTTAATAAACCCTAGCTATAAACTCTTTTGGAATGAAAGGCAGCATTTACAAGCAGTGAAATGTTTGTGTTACCTTGATCTATCGTTTGTAGTTCCTTTTAAAACAGCTATTATCTTAACTAAAATAACTCGTAACCAGCCGATATCCTGTTGAGTTCTATACCCGAAGTCGGAGTTTTGCTATCACATTTTTCGTCTACCAAATGTTGTTTTCGTGTGAGCACGCTCTTTTGTATGGAAAATTTCTGAGACAACAACTCGATTTTCTTTTTCGATCTTTTCTACGTAACATATTTTTGCTGTCTCATCTTTCTCCATGCAATAGAGAGAGAAATAGGCGAAACAAAAACAACATTTCGTCATACGAAATATTGTAAATGAAGTGTCCTAAAAAAATTGGTTTTGGTACAAGTTCTCCTTAATTTGTGGCTTGACATACTAATACCATAAAAGTTAGGCTGCTAGGCAGTATGAACTTATGGACTTTTTACTTTTACTGTACTCTCAAAAATCTAAAAAAATTGCATGACAATACAATAGAGTAAATAGAGAGAATACATGCCACTAAAGATGAGACCTGATAGATCACGTGGTGTGAAAAGTCACACCACGTTGAACGTCGTTTAGTGCGCAAGCGCAGTAAACGATTCAAGGGTCTCTTGAGCGGTATGAGGTCTGAGGCGGGAAGGGGCCGGGCGTCATCGGGTGGCGATAAGAGTCCGGGAAAAAAAAGATAAGGAGCTCGCGAAGTCTCAACTCTCATCTGTGCGAATCGGGATAGTGACCCCGAATAGTGTTGCGTGGATTGTCTACAAAATGTATTTATTGCGAACCGATCGGCACCACTGAAAACCAGCGCCGTATGCTGCGCACACCTAGTTCGCTGGCGGTAGCGATCAGTGAAACGATCAGTGAACGCTGTCAAATATCGCTGTCAAATTTGACAGCGTTTCACTGATCGCCGACGCCAGCGGCCTAGGTGTGCGCAGGCCTTAAGCCCTTGCGCTTTTATGGCAAATGCTGAGTGGTAGCCTTTTTTTCGTCACTTATTGCTTGTTGTATATTTTTTGTGTGTACCATGTTGTGTGACGTTAAATAAATATGTATTTTCTATTTCTATCTATCTTACGATGGGGGCTTATAGGAACGTATACCTATGTACGGTCCGAACACGGTGTGGCACGTCGATGCGACTACTGGGCCTGCTGCCAGTTAGACCGCGCGGTTAAAAATACACTATCAATCAGCTGAAGTTGATGCTATGCAGTTTCTTCATTCTTTCCTAGCACTTACATATCACATGAAACACTTTAAAATGTATGCAAGGTGTTCGAATTAAATTACTTGTTTATTAATTTATCAGGATCACTTTGAAAAGTTTTGAAGCTAGGTCTAAGTGGCAGTTGCATGGGGTGACAAGTCTGACAACATAGTGGGAGTCCAATTCCACGGGGCTAAGACTAGACGGGGCGACGCGACGACGCGGACGGGGAGGAAGGTTATTAGCGGTTTGCTACAGTAGTATGTCATGTATTCTTTAACTACTGTTTTTAAAAAAAACAGCAGAGATTTTTTTGTTGTATACATCCGAAATCGCACGTCAAAATGTATACATGTGATTTCGGCTGTATACAATACTTGCACAATTCCTTACAGTTTGTACGGAACTGAACCAAATAGCAAATGCGATTTGCACTTCATTACGCTTTTTAACCGACTTCAAATAAAAAAGGAGGAGGTTCTCAATTTGTTTTTATTTATGTTTGATATAGCATAACTTTGATTTATGAGCCGACTTTAAAAAAATATATATCTGAAAATTCTTCCGGATTGGTCCTATAGAAATTCCCCCCAAATTCGCTCCAGCAGATTGGCCATGAAGTCGGTTTCTCAAGTTTTTTTACAAATAAAACTTATCCGGCTTACTCTGGTCTCCGTAGAGACACTTGAACAATAAATTAAACTTATATTAATGGTCATAAAGTACTTAAACACATACCGGAGCTGATTCGTTTAAATTGTACTAGTGAGGTGAGAGGCACTAATGGCAAGGTCAGTCGGTTTGCTGTACCTACCTGCTACAGTGCCCGGCCGTGGCAGTGGCACATCGAAGACAAGGTAATAAACTTCGTCGGAGGCAGATACGGCCACTTAGTAGGTTACATTCAGACTGTTTTGGAAGCATCTTGGAATAAAGATAAACCTGGAGTAGCCGCTTTTTTCGATGTTTTTTTTTCTTGCAGCGATTTACTATCCAGGCGAAGTTGCAAACAGAAGGTAGTGGTTATACAGAATTAATGTTGAGTGATGTCACGGAAGACCAGCGCTATAGTAACACGCACACGCCAAGATTTTTATAATGCCCCAAAAGTTAAAAACCGAGCGGGATATGAACCCGCGACCCTCCCCTTGGTACGGGTTGCGCTGACCGCTGCGCCATCATCCTAATCACACTCGACGAATAACTCTTAGGGACTGTTCGGCACTAACGCGACCGTGGCTCCATCTACAGGTTTGACGTTACAGTCAACGCACACGCTACTATAGCATTTATGATGAGTGGCAGCCAATTTTTATGTCATTGTTCCTTTTTTATTGTTAACACTTTGTTTATACTATTCGTCATCATCATCAACCTATATCACTGCTGGACTCTTATCCTCCACCTCGCCCCACCTTGCCAGAGAGCGTCCTACACTACGCTTACCTAAACGCGGTCTCCACATACTACTACTATTCATAAGTGACGTAAAATAAATAACTTTGATTTGATTTAGCCGCCGCGCTCCGCCCCCTGATGCCAAGGCGTACTGTGCCTGTGCTCATGCCGTGTACTACATGATGTAGTTATTTAGGTATGGTAGGTACAAGTACTTACCTACTACCTGCGTTTACGCCCACGATACACAAAGGTAATCAGACTTTATGTGGTTTCCTTGAGATTTAAAACCTTTGTAAGAACTTCATGGAATATTCATTCGGATGCAATGTTGAATTAATGCTTTGCTTAGAGGTAGCCTGACTACCTCCTTTGTATACCGGACCTCTCATCGTGGTCAGTCTGACTGTACCATAGACATAGGAGACTCCTTGCTTGCAGTATGGCTTTCCAACCTCTATGGAATATACCGTAACATTGTTTTGTGTTCTGTGACTATAACCTTACCCACTGCTAGGTTGTGAATAGATAGATATCTCCACAGAACCCAAATATATTTGGTATCGTAATGAGAGGCTTAAAAGGTTTTTTATACAACTAGCTGACTGAACAAGCATTTAGGCCCGTATTCCGAAACAGCGCTTGAGTCTGAGTCGAGCCTCAAGCATAGATTTTATGACAGTTCTCCATTGAAAAGTGTCAAAAATCTGTGCTTGAGGCTCGACTCAGACCTAAGCACTGTTTCAGAATACGGGCCTTAGTCTGGAACGCGCCTTAGAATGCACTGCCCTGCGTCCATCAACTAGAGACATACAAATGTTCGGCCTCACGTGCCAGTAATTTCACCGGCACCCACAGTCCCACACCCTTCAAACCGAAACATAGCAAAGCAGAAATAGGCATGGTGGTAGTGCTTCCCCGTAGGTACGAGCTACACACAAAGAGCCCTTCTACAAAAGGGAGTATGAGAGTTAGGTAGTACATTACTTAGCCACTCGGAAAACGAGCTCGCATTACACAAAAAACAGTAACCACAACTCAGACTCGGTACAGATTTTGATGACGTACATCGTATTAAACTAACACATGGTAATAAATCACATGTTATTTCACACCTCGTAAAACCACAAAAACATGCGCGGTTAATTTTACTGTTGCAAAAACAGTAGCTCTTTGAGTTTTGATTCAAAGTCAAACATTTCTTCATTCAATAGTATCACAAGAATCACTTTGAAAAAGTCTTAAAGCTAAATGAGTCTAGGAGCCAGTCTTAAAAGAACAGGTAAGGAACTACGGTTTGGTTCATACCGTTTATTCGCATTATGTTATTAACCGACTTCTATATAAGAGGTGGTTCTATGTTCGGCTTCAGGTTCCCGAATGACGACTACGATGAAGCGTAGAACAGCCCTAGTAGCGAGCGACGACTAGGTACATGAATGGGGGAAGTCGCCGATTTGTTTTGTGTGTATGTTTGAATTGAATGAACTCAAAAACTACTGTGCCGATTTCAGAAATTCTTTCACCATTGGAAAGCTACATTCACCCTGAGTAACATAGGCTATATTTATGTGTTCAGAAAATAAATATCCACCCGTGCGAAGCCGGGACAGGCCGCTAGTAAATAATAAAACTAATCTGCCAAATAAAAATATTCCTGTGACCTATCTGGTTTATTACAAATAGCTATACAGTTGTCGCAAAAGTTTTTTGTCAAAGCCACAAAAAGTTAATAGGTTGGTAGTGTTACCGTCACAGTATCAGGTTTCCAAATCAGATATACCATCCGTCCTGATAAGGTCATTGCCACTATTTATCGTAAAACATTGCTTGCTTAGCTATTTTGAATCGTATTGACGGGTGTCCAAAGTTTGGTATTGCGTAGCAGTCACTTCCTTTTCCGGTCTTCTTAATCCTTTTAACGGAACTGGTTTTTTTATTTGAGCTTTTACGTCGAAATTGGTAAAAGTAGTTTAAATGTGCCAAATGAGCGCTGATAGTGTAGTGGTAGCAACTCCGCCTTCCGATTCTAATGTAGTGGGTTCGAAATGTAGGTAGTGTAGTAGTTTTCCAAGTGAAGTGTCGAGAACCCACCTGATGTTGAGCCTATGATTACATAATCTATGACAACACCACACATGGGTTTGATCATAATACATTTTTGAGTTTCACTTCTAAGTACGGGGAACTTCAAATTTTTTTTTTGTTTATATTTTTGTCTGTAAATTCACAGAATACATCTACTTTATTTACCAAGTACCTATCAACAGTAAGTATAGTTCTTATAGTTTCGGATAAAAGTGGCTGTGACATACTGACGGATAAACAGACATGTCGAATCCATAAGGGTTCCGTTTTTTGCCATTCAGCTACGGTACCCTAAATATCACTGATATTTATAACCTTGAGATATACTCTTCCGTGAATTAAACTCATATCAGTATCAGACACGCACAACAAAAACAACAACTATCGACCGGTCGCCATTTTTTATTCAAGCCCAGACAATCCCATCATCCTATCCCCTTTCCAGGAACCGGAAAACGAATCACCCAACACATCAAACTAACTCATAGAGCCTTAGTCATAAAGCTCTAAATCCTGTAGCAAATGGGAGCAAAGGTACTTTACTTACTTATATGTTTTTGTAAAAACAGTTTTGTGTTGGTAGTTTTAAGGTGGAAATTGGAGTGTTACGGCTCCTACGTGACTAACAGCTGTTTTGTCTGGAGCTTTGTTTCAGTTTTCGTCTGACGCCAAGGACACAAAGGACCCTTTTGTTGACTACGTACTAACCTCGGTTAAACAACGAATAACTTGTATTTTGTTTTTAGGCATTGAAATGCCCTTGTGATATTTTTATAATGTTCCAAAAGTTAGGAGCCGATTTGAACCCACGACCTTCCCCTTGGTACGGGGCTACGCTGATCACTGCGCCATCGGATCCTCATCACACTCGACCAATAACTCATAAGGACTGTTCGGCACTAACACGACCAACGTCAAACCTGTAGATAAAACCAAGGTCTTAACTTTTGGGACATTATAAAAATGTTTGTGAGTAAACACTATAACATCAATAAAAAACTTTGTGATATGTACGGATTTGAACCGACGAACTTACGATCAGAAGACGGGGTCCATTCCACTAGACCACTGATACTCTTCTGGGTCAATTTATCCTCCAAACGTTTCTCACCATCTTTTGAAGTCTACATTTAGTCAGATATTTGAAGTCTACTTTTAATCAACATTACTAAGCTTCCTTGTACGTTGTAACTACTAAAACGCGATAATCCGATTTTTTCCAGTCGTTTTCAAATTACACCATATCCTATCTATAGTTCCCACAAGTTAAAAAGTAATCACGCTATACAGTACTTGCGCGGATACCAGCATAAGGAGAGCTCTGGCACTACGGATAATTCAGAATGAAGCACTTGCGCGGCGAAGCTTGGTCGACTGGCAACATTCAGCGTGGTTTTTCTGTTGGATGGGTGACCGCAAGCTTTTCTGAAGCTTTTTTTGCTCCGTTAAGCTATTGGCTCTGGTTCAAGCAGTTTTTAGGCCGTCAGGCCATGATCGAGGGCCCTAGGACACCCAAAATACTTCGTTACCAAAGTTAACCCCTCAATTTAACTAGTCCTTTTCTTGTGGGTTAAATAACAGCGAAGGAACGTGTAGAAACACTTGGCATTCTGGCACCACCTAGCTGGCTATGAGCATGCAACCTGTAAACATATGGAATATCAAATCTGACTCTTTGAAAACCTCGAGTAATTTTAAGTATGTCCTTGGTACTTTCTTCTATTTATTGTGTATCTGGTTCTTTAGAAACAAGTGTGGTGAAAGGATTTTAAGTACGCCTCAAAGAGGCTCCTTTTGTGCACTTGACACATGTTGTCGAACTTTTTGGCCTCTACAATATGCCGTTTTCCTCACGATCCGGTTGAAAGCACAGGCATAGTGTACATAAATATTTGGTATACTTGATCTGAGACAATATCTGCCGTGCCTGGGATTTAAAGTCGTGACGTAGCTATTTCTGGTTTTTATCTGTTTTAAAGTCTTGCCGAGGGGTCTCACACACTGGTCATGTAACTGGCCATTAGACCGATGAGCCGTACCTTCCTGATTTTCTCATTGTCTTGGATTCTCAATTCTCACGTTAACTTAGATGAAACCCTTTATTAATCTCTTGCATAACATATAGCATTTTTCACATCAATGAAATGGAAAAGCTTCGCACGACGAATGATTAAAGAAGTGATTCATGATCTGATGATGACAGATACTTTCATTCTTCTCAAGGAAGTCAAATTCAAAAAGAATTACTCGAATCGCAAGGATCACTTTGAAACGTCATCGTCGAAGAGTCAAAGTCAAATGTGCTTTCTTTTGTTACCAATTTGCTTTGGTTTGCTCCTTGAGGCACGTTTAAAATTCATTCACCATGATAAGAAGCACCCAGTGTATTAGGACCGATATACTAAGAGGTTTGAGAGGATGTAATATATTTGTTAGTTTTATAGTATTTGGCGTCGTGGTTGTGGGCGGTGGGACAGTTCGTGCAAATCCCACTCATAACTTGGGATTGATAAAAATCTTCCTACCGCGTGTTGGGACAACAGTCATTAGCTTGTCTCATGTTTTATTGGGATCCAAATCGAGAAGCTCGTCGCTTTTCATATCCTCATCATCAAAACCATCATATCCTCGATTCAGTGCATTGATATTAATTGCTGTCTCTTTACTCTTGTCACTGACATTCTTGCTTCCTACTAATTTAATAAGATACCATCTTAAAAAGTGACGCGTTAATCGTGGGTTTCCTTTGCAAATGCCTGCGTTTTCTGACGAGTTGCGTGATTTAAAGATCCCTTTGCAAGTTATCAGATCCTGGTGACCGGTGACCACTGGTCATTAATGTCTGCATTTCCTCACCGTTGGCAACAGTTATAAATCACAACCTAACAGCTTAGAATGGCTTGTTTACTTCGTTTATAGAACCTAGATTGGCTCTAGGAGACCTATTCGTAAAGAAAATGATAAATCTAGTCTAGATTAAGAATTAAAGTAACCAGAAAAAAAAGCAGCCAAGTGCGAGTCGGACTCGCCCATGAAGGGTTCCGTAGCATCAAATAACACAATATAAAGGTTCTTGTAGTTCGTCGAAAGGTAAATTGCGGTTTACGATTTATGACGTATAAAAAAAACTACTGACTAGATCTCGTTCAAACCAAATATCGTTGGAAGTTTACATAGTAATGTACAACATATATTTTTTTTGGATTTATTATTCTCTTATTTTAAAAGTTAGAGGGGGGGGACCAACTTTTTTCCACTTTAGAAGTGTCTCTCGCGCAAACTATTCAGTTTAGAAAAAAACGATATTAGAAACCTCAACATAATTTTTGAAGACCTATCCATACGTATGGGTTCGATGAAAAAAACATTTTCTGAGTTTCAGTTTCAAGTATGGGGACCCCCAAAATTTATAGTTTTTTTTCTATTCTTGTGTAAAAACCTTAATGCGGTTTACAGAATACATCTACTCACCAAGTTTCATCAGTCTAGCTCTTATGGTTTCGGAGAAAAATGACTGTGACACGGACGGACGGACAGACAGACAGACATGACAAATCTATAAGGGTTCCGTTTTTGCCATTTGGCTACGGAACCCTAAAAAGGCTGTTTAAAATTACGAGATTTAGTATTTATTTATTTTGGCCACCCTAAAAGCTCACGCTAGCTTGAGCAAATTGTGTCTCCAAATTTTTTTTTGAACTTAAAAAAGGTTCATTAGACTTTCTTCTCCTCGTCCTGAAAGTCTACAATCTAGACTTTCTTAACGATCTCATAATATATGTTTTTGAAGTGTACTAGATGTTACCTCTTACCTGCGCCTGCAATCTCCATACAAGTGCTAACATTGCCATTAAATTGCCCCGTTATTATGACTAACTTGTCATGCATAACTGAAGTTACTTTTACAACTGTAACTGTACCAACAATATTTACAAAAACAGCTTTTACTGCTTTAAGAATAAGAGCTATGAAAGCTTGAATGGTGTCTTTAGTTTTGTCTGAAGATGGAAGGACATTTTCAAAGGCTGTAGAATGCATAATGACTGATTCGTCGGTCGCATCGCTAATGTTCTTTATTATATGGGTATTGTGAATGGAGATGACATGAATATTGAACGTGTGGTTATTTTCTTTTGGTGCAGTGTCATTCGTCACCACTTGATCGCCTCTTCTGTCAGAAAAAGAGCGGTGTAAAATCATTTACCTAGCTAGATTGCTGCTTAAGAATACACATATTATGTATTTTACGAATGTCAGAAGATTCTAATGAAAGTTTTCGAACAACACTCCTAAAATTAAAGGTCACACCAGCAATTTCTCATTTCACTCGAATCCTGCAACAAATTCATCCACAGCTTTGTCACTACAAATCATTAATATATTCAAAAATGCTGCCATAAGTCGAAATCCTCCAAATATTTACACATCTCGCCATCCAAACACCGGTGTTGTCGACACATCCGCCAATTCCACTAATTAGTTTGCCTTTCGACACGATTCAAAATATTTGGATTAAACGGGCAAGGTCAGGATCTGAAAACACGTTTTATTTTAAAATTACTCAATCGCTGACCTTCACCTGGACTTTTCGGTCATTCTGAAAATTGGCAACATGACAAGACGTAAAACCAATTTTACATTGGATCCGCTTCCTGTCGACAAAATACATGTACTATTCATCATTCTATCAGAAATACTTATTTTGTCACCCTTGTTATTGTGGTTCGCTTGTTCTAGCCCTCACTGCTGGGTATAGGCCTCCCCCTGTTTGTGTCGAGTAAGAGTAGAGTAATTTATATTTACATCCTTACCTTAGAATTAAAAGCAACATTTGTTTTAAACAAGTTTTTATGCTTTTTGGAATCGTTGGTGACTGATGAGGTGATGAGTCAACGTGCCTGTATTGTAAAGGCGTTCAATCGTATAATTCATGATGAATTCCACTTGCATCTCTTGTTTCAAGCATAAATACTTTTATGTTTGCTTGTTCACTTGTTTTTATTTCCTTCACTACCTACCAAGTTCTAGTTCCTAGTCAGCGATCTTGAAACATAATATATTTCGTTGATAATAACATTATACCGTGTAGCAATTTTTTGCAACCTTTGCAAAATAGTTCCCGATTCCAATGAATTCCCCTGTCAGTCATCGATTGCATAAAAATGGCTGTAACAGTTCGACATACAATCAGAAACAATGGCTATTCACGATTTGATTCGAAATGCCAATCGTGGAACAATAACTGTAGGTACTGCTAATTCTGTGGGTGATAAAATATCCGCTCTCTTATTTTCTGCAAAGATTTTATGAATTCCAGGTGTTCTGAACAGGACCTAAGGTTGCTCCAGTGTCGTGCATAAGGCATCCCACAGTTAGAATAGAATGAGGCTCGATGGTTAAGTGGTCTAACATAATACCCCCGTCACAAAAGCCTCTTTGATATGGCGCTATACCTAAGACCAAGGACTGGGCTAGAATCAATCGATTTAGCTTCTACTTAGTTTATAAATAAAAGGTTGCTGTTGAAAGTCTTGTGGACTATCCCTTACCCACTGTAGACGCCACCGCGATCAGCCATAACTGTCTCTTTAAATCGGGTAATCAGGTTCAATGTCGCAACAAGTTGTTTGACACAATTGACAGTAAATACAACTGCTATTTATTTGACAAAATTGGCAATGGAATACAGGGATTACATCGCTGACAGTAATGGACTTTCATATTGATGGTATTTACTTTTGATCTGGCCGTGAGAACGCTCTACTTTATATTTTACTCAGTAAGAATGAAAAAGGCTTTTATAGGCACGATGCCTTCCAAATCTTTCAGGATTACAGTCGTCGTGAGCTTATCCTTATTAATATTATAAATGCGTTTGTAACTCTGTCTGTCTGTCTGTCCTCCTGTCCGGCTTTCACGCCAAAACTACTGAACCGATTGAAATGAAATTTGGTACACAGATAGTTGAGGGCCTGAGGAAGGACATAGGCTACTTTTTATTGCGAAAAAAGGGTTGTAAAGGGTTGAAAGTAGGGGTTAAAAGTTGTATAGAAGTATCGTCATTTTTAGAGCTAGAAACTTAAAACTTATTTTTTAGTCTGTTGATTAATACATTAAAAAATACATTCAACGTTTGTGCTGGGGGGGTAGAGGGAGGGGAGTACAGGGGGGAGTGTGGAGGGGAGTACAGGGGGGAGTGTGGTGGGGAGTACAGGGGGGAGTGTGGAGGGGAGTACAGGGGGATTGTGGAGGGGAGTCTGGGGGGAGTGCGGGGGGAATGTGGGGGGGTGTTGAGGAGAGTGGGGGGAGTGTGGAGGGAGTTCGGAGAGGAATGCGGGGTTGATGAAAGTGTGGCGTAGTACGACGCCATATGTCTAAGTTTAGTAAGAGGGCAGACGACTGTGTCACGTGCACGCGAATATGACGTTGTTATTTAATTACTGTTTTCTTTCGCTGCAAATTAAAAATGCTACCCATAGACACTATACCACGCGGACGAAGTCGCGGGCACAGCTAGTATCTTTTATAATCTCCTTTAGAAGTATTGCTATGACTTTATTATTAGGCAACTCTATAGCAAAAACTTCAGCTCTTATGTTTTTTTGCATGTTGTGTAAGTAATTTCGTATCAACGGAAGTATTCAAAAACACGTCCACTAACTTCATTTTGCTTTTGTAAATCTTACAGCAATGTGCAAACACTTCAATCAATTAATCCATAATTTCAATCGTACGAACACCAATAAAACGTTACTAGCACAAATTCATGATACCTAGTTATTTATTTAGTGTGATATAAAATTAATACAACTACTAAAGTGTTAACTGGCCGTTGAAATGCTATAAATTAATGGAACCGGATTGTGGTTGGAGTGGCTCGGATATATTGACGCCGCATCTGCTAAAGTTTCTAGATATTCAATCAGTAACGTGGCTGCTATACTAGTATCTACAGCTTTGCGTAGTTTGGGGCTGGTGGTGCTGTTTGAAATGTTTGCCAATATGTATTTGGATAAACCAAGCTGTAGTATTTATATGTGCGCAATGTTAGTGCTCGCTTTTCGTATGACCATGTCTTTTCTGTGGATTAAACCAACTAAGCTGAGAAGATGGATTAGTAGGGCACTCCTGCTCCAACTTATATCCAGGTTAGGCTTCATGTATTGCGATTTTTTTTCTGCGTTGGCAGTAATGAACCATTGGATTGGAGTCAATTCGCTGATCTTATCTTATTTATTTGTTTAATATAGATGACAACCGTTCAATCTCGCTAGTTTTTTCTTATTTGTATTATTCACGCCGCCCCAAGCATGCTAATGAAGTATACGATACACTTTCTTGACAGATATAATTTCACTATGATTTCTCTCTGTGCCTAGAATTCTAATCAGCTGTTTAACTTCCATTTCTACAGTCTGATCATTTATTTAAGTTGATGTGTCATTGATTTTGTTTACTATGTCTTGCAGCTCTAATAATGATGTTTATATAGATTTCACGAACATTTTAACAAAGTGTTCTGTTATGAAAAGGCTCATTGGCGACGATGTATTGGTGGAGTCTAAACTCCTTAGTCTCGAGCATCGTCGTAAAGTAGCTGGCTTATCGGTCTTCCACAGGATACATTTCGGGGAGTGTGCCCAGGAACTTTTCAACTTGGTTCCTCCATCCCCATTCCATCACCGGACCATAAGACGTACGGAGATGAGGCATCCATTCATGGTTGATACACCTTCTTCCCGCACTAAGCGCTTTGCCTCCACTTTTATAATGCGGACAGCCAAAGAGTGGAACTCGTTGCCGGCGTCTATTTTTCCGAATACCGATAATTTGGAAGTTTTCAAAAAAAGAAATCTTCTAGGTGAGCGCGCTACACCGTCGATCGCATCATCACTTAACATCAGGTGTGATTGCGGTCAAGCGATAGCCTATAAATTGTAAAAAAAAAGTCCTAGCTTATCTAACACGACGTTATGTTTAATGTCGGTACCTAAATAACCTCAAAACGACTATTTTCGAAACACAAAGCAAGAGTATAATAATTTTACCGCGTACTTGAGTAATTGCTGTGACATTTACAAGTAATTGACGGAGACATTCCAACACTACCAACATAGGTTTATTGGCCTGGTATTCAAGAAATTCTGAAACACGCGCACGTGAAATTAGTTTCTCGGTCACAGAGAGGCCACTACTTAGTGACTAAGGGAACGCACTAGAAGATGGGCAACAGCACTGAATACTTAACACCAACACTGCTTGCCAAGAGTGATAGTGACTCACTCAAGTATGAGAGAGGTTCTTTGACTCGTAAACTTACTCAGTTTGATGATGACGATATGTTGCCTGGAAGAGATCGCTCAAAGCGATAAGGTCGCTCATTGTTTTGCCAAAAATCTTCATAAATCCTGTATTATGTGTCTCTGTGGTGAACAATAAAGAGTTATCAATGAAAAAGGTCTATTTATTTACACAAAAAAACTTACAATTAAACAAATATTTACAAAATGTACAAAATACACAAGAAACAGTTGAGCTATCTGCAGAACGATCTAGAGATAGCTCAACTGATCCAAATCAGTGCCAGACGGAAGCGTCCCCAAGACGCTGGCGGCATTGGCACGCTGAATAGCAATGCTCATACGCTGCGCCAGATACCCACCAGCTCTATATGTTATAGAGAGTAATAATTATTACTCTAGCCCTCTAAGTCTACATGTTAATTTTCAACATTATGGTCATATCCATTGTCGTGCTACTGCATATCTTTGTCTAAATACAAAAGTATAATTCAGATGTAGATGTGGAGGCAATCGATTCGCACCAAATATTATGACGTGTAGGTTATCAAACCATCCATATTATTGTTATTGAAGACTGCCATATATTTTGAATTGTTAACCATAATAAACATTCTTAAAGAAATAAATGCAAAATCATACAAATACGGTTAACACTTTAATAGCTTTTAAAAATTCCAATGAAAGGTAGAAATTCATTAAAAAAAAAAAACCATTTAAACTTTGTTATGCCTCAGAGTGAACTCTCCGTTCTTCAAAAAGAGAAAGACACCTTAAATAATTAAAGTTGTCGTTAAATAGGTATACTGTTGGTTTAATCTGATTAGTTTCGTTCTAAATTAGACGGATATGGTCGAGCTGCGAATTGATTACCATTTTTTACCGTACGTCAAACTGTTGACACATGGCGTCTCCCACGGTACCGTCCGGCGTACAGTGTTCGCAATTCATAGGCTCTTTTGGAATGTTCTTCGAATCTTCTGATACTTTGAAAGTTTGCGCTTCATATGTATCTGCTTCAATATAGTTCATCATTACCCTGGATAAGTCCACTGTTGGTCATAGGCCTCTCATGATTTCGGGCTGTTTGCCGTTCACCATCCCCTAGTCCCTATACTCTCTTATGTATGACATATACACGCCCGAACGTGATGAAATGTTCAAATGGTCTGTCTGACTGTTTGCATGCTGGTACGAAATCTATGATGGGCCAGTCAAATTCAGACAGTTCATACCAATATATATTATGCCATGTACGTACATTATACATTGATAGGTATGCTTTTTATATCTATACAAATGATTACTTTTCCCTATTGTAAATATGTAACAGATCTCTTCCATTGACTTTAGCAATATTATCAGAGTTTTGATGTTTGTCATCGTATATCGCCCCTGAAATGTGATACTGTACTATTAGCATAGCATAATGTATTAGTTAGAGAATTATGTTTACTAAGTCTTATATTCTCTGAGAACCAGAATAGGCGGTAAAGGTCCTCGTCGAAGATAAATAATGTGTTGGCACCAATAGACGTTTCCTGTTTGGAAATTAATATAATGAATTTGTCCGTCATTAAAAGCCTATTAACGATTTCAACGCTTTTGACACTTTTATAATTGTTACGGATACGTTTATTAATAAAGTTATTGAATAATAGATTGTCTCAACCCAAATGATTTAAACGATGCTTTTCGTTATCCCAAGAAAGTTCATGGCTGAAATAATTTTAATAGAAAGCAGCATAAAAAACAAATATACCAGTTGTGTGTATTGAAGGGAATCATTGATCCATGTTCCATTTACATCACTGCCAGACATACACCACACGACACATACTCGTAGTACACAGCGATATAAAATGTCAAACACATTACCTTACTTCTCGATTTTAACAAGTCACGAATGACACGAGTCGAGGCGAAACAATTAGTCAAATCCCCATCAACTGATATCTATGCTGTGGAAAGTCTGGTGAGCATTCGTGACAGTTTTTGCTCCTTCTTTGAAGACTGCCTACTGGATCAAATTGATAAGCTTGACAGCTGTTTTGATTGAACACACGTGTTTTGGGACAGAGAATTCAAAATATTTAGGTCTATAAAATGAAAGTACGAGTACTCTTAATTTATTATTGTTATTGGCATCAAGAACAACAATATTACAAGCAATGCCTCACATGCACATTACGTTGTTAAAATGTTATTTTTTAATAAGAAAAAGTGACGGAACAGGCTGATGGACATTACCTCTGCTATAACAATTGCATTGCTCTTCGCACGTACGAAAGAGAGCCCCATGTGACATCAAAACGTTCATCACTGAGACAAGGTGTTAAGACTCACATGTCTAGATATGCACCGTATTAGTATTGGAGTCGGTGCATGGGATGTTGTTTGGACTGACTGCAAAATCGGTTAGACGGTTCAGAGCTTAAAAAGCTTAGAATACTTTTTATGCAATATTAATTTTATTTTGTTTGAAACTTGGGTTTTTTTTCAAGTAGAAAGCAGGCACAAAATAATATTATGCATTGTAGTACAACAAACACTGACCTTGATTTTGAAACAAATTACAGTCTGTTATTAAATTCTGATTTACTGACATACAAAAATATCGTGACAAATATACATTTAGCCGAAACACAGCACTTGCATCAGATAGCAGTTAATCTTAATGGAATTGATTTCATTGTTGCTCTCTGGTCCATGGCAAAAGAGGTAGAGGCCAAACGCTCAGTTAGCGACGGTTTATTTTATTTAGGTTCTTATTGATGTGTGTTTTTAGTAATTTTATTATTTCCTCAACTCATTTGCGAGTTTTCCGGTTCTTAAAAATAAGGGCTTTAGTGACATTTAATTGTTTTGTCCGTTATTATTCGGAATTTTATTTTTAACTTTCTAAAATCTTCCCTCTTTCGACTTGAGCGCTGTTCGCCACGATGAAAGTTTTGCTTGCCGTTTGATCAGCAGCTATAGAACAACCTAAGTGTTCTCTATCAGTCGGTACATTATGCAGCTCGATTACAGTTTTCTCCCTTAACGCTTCAGCCACCATAATTCCTAAATAACAATCTTCTGCGTCGCCTGCAGCTTCCTCTGCAACCATTATTAGTAACCGGGGCTGTGGGGCAGTCGTGTCGCCCGATTCGCCACGCACATTGACCTACAACAAGCGCGTGCTATCGAGTTTACTTTTTACTGATTAAACCGGCCTATAGTGTGAAGATTCGGAATATTCCTTAGTTGGAAATGTATCTTCTTATGCTATTATATCATCTAGTTACCATTTTTACACACAATCCTGACGTCATCGAAATATCAACAGGGTTTGGATCTGCATCTTCGCTTTGGCTATTTAGCACACTCACCTCAGTGGGGATTCAAACATTCATCCAATGCTTAGTCTCTTCTTCCTTCATAACCTATAGATTTTCATTTCCATCATCTTCATTGAAAAATTAGTGAAATCAATTCATCATAAGATAAATTACTGGTGCTACTTCACTGTGGCATGCATCAGGCTTATGAATGACTATGATCGATTATTCTAATTGATTCCCAATAGGAGCAGTTAGAAATCTGCTACTGGTATTTTACCGAGTTTTAGGCGCGTGATTTAGACTCTAAACTGTTTTGTTAATGGTCACTTTGCCTTAATTGTTTTTGGGTAGGCTAGGTAATAGCTATTTTAATTTTTAGTGCTTTTCATCTGTGATTACTAACTTTTAACACATTTTAATGTTCCTACTATTTCTTAAAATAGCAAGAGAATTATTTCGCATTTAACTATATTTTAGAAATTTAGAGGTATCCACATAGTTGTCTATTGCGTGTTCAAAATGGATGCTACGAGTAAATAATGCTTATAATTAACATCCAATTGCACAAATTTAATGGGTATCATAACGATCCTGGGACACTGGGCTCGTGTAACTCGTGATGTGGTCGTTTGTCACAATAATGTAGTTAATAACGTTAATGCGACGTTGATATCAAAATGCTTTCGTAAGAGCTATAACATTTATCTTACTTTGTACTCATCGCGGTGTTACATGTCTTTTCATAAATGCTAAACATCCAATTTCATTACGTCTGAATTTAAAATACGATAAATATATTTTTTTTGTTGTAAATACATACTTAGAATACAAAGACCCAGACAGGGAACAAACATCTGTGTTCACCACACAAAGATTTGTTCTCGGTGGGGATCGAACCGTCAAACGGCGCAGAAGACAGAGCCTCTATAAACTAAGCTCAGAGACCAGTGTGACCTTGACAGTCTTAATGGGCTTTTTATCTTCTAAATATATAAAACTCTTACGTTACTGACTGACTGACTGACTGACAATCAACGCTCAGCCTAAACTGTAAGTCCTATAAGCATGAAACTTGGAGGGTATGTTTCTTTTATGGCATAGGGGTGCACTAAGAAAGGAAATTGGAAAATAATTTCCCTAAGCGGAGAAAGGAAAAACTTTTAAAAGAAAAATCAACGGGGCGTAAAAGCAACGGGGCGAGCAAAGCCGCGAGCGGCCGCTTGTTCCTGATAAAACGTTGCCTGACTTAAAGTTCTGTCAGCCGACAAAATGCAACTGAGGCATGAACATGACTCGATTCGCATATTCTGATGAATCAGCTTTTCCTTCCCAAGTTCATCTTCCCACGGAATCCGCAGCTTAGCATATATGGTCGGAATTCTTCCGCTGACCTCTCATCATTTTTTCTCTCACTCTCACCGTCACCCAGTGACTTACATCCACCAGCCTCTTTTTTGTCCCGTCAGTGACAGTCGTCGTAATTGGTTTAATCGTGTGGATTCTATACGCTTTGTGGGTTACCCTCCCGGACCTCGATGATGGATGGATAATTAGTGGTTTGATTGGGTTTGCAGGAATCGTTTTATAATTTCTCTAGGACGTCTCATGTCAGACAGTTTTGTAAACACTACATACTTATGTGTGAACGCATCAGAGTATAAGTAATTTGAAATCAATGTGTTCGATATAACATTAAATTTGAATTGTCATCTATCTAACACGATGGCATAGTCAAAGTTTTCTTGTATCATCTGAAGCACTTCCGTATCCGCATTAACAGACTAGGTCCATTGTGCGTTTCCCAAGAAGCTACACATTACATTGACGACTCAGTTCGTTTCGTACCCAATTTTTCTGACTTTCATCACTCGTTTATATCGCATTTCGGCCGAACAGACACTGTGATTACGTTGCCATTATATTCATATTTGCCGTCGTCAGTGTTTTGCTTCCTACAGACCTACATTCAGTGGTTCTATACCTGCGTCTCTCCAAATCATTTGTCAATGTAATGTTAGTTTTTTCGCGTTCTCTTTTGATTCAATATGCCTAGGCATATTTACTTCTTTGCAAAATAGAATGTCTAGTTTTCTCACTGAAAAGGTGTCATTACAATAATTTAAATTCAATACTCGAATGATAGGTTAATGATATAAAGCCTAGATGTCGTTGGAGTGAAACTGGTGCTATTTTAGTGCTATTATTTATTCTGCTGCAATTGTCATTGTGCATGGTAAATGTTTTCGCCACGGAAACTATCCGACACGCCTCCAAGTAAACAGCTATTGTTGCCTTATCTGAATGTTATGACTTCTCAGTTGTTTCGCATTCTTTGTGAACAATTTACATACCTAATCGCACGATTAAAGTAATATTAATAAGCAATTTCGTCAAAAATTATTTGAACACAACTCAAAAATCTAGCTCTGTTGAAATTGTGCCTTGTTTTTATATCTCGATCTCAAATTATTCTTGTATTTGCAATGTTTTTGCAATCCATCTGCAATTCATCACAAATTATGTTGATTTTGCCTTCGCTGTTTCAATCTACATTCCATCAAACCTGTAACACACCTGTCCATGAATTGTAGATGCACATGCTAAGTCGCGTGCATCTACTAGACAAGTCTTTGAGTCTAAAGTGTTGTTGTCTGTACGACCTCGCACTTTCCATACTTCAATGTCGGTTTCGATTGATGACCGAATAAATTAGACTGAGGCACGACAGCCGTAACCTGATTTAGCATTTTATTTGACTCATTTGCGAAATTTATTGCCGGGGTATTGAGTTTAGACACTAATTTGATGTTTTCTGTTTCAGGTGTCATTGGCATCCACTATTAATAATCAATGGTGAGTTATTGCTGTTTATCTCGATCGAGCGGTTCATCATTATCATAAGCCTGAAATGTTAAATGTAAAACATAAGTATTCAGTGGTGCCTAATTGCCTATTGCTTTTCATTTGCTACCAGCAATATATACCAGTATAAATATCGCAAAATAAGGTGAGTTATGAGAATCACCGTTAGTTTTGTAATTACTCTCAGACCTTTCCCTACGTCAAGGGACAATGGAATGGCCGGTCTCGCATAATTCAAAGCTGTTATAAAATCGATAACATTCCGTCGCCAGCGCCGAGATGTCACGTACATTACACATAACATCCTAGATTACTGGTACTTCCAACGTGGTGCAAGCTACAAACGTAGGCGCTTCATTCAATATTTCCCATATTTTTTATTTTTCGTTTTTGTAATAACGAACTTTAGAACTAGCCCCTGAAAGATTATATGAGTTTGATCTTACCAACGCACATTTAAATAAAACCATTTAAATAATAAAAAAAAAAACATATTTAACATTTAATTAAGTGCAACTCATGACTACTAAAATTATTGCTTCACTTATGACGTTCGTTAGGAATCAAATATCGTTTCTGCTGCTTCTTTTACATTTAGGCATAGTTATAATTTTTACAAAATGCTTGAGTAACAATGCTTACGAAATCGCTGTCGCCAGTAGCTCGGGATGTTTTGGTGGCATACTGTAGCGGGCGTGCGCGCGCGCCGACCCAAATACCCGCCTCTAACGGTGCGTGTCCAGTGTGCGTCGACCTTTATAGTGCGGATCTGGCGTTCGTTACTGGACTGACTTATCTGGGGTGGAATACCCTCATCATCTTAGCTGCCCTGCATCACTTCACATCAGACTTTACTTTTATGTGAGCTGATCCGACTGCGTTTAGAGAACTAGTTTTCATAGAACTCGAGCTTACTAGACAGTGCGTTTGACACGTTCAGAATGGCCATGACTGAAACAGTTACCACAAGCTTCAGATCTGGATGATATGTCAAACGATTTAGTCATATAGGGTTCAGAATCAGACACCTTTCCTAACGGGTATTTGAACAATATCATTACAATATGGGTTCAATATTCTAACAGTTCAGAAACGGTTGCAAGTGAAACTTCAGCTTGTTGATACTACCATTTCTTCTATGTGGATCTAGCCTATTTATATAATAAACAGTATCGAATAAGTGGCAACGACCTTTTTATGGGATTCCTAAACGAAGCAACAAGGTTTGGAATAATTTACAGTCAGGATTCATCAGGGTTCGAACGTGAATTGAAATTTAGATTCGATTGACTGGTATGATGAGTTGAACATGTAAGAAGCCAAATCTCGAAGTCAATTCCTTAAGCCGTCTTACATCTAAAAAGCCTTCGGCCTCCAATCTAATATTAAAATATAAAAATATCATTGATGTCTTTCCATTGATTTAGTATTATATTTGTTTCTATATTTTACTTTCTATCTGTTATCACACTCACATAATCATAAATCTATCTTCAAGTAATTTTAAATCACTCGCATATACCGTGACTAGATTTAGCTCGAAACTATTAATATCAACTATGAATATTTATAATCTAGCTTCTTGCAATTTCATATTAAAATAGCCGATATCATCGGAATTAAACTAGTTTGTCTTTGATACATTATTTTATTAATAACTTGTAGGCCAAGAGCCTGAGCCAAAGATATTATAGCTACTGTAATTTCAGCATTGACAGTACTCATATCATTGGGCTTATTCTAACAATGCTTAGCGTTTTTAATTAGATTTACTGCCTACATAGTTTCTATATTCATTGTATTGATTTCTTCATAGTTGCCACTTCGATTTCTATTTGACTGCAATTTAAGAGTCTTAGATGTAAAACATTTGCCTTCAGGCTCTTGTCCCGTCTCGTTCGGAGACCAGAGTGACTGGATGCTACAGTAATTGCTACCGTGCGTAATTTGAAAGGACTCAGGAAAACGTTGAGCTCGTCTAGCCAGTTTGCTTTCTTTGATGGATGGGATAGGTTATTATATAGCCTGATTTAGTTATTCGATGACTTGGTTTGTAACACTTTTATGTAGTCGTTACTCAGAAAGCTTAAAGTTTACTCAATCATACTTTAAAAAGGAGTGTATGTGGGTTTCAAGGTGCAGTTTAAATTATTACATTTTAAACTTTATTGGTATAATTACGATTTCGTACGATACCAATAAAGTAATAACTAATAACACTAAAAGCAGTAATTCGATAACGATCATAATCATCATCACGAAACAGAACACTATAAACTATCTGTTTTGTGACACTATTAAGACATTAGGCCTCTCCCGTATAATTTCCAAGAACGATTTTAAGCTATTACTATCCATGAACTTCCTACAATGTCATCGTGTAAAGGTAAACTGTGATATACTCTGCAGCTATAGTGCATTGGTCAAACGTGTAATGTTAACCTCTTATCTCAAAGGTGTCAACAACATCAACAAACTTCAAAAGCACCGTCTCATGCTAATTATCTAACCTGGCAAGCTTAATTGAAAGGCTAAGTATGACAATGAAGTAAGTTACCGTTGTAACGGTCAAGTCTCATATGCGCCATAATTAGAGGGGTCAGGCGGGTTTTCTAGTTTCCGAATATGACGGGGTAATTGCGGCTACGGATATGGAAAGCCTCATTGAGCTGTTTCTTTGTATTCGTCTATTTAATGTTGGCATGATTGCCTTTTCATATCAGTCTTGCCTTCATCTCACAACGTTTAATTGGCACTACTTGAGCATTAGGCATATTGGCGTTATTTTGTATAAAATATCGTATATAAGTATCTTGTCTGTTCTTCTTGGCCGCTTGCAACTGCTGCTTGGGTTCATCAAGTTTGTAAAACGGTTTAAATTGATCCTCATAATTTGATTAAGTAAATTATTTTGACAACCATCTCTGAATTGAATAAAATCAACTTCTCGTTTATTTAATTCGGGTTCTTATCTTTATCAGTCATCTTTACAACATTTTAACGATCTTTAAATTTAGATCACTTCGATGTTTCAGTTTGCGAATTTTTATAATAAGTAAAATGTATTACTTTCTCTCTCTCTAAATTTTGTTTTGATTAAGTATTTTAATTACTAAAACAGGTTTTCCGTGAATATTAAAATAAAGAACACTTTCATTAATCTCCATAAATCACAGTCGATCGCCAATAAAATCATTTATGCATGAAAAATGAGATCGAATATCTAGATCAGCGAGTCGTCAAGGCCTCACTGTATCATGACAAATCTAGAGCCATATTTGTAATTCATTCTGTTATTTATTACTGTTTTAGCTCTGAAATGATAGGTCCAAGGATTAAGCTTCAACGGTTCACTTGATTTTCACCTTTCGTACTCAAGAATAAACATTCTAATTCCAAAATCGTCACATATCCAAGACACACACATGTGTCTATTATAACACCATTCTCTCAACGAAAACTCTTTTCTTCCTTGCTAAGTTTAGTTATGAAAGGTTTAGTTCAGTCTTTACTATTCACGTCATGTAGTTCATTGTGTATCAAGTGAGTCGTGTTTTCTATTCTCAAATGCAAAATGATTGTAAAATCCCCACAGTTTGCAACTTATTCCAAATCATACACGAAAGAACGCGTGACGTCGCATGTCGTGACCTTGTCCGCGTCATAGTAAACCATAAACGCTACATACTAGCATTTATATACAAATGTACTTCGTAAAACGGTACGGCTATGATATGCCACCATAAATCACTATTTCGACTCTCGAAACGTATGAAGTATGAATTACGTGCCCTAAAGTAGGGCCCTGAGGCACACCCACTTTTACTTGAAAGTTTAAACCTACATAACGTACAACCCTTTATCTCGATGTTCTGATTCTATAAATTGAATGAAAGAGTTGTGAAATTATGGTATTTTGACTTATCTAAGGCCCTAGTTGAATTGATCTGCAAAGTTAAAAGCTTGAGTTAAATCTAATAAAATGAGACTTCCTTGGCAAAAGAAAATCTTATACTGCCTTTCGCTTTCTGATAATATCTCTGTTAGTAAGTAGCTTATATTGTATACCTGCTAAAATATTAACGCAATAAATGTCCACTCCATTTTAATAATCGACAACGTAGCGTGCGCAAGTCCTAGTTATCGCACAAAACGCACTGAACCGTTCTTCCGATATACTTGCATTCAGGTCGCGCACCGGATACCAAGGTAGGTGTTGCTGAAAGTAACATTAGTATTTTATCATTAGTGTCTGCGTTACATCATAATCAGTGATTATTATTTACCAATATTACGCTACTAGCTTTTTCATGTGTCTTCTCTTCTCTTTTTTTTCCTTCCCTTATCCTACTTTATGTAGGGTCGTCATTACATGTTCCTTTCTTCCATTCCCTTCTATCAGCGGTAAATTCTATATATTCATTCATTTTATGTGTCTTCTCTGGTGTAATGATATTTCATCGGACATTGCGTTCTAAGGTTGTTCTGCTAGATTCTTTGGCTTTTAGCGTAAAATCAGTGTACGAAAGGAGCCTCAGGTGCACTTAAAACCCTTTCACCGCTAGTTTCAAAGAACCAATGACACGATAAGAAGTAGAAACGTAAAACAGTTCGTGAAATAACAATAACGTGAGTAATAAAAAATGTCGGTAAACATCTGTAAACAAACTTGGTCATTGCCTGTAGAATGTAGGAGGTGCTAGGAGTGGCAGGTAGGGCGTGGGTCGTCGTTGCAAATAATACGAATATTACGCAGCCTTGACGTACATAACCTTATCAATGCAGTGTTCCACAAATGGACATTTTAGCATATAAAAGACAGTAATTGAGTACACACGGATCATTATCTTAAAATATGTCTCAATCGTAAATGTCGTACTAGATTTGAATTTGTACTGAACCGTGTTTATTAATATGTTATTATTGATAATGCTTAAATTATAGGTTTTCAATAGTTAACCGGAATGATATATTTACTGGAAGTCAATTCTAATTCTACAATTGAATTCCAATAGATATAATATCTTCTTCCCATTCGTTAGAATAATTGATCTTACTTAGCGAAACAAAAGTACATAGAATACATACTCACTCGTATAACATTCTATATAACTGTAGCAATGCTATTTTTAGGTTAACATTTAGGCTATTAAAAAAAATTTTTAAAACATCTGCCGACCATACAGATAGAGACGTCGGCGTGAGCTAGTCAATCACAATAGAACAACGCGCTCTGTCTGTTTGTTTAACAAGTGCGGTGCTAATGTTAAAGTTTGGTGAACTCCTACGCTAGTTTACATGTGTAGAGTTCAGACTGATGAGTCAGTCGATGACCTGAATTTTTGCAGAGTGTTTGTAGTTTAACTCTTTGGGGGGAACAACTGTTGAGAATAATTCATGGTTAGTAAAGTAGATCACCATCAGCCTGAAGATGTCCGCCGCTGGACATGGCCTCCTGCAATGATTTCCAAGACTGGTTCCTATAGAAGGGTTAGGCTAGTCACAAGAGGTTGGCAGGTGGGTAGGAAACCGCAGTATTAGAGTTAAATACACAGGAGACGCTGCTGCTCAGTTCTGGTGCTTTTCTTTAGTATGTTGGATCTTTATGCATCCACATTACATTTTAAAAGACTTGAATAATGCTAAGACAAAAAATCTCATACCAATTTTGATGAGATCTGTTTTCCCACTACCAATTTTGCACCGTTCCACTAAGGTGAAATAATAATTACTCATACCTGAGATCTAGAGAGCACTTATTTCTACTCAGTAGGTTCAGATTATCTCTGTTTTCCATCAATTGTCAGTTTATACTAGATAGTTCAAACAAATCGACTTCTCCAACGTTTCTGACGTTTCTGACAGAGAAATGTATCAGCCGACTTTCCTAAACTTTGACTTGATCCCGATAGCTCACTCCACTAGCGTCCATATCTATCCATCATGAGAAATTCCTGCGTGAGGAGGCTGGTATCCGGCTCTTTGGAGATTTAACCGGCTTTTGTTGATAATTTTGTATTGCACAATTTGCACATCATTGAAATAAGAATTCAAATCAATCTAGTATAAACTTGCTGTGATGATTCGATGACATTAGTTACACAGTGTCTTCATGCGTATACTAAGAAATAAATACCTGAAATTAAGCTGAAACTATGGGGAAGCAGGTTTTGAAAATTGCTTCACGCGAACGAAGCCTGTACCTTTACTAGTGTTTGTTTTCATCACTGATAGGATCATCATCATCAGCCTGAAGGAGTCCACTGCTGGACGTATGCCTCCCTATACACATTTCCAGGAAGAACGATTGTGAGCTCTTTCAATCCACCGACTTCCTGCGATCTTAACAATGTCGCCGGCCCATCTGGTGGCTGGGCGCCCTACGTTTCGTCTTCTGGGGCTCAATTCTAGACCAGTGACTTTTTTGTCACGGTAGATATATATCACAAGAACTGTCAAATTCATTAGAGAAACTGACAGTTCTTGGTATATCTACCGTGACAAAAAAGTCACTGGTCTAGAATTGAGCCCCTGGTTCGTGGTCGCCATTCGAGAACTTTAATTCCTCAACGGTTGTCACTGATAGAATAAGTCCGGCTTTTGTGACTACGTTCCATACCGACCAACACTAGTAACTCGGGGTAGTGCTTGAGTACTAAGATACTCGAGTGGTACGTAATCGATCACAATCAGTTACCCGCGGATGAAGTAGCTAATGATGGCGAATGGCGCAAGGGCAGATTGTGATGAATACGAGCTCATTTGCTTCGGACAGCTGGCCATGGTCGATAGCCTTTGGCTTGATAGATGCTGGCCATTTTTCTGCCTGATCTATTTGACATGAGACTTAAACGATGGTAATATACCTCTTTAATGGGAGTGTGAAAGCATTTAATAATGTTAACGAAGAAAGGTACCTAGCTAGTGGCAGCTTCTTCTTCTTATCTTGTCACAAGCTTGTTGAATCAGTGTGATGAAAGGATTTTAATTGAACTTTAAAGATGCTCCTTATAGTGTCATCTCAATTGGGTAGAATAGATATGACAGTCTCTAGAGGTACATCTCTATTTTTTTTAGAACAAGCTGATGGAACAAGCAATGGCCCACCAGATGTTTGGTGGTAACCATCGTCTAGAACAAAACATTCACGTCACGCACGTCAGGAACGTGCCTTACGATGCACTGCCCTGCGTCAATCAACTTGAGACATGCAAATGTTCAGCCTAACGTGCGAGTAATTTCACCGGCACCCACACACCCTTCAAATCGAAACACAGCGATGCTGCTTCACGGCTGAAATAGGCATGGTGGAAGTACTTCCCCGGAAAAGCCACACACAAAAACCTAATTAGAAAGAAGAAAGAAAGAAACTATCATTCTGGGTTACATGGCGCGATGTGCGTGGGACACTTATTGTGTGTCACTGGTTCTTTTGAGCAAGGGACATTAAAATCACAGAAAACTAAAGTGTCTACTTTAGAGTTTTAGTACAAGTAGTGAGGTGTCATACGTCGGTTACAGAACAAACAGTTTTCTAACATAAACAAGCTAATAGCGCAAGGTGCAATATTTCAGGTGCAAATTCTGTTATTCTATGTCACGCACGAGTGTATTATATGAATAGAACTTGCACTTAAAACATTTTAGTAGAGTGAGCGAAAACCATTTGTCACCGTACCTTTACCAAAGTTTCAGTAAACAAAATGTAAAACTAGGTCCAAATGACACTTGGTGAGCGGACTGGTTTCCGCAAGAAGGCCGCAGGCGGGCCCATTTTGCGTGACGGGTGGTGGTGTTGCTGATTCAACCACCCGATTCCAAAAAGACAATAAAATGTTCTTCTTTCTTTCTATTGTAACTATGGCTTGTAGTGTCTCTGTAAGCTGTAGATCTCGCGACCACTATTATACTAGTGACCAATTAATTAATCGTATTTTGAGGAGCTGTTCTGCTCATCATGCTGACGGTACTCATCAGATCTTTGCCATATTTTTATGAGATGAACTAATTGAAAATCATAACTTAAAAATGAAGAACCGTCGAAATCGGATCTCATACGGTGGAGACCAGTAACTCCCTTTTTGCCCCAGTTAGGAGGACTTGCCCTGCAATCAAACATCTCCGAAGATAAATAATCGTAGTTCTATAAAGTCATGTAACCTTTGTGCTAAGTTTCGTCCAGATCGGTTGTATCGCATTTTTCAAGAATTTTTGGCCAATCTCAAAACTAAGACGCTGCGTTCGATAAACATTTAGTTGAAACTAACAGAAATCTTAGCTTTGTCATATCAAACTAACCCCTAAAGAAATTTCAATTATTTAGCTCTAAAATAGAGCTATCATAATCCTAAAACAATAAATCCCCATTCTACATTATTTAGTAACCCGGCTACCCAGTAAACTCATTACCAGTAACTGGGTCTTTGATTTGTAGCAGGCAGAGCCGAGTGATAAAGTAGAGAGATTGTTCTGTTCTATGTAGGTTGCTGACTGGATAAATGAAGATTTATTGGTGGTCTTTTGTCCATGCTTATTGAATAAGCCTTGCCATGCAGATTGCAATTGATCGCTTAGATGTGATCTGAGCGATCTGCGATGGCGATCAGTTTCACTGCCGCGAAAGTTTAACTGTGAAATATTTTCTTATCGTATCGTATGGTGAAAAATTTTAGGCTTCAAAGATAATAATATGTTTTTCACTGGTATGTGTAAATAGAAATAAGTGACTCAGCAGAAACAAACATGGCAAAAAAGATTCTGATTATAACATTTTGTTACTCAACTATCAATGTTTGACGAACATGGAACCATCCAAATCTGCTAACATTGCTTTTAGGTCCGATGTAACTAGGGGTACCATTATGATGATAACCTAGCTTTAAACGTTCCTCAAGTTATGAAGTGGAAGTGGAAGGAAATGACCAGGGAAGTACTCTTAATTTGCAGATTCTCGAAAAACTTATTATATTTCGTAGATGAATGTTTAAAAGTCCGAGGGTTGCACGTCAGTAATAGTGATAACGTAATGCTCTTCTAAATCAGTCGGTTCAATGGTGCCTCGGGCTATAAAAAGCCCGTAGATGCGAACAGTTGCGGTTGGGTGTGGTTAAATATAGCCGTACAGTGCAATGACCTTGAAATGTATTTTGACCACCTCCCAGAGACACATCTAACAGTCAAGGAGTCAGGAAGATCATTGGTGGTCCAGGAGCTAGGACTATATTAGTGGATGATGCAAGTAGAGCTAATGAATGAAATATATCAGAAGCTAATATCGTTACCCCGACTAAAGCTGCAACTAATCTTTGGACAAACCACGAATGGAACGGACTCACCACGCAAATCTTCCAGTACATACACTCAGTAGGCCACCAGATCTTACCAGTGTTATTATACTGTGTGTGTGTGACGTTTGGACAAACGATTTATTTATTCAACACTCACACAGACTCAAAATCAGAGCCAGAGACACAGCCAGACAGAGCTTGTGGTAGGCCAACAGTTGAGGCGAGCACTAGACTCGGTATTACTCACCGTAATTTCGTAGTCATCATCATAGTTCCGTTCCTCTATCGTCTTCGAATGAAGAATATGACATGGCTATAGGTTTCTTGCCCAACATCACAAGAGCTTCACGACTCTTATAACATCATTGATAGCTATCGTCTTCACTTAAGCAGTATGCGATTGAACTCTCATGGTTTACGGTACGGCAGTTTCAAAGAAGGTTGTATGCTTGACAGCAGTTTAGCTAGTTAGGCTAATTTTCATCAAAAATCTTCTTCCTGTCCTTATCCCACTTTATGTGGGGTAGGCACATGTTCTCTTCCATTCTCCTCTATCAGCCGTCATCTATCATAATTTTCATCAAAAATATTGAATAAAATATTTTCCGCTCTTAGTCGAAGTCCAGCATGATGCTGGACTTCGACTCGATCGAAATACACTATTATTAGGCTTTGAGCACCAGGTATCCAGTTATTTTGGTTGATGATATGACTGGGCTTAATCAGAAGTTCAACGTCAGAGTTAAAGATAGACCAATCCATCTTGAAGGCGCCAGGATATCTCAAGTCCTTAAATTCAATGATCCTAACAAGTTCTTGAGTATTCCTTCAGGAATTTAAAGCTTTTCTTGTTATAAATTCAAGTTGCGTTTCTTTCAGATTAAAAAAAATATTGCATTATTACAGACCACAGTGGAACATCTCAGCACAGGACCGCACAGAGTGGAGGGGATTAGGGGAGGCCTTTGCCCAGCAGTGGGACATAGTAGGCTCATAATAATAATAATAATAATAACATTAACTGTACCCAGGTGAGCTTAATGCTGGATATCATTTTCTACCAGCTAATCTTTGGGTAATAAGGAGATAGGTTAGGTAGTGCACATATAAGATGAAGGCTAAGTACCCAGGTGAGCCTAATGCTGGATATCATTTTCTACCAGCTAATCTTTGGGTAATAAGGAGATAGGTTAGGTAGTGCACATATAAGATGAAGGCTAAGTACCCAGGTGAGCCTAATGCTGGATATCATTTTCTACCAGCTAATCTTTGGGTAATAAGGAGATAGGTTAGGTAGTGCACATATAAGATGAAGGCTAAGTACCCAGGTGAGCCTAATGCTGGATATCATTTTCTACCAGCTAATCTTTGGGTAATAAGGAGATAGGTTAGGTAGTGCACATATAAGATGAAGGCTAAGTACCCAGGTGAGCCTAATGCTGGATATCATTTTCTACCAGCTAATCTTTGGGTAATAAGGAGATAGGTTAGGTAGTGCACATATAAGATGAAGGCTAAGTACCCAGGTGAGCCTAATGCTGGATATCATTTTCTACCAGCTAATCTTTGGGTAATAAGGAGATAGGTTAGGTAGTGCACATATAAGATGAAGGCTAAGTACCCAGGTGAGCCTAATGCTGGATATCATTTTCTACCAGCTAATCTTTGGGTAATAAGGAGATAGGTTAGGTAGTGCACATATAAGATGAAGGCTAAGTACCCAGGTGAGCCTAATGCTGGATATCATTTTCTACCAGCTAATCTTTGGGTAATAAGGAGATAGGTTAGGTAGTGCACATATAAGATGAAGGCTAAGTACCCAGGTGAGCCTAATGCTGGATATCATTTTCTACCAGCTAATCTTTGGGTAATAAGGAGATAGGTTAGGTAGTGCACATATAAGATGAAGGCTAAGTACCCAGGTGAGCCTAATGCTGGATATCATTTTCTACCAGCTAATCTTTGGGTAATAAGGAGATAGGTTAGGTAGTGCACATATAAGATGAAGGCTAAGTACCCAGGTGAGCCTAATGCTGGATATCATTTTCTACCAGCTAATCTTTGGGTAATAAGGAGATAGGTTAGGTAGTGCACATATAAGATGAAGGCTAAGTACCCAGGTGAGCCTAATGCTGGATATCATTTTCTACCAGCTAATCTTTGGGTAATAAGGAGATAGGTTAGGTAGTGCACATATAAGATGAAGGCTAAGTACCCAGGTGAGCCTAATGCTGGATATCATTTTCTACCAGCTAATCTTTGGGTAATAAGGAGATAGGTTAGGTAGTGCACATATAAGATGAAGGCTAAGTACTAAACAAAATTGAGCACAGACTTAAGTAATAAATACAACTAACACACATATGAAGTAAGTAACTTAAAAACCAGTATTTACATTACAAGGAATAATGTGTGAGTGTTCAGTAATAAATCATGCAACTGAACCCACAGACATTATCTAGTCTCATAATAATGCATAATGAACATCAAAATGGACGCATTGTTCTCATGAATACTATTAATATCACTTTTCGTATGAAATATTTCAAAACTACAGCCCTTTGAGTGGTCCGCCATTTCATTGGGAATTGGCAGTACATACCATTCACGTACCAGTTCCGACAACACAATAGAACTGGTTGCTATTCTAGTTTTAATCTAGGAGAACGCTTTTTGTGTAGTGGGTAACGGGCCTGAGCTCTGGGTTCGAATTCCGATATGTCGTTTTGCAGGTTTCAAATGATTCATTGCCATAACTTTAACAAGTTCTCTCAATCGATCTTGATTTGGTTCACTTATTCACTTCGTTTGTATTGATATATGAAAAAACTAAACATTCATTAAACTACGGGGAGATATGGCTGACCATTAAGTAGGCTGTAAAACCGACAGCCGCCTGATGAAGATTTTCTCAAATAGAGACCACAAACATCTTCTTCCTGCCCTTATCCCACTTTATGTGGGGTCGGCACATCATGTCTTCCTCCTACATTCCTCTCTATCAGCCCTCATCTCTGCATTCACTCCTCTTTTATCCATGTCATCTTTCACACAGTTCATTCATGTTTTCTTTGGTAGACCAAAGACAACCACCACAAACAATCAAAAGCCAAACGTAGGATGCCCGATGGACTGCGGAAAGTCTGTACTCTAGCCTCTTTGACTGGCCTCTAGCTCAGTTGGTAGTAGCTCTGCCTTCTGCGCCGCAGGTCGTGGGTTCGATCCCCACCGAGAACAAATATTTGTGTGGTGAACATAAATGTTTGTTCTCTGTCTGGGTGTTATATTGTATTCTAAGTATGTATTTACAAAAAAAAAAAAATGTATTCAAGTATTATATCAGCTATCCGGTTCCCATATTACAAGCTCTGCTTAGTTTGGGGCTGGGTAGTGTTGTGTGAATTGTCCAAAAAAAAAAAAAAAAAAAAAAAAAAAAAAGAAAAGTCCCGAAATCGTTTCCCTGAAGATAAATAGGGGAAGCCCCCACAGCGGACATCTCCTGACTAATGCTTATAAAGCTGAGGGTTAACCATGAGTGGAATTTGACCAAGCCAGAGAATACCAGCGCTAGGCTCAAGACAGGTGGTTTAAAATAACCTGGATGAACAACCACCACCACCACCACCACAAACCATCGAAAGCAAAATGCAGGGCGCCCGATGGACTGCAAGAAATGTGTACAAAGAAAAGCCCCGAAATCGTTTTCCGTAAAATAAATAGGGGAAGACGTCTCCAGGCTAATGATTATGAAGCTGCGGGTTAACCATGAGTGGAATTTGACTAAGCCAGAGAATACCAGCGCTAGGCTCAAGACAGGTGGTTTAAAATAACCGTTGAACCCATTAGCGTATCGAGTATATCGGCCGGCGCCCGCGCGTCGGTGAGCCGCACAAATAGATCCACTGGCTAATTTCAATGCTTTGCTTATAAAACAACAGGAAGCTCCGTTTATGTGCTGTTAGCACTAGTATCTGACATTGATAGTTTAATTCTGGGGTTTCCCCTATGTATCACTTTGGCATCTCTATCTGTTCTTATTTAAAAGCAATGCTCTTGTCGGCGTAATGTATGCATTTTTCTCCTGGTATTTCTTTTGAGGGCCACCTGAGCGAAGATCGCCGTCATGTCGTATAAGGAGGTCAAGGAATCTTTTTATAAACGGTGATCTTCGCTTTTGTTTGGCTCATGTAGCTTATCCTTAGTCATCCCCTTCCTCTCTTTCTTTCTAAATTTCCTTCGATGATATTTCTGATAAAGCTGTCATGTTCATGTCGTACAAGATGCCCAATCACCTTTCCTGTTCTGTTCTCAACAACTTCTATGAGGGCTCTTTTCTCGTCGACTCTACTTAATACTTCTACGTTTAATTAATACTTGGGCATCGCAGTCTCTAAAAAGTCAGATCATTTTTGCTAAGTTACAGCCTAAGATCAGTTCAGCGTTTTATCTCGATGTTCTTCATTGTCAGCTTAGTTTAATCTACTTCTCAATATTGCATACTAGCCTTGTGGCTTTTCAAAATGTTGTCCATGCGACTGAACGAAGCGAGGGACGCATGACCCAAGGGTTGATGGGTATCTGGCGCAGCGCATTAGCTTTGCTATTCAGCGTGACAATGCCGCCAGCGTCTTGAGGACGCTTCCGTATAGGCGCTGATTTGCATCAGTTCAGCTATCTCTAGATTGATTGTAACGGTCTGCAGGTAGCTCAACTGTTTCTTGTTTGTTTTGTAAATATGTACCTACTTGTAATTTTCTTTGTGTAAATAAAATACTTTCGGGGTTTTCCGTAGTCACCTAAAGAACTAATAAATTAATCTATCGGATGTAGGGATGTAGTTATTATTTTTATTTCGATAAAAATAATAACTGATGGTAACGATTTAATTGTTTTTCTTCTCATCTTGTAACAGGTTTTTAAATTCAGTGTGTTGAAAGGATTTTAATTGCGCCTCAAAGAGGCTCCTTTCGTGCACTTCACACATATTCGAAGTTTTTAGGTTCTACGACATTCCTCACGATGTTTTCCTTCACCGTGTCTAATTTATATCCATAAACCTTACAAGGTTAATTAAACTTGATAATTTTCAATTTATAATTATTTATACTAAATAACTCTATATCCATAAAAGTATTAAAGTTATGTGTTGTTACTCAATCGGATAGTAATGTAGCTAATGTTACCTACTGGCTAGTAGAGATTATGCAAGGCGCCTTGAGATTTTCTATTTTATAGCGCACATTCCTAGTTTAATACACTACAAGGTACAAAAATTGTGTAATAGTAATTTTCTCAAATAATGTGAGGAAATTAAAATGAAGTAGTCTTACTTGAACTTATTTTCTCACATAAAATTACGACAAACAACGAACAACACTATTTTTTCTCGCGTTGAAGTGTTTTTTTTTTCAATAAACAGCATTTAACTTTGCAAGCCAGTTCGAAATTTAAATAAAACCTTTGTTAAGTTACCTCCTTGGTTGCCATTTTTCAGATAATAGATCGTTCCATTTTTAAATTTCACGACATATAGCTAGGTATTTATGAGTTTACTATGTAGTTTATCTGGCCTCTAAACAGTACAATAATGGATTTTCATGCAACTTTTGCCTGCCGCTGCTCGCATGTATTTGGCTAGCAATTTCTATTTATCTAGAAGAAGGCTCATAATAATTGAGAAAAGATATTTCGAGAAATGTCCAAAAACCTTATCCGCTGGTCAGTTTCGTTACGTAAGCATGATAATACGACCTTGCCTCTATCGTAGAAAGTTATACATAGAAAGTTGACAGATGATACCGATAGGGCCCACGGAGGAAAGCGTATTATAATCACTATCTTGCGGTTGTGTAATACATAGGAATATGTTTTGACCATGTAAGCAAATTGACCGTAGTGATATAGGAATATGTTTTGACCATGTAAGAAAATTAGCCGTAGTAGTCTTGGCATAGAAAAGGCCCTAACATTCCTGACTGGCTTCTCAGCTCAGTTGGTAGTAGCTATGCCTTATGCTCCGTAGGTCGTGCACTCGTGCGTGGGTTCGAACTCCACCAAGAACAAATATTTCTGTGGCGAATACAGATTGTTTGTTTTCTGTATGGATGTTACACTGTATTCTAAGTATGTATTTACAAAAAAATATATACAAGTTTTATATCAGCCATCTGGTTCCCATAGTACGCTCTGCTTAATTTGCGGCTAGATAGTGTTGTGTGGATTGTCCACAATATTGACTGGCCTCTCAGCGCTCTGCCTTCTGAGCCGTAGGTCGTGGGTTCGATCCCCACCGAGAACAAATATTAGTGTGAACGCAGATGTTTGTTCTCTGTCTGGGTGTTATTCTACGTATGTATGTATTGACAAAAAAAATTACACAAATTTTATATCAGCTATCTGGTTCCCATAGTACAAGCTCTGCTTAATTTGCGGCTAGATAGTGTTGTGTGGATTGTCCACAATATTATAATCCATGGATTAAAATATTGTGGACCAGGAAATGGTCAATAGCTCTCCTATTATACCTAATACCGAAACTGTAACTACCAAGCAGTTAGCTCAATAGGGGTGACGACGATGATTAAAAAAAAACTAAAGACTGGTTTCAAGGGCTACTAGGGGTCACCGGGGTCACCAATATACGTAGTAAGGTAACGAAACGTTGCTTATTTGAATCGCTTAGCAAACCATATAACAGCAGTATTATTCCATACGAAAATGTATTCTGTCAAGACGTTTACTTCGATCAAGAGCATCATAATATTTTGATTGCGTAAGTGCTCTCGCTATCGAGTCATACCGGAATACCTACATAATTTACAATACCCCTGTTTCCAAATTAAAATGACGGTTACATGGGTTTTCCAAAATTTGTCAAAAAAAAATCAGGTGTTTAGATTTGTCAAAAAAAAAATACGAACAAGATCCAACTTAGGCTGATGCATCCTTTTTTTTCATCAGGTGTGATGGCAGTCAGATGTATCTGTAAATAAAATGTGGACAATCCCGACTAGAGTATTCTAGCCCCAAACTATGCAGAGCTTGTACGATGGGAACCACGTAGCAGATATAATACATTTTTGGTTAATACGAGTACATAACTTGGAATACAATATCCAGACCGAGAAAAAACATCTATGTTTACCACAAAATATTTGTTCTCGGTGGGGATCGAACCCACGACCTACGGCGCAGAAGGCAAGGCAAAGCTGCCGTGACGCCTGTCAAAAATAAGCCGGCGCCATCTTTCTAAAGACAAGATCTCGATTTACAAACAAAATGTACTTACAAATGCAATTCAATTATTGGAATCGGTGTCAGGTCACGTTCGAAGTGATTCGTCTTTCCGTTATGTATGACTAAAGAGTTCGACTCGGAAGCATGTTATTATGACCAACAATGATAACGGACTGATATAATCATGAAGTAATGAAAATAAATTCATGTTTTCGTAATTTTATTGCGGGATGTGCCGCGGCTCCGTTGCTGTACTTTTGTCATTCCGTCCTGAGGGCGTATTCTGAGTTTTAACACCACTAGCAGTTGGTGCCCGAACTTCGCTCGGTATTTTTTTTTTGGTAAACTGTTGTTGTGAATTATATTTAAATACGAATTTCTTACATACTGATTAAATATCAATATTTTTCGATCTTACCGACATAATAATAAACTCCACTACTCGTCAATAGATGGCGTTCTCTGTCCCACTAACTCTTGACTTAATCAACAGATGGCGCTAGGAGTTATGATTTTATGATAAAGTTGATTATTTACTTTACGATTAAAGGGTCATTTTCTAAAAATGAATCCTAGCTAAATCGTTTTATCGTCCCCGAAAACACTTAATTTCATGAAAATCGTTAACTCAGTTTCCGAGATCCTAAATATGTATATAGGGCCATTCCAGGGTGGCGGTCGGGACAGTTTTACTCCATTTTTTGTCATATTTTTACGTGTAGCTTAGTAACTATATAAGTTTTGGGTAATATAAATATACAGCAATGTAGTTTAATAGTTGTGTAAGGATATCATCCAGTAAAATGCCCACATTTTATCATTTTACTATGTTAAATCCCACCTACAAAAAGCGCGGCGGTCGGGACAGGTACGCAACCACCCTCTCCAGATTCCAGCATAAACTAGTAATGTTCAGCCCCCCTAGACGTGCTACAGCTTAACCATTTTTTTTATAGGTACCTTGATAGTTGTTCTTAAGAACGTGATTATGAAATTAGCATTTTGCTATAAGAATAGTTAGATATTTTTTTTGGAAAAGTGCGGCGGTCGGGACAAGGATTTGTTCCGGTCGGGACGAGTACCCAAAACCAGTTTTTTCATACAGTCAAATAGCTCAATTAAGGATGCATTCAACAATAACAATTAAATTATAATAAGAGATAAAGTCTAAACACACATCATACATGGTTTATCTAAGTTACACATTATATTTTTTCAAAAACGTCGGATGTTCTCATCGAATTCGTAATATATATGATATCCGCATGCATTTAGGAGAGTTTCGTTTAAAATTTTCAATATTTGGTCAATGCTAACATACGAAATATCGCGTTTGTTCTTCGTGAAAGTTTTAGCGTTTTCTCCAGAAGATCCTTTCATAAACATCACTTGTACTTCACCATCTGCTTCTCCTTGGCAGATTGCCGCGTACCTAAATTCTTTTTGAGTTTTTTTATTGTTAGTATCTATTTATCTTTACTAAAACGTATGTTCCCAATGCCAATATTTTTGCGATAAAGCTAATTTTTAGCAAGCAATTTTATATGCAAACCCAGCACCAACATAATTATATGCTTGCATAACCATAGCCGTTACAAAAAAACCCATTTTGTATGGAAGCACGTCAGTAATTTGTAAATATTTGAGTAAACGTGTCATATTCATGGATATTATTCAATATGAAGATGAACGCGCATGCCACAACAATGACAAGATGTATTTATTCATCCCTAAAACCAAGCTCCGTAACACTTAAAAATAAATTTAAAATTAATAAAATTCTACAAAGCATTAATATTGCGGTTGGGGCAAAATTTTGGTGCCCAAAAAAAAGTTTTATTTATCGCTTATTAACGCTATGCCACACTAATACATGCCCAAAAACACTCTCTAAGCATTTAAATTTTTTTAACCTCGCATTTTTAGCGCGGCGGTCGGGATCAAACTTTGATCACCCTTAAAATATTCTGGTTATCTCCTGGCTGCTCGCAAATATGCCTAAATAATAGCTACCTAGCTTCTTATTACTTCTGGAAGTTATTTTCAATGCAGGTTCAGAAGTTTTAGGCTAGAACTACTAAACGTCTATTTTTGCGTTCCGGTCGGGACTTGAGACATACCTATCTTCGAGGCGTCATAAATCGGTAATTGACTTATATATTTCTGTTTTATGTTCGCCAGGCAAAAGAATAGATCCTTCCGTAAACTTTTGCTTGCCAAAACTTTCTGTGGCACAAACAAAACGGACGTTATCAGTTATAACAATCTATTAACAAAAATCGTACCACGCGACAATAAGCGCACCTCAGTGTTTCAGTCCGAAAAAATCGTAGAAAATGGTTGTTTTTTCTAGCGGTTTTTGTCAATTCATTAAATATGGGGTTTTTACTATGCGTTCTGATTAAAATAAAGTCTATTTAGTGAAGTTTTTTTTTTTGGTCGTGGTTTCAGTTAGCCTGGAATGACCCTATACAAGATTTTCTCGTTAAAGGTATAAGATTTTGAAATGAAATTAAAAAAGTTTATTGATTAAACACAAACACAAAAAAAAACTAAAATACCCTTTGTATTTTAGTATTTTTTTTGTGTTTGTGTCCTTCAGACCCGAAACCCAAATATACAAGATTTTCTCGTTTAAAGGTACTTATAAGATTTTGAAATGAAATTAAAAAAGTTTATTGATTAAACACAAACACAAAAAAAACTAAAATACAAAGGTTTCAGACCCGGAATACAATGTAAGTAAACATATAAAAATTTCCTAGCTACTAGGTCGAATAGTCCCGCGCACCCACTCATCCACCTATCAGAGCTGCATTGGCCAGTGTTTATTCAATAGGTTTCAGCTCAGCATATGTTGAATAGGACGACAGGAAGTCGGCGTTGTCGTCAAAGTTATCGACCCCGATTTTGTATGGAGAAATATGATAAACGCTCCTGGCGGGATTACGAGAACTAATGTTTTTACGTAGCGTTCGTAAGTACACAAAAAAAAACTAAAATACAAAGGTTTCAGACCCGGAACAAATTAAATCATAAAACTTTTATTGAACTATAACTTAAACAACAAACAAAATTCATAACATTAAAAAAAAGCACGATTTGCTAAAGCAACATTAGTTCTCGCAAGCCCGACAGGGGGCGCTCATCGTTTCTCCATACAAAATCGGGGTTAAAGACTACGCTAACGTTAGATCATATTGCGATGAGCTAATGACAAAATGATGTTAAAAGTCAGAATAAGCCTACTGGGCCTTTTCGTTCTTTCAGCACTATTCCTGTTTATTTTTTCAGGATAAAAACGCATTGGCTGGTAGCTGCCAGCGGTTCGGCAAAATTTCAATCGCCTATCGATATAATTTACAAAAAAAATTGTAAAAATATAAGTATTATATCAGCTGTCTAGTTATAGCTCTGCTTATTTTGTGGTTGTCTAAATTGTATACAATATATTTTTTTTACTTATTTTATCCCACTATTGGGCAAAAGTCTCCCCCAAAGACTTATCTTTTTCTCTTTCGAGACTCTTTCGAGCCTCCTCCCACCATCTCCTCTCAAAGGTGTCGATATCGTCCCGCCAACGTTTTCTTGGGCGGCCCCAGTTTTTTTTTTAATATTCATCTAATTTATTCTCATCGTAATCATTGCTTACCGACATTTTAACTGATTATTTGCATATATTATCAAAGCATTGTGACACCTTTTCGTGTTTATTTTCCCACAAATGTTTACCGAACTAGTAGGCCCAGGGCTATTGTTTGCACTATTATCTATTGTCCTACATGTATACGATAATTTATTTGGACAATAAACTTATGTGTCATTTAATAAGTACACTAAAATAATATAAGTTGAAAAACTTAAGGAACCTATTACATGGCCAAACAGCTGAACTGAACCGATTTTGATGAAATGTCTATGGGATCAATCTGTTACCTTTCAGATAAAAAGGATTTTTTAAATCGGCTCATAAATAATGAGGTTTTGCGATAAAATAAATAAATATTGTGGGTTAGTTTATGTTCTCGTGTACAATAAACTGCTAAAACCTGTAAAACTTCATAATAACAAACAGTTGTACTTATTTATTGTTTTTTTGTTGCAGGTACGTTGACCTCCGCGATACAGAATTAGGGTGATCTCATGTAAGGACAATTAATTACTTATTTAGATAGCCACGTTTTCCATTCGCAACGTCCAATTTCGCTCATACTCGATAAAAAAATTACATGCACTAGTGGTCTAGTGGTAGCGGCCTCGCCTTACGATCCTAGCCCCTTCCCACCGGTGTGTGATATCGCGCACGGAGGCGGATCAGCTCGCACGACACACCATGGGAACGGTCTCGTGCGCCGAGGTGCGCGGTAGCACTTTCTCTGTGCGTTGCCGTGCGTCGTGCGCTGTGCGTGATGATCTGCAGAACCACGCACCGTAGGAAGGCAGCATAAAGGAACACACGCGTGTTCAAATCCGCTCGTGCACCAATAAATTTTTCTGTCGAAAATATTATGTGCACAATGCCAGTACCCTCAAACGTGTGTCGACTGCACGAAAGGAGGAGTGAAGTGCACTTGAAACACATTCACCACACTGGCACTGGTTTGAAAGATCCAAAAGAAAGAAAATACATTTATTTGACATAATAAATACATAGGTGTAGACGTTCACAACATGTAACAGTAATGAACATAATTATGCCAAATAGGCCCCGACTCAGCCTTTTGCTGCCTGACAAGGTATCATCTACCATGCCAAGCAGCGCTGGTTTTCAGGCGGAGCCTTCAAGAGGTATCCAGTGTCACGATAAGACGAAGAAGAATAGTATTCACTTTTTTGTTGGTTATATATAGTAGTATTCACTATTTCGAAAGTGTAGTAATCAGTGTCTATATTTCCGGATTGCTATGCTCAGATACTTAATCAATTTTACACTAAAGATTAAATATAATTCCATTCCAATTAATCGGAACGCTGTGTAACAATTAATGCTTAATTAAATAAATCGTGACTCGGTTAATGTTTGTTCAGTCATGCATCTAGATATGGGTTAAAGGACTGATTTGACTACACCGTACAGCCAAAGTCAAAAGCTATTCATTAAAAGTAAAATTAGCACTTTGTCTTGACCTAAATAGGAGAAGCTCTTTTTAGGGTTAAGCTCGTCTTTGTACTTGTCTTAATTTTAAGTTTTCTGAATATTGTCTATGTCTGTATGTGGAATCGTGTCTTTGGGTATAATTTAAAATTTACAGCGGAATAATGCAGTAATCCCTCATCAATATACTTTTCAAGCAGTTTTCAACCCGTTACAACCCTTTTTAATATCCTGGGCTTAGGATACTTATTTATTTATTTTATTTTTAGCCTGCGTCGTCCCACTGCAGGGCAAAGGCCTTCTTCCACACCTCTCGATCTTTGGCTACAATGCGCCAGTCGTTCATATGACAATCGAGATCGTCCCGCCATCTTCTCCGGGGTCTTCCTCTACGACGCCGACCTTGTGGGACCCAATCGGTTAATATTTTGGCCCAAAGAATGTCCGGCATACGAGCCTCATGCCCTAGGATACTTATTAAGGATTTTAAAAAGGGCCTTAGAAAGGTCTCAGGCTCTTGACTATCTGGGTACCAAATTTCATTTAAATCTGTTAAGTAGTTTTAGCGTGAAAGCGCGACAGGCAGACAGACCTTCGCATTTATAATATTAGTAAGGATTTCTAAAATGTATTTTAACTAGTCAAGAACTAACTAGTTTATAGGTACGTATATTACATTATTATTTAAATTTCAAATATGTAGTTGCGTGTTTGATCACATCAAAGGAATGTAAAACAACCTTCCCAAGAAACTCCATAACTTGATTGAGAAATGAAAAGCTTGTAAAATCACGTTTCTCAGATTTGATTTAGATTATTCCGTAGGAAATGGCATCAAATCACGGTCAGTTTTAATTTATGCGATCCAGTTCTACGGAACCCAAACTAGTTTATACTTTATGATTTGAACATCCTATCTGCCTATGTACTGTTAGGAAATAATGAGTTTTTGACACAGTAAGGGGCGATTTCACTTATTACTAAGCGACCGATCTAATATTTCACAGCTGTTTTTTCTGTTAAGTTCTGTTTAACAAATTCTACATGTAGTAGGCAGCAAATATTGCACATCGGCTAATTTCGGCTAGAGCATAGTGTGCGTTAGAAAGAGATAGCGATGAAAGCAGAAAAGCCAATGTGCAATACTTATTGCCTACAACCGGACAACATTTGAGATAGTTAAACATCCGTCAAATATTTGGTGGATTAGTAATCCGTGAAATCGGTCCTAAGTCCTAAGTCAAGGTTTAGCGTTATGGCCGGAATTGTACAACATAAATTAGTATTTTTAATTACTTACACGGTTGTTTTAATGTTTTGTGAATGAGTAATGTGTCACCACAGTTCTCTGTAAATGTCATTACGGTTTCTGATTATCTCATAATATGTTATGTGTCTACCTTATTTAGAGAATACAAAGTCAGCCGCCATACTAAAAAAATATATTACAGCAACATTTATGATTAAATCAGTGTGTTCCTAGTCATATACTCGTGCAGACATAATGTCCAGCATAAATATATTATACAATTTCGATTCTTCCACGGGACTCTAAAAATGTTGACGTTGACTGAACACGTGACGTCAACGCGCGTTGTGATTGGCCCCGACTAGGCGCGGCAAGCGAAAGTACAAACGAGCCAGAGGTAGCCAACTAGCCAACCATTGTCCGGTGTCACGGTGGGTGCTACCCAGCATCTGTGACGTGAATTTGATATGGTATTGTTGTCAGAGGTCATGTGGTTACAAAAGTACCGAATTATTTCAGTTATGGAAGTTTTTGCTAGTGAGGAAATGGATAGGGTGACTTTAGCTGTTTGCTTAGCTCTTGCGTATTATCTGGCTCGGTGAACACGCTTTACAAGAGGAATTCAGTAAATATAAGATTAACTTGAAGTTTCCGATAGCATTGTTGAACGTTATCATGAGCTGCAAATATTAGTTACGACTCTGGGTGTCTCTGACTCTCTCTATCTCTGTGGAAGTTAGGTGAATGTTAGTGCCAGTTTCATGCGACTGCGCTTCTAAAGACCATCTATAATTTAACAGCTGGACCACTTCTGACAGTACCTTATTGCATTCGATAGTATAGTTAGTTCGTACAATACAAGTGTGTCCACCAGGTCTGTCAGGGGTGCTTCTGCCCTCTTTCGGCACCATACCGAACGCACAGTCATTACGACCTACTGTTATGGCGAAAACTCTTCAGTGATTATAGCTACAACTCTGTTCTACTTTATTACACGGCAAACAATACAACTACGCATTACGACGCCATCTTCCTCTTCTTTTTTCTACCCTAGGGATGTGTCCCGTTGCTTGATCCGATTAGGGATGTCCTATCCTTAAAACCGGTTAACACTACACACCTAAATAATAAAACGTCTCTTTTATTCCCAGATTTCCCATTTTACACGCGCCTAGAATAACACTTTGTTTCATCATTGTCACCACCAAAGTTTAAATTTCCACTCCCATTTTAGTTTCGGAAGACCTCAAGTCTGTAAAGTAAAAAATATTATTATTATCTGCAACAAATATTGCACATCGGCTAATTTCGGCTTCATAGGGCGTAGTGTGCGTCAGAAAGAGACAGCGCTCTATACAAAGCCGAAAAACTGATAAGCAATATTTATTGCCTACAACCGTATGTGACTGTTGGATGTTCATTTATTTTTTACTTACTTTAGTTATAGGTTTATTACCGCGATTCCTGACAGCAATAAAGTAATAACAAAAAAACTGTTTCAATTTTAGATAGCACAGCGTCGTAACGACCATTTATATCGGAATACAGAGCTTTTAAGCCCCTAACAAGCTTCCGGCTTGCTAACTAGCGTTTACAGGTAGTTTAAGTCAATAATAAGTCGCAATGAACACTATAAACGACATCGCCTTTGGCTCTTAAAGTGCCACTATTTCTGCTACAGCTATTTTTAAAACTTATTTTATCATTACATACTCGTAATTGTGATTGGCTTCTCAGCTCAATAGGCATACCACAAGCTCTGTTCCGCTCTGTCTCTGGCTCTGGTTTTAAGTTTATGTGAGTGTTGACTAAATAAATCCTACGACGAAACGTCAAAGACACCAGTATTGTACGCTGGTGAGCACTCAGACAGACTCAAAACCAGAGCCAGACAGAGCTTGTGGTAGGTCTCCAGTTGGTAGCATCTCTACCTACTGCGCTGTAAGTCGTGGATTTGATCCCCACCGAGAACAAATATTTGTGTGGTGAACGCAGATTTTTGTTCTCTGTCATATTGTATAGCTGTAGGCAACATATTATATTGCACATTGGCAAATTTCGGCTTCATAGGGCGTAGTGTGCTTCAAAAAGAGATGTTTTTTTACAAAGCCGAAAATCAGATTTGTAATATTTATTGCCTCCATCTGTACTCAATATAAAAAAAATCCGTACGTAGTGATAAATTCGTACTAAAAGTATGCAGTCCTTATCGCAGCAGACAAATAAGTAACTACAAGGGTGAAAGGTGTATTGACCACTGTTACAAATTGTAATTGCGCAACACTGACATTTCGCCCCCGGCTCCGCTCGCATTTCCATTAGCGATCTGATAACCTTTCGGACCGTGCCTTGTCCTAGGAATAGAAAATTATGATTTATGCGTTATCTGTTTACATGTTCTGCAGTAATTTTCCTGATCACAGTAAAATAAACAGTACTGGCTTGTACGTTTTATGGGTTATAAAATGTCACGTTTTTACGATATAAATATAGTAGTGTGTTATTTTTGTCGTTTATTTTGTAAGGCTTGACTATTTTTTATATTTTTCAGGTTTTTCTGACGCCTTAAACCTTTTGAGAATGCTTAGGTATTAATATGCCTTAAAACAATTTTAAAATTAAATTATAAACCTGCATAAAGGCCTGCGCACACCTAGTTCGCTGGCGGTAGCGATCAGTGAAACGCTGTCAGATTTGAGATTTGACAGCGATATTTGACAGCGTTTCACTGATCGCTACCGCCAGCGAACTAGGTGTGCGCAGGCCTTAAGTCCACTGCTGGACCTCATCAGGCTATAAAATCTACAACACCTATAAGTTGGATGTTTTCAAGCAAGAGTGAATAGCTATATTTTATGTAAGCGTACTTGACCATCGACTGCAGCAGGTGAGATTGCGGGCAAACGCAAGCCTAAATTGTAAAACAAAGCCTGAAAGGACTAGTACTAAAAATAGGCTTCCGGTTATGCTATATGAATACCATTGCACTCGTATACATTATTTGGAACGTACTGTACCTAATTTAAGGAGGCAGGCGTTGGTAGCTGCGATACAGTCTAACGACTAATCCAGTAATCTTCGTTCCTAATTGTGTACCAATGTAAATCTGTTCCCAAATAAACTTTATTATATGATAATCATTGTAAAGATTGTGATGGAAGATTGGATGGGGACCGGAATATGGCCACTGCTGGACATAGGCCTTCCCTATAATGGGAGTGTGTCGTAGTCACCACGGACGGCCACCACAGCCGTGTTATACTTGTACTCAGGACATGCAGCGCTGAGCCCTAATCACCTCTTATGCTTCGGCTACATTAGCGGGCGAAGATTCGTGTCGCGTTGGCGCGACAAAAACATCGTGTTCGGGTATAGGCGATGTTCTTGTCTACATTAAGGCGGGCGAAGATTCGTGTCGAGTTGACGCGATGCATCGTGCTGGATTGTGTTTTAATCGATTTCTTAATTTTATTGAGATGGGCTCTGTAGTATGCCATCATCATCATCATCATCATCATCATCATCATCATCCACAGACCGACTTCACCCACTGCTGGGTATAGGCCTCCCTTAATTTGTGCCAACTACCTCGAACCTGTGCCAGTCTAAACCATTGCCGCCAATGAATCTTTTTTCTTCTTTATTTCTTCTACTGTGGTAGGCCAACTGAGCATATTTTTAATTCGAATCCACGCATCATGTACCAAGTGTTTCTTTTTATGGTTGGGGTCACTAGGTTTCTATATAATACTCTCAGTTTCATAAAATTGAATGAATTCTAACACTTTTTCGTTACTCCACTCCATAGTGTAAAAAATTAAATGCACGTCCGTCTCGGTTCAAAGTCTGGATGACACTGAAATGACGTAGATGTAGCCACCTAAGCGAATATTGTCGCGACAAATCCCTTTGATTCGCGCCAGTTTACCGACAGCTCCCCGATACTACATCGTCTTCGTCCGAATACTACGCGAAGACACGATGTACCCGGCCACATTCATCGCGTTAACACGAATATTCGCCTTAGCCCGCTAGTGTAGCCCTAGCATTAGAGAGACAAGTCTTGGAACTAATTTATTGCTAATTAAATTATACAATGAATTGATGTGACCGTGAAAGCGTTATTTATGGTATCTTGTCGAAAACGTCTGCATCTCCGGCTTTTGAAGACGTCCGGTCAAACCGGTCAGTTTCCGGCCTATTGTTTTGGACAACACTATCTCTATCATGTATCTACTATTCACTTTCTAATACATACAGATAGTATCCTTTGTAGTTCTCTAGACTGAGACGATTTGAATCATCACACCTTATTCAACAACGATGGACGAAGATGAATAGCCTCTCAGCTCAGTTGGTAGTAGCTCTGCCTTCTGCTTCGTAGGTCGGTTTCGATCCCCACCGAGTTTATTTGTGTGGTGAATGCAGATGTTCGTTCTATGTCTGGGTGTTATATTATATTCTAAGTATGTATATTTACAAAAAAAAATGTAAGAATTATATCAGCTTTCTGGTTCCCGTAGTACAAGCTCTGCATAGTTTGGGGCTGAATAGTGTTGTGTGTATTGTTTACAATATTTTTTTTTTGGTACATTCGCTTCACGATGCTGTGTAGGTCGTGGTTTCCCTGATGCCTAGCGCACATCAAGGCGATGGCGATCAGTATAACGCTGTCATATTTGACGTCGTTTCACTGATCGCCGCCGCAGAACGCTTAGATGTGCGCAAGGGTTGATATACCTACTGTTACAATATTCTGTTGGTGGTGGATGGCCGATGGCGCTATGCAATATTGCACAATGCAAACTAATCACCTCTGACAAATTAATAACTTTATTTTAATTAACGAAGCGATTAATTTAAATCGGTTGACCTCTCCGATAAAATGTGGCTTATTGAATTTCCTAAGACATTTGAATTAATTTGTATCCACTCTTGATTTAAAACATTAATTTCGATAACATAGTCTTTCCTTGATTAATTGGATTCTTAATAAATAAATCGTAGTAGAAAATATATTATGAAATTGTGAATTTCTGTTTTGTCTGACTGAAGCGATAGAAATGCCGGTTCGTTCTCCGCGTCAAGTGAGTTTATGCCATAGGTTAGCTTTTTTTTTTTTGTGCTCTCTTGGATTCAACGTCCTTCCGCCAAGTCCTCTAACCATAGGTCGTAGTCCTTTAACCAAAAAAACTACGAAAACAAATTTAAAGGAAAAATAAAAAGCGGTAGGAACCGAGCCGTAGTTTGTTGCCTGTTCTTCTAGGCTTGGTCGCGTGGACCTGGCACCTAGACCTAGCTTTAAGACGTTTCAAAGTGATTCTTGAAATCCAACTAAATAAATACTACATTTGATTTAGATTTTTTGCCTTTTTCTATCGTGAAGCAGCATTGCTGTGTTTTGGTTTAAAGAGTGTGGTTGCCGGTGAAATTACTGACACGTGAGGCTGAACATCTGTATGCCTCAAGTTGACGCAAGGCAGTGGATCGTAAGGCACGTTCCTGACGTGTGTGGACCTACGAGGCAATACTTTGTTATAGGCGATGGTTACCACTTAATCAGGTGGGCTTTAAGCTTGTGTTTTTCGACCATAATCGCTATATAGCGAATATAGTCTGACAAAACATGGTGACCCAGCACAACATAACGGGCACCTTCCGACTTTCAACACAGGAAGTATCATTAAGATTGTTGACTCGACATATGCTACCAAGTTACGGTGTACCTTTGTGTTATTGTGGATTATTGGGTCAGAACAATCCTGCCAGAAAGAAAAAATATAGCTGACCCCGAACGTAAGGCAAAGTCAAAGATGTCTTTATTCACTAGTAACACAAGGATCACTTTGAAACGTCTTAAAGCTAGGTGAGTCTAGGTGCCAGTTGCCGTAATTTTTTTTAATAATAATAATTATTGTAGAATATGAACATTAATAATCCTCCAGAGAAACAGCGAGCATAGCTCATAGCCTCTTCATAGAGAGATATAACTGGGGGTCTAGTGGTAGCGGCCCAGCATTCCGATCCTATGGTCGTGGGTTCAAATCAAGTCGTGCACCAAGGAGTTTTTCTGTCCGAAAGTTTTATGTACACTATACCAGTACTCTCAAACGGTGAAGGAACACATTGCGAGGAAGTAGAACCTACAAAAAGTGAAAAACATGTGTCAAGTGTCACGCAAAAAGGGCCCGCCAGTGTACTTGTTCGCAAAAACAAATGCGGTTCAAAGAATTTGCTTCGAAAGAGAAAAAACCTAATCATAACCACGCAGTTTGCCCAAGCAAAGCCGTCTGCAACCGCGAGTAACACGATTATAATTAACCGAGTATTCAAATTCGTCGATTAATTAGACATGATGGGAAGTTTCTTCATGTTAGCATGAATGGCAATCCGATATCTTGTTGAGTAAGGTGTTTGGACCCTGTTAATACTAGGGGTTACACATATACGCATGGAGCCGCACTTTGACTTGCTGCCTGAAAGCAGATGGCCTGTTTTAAGGCCGCCCATTGTAGGTATTGCTGTGACTGTTTATTAAGAAGCTAAAAACATGAAAAATTAAATATTGTGGACAATCTATACAACACTATCTCCAAATTAAGCAGAGCTTGTACTACAGGAACCAGATAGCTGATATACGTTTTTTTTTGTAAATAAACATACTTGGAATACATAATAACACCCAGACAGAGAAAAAACATCTGCGTTCACCACACAAATATTTGTTCCCGGTGGGGATCGAACCTACGACCTACGGCGCAGAAGGCAGAGCTACTACCGACTGAGCTGAAAGGCCAGTCAAAAACTGTATGCTACTTATCTATTGTGTCATGGACTCATGGGTATTCTATAAAGTAATGGGTACCATCACCTTTTATTGCCTTGAATACAAATAAAAAGGAAAAAAACACTGAAAACTAAAAACGCTTTTATGCGGGCACATGGAGTCTTCTTCTTGTTGTGACATGGCAAATTCCTCCGTGTTGCAATAGGATGTCGGAATTGTCGCGTTGCTTATCCTTGTTTTTGATCAATTAATATTATTTTCGCAATATTCTTTGTAAATATTTATCAAACGGCTTAACCGAATGCTTAGCGGATGATCTTGGTTCTATGTATCAGCTTATTTGTTTTGATGAAGTAAGAAGGAGTAGAGTTTAACCATAGTCTCAATGCTCAATATTTTCCACCCGCCAGATGGACCGACGGCGTTGTTAAGATCACGGGAAGTCGGTAGATGGAAAGGGCTCAAAATTGTTCTTCCTGGAAATGTGTGGGGGTGTCTATGTCCTATGAACTTCTTCAGAACTTCTTGATGATGATGATGATGATGATGATAACTAGTCTTATTATAAAGTCCTGTTCCGAAAGAATTATCTATCTATCTTTTGCTATAACGCTTGAAATGCTCATGGTGTTATATGACATTAAGTTCTAGAGGGGAGTCTCCCCCCCTTCCCACCGGTGTGTGATATCGCGCAAGGAGGCGGATCAGCTCACACGACACATTGGGAAAGGTCCCGTGCGCCGAGGTGCGCGGTAGCACAGGAGCCCATAATGTGTGCGTTGCCGTGCGTCGTCGTCCGCTGTGCGTGATGATCTGCAGAACTACGCACCGTAGGAAGGCAGCATAATAATGATGTGTGCAACTGCCCATATTGACTAAAAGTGGAAACTTTACTTGACCTCCTTATAATAATCAAATTCATACAAATGACATTACAGCTTCGAGGAATGCGTATGAATATATTATAGTTATCTCCGCGTAAGACTAGAAGCCTTCTCCGGTTATGAAACCTTCATTCTTGCATGCATGATCGGTTGTGCAAGATATAGTAGCAGAGCTCTGTGTGTGTCTCGTCCGGGGAAGTAGTACCACCAGCCCTATTCCTGCCGTGAAGCAGCATTGCCGTGTTTCGGTTTGAAGGGTGTGGGTGCCGGTCTGTATGCCTCAAGTTGATGGACGCAGGGCAGTGCATCGTAGAGCACGTTCCTGACGTGCGTGACCTACATGGATGTCGTAAAATCCTTCGAAGATTTCTAAAGGGGGATTCAAATCTTGTAAATTTCAATATTGCATGCCTAAAGCCAGGCCTCAGGCTCAGGCTCAGGCCAGCTATCGGAGGTGCCCCGAACATTGGCGAAGGCAAGCAAGCTAACCCATGTAATGGGCCCGCCGGTCTATAACCGATTGCCTTCGACAGTCACGGAGGCCCCCAATCTTGGCATTTTCAAGTCCAGGTTGAAACGCTGGCTAATCGAGCAGACCTTCTACACTTTCAATGAACTCACGAGCCAAAAATCGTATAAGACAGGGCTACCTGCCGTAGGTAGAAATGCCAGTAGGTAGGTTAGGTAGTAGGTACCTTACCTATCTAGTGATGTTTTTATATTTTTTATGTTTATATTTTTGTTAATATAATAGAATAATGATATTTGTTACCTGACCTGTGCAAAATATGCATAAATAAATGACTATCTGACTATCTGACTATCTGACTATCTAAACATAAGCAGAATACGTTGAATGTCATCCATTATAATTAAACATCTTTTCTACATGTATTGCAGCCAACAAATATACTTTGACTAAAAAATCAAAAGAATTCAGTTGAATCACGAAATCATTTTGTAATTAAGGCTGCGATATTTGACAGCGATACCTGTACCGATGTCAAATACCGCGTCTTATCGCCTAGATGTGACCGTACCTTAACGACATGGTTCTTATAAGGCTTATAAAATGCATAAGTAAGTTGCTGTCTTCTTACAATCGCAAACGATTACTATAGGAGCTCCCGTTGCTTCATTGCATTAAATTCCGTTATAATATGTATTACTTTGTCATCTTAGATAATATTATGTTTTCATACAGATTGTGAAGTGCCTGATTATACTGTGACCTGGATTTTATCTAGTGTATGAGTGAAATACCTAGTCATACAGTAACATACTGTATGACTAGGTATTTCACTCATACACACCCCAAACTAAACTTATGTCGACATTATCGTAGCCCGGGATCCCCCACCAGATTTTTTTATTGCTTATTCTTACTGAAGCTTTGAGAGTAGCTTCGGTTGGAGTTTGTGTGCACCTTGTTGATGGAACAAGCATTGACGTCAGGAGCGTGTCCTGTGATGCACTGCCCTAAGTATTTTGTATTTATTTATTTCTCTCACTAAGACTAAGGACAAGGATAAAATTAGATCTAGAACATTAAATCTTATCAGAGTCCATCAACTTGAATGAATCAATCTTTCTTTTTGCAAAACAATGAACACGACATGATAAACGTAAGCTTAAGTGTGTGTGTGTGTTTTGAGGATATTCATCACTCCGGGGTCAGGGGTTTAAAGTATTTGGTATTCGGAGTGAGACAGAGGTCTAACACGGAGACTGTTTGTATCTCGTGTTGCATAGAAATACTTTGCATCTAAATTCTGTGAGGTCGGCGTTGGTATGCGAGCTGTTTGCCTCATCAAGGACTGCCCGCAGTGTGGTTTGGCATTGCACACGTTTTAGAGTTTTAGAATGAGGCCAAGTTGTAAGATGATCAACCCGAGATATGAAACTTACAAAATCATGGTAATAATCCGTGAAAATTATAATCAAAGATGATTTCAAGACTGCGCCGTAGGTCTTGGGTTTGATCCCCACCGAGCACAAATATTTGTGAGGTGAATGCAGATGTTTGTTCTATTTCTGGGTGTTATGTTGTATTCTAGGTAAGTAAATTTATTTACAAAAATTTGAATATCTGGTTTCATAGTACAAGCTTTGCTTCTAAATTAAGGCTTCTTTCGTGCACTTAACGCATGTTTTCCAACTCTTGACTAATACTTTTAGATATCTTAAAGCTGATGATGATATTTTTTTTAAAGGCATTTGTATGACAAGAATCACTTTGAAACGTCTTAAAGCTAGGTGAGTCTAGGTGCCAGTTCCACGCGAACAAGCCTAGAAAAACAGTAGGTCTTGATAACTAATTCAGTTACTTTATTGAAGTGAAAACTTCTTTAGCGGCGTTGAGCACTTTTTCTGTAATGGGTATAAAATCTTAAACTCGCGTCAGCGCGTCAGGACACGTGACCTGATCGAAAAAGCGTAAGACGGATGGAGAGTAGACAGCTATCCCCTCTCTACGGCGCGGCGAAAATGTATGCCTGGGCCTACTGTTTCGTTTAGGCAGCGCAGGGCGCTTGCGCGAATGTTCGTGTATGTTACAGCGTGCCAAATAACAAACAAGCCCCCCCTAACCATTCCAAAATATCAAACATGCTCAACGTTAATAATCAAGTTTTCACTTCTGCCGGCACTCCCGGAGTGCAACCCGTATTTTTATCTTATATATCAAGTCAAAACCTAACACCGAGTAAATACAACTGTTACAATAATAAAATTGTACATTATGATTATTATTTTATATCTCCAGATTGGATCATTACTGTCCAATAATCTTTACTATTTAATAACGTCATACAGATCTGCATTCAAATATCATTTACCGCTGTTATTAGTATTATGGTTGGTAGTAGTTTACCTATTTTAGGTCTTGTTAGGGTTTGTTGCCTGTTCTTAGGCTTGGTCGCGTGGAACTGGCACCACGACTGACATAGCTTTGAAACGTTTCTAAGTGATCCTTGCGACGTTATTAAATAATGATTTTTCTTAATTAATTTTATGAATTCGATATTATTTTCATTAAATAGTGTCTTTTTCTACAGTGTCTTTGAAAAAGTAAAAACTATTGTAGTAGACAACCACCCATATAATAGTAACAGACATCTTTGTGTATTTTATTGGCATCTTGCGGCTTCGATGCCACTGCGTTATTTGTGATATCATTATTTGCGTTTATTGCGTCTCTGAATCTTAGTCTTAATTCTTTGGACCTAGTTTTCCTAGATGCATTAATATAATAAATCATTTATGATCAGACAATAAAATTATACACAGGTAAGCTATGCTGCTGAGAACATGTGGTCTTCCGATGAAATTCTGCGTTTCTTTAAGAATTTTCGTTCTTCACGTCCCTCATTGTTTGTCAGTCAGCTGACAAATAGTTTACCGCCCATTATACCTAGATATCTTATGTCCACTCCTGCTTCTCAGTCACCCACTGTACCACAGAGATCCTCATATATTTGTCTGCAATTCGTCAACAGCGCATGCATGTAAATATCACTTCGGCTTGCAAACTTAACCTCTCTTCTCGCATGTCCGACCCCTGTGATATTTCATAGACATGTGGGTGTAGATACATGCTAATGGATACGGAATCCCACGCGATGTTCCAACTAGGATAATGTGGTCTTCTAGTTAGATATTCGTTGCCGGATCTAAAACAACAGATTCAATTACTTTGCCATTGCATGGTTCAGCCATGGCATAGTTGATAAATAAACTTGCTTCTTCAAGGCCATGGTTTTCGTAGTTTGTTAGTAGTATTACCCAAATCTACCACCACCACCAGTTGCCCCAGACGCTATATAAATAGTCTACAATAGATGCAAAAGCCTGTTTACTTTATTGTTGTACCAAAGCTAACCGAACCGAGTGGGAATCCGAATCAGTGAAAATTTTTCGTTAATTCACCACTTTTGGCATTATCCATCCATAGCTTCATATGAAAGTCTCTCTCTCTCTCATCTGTTTTACATTCTTTATTATTCAAAATTATTTACGCATTTAAATGAACATGCAAAAGAAAATTCCGCAGAACAAAACTCCAAATTTTATTTCAACTTTCAACGGAGGCAATAAAATAATTTTATTGCCTGCCTTTACAAAGCAATAAGTATAATAATTACCATTATTATGGTTTCCCATAATGCTGTGTCAACATAAAATGCGGTGTGAATAAATCTTGACGAAGGTTCTTTATGAAGCTCCACAAATTCAGAATGTTGGGATCTGAAGCGGAAACCTCCTTTTGTGGGTCAGGCAGGAGTTATGATCTTAGAAAGCTGCTGGTGACGTAGTTCCAATTTGAAAACAATACCAAGTAGGTAAATTATCTTGAAATCACTAAATGCCTCATTTTCGAGGAGGTTTCCCATAGTCGCCATGCTCGATTAGCAATCGGATTGGTGTTTGTTATGCACTAATGATGCTGCTGCCCGTTCCTTAGTAGTCGTGACACCCATGCTAATAAATCATCTTCAGCATCTCCTAAATCAGAGGATGTTGAAGGTGATATTTCTATGACAAATCTATGCGGATTCAGCATCAACCTAGGTATGTTTGTTATAACGACTATGCCGCTGTTTAAGAAACCGGTGCCTTAGATGATCAGCTTTCGCGAAACCCCCGTTATTGTTCCCTCTCAAAATTGCACCAATAAGGCGAACCAGTGATTCATAAACTCGCTGTTTTGTGTTTACTTTAGAGTACGTAGCAGTATTGGACAACTGGACGATAAAACACAAAATCTCATAATTGTTACTGTTACCCGGTTTTGGGAGTAGGACATCCCTACTGAGATGGACGACGGGACACATCACTGTTCGGGGATAGAAAGATGGCTTCGTAATGCGTAGATTATTGTTAACCGTGTTCTAATAGAGATGAACAGAGTTCTAGATGAATTCAATGGATAGTTTTCGTTTTAATAGTACCTACAACTTGTTTGTATCAAAAGTGTTCAGACTTCTAAGATGGAGGAACTATGTAAAAGATGACACGGATAAGGATAAGAAAATAGTGAATACAGAAACAACGGCTGACAGAGAGGAATTAAAGAGGAGAACATGTTATGCCGACCCTACAGAAAGTGGGATAAGAGCAGGAAGATAGCCACATAAAAGGAATAAGGGCAGGTACCTTACGTAGTAGTTCCAAGCTGCGTTCTGTTAGTTACGATCTAATATAGACGTTGTGTGCAACAGCCGATACTGTCGCTAGAAGATAATGAATTTGCATCGCAGCAAAAAATCGCGCCGTGTAACCACTGCAAACCAATTTCAGTGTTTCTAATTCAAACAGCTTGTTAGGTAATAGCTTGTATAACCATAAAATAATCATAAATCGATAAGATTCCGTAGATTCGAATAAAAAATCTGTAGATGCAAATAAAAACCGGTGATGCGTCACGAAACAGACAAATAGCTAAATGGCAGGGTTTTGTAGTTTATGGTCATGCTCTGTTAACGCTCCATAGTCTATGGTCAAATATGGCGGACGAAGGTCGACGAACTCTTTGGGAGGCGAAAACTAACATTCACTATGGCTATTTTAACGTCATTAACTGGATCAAATTGCTTGCAATTAGACTGTTGGATTTTGAAATTCTAGTAAAGATACGGAATCTAGGCGATCAGCTACGATAAGTGACAGCGATACCTGTATCGCTGTCACTTATCGCGTTTATGCTTCTGGCTGTGGAGAAACCACAAGAAATAAATTGACATTGTCATGTTATTTTGTAAGAAATGTGTACTATGACATACTGGATGCTCTGATTAAATAAATAAATGCTGTTATATATTGTACAAGATGTTTTTATAGATCTAGACTAAAAGGTAAGGTAGTCTGATTCAAGCCCAAGAGCTTAGATACCACTTTCAGTAAGTATCCAGTAAGATGAATGTAGCAAAGATGGAGTAACTGGTGTAAGTGAATGATAACAATATTACCCTACGTGATGTCATTTCAACATAATCCTTACGGTTCTTGGGCCTGAGGCCAGGTTTTCTCAAGATACGAAAACCGTCATTTTACGTAAGCATCCGGAGACACTCCCATGTTACTATTTTGAAAACAGGAAAATTACCTTGATTATAGTGAAAATAATGACACAGAAATGGGTGCTGGAGTAGTTACAAACACATGAGATTTAACACTTTTATGTATTAGATTGTTGAACGCAGTACAATGTCAATTGAGCACGTCCTCAATAAAAATACTCTTTGTGGATGCAATTGATTGTTAAAAATAAATAATAGCAATTTAGCAAACCATCAATTACTCCCCAAAATAAAAAATGTAACAATCAGTCATAGTCAGTATTTCCGGAACGCTATAATTTGGGAATTTTCAAGACAAGAGTGAACAGGTGGATTATGGCTAAGCATGCTCCATCTTAGGCTGCATCCTCACTTTCCATCAGGTGTGATGGCAGCCAAATGCTTAGCTATCTATTATAAAAAAAAAAGTAGGACTCCCCCCATCTGCAGTAAAAGTAAAATTATTCATTTGATCTCAAGAATCTCTTTGAAATTACTTAGAGTCTAGGTGCCAGTTCCACGCGAGCCTAGAAGAACAAGCAATAAGTGTGTTCCGTTAGATGAAGGTACTGGTATCCTAAGATGCCCTGACTAGAGATTATGATCTCGAAGGGATAGAGAACGAGAATACAAACAAGGCCAGCATTTTGCCATTTCAAGCGGGTTTCGTCACAGTTCGTACCCTGAATACTAATAAACAATTGAATATTGCATTAAATGTTCCCAAGTGACGTGTTGTTATGCAATTTACGAAATTCACTGAGAATGTGAAATAAGACAAGCTGATGACAATCCAAACTGATAAAAACTGTGTACGTTTGTTCGTAATGAACGTCATCAACTAGGTAAATCTAGGCGCCCGTTCCACGCGAAGTTCAGAAGAGGTAAGAATCTTACTAGAAACATAAGGTTCTTAGTAGTCCATTAGAATCCGAAGGTAATACAGGAACGAATTCAGCTGATGAATGTTATGCAAGAAAGTTAATTTGTAGGTTAAATGCCATTCATTTACCAAAAGGCAATCTACAACTACAAAGTATTTGCATTACCATTACTACGGTAGCATGTAACGGAGGTATTTTTTATAAGATTAAATTTTGTACTCACAGGCACAATGCATCATGATTATAGGCTGTCAGGCGTTGTAAATTAAACCAGATATCTAACACTACTGCTGAAGGTGCTACCACAGCATTCTGAACCCTATGCAAAGGTAATAAGCTATTAGATGAAGCGCCATCATTAGGTTAAGCCAAATTGGATTTGAATGATTCTAATGTATTGGTCGGATTTAACAGGTTTTCGAAATTGAAGCTGCTACTGTTGAATTTAATGTGGTGTTGCAAGTTACGGTGAAGGGAATAACAAATGTTGACAGGTGTATAATTAATACGCAAGTAGTAAAATGAAATATACTGATAAATTTTCGAGTAAACTGTGATCCGTTTGAAATTTATCACCAATTTCTAGCTTGATCGTTAATTATCCCACAAAGTATTTTAATTGCTTAACTTCTGATTATTTGTGTATTTCTATAATTATTTCATCCAGATACCATACGAGCCACTGCGTTTCCCTCGAAAGCCTCCTGCAAACCTTCACATATGGTAGCACTTGAAGTATCTATCATACCATCTACCTTTACTATCAGCCATCCATCCGCCCTTTTCGTGTACCTATTTGAAATGTGTCTGTCGTACCTATATATCGAAAAAAAAAGCTGTTGCCGGTCGGCGCATGGTCAGAATGATTTATTCGCTCAATAGTGTTCTTATTTATCGTATAGTCGGTCTGCATTCTAATTTATTTGTTAGTCATGTAACTATTGACTACTGATCTTAAATTTACTTGTAAGACTGCCATTTTAAGGTGTAAAAGAGCTATTTCCTATTGCTACAAATGTTTTATTCATGCTTTTTATTAAGTCGGTCCCGTTGGCTATTTTAATCAGTCAAAGTCGTACGTAATACAGATTGTTCACTGGCTAAAACAGTTCCTTAGTCATAATTCTTACATTAGCATTCATATACCACACTATCTCAACATTAACTACAGATTTACATCGGGAGCACAAAAGTATCAATTATGTACATTCATGCTCTAATTATACTAATTGCATCAATTATACAATTTCGGTGAGAGGCGAATTCACTGTTGTGTAGCTATCTAATAGTTGCCGCTCAATAACTGTAAATTACTCTGCATGCCGATGTAATAGCATAGGACCTGCGGTATGACCCTGCGGAACTCCCAAGCGAAAACAGAAAGCACGCGATCGGAGTTGGTATCGCAATAAAGAACAAACCCTACTATTACTATGACATAGGCGAACTCACGTTTAGAACATAGAAAGATACTTATCGGTTTAAAAATTTCACCACAACACGTGCATTGCCCGCGATCCCGGAACTTTCTCCTATCATATCATAAATATTTAAAAATAAACACCAAAGTAAAAGTTCATAATTGTCCACAGTAATATGCCAATCTGGACGGCATAGGCGCGGCACGGATTTTAAATATATGATTATTCGAAGTATATTTGCACTGTTTTGGCCATAAGATTATTATACGCTGCACAAAGTACTGCAATTCAAGACGTTCTGATTTTTTAAAGGAGTTCTTGAACTCGATAAAATCAGCCTACATTGTGCGGATCAAAATATTTGCATGTTTTTACAACCGTATTAAATTTCAAAAACAATGTTCGGACCACTTCAATCCGAGGGCCCCAAAATCCATCCATCAAAACACTCGACCCAAAAAGTGGTTCTACAAAACCAGAACCGGCTACACATACCTCGGCCCATAGGAGCAACAGCCGGCATGTGGCCTACACTATAACCCAAGGTCGTTCTTGTACCGCTTTACAATCTTATTCCTCTCTTTTTTGTATTACCTTTCTTCCTTCCAGCATTATTAATGTCGTAACCACCGTCTCCTGCAAGTTAAACTTTATTGTCATCAGCATTGAGTTTACATTATGCGGTTGTATTGTACGGATCTGCTCGGAATTCCAAAGGTCGCGCGGGCCATGTGTTGTGTTCGTTTTTGCGAACGCTTTTTTCGGCCGAATGATAGGTTCATCTCGTCTCGTATTCCTGGAAGCGAATCTGGTTTCTGCCTCGATTGTTATCACCGTCTTCAATTTATCCCGTTAACGATTATTCAATCACGGCGTTACTTGCTTCATTGAGTTTGCCATCTGGTGGTGGGTCTAATTTCGCCATAAGATATTGCAGTTACCGGATAAGAGGACATATGCCTGCCGTTTACGGTGGTTCTAATGCGACGTGTTCATTCGGTTTGGTAAGTCGAGGCACGGCTGGAATGTGGACAAGCGCTTTATTTGGCACGTTTTTTAGGTCGTCTAGAGCAGCCACTGGACATGGTTTTACTAAGTTTTTAAGTTTACCGTTATCGCTCATTGTTGTGGTATTCTGTTAAGCTTAAAAACTGTTATTACTAAAACTTTTATTAGCTTTTTATATGCCTATTTGATTCATTCTGCTTATTTTATGTTATATCAGGAATCTAAAGGTATGTGTCGTTATTTCCAATTGTCAAATCATAGATTGTAATGCTAATGTACCTTTCGAAATCCAGTATTGTATTCACGAGAGTATTTATGGACTTTTCCACGTTTTATAACTACAAGCCACGAGATAAAATTTACGATTCCGTATCATAACGTAACCACATACTTTTACACTTCAGCCATACATATAAACGCAATTTAAATTTAATCATTGCTTAAGGTTAGCCCTGTCACTGTTTGTCATTACCCTGTAGTAAGAGATGGCAATAGTTTAGGCACTGTTTATCTTTTGACATATTTTTATTGGTGTTTACTCCATTTTATAATATTTCCGACTTTTACGTTAGATTTAAAGACGCTTAGACGCTAGAAGGTTTTATGTCCAGGACGTCCATCTTTTAAATAAAAGTTAATTATTAAAGTTGTTCTGTAGTGCAATGTCTCTCTCTCTCTCTCTCGGTCAACTTTACCAGTAAGATGAATACTTCAATATAAATAAAAATACTTACATAGAATACAATATATAACCTAGACAGATAACAAACATGTGCGTTCACCACACAATAAATATTTCGGTCCTTGGTGGGGATTGAACCCATGACCTATGGCACAGAAGGCAGAGCTACTACTAACTGAGCTGAGAGGCCAGTCAAGATAGCTAGCTTGCTCATAATCAAAAGTTATAATCGACTTGATATCTAATGAATACTAATTCTTTGTTCTAAGATTGTATTTAAATATGAAATGATACGCGTGGGCTTTACGTGCGCAGTTAAATTCTTTGGTTATCGTAAATTATAATGAACCTTACAAGTTACGGTCTGTTTCCATCCCACTGGTGGGCAAAGGTCTTGTGGAGTCAATAATCTTGATAATTAAATGCTTAGTCACGTCATTTCTGAATCATTTCTTACTTTTCTTTTATTATTGTCGTTCATTTCTAAAATTATATTGTTTTTGAGTAGATTGGTAGTGTCAAAGTCATTTGCAAGTTTCGTAAACTCATTAAGATTTGAATATTTTTGTAATTATATTTTAACGTGTGGTGTATAATTTAAAACTACATATACATATTCATAGCAAATAAGTAAGACCGGCTTTAGAAGTGGTTTATGTGGTCCATAGACATATTTAATTTTTTTTAGTCATAATTAAGTGATTTAAAATATGCAACTTTTGGTAACACCGAATACTTCTCTGTTCTCTGTTCCGTCTCTGTCCTCTTTCTAATCTGTTACCGTCATGGATGAATAGTTTTAAGATAACTTAAGAATAACAATAGCACTTTTTATTTGAAAATGAATCCCTATTGCCCTTGTTCACGCCATGAAGAGTGAACAGCTGGACCGATTTGGCTGAAAATTGGCGGTAGCTTAGAATCTGGAGACGGGCATAGGACTTTTTATCCCGAAAAAGTAACGAAATCGGAGCGAGTGAAGCCGCGGGCAGCCGCTAGTAATTAAATAAAATCTGTACACAAAAAACGTTATATTCTAGAAGTTGCCACACTTCACATCAGGTGCATGGGCCACACCGACTCTTGGCGAAGTTTGTCGATCTTTATCGAAGAGGTGTTGGTGACGGTGAAATGAGTTCATTGTTTTATTCCCACCTCAAAAAATGCTCAAACCAAGTTTTCCTTTCAAAAAACTGCCCGAGGTCCCAGGGTCCTTTGTTAGTCGCCGTGTTACTATGAATATATCCAAAAGTAGAGAGGTACGAGCGTCAAAAAGCCGTCGTGTGCCTGACTATTCATAATGATTGTGAATATTCTAGGTATAATTAAAATTCCAACCGAATGCAACAGATTTAAAATGCATAAATCTGAATAATGAATAGCGTTGACATTTAAGGAATGTGCAGGAAGGCTGGAGGTCGACCACTGACATTCACGCCTCAACGATCATGTGAATGTAGACATATGCATAACAATTTATGATGGACCACATTCATGAAAATTTTCCGGGGCCTGACTTTTACTCATCATCGTCATCATCAGCCTGAAAAATTCACTGCTACATAGGCCACACATTTCCAGGAAGATCTTAACAATGTCTTCGGTCCATCTGGTGGGTAGGCGCCCTACGTTTTTCGTCTTCCGGTTCCTGGTCGCCAATAGAGAACCTTTATTCCCCAACGGTTGTCGGTTCTTCGATCTATATGATGAGCGATGTTAGCGAGTGCTACAAGTCTTCGTCATCAGCCAGAAGAAGACCATTGCTGTTCTATAAATTTTCAAGAAGGAGAGAATTGAGCCTCCCCATCCAACAATAATTTATCTTGAATACACAGTACGCGCACCAGATCTATATCCAGACTTATCCACAACACAACAGTTTGACATTTCTCCGCACATAACATACGCAATCGTTTCTATTGCCTAAAGTCAAAGGGTCAAAGACTCGCTTTACTTTTATGAACAAAAAAAATGTTTTCGAAGATTTTTATGATGTCTCAAAAGTTACGTGCGGGATTTGAACCCGCGACCTTCATCTTGGTACGGGGCTTACTATAAAAATCAATGTAATGAACATTATAACATTATTGAAGTGAAAACTTCTTTAGCGGCGTTGAGCACTTTCTGAATGGGGATAAAATCTTAAACTCGCGTCAGGATCACGTGACCCTGATCGAAAAAGCGTAGGACGGATTTTTTGCAGAAATGTACCCTAAGACTACAACGTAGAGTTCATAATAAAAATCGAAAAAGCGACGCTACAGATACGCTAGTAGTTACTATGACACGGTAACGTCACAGAATAGATAATAGTTAGTAGCAAGCATACCAAGGCGTTTTTCGTGACTGTAGTAGGTATAGGTACATACCTATTATAGATTTTATGAACTAGCGGCCGCCCGCGGCAGGTAGTAGTGGTCATTGGTACATGATTTTATAGATCTACTGTATTTATTTTTCGAGTGGAGCATTGCGGCGAGCGAAGCGAGCCGTGCTGTGACCCCCCCTAAGCCCCCCAGAACCCCCTCCTCCGAAACGAGCCGCCACGCGATCACGGGGAACAGCGTGGCGAGTGAAGCGAGCCGTGCTGTTACCCCCCTAAGCCCCCCAGAACCCCCTCTTCCTGAACCCGGGGGGAGCGTCGCGGCGAGCGAAGCGAGCCGCCACGCGACCACGGGGAACAGCGCGGCGAGCGAAGCGAGCCGTGCTGTGACCCCCCTTAGCCCCCCAGAACCCCCTCCTCCTATGTCTGCCGTTTTACTTCATTTAGGACCTACTTGTAGGTCGCGCGACAAGGTCCCTTCTAGCGGTTCCGACCCGTTGAGGATTTGGCTTTACGTAAAATTTAGGGTTCCGTATAGGGTTTTGATTGGGGTTATACTATATTGAGGAATTTGATTAAATGGTCGACTTTTAGGGTTCCTTAGGACTTTTATTGGAGTTTCAACTACACTTAGAAGCTTGATAATGTTAAAATTTTTAGGGTTCCTTAGGACTTTGATTGGGGTTTTACTACATTGAGGAATTTGATTAAGTGGTCAACTTTTAGGGTTCCTTAGGCTTTGATTGGAGTTTCAACTACACTTAGGAGCTTGATAATGTTAACATTTTTAGGGTTCCTTAGGACTTTGATTGGAATTTCAACTACACTTAGGAGCTTGATAATGCTAAAATTTTTAGGGTTCCTTAGGACTTTGATTGGGGTTTTACTACATTGAGGAACTTGATAAAATAAACAACTTTTAGGGTTCCTTAGGCCTTTAATTGGACTTTCAACTACACTTAGGACCTTGATTATGTAAACAATTTTAGGGTTCCTTAGCACTTTGATTGGAATTTCAACTACACTTAGATAGATAGATAGATAGATAACACTTTATTGTACACCACAAGAATAGGAACATACACATAGCGAAAAACTAAAACTATAGCGAAGCACAATGGGCGGTCTTATCGCTATGAGCGATCTCTTCCAGACAACCTTTGGATGGACAGGATTTGAATAACGAGAAGGCGGTGCCATAAGGGCTTCTACACTATATATTATTATGAGAAATTATGATATATTTATGTAGGAACTATAGAAACATTACATATTATACCTATACATATACATACACAATACATATACCTATAGTTTATAAACATGAATACATAGATAGCAACAATAATATAAACATACATAATTATACTGATAACATAGATAAATCATAATGAACCTCCTAATTCAACTGTATAGTGGCTGTGCAAAAGCTTTTTGAAGATGGGAAGGGATTTCGCTTTTCGAATATCAACAGGAAGAGAGTTCCAAAGGCGGGTAGCTTGTACAGTGAAAGAGTGCTTATAGAAAGAAGAAGAGTGGACAGGAGTACTAAGTTGTAGGGTTTCAGAAGATCGTAAGGTACGAGAGTTGGCGAGATGTAGGTATTCAAAGCGTTCTTTTAGATAAGGCGGGGTGGAGGGATTAAATAAGATACTGTACAAGAGGGAAAGGTGATGAGTATTCCTGCGAAAACGAATAGGCAACCACTTAAGCTTATTACGAAAATCGGAAACATGGTCATATTTGCGTAAGCCAAATATGAACCTAATGGAGAAGTTTTGGAGGCGCTCAAGCTTATCCAGTTGCGCTTCAGTGAGATCAGGATAGCAGGCGTCGGCATAATCAATGATTGGAAGCAAAAGAGATTGCGCAAGCGTAACTTTAGTGGATGTCGGTAAAAAGTTTTTTAACCTTCCCAGTGAAGCAGCTGACGCAAACATTTTCCTGCTCAGTTCAGCTAGATGCGGCTCCCATGACATGTTTTTGTCCAAAATAACTCCCAAGTTCTTGACTGAGTCACTATAAGGAATGGGAATGTTGTCAAAAACTACTTGCGCAAGAGTGGACCAGTTTATTCGGGAGATCATCCGGGAACTGCCTAAAATAATGACTTGGGTTTTTTTAGGATTCACAGAAAGCCCAAAATCTTTGCTCCATGTGAGAATACGCATTAGGTCACTATTGGTGTTAGAGATCGCCTCACTCAAGTCATTAACTGAAGCCTGAGTGTAGATCTGGAGATCATCTGCATAAAGGTGGTAGGAGGAAGTTAACTTTTGGGAAATAGAATTTATAAAAATTGCAAAGAGAAGAGGAGATAAGACGCCGCCCTGAGGCACTCCGGCAGTGAGATCGCTCCATGATGAAAATGTATCATCAATTCGGATGCGTTGCTGGCGTCCAAACAGGTAACTATGAAACCAGTCAATAGCCGTTGGAGATACGTTAAGAGAGCGAAGTACACCCAGAAGAATATCAAAGTCCACGTTGTTAAAAGCGTTACTAAAGTCAAGCAAAGTCAACACAGTTACATGCCCGTTGTCCATACCCAGACGAATATCATCGGTGATCTTAGTCAGAGCCGAAGTAGTGCTATGACCACGACGAAACCCGGATTGTAAAGGATTGATGAGGGAATGTATGCTTAGGAATGTACTGAGTTGGTCGTGAACCAGTCGTTCTAGTACTTTGGATAGGAAAGGAAGGATAGATATGGGGCGATACTCAGAGAAAGTAGAAGGATTAGCCTTTTTAGGTAGAGGAATGATCTGAGCATTTTTCCAGATATCAGGGAAGGTTCTAGTGGAAATTGAGAAATTAAGGATATGGGATAGGACAGGGATGATTTCATCGAGTATGGGCACTAACATATTGCGACTAATGTTGTCATTGCCGACTGCGTTGGATGAGATGGATGTTATACTTCTCTTAACGTCACAAGCTGAAAATTGACTAAAAATAAAAGGTGAGAAATCTGGGGGTGGTATAGCTGAAAGATTTTGAATAGTATTAAGCTTAGTTAGTCCATTGATATTGGAAGAAGAGGAGAAATGCTTATTTAATAAGTCGAAATTTAGGTCTTTGGGAATAGATTCTAGTCTGGATTTACCAACCCCCAATGTTCTTAAGAATTTCCAAACTTTCGCAGGGTCATTACATTCTACTGATTTATGAATAAAACGGCGTTGAGCGTCCCTACACACCTTATTGCAGTGATTTCTTCGCTTCAGATATTTGGAATAGTTCTCATCAGATGGATTGCACTTATATTTGAATTTGGCAAGATTTTTTATATGCATGACCGCCTTAATTTCTGGTGTCAGCCAAGGAGCCGGAAGATGTTTGATTTTGATCATCTTATATGGGGCATGCTTGTCATAGAGCTTAGTCAGAGCCGCATTAAACAGAGAGATTTTCTCATTTATGGTGTTAGCTTCGGCAACCTCGGACCAGTCCAAATTAGAAGCATCCTCACGTAGACGCTCTGGATTTATCCCGCTGAAATTTCGCTGTAAGATAGTTTTAGGTTTGGCTTTTGGAGGACGTATTTTATATGAAAGAAAAAGAAGGTCATGATAGGAAAATGCGTCCGCCGGATATTGGCCATGAAGAGAGACATTGTTAGGAGAAGAGACTAGGATTAGGTCTAGGAGAGACGGAGTACAATTAGGAAAATGGTGCGTGGCATTAAGGGGGAGAATAGTTAAATTGCAAGAATTGACAAGTGTTTCAAGCTTATTTGAGCGGTAATCATGTTTGACAAGACATGTGTTAAAATCGCCTAAGATGATGGTATGGTTGAAAGAGGGAGAAATATCGATAAGAAGTTGCTCGAAGGATGAGAAGAAGTTAATACCAGAGGAAGGGCAGTAGTAGACTCCGAGAAGTACCTTGGTGTGTGAGAGTGCGACTTCAATAAAGAGATGTTCACCTTCGCTGGACGGAGGTGGTTGTGGAGATATGCTAACCACAGAGTATGGTATGTGTGAACGGAGATAGATAGCAACACCTCCACCAACTCTTCCGATGCGATCATTTCGGATAAGTACGAATCCCGGCAGTGAGTATGATGTTGAAGGTAGACAAGGTTTTAACCACGTCTCGGAGACAAAAACGGCATGAATATTTTTGATATCAAACGACGCCAGCATGTCAGGATAGTGGGCAGGAATACTCTGAGCATTTATGTGGACTACGTTAAAGTTTTTGGGGACTACAGAAAATTGAGATTCTAGTGACTCAGATAATGTAGGAATACTACTAAAGCTATCACCAGAGGAAGAACAAGATTCAAAAAGCTCTATATCACTATCCATAACGCTCATTATAATAATATAAAAATAATATAATAATAATTATAATATAATATATTACAATATACTAAATAGAAGTACCTACTTAATAATATAGTATAATATAGTACTTAGTAATAATATCCAAGTAAACCTACTCAATAGTTTACTTAGCTGGTAAGAGGTTTACCCACAAACGCAAGTATCCATCTGCCAGCAGTGTTGGTAAGACAAAACAGTAAGCAAGTACATACCCATCAAAAAAAATAATTGTGGCATGTACCTACATACGTACATAAAAAGAAACTAACTTTAATATTAACAACAGCAACGTACATACATCCTAAAAAGGTAGGTGGCACACAAAGAAGTCGCATGTTACTTAGCACACTTGACGGGTTATTTCTATTTCACAAACACAAACACATTGATAGGGAGTAACGAGAATGACTTTTTTCAATTTGATTCGGACTTTAAAAAAGTAGGATAACGAGAATGGCATTATAAAATAGCTTACAGCGGATCATTCATTCGTTCAAATCAGTCAATGTCACAATGATGTCACAGTACAGTTCGGAAAAAAAACAAAAAAATAGGAATAAATAACAAAACATTATGGAGGGTTGCATGTGCAGTGCATACACACATTTGTGACTGGTTCAGGACTAGAACACAGTCTAAATATGAACAGAAAAAGTACCTACCTACACTGAAAGGCCACTAACTCAATGCATCACTTTTTGGTCGCGGCGGCCGCGCGCCTCGTCTTTGGCACCACCACTGCCGCCGCCGCCTCCCTGACTACAGCTAGCAGCTTCGGGGAAGCCGCTGGTAGTCCACTGGAGGTCGATGCTGCCGCAGGGGTCGTAGACGCTGGTTGAGGGGTTCCCGCGAGCTTGTTGAGGTCGCCCATCCAATTTACGCGCTGCCTACTGCCGTCAGGCATAGCGACGAACACATTTCCTCCCAGTGTCCAGCTCCTCTCAATACCAAAGCGTTGTCTCGCAGCCAGGAATACTTCGTGACGAGACTTTGTGAGAAATTCCGATAGTGTAATGCCAGAGGCCTTAAGGTTCGTCTTGGCATACCAAACTTTGTCCCGAAGCTCAACATCATGCAACTTGAAGAGGATTGGTCGCGGCTTATTGGACGAGGCACGGCCCATTCTGTGGCATCGGCTGATATCCGCCTTGGTGAAATTTGGCATCTTCAACTTACTTGCAACTGTACTGGCCAGCAGCGAAACAGTGTCTTCCTTTTGGTCTTCAGGGACTCCATGCAGTAGAAGAATTTTCCTCCTCCCTCGCATCTCAAGGTGATCAATGGAGCGAGCATTTACCTCGATTTGGTCTTGAAGCGCTCGCAAGGCAGTCAGAGTAAAAGCCTTGAAGCTTGCAAACTCTGCACTCAGGGAAGAGACGTTTGGCGCCTGATTGAGGTTCTTCTTGAGCTCTTCTTCGAAATACTCCATTCTCTGGGTGAAGTTAAGCATCATCTGATGGGCCGAGGAGTGGGACTCGATGTGATCCATTATTGTGAATACAAAAAGTGAGGTTATACAGTGATGAAGTTTTGTGTTAATACAGGAAATAACACTTTTTGGCAGAGGATATATATCAACAGTGCATGTGAAACATAAAAAACTTATGTAAGTTCACTCAGACTTATTAATTTAAATAAATAAAAAATTTTACGAAATTGTAGATGTGTCTGACTAGACTACCCGCCGCCGAAAAAAAACTTAGGAGCTTGATAATGCTAAAATTTTTAGGGTTCCTTAGGACTTTGATTGGGGTTTTACTACATTGAGGAACTTGATAAAATAAACAACTTTTAGGGTTCCTACGTTAATAATCAAGTTTTCACTTCTGCCGGCACTCCCGGAGTGCAACCCGTATTTTTTTTTTTGGTTAATCTATTGGGTCCCACTGCTGGGCAAATGTCTCCCCCACCTTTCACTCATCCCGGTCTCCGGCGATCTCACACCTTTTCGGTTAACGTTGAGATCGTCCCGCCGAAAAATCAGTAATATTTTTTTTATCGTAACATGCAGCATGCAGCTGCTAGGATAAGCTTTTCAAAGCTCATAAATTCCGAGCCAAGCGGGGTCGAGCGGCTAGTCCTATAAAGCTTTTACCGACATTGTTATTACAATCAGATAACCAATGAATAAAAGAATCGTTCATTGTCATACAAATTTTACAAGCTACTGTTTTGTTCTTTACCCGACAACTGCAAATTAGAACTCTATGGCTTTAGTAATAAGGACGTTTAATCCCATTGTTGACGCGCCAATTCCGTTATCTGTGCGCGTAGAAAGTGTCCCGTTGTCGGGTGACCATGACTTGGGTCTAACTAGGACATTCTTGATAAGGGTCAACAATGTAATGCAGTAAAGCTGTTTTTACGGTGTTGTTTGTAACTGATTTGTGGAGATTTATAAATATGTATGTGTTAAAAAAAAATATGATCTGCGCTAATACTAGAAAGAGGAAAGCTTAGAAATTTGTATGTAACAAATAAACAAAAAACTAATAATTTAACTAAAGAATTCATAATTTCAAAAACTATTTCACCATTATAATACTTTATCCAGATTCCCAGAATCTAAGGCTATATTCATTTCTAGAACAAATTAGTGATCCCTACCAAAATGTCGAAGAAATTTGCATAAAATGCTATAACTTTTTTCTGAATAACACCCGTGCGAATTTTGAGCGATTTACTAGTAGAAAATATATATTTCCATCGATGGTATTACATTATTTCTTAAGTCAATAATTTTAAAATATTAAGAAGTCGAGTAGTTCAACCTTGACATTAATTTTTCTCGCATCACCATTTTATTTAACAACTTAGCACTTCTACACATTCGAAATATCAAGCATATCTTCTGTATGATTCATTTAAAAGTTATAAATGGACACGAAATTGCGCATTAAAATTACCATAGAGCAAAATAGTTTTAGTCCCATTTGCAGAACAAATGCCGTGAACTTATGACTATAATCTGAAGTACAATGTTTAAGGGGATAGTTAAGAATTCACGGCCTTTCCTAGAAAATTAAGGCCCGTTAGGTTTATGTTTAATAAACTTAACAATGAAACCAGAGACTGTAATGAAATACTAACTTCATTCCTCTGTAATAGAATTCAAGGAGAGAGTAAGCATAAGTAGGTAAACTGGATAATGGATTTAAATGCAATTTCTGAAATTAGTTTGGTCTCAATTGAAATTGCAATAATAGCTTCTCAATTAAATAACATAATTTTATAGCATGAGCAGTTCATTTATTTGTTGAGTTCTCTTATTATTATAATTTTATACATATAGCATGCTAATATTCTTACTTCGAAGTTCTATAACGAAAAAATCAATCTCTGACAACAAAAGACTGATTTTTAGCACTTTCCTCTTCATCATTTTGTCGTAGGTAGTTTCACACTTAAAATCCTTTCACCACACTTGGTTTGAAAGAATCAGTGACACGATAGAAAGGAGAAGTTACTTTCAATAAATATATCCTCAAATTTCATAAGTTCAGTCACATTGTCTTCAACAATGCAGCCATTTCTCTGGTGCGCGTGAGCACCGATAGTGTTAAACGTGAACCCATCGACTGCGCTTTGTCACTCCGTAATGTAGGCTATCATCATCATCATCTCAGCCTAGCATCACCCACTACGGTACGGTATACGATACGCCTCTGATCCAGGTGTTTCCTGCGACCTTTACGATGTCTTCAATCGCGCTTTTGAACGGCCTAGATGTACGCTCTATGAAATTAAAATTACTGTGCTGAAAATAAATCTAATTTCTTATTACATGACATATTATATAAAGATTTTTAAAGTCTTTTTGATTTCCTTAAGTGTAGTAAACACTATAAAATCAATAAACATATTATATAAAGTTCATAAACATATGTTAAACATATATTTTGTGTCAGATGAACACCAAGTGACTTCAAACATAGTTGGAGTGAAATGTGTACATGACACTATAGTTTCTTCCTTGTTATGGCTTTGTATTATACGGTTTACCATGTCGCATGAATGGGCAATTGATCACTGCAAGTTTAAACTGGGTCTCTGATCGTAGATACGTATGTAGGACATGGGGTGTTGAATTTTCGATGATGGCTGATGATAGAAAGGTGATAAATATTTTGTAGTAAATTTATAAGTAAAAGAAAGCAGCTGTAACAAAATATAATCAATCGTCATTCATACATTGAATTACCTTCTTGGAAGACAATGATGATATCGAATTATTAATGAATATTGTTAAGAAATACATATTTTTGAAGTTATGGTAATGTGTGGAAATATTTAGGGAGGTATGTAGTGTAGGGTACCTAGCCTAAATATCTACTTATTATAATCCAATTTTGTATTGTTTATTGAAGGCACATTTTGTCCTAATTGGATAAGGCTTGTAACGACCTTTAAATAAACTGAATCATAAAAATACATATGGCTGTAGAAGAAATTGTTTATTCTGTGTATCGTTAAAATCCGTTTAAATTAGGCCACACCTAGGTCGCTGGCGATGGCGAACAGTGAAATGCTATCAAATTTGACAGCGTTTCATTGATCGCCATCGCCGGAGACCTAGGTGTGCGCAGGCCTTTACAGCTTGACGTAAAACAAAATGACAGCGATAAAAGTCATTAAAACAAATGTGACAGAAAAAACACGTAAAAATGATATAAAAAATAAAATAGTGTTGTGCAAAATACAACTGGTTATCGATTAAGAAATGATGTTTGATCTGAGTCGCGACGGGAAGCGGAGTGAAGTGAAGGCAGACGAAGGCGAGGCAGTGTCGACCGCGGTCTCTGTCCGAGCAGACGTGCGTTGCAACCACGGCTATTCCTGAATACCCGAGCGATTGTAAACTTTATTATAATAGTGTTATTGTTCGAAATCGCGCGTTCTGTGCTCAGGTAATTAGTAGATCCCATTGTTATGTCCATGCGAAAATTAGCTACCTCAAGCACCATTACGAAAAAGTTGTTTTTGTGTTGACTACCTACTTTAACTGCAATTGTGTTTCGCGTTTTACGACGAATTAGTTACACAAGCTTTGTAATACAGGCTTTATCAAACCTTTATCTATTTGATAAAACATTTTCTTTATTCGCAACCAAGTGAAATGCAAGGTTATCTCCATCTAACGCAATATTCGAGCTACCTGAGTCTTGTTTGAGAGATAGTGAAAAAAAGATCATCCGAGCCTATAATTTACTGAGATAAACCAGCTTTACCTGCTGTCGAGAATTCAAGATTCGAGACTTTGAATCAGATGCGTTTGATAATTTCGGCGTTGTAGTGTTTATTACTTTAGAATTTGATAAAGCCTCTGATGTTTCATCAGATATCAATGCTTTTGAACCCTTTGCAAAATCGCAGGTTGTCATTCATTCTTTTCATGTATTTTTTCTTGTTCTCCAGGTAAATGGGACACGAAAATGGACCGCGCCTCTAGTGAAGTTATAGTGTTGTGTTAGTGTACCGCCTGGTTATGATGTGAGACAGTGGATGTGACGAAATGCCCTCAGACAGTGGTTCGGCGTGGTCGCCGCCGGCGTCCAACAGCGAGAGGAGGTTGAGCAACTCGTCAGATGGCAGCGCCGGAAGCGGATACTCTAAAGCTGTAAGTAGTTTTGCCAAACTTGAGACTAGCGTGATGAGCCACGCTACACAAATACTTTTAAAAAGAAGCAATAGAGTTAATAGACGATGTTTTATGTTCTATATGTCCGTAACTTTTCAGAGACTGTTTTGTTTATAGACGGCCGACTGATATTACTAAAACATGAGCGAAATAGGACTCAACCTTGTATATGCCCACTAAATTTAAATTCAAGCAAGCAAGACTCAGTGTCATGGGAATGTTTTTTCTTTGAAAGACAGATGCATTATTAAAACGCCATAACATGACTAACGAAGTGTATAATTTAGTTGATGACAAACTAGATACACAATTCCAAGAATAAGATTAATAGACTAACATTAAAGCATGCGGAAATCAAATACAATAAAACAATGCGACATTTAATCAAACAGAACAATTAAGTGCCTATTTAGCTGACGTGTCTAATATCGACGTTAATAAATGAGATACAACGAGCATGAAAAATTTACAACAGCTGTAGGAGAGAATTGATAAATCTTTAACACTACTTTGTAGTGAGAAGAACTAGATTGTAAGGTATTTGAGAAGGTTCATATCAAATTTTAAAGACATAGTTCTAAAGCTATATTGGAGGCGAAGCTCGAAGATCCTCCTTCCTCCTCTCTCCTCCTTGCGTTTCCTTTGATTAGGTGCACAGTTAAACGGTCATGCGCAAAATAGCGTGTAAAAACAATCTTTAACACTCGCATCGATTATCGACGGTCCTGTGCAGTTAAACCAATATTTAATTTGAAAATAAACTTAAATCGAAAATGTAAGCGCCCAGTCAGGCGTTAAGAGAATGCTTTCACTTTCCAGTTAGCACTCCATAACTTTCGTAGTTTTGTTATACTGTATTGAAACTCTATATAATTTAATTTCCTAAACTATGTTGTATTATGAAGCTATTTTCCAGTCTCTTTTGTGGTTGTTAAATTACCTTGAAAAACATTCGGTCAAATAACAAGTTATGAAACTGTTGCAACCTTATGAGTTATTCAGTTTTTTCAAGAATTGATGTAGTTTTGCAATTCTATTAGTCATGGATTCTGAATTGTTAAATTTTTAAGGTCACTACGACTTGTTTTCCATTCATGTATATTTTTTCCAGATTTCGAATGCATTTATAACAAGTTCAAAGATAAATTACCAAACTCGTGTTTAAAACCACCTAAAGTAGCTATATATTCGCATTAACAGACTATTTAAAATGACAAGTGACCTTATCGGCCAATTTGTTTATCGTAAATGCTAACAGTGCTCGTAGATCTAAAATATTAGGTGAATTGGTCTGGCTATCTGATATGAATAATTCAAGCTCCTGATAACTGTTAGTTGATGAGTCAAATCCGAATTGGAATCGAAGACTAAAATACTAAGCAGGTGCAATTTATGACAAACATCTTGAGTTTGGGAAAAAGCACATCATTGCGGTGGTAGCTCTTTCCAACTGTTTACCTTCACTTTGACCTTTCCAAGAAGACAACAAAGTGTTCAAATCCGGCTCAATACTGATTCCGGCTTTTGCGGGTACTTGCATCGCATACCATTAGACTAGCCGCCCAAAAAACATCTAATTGACAAAAAACGGCTTCACAAATGCTTCAAACCTTGTGCCTAGTCTTGTGACATTAACCGCTATTCAGTACTTTGTGTCCTTCCACTATATCATAGGTATACATATCTGACGGTAAATAAATAAATCGTCAAGACTTAATGTGGGACTGGCAACGGTGGCACGAATTCGTGAAGAGTGGTGAGATTGGGAGAGGCTTTTGTCCAACAATGGGATGATGCGGGCTGATAGTAATAACTAATTTAGTACTTAAAACTTTAAAAAGAAAAAGACTACAGTCCGGAAGCCAAGAAGCATCAAGACTTAGCTCTCTAATTTTAATCGAGAACTCCTTTTATCCTTCCTTATGAACTCCTGTTTATCAAGACTACTGCAGAACACTTAATTGCCGGCAATATCGTTGCCCAGTAGCAAGTAATGGCGGATGCTACCAATCAATCACAATTAGCATATCCCTCACTTCTCACGGTGCAAGTGAAGTCACAGAATATTGGTAGTATGATGTGACTCACTTCTAAGTCTAACCTTGCAGGTATAATTTCTTCCGAATGCAGGTCATGATGGTCTTATTCCTGTACAGTACTGGTATTATTAACATTTGTATTTAGGTAAAAAACAGGAGAGGCTTCATAATCATTCTTCCTGGAAATGTATAACCTATATCCAGCAGTGGACTAAGAGTAAATTATAAATGATTATTGTGGTTTTAATGAAAAAGACGCATTGACGCAGAGTTTGACATTTTAGTTTTTAAGTAAAAATGCTAAGTTTATTGAAAAATCTTGATAATTTTTGAAACATTCATGGTTTTTAACACAATTTTTATGAAACAACGGGATATTTACAATGATTAAATTTTTGAGTTGACTTCCGATATTTCGGCACAGTTGCATGCACCATGATCACGGTTGAACTGTCAACTCAAAGATGTAATCATGGTAAGTATCCCGTTGTTTCATAAAAATAATCTTGATAATGTCCTAAATATTCACAAATTCGTGTCGCCCTATGAATGTGAGGTCAGCAAGTACAGATTTGGTTCCCTTTCGCTACAAAAATTACGAGGACAGTATGGAAATAAAAAAACTCTATAAAAATCCAGTTTGAATTTGGTATAAAAATGGAGATTTTTCGAATGAATCTTAAAAAAAGCCGTTTACAAAAAGTATTTCGTATTGCAATTCTGTATTTTGTTCTTTTACATGCAATTTTTAGTGATGAATTGCTTTATAGTGATAAGACCGCCCATTGTACTAGTATCGGATAGTACATTATGTGTTTAATTCTCTTTTTGTTAGTTTCTAAGGCACACTAAAGAATTTTCTATCTATCTAATGATTATGAGTGATTTAATTAAATTGTATTTAAATAATCAAACAAGTGGCATTCAAATATTAGATCTTGAATTGATCTACTACCTACCATTTTCTACAATCTTGTATTACCACAATTATTACCATTAACATCGTGAGAATGTTGTCCATTAAGCCTGTTCACACCACGCCTTTAAATCTAAGCACTAGTTTCTAGCGTCATCGACTTGCTAGTGAGATGGTCATACAACTTAAGGAAGCTCCCTTTTTCGTGGAACAGAGAGAGTGTGTGAAACAGAGAGTAAGATATTTAGTATCCCGAGTCTATTTCATATGGAGCTACTATAAGCGACCCTAGCGGGCGTGTTTAGAACATTTGTGTCTCCGTACGAAACCTACACGGAAAATGTATGCCCATTACACAAAAAAATCCCTTAACTCAGGATACAGGGCGAAGACTGGTACAAGGCCGGAGAGAATAGCGCTGAAAAAAAGGAGGCAACAGCAGTAGTTGAACGCTAACTAGATTAATTAATTAACGTTAAAAAAATGAAACTTAGAACTTGAAAGTTTTTGAAAAAAGTTTTAGGGTATATGCATTTTATAAGCATGCGACATTGTCGACCGCATCAGCACTTACCATCAGGTGAGATAGCGGTAAAAGGCAAGCCTATAACTTAAAAAAAAGTTTTTTTTTATTGTTTATCATCTACATTAGGTAAATTAGAGACTACTAACGATTGAAAAAAGTTCCAACTAGTGCTAAGGGTACTGGTATGCACCTGATATGCTGACATTTGCAATGACCTTCAGTACGACCGCACCATTCGCTCGTGCCATTGGTACTTTCTTGGTCACTGGACGATGAAGTGACATAAACTATTATTTATTGTTTTATGATGATGACTTATGTAGCGTGGCTGAAACAACAAGGTAGGGGGCTATTTTAACTGACTTCTAATAGAAAAGGAGGCTGTGGGTGCCAGTAGATGCAGTGCATCGCAGGGCACGTTCCTGACATGCGTGACTTACGAGGCAATGCTTTGTTATAGGCGATGGTTACCACTTAACATCAGGTGGGCCGCTTGGTATTAAAAATCGGAAAATGTCGGAACTCCCATTTGTTCTATTTGACTGTGACGTAATAGAACTGCTACCACTTTTATACCTGTTGGTTCCATGGTAGAACTACAAAAACTAAAACTAGCCCATTTGTTCTCGTGTCACCAATATCAAAAACAGTGTCATGAATAGATCTAGGACTGCGTCAGGTGCATTCCTCGATGCTGACATTTGCACTGACCTCCATCGACAACTAATAGACTGGTTATCAATATCCACTGCAAGTCCAACGTTCACCAATGGTTAAACAGCTGGTTAGACACCCATGCTTCCACTAAGATTACCAACCCACTATAGGATTTGTTAGGATTCTACTAGGATAGCGTGGGTTTCAATAACAAACTATTGGCACTTTAACCCGGTATAAAGATAACAATTTGAGGTTTTTTTTAGAGTTGCGTAGTATTTATGCATTTGCCTTACCAGAGGGTTTTATACGTCATCGCTCAAAAAGTGCCTGAAGTTCAATGCTGATTATAGGCCTTCTTTTAAATTATATTATGTTATGTTTTTGGTTTACTAAAACCTTTGAGAAATATGTGGTTCTTTCACGGTGTTTCTCTAGTCTCCTCTGCATGAAAGTTATTACAGTAAAGAAAGAAAGTAAGAAAATATATTTATTGACCATAAAAAAGATACAGTAGGCATGGTATACAATATTTCAAAGTCAAAGTCAATAATTTTTTATTCAGTACGATGCAAGAATCACTTTGAAACGTCTTAAAGCTAGGTGAGTCTAGGTGCCAGTTCCACGCGACCAAGCGTAGAAGAACAGGCAACAAACTACGTCTCGGTTCCTACCGTTTTTTTTCACAGGGTCAATTATGTCCCTGGCTCAGTATTTGTTGCACCGTGTAGGTCACATGACGGATATGACAGTAGCTGTCATATCCGTCGGTTTACGGCGCGGTGTCCGACAACAGTTGCAGATAACGCCTGTTTAAGCGATGGGGTGGACTTGAACCTTAATGTTAGAAGTCACTTCTGTGGGTCAATGCTAAATAGATAAATAATCTTATTTAAATTTGATACCTAAGTCTAAAACATATCTGAATAGTTTAGGTATTAGCTGCTTAAAATAAAAATAAAAATAGTCTATTGGTCGTTTTAGGGAATTTATGTTCGCTTCATTTGTGTATGTTTTGTAGAAACATTTAAAATGCCAAACGAATGAGGCAATCTGGTGTTAAAAAAAAACTTAAAACATTTCCGTCAAAAGTTAAAGTTTTTTGAAAAAAAAAATGCATTATTGTTTTCTTATAAATTGAGGGCATGACTCCTTTCACGACTTTTCTAACTCTCGTGGTTTCGGACTTGGCCATCACCGCCCTTCTCAAAAACCACGGTCTATGTTTTATATATCAGCCATCTGGTTCCCATAGTATCTTCTTCTGAGTCGTTACACTCTTGACAGAGTGGTCGTGGTGACGGGGCCTAACAATTTTCGGCCACTCATCCCGCACCGCTGCTCTTCTGGTGCATTCGTTAAGAGGGGCGTCTATGGCTGATTTGATTTGGTCCGTCCATCTCATGGGTGACCTGCCGCGAGCTCTTTTGCCCTCAAACTTCCTCTTCACCACCAGGCGTTCTATGGAGACCTCTTTACGACGTGACACGTGCCCAAAGAAGGTGAGAATGCGCGACTCCCATAGTATAAATACTGTTTAATTTGGCGCTAGATAGTGGTGTGTGGATTGTCCATAATTTTTATTTATTTATTTAATTATAAACGTTTGACGATGCTTATGATAATTAAATAATCTTCATGCTTATTAATTATACAAATCTATAATTCCAAACGCACACATGCTTACTATATTAAATTACAAACATTATAAAAACTCGAGTTTCTTTTCTAACTGAAGAAAGTGATTACGTCATAATGCAGACGATTGAACTTTATTCCATTGCAATAGAGGTTATATTTGTATAGCGAAGCAGGTGTGTAAGAACTATGTTATCTAACAACTTCAAGTTATGTATGAGTTTTAAATTGGGCATCTGTTTAAAAACACGAATGGAATCGTCTTTGGGTTAGTGTTTTGCGAAAACCTTTTGAGTGGGAAAAACTAATGGTTCTTTTATCAATTACCTTAGGGTTATCGGTTAAATAATGTTAGTTCGTAAACCATAATAATCGTTCTTACAAAAAAAACGGTAAGAACCAAGCCGTAGTTTATTGCCTGTTCTTCTAGGCTTGGTCGCGTGGAACTGGCACCTAGACTCACCTAGCTTTAAGACGTTTCAAAGTGATCCTTGTGGGTCTACTGAATAAATACATCTTTGACTTAGGTCATTATACTTTAGTACACAGCACTCAAACAGTGATAAATCACACTTCAAAAACCATTTACCTATGTAGATTTATAACCGAGCTACTGTAAATAACTAAAATTTCATTAAAACCGAACCAATTCTGATGATATTTTATTGGGACAAAAATGACAAAACAAACATGCTTCGCTTGTTCTGTTTTTGAAGTCTGTAAGAAATGCGATATTTATGTAGCTCATCCACATTATCAGTTTAGCAGCCTTACAAATAGTGACCGCGCTGAACATTGCCCATCTCGGTTGATCCAACCAATTCAACCAAATAAGCTCCGCATTATAAAAAAAAACCATTTCCGTACTTCAAGTTCTATCAAAACCAGGCAGAGCCAAGAATCCACTAAAAGCTGCAATCTATATTAAATCTTATCCTTAATAATCTAAAGCCTAATACCGTCTGAATCGATACCGGTTTTATAAAGGAAATAGCCCAACTTGACCTCGAATTTGGACCAGTTTATTAACAGTACTGAGCACAAATGTTGGGTTGACAAGCGAAAGTGACAGATATTGTCAGTGCAATACGTTTCACGGTTAATGGCTTACTGTCAATATTAGCGTATACTTTATTGGATTATCTTCGAATTAAATTGGTTTCTGATCGTGATTGTAAGAGAAATTTCAAGGTTTCGTTTGGATTAGATTAAATTTAAACCACATTGTTGGAGTATTATTGATATACGCTTATCTGTACTGTATTTAAATAAATACTCTAAATCCGTTATTCGCCAAGTGGAGTAAAGAGCCAGTAGCGAAGTGGGCTAATGTAATCACGTATCAAGGGGAAGGTCGTGGGTTTTGAATCCCACCCGGTTTATAAGTTTGGATACATTATAAAACTCTGCAAAAACGATTTCCATGGTCACCGCACCTTCAAATCAGTTTTTAGATAATATTGCTACTGAAAAACTGTTGTTTGCTAACGTTTCTAGGTTATTTTAGAAACTGTGCCTAGAGTAATCTTTTTTTCTAGTTTTAGTAACTAGGACGTGTCATTGTACTGATGTGTCACTTTTGCCCAGTATCCTTTACAGTGCTCTTTCTAAACAGGCCTTCTGAAAGCTTTTTAGAACTGGGCTAGCCTTTTTTAAGGTAAAATGTTGAGTCATCTTACAGACGTCCTGAGGCATTTTGTCTTTGAAACCCTCGTTTTCATGCTCCTTTGATATAAGGTTGAAAATTGCTCAGCACTGAATATTGCGGTCGAGCTTAGGAATCTTAGCTTTAGACTCATTTTCGTAACTAGGGCAGCGGTGGTTTCTTACACTCGGTTTAAGTCAAGAAAAGGAAGTCTGAATCTCATTCAGGCAAAGAGCATACCTTGCATGTCGTGAAGACCTAAAAGACGAAAATAGCGTACCGGAATATGCCATAAACCCACAAGATGGAAGAGTACTGAAAACACATCCTAACAAAGATAAACCAATCGTTTTTGATAGATCTATTGACATCTATGGGATAGCCAGTTGACCGATGGATATCCTATGACTGATGTGATGATGAGTAATGATTAACAGTTCAAAACGACATCCTAGCTAGCAATGTAGGTCTTGCCTTCGTTAGCTTTGACTCACAGTGTGTATGTTCTTTGGGTAAACACAGAATGCACTGTTTAGGAGGTTTTGCAAGTTTGCATAGTGATAATTTTGATGGGCCTGGTTTTGAGTGACTTAAACTAAGATTAGTTTAAAATTTAGATAATGGGCTCCGGTGTGTAGTGGAAGCAACCCTCCTCCTTATTCTAAAGTCGTAGGTACGAATACCGTGCACTAATGATTAAAATTTAAGTGCACCTGCTTAGCTTAAAATACTCCCGATTGGTGAAATGAATCTTATCCTACCTACCTAATCTTATATATATGTAAATACACTGCCTCAAAGAGTCTCGACTCGACTTGTCACCATAAAATGCCCTTCTTTTTGACCCTCAAAACTACAAGCTTTTTCTAGACATTCATATTTTGGTCTTTCTCCTTTACTTAGTTGGTCATTCTTGTGGCTGTGACTGTCCACAATGTGAAATCGGATGGTCGTAAGTTACGCACGAATTGAGTCTTTTTTGCGTACGTGGGACATTGAGGTCCATTTCAAGGTTTGCGGTCAAACTTGATCCTATAAAAAGATAAGGCAATATCGTTAGCAGCCTGGATTTGTGTAGTTACCTCTATAAGGCCAATCATTGGTTCTTTGTTATTTTTTAATGCTTTTTCATTCCAAAACCGAACAATTCTGAACACTTAGAGCCAGTACACTGAAGGTACAGATTGACCAAACCTTATATACCACCACATATAGACAAAGATTATAATAATAGACAAAATCCTTGAGGAGGTCTAAGAAGAGTTAGTCAGAAGTAGGTATTTCTAAACTCTTCCGGATGTTATCCGGAATCAAAGCTTCTATTAGCGTACTAACTAAGCCTTGACTTGGTTTGTTTTAGAAAATATATAGTACAAGTAAATGTCGTTTTTGAAGAAATGGAAATTACAGTGATTACCTGCTCTATTCAATTTTAACAAGATAGAAAGCATGCAGCAGGAACATTTAAAGTTAAGTACAGACAGTTTATCTCTCCTTAGACTACTCGTTAATGCAAATGTACTTTGTCAAGGCATAAAACCTACTATCTGTCTCCAAGAATCTGGGCCGTAATAAAGATTTTCAGTACAAACAGATGCCTATAGAACTGTTAGTCGACTTACTCCAATTAACACAAGGAAGTACAAAGCTATAGTGCAATAACTACTAATGGAGCCACCGACGAGGGACTTACAAACGTGCATACACATACCAGGAGTACAATAACATAACATACAATCAACATATAGCAAAACTATCTTAAAATAAGTGATATTTGTTTTTAAGTCGCAGTAGTTTGACTTTAAATAAGCCTTCAAGACATTTTTTTTTGTAACTCTATTTTAAAACAATCCAGTGGTAAATTTTCATCATCATTAATAGAAATTTACGTACAGTTTATGAATATTTAATATAATCTGTTATGCCAGCTTGTTACTGCTTAGATTAGATTTATCGTGAGGAGTAGGTATTGCGGCGTTCTTCAAGGATCACGTGTTGACCCAAAGCTGTTTAACCTATATACATAATCTACTAATGGTAATAACGTTATATTATAATGGTAGTGGATGTCTGTTTATTGTAAGCCCCATTTACATAAAGAGAGTGTTTCGTTCAGTAGTGAGAATATGCATGTAATTATCGTAGGTGATAATCTTTAACGATTGTCTAACTAATTCACTACGTTTAACAAGTCGGTTAAGATTATTTTAATAGGCGAAGCAGTTTCGTGCTTGCTATATACAAATGTAAGTTCTCATAATGTAAAACTATTTATACTGTTACCAGACATATTAGACGTGCCTCTAATTACCCTTTTCAGACCGTCAACTGAGATCCAGAAATGTATCTATGATCTGACATGTATGAAGATGAAATACTTGATACAATTAAAAAAACTTTATCACCGTTATCTTAAAGCGGAATCCCTTTGTGAAAATGTTTCTTCATGCTCCAAGCAGCAAGTGTAAACAGTATCCTGTCAGTTAGTTCATAATAAGCAGAGACATAAAATTTTACGATCGTATGATATGATAGTTACGTTAGTTTACTTGAGAGATGTGTGATTGATTCAGGCATATCGTTTGTAAATTAATTAGTACGAGATATGGAATGTTTTCAAAACGTGCTAGATAAAGTTTAGCGATAATTTAACTAGAGCAGGAGTATGTTTTCCTATTAAATCTATTTTGTCCCACTTTATACAAAGATCTCCAAAATCATTCACTTGTTTCGGTTTTGGTTGTTTCCCACTAATAATTCTTCTCCAAGATCTCCTGATTTCGCCAACAGCGTCATCTCGTGTCATCTCCTCCCGAGTAGTTTTTGTATCAAACTGCTTCCTTATTTTAGAAGGCATGTCAATGTCAGTCCTAGTCATGACTGAGAACTACAAAGGCTTTGTCACCAGCCTTAACTATTAAATCATAAAACCATATTTCCTTTGGCTTTTTCTAGCATTTTCAATAATAACTGCATTTTATTTGAAATAGCAATTTACAGAACGTGATACATATTCGATTTGATAACTAATTTCTTAGAATTTATAGAAATAGAACAATAAGGTAGTGCGTTTACGTGCCATTGTGCAACTATTGAGATCACGATTGCATCATGTAGTTGTCTATGATAGAAAATATTGATAACTAAAGATATTTTGTACCTACACCTCACCTTTTATCTACCTATATTTATGTTTCTATCAAGTATGATGATGTATTCTCTAAAATCGTTCTGTGTGTATCAATATGAATTGTTTGAGACACATTTTTGTCGAGTGTAAAGTGCCTCACTATAGCATTAACAGTTCACGCAAAATCGTGACAAACTTACAAATGTACCTGTTCCTATAATTATAAACAATTATTGTATTGGGCCATGATTAGACCAATTAGAAACAATGGTAGACAAATTGACGGCAAAACAAGATGATAATGAGGCATTGTGTCTTATTTAGGTTACGGTTATTCATGTCATTTCAGAAGTACTTACAAAATAATTATTAGAAAAGAATTTTAAGTTAAAAATGTTGAGATCAATAAAGAATCCACACTTGGTTCGAAAGTACACGATAAGAAGGAGAAGAATAAAGAATCAAAACACGGAAACGGAGAGAATTATTAAATAATAATTATAAGTTTAAAAAACTTGAGAAACCGACTTCATTGCCAAACGGCTAAACCGATTTTAATGAAATTCGTTTGGGACAATCTGGACATAAAAATAACCTTCCAAATAAAAAAATAATTTTCTAAATCGGTTCATAAATGACGGAGGCATGCAGTTACAAACATTAAAAAAAAAATGGCAACACCGATTTTAATAAAATTAAAATGGGACCAATCTGGAAGTAGTACCTTTCAGATAAAAAAATATTTTTTCAAATCGGCTCACAAATGACGAAGTTATGCGGTAACAAACATTAAAAAAAAAAATACAACCGAATTGAGAACCTCCTCCTTTTTGATTGGAAGTCGGTTAAAAAGAAAGAATGACAAGGAAAAGAACCAAGCCAGGTGTTCAATCTTACTCAATATAACCATTTAAGTGAGCCTCTTTGTGGCGCACTTAAAATCCTTTCACCACACTTGGTTCGAAAGAATCAGGACACGATAAGAAGAATATAACCATCATGTTAAACACTTAATTAGGAAAGATTCAGCTTCTAATATTTAAACATGTTGGTATGGTATTGTTGCAAAATAGATACACCATTGCTGGTATATTTGATGTAGCTCTTTGTGTTGCAATTGGAGTTAAAATTAAACCCAATCTACTTGTAACAAACTTAATTTATATTACGATGTCTCTTTGTCTCATAATTAACGCTGATTGTGCTGTCTGGGCAGTGGACAATGAGCATGTAAATGAATAATGACCGTTTTGCATGAACACTTTCGTTGTATCGTTTAGTAGATGCAATAGGTAGGTACTAGGTACTAATCAAGGTAGAGTAATTTTCAATGTCAAAAGGTTTTTAATGAGATTTTAATTCAATAAGAACACATAAACCACGTAGAATTTTAGGTGTGTTTTCTTTGATTTATTCGGGACAAAAACAGTTAAACATTCTTCTTATGGAGTCAAGATTCCCTCAAAGCCTCCTCAACCAATATGTAGCCACCGCAATAGATCTATTCGATGCCATGATCAAGTCTTCCATGGTGCAGTTGGTCGTGCACAGCGGACAAAAAAGCAGGTAAATATTGTGTAACACAACAAACTAAAGATGAGAGAAAATATTGATTAAATATAACGTATAATACATAATACCAACAACGTTGTCTAAAGCTTACCTCTCCAAAGCTAACCTACAGTCTACCGGAATAGATGAATGTAGGCGCCAGTTCCATACGAACAAGCTTAGAACAGAAAAATATGGCTTTATTATAATGTGATCTGAATATTATGTAATATGCTTATTTTAGCGAACAATATGCCTAATTATACTCTTCTTTGTTACCTAATCTTTTCTACGCTCTCATTTTTCCATTAGGAAGAATAAATATATATAAAAGCATATGCAAATGAATATTATGTTACAAAAATTGCCCAAATACTCAAATCGTTATAGCTTTCTCACATAAAAAAGGTATACATAAACTAAAAATCTATTAGTTTGTCACACGACTAGTTGAACTAAAAAAAACTATCACTTCAATACAGGATCAATAAATAAGCACACGTTGTGTTGTGAGTCCAAAAAGTTGATATTTGATGCAATATAATTTTCTATCTTCTTTTTTATCATACTTTTCATTCATTATCACATCATCAATGAAAACTCACAACATAAAACGCAGAAACGTTGCAAGCTCTTTCAAAATACTCTTAGTATTTCAGTATATGAATTGCATAACAAGCTGTTAAATATGTTGACGCCTCTGCATCGCAATGTTTATAATTAAAACTTCCATCAGTATGTTGTAACCTTCCTTTAGTTGTAATCTATCTAATCTTATCCGTCGGCAACGGCTGAGTCAAGACTTCTGCTTTATCACTCATGTTTGTTTTATTCTAGTTGGGCCTCGTGAGTTTTTTCCTTCTTTAAGAATTCTGCATGTCTAGCTACTATTGAATAGCCTTTACTGTATTGCTCAAAGTTTAAGTAAGCAAGCAAGTTAAATTGTGAATGACTTTAATTACCTATACTTTTGTAATTGACATTTCCCTGACCTTACCGTACCTTTTATATTCCTGCTACGTCAATTTTTCGCTCAATCAACTAGAAGCTATTCAACATCATCGTCATTTGAATTTTTTTGTGTATAGATGATTGCATGTTATTGTTTCTTCATTTGAATAGCTAATTTTGAATCTTTGTTTAGATTTTTATTGCCCAAGCAGTTGTTTGCTTGTTTATTGTACCAACCATTTGACATGTTATATCTTAATTTATCTAAGAAATCTTCCCGTCAGCTGTTATAGTATCACTTAAACTTAGGTTAAAATTATGTGTTATAAGAACAAGCCAAGTTATACGTTCTCATTGCTCGGCATTCGTAGCCAAGAATCTAAACAAGTAGGTAGACAATAGATTTAACAAAAAACAACAAGGTAACTTTTTGTCTTCATGAATTCAATCAGTTGATCGATATCTTTAGTAAAGTACCAACGCATTGACTCTTAGGGCTTGTCAAGATCAGCTTCCATGAGATCAGAATTATTATTTACAATAGGTGGTTCATTGTTTGTATTCTCTCAAGCTTGTTTAATTATTACTCTGCGGTTTCGATCCAATATGTAATTTTATTTACAAAAGTTGGTGGTTTTATTAAAGGAATACCGACAGAGGAATTCTTACTTCTGAAGTATTTTGATTGGAAGCGGTGGATGCAAATCGACTTCACAGAAATTCAAAGAATTTTTAAATGTCTGTGATATTTGCAAGCTGCTTCAGATGCTCGATATATTTAGACAGTTTTAAAATTAAAGAAAGATTTTAAAGGCATTTTGATTCCCCGCGGTTGTTTTAATTTGCATACCAAAGAATTTAATGTAGCAACATTATGTAGATTAAAAGATAAGGTTTCTGATAAAACTGATGACAGCCAATTTAAATTTCATAAAAATCACTGTCCGCTTCGAGCGATCTTTTATAATCTTCATTAAAATATTAATGAGAGACTGTCAGTTGACTCAAGGACCCCAAGGTAATACTTAAGACCGTTAAGTAAAATAATGGATGTTGTGGACAAACAAACAATAGCAGACATTGAGGTGAAGGTTACTGTAATGATCGTCCAGGGATGTGTAGATAATAGTTATTTTATTCGTAGAACTGACATTTATATAGGTGTAGTACTTACTGTTTGATGGGTATAGCTAGAAAATCTATGGGTATAAAATAAGTGAAGTTAGCACAATAATAGTTAGTTCCAGTTAGATAAATTGAGAGTTAAAATAAGAACTACTAAGCGTCACTCTGCAATTCAAAGCAGTTTGCTTATTTATTTGTTAAAAAGTATTATGTCATGATCGTATCAACCGTTTTGAACTGTACAGAAACTGCACGATAATCATTATCTAAGTTTGATGATTTTTGGCCGAATAGGTAATGACCGTGCAAGAGTTCTAACAACCTTTCCTTACCCGAGAATCCTTACATCATAAACAGCCATGTTTTTGTTTACAAGCAACAGCTGGAAGGAAGCGACTAATTCGTCCAATTGGCGTCGCTGGCTTCAAAGCAGGCGCCGGGCCAATTGCCTTTCTTTTTGCAAATAATCAGAACACGAGCATTGCGATAAAAACGTTGAACCGAGTCCTTGGATTACTTGCGAATCTTGCAATTGAGACAGATGGTGTGGCATTCTTGGGTTGAAGTAAAAATAAACATGTGGATCTTACGATAACGAATAAAGTGAATGAAAGAGGTAACGACGTAGAACGTGAAAGTAAGAAATCTTTTGGGGAAAACAAAATTGAATTAAACTGTGAAAATGGAGCTGGGGAAAGAAAGAGGGGCAATAACACTGACTGAATTTGTGGCTTATGGTTTTTAAAAATAATATATGCTGATAAGAATAACACAGATACAGTGACATACTTTTTCAGCTATAAAAATCTTAACCAACTGCCCGTAATGATATCCGCGACCATAATATTTTTGGAATCTGATGGTCCATCAATACTCATTAAAAACTCTCCATCGTTATTGAAATGAACGAGTTTAAATTTTTCACTTTCAAGGTTCAGTCTGACAAAAACTTTGAAAGTGAAATGCATTTTTGGATCCTGTTTGGATAACATGTCCAAATTGAGACCTAGGTTGCAGAACCACATGTCACCTGGTTGATTTATGCATTTCCAATCAATTAAGTGCTTTGTGTTTAAATAGGCCTGACGACTAATTTTCAAAATCTCTTCTATCATATTCAGAAGTATCTATTATGTCTAAAATATATCATATTTCTGTAGAAAATTAAGGTTTTTGTGCAATAAAAGTACATTTAAATTTAAATTTTCAAATTCACGCCACAACGCTCGCTGGTGTCATGGCGTCTGTTATTACGTCACGGTTATAGTATATCAACAGTAAACATTGGTGCTTTTGTACTAAATCGGAATGACGTTTACGAGAAAGTGACGTAATTCGCTCTGACCGGTGTTTGAGCCATCATGGCGGATTGTTGTATTTTGTAGATTTATTTTAACAAATAACTTATTAATCTCGACATTAATAAGAGAATAAATACATATATCAAAATCTTTGAATCCTTTTTCATTAGATCAGATAAATATTTTGGCGATACTTGATTACTGTCTTCATGCCTATTAACCGTCTAACTGCTGAGAAAATTGGCTAAATAAAAACTAAACAATGTTAGGTCTGAGTGGATATTTTACCTTGATTACTGGATTTTGAATCTAGATTCAAGGTTTTGTTTTGCAAGTTTATTTTTCTTGTACGTGCTAATTTTACGTTGTATCTACTTAGCTTCATAAATTTCTATCTAAACGTTGATAACTTAGTTGGTTTATGTACAAAATTGACCATAATTTGCTTTGAAAAATGTATACCTAATTATGTCTGCTATAATAGCTACAGCAATATTTACAATTCGGTCGCAAAAATCGAAAAATATTATAAATGAAATAAGAACGGTACTGTATTGGCTTACTTCTGTATAGCATAGCAATGCAGTATTTCAACGCCATGATTTCTTCAGTAACTGATTAACAGAACCGATGTTAATAGCCAAGCTAGAACATTGTTCTAATCTAATATTAGTTCAGGCGGCTTCCTTGACACCGTAAACCAATTCACTTGTTTTACCAGCTGGTATCAAGTTATTGTAATCATCTGTTTGTTCAGGCTATTGTGATCGCGCGAAGACAATCGGTTGATTATTAAGTAATGTCAATTATTGATGAGAATAGTGAAATTGAGAGTTCTATTCTTCTATTTTTATAGAAAAGATCCCAGTATTACAATTTGTAGGAACTTATAAAAACTACCTGCCTCTATCTTCTTTCTTTTCAATGCATTTCTTCATCATTACTTTAGAAGTCTATAACTGACTTGATTGGTTAAGTTTTTAGCGGGCGGGTTGATGACTCCAAATTGCAGTGACCCTGTCTTTTGCTTTTGGCTTTAGTTTTTTCTTCTTCATGAGTATAATGTTATTTTTAGCCTGCTAGAAGTAAAAGCTTTGTTTTTCTGTCCTTCATAATGTTCGATCGTTATCTCTCGCTCGCTTCAACTTGATCGATTAGAAGGCTAGTTTGCTGTGAAAAAATGCACGCTCGTTCATTTCTACAACTGGCTAATGTCGATATATTGCGCCATATTCATATCAAATGCTGAATAACTTGACAATTTGACATTACATTATCACGATCAAAACTGACCACCATGCAAATTGTTATCACGGCACGATCGACAATCGATTTGCCAACTTAACGTGCAAGAAATAAACAAACTTGTATAACTTAGTTATTTATTACTGTAGCCACTCCACCCCTGACCTTTGGCGTTGACGTCTGACCGCCGTGGAATCCAGTGCAATCGAATTATGGAATACTCCAACCTGTCATTGGAATAACATGTTTTACCTAATTTGGAGTCATATTTATGAAGTCATCAGTATAGTTAGTAGCTATATAGCTACCTATGTAATTGCGTGTGTGATGTGAACCAAGGCTATTGCTATGTCGTTTATTGATTCATCTACTTAGCTATGCAACTTTTTTTCTAAGATAACTTTGCTTACGTTATTTAACGCCCACTATCAAGGATTTTAAAGTCAAATATCTCTGGAAGATCAATCAATTTTGAGTCAAAAGAATCATTTGAATATTCGTCTGTTATTTAACTGATTCTGTTCCGTCTGTGACATCACTGGTGGCCTAATGGTAGCGGTCCCGCCTTCCAGCTCGTGGGCTCAAATCCTATCGTACGCCAATGAGCTTTTTTTGTCCAAAATTGTTTGTGTTCTATGCCAGTAATTCCAGTATTGAACACATTGTGAGAAAACCGACTTGCCGTACTACATTAACAGTTCGAAAGCATTTGTCAAGTGCCGAAGGAGCCTTTTTGAGGCGCACTTTAAATCCTGTCACCACACTGGTTAAAAATAACTAGTGACACGACAAGAATAAGGAGATTCAGTCTGGCATATGAGATGAGAGACGCATAATAAAGCCACAGTAAACTGTAGTCAGGGAGCAGCCTCCTTGTAGTCAAATCAAGTCGACTTACGAAAAGTAAAACACAACTGCAGTCTGTTCAAACCAACATAATATCTTTTCTGTTCAGCAAAGAGGAACTAATGACGATATTTCGCTATCAGTTGCTAAACTTACTAAGTTTGCTTCATAATTTTCGATGTAGACTCTGGACTGAACCGATGAGTTGGTGGTACTTCAGAATGAAAGAATATTCACTAAAATCACAGATGACGAAGCAAAAAGCGTCCTTAGCTCTCCGTCTTCTTCCTTTTGCTGCGCGATGAGCGTGTAACTGGCACCTTGACTCACCTAGTTTTAAGACGTTTCAAAGTGATCCTTTTTAGGGTTCCGTAGCCAAATGGCAAAAACGGAACCCTTATAGATTCGTCATGTCTGTCTGTCTGTCTGTCTGTCTGTCCGGCCGTGTCACAGCCATTTTTCTCCGAAACCATAAGAGCTAGACTGATGAAACTTGGTGAGTAGATGTATTCTGTGAACCGCATTAAGGTTTTTACACAAAAATAGAAAAAAAACTATAAATTTTGGGGGTCCCCATACTTGAAACTGAAACTCAAAAATATTTTTTTCATCGAACCCATACGTCTGGGGTATCTATGAATAGGTCTTCAAAAATTATGTTGAGGTTTCTAATATCGTTTTTTTTCTAAAACTATAAATTTTGGGGGTCCCCATACTTGAAACTGAAACTCAAAATGTTTTTTTTCATCGAACTCATACGTGTGGGGTATCTATAGATAGGTCTTCAAAAATGATGTTGAGGTTTCTAACATCGTTTTTTTCTAAACTTAATAGTTTGCGCGAGAGACACTTCCAAAGTGGAAAAAAGTTGGTCCCCCCCCCTCTAACTTCTAAAATAAGAGCATGATAAAACTAAAAAAAATATATGTTGTACATTACTATGCAAACTTCCAACGATATTTGGTTTGAACGAGATCTAGTCAGTAGTTTTTTTTTTATACATCATAAATCGTAAACCGCAATTTACCTTTCGACGAACTACAAAAACCTTTATATTATGTTATTTGATGCTAAGGAACCCTTCATGGGCGAGTCCGACTCGCACTTGGCTGCTTTTTGTTACATACAACTGAATAGAGAAGGCTTAATATTAGCATTGTTTATGGTTGCTTGATGACAGCGGATAGAAAAGACTATGCTGCCTATCTTCAGATTGCCCATTGGACTTCTATAGGCTGATGATACAATGAATAACGCCAAGGAAATCATCACAATCGTCACAATCGTTGGAGCAAACGAATACTAGAGTGGAGACCGCGTTTAGGTAAGCGTAGTGTAGGACGCCCTCCGGCAAGGTGGGGCGACGATCTAAGAAATGTAGCTGGCAAGCACTGGAGGAGAAGAGCCGAAGACCGGGCTCAGTGGCACGTCTTGGGAGAGACCTACGTCCAGCAGTGGACTAATATAGGTTGATGATGATGATGATGATGAAGGAAATCTACAATCGTACAAAAGTCGTGTAGAAACGTCAGATTCCCAAGTCATGCACAATAGCACAATGAACAATTGAACTAGTCGACCTTGGACGGTGAAAGTCAGGTCATTTTCGACAAACGAAGGAAAATGATAGCGACCACTCACTTTTAATCTTTGATGGAAACCTTTGATACAGATTATGCTTCGGGTCTTTTTGTGGTGACGTCACACTTGCAGTTCTATTCACCGAGCGAGCAAGCGAAGCGTCCCGCTCCAAGTCTAACATTAGCTTTCCTCTAAGATCTAGCGAGAAAAATATATATGTATATGCGGACAATCCACACACCACTATCTAGCCCCAAACTAAGCAGAGCTTGTACTATGAGAACCAGATAGCTGATATAATAGATGCCGTTGTGGTTTTGATACCACGGTACGCGTAGGTCCGAACCCACAGAAAAGCAGAGTTTATTTGTGTGGGGCCAGGTCTTTTGTTGCCCCCGTTTCGGTATTATCTGCGTTTTATTAGTACTTCGCCCACTTGCGCTCTTTGTTGTATAGTTCGTGTATGGTACAAAACTGAACTTGCTTCTTTAGAGTTAAGTTTCAGGATTTCACTTCATGTCATAGTCAATTATATTTATGCAGTAGGGCTGACAGTTTCACGCGGCCAAGCCTAGAAGAACAGACAGCAAACTACTGCTTGGTTCCTACCGTTATTTTGTATGATCCTTTGCATTAAGATCCATGCACATTAAGAACAAAATTTAAATTCCTTTTATGCCAAAATGATGTATGGATTTGGGACAATCTGACATTAGTGCCTTTTTAAATGCATACCAATATCCTCAATGCCAAAAATATGAATGCAGCCACCAAGGAGCGCCTCGTTCACCTTTGCCACCTTTTTGCATATTTCGACCGTACATTAAGCTCGTTGTTATAAATTTATTCGAAATGCGACATTAATGGCTTGGATATAGAATTGCTAATTTCTTTGTATTTAAATTGAAGAGGTGATGAGGTCTAGAACAGCGTTATTTATTTTGATACTTAAAGACTGATGTGATGTGTATCATCGCTTGTCTTAGATACTATAAAATATCTGATTTATAGATGACAAAATAATCTTGGTTTGGCTAGTTCCAATTCGTATTATGAACTACATTCTACTTGGGTCATAGAGAACATAAAGAAAATAAGCTAGGACCAAAGTTTTAAGTTTCTTGTTCTTTGAGGGTTGATTGTGGAACCATTTTTAAAGTGATTGATTCTTGGACTACGATCCCTAATGCATCTATAAATAATCTTGATCTGTGATTTGGTATTATCAACTCAAGATTTATTTATTTATTCTGAGGGGATAATATCCCCTCGGTACATATTATGTACCGTATAACTTAGCAGATTTTCATATAAAACCAATTTTCACATCACTAACAGATTGTATGCTATTCTTCAAATTACAAGTCTCAGGTTTTCCATTATTTACGGTTAATTCTTCACAGTACCATGGAGTACTGATATTTCCCATTTACGTGCCAACTAGCAATGACTCCAAAACCCACGGCTCAATAGACCTAGCAGTAACTGTACTGTACTTCGTGCGTGCACGCACTAAACTGCTCCACTTTTGACAGCCACGAGTAATACTCACAGGCTTATAAAATATAGTAGATTGCCCAAAAAGCCGTGGGACGTGTTGCCGCGATGTCCCCAAAAGATGTCGCGCAAAAAACGTCGTAAAAATTCATTGCTGTTTTTGTACTACAAACGTTTATAACGAGATCATAAAATGGCGCAATGGAGGGGAAGAACTCTCAAAAACTGCTACGTGTGGCTATTTAGCGTTGAATATCTTAAATAATATTTTCTATTAGGTAGGCTTTGTTTAAGCATGTCTCGCGGTGGTCACTTAGTCTTCCCCAATGATCTTATTCATATTCATTGCTTCAAGTTGTTATACAGACTTTAGGAAGTTTTAGTAGTAGTAGAGCTCCTTGTGAAGGGCTCGTCCGAGGAAGTACCACCATGCCTATTTCTACCGTGAAGCAGCATCGCTGTGTTTCGGTTTGAAGGTTGTGGGTGCCGGTGTAATTACAGGCACGTGAGGCTAAACATCTGTCCTCAAGATGATGGACGCAGGGCAGTGCATCGTGGGCACGTTCTTGACCGTTTACTGCTTAACATCAGGTGGGCCATGTGCTTGTTCCATCAGCTAGTAGTTTAAAATAAAAAGTCATAAATTCTAGGACATGATTCCTTTAATAGCTTCTTAGATATCTGATTCTAAGTTGTCTACCACGCCGCTGTCGTAATCCAGCATATACGGACAATTTTGATCGTAGCAGTGATACGAATATGTATGATATGCAATGCTACTATTATTACATTCAGCCCATGGCTCTTTACCGTCAACTGGCACACTTTCTCTGGGATTATGGGATTTGAAGGTTTCACGTCCATAGAGAAACCTTAATGAGCGAAACTGAGTTGAATTACATGGTGTCATGTCGTTTATATTACACAACCTTGTTGCTTATGTTTTGTGCCTATGGGTACAGCTTACATGAAAAGTGAAATGGAGCAGACTTGGAGTAGCCTAGAAACACCGCTAACTTTATAGAGAGTAAGATAGTAGGAACACGCTTCAAAAGTATTTTAAGATTAAATAGTTTTTATCGTATTATGATGAAGAAAAACTTGGCAATCAATTTCGAAATTTTCAAAAGTCATCAAGTTCTGCTGCTATCTGTACTCGTACTTAAATAAGGTCATTTATAAGTGCGTACTATGTGGGTTAAGTAAGATTAGTTTAAAGAAATGTTTGCTATTGTCTATTATGTTTTTTGTTATTCTTTAAACCGTTTCGTAATCAATATCTTCTTTAGTTTTGTAATGTGGTATTTATTTGCTTGAAGTATGGTCAATGTTGAAAAACTTCTTATTTAATGTAGTACCAAAGTTTAATGTTAAATTGCTAACATAAAGCAAAACTAAATTTAAAAACATTTAATTGCAATAAACAATAATAAACATTTAATTTTGTCGATTTATCTGGATATTTATACGAATGCAAAGATCACTGACCCAAAGCAAGACGACCAAGAAACAACCAGTTAGGTACACGAACTCAGTCTGCGTGGACTGTGTCAGTCAACGGCTCAAGAGGGTCTGGCTTCAACCGTGGGAACAATTCTAAGAGATTAGGAAACGTGTGGGCTGATTGAGTAGATAAGCTGAACGCACTTGGACGATGAAGGTTTCGTTTATCATTTCTTGTAGGACTACTGGGTAGGGCATGCAAACTTAGACGTTTTTTTATAATATGGAATAACTTTTGCCCTTCAATCTTGTCCTACTCATTTTGATCTAATCTGATAAAAATTGTATTTGCTTTGCCTATTTCTAAGAATCACCAATATCACCAATTTTCTGATTCCAATGTGCTTTTGTAATAAAAACCCTTCTATAAAGACCCAATTAGGTGACAGGTTTTTTTTTTCCTATTAGCTTCTTGATACGAGTCCATTGCATGATTTTGCGAATTTATGATGTTCTTCTACATAATCCTCTCCTATTCATCAACTTGCCCACCAAGGTAAGTGAAATTGGCAACATTCAAACATATCCTTAGTTGTCTCCCGTGTCTAAGAATATATTTTTCATTTTCGTCATTTCTATTCTGTCATCAACATCATCGTCATCACCCTGAACGAGTCAAAGTCAAATATGTATTTATTCAATAGTATCACAAGGATCACTTTGAACCGTTTTAAAGCTAGTTGAGTCTAGGTGCCAGTTCCACGTAACCAAGCCTAGAAGAACAGGCAACAAAACTTTGTCTTGGAGTCCTAGTCTACTGTTAGACATAATGCCTATCTTTACTTTTTAAATATTGACCTTGTCGTGTTCCGCGTCTAGCTGTCACAAGCTGACTGTTTTAATTACGGACAGTCACGCGGTCAACACTTACAAGTGCATAAGTCCGTAATTGGCTTTTCACGGTGGACGGTCACCGGAACGCTACCGTTTATTAACTGTCTCGCTGCTGCCCTATTCACAATCGCTTGATGGTTATGACCTGATGGCTTTAGCATACCTTGGCGTGCCATGTCTATCTGCCGCTCTGGCATCTTGCAAACCATAATGATAACAACGTCAACGTTTAATTTGTTGTTCTTGTCAGCCAGTTTCTCGTTCGTTGACGTTTTAAATTCTAGCCTTCCAAAATGTTTTTGATGTTCTAGCAGTGAAGGATACTCTGCTAAAGTATCAAAATTGTGTATTACCTCCGCATCTAACATAAATCGTTTTATTTCCTTATTTGCTAGTGGTTCATCGCTAGCCTCTTCTGTTGCAAGTTAGCATAATTACCGCTTTATTAAGACCGTCATGACGGTCGTGGTTTTGCATCGACTAAGCGAGGAGCGTAGAGCACTGTCCTCTGATGGTTGTAGTGCACCGGTAAATTCATGCATGAGGAAATATCATGGCCTATGAATACACTGCTGTGTTCTTACATAGTTCAGTCTTGCAAATTAAGTCGAAGAGCGAAGTATTCAAATCTTACTCCGAGAAAATGTTCTTTAAGTAGAAAAAATATAACTTCAGTGAAGAACAATAGCGTGTGTGTAGTTTGTGGATCCTGTGAATACTGTGCTTATGTTCTTGTGCTACTAGTTCTTTCTTTATCACCGAGCAGTTATATCGACGGTAACGGAGAACTGTAGTAAGTAAAATATTCTCATTCTATATTAGATGTTTATGTAATTAAAAAAGTTTATGAAGCACTCGTATCAGTTCTAGTACCGCCTACCTACTAGTTCCTTGAAACATATTGGATACATAAATGCAAGATTATTCTCCCTTTTAGTACCAAACGACATATAAATTTCATTCACAAACACGATGCAATAAAACCACATCGTAAAGATTACAACCATCTTCAAAGGAAAGTTCCATGTAAAGCTGCACAGTCCGATTTCTATCGTTCATTCATGAGTTACGGTGTCGAGAGGTGGGGTGGACGAGCCATGTGTTTTTATTTTAATGTGTTTATTGGGTTAATTAACCGTTTTATCAGTTTCTTCTTCTACTTGGTCACAATCAACACCGGTGGTCTAGTGGCAAACGTCGTCTTCCTCTCTGACCTAGTGCTCTCAAACGGCAATAAAAAACTGAAACTGATTTGTAAGCCGCAACACAAATCATGAAATTTTATCGTTTTTATGTTATACTTTTGACGTAACTAAATGTTCTTCAAGTCCCTCTATTATTTCAATAAATGAATTGAAATTGAAAAAATCTAAAACTGAAATTGAGATAAGAGGATTGTTAATGAATAAATGAAATGCAAAATATCGTATGGAAACCTTAAATTTTCATCAGTCTTAGCTCTGCACGTATTGACTACGTTCTAGCAGCGACGATGAACTTGCAATCTGTCACGTAGATATTAACAAATAGTTCTCTGACTACCCTCTTAGAAGTCCTCAATCAAAGAGACTCAGCACAGACAAACATGTCGTATCGAGGAAAAAGAGTCGTGGTATATTTCTTTTTTCAAATCTGGAAAAAAGAAATGATTTCATTTAGATATCAATGGAATGGCATCATGACGTAATCGAGGGCATATCGGTCATAAAGGTTAGTTAAGTCATAAGGGCCAGTGGTCCCCGTTAGGACGGGTCCGCCTACGACGAGGTGACGACTTAGAACTGTAACTGTGACCTGTAGGTAAATAAATATTAGGAAATAGCCTATGAAGGCGTGGCGCTTGTGTTTGTCATGCCCAAAAAACCGAAATATTAAGTTTAAGACAACATACGATTTTTGAACGCGCGTTCGTAGTCTATGGTCAAAGTCTGAAAGTACCGAATGAAAGTGTCGACTGGCCTCTCAGCTCGGTTGGTAGTACCTCTGCCTTCTGCGCCGTAGATCGTGGGTTCGATCCCCACCGAGAACAAGTATTTGTGTGGTGAACACAGATGTTTGTTCTCTGTCTGGGTGTCATATTGTATTCTAAGTAAGTATTTACAAAAAAAAATGTAGTTAAGTATTATATCAGCTATCTGGTTCCCATAAAACAAGCTCTGCTTAATTTGGGGCTAGATAGTGTTCTGTGAATTGTCCAAAATATTTACCTATATGTATAGCCAGGAAAAAAAACAGCGTGAATCTAGGCATGTGGCTGAAACATAACAAAAATTAAGCGTACAGCAAGAAGCGTAGGGATAAACGTTATGCTCGAATGGTCCATCTCCTTACTTACTACAACAATAATAGTATTACACAAGGATGATACTTATACAAGTAACAATGACACAAAAATTGGCCGCCACTTAGCATAATGCTATAGTAATTGTAGCGAGCGCCACTATAACGCTGGTCTTCCGTTCTAATAGATCTGTGTTTGTGATCAAATATTGCATAAGCATAGGAATGCGAGTGCCATTGACATTTGACCAGGGGCGATGCTCAAAAACGTTCGATATCTGTCATTGGGACTTCACATCTCGGACGAAAATGTCGAACTTGACGAAAAGTCTTGGAAATTCTGTTAACGGGCACAAATTATGTTGAGTCAAGTCCCTTTTACTGCTATAGCACACCAAAACACGACGCTCTTCTCCAGTATCGATGTATCTATTTATTTGTATCTTTCTTCATTCAGTACCTTTGTTCTTTACTGGTTCGTTTGTGCTTATGTAGAAATAGTCGGTCAAACAAGTGTATAGCAGTTGTTATGGTGTCATTAGGTGTCAGGGTGTCTTGTCAGTCATAATAAGCTATGTGGGTTAGGTTATGCTCTTGTTTAGGTACTATAACAGTGATTGAGTGTCAATCAACTGTCGATTTAAGAAAGTATTTAACCGACAATAATGTTGGCAACAGATTTATACTTATTTGAAAATTGACCTCTTGGATTTTTAGTAATTCGTTCGCCCACTACAACTTTCAAAGATTACTAAAAAGTTCTAAGTCATAGAGAGTAGATGAATAACTTCTTGTTTAAGAATATTAAAGCTCTTATGAAAATAATAACTTGACTCTGCAAAATATTTTTTATTCAAGTAAAAGAGACATTTTGGTAGAATTACAGTACAGAGAAGGGAGAGATTTTAAAAAAAGAATATTTTGAATAAATTGAATAAAAAAACTTTTGTAAGTATTCCTCTTCTATCTAGATCTAAGGAAAGCTCCGAACATCACGTGATCTAGCTTTTCTCCACTCGCTGTGTTTCTAAGTTCACGCTAGAGGTCTCCGACCCCGACTATCGGTCACTCGCTTTGTTTGATTGTTTGATAAGCTCGTGTTTGTTCCTAACATTACTCTGGAGATCTAGTTGGACGTACACTCGGGTGCAATGAATCTGGATTACTAAAACCGATACAAATCAGAGACACCAAAAACGCTTGCTCGAATGAATGAAAATAGCATAATTTACAGAAAATCTAAAGAAAAATTCACATTACATAACGGGTGCTCCGATTTGGATGACACTTTGAGTAAATGTAGCACGTGACCATCCATCCATAGATTATTTTGTTGGTTACCTACATACCTACCACATGAGCGAAACTAGTTGACTGTAGTAAACAAAGTACTTGTTTATGTAATCTTACAGCCATGCCATAAACTTATCATAAGCCAACTTTAAGCTACCGTCACATTAACTTGTTACTTGAAATCCTTTTACAACTCTTAATACACCGTACCTTTTCACATGTACACGGCTGACAACGCTACTGCCGCTAATGCAAGTGCAATCGCGCAAGCCTGCTCACTAATTTTAAACGCACAAAACTAAAGTTGTTGATGACTGCTTGCGCTTGCGCTTACTACATTATAACTATGGAGTATGTTGTGTTGCTGAGGCACATTTCGTATGTAACTTATTTATTGAATGGTTCTCAAAACAACCCGGAAACGAATTGTTGCTGCTAAGTTCTACAACCTGGGGGCCAATCTCGCGCAAAAAATTCACCTTAGAGTCGGCCAATTTGTACTACATTTATGAATGGAACTCAGTGCATTAGAAAAATTTCGTACGTCACTAATTTAATGATCGATTAAACCAAACGCGCCGTTTGGAAACAGCGCGATTTTAGTGACAGCAAGTACACGTTCGAAGACACTCAGGTAATTAACAAAACGAATCGGTAACCGGCGGGTTCAAGTAACCTTTGTTTATTTCTAGAAATACCGACGTTCCCCCTCTCCCCCTCCGACGTAACATGTGTTTAGTTGCGTGTCTTGTCATTCACAGTGAGAGTTACCTGGAACATCGTATAGGGAACAGTATTGCAAGTACCTAGAGTGGCAGGATTTAGTGAATTTATCAGACAGTATTGATTTTTATGCTCGCGTGTCTCATAATGATAAAAAAATATATTTTAACTAATGTGCATGGTTCCATAAAACAACCAATGCATGCGACTGAATTTATTTTATGACCATTTGGACCAGATCACCAGACACAAAAGAACATTTTTATAATGTGCAAACGCACTGAGTTCCGTGAAACTGGATTCACCCAGTCGAAACTCAAAGTGATTCTTGTAATTTTTTGGAAAATTAATTCTTATTTACTTGGTTATCATATCTCAGCCTTGTCAAACTTAAACACCGAAAAGACACCTACGGAGCCACGATCAAATCTCATGATCGTATAAAAGCACTTTTATTTACATTCAGTTCATAATTATTTGAGAAGTACAACACTTTTTTGTTGTTTTCTATTTGTCTGTGTACTATGCCCGAGGTAATCGCGCTTTAAAGCATTTGAACGAAGTGCAACTTTGTTATATTGACTGGCGCCTCGGCTCAGTTGGTAGTAGCTCTGCCTTCTGCGCCGTAGGTCGTGGGTTCGATTCCCACCGAAAACAAATATTTGTGTGGCGAACGCAGATGTTTGTTTTCGGTCTGGGTGTTTTATTGTATTTTTCGTATGTATTTATAAAAAAATATGCAAATAAGTATTATATCAGCTATATGGTTCGCATAGTACAAGCTCTGCTTAATTTGGGGCTAGGTAGTGTTGTATGGATTGTCTAGAATATTTTTTATTATTAGTTGTTGCTGTACGGACAGATAGACGCAGCAGGATTTTTCAATAGTGTTAAACCGATCACGTTCGTCACAAAAATCTATTTCACATGCGATTTTAGTATTAAAAATTTCAAACGTGTTGCAACATGCGATTGGCATTCTATGGTCGCGTCGTCTGCATAACACGGTATAACGCGATTACGGGTATACCAACACTTTGGCAAAATCCTCACGTTTTGGGAGAAAGTCGCGCGGTTGACTCCCCGGTCGTCGGCGGCAAGTCGCGCAGTGTGCGCCGGGCCTTCGAGCTGGTCTTAGTGTTTTATTGGTGGCTTACTGCAAGTTATTTTTGGGTTTCTAAGGACTTTGTTGTGAACCTTTTGGTAAGTTTTCTATTATTACGAAGTTCTTATTAGTTTTTACGTGTAGGAAACTGAACGCTACTGGACCAAAGCTTTTGTGACAAAGGTATCCTCTTAGTTCTTCTGGTCCTGCCTATATGTCTTCTACCTCTCTTCTTTGGGAGTGTCTAAGTTCTTCGACCGGTGCCGTTGCTGTGCTTAGATGGTCAACCTTGTCTTCTATGTACCTTCCTTTGTCACAAAGGTTTCCTCTTTAGTTTTTCCACTACTGCCTATATTTTGCCTTCTACCTCTCTTCTTCAAGCGAGTCCAAGTTCTTCGACCGATTCCGTTGCTGTGCTTAGATGGTCAAGCTTGTCTTCTATGTCGTCACCTTGCATATGGTAGGTGTCTGTATTTTATGAGTAGGTTCTAACAATGAGCTTCAGTACCGCCCTGTAGGCCCTACCACAAGCTCTGTCTCTGGTTTTGAGTCTGTATGAGTGTTGACAAAATAAATGCTACGTCGAAACGTGTCGTACACACAGTATAATACACTGATTAGCACCCACACAGACTAAACCAAAGCCAGAGACAGACTTTGCGGTATTCCTGCTGATCATTCGTTATGCTCGAAAGCCTAGCACCGAAGTAGGCCAGTAGTTCGTAAAACAAAAGCATTTTTTTATTTTTTATAAAATCATACACATTTTAACTTAGCATCGCGTCGGTGAGTTCTAATCTGCATAACGAGAGCAAGGCGCAAACGGTAGTCCGACCACAGAATAATCAGCTCGGGAGTTCATTAACCTTGTAAGTCATAATCTTTATGATTGGCGCGTGCGCGGGTGAAATGCAAACACTTATTGCTCAGGCCACTTCTACAATCACGGCTTGTGATTGTTTTCCGTGTTTATGGCACTTTCCATTGTAAATTTTGCTATTCGAGCCTTTAATCGATCTTAAAAAAGTTGCTTCGTAAGTGTTACTTAGTCTTCTTCGCTTCTTCTTCTTCTTCTTCTTCTTAGGGTGCCCCTCCCTCCACTACACACACTTAAAAAAACGGTAGAACCGAGCCATAGTTTATTGCCTTTTCTTCTAGGCTTGGTCGCGTGGAACTGGCACCTAGACTCAGCGACGTTTCAAAGTGATCCTTGCGATTCGACTGAAGAAACACACTTTTGATTTTGACTACTGAAGGTTGGCAGTCATCCTATTAAACTTCCCTTTATTTAGTTAGGGCAAGCCTATTAGGTATTTTACTTTATTGATTCCAGTCCATTTTCTGATGTTGCGAAGCCTTGATGTTCTTCTTCTAAATCATAAATCATTTATTTGCTTCAATGGTGATACAAAAGATCTTATAAATAAAATTAAAAATAAGTCTACTTACTCCTTGCCCCAACAACGTAATGTAGTGTTATAGGATTTAATTATAGGCTAGACAGAATACTTACTTCAAAATTGAAACTAAAATATCTAATGAAATTAACAAGTTTAAAGAAACGTGTAGTAATTCAGTAATACATACTTCCAACCAACCACACTATAGACTACGGAATAGTATACCGAATTAAGTATACTATTTCGTAGGCTATAAGTGTGGGTAAATTACGCCAATCGAACGTAAGGCCTGACACATCTAGCGCGATGGCGATCAGTGGAAACGCCGTCTAAAATCGCTGTCATGTCATGTTTCACTGATTGCCATCGCTATCGTGGTAGATGTACGCAAGGCCAGTCTTTCAAAAATCTGTCAAAAAGTAAATGATTCATTAACTATTGCCATTAATGTGCAATAATGACAAACAGTGACAGATCAATTTTCAGCCATGTTTTTTGTGGAACAATTATTCTGAGGAAATATAAACGTCTTAAATGACAGCCATTATGCATAATATAGCAATTAATAAAAAACCGGCTAAGTGCGAGTTGGACTCACACACGAAGGATTCCGTATAAACGGAAAAAAACATGCCTGTTCGATGTAAATATTTGTTTTTTTATTTAATTAATCAATTATTTTTAAAGTAAATATAGAACTAAAATATTCTTAATGCTTATATTAAAAAAACGTGTTTGTAGTATAGTAGTAGGCTCCCCTTTATAATATTTATATTGTTCTGTTTTTTAGTACGGCAACATAAATACATGATTGTGAAAATTTCAACTGTTTAACTATCATGGATCATGAGTTACCTGGTTATAGACAGACGGACTGCGGAGTCTTAGTAATAGGGTCCTATTTTACCCTTTGGGTACGGAACCCTAAAAACATATCAAACCAGCAAGTATAGAACCGTCCATCGACAATGGCAAAGAGCAAACAAATATGCACAGATAATAAAGTTGCATAAGTGACGTGTCATCATTTAGTCAAATGTCGAGAGTATTGTGCAGTTCGTGATGAGAACTGACATAAAGACGTAATTAGAAAGGTAACGTGCGACTTAAGTTAAATTAATGGCGCGGTTTACAGTGTGTTTTGTAATAAATGTAATGATGCCTAATTTATTACTGTATCGTTAGCCAGCATAATATCTTATTTATAATTTAATGTTACTTATCTCTTCTTATCGTGTCACTGGTTCTTTCGAACCAAGTGTGGTGAAAGGATTATAATTGCGCCTCAAATAAAATAAATCCTTTTTACTTTTACTTTACTTTACTTTACTTTAAAAAAGCTCCTTTCGTGTACTTGACACATATTTTCGAACGTTCTGGGCTTTTTTGATTCCGTGGGGAACCGTGGTCTTGCGGGTATTCAAAATGTTGTCTAGGCAACTGATCGAAGCGACGCGTGACCCAAGGGCTGATGGGTATCTGGCGCAACGCATTAGCATTGCTATTCAGCATGGCCAAGACGCTGGCGGCATCGCCAGCGTCTTGGGGACGATTCCGTCTGGCACAGATTTGGATCAGTTGAGCTATCTCTAGATCGTTTGAAACGAAGATCAGTCTAAATTAAATTAAAGCACTGTACCCCATACAGCTTCTGTTACCCATATCAGAAGCTATATTATACCAACCGAGAGGATTAAATTTCAAATGCTCCTAAACATGAGAGAACAATCAACTGCATGACACCTTTCAATCAACACAATCTTACAGCGGTTTAGCAATCACACACGCTAATTGACACAATTACAAAACAACCATACATCTGCAATGTGTCAAAATATGAAGTAAACGCCGCTCAGACATGCGAACAAAAACAAATCAATTCTAAGACCATTTGAAAGAAACTTACTGTTTTATCTGAATTTAATTACATGCCTCGGCTATCCACCGTTAAAATGATGTATTAATTATCACAACACGTTACTTTCCCCTCTCTTGGAGACTTGGACCTGTGGAAAACCGCGAAAGTTAACTCGACGAGCAGTTTACTCGCGCGCGTCAATCTACCATCTTGTCTGAGTAAACAGAAACGTGAAAACTCCTAACAGAAACATTTTTGAATATAGAACGAGCGAGTGACAAACGACAGTGTCGAATTGAACTAAGTCGAGTTCTAAATTTAAACTCGCATACCGTACGAAAATTTAGACCGCCCAACGGATTGCATGTTCTATTTTTAATTTCGAATGCAGCTGCCAGTGTGAACTTTGTCCGTAGGGATTCCGCTTTCTTTTTTTAAAGCGTTCCGTTTTACGGACTGTTTGTTGATAGTATAGTATCTACTTTTAGTAAAAGTACGCATATGTTATATCGATCGTGAGCTCGGGGCGTGCTCGGCTGATTGTTGTAATTGGCATTGACAGTGAAAGTGTTTGACGTGTCGTATAGGTAAATATTTCGGAGATATGTCGGGGCCATTATACCCTTTATTTTGTCATTACTTTCACTATTTTGAATATATTATGGTTCGATGAAAGAAGAAACCGGTCTTGATGTCGCTTATGTATGCTTGATTATGTCTTACGCAGATATTATCTAACATGAAAACCAATTTTGTCAATGCTTTGATGAATATTTAAACTACTTCAACCACTACTAAACGTAATAGTTGAAGTAGCTAGCTCTCTATTCCTTTATGGTTCCTTATCTACTGGTTATTTTACTCTACTATTTTATAAATACGTCACTGACCTCTATTGTTTAGATTTGGCCTTGTAAATAACCTTACTACTGGTACTGAGAGGCCCTATCTTATCTACACTACACCTTACTGAGGCATTTTTATTATTCATTTTTGTATGGCATGTATATGCTTGTCAAAAGACAAACATAATGAAAGTAGAAAATGAATATTCAGATAATTATAATATTTATTAAAATTCAGTTGAAGAGGGTAGGCCTGACAGACGTGTGGTCAAAAAAATTTTTACAGTTCATAAATCCAACAAAGTCTTTCGGAAAATTTGTTTGATCAATCGATTAATTTTACTTCTATTGCTATTGCTGGCTCTTAGCATATAGCCCCGCCGGTCACTGACCTTGTATCATCAATCGTCTTGATCGTTTTTATCTAATTTATATCAAATGAATAACACTTTGTTTGCAAAAAAAAAATGGCTTCGTTATTTGCTTATGCGTGTAAACTTTCGGTAGGGTCGGTTAGACGTTTCTGAAGTTTTTTACAACTTATAGCAAAACACTTGACCGCAATCTCACCTGATGCTAAGTGATGTAGTCGAGGGTGTAGTGAGAACATATTGAATTAATGAACTGAGGTAGTCGTGAGGAATAGGTAAACAAAACACTCAATTGCGTTAAACATCGCAAAGCCAAGAGCTGTTCTTGGTGACATTATGGCGTGAGATCACATCACTATTATAAAGTTACGCCACACCGACGTAACAGGTTGACACGACACCGACGCGGTAGACCAACAATCACAGCGCGATTACCATTGTATCCTAGTGGAACTGGTGATTACATGGAAAGTGGTACACCATTAATGATAGGAAGGACCATAGGGGCCGACAAATGCTTACATTACACGGACAATTGAGAACATTTTGCAACAGACTAGTACTAGTCCCTTTGAACTGTAATCTGTTGAAGCACTTGTGGCTTAGCAAGCTTGGCCATTTCTAGACTATAATTTCAGCAACCGACTGCTTACCATTTGGAGTAAAGGGTGAAATACGATGATCTAAAATCGAAAAGCTAGATATTTTCGTGTGTATGCTCGACATAATACCATCGTTGACTTTAGTCAAACATTCACCAGCCTAAATTGGAACTGAACTTCGCCGCTTGCCCAATACCTTATGGGCTAAGAGAACCAGAGTGGATCCCACAAAAATTAAAGCAGCGACATGAAAGATCGAGAATGAGATGGCGGGATGAACTTGACTCTCACCTTAGATCGTGGCCTGTCACTACGAAGGCCTCTGCAGTGGAACGACAATGGCTACATAATAATAATAGATCGTAACTTATTAGGCTCTAATAAAGCAAATACAGTCGTAGTTTTACCGGAAACTTGCCACTAGTACTACAGTTCTACAATTTACTATATTTCCAACTAGATAGTATAATGGTACTTTTTGTAGAACGCGAATGACATACGTGTATAGACTATCCGTTGAGTACGACATACATTGCTGCTTGTATACCGCATATGTTTACAATTTGCCAAACAAATCGCGCAATATAAAGGCAACAAACTTGCGTAAACGGCCAACCACGGCGTCTGCAGAGTAATTTTCAATGATTTATTTGACGTTTATGATAGCTCAACCACTTTCGATTACTAGACGTGCGAGAGAATATGGCGCAGTGTACTCCGTATAAGAAATAAACAAATCTATCATTGCCTTTCCACAAATCTTGAACCATTCGTTCATTAGTCTAAATAAGACCATGAAAAAATCCTCTTTGAGGCGCACTTTAAATCCTGTCACCACACTTGGTTCGAAAGAATCAGTGACACGATAAGAGACTATTGCTGAACCGCCTCCTATATTTATTCATCATCAGCTTGTAAGTTTGCCGCTGCTGGACATATGCCTCCCCTATACATTTCCAGGAAGAACGATACTGAGCCACCGACTTCATGCGATTCTAACAATATCGTCGGTCCATCGGTTGTGCGTCGGGGGGTCCTATATTCTTTTGGAGAGGGACTAAACAAATTTATGCAAAATACTCGTAAAAGGTCAATGGCCGCTTATCAGCTGCGTGCAATACAATAAAACAAAGATACATTATATAAGAATTATGTAAATATGTAACGAACATGCTCGATTGCACAACGTTGTCTGCCGTGCAAGTAGATCTAAATAGAACCATGTCTTTATGATGTAAATTCTAAGCCCTAAGCGATAAGCTATTCCTGGATAGGAAATCTTTATGATCCTAACGAAAGTTTCCTCTTGTTGCAGACAACAGACAGCGCAGACTTCCTCGGAGTCCGTCCGCACACGGCGGCGGTGCTGCCCGGGAAGCCGGCCGGAAACCCGCTACAGTTCGTGCGAGTGGGGCCCGCTGACCTCGGCAGCCGAGCTCGCGAGCAGCTGCGCCGGGCTGAGCTAGCGAAGCGGACCGAGCCGGCGCGGATAGAGAGGCAGGAGGACTGGCAGTCGGTATGTATGCAACCCGCCATAATTATGTACTTTGCCGAGAGCTCCAGGCAATTAAACCTTTTCATCTCTTACGTGGATTTCGTAAGAGACAACTAAGGGAACGCTGCAGGAGATGCGTGGCAGCATCCCCATCAGTTAAATAGCCCTCGTTCTCAGCTGTCTCTCTCTAACTGTCATACCTCCCAATAGCAAAATTCTAGTACAATGTGACCTAAACCTCACTATTCATAACCATGCTATATCACGCAGAACGGAGACAACGGGAATATATCAAAATGACGTCTCGCTGTCCCCGGGCCGGGGATACGACCACCGGGGACAACGGGAATACATCAGAATATAGGCAAATGTCTGCTCTCGTATGCGGAGTGACTACCCAAGTCACTCCGCATACGAGAGCAGACATTTCCTACATTTCATAAAGAACTGCGTCCACTATGACCGACGTCAGTCGACCGAATCTCAAAAAAGTTGAGAGCTCGTCTGAGGATCGTGACTGCCATTAATATGATCTGAGGAAAGGGCAACTGAAGCATTCCTCGGCGAATGATACTAATGAGTAATTTCCCAATTCGTCGCGGACTCAAAAGTTTCCCGTCAAATCCGAAGCTTCTGCCTCAACTCCGAAAATTCAGCGTTATACTTTTGCACGAATAACTCATCTTAATCACCCCTCAGCCCGATTTCACCCGCTGCTGCCCATAAGCCTCCCCTAGTTTCTGCCATTTACCACAAACTTCTGCCATTCTAACAATGTCGGACTATGACAATGTCGTGTACCCATCTCTCTGTAAGAAGTCTCACGCTTCCTTATTCCCTGCTTGACAGAGGAAAACTGCGATGGAAATGACGTCCATCTGACGTCTCTGAGGCCAAACACAACCACCTATATTATGGCAGAGATTGACGTCTTCTCCATCGTGAGATTCTCAGTAAAATCCAGCATAAGACTTTAATTAAATTGTATTGATCATCATGAGATTTTCCTGTAAAATTACTAAAGATACAGGTTTTAGAATGTGACTGTCATAAATCCACTAAATACCACGCGCAAACGATGCAATCAAAACTGAAACGAGCTTTATAAAAATTCCAGAGTCGCACACGGCTATTTTCGGACCAGGAAGTATTAAGGAAGTCACAAAAGTTATGCATGCTTAGCTGATGTAAAAACTGTTAGTTTTTCGAGGTTTTTATGCAGAAGCACCCGGAAATAAGGCACTTTCTCTTCCCGTAACGAACAGGTCGTGAGAAGTTATTTAGAAGTATTGACACAATTTGCGATTTGTTTTTTCCTATAGGTCCTAGGTTTCACCTTGTGGTCGAAGTCGATCAATCCCACTGCTTTTCACCGTTTTCTCCCACGTGCCACGATTCGTCACCACGACCTTAATTACTGGATTCCTCAGAAACTGATGAGGCCCAGAACCAGGTTAATTGGCAGATGTTTTCTAGGCTTTTTCTGTATTCATTCCTTTTACTGTCTGTCTGATTTATTGGCGATTTTTTAACGCTTAGTGGTGTTTCAACCTTGGTCTCTAAAGAAACGGTGCTATTGGTGAAAGACCGTCAAATTGCGACCGAACAAACCCTCTTCAGAAACGTCTTATCATTCTTGTATCTGAAGGTAACATGATTGAAAACTTAACATTGAGCTGTTTGCTAACAAGTAATTTCGTAAAAGGATTCAATTTCTTAGACTTGTGCGTGGACCTTACTTATAGCGCTATTCCTGTCTTTTATCACGTTCTGCCGTCATATAACAGTCGCCGTTCATTACCTAACCAAGGTTTAAGTCTCCAAGAGTGGGTATGGATTTATGAGTCGTAAATATAGTATCGGGCACGTACAATATGAGTTTGGTTATTAATATGGTTCTTGATATATTGTGAGGCTGCACGGGCTCATTCTACTTCCATATCTTATCAGAAGCACTCATAGTATCTTATCAGAATTGGGTTTTGTGTCACAAAATATCAATCAGATAATCAACAATGTACTTTCCTTCCGAACTACAAATACAATACCTACCTAACTTTGCACCTGGATAAAAATTATCCATCCATGTGTATGAACACGCTCATGATAAAAAAGATAAGAAATAAGAACAAATGATTACATGGTGCTTTTATAGAATGTGCTATCAAAACCATTGGAATGTTGAGCAGACTACTTCGAACCGATTTCACAGAACACATCCCCCTTACAAACTACAAACACAAGTTAAAAATATACCGAATAGTTGTAAACAAAAACCTTGTTATTCCTGACGCCGGAAACGCGCCGAAGCCCAGGAATGCACCAACTTCCGTTATCCAGCTGGTTTTCTATAAACAACGCTGGGACGATTTTAATTGTTATAAATGGAGTATTCTGTTGTTGATATGGTCAACACTGGTGATGCAGTTCTTGGCCTGAAGACATAGCCTGGCTTATATTCTGTATCTTGTAAGTGTTATTCCTCAACGGCCCCAACGGAAGACCAGCGTAAGTTATTCAAACTTGCACATGCTGAGTTGGGACCAATTTGCAACTACCTACTTACTCACTATGTTTATATTTAATGTTTAGTTATAAGTTATCTGTAACCTATTTTAGTTTACAAGGTTGCAAATAAATGTTTTGATTTGATTTTGATTTGATTTTGATTCATGATACAAACATTATCGAAACTGACACGTGCCCTCCGCTCTTGTTAAAGTCACAAGCAGTCATCATGATCGGAAAACTCTAAGTGATTATTTTAAGCGCCTGGGAAACCACGGATTTTATACCACGTTGTATTGTGAGAAATTGGCACGATAGATACGTGTAGTACGAATCTGTGAACATAGAGCAGCCCAAGACGTAACGTTAAAACCTTACGAAACCAATTCAAAGTACCCTTGCTTCATAATGGATTGTTTACTCTGTAAATTTCCCTTCGTCTTTCGTAGACTATATGTTCTTGTGCGATCTAGTTCGCGGCCTGCATACAACACTAGCGCCATGGACTAGATTGCACAAAGGGTCTCTGTGCGAGAGGCCTACAAAAAAGTTGGAATGGTCTTAAGTGATTCTTCAAATACCCATGTCCATTTCTTGCGCTCTGATTTAGCCGTGATACAGAAGTGGTCCAAAGGCAATACCGACTCCAAGGCTGTCATTACACCATAAATACCAATTACTTCTTGACGTCCGCGGTTTAATCATCATAATTGTCTCCAATGATAAATAGTTAACCAGTAGGCGGATGGGCAGACAATTACAAGCAATAAAAAAAACCAGTGACAATCTACCGTCGCGACGTTGTTTTGTCTATATACCAGTTAAAGATTTTCTCGTGTTCTCACTATAAAATAAATAATCTGTCTCATGATCATGAATCACACTTCACAATAGTCTTTGTTAATGTCAAACTAAACCTGACCACGTGGTAAAAAGCATATCGTATGTTGAAAATCCGAATTCTAGAACTGAGCTCCTCCTTGCTTTGAAGACTGACTACAATATCCTCAATATCCCTGATAACTCCGTATACCCTAATTATTATTATACCCATTTTTGTAGTCTTAATGCTTTGAGACTTTGAGAGAGCTTTAAGATTAGTAAGTAGAGCGTCTTTAGCTCATACAATATATAGATTCTCGCAATACCTATTCGTAGTTTCATATGGTTCAAAGAAAAGTCAGAAAGAAGAAAGGAATTCTCAGAAATTCTTCCCTATAATCAATAAGCTATTTGAAGATGTTCTATAAAGATCAATAAAGCAAGTTTTACACATCAATCGACCATTTTCCCCGGTTTATGACCCTCTATTAGAGACATAAACCGTCATTAAAGTGCTTAGATGTTGCGCAATTGCAGTGTTTGTTGAATAGGTATTTGTAATACGACTCAATAGACCAATTAAGTCTAGTCTGCTATGTGTGGTTCAAATGGGAAGTAATCGCGGAGTGTCACTCATTCTGTGGCATGGTACTTTTTAGTTAGTTCGGAGAACCTAGTAGAACACTTGAGCTTTCTTCGTGGCTTAGTGATGATTAAGATCGGTACCATTAACATTTTTCTTTTGTGCTAATAGCTTGTGCTCTTTCTTGTGTCCCTTGAGATTGATCAGTTAGAAGCTTGCACCAAACGATAGCGGCACTTATCTCATTGCGAATGCGAGCGAAATTGCGAAAAAACGTTGTTTTGCGAACACGCTAGTCTGCGTGCTGAGTCGCAGGCGGACGTATAGCTAGCTACTTAAATAACATACTTTTTATGTGGACTTGCTATTTGAAAACCGCTTAGAATGTAATTTTGTTTATTATATTTTGAGTCTGGCTATTAGGAGATCTGAAGAAGGTTGGTGAATAGATAAGGGGATATCTATCGCTGTTTCTGTTTTTTTCTACTGGAGTGCCTCCGATTGTATTTCTATTTTCCTCACTATTCAACTGACGGAGTTTAGATACAATCCCTTTAGAATATGTAATTGGAAACTAAGCTGGAATATTGCGGTCGCGCTAAAAATTTTGTAATTCGAGCGATCTTCCAAATAGTGAGAGCCTTATCTTCAACTTCTTTCTACCACCTCGCAAAAGGGATGAATAGACTTGAGTTGTTGTCGTAATACGCATTAGTCGTTTGTCTGTTGTTTTATTTCGGTGTTTTCGTTAATATCAGCGTGATAACCTCAAGGTCTGAGTCAATGTGTAAAACAAATAACTCTCGTATTATCGCGCGAGTGAGTCACAGCTCATCAGCAGTCCGACCGCGCGATGCCAATCAGTCTGCTCTCATTGTCATGTTTATTGCATTTACAATGCTGAATAGGTCAGGGGCCTGAGTGCTCTTGCCCATGTAGCTGGGTATTGTGCGTGGCTTAGCGTAGCACGAGCTGTTTGCACGTTGTGATTAAATGTTGCGTGGATTTGAGAGCATTCTGATAACTCTTATTGCTGCTTCTGAGTAGGAAATTCATCACAAATGTTGAACTGCTTAAAATGATCTAAATCGCGGCTTTCGATTTGAAACTCGAAATGAAGCTAACAAAACCTGATGTAGGTAAATATTTATACACATCAAAAAATACCAGGGTATAAGTATATTTTTTCATATTTTTCTGGCGTCTGATGTTTGTAGGTTTAAAACGATGTCGTGGTCCGTACAAGCCTTGGTCACTCGTAATAGATCATGAGTCATGTGTTGTATCCCAGAATCTAGTGGTTTTCCCAAGAAGATTGTTGTCATCTTAGAGTGAAGGACCTCCTTAGTTCCTAAACCCTTATCGATGTCCAAATAAAAGTTCACTTTATTTTCCAAGGGCTTTCTACCAAACTGTGATTACTCCTCAGAATTTGGACAACTGGAAGTCGTCTCGTCGGAAGCGCGTGGAGCCGATCATCGAGCGGTGCGTGGAACTGCGCAAGATGGAGCAGGAGCCCAGCCAGCCGCGCGCCAAGTCCAAGACCTTCAACGAGATGCTGGAGGAAAGGTCAGTCATCACACTAGCTTATCCACTAACCCACAACTAAGCAGAGCAGCTGCCGTTGTTACCACCATTTAGTGCTATTTGTCCACAAAGAATTATTTTTAGCTTTTAAAAGGGCATCCAACTTTAGCTGCGGCAATAAATACGTAGGATGCAATTAATAAAACTTTTGTTGATTAAAGACTTAGTGTTAAAACTCTACGTTTTTGGGGCCTTAAATTTTATGTTCCCAAAATTTTGTTCGATACTTCTGATAAGACTTTGAAACTGCTTGCTGCAAATTCAAATTCATACACAAGGATCACTTTGAAACGTCTTAATTCTTGTTGAGTCTAAGTGCCAGTTTCAGGCGACCAAGCCTAGAAGAACAGGCAACAAGCTACGCTCCTCTCATAAAGGTCTTTCAATATTGTTATATTATTAAAATTTGCAACGATTGCTCACGAGTGTATAATCAACATTATTTAGGTTTAAGTAAACAAACACCATGAAAGTCATTAAAAATATTTGTGTGAGAATTTAGGTTGCATTTTGAGTTGTGGTCAGTTCAAATCACGCCATACCAAATGAAATAATGACACGATGATGGCGCAAAAAGCACTAATATAATTAAATCATTATAACAATGCTATTAGCGCTGGTTTCCTAATCAAGTCTTCTGTTACTCAAGTGCTTTTGAATTATTGTTCAATTTGTAATGACGTAAGATCTTTGTTAATTATTAATTGTGACGAAACAAAACGTTTTATACTGCTTAAATTACTTAAACCTGCGATAGCGATAGCGCTGGCGATCACACTGCAGCGAATTGACAGTGCGATATTTAACAGCGATTCACTGATTGCCATCTCAGGCGATCTAGATGTGGCTTTAGGTTAAATAAGGGTTTCTTGGTATGATTGTTCTGAAGACTTCGTGACTGTAACACTAAGTTTAACTGGTGACCCAACCCACCAAAACTAGTTACCCCTCAAAATCACTGCACTTGGTTTGCATTTTACGATCGAATAAAAAAGTTATAATAAGCAGGCTCTCTATAGGTAGGTATAATGTCCATTAAAACTTTAAAATTATTTTAATTTATATTTTAACCATCCTACTATAATATTATAAACGTAAAAGTTTGTAAGTATGGATGGATGGATGTTTGTTACTCTTTCACGTAAAAACTACTGAATGGATGTTAAACTTTACAATAATATAGCTTACACATCAGAATAATACATAGGCTACAATTTATAAAGATATTGTAGCGGAGAACGGATGTAAGTAACGGGAACAGGGTGTAACGGGAACGGGGCGAGCGAAGCCGCGTGCGGCCGCTAGTTTTTCATGTTTGGTAAAATTGTACCTAACCATAGTATTGTAGGTGAGTGTACCTTGTCGATCTTCAATCATCTACAGCCTATTTTAAAGACCAATGATGATGATGATGATGATGTACCTTGTTGAAGAATTCCCATCAAATAAATTAACTTTTGCAAATCAACTTGACTGCCAGTCAAATTATTTCATTTTAAACCTTATAGAGTAGTTATAAAGCTCATTTTAGCGCTCATGAAAATTCCCATATGGCAGCAATTTTCTTGCACGGAAATCAGTGCACTGATATGAACTTTCAACCTTTCGCTAATAACTTTAAGGACTATATTGCAATTTATCGAGAATCAATTTACTGAACTTTGAACGGCAATGCAATGATTTCAGGTTAATATCTATTTGTTCAGGTTCACGAGGGTTCGTTGACTTGCACTTTCAACTCTATTACTATTCTATATAGGGTGTAAATTCATAATCATGAAAGCTCATGTCTGTTGGTTTACTTGCGGTAGTGGTCAGTTCCATGATTCGATACCAAACGATTCGGCAAACTTATAATCGATGGATTATAAGTTTTCCGAATATTATAGACTGGCCTCTCAGCTCAGTGTTAGTAGCTGTGCCTTCTGCACCGTAGATCGTGGGTTCAATCCCCACCCCACCGAGAACAAATATTTGTGTGGTGAACATAGGTGTTCGTTCTCTGTCTGGATGGATATGTTGTATTCTAATTATGTTTTTACAAAAAAATGTATAGGTATTATAACAGCTATCTGGGTCCATAGTACAAGCTTTTCTTAATTTAGGGCTCTAGCCGAATCATTTGGTATAGAATCAGGGGTCTGGTTATCGATTCGTAACGCCGGTAATAGTATATCGATGTCATTGACTCTGGTATCGATAATCGCGTAGCCACACTAGTAGGTTATGTTAAGCTTTCAAACAAACAAACACTAATTTTGTAGACAAGACAAGTTATTGACTTTTTAAGAAGTTTATTTTTCAAGAATTGTATAAGCGAAGCCTTAAGTTTAGATAAACACTTAAAAATAATAAAAAATCTTAGAGTCGTATATGGTTCTCCGAAAGTCAGTCTCTACAATGGAGGGCGATTTCTTAATTGGATTGTGCTCGGTTATTACAATAACACATGTTCTTAATGTTTTCACACTTTTTAACATTTTATGGGAAGTGTTTTTAACCTTGGAAAGTTGGAACTCCTTGGAACCACTTGGGAAAACGGTCGATACAGAATTTGAATTTCGAACGAGAAGATTTTCATTACTACTGGCTGTTTTCAAATTATTTTGAATTTCGAACGTTTTCTCTGTTCGATAGATTTGTGATGTACGATCTCCATCTATAGTTTTTTTAACTGACCTTAATTTCATCTGATGTTAAGTAATGGTGTTGTCTACGGTATTGCACGCTTATCGTAGTATGACTTATATGCTTCTGAAGTTTTTTTATTAGGCTATTTAACGTGTAAGCTTAGATGGAAACACTTCTTTATTCTTGCCCTAATAATTCAAATCCCAAAATATTGTTTTTTGTTTGAGTTTCAATTCAACACGAGTATTAGAACCTTACATAATCCTTGATTATTAAGTGTTAGTTTATGTAATATCGATCGTTTTCCGAGTCGATGTCCCAACTCTCCCCAAAGGAAATCAGCTCTCGTGCAGTCACGAGCGGTGTCGGTTACGTCCGTCCGGCATGGAGTCGCACGGACGTCCACTCTTTTTTTATTTACCTACTATCTAAATCAATTGATCAGACCTAACCCAAGGCTGAAGTCTGTATTGGCGGATATCCGCGTACAACCTAATTAATAGCAAACCTACATATTGTGCGAAAGTCGGTTAAATTGGTTCCATTACGCAACACAATCGGAACAATGACGTCACTGTAAATAGGACCAGAGACCATTAATGTCCGATTAATTATGTTTATGCAATATTTGCTTTAACTAATTGGTGATCGAATTAATTGGGACAAAAATCAATCATCTTGCAAAATTAATTAAAAAGTGCTTATCGTGTAAAATACCTACTTGAATGTTCCAAAAAGTCGACAAAATTGTGCAATTTTTAGTGATCTAATACCTAGAATTTTGATTGCTGCGTTTCTGCACTGCTTATTTACCTAAAAACAAGCAATAGTCATTATGTAAATGAGTCATTGTTCAGAATGAACCTCATCAAACGGCAAAAAAGGAACCGCCTTTAGAAATGGTTCATTCTTTTTTTTATCTGTTAAAAATAGACAAAAAGGATGTGGTTTCACAGAGCGGTATAACCGTAGGAACTGTAGCCCTTGGGTATGGCAGTGTGAACGAAACAAGAAAGCCGTGGTGTAGTGTTTCACAATCTGTGGTGAGTTTTCTAGACTATCGGATGTCATGACATGACACACAAGGCGCCACGCTCGGGTTAAATAGAAACTAAGGCCCGTATTAATAAACAGTGCTTGAGTCTGAATCGAGCCTCAAGGACTCTCAAGCATTGAGTTTTTGACAGTTCTCCATGGAAAAATGACAAAAATCTGCATAATATGCTTGAGGCTTGACTCAGACTCAAGCATTGTTCTGAATTCTGGGACTATGCAGGACATTTTGTAATACTCACAATCTTTGTAAATGTAATATACATAATAACAGTAGTAGTATCTTAGTAGTAGATCATTTTGTTTCAGTAGTAGTAGAACTCTTTGTCTGTGGCTCCTCCGGGGAAGTACTACCACGATGCCTATTTCTGCCGTGAAGCAGCATCGCTGTGTTTCGGTTTGAAAGGTGTGGGGGCCGGTGAAATGACTGGCACGTGAGGCTGAACATCTGTATGTGTGTTCTCACGATGTTTTCTTTCACCTTTTGAGAGTACTGACATAGTGCACATATATTTTTGGACAGAATAACTCATTAGTACACGATTGGATTGGAACCCACGTCGGAAGGCGGGTCTACCACCAGACCACCAGTACTTTCAAATCAATTGTCCATTACATGAGTGCAACGGAATATAGCCTGCCCCAGTTATGACCACACACACCGCAGTAGAACAGACTGAATGTGATTTTTTTAATTGATATGAAATACAGGGTTATTCATAATTAGCTGCAAATACTCAGGAATTAGGTTCAACAAATAAAATAAAAAATATTTATGATATGATTTTTTTTAAGTTTTGTTATGAAAATCCCGAGGAAATCGATAAAGGAATCATTGGCGCCTGACCTGTTTTGACCTTAGATCCGCGCCCGCGCGCCGTGAGTAACACTCTGCGTTCAGTCACCGCCTGGGTGGGTTATCGTCCTGTTCTCCATGGCAATCATTATGCAATAGCCGTAAAGAAATTAATAAAAATAAAATTTTGATACAAAAACTTAAAAAAATGTTTGATCAAAATTTAAAAAAAATAATTTCATAATTATTTTTTATTTTATTTGTTGAACCTAATTCCTGAGTATTTGCAGCTAATAATGAATAACCCTGTATTCTCAGCTGATCTATTACGAGGGGTGACCGTCAGACCGGGACCGTAAGTCCTGGCATGAAGCAATGAACTATCAAATTATACATTCTAATAGCCCATTAATAAAAATATGTCAAAAGATAAGCTGTGCTTAAACTATTGCCATCTCTTACCACTGGGTAATGATTAAAAGTGACAGGGCTAACTTTAAACCATGACTTAATTTAAATTGCGTTTATTAATATGGCTGTAAGGGTCTACAATCAAATTCTTTAATGCCCTTTCTGTTGCCTTTACCCTTTAGGTTAGCAATAAACATATTGCATGCCGGTAGTTGAAGAAGTATGTATAAGAAGTACTCGTATGCAACTCTAAAACTACATATAGGTCAAAGTCAAAAATGTATTTATTTAATAGTATCACAAGGATCACTTTGAAACGTTTTTAAGCTAGGTGAGTCTAGGGGCCAGTTCCACGCGACCAAGGCTAGGAGAACAGGCAACAAACTACATACAACGTTTGCTTAGTTGGGGCTGAATGACTCTTCGTAAAATTTCCACCAATTTTTATTTATCTCGTCTTGTTCTTGTTTAATATTTATTTATCTAAATAAAATTCCAGGCGAGAAAAACCGAGGACGTAACGTAGGGTAAACGTTAGATAGATAGATAACTCTTCATTGATTACCATAACACTAGGTAAGTAGAATACAGAATTTAGCTTAAAAACAAACAGTCACAAAGTTACAAAGGGCGGCCTTATCGCTAACAGCAATCTTTACCAGGCAAACTGGTTAGATAAGATTGAAATCGAATAATTTATTAGTCCCTTAGCCATTTCTTTGGCATGATGTAATAACGAAGACAGATCTTATAAGCATTAATTTAATCGTGTTGCAACAACTTTAGCAACATTCAAATTACCGACTACAAGCCCTGTAATGTCATAATCAAATGATTTTAATATATATAAACGGTTGCAGTACTGACTGACTGACAAAAGTTAATACCACCGCAGCTTATTTACTTCTAAACATTATTTAGAAAGCAAACATCAAAATAGAATAACAAATCTGCAAGGAACAAGCGATATTTTTTTATTTTGTGGTTAAATCGGTAGGTGAAATGTTGATGATGTTTTTTTAATTATTTATCACCTAGAATCCACCTTGCTTTAATTATTGTGATTCGAATGAATAAGAAAGAAATAAAGAAGATACATTTATTCGACTTATCAATTCCACTAGGGTATATAAGTATTTTTTTACTTTGACTTTGTCAGTTCCACACGGGACGTCTTAGCTTAGAATAAGTAGATTGGCAGGTGAAGCCGCGGTTTTATCACAAGTCGAATTATCAAATTGATATGAATGTAACATTATGCAATTGAAGTGCGTCCAGCCAATGATTACTGCTATTACTGCAGTTTGATCTTATTCCGTATTACCATAAACACCAATAAACTTTATTAGATCATCAGATCTCGGAGGAATAAGATGAGCTGAATGTGAAATGCGATCTGGGGCCTTATCCTCGGCTCATCTCGGATCATTTTGCAATTTTATTTTATTGCTTCTTTTCGAAGAGAGAATGGCAGATTTCCTTGAGTAATTCATCAACGACCTCATCGTCAAAGCCTCGACAGCTACGATATACGTAAAACGTAGAAAAAGTGCAGGGTTGTGCAATGCTAATGTGTATTAAAGGGAACTTGAAAATCTCGGTCGGCCCGAGAATTAGGCTCCTGAGTCAAAGTCGAAATATTTTAATGATTCAATAAAAACACAAGTAATAACCTAAACCAAAGTCGCCGTTACAAAAAGTGCAACTTTTTGATATTGTTTATTATAAAAGGAAAGAGGTTAAAGTCAGAAGGATCACTTTGAAACTTCATAAAGGTTAAACTAATCGCTAGTTTTAGAAAACCACGCATCCAAGCCTAGAAGAACTACTACTGGCGTGATGCAAACTGAATTTGATGTCTTTGTTCCTAATAGTATGATTACTTCTTACAAAACATTAATAAAATATCTTAAAAACGCTATTAGTATTATTGCATGCCACAGTTCATACTATCTTGTTTATTTATCTACGACTCTATCCGTTATCTCTACTCCGCAGTTGTTAAAGTTATGAAATTGAATCAAGTCGTGATCGAGATGACATGATTCAAATTATCAAGATGGTCCAATAACAGAGATATTATCTCCACGGTACGTTGTACAATATTACGGCTCATTGCTTCACTTAATGGGGTACGTTACTTTGGGTATAGAACATTACGTATATTTACGTATAATATACATAGCAATTTTTTTTTCATAACCTCTTATCTTTATTTACGCAAAGAAACTTACAATTAAACAAATATTTACGAAATGTGCAAAATACACAAGAAACAGTTGAGCTATCTGCAGAACGTTACAAACGGTCTAGAGATAGCTCAACTGCTCCAAATCAGTGCCAGACGGAAGCGTCCCCAAGACGCTGGCGGCATTGCCACGCTGAGCAATGCTAATGCGCTGCGCCTGATACCCACCAGCCCTTGGGTCACGCGTCTCTTCGATCAGTCGCCTATTAAAGGCATAGTGAATTCATTTTTGACCGATGATTTTTTGTAATCGACGCGAAATACTTACCTTAGTCGAGCTATACAATTTTTATTTTTGTTTAATTTTTTTAGCCTGGGTCGTCCCACTGCAGGGCAAAGGCCTCCCTCCCCTTCTTCCACACCTCTCGATCTTTGGCTACAATGCGCCAGTCGTTCATATGAGAATCGAGATCGTCCCGCCATCTTCTCCGGGGTCTTCTTCTACGACGCCGACCTTGTGGGACCCAATCGGTTAATATTTTGTCCCAAAGAATGTCCGGCATACGAGCCACATGCCCTGCTCAATCCCATCCTTAACAAAATTCCCTAGTTACCGTTGCCTTTATGGACCCTGAAAACGGTAACTTCCATTTCAATTTTAGAAGTAGGTTTACTTTTTCCAGATTTTATAAGTATGTATAATAGATTGGCCGCAAATTCATAGCTATTAAGGTAATAGCTAGTTTCCTTACGATGTTTATCTTCATCGTTTAAACATTACGGCCTTAGATTCGTCCTATTAAACCAACTCTGAATAAGTTCTTAATCATAAATGTGTGTAATTTCAGTGTTTATGTGCATATGAAGTCATTATCTACGCATAAACCTTTTCATAAACCCAGTCCGTTACTCGTCCATTTCACTAAACGGTATATCCCTCATTAAAAAACGGCCGCCGTAATTTACAGTTCAACCAATATCATATCATGGCAGGGGTGGTAAGTAACGGACGTGATATTCCCATCGTCGTTTATTATAAATTCTAGATTGAAATGCCCGTGATAAATCCATTTAATTAGTAAGATAATGAAATCTTTACCGTCAGAAGGAAATTAAAGAGCAGTCCAGCTTCCTGCTTTATAATAACACCATGTGTCAAAGTTTTATCTTTAACGGCTCAGCCTTCGGTATGGTAAGTGTTTTTGTTAACTGCATCGATAACTTTAATTGAGTTCGTAACTTGGAATTATTCGTAACTAGAAACTACTCAACGTGCTTTGATTAGACTATTTAACTACGACGATTATCATCAGCTTGATTAAGTCCACTACTTAGACATAGGCTTTCCTGATGTCTGGGGGGTTTGCCTTAGTCATCATGCTTGGCACACTGATCACCATAGTGTTTGTTAATAGCAGGTAACCATTTCAAACCGTTGGGGAATAAAGGTTCTCGAATGGCGACCACGAACCGGAAGACGAAGCGTAGGGCGCCCACCCACCAGATGGACCGACGACATTGTTAAGATCGCGGGAAGTCGATGGATGGAAAGGGCTCAGAATCGTTCTTCCTGGAAATGTGTAGGGGAGGCCTATGTCCAGCAGTGGACTTCTTCAGGCTGATAATGTTGATGATGATGATGAACCATTTCAAATGTCTGTTATTTATAAGGAGCAAGCGAGTATTTTGGAGACGCTGTTGTAACCAACAGCTTCCCTAGTGCGGTATCTTTTTCTAGTGCCTATTTCTAAATCATAGCATCTAGGCTTGCAAGAATCAAACGTCTCAAAAACTAAATGTGAATCTGGACAACTAACGTCCAGATTCACATTTAGTTTTTGAGACGTTACTTGTCCAGATTCACATGTAGTTCTTGCCTAGATCAGCTAGAAATTTAACTTCTAGCGTTTTTTATATGATCCCAAGAAACAAAGATCTTAGATCAACGTTAGGTCAATACATGTCCAAACAAACTCGCAATCAAATAGAAAGCCGATCACTTGACAGCGTAAAGACCATCTGCCTGCCTGTCTGTCTGATTGATTCGTAAACTGTCGTAATTTACTGCTGTGAAGATTTAAGATAGCTTAACAAAGTTGTATTGCCCTTTCTGGGACAAATCTTTACCATCTTCCTGACCTTATCCCAGTTTACTTGGATTAGCGTAACATGTTCTCCTTTTTCATTCCCTCCTGTCAGTTTAATTCCCTCCTGTCAGCCGTCATCTCTGTATTCATTCCTTATCCATCATCTATTACACAGTTTATGCATATTTTCGTAGAGAATGTCGTTTGGCATTGTTATTGCAACATAGCCGAATATATGCGATAAATACCTGTGTGGATTCAGTAACTCTTCATTAGACTTTTCTATAACTTACTGACTAATGAGCAAACACGTAGCGTTATGTGAGATTACAGAAAATAGATCTCCAACATCTAGCTTTCTAGCAGCACTATGATTAGTTCGCCGACTGCTGGTGGGTAGTGGGGACCCTGTAATCATGATGTCTGATAGCACAGGACAGCCACTTTCACTGTACCCCCGTTTCCTGCTTGTCTTTGAAATAGATCTGTGTATTTTGTATGTCGCTGGACTTTGTTTTGGTTATTGAAAATGGGGTCTAGTGTGTTGAATTTTCTTTCTCTCGGTAAGATTTTCTCGTCTGTAAATCTTTCATGTACGAAATAGCAACTGCTGCAAATTCCTTGTCAAGTGTCTTGCCATCTCCTTTTCAGTTTCGCGGAGCACGTACTCATATCCACAAGTATTAATAACTATAATAACCCTACCAGCATTACCATTCAATAGCGTGCTGTATTCAACGCAACTGAACACAGAATAAACAATACTAACAATAGGTAAGTAACGCTGTTTTTCCCACATAAGCTGTGTTACATAAGAGCCCCACATCACGTACTTACAATTTATGGGTTAAAACTTTATTGCAGTTCTTACGTGTCATTCCAGTAGCCAATCTGTGCTAGATCTTGAAGGACAGCTGGATCATTTTACAATGAATATATCATTCGTACCATCGGCCGATCTGCTTAGTCAAGTAAGGAGGTGGTGGTATGAGGCACCACCTCCTTGGCATGATGGCATAAGAAGAGATAAGAAAAACGGCAAGTCATTTGGGGAATTGGGGAGGTATTCTACCCAGCTGTAGGACGACATAGGTCAGGATAAGAAAAGAACACGCACAAAAAAAATATTGGCACGTGAGGCTGAACATCTGTCTCAAGTTGATGGACGCAGAGAAGTGCATCGTAGGGCACGTTCCTGACGTGCGTGACCTACTATTAACACGAATTACCTGCTTCACTAAAGGCTCAAATCAAATCCAATAAAAATGTCTTGATGCTAATCACAAGCATTAAAACGTCTTAGCTACATGACTCAACGCGTCTATTCTTGTTGTAAACGTGTACAAATCAGTACTTTACCTTGTCCATTTTTGTAACAACCTCTAATTCGAAATCTATAATTGACCCTACCGATTGTCTTATTTCTTTATGGCCATATTGGTTTGTTTGTTCCCACTCAATGCTAGGTTAAACTTTGACTCAATGACTCTGACTATCAAATGCTCTAGATGTATCTTTTCTAAGCTATGCGTGTGCTATCATGCCATTATGATTGTTGACCATATACGAAGGACCATGCCTTTATAGGGATAGTAGTTAGGGACAAGAACTGAGCTATGGCGAATTCTAGGAATGTTTTAGTTTTGACGTTTTTGAGTTTCATGATTGCTGTCTGGTTCTCATAGTAATGTAATGATTTTGTAATCGATTACATTTACATCATTATCGAAGACATATACATTATCGAAGTAAATTTCTTATTTAAAAAAACGAAGGAGATATTTAACAAAGTTATTGGTTAGATACTTTTGTTTACATGACGTTTTTTCATCTTCCTTTTGTATTCGATGAATAAAAGTATGAATAAAATCAATAGTCTTCATGACCGGATTCGTGTACGCAACCTTAGGCACCACTAGACCAATGCCACCTTTAATACCAACACAAATAATACACGTGAATCCCTGGGCCTATTCCTAGGATAGAACTTACGCATAGTGCATATATCAACCTCTCGTAAATATACTCTCTACAATTAGTTTGCAGCTTCCACGTCTACGCAAATAGCCTCTCACAATTTATACCTTATCTCTAAACGGTTACAGCTAGTACGTGTCAAGAAAGTACGAATCAGTAGCCGAGTCATTATGTGTAGCTCATTTTAGTAATTTACCAGGAACGTATACCGTGCGTAATAATTATTGGCTATGTAATATTTACTCAGAAGTTACATAGAATCAACTTCTTCGTTTGCGTAAAGAATTTTCATACTCAATCACTTCAATTGATCATTGTCTATTTTGTAGAAACGCTGATAGAAAACAATAAAACAGATTCAAGTATATTGAATAGCCCGAAGCTGGTCCGAAAACCACAAGTGCTAATAACAAATATTGGCCTTCGCATTTTGTAAGTGGCCACTTATATCCAAAACACTTTCGGTGTAGGAGTTTACACACACTTTTTTGAGGATTCATTGATAACTTACGTCATTGCGACAGGTGATTTCATAGTCTTTTTTATTCCATTTTAATTATTATCCTGTTATACTCAGCCTTTGAGACTTATGTCTGTTTTAAAGATAGTATTATCTTAAACCTTTTTCATAACTAACCAATCCAATACGCACCTAAACGTAAAGAATACCTAAAGAATACAATTTCAACAAAAACCTTCATGAGTTTCTATGTTATGTCTATCTACGGACTTTAACATGCGCGTGTATTGCTAAACCATTTGCCTACATATCCATTAATTCGTTACACATTATTTTATTAGGCACTCAATTTTATTACCTACATGCCATAAAACTTTTCCAGCACATGCCAGCGCACCTTGTTATCCATATCTGTAAGTGTTTTAGCTTTGTTGTCGATCAAATATTGACTTAGCATCTTAGACTACTTATCTTTCTATTATCTATGAAAGTCTCTTCATAGCATAGCTAGATAAATCATCATATCTAACCGTACACTTTGGAATGCATGCGTTTTGAAATCAGTAAGTACATACGTGTCCACGTTATCAGAATGATTAATAGCTACATCATCCAAGACTTTACGTATTGTGTCATCGTGAGCTGAACAGAACTTAACGTCTGTAGCGTGGGTTTGATGTACGACCAGCTTTATGTATCCACGTGCGACTCCTACGTCTTCCAAACTATACATTGTTTCATTCATACGGTGTAAAACCGTTACATTGTGAAATACTTATAATTAAACTCCCATGCTATTACAAAAACTCACATTACGACCAAGGTTGAAACTGCAATTCGCTTTGTACACTGTACATAATCGATTGTACCATCACTAAAATTTAAATTGATCTTAGAAATAGGCGATACAGTGTTTTATTGGTCATTATTTACCTTCTATTATGTTTCGTTGGTAATTTAGGCTTATATGACCTTTGAATAGGCCAATCTACTGGGTTATTTCAATAGTTGCAAGTGGAGCGAGTGAAATGCTTGTCTATGCGTGATTTGTAAAACACTATACCGCATTGCTCAACTTTAGGCTAGCTAGTAGCTACCAGTTAAATCATATCTATCTTTTAAAGCAACATTCCTATAATATTTTTTACAAATATCCATCACAGCGTCACCTATTTCAGAACTGGTTTTATATAAACTAACTCCCAGTACATAGTACTTTGTGGTATCGTCTTACAACCTGTGCAACTGGACCAGTCCTCATATGATACTGTCACGCTTGTGTAATACGTTTGACGTTATCAGGTATCGGTTTGTCATCATGAGAATTGAGAAATATCTATATGATAGATATAAAAAATCCATCCAGTTCATCATTCATCAGTTCTGTATTCGTGTTTTTGATCAAATGTTACTTGTCAACTAGACAGTCTCTATAATTTTATTCAATATGATTTGATCATACTCCCTATTTTGCTCTCTCTGTGTATCAGGGGCACTATTCAAATGTATTAAGCTTGCTCAGCACCTAAATTCTCTTCTTCGGCTTGTTATTTAGAGGGAAACATAGTTTTCGGTCTGCAGACCGACTGTATAGTAGATTAGTAGTAGTAGTAGTAGTAGTACTGTAGTAGATAGCTCAACTGTTTTTGGAGTATTTTGTAAATACCTGTATTAATTGTAAGTATATTTGTGTAATAAAGTTTTCTGTAAGAGTTTGGGATAGGATATTAAGCACATACCTTTTTGGTGTAGAAATATTTATTACCAGACTTGAATCGTCGTCAGAGGACGGTGGGTTGCAAGATTGCTACCAATACACCACCGGTGCTAACCGTTGCTCTACTTTCATGCTACACTTTTGTTTTTGTGGTTGTCTACAAAAATTGCAGTTATGTCCAAACTACTGTTACCGATGGATGGTCTATCTATGGTTCTTCGAAGTAGCTGTGCAGTACTTTATTGGAAATGTGCGCAAAAAGCGTCGCTTCCCGTCTTGCGGGTTCCATGGCATGTTGCCTATTACGTCGGGAGCGTTGGAGCCGTTTGAAAGCTATCCTCTAGCTATAGCATCGCTTAGTGATGGGGTACCAAGGTTTTTCAAAACACTTCTACGTTTTTTCGTGATGTCATTATTTGTAGTTAGAAAATATAGCTACTGGACCGTATAATCCACAAAACACGCTTAGGATAACTCTTGCGCTGTATGTTATCTTAAACTGATGCAATATTGTAGATATCTAACGGTATCGAATCTACAGGAATACCGAATTGATATTTTCCATCAATCCGTCATCCATCCATCAAGTTAATTTTGCACGCATTTGAAATGCTGAGTCCAAACTATCTTCAGCGTATAATATAACATCATTAGACGATGATATTCCCATTTGATGAAACCCAGTCAGCATCGTCATTGTTCCGGACATCCGGATAGTTATATTTTTATCCGATGCGGAAACTATCGACTATTGAAACTCAAGTGTCCCACACTACATCACATTCATCGACACTGCAATATCTATGCAAACTAGTTGAAAGTCTGGTTGAAAGTGACCTGGAGCAATCAGTCCTTCAAGCTAACATCTTTGTTTCTTGTCGACTGTTGCATTATTCATGTTGCTAATGGACCGAGCAAGTGCTTTTAATTCTTCTACATCGTATCTCTAGAGAAATTTGTAGAACCAACTGGGAACTCCTAGAAGTAATTGCCTTACTAATTTGTTTTACTGATAGACTGATAGTTGGTCTGTGGCTGGACTGTCTGTCCGTCTGTCTAAAGTAATCTAAACAGCCCCTTGGAAGTATTGATACTGATTGTTGATTGAATCACCTCGATTCAAAGAGATGCTTGTGATTTGATTAAATAAACTTTTTTGTTTGATGATTGAATATACAAAGTTTTCAAATCTATATCAATGAATAGGCTAATATTAAGCTCGTTTGAAATAACACGCATTTGTCATGTCGATTATTTAAAGGTGGCCAAGAGAAGCGTTCGCGATAAGAACTCCCATTGTATGGGAGTGTGTTATTTATTTCTAGGTGCATCTTGATTTATTTGGTGTAGTAATCAGTGAAATACTGCTGAACTGTCACGTTTTGAGGGAAGTTAAACATAAGCTATATCCCAGCGACAACAGCGTTTAGCGACAGCGTTTTATATATTAAGCTATATCCCAGGGACAACAGTTCAATCTGATAATGTGGTGCCCAACAAAGTTGCAAAGCAAAGTAGGGTAGGGTCAACTAGTTACAAGAAAACAATGTGCTATGCACCTGCTAACCCTTATGAAAGTGACAATGCGGTGAAGCGTGTAGGCCGTCATCAAATTCCCATCATATAAACGCAGTAATGACTCGACAAGGCGATAAAACAATACCTATTGAACGTGCTGGTTCCCATTGGTGAGGTATGGCGATTATGCTTTTAAATGAAAGTGAGTGACAGTGGAATTGACTACTTTATTTGATGTAGGTCACAGCAGCCTATAATTTGAGTCATATGATTGTATCTTATCACTCGTATATCATGCGTTCTCTTAATTTAATTAATTTAATTTAATTTAATTTATTTATTTATTTAATTAGAACGAATTCCTCTTGAATATATATCTCTTTAAATGAGATCAGCACTAGTCCTATTTAACTTCTAACCTTGGTCAATTTACCTTCATTTGCGTTGCGTGAGATAATGACACGCGAATCGCTAATCACCATAACTTGCACCGCGCCCTTCTCATTACCTCCATCACTCGCACCACGCCCTGCTAGTTCGCAGTTAATGGAATGCGCATGAGTGGCTTTTCGTGCAAAAATCCACGATTCATGCATTTACCCCAAGTTCGTGCTTAGTCGCATAATGGACCTTATCGCTCTTATGTAGATCATATTCTTTCAACGGTGCATGCTGTGCACTCGTAATTACCAGTTGGAATTGTAAACAGTTGGTGTGATTGTTTTGTGATAACGTCTGTTCAACTAGAAACCACCTCACCTTGGCCTTGCTCGGTATTTCTCCGAATATGACAGTAAGGTTGCTTGGCGACTGACGCGACGGTCGTTTGGGCAGTAAAATTCTTGAGTGGAGCGGACACAGACAAGAAAGGAACAATAGATGGAAAGACTATCAAGTGAAGGTTGTTGGGTGACGTACATGATTGATCGCTCTGGAAATCTATGAGGACGCTTCACGATTGGTTCAATATGAGGGGTTTATGTATATCAGCGGAAGTCCTTTAGTTGAAATTATAATGATAGCGGCTGATTGTTTAGTGTCTTAGATTACTGTGTGTCCGTTCTAGATGGCTAGAACGGACGCAGTATTCAATAGGTTAAAGGGGGAGGCAACATAATGCGTAAGCGCGCTTTGAATGGCATTTCCATGGAACAAACAGCCATTGGGGCTAATAGATGGGCAATCAGCAACATCGGCAGCCGATAAAGTAAGCGCTGATAGATTTGGCGAGACTGCTAGTGGAATTCTTATCGAACACTTCCATTCTTCCGAGGGTATGAGGCTGGCGATTGGTCTAACTGAAGCTTTTAAGCAGCTTTTTAACACGTCACCAGAGTTGGCTATTAACTCATGTGACCCCAGCACTTTTAGTAACGTCGATGCACGCACATCGAGATGACAGATCGCTAATTCATGCCAGACGAGTTTTCACTTTCTATGGATTACATAATCGATAGTATTTACATATTTGAGCAACACGACATTCACCTTCGTTTGTTGTGTCACTGGTTCTATCATGGTCATCCTGCGTGAGGTCAATGACCATCAATGCATGACCTTGAAATAGGCTGCAGATTGGCGAAAGGAAGGTGCTCCTGGCAGTTGTTATTTTCATTATACCAAGTGTCTTTTAGATCTTGAGTTTGAGAAATAAACGAGCAGCAAATCCCGGTGTTTCCCGGGTAGTCTTTGAATTAAATTTGATTATTCTAGCTAGATCATTCTGAAAAACCAGTGTTCTCTAATTCAAGAAAAACTAGTATTGTGGGAACTATGGAACTTTCAAAAAATCGATAGTGAGTTATCGATGCGCCATCACACCTCTTTACATTTTTATAGCAATTTGGATGATTTAGTGAGGAAAGTTGAATGTCCTATGTACCTTTTAGAAAGACGCAATTTAGAAGAAATTTGTTTTTATAACTTAAATAGTGTTTTGCTGGGTATCAACTCCAGGCAGTATAGTCGCATTTTTTTTAAATACGCAAGATCTAAACCTTGACAACTGACTTATTTGATCCTCATCTAAGTTGGATTCTAATCCTAGATGATAAAATATTCGGAGGCATTTCAGGATCTAAAACCTTGCAGTGAACTCAAAAACATCACATTTCCTGTTTCTAACAAATAAATTGCTGATATCCTAATAGCCTGGGAATGTGAAGGTGCAATTTTCACAGGAATCGAACCCTGTACCTCGCTCGTGCCTCTCATCACGAGCAAATTGCCTCACGACCTTCGGGTTAAGGAATTGAAAGGGAATTAAGAAGGAATGTGAGGAATCGGGAAGCTGTCTGTCATGTGTTTCTTTCGAAGTCAAAAGATTTGTTTCATTCTTTTTTTCAAGTGTTTGTATTGATCACGTGGTACCGGTCATATTATGTTAATCACATTTTGATCAAGTCATTACCGCGTGTGTTAAGTAAGTGTCCGAAATAAAAGCATAGTTTTTTTTCTAATCTGTCTCACTTTGCTTAAAACTTATTTCTTCAGACCAGTAGGCCTACCACAAGCTCTGTCTGGCTCTGGTTTTGAGCCTGTGTGAGTGCTCACCAGTGTATTATACTGTGTGACATTTCGACGTAGGATCTATTTAGTCATCACTCACAGACTCAAAAACAAAAGCCAGAGACCGAGCCAGACAGAGCTTGTGGTAGGCCTACAGTATGGTGATGGTGAATGAATAAATAAATTCCTACTACGCATTACATTGGCACTTTGGTTAAAACATCGCCATTCATCATTATTCCTGTTATCGAAGATCGGTAAAGTTATGTATATTATGTTATTTGACGCAACTAATATCTAAATACAGACTAAATAATGCAAATAAGATGCATAATCCATGTGTCATGTCAACCATGTGTTACTTTCGCCTTAACATTTGAATAGAAAGTGGTGGTCGAGAGAAGTTTACGATGGAATAAGTAGATGGCCCACCTGATGTTAAGAGGTAACCATCACATAACAAAGCATTGTCTTATAGGACACGTACATTAGGAACGTGTTCCATCAACTTGAGGCATACAAATGTTCAGCCTCACGTGTCAGTAATTTCACCGGCACCCACACCCTTCAAACCGAAACACAGCAATGCTGCTTCACGGCAGACATAGGCATGGTGGTAGTACTTCCTTGGACAAGCTCTTCAAATAAAAGTATGGCATAAATAATTTATTTTTATTTGATATCGTTAGAATTTGTTATACAATTAAAAGTAACAATAATACGATGAATATAATCGCCAATCACACAAGGCCATTTTGGGAAGATATAGTTTTACTATGCCATTAAAACCAACTGTATAAGGGTTTTAGAAAATTCCATCTGCAACCAAGATGGTCGAAAGTACTTACTTTCTACAATTTAAACTTACGACTGCATATCAAGACATTTGACTTGTGTGGGTCTACTTTCTTGTAGATTGTGCAATGAAAATTAAAATAATTAATTGTTTATTGAAATAAATTTTATTTTACCAGCCTATATCGTCCCACGTCTGGGCATAGACCTCTCCCAAAGACTTCCAGCTCCCTCTATTCTAGGCCGCCTCCCAACATCCCTTTTCGAAAGCGTCCAAATCGTCCCAATCTAATTCAAAATTTCAAAATTCAAGGATCACTTTGAAACGTCTTAAAGCTAGGTGAGTCTATGTGCCAGATCCACGCGACCAACCGTAGAAGAAACCAATCAAACTAGTTGTTTTGCTACCAGTCACGTATATAAAACAACAAACAACTACTGCCACTAAGTAACTGCATAATATGGGCCTGTGCCAGACGTAATATTTGGTTGTGACCTTAGACCATCCTTAAAAAATTAAGTAGCTTCTAGAACAAAGATAACTTGTGTACTAGATCTTAAGCGTCGTAGAAATCCTTCGGTTACAATCCAATTTAATGCTGATGATGTTGAAATGGAACTGGATGTTCTAGACGACTACAGTGTCTAAGTCTTGTGCCTATTTCATTTTCCGATATGGTCACATTGTGCAGAAAGCTTTATTGATGGGGAATAAGGTAAAAAAAATACTTTTAATGCACGTGCAATATTGGAACTGTAAGGTTTATAAGAATTTCGGAACCCATTTCTATGCTCTCCTCTCTTGAACTTTTCTCCAATAACAAAAACAAAATCATGTAAAACTACAAGTCGATAACTGCAGCAATTGAAACGGATAGCTTAACTAATGGTTACCATGAAATTTAAGATCAATTGTGCGCCCTCAAACGTGCTTGATTTGTTCATGTGTTTTTAATGACTGAAGGTGGAGTCTCGAAGGTTAAACTGGTGGAATTAAGAGTTCAACGGTTACCTATTAGTTGTACCATGCAGTTTAGAGAAAGATAGTTATTATCTACAAAGAACGAACACATTTAAAGGAAAAGTTTAAACAGATTTCGTTTCTAACGATTAGAAATAATTAAAGAGAAATTCCTAGAAACCTGTATCGTCCTAATGCTGGGCTAAAGTCTTCGCAAAGACTTCTCTTTATTTCTTTCTCGAGCCTCCTCTTACAAAGAAATGTACTATTTCACGTCTTTTGCTCAAAAAGGCCGTCATTGTGGCTTACCAGAGCGAAGACAAAAAAACATTTTTAGAGTTTTTTCTTCAGGGCAAAGAGTTTTATCTGTCTGCTGCAAGTCAATAGAAATCTATTGACTTTCAGAAAAACTACCTCGTACATAATCGGTAATTTTATTCCGACAAATTCATGTAAAACGTTGAGCAGGAAAAGACAAAAGTCCCATAATAATAAAAGTTGAAACAAAATGAAAGCAAACACGCATTGCACACGTTCTTACGTCTTATAAAAGAAGCAAGACCACAGAACAGGAGTTCCACGTAACCCACGAAGACAGAATGACAAACGCACCACCAATGAGTGTGACTAACACCAACAAACATAGCCATGATGTATCTGCAGATAATTATAGTGATACAGAATAAATAGGAATGATTCAGTAGGACAACACGGACGACGGATATGTAGCTAGGGCTATTAGTGTGTGTGTTTTGAGACGCGAGACACATGCTGAAAGGTGAAGCATTTGGTGCACTGGATTATTTAACTGTGTACACTTGTGTTTTAAGAAGCTTATGAATTGATGTAAATAATAGTGTGGATGATATTCGTTAAGCTATGACAGATAATGTACATGCATTTTATTATTTTGAAGAGTGTCGTTATAAGCTTGACCAAAACGATGAACATGTAGAACAACTTGTCACAAAGTTCCAAAATGTCAACCCACGTGTAACACAAAATACTGTTAAGAATTTATAAATGGGCATAACCACATGCGTTAGTTCTTTCTGTTCGAGAATGACTCAATATTCCTGTTATTTATAAAAATCCTACGCATGTGATGTAAAAAGACTTTTAGATTTGATATAATGCTGTCTCTCAATGTTTTAAATAACAAAAAGGGATAGAAACTGGTTTTCTGCAGATCATTACCGATAAAGCTGAAAATAGAAAAAGAAAAAAAGGTCTAGAAGACACCTTTTTCCTCTTACCTTGAAGATATTCAGATTTATTATAATTGTACTCAAGAAATGTTAACCAACAAAAAGGCGCGTTGATGTCTAATATGTATTGTATAATTTAGTATTAAAAAATTTAAAAGGTAGAATTTATATTGAGATATATCATACGAATGATTTCGTCCTAATTCATTAAAGCTAACATTTGTATTCGCGCAACGCAACATCTAATATTATTTATGTTGTTGCGATATCTAGATCTAAGGCCAGATGGCAGACTATCGGTCTCAATCATTTATTCTATAATTAAAACATTGCATTTATGCGTATGCGCAACCTACATAGCCACACCGTGACTGAGGTCGGACAATGACTCCGTGACAATCTGATCTATCCATAGACCTGCTATTATTAGCACGTCATAATTATACTATCCTTGGTTGGCTAGGCAATACTTGCTTGATAGACTCATCTTTAGATAATGACAAAACGATGAATTGCAAATAAATCATTCACATTATATTCATAAACAGTCTGAATCAGGATGTTTTGTAAAATGAAAAATTAGTAACTTATTGTTGTTTTCTATCTTTCCAGAGCTGGTAAAAGAAGGCGAAACCCGCTAGCTTTGTACTCGGAAGACGAGTCGCATGACCTTAGTGACCTGGGGATCGGCACGTCCAGCACAAAGTCCAGCCTTAGCGAGGACTGTGATACACACAGCCTAGCCGTAAGTTCAAGCACCATACTTTCTCCACTGAAGTGTTCCAGGATGTACTGTAATGTTATATACCTTTCAGAGCGATGGCATGGACCTGGATAAAAACCATTCAGACGTCGACAACATGTCCAATTGCGACATGAACCGCAAACTAGGCTCTAGTGCCAACGAATACGACACCTGCACGACCACGACCATCAGCTCGCCAGAGCCTGAAGAATACACTTACGAAGGCGCCATCGAAGGTTACAAGTCCAGAATAATCTCACAAACCAACAGCAGCATGGTCAAAACGCTCGTCAGCAATACTAAAGAGAAATCACCTGAAAAGTCAGACGTAAATCGTATCAGAACGTCAGTAAGCAACAAAATAGAAGAAAAAGTCTCTTCCTTCCAACAAGAGAGAGTAAACGACACCAAAAACAACAACTTGAAGAAAGACTTGCCGAAAGTTAATATTCATAAACGAAGAGAACAATTTGAAAGAGAAAATTCACAGGAATCGCAAACAAAGCCAAAACTGCCAGAAATCGCAAACAAAAAGTCGATAAAGGAAAGACTGTCTAGTTTAGAAAAATTCACAGAAGAGATTCACGTGCTAAAATCTACAAGCGACCTTACAAAGTTACCTACTGAAGTCAAACCATTAAAAGAACGCCTGTCTTCTCTCGAGAAGGTAAAATCTGCTGAACCAGAAAAAGTTAAAAGGCTTTCCAATGGCGATATTAATAATTCAAAATCATTGAAAGAACGTCTTTCGAGTTTAAAATCCCAAACGTCTGAAGAGGAGGTTAAAACTAAAACTGAAGTCAAAGAAGTTTCTATGAGTTTGAAAGAAAGACTGTCATGCCTTGATGCTGCCAAGAATAAAGAAATCCCCAAAATATCAGTTGAAGAAGAGATTGCACGCTGTGAAAAGATGGAAAGTAACAGCAACGACGCTGATGATAAGCTCAATGACAGTTCATTGAAGTCTAGCCTATCAGGCATAGAAACTCAAATGCAGAATTTCTGCCGTTCACTCGACAGTCTTGACATAAATGGACAATCGTCTCCAAGCTCATTTGAAAGAGTTCAAAGTCTTGAAGATTTCGAGTGTGGTGATTTGCAAAACAACACAGTTCCGAGTGATATCGAGACTGAAGATAGCGGTATACATACGGCTAGAGATTCAGCTCCTGCTGATGATATCGCTGACTTAACACAGGTAGCATCTCCCATTGGAGAATCAATGGTTTCGGAATATGAATCTTCAAATGAAGATGGAAATATGATGGACCACAAAATCGATGAGTCTATTGAGATGTTAAAAACTCCAGAACCTCCCATACAAACGATTTTGCAAGATATAATAGTAGAAGAAGAAGAAGAACAATACAGTAAAGCTGATGATGACAGCGCAAGTCATTATGCACAAGCCGTTTCACAGCCAGAAGAAATGAGCCTCACGGAAGAAGTAACAGAAATACAAATGGACAAAGAAGACGAAGACACATTAAAAAGTTTGGATAATCAAGACACTAGTGTAAGTCTAAATGAATCCATTTCGACCGCATCAGATGGTGATACAGTCGTCTTTGAGGGCAAGATGACTATTCACCTGAATTTGAATGAAATATGCAAGAATCTGAACGCTGGTGCTGGGAATACTAATGAAATTACTAACGTTTCTACTAACAAGAAGAGCATGCCGATGGTAACTGTTTCTAATATAACCACCATTACTAACATTTCACCTAAAAATTCCATTAAATCGCTAAAGACACTAGAAAATAACATGCTTAATAATGTTGCTGATGTAACGTGTAAATCTGAGTGTTCACTTGTTAAATGTGTAGATAATTCGCCTAATGTTGTAAAATGTAATACTAAAACGAATGACGTGGCTCAAAACCGTACCATCGCAGCACCCAACACTGACGTGGTAAGTTCCCAAGATTCTAATCCGTTTTGGCAGAATCGAACTAAGCGTTGTATAGAACCAAACCGGCGGAAGACTATACTTTTTATAAATAACAAAGTAACAACAAAAACAACTAATTCCAAAACAAACGATAGGGCCTAATATTTAAATGTTTTGCGATCCAAACACTTCTCATAGATTGCTGTCGGTCGCAAGTTAGATGAGAAATCGTTTTGGATCGTTTTTTTAGAATTTTTATGATCTATTGATCTCACCCACCATTCTATCCATCACTAATATTGTCTTTAAAATCACATGTCCATTGTCCGGTCTTTATGTCTAGTGAAGTTAATACTAATCTTGTTCGTAACATCGATGTCCCACGTAGTAATTTAAAGCTAAACCTTCGAATTCCTAGCACTTAGCTCTTACATTATTCATTAGACTTATACAGGGTTTATGTGCCCCAACATTATGTATAAATAGATCATATTTATATACAATACGATGTAGATCTTAGGCCCTTTCATCTAGTGTCCAAGTAGTAAACTTATCCAGAAATCGTGATATCTGTAAATTCATTTATTGAAAATATATGTTACACTGTTAATTGTATGGGTTTTATTTTGTATATCTAAAATTATTCGTCATCATCAGTCAGAGAAAGCCATCAAACATGATAAACTTAACCTTGAGAAGATAAAATCACAAGTCATCAAAAAAATATGGTCCTAAACTTCATGGCCGTAAAAGGAAGCAAATCAGGACGTCCTATCTCGATTAGCCGTATCTAAGATAAACACGTCTTATCTACCTGAACATGGTTAGTTAGACAAGTCATTGCTCCGAGAGTAGGCCTCTTTGCATTTAAAATTAAAATTGTTTTAATTAGGTACTGTTTCATCAGCACTGGTGATGGGTCCTCAAGGTAAGATGTCAACGTCTATGTAGATGCGTGTCGCTTTATAATTCTCTTCATTTTGCAGCATGATGTGTCCATAACGCTTTTTTGCATGTGTCTCACCTCTCGTTTGTTTTATATTGTTACTTTTATTTGTTTTGTTGTTCATCGTTTATTTTCAGTTTAAAGCCAACATTAATTCTGGTTGGAGGTCTAATTGGATACATTTATTTGAGTTGCAATTTTATCTTAGTTGTTAATATCGTGTCTTTGTATTCCAATTACACAATAGCTACTGTTTCTTATCGGTATTGCAATTCAAATAATTATGTTATCAAGATTAATGTTTGTTGAGTTAATTTGGTTAGCTTTTTTTTCTAATTTGAGCCTAAGCCGTTTTTGGTTGATTTTACACATAAGCATCTTTTGATTCTTTTTCTTATCTTTAGGTTATTGATGCCCTAGAACTAGCCTTCCAAGAGCTGGACTCTGAAGACAATATAACCAACAATATGGATGATTTGGTTGAAACAGACACTAAACTGACTGGAGATCTGATCGACGATGACCCAGAATTCAATAAGAAAATCTCCGTGACTCCGTTGTATGAGAACATGGATCTATTCTATCAGAACACCGTGGAGGAGTCCGATGCCTTTCCACTGGACATGCCGACGAATGTTCTAGAACCGCCCAAAGAAAAACCTCCGCCGCCGCCTACAGAAGTCGATGACGAATTACTAGGAAATGTGAGTACTTTTGCAACATTCCTTTCTTCACACAGGGACACCATCTCTTCTAAACGATGCATGATACAAACCATAAGAATATGAATTTTCACATCTATGGCAGCTGTTTATTGCCAAAATTGATTCGACAACTTTACAATTTTTCAGGGTAATTTCAAGCACACGAGCTCCGCGCGCCGCATCAAGAAGGAGATCCGCAACAAGCGCTCTAGCTTCCTCGGCATCGAGGGTCAGGTGGATGACAGCTATCTGGATGCAGACCTCAACATGGTACCACGGCCGGACATCACGTCTTTCCTACAGGTTTGTTTAAGTTTCCTATTCATGCACTATCTGAGGTTTAGCTGATATCATTACACTCATTCATTCTAGAGGTATCAACTCAAATCACGGAAACTTCTTGCTTGTTTTTCTCGGCTGAACTAACGTTTAGATTCTGTCATCAAATGACCAGTTTTAAACCAATCAAATCTAAATATTCCAGGAAGAGACCAAGATCGAGAAGCTACTTTACAAGAAGACCCTGTCTCACGACATGGACGCCAAGCTGCGAGAGAGCCGAGACTCCGGCGTCGACGTGGACAGGGGACCTTCCGCGGAGGCCTGGTACCGAGGCCAATCCTCGCCTGATGTCTCCAACCCGCATAGCAGACAGAATAGCGAGGTGAGATTCATTGAATTTGCTGAAGTGACCGGGCTATATGAATGAATGGCAGGGGAATGGAAGAGGATAACATGTTGTGCCGAACCCCACATAAAGTGGGCTATGGGCAGGAAGATAATGTTAGATGAACGTGTGCAAAGATAAAGGGATCTATAAAAACCGGTATGATTGACATAGATATGGATGTGGCTTGTATTGTGTGATATGATAAACTAGAATTTATTGTTTGTTAAACGCAAAGTAACAATAGAACATCGAGATAATAGAAAAATGAACAATAGTTACAAAAAAATAAACAATTGACGAACCTACATGCGTAATACTATGTAGAACCACAACAGCCGACCCAAAGTAAACATATATTCAGATCACTCAAGCACTTGTCCCTCCCCAGAAATCGAACAAGCACCTGCTTCAGCTTTTTATTTTTATGAGCGTTACAGTCGTGACCTTATTCTTCTCAATTCCAGCCATACACCCAACTAACCCTGACTTCCGACGAGGAAGAGTCAAAGAAGGAGTTCCCTCACCAGCTGGCGTCCAAGCTGGGCGACCTCGCAGACCCGGTGGAGCATCTCGACAAGAAGTTGCAGCAGCAGCAGGTATTGTGAGGCTTTCTGCACCAACGCAACTGTAGCACTGGTTGAGGATGTAGCACAAATAGTGGGCTGATTTTGAGGTCACAAATAGTGGGGGTTTTGGGAGAATTTATTCGGGTTGCTATATACTGCTATACGATTATTATCACTGTTCTTCTTATCATGTCTCTAGTTCTTTCGAAGGAGTTCTGTGAAAGGATTTTAAGTGCGCTCAATAGAGGCTCTTTTCTCGTGTTCTTGTATTTTGAACTGTTTAAATTCTTATGTCATGCCGGTTTCCTCACGATGTTTTCACTTCTGTACCCGAAGTCGGAGTTGCTGCCACATTTCGTCTACAAAATGTTGTTTTCGTTTAAGCACATGTCTCTCTTTTGTGTGGAAAATTGATGAGACAAAAACTCGTTTCGATCGTTTCTACGTCACGTATTTTTGCTGTCTCATTTTTTCTCTCCATACAATAGAGAGAGACAAATAGGCAAAACATTTCGTAGACAAAATGTGGTAGTAAAACTGTGATTCGGGGTACTGTACTGATAAAATTACAGGCTCATCAAATTAGTTGAATCACTAGAACTGTTATTGATTTTTGATGTGACGCTTTTGTCGTGATGCAGAATTGAACCCGCGTAGTTTCGCCCATCGATGATTTGGTTTATCCATCGCTATAAGTATCAAATCTTTATGCTAAGCTCATTATTATATTTCTTCTGTTCATTTCATATCCAGTGAAATGCTAAATATGAGGACTTTACCTTATTAGTGGTAGAAAATATACAATTTGGTTGATTTTTGTAAATGCTATGTAGATCTCGTAGAAATTAGACATAATATAGACATATTTCTCGAAATACATAAAACATATCTACTTTATTTATATCGAATTATGTATTAAATTGTAAGCTATAACTAGGGTTGTGGTCACTTCCTAGACTTAAGAATGTATGACGCCATTTTGAAACTAATCCAAAATGGCGCCTCTAATCATTGCCTCTTACTCGCACACTGTTGTATACAATAAGGTAGAGGGAGAAGTAATGATTTGTGGTGCTTGTGATTAGATTAGTTTCTTTAAATTCGGGTCATACCTTCTTCTGTTCTAAGTAATTTATAATGTAAACTAAATACTATATTTTATGTATTATATTAAGTAAGGGCTGTTATACACTGGTAATGCTTTGTTGCATCATTATCTATGGATTAAGGTTTTGTATATAAATAAATAGTAATAATACTACTGACAGAAAATGAACAGTTTTGTGGGAATTATTATTATTTAAAAAGTGAAGATGCTATTTAACAAAGTACACTGCTTTTCTAATGCTTTTATTGTTAATAAAACGAAAAAGTTAATCTATCTCTACAATGTCTAAGAGAACACTTTATTTAAAATAATCTACTTATTTACAAGTAGTTTACAAGTAGTAGTACTTATAGTAATATAGTAAAGTATAGCATAATTTATTTTTTATTAAATAAAGATTATTTATATTAAATCGTAGTTTGGCTTTTATTTGTTGCACAAATGCACTATGGTAGATTCACTTGCATGAAAAAATAGTAGTTTTCGTAGAAGAGACTGTACGGTGTACAATAGAGCACGTAGCACGTTGTAGTTATTTGGGAATGTGCTGTTTTAAATGTTGCTCTTTTATTGAATGAAAATATTTTGTTTTAGGAACCATTATATTATTTACCACTCTGGTTCCCTATAAAATCATGCAAGTCAAACGTTAAAAGTTTTAAATTTGTGTCATAAGTACCTGTGAATAAAAAACTAACCTCTAATCATGGTCCCGCCCTTTCATCCGCCATTTTGTGTAAATAACATTAACAAGATGGCCGCCGTGCCGTATTTCAGTGTCGCACTAACGAGGATTGGCCTGACGGGCACTGCGATGACTCGCAAACAAAGGTGAGGTCATTATTTATCTTTTTTTTAACTAACATCTCGTCTGCTACAACCGGATCTGACTACAAATAGAACGCAGTTTCAGGCCTAGTTAAAACTATATTTCATTATTTTTTTATTATCTAGGTGTGTATATGTGGTACATACTCTTCGAATGTGCTATCCTCGAATATTTATAATGAAATTTTTACCTCTACTAAAATTGCGTTCAAAAAATTTCCAAATTTATCAAATTGCTTATAACACGCTAGCTAAGCTTTGCTATTATCACTATTAAAAAAAAGGTTTACCTATACTCAGGCCATCTAAAACCAGTAATGCAAAATCTATAAAAAATCCACGACAAGAACATGATTTTTAATTTTTTCTTACAAACATCGTATTTGGCTGGAGTATAGTTCCGATTCTAAAACATACATTAGCACTAAAGCATAAGATTCGTCTTAATATTAACTAAAAGACTCTAAAACGAAATCCTCTAAAATAAACACAGGAGGTCCTCCGCTTCGAGCGCGAGTTGCTCCAGCTAGAACAGGAAGAGTTGAGACGTCAGAGGGAGAATCTTCTGCGCGACCAGAGGCGCATCATGCGGACCTCGGTCCAAGATGTGTCGCGCGACCAGGCGACCCGCCAGAAGGGAGACAGCTACAGGCATTCCATGCCCAACCTGGCTATCAATGAGACATACACTGTACCTAAGGTATGTACCAACCGCTAGGCTATCGATGAGAACTTAGGGACCATACCTTAGGTATTTTTATCTTACTGCTTACAAATCAGCAGTAGAGCAGTTTTTTTTCTGAGTTATAAGATATATTTTTGAATAGAAGTTCACCTGCCGCTGTTGGCTAGTTGGGTTAGAAGTTATACTTTCCAAGAAGCTTAAAACAGCGGAACAGTGGAGGAATTCATCGTGATAGAACCTAAAAAGTTCGAAAAGCATGTGTTAGGTAAGTACACAAGAGTAGCTCTTTTTGGTTTAGACAAAAAGAACTTCAAAATTAAGGTGCACTGAAAACCGTTTCACCACACTTATTTACGCAACTAAAAGATCATCTGGTGAAATGCCAAAACGTTCGATATCTCTTTCTCTCACAAGTTCAAGAGCTACCACTATATATTCACTATCTCTTTCCCTCCCAGATCCCAGAGCTGCCGCCATACGACGCGAACATGAAACGGAAGCCGTTCGTCTCCGAAGAGCACATCCAAAGACACTTCGGCGTGGAAGAGAGCCGTCGAGTGCTGTATGAGGAACGCAAGGAGAGGCGGGCTCAGCCGGCATTGCCGCCCAAGCCGAAGACGAGGGAGTCGATTGAGAGGGAGATCACTATGAGGTATTTGTATTTATTGTTTTACTTTAATTATAATGGTTAACACCAATTACAATAATTAAAGACATAATAGACAGACAGAAAAATGAAAATAAACAAAGGTGAGGTGAGTGAGGCCGCCTGTGGGCTTCCAGGCCCCTGTTTATAAAGCTGACAATTCGACAGATACCTATGTCAAAAAGCGACAAAATTGTGGAATTGTCGCGCTGTTGAATAAAAGTGACAAATATGTCACACTTTTATTGATAGCCTAAGCGCGACTATTCCACAATTTTGTCGTTTTGTGATATACCTATATCGAATTGTCAGCTTTATTAAACAGGGCCCAGGATGGTATTTAATAAAAGAATATACAGGGTGTGGCGTAATAAATGGACACTAAGGTACCTAAGGGTAGAGGACATTGTGTCGGTTCAGAAAAATATTAGATTAGGTCAATAAAAGTCCCTCGGTTTCCGAGATCTTCGACATTCTCGAAATTCTAAAATTTTTGTTCCCTTCGCCATTCTTTTTGGCGTCAAGACTGCAAATGAAGGGTTTTTCAGTTAGTTTTTTGGATGTGCTAGTGAATGTAGACGACCATTTTCCCAAAAAAAGCTTAGTTTTTATTTTAAACCATGAATAAACTCTAATTTAAAGTTTTTTTTTTTCGTAATACTTTAACTTATGATCTTATTATTATCTACCTATTTAGTTTATGTGACTGTTCCAGAAGTAGCCGAGTACCTTCAGCTGTGGAATACGTCAACGTCGACCGAAGCACCGTACAACTGCGGCCCAAACCAGCCATCAACGGAAACAACGTATCTGTAAACAACAACGTTCATGTCAACAACGTCCATTTAAACAACGTCCATGTCAACAACGGCCATGTCAACAACAACGGCCACCATCCGATGTCGCGGCAGTCATTACAGGTATGCACGGTTTATTAGGCTATCGATAGGGCCATGAGGAATGACAAAGACATTAATTTAATGGACACTAAGAGCGCTGGTAGCCAAGTGGTAGCAGCCCCGCCTTCCAATCCTAAGGTCGTCGGTTCGAATCCAGTCGTGTACCTATGAGTTTTTCTGTACAAAATGCCAGTGCTCTCAAACGGTGAAGGAAAACATTGTGAGGAACCCTGCATGTCGTAGAATGTAAAAGGTTCGAAAACATGTGTCAAGTGCACGAAAGGAGCCTCTTAGAGGTGCACTTAAAATCCTTTCACCACACTTGGTTCGAAAGAACCAGTGACACGATAAGAAGAAGATAGATACTAAAAGAAGACAGATGCAAAAAGATAATAAACAATGTGGTACAAAATACCTCGTAAAAAATATGGAGTAAAACTCTTTCATTTGACTATTATTATTTGGTCAGGCGACATGGCTTAGTTGGTAGTAAACCTGCCTTCTGCGCCGTAGGCCGTGGGTTCGATCCCCACCGAGAACAAATATTAGTGTGTTGATCATAAATAGGTGTTAAATTGTATTCTAAGTAAGTATTTACAAAAAAAAATATGTATGTATTATAATCAGCTATCTGGTTCCCATAATACAAGTTCTGCTTGTGTAAATTGTCTGCAATATTACAAATACAAAAATACAAAATTATTTATTACCAAAGAACATTACAGTCTTATTTAAATTACTGGTGGTCCCCGCACTAGGAAAAAAGCCTGTATCGCGGTTCGCGGGAGGCCAAAGTACTAGAATTAAGATTTCTAATAATATGCGAAACAAAAGCAGATAACACAGAAACAAGGCGAGACACGAGAGAAGGAAAACTAATATAACTAAGCAACAAAAAGAAAAAACAATTTAATAATATGTTAGTTAATTATAGTTTAGTTATATTAGTTTATTTATTTCAAATTGCAGGCACTTAGCGCGGCCCCTACCCCGAAACTGCTCTCGAACAGTGAGTGGATGCAAGCCAAGATTCGTAGCAAGCCTACCAACTACAACCAACACTGGCTTGTACAGGTAAACAACTAACTAAACTTCCAGAATATTGTTCCCGCGCACTCTCAACTGGACATTAAGTCAGTCACATCCCAGCCAGCACTCGCTTGTATTACTTGTGCGTTTTTTTTTATCGTGCACCAAAAGTGAGAATAGACAATAAAGTGAATTTGGTTTCCCTATTTGATTTCTACTCAAGTGCCCCAAACCTTCTGATAGATATTCTAAGCACCCTCCTCGCCTTACCCTCATGGTTCCTCAGCAGTACTGCAACTACTGTACTGCTTTCTACAATATTGCAACACCCTTACAGGGTAAATTATGTATTGATTCAAAAACTAATTTTAAGATCTTGACACTGTTAAATTAACATGCATACATAATAAGGCAATAAATATACTGAATACAAACGGCTCCACACTTTCTCAATAGACATTAACTGAATACAGCCGGCTGCTAACTTCCCCGACAGACATGAAATGTAAACATTGGTGACCCCGCCGTGATAGTGTTGTGTATATTCCAGGAAGCAGAGCAGCGTCGTATAGAAGAGCAGCGCAGCAAGATGCGCAGCACGCAGCGCCACTCCTACCACCCCGACATGCAGCATTCCGCGCTCGCCTTGCACTCTCTCAGCGGCAGGTGAACTTGTTATTACTCTTAATCATACATCATTTATTTGCTTTTATCGTGATGTGTACAAAATATCTTATAATGTTATAAATTTATAATACATTTATTTGACATACATTGGTTTAGGTAGCGGCACATAACTTTAGCGCTGAACGTTATTGCGCAGAAGTCAAAAATAAGATACCTGAGGGGGGCTAGCAGAATGAAGGGCGGGCGTGCATACCGCTGATTGGCTCTCCAGTCGCACTCCGCTCTCTGTACCAATAGGACACTCTGCACACATCCACACATCCAGTGTGCGCGACATGCACACTACGACGCATGCGCAGCTATCCCCTCCGCTCATCGCTCAGCGCTAGAGTTATGTGCCGCTAGTTATACATAGATAGATAGAAAATTCTTTATTGCACTAAAACAAAAAAAAATGCATTGTACATAGGCAAACTTAATGCTAGAGAGCATTCTCTTCCGGTTATAGATGTAGGTAGACGATGAGGTAGGGTAGGTTAGGTAGATTAAATAGGCCCGACTCAGATTTTTACTGCCTAACGAGGCATTATTTGCCATGCCAAGCAGCGCTTCAAAGCGTTGGCTGCGTGGTTGTGGACGGTATGCGTGGTTGTGGATGGTTTGCGTGGTTGCAGATGGTGAATTCGTGGTTGTGGATGGTATGCGTGGTTGTGGATGGTTTGAAGTGATGAAGGTTGTGGATGGTTCCTAGCGTTGGCTGCGTGGTTGCGGATAGTTGTTGGTTGCGTGTGGGTTCAAGCGTGTGTTGGGACGGTTGTTGCAGCCAGCAGCACCTGGTGCAGGAGGTGACGCCGCCGGCGCCCCCCGGGGACCGCATGCTCACCGTCAGCGGGAAGAGGAAGTGCTCGCACTGCGGGGAGGAACTCGGTGAGATACCCATACTCATTCTTCTAAGCTTTACTTCCGGACTTCTAGACGCACGGATAAGTGCCACTCCTTCATGGTGGATATACTTTTTTCTGATGTAAATGTATAATATGTTTTGACTGGCCTCTCAGCTCAGTTGGTAGTAGCTCTGCCTTCTGCGCTGTAGGTCGTAGGTTCGATCCCCACCGAGAACGAATATTTGTAGTGTGTATGGTGAACGCAGATGGTTGTTCTCTGTCTGGGTGTTATCTTGTATTCTATGTATGTATTTATAAAAAATATATATATGTGTATTATATCAGCTATCTGGTTCCCATAGTACAAGCTCTGCTTAATTTGGGGCTAGATAGTGCTGTGTGGATTGTCCACAATATTTATAATTTTTTGTTTATATCCCAGGTCGCGGCGCCGCCATGATAATAGAGTCCCTTTCGCTGTGCTACCACGTGTGGTGCTTCACATGCTGCGTGTGCGGCGCGCGGCTCGGGGGGGGCGCGGGGGGCGCGGCGGGGGGTGCGGGGGCAGGGGGGGTGGACGTGCGCGTGCGGGGGGGGAGGCTGCACTGCAGGACATGCAAGCACGGGGATGACGGCACCAAGTATAGCGCTGTGTAGGCAACGACATCGACAACACATGGAAGGAGTCTGCTATCGAGACAGTAGCCATGCGGAGGGTTAACGTACGGGCAAGAAGGGGGGGGGGGGGAGGCTGCACCTGCAACATGTAAGCATGGAGATTGTGGTACCAAGTACAGCGCCGTGTAGACTGCGCCTGGAACAACATGGAAGCTATCTGCTATCTAGACAGTAGTCAGCATCATGCGGAGGGTCAACGTACGGGCAAGAAGGGGGGGGGGGGAGGCTGCACCTGCAACATGCAAGCATGGAGATGATGGCACCTGTTTTGGAAAGTCTACATTTTGACAACTTGTCAACATTCAATGCGGAGGATCGAAGTACACAGGTGCAAGCATCTGTTTAGACTACCCGCAAAAAATATGAAATGTGTATCTGTTAGATTTTGAAAGAAGTATTCTGCTGTCTATCCATAATGGACATCTAAAAGTCTACCTGCAGGTCAGCTTTACAGGATGATTTTAGACAAGGCAGTTGATAAAAAACATTTACTAAGATTCATCTGCCTAGGTATTACCATATCTTAGAGAAGTCTACTTGCAAAATGTTCTTCTTTCCGTAATTCAAAATTGGAAATGGAACTTAGGAAAAACAACTAAGCAGGGGGCTAATTCTCGGGCCGATCTCGATCATTTAGAAATTTTATTTTATTGGTTTTTTTCACAACCCTGCAATTTTTGTACGTTTTCCGTATACCGTAGCTGTCGAGGCTTTTACGAAGAGGTCGTTTATGAATTACTCAAGGAACTTATCCATTCCCCCTTCGAAAAGAAGCAATAAAATAAAATTTCAAAATGATCGAGATCGGCTCGAGAATTAGCCCCCAGAACAAGAAATCACTGAAAAGTAAGACTTGTTAAGAAGAATTTGATAGACGAATTTGATAATATCAATTCTTTCAGAGGTTTTTTTTTTTAGAAAAAATTCTAGATAAGCGGATGCTCCACCCGATGTTGAGTGGGTAGCTTTGGAGTTGTGGTCTTGTGTTGTGAAAGTGACTATTGTGATGGATTTGAGAAAGAAAAAGGACTTGTGTTTATAAAGTTATAGATTTATCCGATTACCTAATATTTTACTAATACTTACCTGAATTCAAAATTTTGTAAATAAGAATTGTTTAACCGATTTTATGAATCGGATTTATGTTATTTTGAATGTTGACTTATGTTGTTCTATCGTGCGCAAGCGAAGTCGGGGGCAAGACCTAGCGCCTAAATAAATCTCATTAATAATGTTAATCATAGCCAAATAAATGTAAATAATTGTACTGCCTAATATTTTTAATGGAATTTTATTCAAATGTCTAGTTAAAAAAAAAATAGTTTTGTAACCTATATCTACTACACAAAGTTAATAACTACTATATGGTAAAGGCATATTTTTGTAAAATCCACTTGTTTATTTTTCAAAATATTTGGTTACATAGATTTAAGATTTTGATACTTTCAAAATCATAAATGTATATCTCAAAACGTCTCAGCGACTCAGCCTCGTTCTGAGTGAGCTTTAGCACGCTTTGTTTCATTTTCATCATACACTCTATTTGTAATGATAAAGCCGGTTTTATACTCATGCCTCGAAGACCCGCGTTTGATTAAAAAAGTATTTCGCGACAGGCGTGAATTGAAGTACCAAGAACATAATTCCGGCGTGAGTGTGTAACTGGCTTTATGAGTAAGCAGTGATTTCACTCGAATAAGTTAATTTGGTCTGTGTTGTGCCATCTCATTCTCTGGTTATATCAAAGTACATACATTTTCTTAAGTTTTTTATGATAAAGGGGAATTGTAATATTTGTAAATAGATTTATTTATATTCGTGTTACTCTAGCTTTAATAGTTATATTCTAGATAAGAAACATTTAATCCAAAAATGTGTATGATTATGTATTGAAAATAGTTTGATATGTAAATGTTATTTTCCTTGTATATCATCACATCGCGCTAACATAATATTTTTATATCGAGAGTTTTGTTTTGTTTAACAATAAATTACTTAGCTCTTCGTGATTTGATTTCTGTAGGAGTAATTGAACAATATGTACATTATCTATGTGAAAGCCCCCAAACGTGTAACAATAAACGATTTAAAACTACACTCGTGTTTTTTTTCTAATAGATAGAATTTAGAGATTATATAGGAGAAGAAAAGGTCGCAGGAAACACCTGAACAAGAGACGCACAGGAGGTGTCTGGCAGGAAAGGAAGGTCTATACTCTGCAGTGGGTGATACTGAGCTAAGATGATTATAGCATACATAGAGATATACCCAAGAAAAAACACACCTACTCATCTTCCACACACTCACAGATGAGTAGGTAGATATTATTCTGAAATAATAGTTAGGTAAGTATTTATAGCAGCCCAGCATGATGTATCTAAAACCATAGATAAAGATTTCTTTTTAGGAGTGTAAGTGCTTGTTTCGCAAATAAATTATTATTCTATTCTATTCATAGTTTAGAGGAGCACTATCCTCTATGGTAACGCTGTTATCATATCCTCCAGGAAGAACGATTTTGAGTCCTCCACCCACCGATATTCCGCCATTTTTAGGGTTCCGTAGCCAAATGGCAAAAACGGAACCCTTATAGATTCGTCATGTCTGTCTGTCTGTCTGTCTGTCTGTCTGTCTGTCTGTCTGTCCGTCCGTATGTCACAGCCATTTTTCTCCGAAACCGTAAAAGCTAGACTGATGAAACTTGGCGAGTAGATGTATTCTGTGAACCGCATTAAGATTTTAACATAAAAATAAAAATTAAACTATGAATTTCGGGGGTCCCCATACTTGAAACTGAAACTCAAAAATTTTTTTTTCATCGAACCCATACGTGTGGGGTATCTATGAATAGGTCTTCAAAAATGATGTTGAGGTTTCTAATATAGTTTTTTTCTAAACTGAATAGTTTGCGCGAGAGACACTTCCAAAGTGGAAAAAAGTTGGTCCCCCCCCCTCTAACTTCTAAAGTAAGAGAATGATAATACTAAAAAAAATATATGTTGTACATTACTATGTAAACTTCCAACGATTTTTGGTTTGAACGAGATCTAGTCAGTAGTTTTTTTTTTATACGTCATAAACCGTAAACCGCAATTGACCTTTCGACGAACTACAAGAACCTTATTATGTTACATCAAGTAACATAATATAAAGGTTCTTGTACGGAACCCTTCATGGGCGAGTCCGACTCGCACTTGGCTGCTTTTTTAAAATGACGTCTGTTCATTGGATGGGATGTAAAACATACCTTTTTTTCTCAATCGTCCCACTTCTGGACTACCCATATCGTCTCTTATCCTTCACGTTTTCCGACGATGCTCGCTCGAAAGCGTCGAGAGGCAAAAACTACCTGCGCATCTAATAAACTAGGTAACCTATTAATAGGTACATATTCATAAATCTAGTAAACAGATTCAGGAAGCTAGGTTAATGCGAGACCATAAGGTCATGGAAGCCATCCAGCACGTGGCCGGTAATGAGCCGCTTCCTCGCCTTATCGCCCTACTGCATCTTGCTGGCGAGATGACACGTGGTTCTTGGAAGTTTGGCCGCATTTTTATCAAATGCAAGGAAGGAAAATTTAAAGAAAATACGTAGCTATAACAGTAGGCCTACCACAAGCTCTGTCTGGCTCTGTCTCTGGCTCTGGGTTTGAGTCTGTGTGAGTACTGTCTAAATAATTCCTACGTTGAAACGTCACACAGTATAATCACACTGGTGAGCATTCACACAGACTCAAAACCAGAGCCAGAGATAGAGCCAGGTAGAGCTTGTGGTAGGCCTGCAGGAGGAAATTCTATTCTAAGATTCAATGTCTTAGACCAAATAAGTATAGAAAATTGCCTATGTCAAAAGGCCATGGTGCATTTCCCTAATTTATCAACTGTGGTATTCATTATCATCATCATCAGCCAGAAGTCCACTGCATGGACATAGGGCTCCCTTACAAATTTCCAGGAAGATCGATTCTGAGCTCTCCTTCCACTGACGCCCTACTTTTCGTTTTCCGGTTCGTGGTCACCATTTTAGAACCTTTTTTTCTCCAACGGTTGTCAGTTCTTCGAGCTATAGGTATGGCCTGGCCATTGCCACTTCAAATGTAACTGGTATTACGGAGTCGGAATTCCTAGAAACGAGATTTGAATAGATACCTAACAATACAGATTGTAGCGTGGGATATTCTGTTAGATCTGGTGTAACTAACAAAGGATTTTAATTTATACTAAACATAGTATAACTATATATCTGATCTATCTCGTCTCGTGACTGTATTCACAACCACAAGACAAGATAGGTACCGAGATCTATAGTTAAACTACATATACTTCACGGTATGTATAACAACTTTTTTCACTTCCGGTGTCCAAAGAATCAACACGTACCTGTCAAAGTGCTCTCGAATATTTACTCAAAAGTAGAAAAAAACACAGTGCCCATACTTTTTCATAGTCGCTACCACCATTTTTATGAAGAAGAAGAACATACAAGAACTAGTTTTACCTAAACAAATTGTTTCTCAAGAAATTTTCAAGAAAGTGATCAAGTTTTGAGGTTACCAGAAGCTGATTCATCACCATTCAAGTGCGTAAACAAACACGAAGTTAGCGCGAGCGACAATTGTCTTCAGTTAGGCCAACCTAACAAGGAGAAAAATTACGTTCCGTTCCATCCGTAACAAATTACCGTAAACCAACGTGAAGTTAGCGCTGCCTGTTCACCAACCTAAGGAAAAGGTACGTTCCGTTTTACGCTTCAAGTCAAAATCGGCGAACGTTCCATTCCTGCTGCGAAACATGGCCACTAAAATGTCAGAAGAAATGTTGACACTATTTAACTTGATGAAGCACGAACTGGAAAAACAAACCACCATCATTACAGATACCGTTACGGCTAATATAATGCATACAATAGACGAAAAAATTTATCCACTGATAGAAGAAAACAAAATTCTCAAATTAGAAATTGAAATATTAAACTCAAAAATAAATAAATTGGAAGACAACAACAGGAAAAATAATATTATCATCCACGGAATAAAAGAAACGGAAAATAACTATATAGAGCTCTCTGGCATCGCCACAGAAACTTTGGAAAAAATAGATGTTAAGGTGAAAGACTATGAAATAAACAAAATGTATAGACTCGGGAAACCCAGCACAGAAAAGGCAAGACCTATACTCATTTCCTTTACCACTTACAACAAAAAAATAGAGATCTTAAAGAAAAAGAACAAAATGCCTATAAACACACATATAACTGAAGATTTTTCAAAAGAAACTCTACAGAAGCGCAAAGAGTTACAAAGCCAACTCCAAGAAGAGAGAGAAAAGGGAAATGAAGTTTATATAAAAAACAATAAGGTAATAGTGAAACAGAAAAGGGAGAATGAGAAAAGGAAACGTGACAGTTCGACATCACCTGGACCAAGTGCACAACAAAGAGGTCAGAAAACTATAATCGCCCCGGCGAAGTTAATTAGAACGGATCCATTTGCATTCATGAGAAACAGATCTCATTCTCTCACTGAAAAAACTTTTAATAAGGCATAGGATACGGCAGACATCGGTAGACGGAAAAACACAGCAACACTAAATAAACAACGACAAAAAACCAATTTCCCCAAACCGGTTGGTCACCGTGGGGTCATAGACCAAACCCCCCCAGACTTGCTCTCAAAGCAAGGTATACCAAGCAAAATTAAAAAACACACCATGTATATCGCAACACTTAATACCAAAACACTGAGGACTCAAGAGAGATTGTATGAATTAGAACATGCACTTACTGAAATTAAATGGGATATCTTGGGTCTGAGCGAAATTAGAAGATCCGAAGAAAAAATCGAGGAATATCAAGATTATATATTCTACTACAACAAAAATGAAATTCCAGGATTATACGGAGTAGGCTTTTTAGTAAAAAAATATTTGAAAAATAAAATACTGGAGTTCGTTGGAGTTTCAGATAGAATAGCAGTACTAAATATCATTCTGCCTACTTACAAGGACCCGGTATCAATAATTCAAGTATATGCACCGACTGAGCTTGCCAAAAAAGAAGTAAAAGACTTATTTTACAAAAAACTAAAAGAAACAATGGAAAAAGTTCACAAAACAGTTATTGTACTTGGAGATCTGAACTCACAAATAGGCAAACAAATGAGCAATGAAAGCAAATTCTTAGGCCCTTTTTCATATGGTAAACGTAATGATAATGGGCAAAGACTGATGGATTTTGTCCAAGAACACAACCTATATGTTATGAACAGCTTTTTCAAGAAAAAACCTAGTAGAAAATGGACATGGACTTCTCCAAATGGCAAAGTTAAGAACGAAATAGACTTCTTAATCACAAACAAACCTAAAATGTTTATGGATGTCAGCATCATAAACCAACTGAACTTTGACACGGATCACAGGATGGTCCGCGGAAAAATAAATGGATTAGAAGTAAAACATTCCAGGAAAAATATCAACCACAACAGATCACAGCTACATCTACCCTTACCAGACAACACTCTAACTTCTTTAAAACACAGTCTCCAATACAAAATAAAAGAAACAGACAGTCTACAAGAAAAATACAACGCTTTGGAAAAAGAACTAAAAGAGACAGAACAAAAAGCAGCATCACGTGTGATAGCTAAAGACAAAATTGGGAAACACGCCAAAGAACTGATAATGGAAAGACAGATTTTAAGAACAAAGAAACCAATAAACAGAAAGGAAATTTCAAATATAAGCAAACAGATTAATGAATCAATCAGGAAGCATAGACATAAAACAAGAACAGACAAATTAACATTTCACATAGAAACAACTGGAGGAATAAAGAAAGCATGGAAAGAACTACAGGAGAACACTGATTGGATTCCAAGAATGAAAGACCCAAGAACCAGAAAACCCAAGGGGAAAAGATTTGAAATTTTAGATGTAGCGACAGACTATTACCGTGACCTATACAACGATGATACCACACCATCAACATTCCAAATGAGCTACAACACTACGGAAGAAGAGATTCCGAAAATAATGCAAAATGAAATATCCAAGGCTATACAATCGCAAAAAAGCAGAAAAGCGCCAGGCGAAGATGGAATTTCAAATGAACTTTTAAAAGGATCATTTTGTGTCACTCAGAGAAGTTTACTTACCTTGTTTAACGAAGTTTTGAATACCGAAATAATACCTACACAATGGGCATCCTCAACAATTATCTTAATACATAAAAAAGGGAAACGGGACGATGTAGGCAACTACAGACCGATAAGTCTAATGTCTAACCTATACAAAATCTTCTCGAAGATTATACTAGATCGAATAACAATTACTTTAGATGACAACCAACCGAGAGAACAGGCAGGATTCCGTAGAGACTATTCAACAGTGGATCATATACATACAATTAAACAGATCATAGAAAAATACCAGGAATATGTATTGCCTTACTATATAGCCTTCGTGGACTATAACAAAGCTTTTGACTCGCTAAAGCACAACAAGATTTGGGAAGCTCTTTTAGACCAAGGAGTACATAAAAAATACATTCGTATAATTAGAAACATTTATAAGAACATGACAGCAAGAATTAAAACCGAACGAGTAGGAGAAAAGTTCAATATCAAGAAAGGCGTAAGACAAGGAGATCCACTGTCACCTAAACTATTTTCTGCTACTCTGGAAAAGGTTTTCAGGAACCTGGACTGGACAGAATATGGGATAAAAATAAATGGAGCTTTATTCAACCATCTAAGATTTGCAGATGACCTTATAATACTATCGAATAACCCCAATCATTTACACGAAATGCTAGAACAACTAGTAGTGGAGAGTGGAAAAGTTGGATTAACTATGAATGTGCAGAAAACCAAATTAATGACCAACTCCACTAAGCAACCCATTATGATCAACAACAATATAGTTGAATATGTTGAAGAATATACCTATCTTGGACAATTTATCTCTCCTACACAACTCACATCCAAAGAAATCCAAAACAGGATAAGCTCAGCATGGAAAAGGTACTGGTCTCTAAAAGAAGTAACTAAAAACCCCACAATACCACTAAAACTGAAAAGCCGGATATACAACTCTTGCATCCTCCCTATAATGACATATGGATGTCAGACATGGCCCCTAACTAAAGAAAACATCAGTAGACTTGAAATATGTCAACACAGCATAGAAAGAAGCATGTTAAACGTAAGAAGAAAAGATAAGATAAACTTAAAAGTCATAAGGAAAAAAACAAAAGTAAGAGACATAACTTACACAATCAAAAAGCTTAAGTGGAATTGGGCTGGCCATCTTATCAGGACAGTGAGAGAAAAATGGGCGAAAGATGTTACCGAATGGTACCCTAGAGAAGGGAAAAGAGCCCGAGGTAGACCATTCCGAAGATGGGAAGATGACTTCACGGAGACAGCTGGCGTACATTGGAGGAGGAAAGCGCGAGATAGACAATTATGGAAGAGTTTGGGGGAGGCCTATGCTGGAAAGCAAAACAACCTTACTACCGATGTCATATAGATTATTAAGTACTTTTTATTTTGTAATACTAGTGTTAAGATTGTTAATAAAGGCTATTGAAATTGAAATTGAATGTATAACAATACCTACTAACTAGTAGTGGTAACTAATAGTTGACTGTAACGTCAAACCTGTAGATGAAGCCACGTTGCGTTAGTGCCGAGCCAGTGTCTAGGAGTTATTTGTCGTATGTGATAAGGATCCAATGACACAGCGGTCAGCGCAGCCTCGTACGGAAGGGTCGCGTGTTCAAATACCACTCAACTCTTAATTTTTGAGATATTATAAAAATCTTTATGATCGACGAATACCACTGTTTATTGGCAAAAATTAAATGAGAAGAATGGAAGACCGAGCTCAGTCACCTCTTGGGAGAGACCTACCACGAGCTCCATATGGTTATGGCTATGGCTGTCAAATTGTGTATAGATAGGCTGACCCACACATTCATTTTCTTCTTGGGTTTGAATGTGTTGACACTGATGACACAATTTTGACAGCCATAACCATAACCTAGGAAGCTCATGGTAGGCCAGCTGCACCCAGCAGTGCACTCATAAAAGTTGATGATGATGTAGCCATTTATAAATATGTAGATATCTTACTCGTGTTTCCAGTTGAGTCACAACCTTTTGTGGTTGTACAGACTTTGATCCTATTGTCATGCATGCCCACCATGAGAGCCATGCTGAGCCATGTCATTCATGGTTCGTCAATGGTCACTATGGTCAGCCAATTGGTTACGGGAACCAATCATGAGGTTTATTGTAAACCAGTGAGCCGGATATCCTGTGAATTACCTACCTACCTTCCTATGTACCTACTGTGCCGTGTGACTTTAGTGGTTATTTGTTTGACACATGCAATGACACAGTCAATACTACTAAGTACCTACCTAAGGTATACAAAAGGATTATTACAAAAAGCGGTGGAAACTAAGACAAAACAAGTGGGTTCTAAAATGATGACCATCGAACAAGGAAAACGAAACCCCTTACCTACGTCTAAGAAGCCTATTCAGGATGATATAAGATAGAAATACTTTATTCGAAGTGGAACGCAATGGGCGATGTTATCGCTAAAAGCGATCTCTTCCAGGCAACCGTGGCAGAATTTGACAAGATCAATAAAGGGAGATCCATCTACCACAATATCACGATGCTTATTTTTACTGCTAAGCAGCATTACTGTGTTTGAGTTTGAAAAGTGTGGGTGCCGCGTGACATTCGGTAGGTACCTACCTACCAGCGAATGATATGCCTCAAGTTGATGGAAGCAGGGCGTGCATCTTATGCCACATTTTTACCGTGCGTGATCTGCGAGGAAAAGCTATGAGATGCCACTTAACATAAAGTGGCTCATCTGCCATCATCCAGAGGCATAAAAACTCCTTTAAATGCCTTGGGTTTTCCTCTAATTAAACACATCCTGTTTTAGTTTTTCAGCGAGTTATACGACTTACCGCCAAGAATCGGAATTCTTCTCACACGGCATAATGGAAGGTCATTCTGATTTGACAATGATGTTTGGTAAAATAAGGAATAACATTTAGATTAATCGTATAAGATAGTAAGTAGGTAAGTACGTGCAGTAAAATGAGATCACCACAAAATTATTTGTAAACAAAAAAAACTACGGCATTGTCTTTTAAACAAACGATAAGTTAAAGAAACGATAAGTTAAAGAAACGATAGACTCCTCGCCCCTCTCCTCTCCTCTTTCGGACGATAATCGCTTCCGACCGCTCCGTAAAGGTGGCTCTACATCGGCCCTTGAGATATATGGCGATAGGGCTACGACGACGGACCGACGCTCACCTCAGAGGATCAGTCACACATCGGATACCAGGTAGATGGGCGTCCGCGTCCGCCCACTAGCGTAATTTTTTGACCATTTACGCAATCCATTAGGACGCTTGAACGCGAGCCGATCGGTTCAGCCGGCGCATCGTCATTTGAAATGTTTCAAACGGCGGCGATCGAAGAGCGAACTCGGTCCAGTGTACGGTCAACCTTACCGCGAGGTGCGCGCTCACAGACGTCATAATCGGTGCACAATAGGCCGGTGCCAGTGGTCCCTCGGCCGCCGCCCGCATGGTCTCGGTGCCGCGTCCTCTGTCTGTGCGCTGGCTGCGCGCGCGCCGCCGCCGTGCCGCCGCCATGCCGCCTCCTGACGCCGAAACGCTGGAGCGCGGGCCGAGCGCCGCGCACCTCGAGTACGTGCTGGCGGGCTCCTCGCCGCCGGCCGAGAGTGCGCCCAACATGTATGACAGCTTCGAGGAGCCGCCGCTCGACCTCGCCGCAAGCATCTGCGCCGACTCGCTGCGCCAGAGCGCGCACGAGCAGATGCGCGCTGTGGGCGGCCGCTTGCGCCTGCTGGACGAGCTCGAGTCCGGCGCCATCGCACCTGATGGGGTCGACGCGGCGCTCGGGCCCGCCTCCGACGCGGAGCGTAACGTTTGCCTCTTCTGGGCGGCGTTCCTAAGCTTGCCGGAGCTGCTGCCACCGCTGGTGCGGCTCGGCGCGGACCCGCTGAGTTACGACGCGCTCGGCCTATCGCCGCTGCACGCGGCTGCATTCGCCGGCTCCGTGGAGTGCGCCGCTTTCCTGCTGTCGTGCGGCGCCACGCCGGACTACGCGCCGCGATGTTTCGCGCCGCTGCACTGTGCCGCCTTCGGTAACGCGGTGCCGGTCGCCGAGCTGCTGATCGCGCGTGGTGCCAGCGTACACACACCAGTCAAGTACGTCAACTGCGAGGGTGGGCTGCTGCACTGCGCCGTGCGCGCCGACGCGGTCGAGTGTCTGCGCCAGTTCATCTCGCACGGGGTCGATGTCAACCTGATCGAGCCGGGCGGCACTAACGCCATCCACCTTGCGGCGGATCTGGGCATGATCCGCTGCCTCGCGTTGCTGCTGGACACGCCGGAGGCGGACCCGAACGCTAGGACGAGGGTCGGGGATCGGGAGTCGACGGCGCTGCACCTGGCCGCCGACGGGGGATTCGTCGAGTGCGTCGATCTGTTATTGAGTAAGGGAGCGATCGCGAGCCTGAAGAACCATCGCGGCTTCACGGCGCTGCACCTGGCCGCGCGCTCATCTAGCTTGGAGTGCGTGGAGTCGCTGCTGCGCAAGGGCACGGCCGATCCGAACGCACTCGACTTTGACCTTCGCACGCCACTGCACGCCGCCATCGGCAAGTCGGACTCAGCGTGCGACATCATCGAGACGCTGATCAGTTGGGGCGCCAACGTCAACCAGAAGGACGAGTACGGCTTCACGCCGCTGCACTTGGCCGCTTTGGATGGCCTCTCTTCGTGCGTCGAGACGCTCATCTATCACGGCGCTGACGTAACCACCAGATCTAAAAAAGGAAACTCGGCTCTTAATGTGATCGCAAGAAAAACGCCCGCTTCGCTCGCGATGATAACGAGAAAATTGGACTGCGCAATTACGCTGCATCATTCGCAAACGAGCAATCGCGAAGTCGAACTAGAACTTGACTTTCGCAGCATCCTGCAACATTGCTACCCACGCGAGATCAGCTACTTGAACACCTTCGTTGACGAGGGTCAGAAGGAAGTGTTGCAACATCCGCTTTGTTCGGCGTTTCTTTACATAAAATGGGAGAAAATTCGCAAATACTATGTGGCTAGATTATTTCTGAGTTTTATATTTATAATGTGTCTCACGCTGTACGTTCTCACCGCTCTTGCGCACAATTGTTACAACGGAAGCAAGGACATGGAGGAAACCATCCAAGAGCAAGAGCTTTGTCAGAAGCAATCGATACTCGGGGATTTATTGCGAAAGAACCCATTCGTCATCGAAATGCAGTGGTGGGTTTTGGCCGGGATCACAATATTCGAGATATTTAGAAAAGTGTACGGAATCGCTGGATACTCTACCGTGAAGCAATACTTGATGCAATCGGAAAACGTTATCGAGTGGTTTGTGATAATTAGTGTGTTTCTGATATCGTACATTTACACGAATATTACTTACACCTGGCAGAACCATGTGGGCGCATTTGCCGTCCTAGCTGGTTGGACAAACCTGATGATGATGATCGGCCAACTCCCGGTGTTCGGAACATACGTCGCGATGTACCAAAAAGTCCAGAAAGAGTTCGCTAAGCTGCTGATGGCCTACTCGTGTATCCTCATCGGTTTCACCATAAGTTTCTGTGTAATATTCCCGGATTCGTCATCGTTCGCGAATCCCTTTATGGGGTTTATAACAGTGCTGACGATGATGATTGGGGAACTGAATTTGGATCTCTTGTTAAACGAGCCAGACGGCAACGATCCACCAGTGCTTCTGGAGTTTTCTGCCCAAGTTACCTATGTGCTTTTCCTTATGTTTGTTACGGTTGTCCTCATGAACCTCCTAGTCGGTATAGCAGTCCACGATATTCAAGGATTGAGAAAAACAGCCGGACTGTCCAAACTCGTTCGACAAACAAAATTAATATCCTACATGGAGATGGCTTTATTCAACGGATATCTGCCTAAATGCCTTCTAAAAATACTTCATTCATCTGCGTTGGTATCTCCACAAGCGTATAGAGTCGTATTGAGCGTGAAGCCGTTAAATCCTAGCGAGAAGAGACTGCCTCGAGACATTATGATGGCTGCTTACGACATAGCTAAAATGAGGAAGCAATACGGACATACGATTTCGACAAACGGGTCGACGACAGGGGCATATTCCTGCTTCAAAAAATACGAGAATAACAATGAGTCTAGCTACAGAGAGTATGGATACACTTCTGGGCTCGGGACTTTGCAATCTAAAGTGGATGAGACATCGGAGAATGTGAAGCAGCTGACACAGGAGGTGAAGGAGTTGAAGAAGTTGATAAGCGCTCAGCAGCTAGTGATCCAACAGGCACTGTCCGGCGTGATGGACTCTTGATGATATAATGGCCGGCAGCCAGTTAGCTTCAATGCCAATGGGACTAAAGCCTCGTGCACACTAGGATACAAGTCGCAAACAAAAAACAAGCAAGTGTCGCAAATCAATCAAAGCTAAAAAAGTTCTACACAAGTTGCCGGGAGTTAATAATTATTATTGTCGTAATTTTACAAGTGATTGTCGCGCGACTTGTCGTAAATTATGATGGCTTAGGTACCTACCTAATGCATTATGTCATAACAGGGGGCCAATTCTAGACTTTTAGAGATTTACGCTCGAAATAGAGATTTGAAATGTCGCCAAAGCAGTGTCATATCACCAAATTTGTCGAAGATAATATCGAACCGCGCTAAAATGCGTATTCTAGCCACCGTTAGACTTTTACGTTAGACTTTTACTTTAGAGATGTCAGAAAGAAGGTTCATTCTTAGAACTTCCACAGACTATCCCGTTCTTGTTCATGTTTATCTACGTTCCGTTTCTATCGATAGAATAGTTCGATAGCACTAACTTTATTATTGTCTTCAAATAAACACATTTCCTATTAAACGGCGTTTATAATGCGTTCTTGTTGTTGTTTCTAATAGATTCATTTTCATTAGATAGTAATCAATGGACTTTTCACACAAAATGTTAGTTACAATAATTAATTCCGGAAACACACGGAACGTTATGTTCCATAAAACTGTAAACTTTGTTGTTTGTAATCTATGGTCAGTTGTCTATGAAGTGTTGTAGTTATGTTCATTACACTCAAGAGAAGGACTCCGATGACTTGAATTTTCAATTCAAAGGTCAACAACTAGATGGCCATTCAATGCAAAAAGAATATTTCTCTCGAAGCTTGAACCCCGGATACAAGTATAGACGTTGACTGTCTGATTGACTGCTCTTCTAACTGCGCCATTGAATAATTACTAAGTACGAGCTAAATTCAATCACTCCTCACTTATTGTAGGTTTATGAGAAAGCATTATTCGCGTTATCGCTCCCAACTTGTATCCCCTACAAACAAGTAAACATCATTGACTTTTTATCAAAAAGTAAGACTAGGTGGTATGGTCATGGTACTCTAGCCTGCTCCAAGGACCGAAAGAAAAAAAAAGCCCAAAGTCACCCAAAGTATATTGTAGATGTCAATGTCGACTACTACTCACCACTCGACACATATCTAACGACCTTCGCTCGATAAATGTCTATAGTGATATTGCTGGAATACGATATCTATTGAAAATGTCATGTCTATTTAAATTTGACAGTTCTTGTGATATATATCTACCGTGACAAAAAAGTCACTGGTCTAGAATTGCCCCCCTGGGCTTGTGTGTATCGGACTTTTTGGTGGGAAGGTATCTGTAACTTTTGGCACCTTTGCAAAATTCGACATTCGCCACATTTGGTGACAAGTCGCGCTACTTTTGCGACTTTGCCGTAGTGCGTACGATCTTGAAGTCAACAAACTATGAGCGGGACTCGACGTATGCGCATGTATGTGTGTATGTGTGTCCGTTCGGACCCTAGGTTATTGTCGATTTGCAAACTTAATTTTAGAACAGTGATATTTTTACCCAACAACGGCTGAGCTGGGAGGGTTATGATTTCGTGTACCAACGCGTAGTTACCTACCTAGGTAAATTTAAATAATGCACTAGGTTTAAGGGTTTTTAACTGTATAAATATATATAATAAGTAGTAAGTGGGTAAACTAGGTAAGTGGATACCATTCGAGTAGGTACCTAGTACCTGCTCAATTATTCTATGTCGTCAGATTTTAGTGTCACCGACTTGAACATAGGCACTAATCATCGTTTGAACAGTGCCTATTTTCAGAACGGTCATAAACTTTTGCGCGATTTATGGTAAGTAGGTATTAGACGCACGTGGAACGGGATACTGTGATTGCTAGAAAGTTAATCTATTGTTAAGTTTAAGTAGATAAGCACTTTCTTACTAAGATCTTTGTAATAGTTAAGAATACTATACTATTGCAATAAAAGTTTCATAAACGAAATGCTGATTTCTTTTTGTATCTAGTAGTACCATATTTACCATAAGTACGTAGGTACTTTAAGTGACTATGTTAAGTACCGTACTTAACATAGTCACCATATTTTAGATATATGTAGGTTATGAACACGGAACAGAAAAAAAGGTACCTACGCTTTTTTTGTTCCGTGGTTATTACTTACACCTACCAAGGTATCTGAAGTAGTTCGAACTAGGTACGCCAAGAAAGAAAATCTATAAATATGTACCTACCACTATCCTAGTTAAAATAGATGTGAAGTAACACGTGTAAATAGTAGAACAATTTTCAAGTTATTTCAAACCAAACACGATAAATATATAAAATGATGATTACCGGAACCGGACATACATGAGACATGCGGTATCCTTCCATCCGTCATTTTGTTTCAAGCCCTATCCACACTGGCGCGCGGATCGCGCGCGAAGGCGCGAAACTTCCGCGAAGCATGAGTGTGGATCCGATTCGCATATTCTTCGCGGCTTCACGGCTCGTTCCCCGAAAATTGTCGGTATTTTGTCCCGCGACAAAGGGCTCGCGGGCCGCGAACTTGCCGCGAACTTGTCTTGGCTACATATTCGCAGGCCGCTCAGTTGTGCGTAGTTAGTAAAATACGTTAACTTCCGTTAATATGCAGTAGTCCGTTAATCGTTAATCCAACGCTTAAGGCCTCTGCCTCGAATTTAGCGGGCAATGGGGCGGCAGCGGACGGCGGCGGCAGTATAAATTACTGTCAGTGATCGTTTGCGTGATGATAATTGATAAAGAAGAGTGCAGTGTCATTTAGTTAGATAGAAAAAGTGTATTTTATAATGTACTGTGTGCAAAGTACATGGATTATTGGAATACATGGAATCTGATTGGACTCCAACGGTCCTGAGGAGAATCCATGGCCACTCTTTCAAAAAGAAGAATTTATTCTGACAATGACGATATTAATGATGATGGTAGCACACGATGCAACGATATAAAGAAACATTTTTACACATATTAACAATTAACATTAACTTTCGCTAGTTCTTCCAAAATGTAACACTTACACGTTTAACGAAGCTAACTTTATTTGCAGCAGATTAACGATTAACGAAGTTAATTATTTGATTAACAGTGCCCAGCCCAGCTATGAAGGCTTTAGGCTATATAACATAACGCTACGAATAATAGGAATAGTAACAATGCAAAATGTCGCAAAAATCTATGCCTACCCTTTTCTAACACGTAGAGACTATGTCTATCCTTTTCTAGCATTTTTTATAAATTTTAGATTTTGTCAAAATGTAGTATAGGATGCTCCAAAACGTTCGCTAATGTTAAATGTTCTCTAACATTCTGGAATACTCGGGCAACGCCTGGATTCACTGATAGTCAGTCAATAAGTTTCGGCGCTCTTATATTTACGCAATATTCACCACGGCATGTTTAACAAAACTTTTTTTTAATTTTTAATTTGAACTTTCTGGGATAAAGTTTTCTGTAATATTCCACTATCTTTCTTCATCTTCTTTCTTTGTAAGCCTAATTACGTTAAATCTTAATGCATTCATTTATCATAGATTTTTAATTAAAGCTTTCATCATTTTATAATAATAAGTTGATGATACACACTAGCAAACATTTAGCAAACATTTTTTTTACGGAAGTCAAATCTTCTCCTACCTTGGCTTTTATCGGATGCATTAGGTAAAAAAATAAAAAATGGGTGGGTCTCACGACAGGGATAGGGTGATGATGATGTTAGATTTCGTGACTCTAAGATATATCCGAATTACAGATACGCTAGTAGTTACTATGACACGGGATGCTTGCTACTAACTATTATCTATTCTGTGACGGTTCGGTTCACAGAATAGATAATAGTTAGTAGCAAGCATCCCAAGGCGTTTTTCGTGACTGTAGATTTTATGAACTAGCGGCCGCCCGCGGCAGGCTTTGCCCGCGTAGTGGTGGTCATTGCATTGCTAACATCCATCCTGTGGAATGTTTGTTTTATTTACCTACATGATAAGCCTTAGATAACGCATTCAATCTGTAATGATATTTTATGTGAATGAATAAATAAATAAATAAATGATTTTGTAGATCTACTGCATTTACCTAGTTAGGAATTATGATTATGGTAGGCAAGGCACTGATGCCAACGACAACGATCTTCGGCAAATTCATCATGTGCGGGCTGGATTCTGCAAGGCCTCTAGTGGGCCCTTTTTGCGTGGCGCTTGAAACGACCGTGTTGCTCGAACTTTTGTGGGTTCTACAACACGCCGGTTTCCTCACGATATTTTACTGGCATAGTGCACATACATTTTTCTACAGAAAAACTAATTGGTACACGACTGGATTAGAACCCACGACCTTAGGCAGATCGGAAGGTGGGTCCGCTACCACTAGACCACCAGTGCTCTCTGCCAACGAGCTTACCTGATGGTGGATTCAGAGGAGCTGGTAATCATTATAATCATATAATGTAGGTAGGCATTCTGTGTGAAAATGGGACTTCTCAGCAAATAGGTAGGTATGTACTTATAGGTACTTAGGTAGGTAACTTATCATCATCATTATTATTATTATTAAAAGCCTGTTGTGTCCCACTGCGGGGCAAAGGCCTCTTTTCCCTCCTCTCCATTCATCTCTAGTTTGGGCTACTGTGGATCATCATCATTATTATAAATTGTACAGATTTGTATTTTTGTAATGAATAAACTCAAAAACTACTGGACTGATAAATTTATTCTGCCACTATAATGCAGAATTATCCCCGAATAACATTATACCTAGTTCGATCAAATTAAACCTACAGGAAATGAGGCTCTTTCACCAATAACTCTGCATCTGTAGTTTAGTAACTAATGAGTAGTTCAACAGGTGGTACAAATGAAATGAAATGAAATATATTTATTTGCAAGAAGTATGGTACAATTATTAGATCCCAGCTTCCTCATCCCCTTTTTGAAGGCGAAGTAGCATTTAAGCTGAGCGAGGACCATTTTGGCTCATAAACAAATACTTATAAGTATACCTAATTGGATACTGTCGGCACCCTTTTCAGCAATAGAACTAGGATTATATGTGTACCTATTTCTTTCTATGTGTTTCTGTACCTATGTGTTCTATGTTTAATTTTCTCTTATGATTTCTTGTGTAGCGGTACCTTTACTCAATGTTCTTCTCTTTCTGTGGTTTTATTTTCTTTAGTTGTGTTTTTTGAGCCAAATAAAAAAGTTACTAACAATAATTAATTCAGAATAATAATTCTTAAAGAAAATGGAATATAATTAATATGAAATCTTTAACGCTATAAAAACATTGATACAACATTGTAGATATCTTTAGTAGGTAGTTACTTCATCACACACATTTATCTAGTTACTTCATTCACAATCTGACTTAACACACTTTTGGCAGGGTTTTAAACACACATCACAGACCCACTAAAGTCTGGTCTACCACTTTCTAGCGCTAAGTTTGACACATATCTTCAGCCCACTGAAGATGAAAGCCCACGAGGTGGCTGGCATGCGGCAGAGGTGTCCAGCCCTGAAGAATTAAAAGTTCTTCTCATTAGTGATGACTGCCCAGTACTAACTATGCGTAGGAGTTGCTTATGAGCGGTTGCTTCCCACCGCTGCTGGAGGCGTTGGAGTCGTCTGTGTTGTAGGAAATGGTAAATACTCTTCAAATTATAATAATAAGACAGATCATTAATTACTGATGCTGTTGCAGCCATCGCATTTCTTTCATAATTAATATTCCGGTGGATTTTATTTCGTAAATAGTAGTATAGTAGCTCCTCGTATCTCGAAATAGCCTAGCAAGAACTATAGAACAGTAGCAAGCAGAAGCAAGCATGACATTGACCTCTTGACATTTGACAGTTGAGATGTCAGTTTTGACAGTTGAAATATAAGATTTACGCACACAAATGTAGATATACATACGTATACGCACACATAAACCATAGAAATCTGCTTCTTCTTTTTTCGTGAAAATAAGATCGGCCAATAAGTTTGCTTTTCGGACCGCAGTCATTCCATTTGACATTGACATTTAAAAATTCGAATGTGACAATGACGTTAGTGATACATGCGCGGTTTGATTCAAACAAATTCCGGTCCAGTTTCCTGAAAATCACAGCTTCCAAGCGATCAATAATCTGAAAAGGAGGAAAAATCTAAACCTAGGTCTTATCCTCATCTCTTTCGCCCAGCGCTTGAAGCTACCTCTATCGATTGTGTTCATGTTATCGGTGGGTGTAATTCAGCGGGCCAATGCAGGGCAGTTTCAAGATTCAGCTTATAAACATGGGGACGAGAGCGGCCGCCTGTGAGTACTCGCTATAAAACCGCCTAGAAACTTAGATAAACTGATCAAGAATCCGCTTGCATGGTCATTAAACGCGTTTATTTTTCAGAGCTGTTACAATCGGGCCGTCGTTGGTCTAGAAAGCTTTTGTGTTATAAATGCTGCCCTCATGCGAAATGCAGTCTACGGAGCCGTTGTATCAGAAAGGTGAACTACAACTTGCATCTGGTTGTGTTCTGTTGTCGCACGACCCTTTCCTGTACACAATATACCTTTCTGTTCATAGTGGTCAACTTCATGGTCACTCTCCTGTAGAAAACAGGAATTATTCACTAGTTCTACCTACCTGTATTGTCCAAGGCTTAGATAGAACTTATATTTAAAGCGGTACAAAGGTCACCAAATTTCAGAGTGACCAAAGATGACCTAAGTTTGTTATAATCTGTATACCTACTGTGATTATAACACCGCCTCACCTAGGGTTACCCTCTTCTTAGGTATTAAACTCTAGAGAAACTAGCTTTTTGTATTACTTTTAACACATTTATATACTTGCCCAACTGGTTATGTAACTAGCACAAATATTCTTCTCTCTTTTAAATATTTGCATTTAAAAGAGAGAAGAATAAATGTATTTGATGTATTCCTTATTATATAAAAAATAATAACTTGAAGAATTGACTTGGAATTTGACTTGGAAATCCTGGAATTTGGTGTATTCCTTATTATATAAAAAATAATAACTTGAAGAATTGACCTCTACTTTAAAGCTATCTAACTATTCTCCAAGCTTATTAATTTTCTTAGGTAAACTTTTTAAATGATGATGTTATGTAATCATAACTTTAATTCAGTTCTTTTTCTGAACAATCTTAACATTTCTATTTTACCATAAAATATTTCTGGATCTTTCCTACCCATCTATCTTCCCCCATTTTCGCCGGTCACTATGATCTTAGTCGCCAATCTTGCTCAGAAGCATCCAGCTCGTCCTTATTTATTTAAAAGAGTAATCAACCTACTTCATTGAACCTGGTTCAGGTTTTTAATTAAATTTATTGCATTTCAAACTTGTAACACAACAATAAATTGTTATTTGGCTTTTTAGAATGTGTTTCCATAAATTTGTCAAATCCCCAAGAATAGCTTGAAAGTTTGGTTGGGATTATGCTGGTGGAGAGGAGATGGTAACCCTATCAAGACTGCATCTTGTCCCGAATTCTCCTGGTGTTTATTGTTGAATGTATGTGGCACTATGTGTGATCCTTGTTCTTGCCGACCCTTGGTGTACGTTTTGGTGTTTCTACTTGTTTGAGCCCTATTTATGTGGAATATTGTAATGGATGTTGAATGTTTTCTGGTTCTGCTAAGTGTCAATCATGTTTTTTTAAGACCGAATGATATTGATTATTATTCCTAATATTGCATCACTTTTGAACCCTTGTTGATATCATAACAAATAGCTGAATTTTATTTTTTTCAATGGTAAAGTTGTGCACACACACTGAACGCCAATTCTTTGAAAATGTTTAAGTTCCTATAACAAGTTTATTGCACAATTGTTTTTTATACAATAGAACAAACCCTTAAATATTTATACTTATTTAGATATGAGTTAGCAGGACAACCCCTAACCCTCTTGTGTCCCCGTGTGGCTCACCTTTCTTACATAGGCTGACTGTTACTGTACCTACCTACCTATCTGACTTCTCTTGTCCATGCTTTCTATTCTATGTCATTTTTGTTTCTCTATTATGCTTCCTATGTTGACTGTTTCATGGTAGTTATATGTTTTAGTAGTAGTAGAGCTCCTTGTGAAGGGCTCGTCCGGGGAAGTACTACCACCATGCCTATTTCTGTCGTGAAGCAGCATCGCTGTGTTTCGGTTTGAAGGGTTTGGGTGCCGGTGTAATTGCTGGCACGTGAGGCGAAACATCTGTAAGCCTCAAGTTGATGGACACAGGGCAGAGTATCGTAGGGCACGTTCCAGACGTGCGTGACCTACGAGGCAATGCTTTGTTATAGGCGATGGTTACCGCTTTACATCAGATGGGCCATATGCTTGTTCCATCAGCTAGTAGTATAAAAAATAAATGTCATTTCTAGTAATATTATTTAGGTATTTTTTATCAATACATTATTTTTGACAGCTTTCATAGCTCAGTAGGTAGTAACTCTGCCTTTTGCGCTGGAGGCCGTGGGTTCGATCCCCACTGAAAACAAATATTTGTTTGGCAAACGCAAATGTTTGTTCTCTGATTGGGTGTCATATTGTATTTTAAGTATGTATTTACAAATAAAATGACATTTCACGCAAGAATAGTAACTTAAATTCGCAAGCTCTGTTAAAACCTCGCTGGTCGAGCGGTAAAGGCTTCAAAGTTAAAGTTGCAGCGTTGGCCGGTGCAGGTTCAAATCTCCGCGGCCTGATGACTTTTTGCAACAAAAATTACTAAGACCATTCATCCAACACGAGTGGTATTCACCACAAACGACAGCGGCAACTGACAGCTGTCTAGCGAACTATCAGTGTAAAAAAAAAAAAAAAAAAAAAACTACAATCCAGCAATTCATACCGCCAAGCAACGTCAACAACAAAACAAAAAGGTCGGTGAAGTGAAATATGGACATGGAAACAATGCTAAAAAAGCTCCAAGAGCAAATGGACAAACAAACTGTAACCATAACCGATGCAGTTACAAACAAGATAACAGCACACATACAAGAGCAGCTAAAACCACTCATACAAAAAAACGAAGAATTAAAATCAGAAGTTACTAAACTCAAATCTCAAGTTAACTTCTTTGAAGCTGAAAAAAGAAGCAACAACCTGATTTTCTTTGGAATTGAAGAAGGCAAAGAAGAAGGAAAACCCACCCACGCACTTGTGCAGCATATTATCCAAGACCAAATGAACATTGAGATTGATAGTCTAGAAATAAATAAAACCCACCGTCTTGGGAAAAGAGGAGACAAGCCACGCCCAATAATGGCTAGTTTTGTAACCCACTGGAAGAAATGTGAAATACTTCAAAACAGAAAGGATCTTCCAGAACCAATTTACATAAAAGAAGATTACAGCAAGGAGGTGTTGGAAAGAAGGAAGCAATTACTACCCAAGCTGGAAGAAGAGCGAAACAAAGGCAATGTCGCCTATCTGAAGTACGATAAAATAGTAATAAAAGAACCTAGAAGCTCTAGCCGGGAAAAAAGGAAACGCGTAAGCTCAAGCTCTCCTCCTCACCCCGTCGCCGGCTCCAGCGCAGCACCGAGAAAAGGAGCTCCTAAGAAAATAAGTAAAACAAATATATACGAGTACATGAACAGAGAACGTTCACACTCTCTCTCCGAAGTAACAAAAAACTAAATAACTATGCACATCAGCACCAGAACGATAAACTAAAGAAAACCAAAGCAACCACAATGAGTAACCCAAATATTCCCCCAAGCCGGCCGGTCACCGTGGGGGATAATGACCGCCACCCTCCAGCGGGTAAACATTATCCACAAAACAAACTATACATAGGAACTCTAAACACCTTAACCCTAAGAACAACAGAGAAACTACTGGAACTAGAAACAGCGCTCAAAGAAATTAACTGGGATATTATTGGGTTAAGTGAAGTCCGAAGAAACGGAGATTGTATAGAGGAGCATGAAAACTACATCCTCTACTACAAAGGTGAAGCGCGAGGACAGTATGGAGTAGGCTTCATGATTAAACGACACCTGAAGAAATATATTTTAGAAATATTGGGTATATCTGATAGAATAGCAGTGTTGAACATGAAATTACCAGGCTACAAAGACAAGTGGTCAATTATACAGATTTATGCCCCCACAGAAGCAAAAGATGATAAAATCAAGGATACGTTCTACAACGAACTATCGCACCTACTTGCGGAAGCCCACAAAAACGTAATCCTGATGGGAGACTTCAATGGAAGAATAGGCGCTCGAACACCAGGCCTGGAAAACAACATAGGACTTTTTGGAATGGGGAAAAGGAGTCCAAATGGCGAAAGAATGATCCAACTAGCTCTCGAACATAACCTTTCATTCATGAATACATTTTTCAATAAGAAAATGACTAAAAAATGGACATGGATCTCACCAGATGGATCATACAAAAACGAAATAGACTTTGTAACATCCAACAAACCTAAACTATTTCAAGATGTCGCGGTCATACAAAATCTGAACTTCTATAGTAATCACAGGATGGTAAGAGGAATAATATACCTAAAAGAACCAAAACAAGATCGACAGCACATCAACAACTACAAAAGTATCATAGGAGCAGCAAACAACAATGCACAAACCTCAACCGATACGACCCACCCCGTGCAGACCAATTACGATTTGGAAATTTTAAAACTCTTTAGCAGTGGTAAAAGGAAAGAAGAATACAGTAAAGAGATAATCAGCCCAGAAACAAGAATTCTCATTGCACAAAGAAAAGAAATTTTAGAGAAACGAAAAGACAAAACAACCCTTAAAGATATAACCATCATAAGCAAAAAAATTAATCACAGTTTAAAAAAAGACAAAGAAAAACAAAGAAATGAATGTATTAGTAGGCACATAGCCAAAACTGGTGGCATTAAAAAAGCCCTCAAAGAATTGAAAGAATCTACCCAATGGATTCCAAGTCTAAAGAATAAGCAAGGAAGGCAAGAAACTAAACGCAAACCTCTACTGGAAGTAGCTACAGAATTTTATAAGCAACTATACTCGCAGAAAGACCCATGTGAGGCAGAAGAAAATAATTGGGAAACAGACGACCAAGAAGAAACACCACACATCTTAGAAAGCGAAGTACGCAGTGCAATACTATCCCAGAAAAACAACACGTCACCTGGACCTGACAACATAAACAACGAAATAATAAAAAGATTAATACCTGAATCAACTAAAGTACTAACGCAACTATATAATGTTATTTTGAGAACAGAATACATACCAACCCAATGGACAAATAGTACGATTGTGCTAATACACAAAAAAGGAGATAGAAAAGAACTAGGAAACTACAGACCAATCAGCCTAATGTCTAATGTATACAAAATATTTTCCAAAATACTTCTTAAGAGGCTAACAAAGAAACTAGACGAACAACAGTCCAAAGAACAAGCCGGGTTTAGAGCTAATTTCTCAACGTTGGATCACATACAAGTGCTAAAACAACTTATAGAAAAACACCTGGAATATAGTAAGCCATTGTACTTAGCATTTGTAGATTACAACAAGGCGTTTGATTCTCTTCATCACACCCAAATATGGCAAGCACTAAAAAATCAAGGAATAGAGAATAAGTTTATAAGGATTATAAAAAACATCTATAAGCACAGCTCAGCACAAGTGAAGCTAGAATCCATTGGCAACGATTTTCCTATAAAAAGAGGGGTAAGACAAGGTGACCCTTTGTCACCAAAACTTTTTTCAGCTGTACTGGAAGAAGTTTTTAGGGAAATGGATTGGGAAAACTATGGGATTAAAATTAACGGAGCCATAATAACTCACCTAAGATTCGCTGACGATTTAGTACTAATAACGAGCACTGCCGAACACCTGCAGAAAATGCTGCAAGATCTACTGGAATCCAGTCAGAAGGTTGGCTTAACGATCAATGAGGGAAAAACTAAACTTATGACCAATAGTACACATACACGGCTAGTAGTTGGTAATACTAGCTTCGACTATGTCGACTCGTACACTTATCTTGGTCAGCATCTGGCATTTAGCGATCAAATGGATCAAGAAATAGAAACTAGAGTAATCAATTCATGGAAAAGCTATTGGTCCCTCAAAGAAATAATGAAAAACAAAAAATTCCCTATGTCAGCCAAAAGAAAGCTATTAGACATTTGCATCCTGCCATGCCTAACCTACGGATGTCAGACATGGTCAATGTCCCAAAAACATATCCAGAAACTGAGAACTTGTCAGCGGAGCATGGAAAGAAGTGTTCTTGGCTTCAGACTAATAGACAAAATACGAGCAACAGATTTAAGAAAGAAGACAAAAGTAAAAGATGTAATTGTCAAGACAAAAGAACTTAAATGGAGATGGACAGGTCACATGATTAGAAATAAAAGAGATAAGTGGACCAAAGCAGTAACAGAATGGTTACCAAGACAGGAGAAACGTAAACGGGGGAGACCAATAAAGAGGTGGGTAGATGAGATTAAGAAGACAGCAGGCCCACTGTGGACGAGACTCGCACAGGACAGGGAGAGATGGAAACAGCTGGAGGAGGCCTTTGCGTCGGATGGACGTACTGAAATAGAAACTGATGTGCATTAAACTTAGTATTATAAAAATAAATTGTTAACTTATATAAAAAACGTTAAAAAAATGTATATAAAAATGTTAATTTAAGTTCAGTGAATAAAGGCTTAATAATAATAATAATAATTTACAAATAAAATATAGAATATCAGCTTTAATTAAATAAATGAAAGTACCAACAACGGCCACTTGTGCTTTTTAGGCCCGCTCAGAAACAGTGCTTGAGTCTTAGTCGAGCCTCAAACATAGATTTTTGATAGTTCTCCATTTAAAAATGGCTCCCGTATGAGCCAATAATCTTTAAGCCTGCAACCCTACCGCCAAGGTTGGTGACCTCCACCAAGCATAGATAACTCCTGATTTCAACCAATCAGCTTAAAACCTTAAGGTTTGCAGCTGTATGGTTTAAATCAAGAGTTGTCTATGCTCTGTAAGCTTCACCTATGGCGGTAAGGTGATCCTTGTCAGTCGAGTTATAACTAGCGGCACGTAAGTCTAGCGCTGAGCGATACGCGGAGGGGATAGCTGCGCATGTGTACTGTCGCGCACGCAATACAATTATAACTTCAATTAATTATTAGCTAAATAACGATAATTTCATTATTTTAATGTAATGTCAAATAAAAAGATGTCCAAAGATTTATAGTAGGTACCTAAAGCATAATTTTTAAGAAGTTTATGGGGATTAGAGAAAGAAAAATATTATCTGTCAATAACAATACAATTTGAGAACGCGACTGTTCACTGGATGTGGGGGTCGTATCGGTGCGGGGAGGGGAATTTGACTGGAGAGCCAATCGGTGCTACGCACGCCCGCCCTTCATCCCACTAGCCCCCCTTTGGTACCTTATTTTTGACTTCTGCGCAATAACGGTCAGCGCTAAAGTTACGTGCCGCTACCTATATGTGCTAAAGCTCTGCCCTGACAGTCACGGCGAAGATCCGCAGCCTGTACGACTGCCAGCTGCGGCTGATGCACAACGTGCAGCCGCTACCGTCCGGCGTCGACATCGCCAACACCGTCAAGTACTTCTCACAGACATTACTCAGTAAGTTACCACTTAACATCAGGTGGGCCATAAGCTTGTTCAATCAGTTATATTTAAAAAAAGTCTGCAGAAATCCATTTTAGGACTCCACTATACATTTCCAGGAAGATTGATTCTGAGCCCTCTTCATTCACCGACTTTCCACGATGTCAACTATATCGTCGGTCCATCCGGTACCTGACTAGAATGTAAAAGCACTCATTTAGTCTCTTTTAAGGTGAAAACAACCGTCGTCGGTGTACTTCTCACTCGCACATTGACCCTTTGAAATATTGCTATGCCCTAAATAATACATAATACATAATAATGTATTCACTACTTTGAACTATAAATCCTTGCCGTATAACATAATAATTGCAATAAATAATATGAGTATTGAATAAAAGCCTTTTGACTTCGACTTGCTACAATTTTTTTTTTACAAGTTATAACGCTTGACCAATCTCACCTGATGTTAATAATGTAGGCGTGCTGAAAGATGTCCCGCGTTCGCCGCTGGAGATGATCCGTGATGCAGACAACGATGGAGATCGCATGGCTCTCTACCCTAACCTGGACTACAAGGGACTCTTCAACGCCATCTCGCAGCTGGTGGACTCGGCGCCGCATCTGCAGTACGGCATCCAAGGTAAGGCCCGTAAAAGAATAAGAACTGATTAATCTTTTCTTTAGGGCGCTTGTACACGCTAAGAAAATTTGCCGTTCCTGCGGCAGACAAGACAAATTCTTCGTGTAGACGACAAGAATTTTGTCTTTTCCACACACGAAAACGCAACAACGTTCGCCGCGTTGTGTCTCGCGCAGATAAGATTTTTTTCGTGCACCGCTGCGAGCAGTGTACACAGTTATTTTCTAGTTACGACACGAATTCTTGGGTAGACCCGGTGTTTTTTCTTAGCGTGAACAAGCACCCTCAGTGCTCATACGACTTAACCCACTGGGCAAAAGCCTTTCTTTGATCTTGCCATTTCACACGATCTTTTGGCTACCCTCATCCATCTAAGATCCATTATATACATCAAGCATAAGCTCATGTAGTACTGGAATGCGCAACACAGCGAAGTCCTAGGTAATCCCAGGTTTGGAAGCTTCCGCAAAGGTATATAGCCAGATTATCCTTAAGCCCGGTTTCCACTGCAAGCGCAGCGTACCCATTATGGACTCCGTTTAACTCGCAAGAGTACATAGGTACTTGTACTTCTAATGGACTGAGCGAGCAGAAGTGTTGAAATGAACTCGCTCATACTCTTTGCATATCACACTCTTTGTTGGTGGAAATGTAAACCTATATTATTTAAAAGGAGTCTGTATGGAAACGTACGCGGTTGCAGAGTGGGATGTTGAGTTATACGTTGCTTGGAGATAAGAGTTTATTGCGGAACTACGCTAAAATTATGATATGCTGTATGCTGCTAATGAGTGTGGACCGATCGCCGTCCAAAAGTGCACGGACTTTGGTTACTCGCACGGGCGCTTTCTCGTGCGACCTAATTAGGCCAAAACTGCTACGCTAAGCTACACGTTGCTATATTGTTCAATATGTATTGTATTGAACAGAGTCCGTTCCGCTTACCATTTCTGGCCCATTACCTACCCTTTTGCGGTGGAAACCGGGCTTAACGCATCACAATAGATCATCTTTTAGGAGAGTCAATGCGGACACAGTCACAGGAGTCCTGAACAAGATACAAGAATAAGACATTAAGTAATGTTTCAGCGTTCGGGCAAGCAGTCCTGCAATGCCTGGGCTGCCTGCTGCCGTTCCTGGAGTACGACATGATCGACAACCTGCCGTACCTGGTGGCGTACTGCGTGGCCGTGTTCCCCGTAGCGCTGCATCAGGAGATCCTCAACCTGCTCTGCTATTACATCCTGCCTTTCACTATCAGTGCGTACACTATTTTGAAATTATTAATTGCATTTATTTTTTAATAACTACAAGTGATTTCAACTTCATGGCCAAACTGCTGTACTGATTTATATAGAAAATAGAATAGAAATAGAAAATATATATTTAACGTCACAAAACATATGAAATTTCTATGGGATCAATCTGGAAGTTATAGCCTTCCAGATAAAAAAACTTGATCGCTCATAAATGACGAAGTTTTGCGATAGCAAACACTAAAGAAAAATGTATCCAAACCGGCTTTTTATTTAATGTCGATTAAACATAATAATTAAAAAAAAAACAAGGCTTAGGTACGCCGGCACCGAATCACAACTTATAATAATAAAAATATTAAATTCACCTACATAATACTCAGAAGTGCTCAGTGTAAATAAATAAATGTTTTAAATATTTGTGACTACCTTGGGTTTTGATGTTTTACAAACTAAAATAAGTAGGTAATACCTACGTTTTTTTTTTAATGTTCTAAAACTGATTGAATGTTGCAGTTGTGTTTAATTTTCTTGCAGCCCGTAAATATGCCGGCCAGGAAGAGGAAAGCCAGGCGTCACAGTCAGTTGCAGCTATCATCATGATGGTCTTTCAGCATTCCAGCAACCCTGGTAAGTTAGGCGTTAACCTAATTTAACTTCTGACTGATAATCTAAATATGTAAAACTTACGTTACTGACTGACTGATAATCAACGCTCAGCCTAAACCGTAAGTCCTAGAAGCATGAATCATAAAGGGTATATTTCTTTTATAGCATAGGGGTGCACTAAGAAAGGAAATTGTAAAATGATTTCCCTAAGCGGGGAAAAAGAGGAAAAACTTTTAAAAGAAAAATCAACGGGGCGTAACGGCAAAGGAGCTAGCGAAGCCGCGGGCGTCCGCCAGTAAAGACATACAATGCTTAAACTATTTTGTACAACACTTATGTTTATAAACACTAAGTCAACGCAAAAATGTTTGCTGGTCTGAATTCGGACCAAAAACTAACGGCGCAGAAGGCAGCACTACCAACTGAGCTTAGTAGGCTGACCACAAGTTCTGTCTGGCTCTGTCTCTGGCTCTGGTTTGTCAGTGTGAGTGTTGACTAAATAAATCCTACGTTGAAACGTCACACACACAGTATAATAAACTGGGTGAGCACCCACATCAACTCAAAACCAGAGCCAGACAGAGCTTGTGGTAGGGCCCCTACTGGAAACAGCTGCAAGTTCTAAGGTTTATCATCATCAGCTTGAAGAAGTTCACTGCTTGACATAGGCCTCCCATATACATTCCAGAAAGAACGATTCTGAGCCTTCTACTTGGCGCCATCTTTAAGCTTAATTGGTCAATGAATGCATGTCCCCAGCCCACCACTGCCAGCTCCTCGAGTGCCTGATGTCGATGAAGCAGACGGTAGTGAAGGACGTGCTATGCGTGATCGCGTACGGGACGTGGGGGGCGCGCCTCTCCGCCGCCAAGCTACTCTTCTACTACTGGCCACCGTTCGATGCCAAGCTGTTCGATAGGAAGGGACTGCTTTGTAAATTCTCCAGTAAGTATGTTTTTGTAGACGCGTGGAAAATGTGCGGCCATCTTGGATGGTGTAGCAGAAACAAAGATGGCGGTGGTTTCAAAATGGCGTCAATACCAAGATGGCGTCTATAGTATCTAATACAATTTGGTAATTTTGTTCAATGTCTTGACATCCAAATTAACCAATCAATAGATAGTTTTCAGTATTCAGTATATTTATTGCCTTATTATGCATGTAAATTTAACAGTGAGATCTTAGAACTAATTAAGAATCAATACATAATTTACCCTGCAAGGGTGTTTTACTTTACTAGTTCTCGTATTTATAAGTTTTTGGTACGAAAACTTGCTTGGATTAAATTGATGTGTTTTGGTTGGCCTGTGTGCAGTTTGATTGCACACAATGTTGTGCTTTTTCAGTGCTTTATATTTCTCAAAATGTTGATGTGGGAGCGAAAAGCGCTGCCCTTCAAAGCATAATTGTATTTCCCAGATGACCTAGTCCCGTTCCTGTGCCAGCGCGACATGTGTCCCAACGCGGGCACTGCCGAGGCGGCCAAGGTGTGCTACGACCATTGCATCAGCGTGACCTTCGCGTCCGACACGCCGCCGCCCTTGTATCTCTGCATCGAGTGCGCTAATGAAATACACAGGTAACATCACGCCACGCCTCCCATAGTGCCATGCCACCTACTGCCACGCTCCAAACGCGGTGTCCAACCCAGGGTCGGCCGAGGTGGCCAAGGTGGGCTAATGAAATACACAAAAATATTTATCGATAGGCTTAACCGGAATCTTCAGAATTTGACAGCTCGGTTGGTATCAGCAGTAGGTGGATTTGGTTTAATCTCCACCGACATTTCTCGCAGAGATTTCTTGAAAACCTGTCTAGAAGACTTGCAAAAAACTTTCATTATTGAAGCTGTTTTAATTGCTGAAATATTCTTATTTTATTTACAGAGAACATCCGAATCAAAGATTCTTTGACATCTTGCATCCTCAACAACAAGTCTCCATGGTGTGTGAAAATAAGGTACGCCAAATAAGTGAATTTTTTAAGACAAACCTCTGTTTTTGCTAAGTTAACTTTATGTTATCCAAGCTATGGTTTGTACCTACTGTGTGTTGTTTTCAGAACTGTCGATCTACAGACAAGGCTGCGTATTCCATCTGCTTTTCTAACGAGTGCGCGAGCTACAATGGGAATCATCCCATCAGGTATCCACTTTACATTCTAATACTGAGCTCTTAGAGGTTTTTCTATTTTTAGTTTGTAACAGAGCACGCCTCTCTGCATTAGAGGTATAGAAGTCTATAGAAGTCTTCGTTCTTTCCTCCTGAAACCTCGCCATAGGAGTCTAGGAATCCATAGACTTGGGAACTTCTTGCTGTGCAGTAGTTGTTATCGCATAACTTCGTCATTTGTGAATCGATTTGAAGAATTCGTTTTGATCTGATACTTCACTTGCGTATACAGATACTGCCTGGCGTGCCACGGCAACCGGCACAACGTGCGGCGCGGCGGCGAGCACGTCGTGCACGCGCGTCTGCCGGCCGCCGCGCACATGCACGCCGACATGCACACCAACCTCGTGGAGGCCGTGCTCAGGTAACACAGCGCCCGTGCCACGGCACCCGGCACGAGCACGTCGTGCACGCGCGTCTGCCGGCCGCCGCGCACATGCACGCCGACATGCACACCAACCTCGTGGAGGCCGTGCTCAGGTAACACAGCGCCCGTGCCACGGCACCCGGCACGAGCACGTCGTGCACGCGCGTCTGCCGGCCGCCGCGCACATGCACGCCGACATGCACACCAACCTCGTGGAGGCCGTGCTCAGGTAACACAGCGCCCGTGCCACGGCACCCGGCACGAGCACGTCGTGCACGCGCGTCTGCCGGCCGCCGCGCACATGCACGCCGACATGCACACCAACCTCGTGGAGGCCGTGCTCAGGTAACACAGCGCCCGTGCCACGGCACCCGGCACGAGCACGTCGTGCACGCGCGTCTGCCGGCCGCCGCGCACATGCACGCCGACATGCACACCAACCTCGTGGAGGCCGTGCTCAGGTAACACAGCGCCCGTGCCACGGCACCCGGCACGAGCACGTCGTGCACGCGCGTCTGCCGGCCGCCGCGCACATGCACGCCGACATGCACACCAACCTCGTGGAGGCCGTGCTCAGGTAACACAGCGCCCGTGCCACGGCACCCGGCACGAGCACGTCGTGCACGCGCGTCTGCCGGCCGCCGCGCACATGCACGCCGACATGCACACCAACCTCGTGGAGGCCGTGCTCAGGTAACACAGCGCCCGTGCCACGGCACCCGGCACGAGCACGTCGTGCACGCGCGTCTGCCGGCCGCCGCGCACATGCACGCCGACATGCACACCAACCTCGTGGAGGCCGTGCTCAGGTAACACAGCGCCCGTGCCACGGCACCCGGCACGAGCACGTCGTGCACGCGCGTCTGCCGGCCGCCGCGCACATGCACGCCGACATGCACACCAACCTCGTGGAGGCCGTGCTCAGGTAACACAGCGCCCGTGCCACGGCACCCGGCACGAGCACGTCGTGCACGCGCGTCTGCCGGCCGCCGCGCACATGCACGCCGACATGCACACCAACCTCGTGGAGGCCGTGCTCAGGTAACACAGCGCCCGTGCCACGGCACCCGGCACGAGCACGTCGTGCACGCGCGTCTGCCGGCCGCCGCGCACATGCACGCCGACATGCACACCAACCTCGTGGAGGCCGTGCTCAGGTAACACAGCGCCCGTGCCACGGCACCCGGCACGAGCACGTCGTGCACGCGCGTCTGCCGGCCGCCGCGCACATGCACGCCGACATGCACACCAACCTCGTGGAGGCCGTGCTCAGGTAACACAGCGCCCGTGCCACGGCACCCGGCACGAGCACGTCGTGCACGCGCGTCTGCCGGCCGCCGCGCACATGCACGCCGACATGCACACCAACCTCGTGGAGGCCGTGCTCAGGTAACACAGCGCCCGTGCCACGGCACCCGGCACGAGCACGTCGTGCACGCGCGTCTGCCGGCCGCCGCGCACATGCACGCCGACATGCACACCAACCTCGTGGAGGCCGTGCTCAGGTAACACAGCGCCCGTGCCACGGCACCCGGCACGAGCACGTCGTGCACGCGCGTCTGCCGGCCGCCGCGCACATGCACGCCGACATGCACACCAACCTCGTGGAGGCCGTGCTCAGGTAACACAGCGCCCGTGCCACGGCACCCGGCACGAGCACGTCGTGCACGCGCGTCTGCCGGCCGCCGCGCACATGCACGCCGACATGCACACCAACCTCGTGGAGGCCGTGCTCAGGTAACACAGCGCCCGTGCCACGGCACCCGGCACGAGCACGTCGTGCACGCGCGTCTGCCGGCCGCCGCGCACATGCACGCCGACATGCACACCAACCTCGTGGAGGCCGTGCTCAGGTAACACAGCGCCCGTGCCACGGCACCCGGCACGAGCACGTCGTGCACGCGCGTCTGCCGGCCGCCGCGCACATGCACGCCGACATGCACACCAACCTCGTGGAGGCCGTGCTCAGGTAACACAGCGCCCGTGCCACGGCACCCGGCACGAGCACGTCGTGCACGCGCGTCTGCCGGCCGCCGCGCACATGCACGCCGACATGCACACCAACCTCGTGGAGGCCGTGCTCAGGTAACACAGCGCCCGTGCCACGGCACCCGGCACGAGCACGTCGTGCACAAGCTATTTGTCATTATATTCCCCAAAAGCCTATAGTAGAGCACAGTAACGGCCCAAGTGATGGAATAAACATGAGCGTGTAGCGCATAATTCTATGCATTTTACAGTGCATGCAGTTCGTTGGATAACTATCAGCTTTTATAAGTAACATACTTTTCCAAAAAAGGACCAAAAAGAAGCTAATCGATATCTTCGTCTTATGAAATCCGATATCGATGTTTTTGTTTGAAATGTATAGTATTTTTCATTCATACCCATAAAAACGTAGTGAGAATTTGATGAAGATCTACAGTGATGAGCAGAATAGTTTCTCAATATGCAACTTATTGTTAACACGTTAAATCGAGAGTCGATTTACACAAGGATACGCATCAGACTATTAAACACTGCTAGCTCTTTATTTCCTTGCAGTAAGCGTCATTTTTGTTTATTTTTAGGTAACTTGAGCTGTATCTTACTGTACTGTTCGCAAATGTACTTATTGAATGTTTCTCCTATTAGAACAAGAGCCATGTTTGTGTGACAGCCTGCTTAAGGACGCCAAACCTCTGAACATGGAAGACCCTGACAGCTCCAACGAACACCTGAAGCCTCCTCTGAGGGTAGAGCTGCCCGATCCTATCTCTGTGGAGGACAGGCAGCTTTTGGGCAGGTAACGTTTACACACTTGAAAACGCTATGCTTATAATTAGCGGCACATAACTTTAGCGCTGAGCGATACGCGGAGGGGATAGCTGCGCATGCGTCGTAGTGTGCGCGTGTCACGCACACTGGATGTGTGGATGCGTGCAGAGTGTCCTATTGGTGCAGAGAGCGGAGTGCGACTGGAGAGCCAATCAGCGCTACGCACGCCCGCCCTTCATCCCGCTAGCCCCCCTCAGGTAATTATGTTTGACTTCTGCTCAAAAACGGTCAGCGCTAAAGTTATGTGCCGCTACCTATACCTAGTTTAACATATTGGTTCGATAATAATTATGAGTTTTAAAAACTTGAGAAACCAACTTCATTGCCAAACGGCTAAACCGATTTTAATCAAATTTGTTTGGGACAATCTAGACGTAAGAATAACCTTCCAAATAAAAAAATAATTTTCTAAATCGGTTCATAAATGACGGAGGCATGCATATACAAACAAAAAAAAATATTAAAAAAAAAATGGCAACACCGATTTTAATAAAATTAAAATGTGACCAATCTGGAGGCAGTACCTTTCAGATAAAAAAATGTTTCAAATCGGCTCACAAATGACGAAGTTATGCGGTAACAAATCCTCTCTCTCAAGAACCTCCTCCTTTTTGATTGGAAGTCTGTTAAAATGAGAACTGGTGGTTTAGTGGTAGCGGCCTCGCACTCCGATTCTAAGTCGTGGGTCAAAATCCAGTCGTGTGCCAATGAGTTTTCCTGTTGAAAAATGTATGTGACATAGTGCACGTCAGTACTCTCAAACGGTGAAGGAAAACATCGTGAGGAAACCGGCATGTAGATTAAAAGCATGTCGGGGGCACGAAAGAAGCCTTACTGAAGTGCATTTAAAATCCTTTCACCACACTTGGTGTAGGCGACGCCTAATTTATTGTCTATGTAAAAAAAAAAAGAAAAAAAAAGAAGAAGCAGAATGCCGGCCGGTGCCGGTGTAGTTTTGTAATAACCTCACTTTCTCTTTGTAATAATGCTTGCTTGCAATGCCAGCTCATCTTGTACTTTATAAAAATAAAATCCTCTTTGTAAATCTGAACAAACATCCCCTTGTTTTACTCTTATGGACATATCTAGTACAAAGTCCTTCGAGCCGAACCGAATTATGTTAACGAGGAGAGCGGTAAAACAGGGGAAGGCTACGGATCAACCATGCTCGTCGCAGACGCCATTGAAATCAAAATCTTTAACAATACGTACATCATCGTCGGCGGCAGCAAGAATGGCAAAATTAGAGCTGGAAGCTGCAGAAGCCAAAGCCAAAATCCAGATGGATCTCATTGACAAGAAGCTGGCGGTCGAAAAAGCCGATTTGGAAGAGAGATGTCATTCTCAATCGGCCTCGAAATCATCGCATACTACACATAGTAAAGTGGAAAAGTGGCTCGAAAGTAGTCAGCATAAACTGAACGCACAGCCCGCCCCCGATCATGGTCACACTTCGGGCGCGCTGTGTCCGCCGACGCAAGGTAATATCGTCGACACAGAAGGGACAGTGAAAATGCTAGCTAGCGCTCTAAAGGATCTCACAGCCGCTTCCGCCTCCACCAACAATGCGAAACTAATGAGCCGCATGATCTGCAACCCTCGAGACTTACCTACATTTGAAGGGGACCCCATGGATTGGCTTCAATTCAAGCAAGCATATGATGAGTCAACAGAACTATGCAGTTACACACCAAAAGAGAACTTATGGCGTCTACAAAAGTGTCTTCGCGGGCAAGCAAAAGAGGCTGTGTCAGCTCTGCTGATCAGCGGCACAATGCCCGAGGATGTGATGTCCACTCTTGAGCTGCAGTTTGGTAATCCGGACGTGATCCTGTCTAAAATCATGTTGGGCCTAAAGAAAATGAACCCAGTGTCCCAGGATTATATAAAAGATATTGTATCTTTTTCTATAAAAGTGAGAAATTATGTGGTAGCGGTGGGTGCAATAGGAAGAAATGAGTATCTAGTGGCCACTAATGTTATAACAAATGTGTTATCGAAGTTACCTACAGTCCTACTATCGAAATGGGCCGACTACAGTTATCCACTCATCGCTCAAGGTAATAAACCCACACTGAACACTCTATCAGACTTTCTCACACAAGAAGCTAGAAAAGCTAACTCTTTAGCATTAATGAACACAAGCAGTCTAGACTATAACTGTAGCAAAAGGAAGACATATCAGGAGCCTACATCTACTCGCTCACGCTCACATAATACAGTTTTAGTACAACAAAATGAAATAGAAGAAGGCAAATGTAAATTCTGTTATGCTTCAAAGCACCCACTGCCAGACTGCAAAAAGTTTCAGAAAGCAATGCGCAAACAGAGGTGGGTCTTTGTAAAAAAACAAAGATTGTGTTTTAAATGCCTTATAACACATCATGACAGAGCCACATGCCCAGCAGCAGCATGCAATGTTGATGACTGCGGGTTACTGCATCATCGGTTACTCCATTACCCAAGCAACAACAACAACAATGTCACTACTCCCAACAACTCGACTGCTGAGCTTCAACCAGGATCCGACGGCGGGCACCAGGTCTCCGGAGGTCCACAGGAGCAGCAACCTGAAAGCGTAACAAACATAAATTCACAAGCGAACTGTAAAGTGATACTAAAAGTAGTGCGTATAAACCTACATGGACCTAAAGGTACTGTTAGTGCGGTTGCATTATTAGATGATGGGTCTACTGTTAGCTTGATAAACTCTGCGTTAACTTCTCGGCTAGGGCTGCGGGGGCGCCCAGAAATAATGTGTGTATCTGGTGCATGGAACAATAATGAGCTTAGATGTGAAACTGAGGTAGTACGTCTTCGATTATCCACTTGTGATAAAAAACAATATGAACTCAATGTGCGTAGTGTAAAAGAACTTAATTTACCTACACAAAATTTAAGCTTAGCTAATTTTAGTAGTTTTAGTCATTTGAGTAATGTTAAAACTTATATAAGTAATGAAAATGTAAAACCAGACTTGTTGATTGGACAAGATAATTATGATTTGATCAGGCCATTAGAGGCTAGGGTAGGTATGTCAAATGAACCTTGTGCAACACTCACTCTGTTAGGCTGGTGTGTCCATGGAAGGGTACCGGTGACGTCATCGCGCTTGCGTCATTCTACGCTCTTGATCCAGAATGATGGCCAGGCTGCATGGGAGGAAGAAGGTATGGCGCTTCAACAGCTGCATGATGAGGTAAGAAACTCATTTACTATCGAGTCTATGGGTATATCTCGCAAACCTCGCCAAAACGCTGAAGATCTGCGCGCCATAGAACAATTAGAGAAATCAGCTGTTCTAAAGGAAGGCAGGTGGCATGTTGGTCTTCCATGGCGTGACCCTAACTGTAGGTTGCCTGATTCCGAGCCAACAGCACTGCGCAGGTTCAAAAATGTGGAGCACAAGATATCCTTGAAGAAAGAGTATGCTCAGAGGTACCAAGACCGGGTCAATCACCTTTTTGACAATGGATTTGCAGAAGAGGTCACTGACCTGACTAAAAGTGACAAGACTTGGTACTTACCGCATTTTGGTGTTGACAACCCTAACAAAAAGAAACTACGGCTGGTATTTGATGCCGCCGCCAAGTCGAAAGGATTATCATTGAATGATTATTTACTTACAGGTCCCGATCTGTTGGTGTCATTATTTGGAATAATGCTGCGTTTTCGTGAACATAAGGTCGCGATCGCTGGGGACATAAAGGATATGTTTTTGAGAATCAAAATACTACCCCAGTGCCAGGACGCACTCAGATTTGTATGGCGAGACCATGTAAGTAGCCCTATCAAAACTTATAAAATGACGTCATTGGTGTTTGGTGCGAGCTGTTCTCCATTCATAGCTCAATTCATTAAAAATAAAAACGCACAGCGTCACCAAAAGTCAATGCCGTCAGCTGCCGAAGCTATATGTAGGCAGCACTATATGGACGATTATATAGATAGCCAGCCTGATACGACAACATGTATCAACCTAGCGCAAGCTGTCAGCCAAGTTCACCAGTCTGGAGGCTTTGTGATATGTAACTGGTTGAGTAACAGCGCTGAGGTACTAAATAGTCTGCCTAACGACAAACTCGCTACCAATGCCCATAAATTAAAAATAGGTCAGCCACTTGATGGTGAACGCGCCCTAGGACTTTTATGGTTCCCTGATGAGGATACCCTAGGCTTTGACGTGTCGTTCAAACGTATTCCAGAAGAGATTCTGAACGGAAGGCGACCTACCAAGCGGGAAGCATTGCGAGTAATAATGAGTATATTTGATGTCTACGGGTTTTTGTCCCCATTTACTATTAATGGTAAAATTATCTTACAGCAAACATGGATATCAAAGATAGGGTGGGACGTCCCGTTAGATGACGATATCTATGAAAAATGGTTGAGTTGGTTGAAGGCTTTAAAGTTAATCGGTGGCATACGCTTACCTCGCTGCTACCAAAGTGCCATAAAAACAACTACTTCAAGTCAGGCAGGTTGTTTACCTACAGGATCAGATGAAGTTCCAAGTTGTTATAGCAACTTAGAATTACATTTGTTTAGCGATGCCTCCACCCAAGGTATGTGCGCCGTAGGATACTGGCGGTGGACGGTTAACGACGAAATAAAAGTGGCCTTTGTAAGTAGCAAGTGTCGAGTAGCTCCTGTCAAGCCTACAACAGTCCCTAGGCTTGAACTACAGGCAGCACTTATGGCAGCTAGGCTGGCGAAAGCTATAACATCCGAACACAGAATAAAACCAACGCGTAGGTATTTTTGGTGTGATTCTACGACTGTTCTACAGTGGGTTCGCAATGATAAGAGAACTTATAAAACTTTCGTAGCTCATAGATTGGGTGAGATCGACGAACTAACAAATGTGAATGAGTGGCGATATATACCTACCGCTTTAAATGTCGCGGACATTGCCACTAGGGAATCATATGATGTAACTGTACTTCAATGCGAGTGGTTTAATGGTCCTTTATTTCTTTCAAGCGAAGAGAAGTCGTGGCCCGCGGACATCGTGCAGTCTGGACCTGAAACAGATAGAGGTGAAATTGAGTGCGTGTCTACCATACAAACTGTAAGTACGTACTTACCTATTGTCCCTGAACCTAGTAGGTTCTCTTCATGGTTGCGCTTGTTGAGAAGTACCGCTGCCATGCTGAAATTCATAGACAAATGTAGACGTAAAATACCTACAGACGACTGTACTTTGATGGCGCGGGCGGAAATCTTATTGATTAAATACTCACAAGCTCAATCATTTAGTGAAGAGCTAGCCGGAATAAAGGCTGGGAAGGGCGTAAGTAGACAAAGCAGATTACTTACCTTATCACCGATCTGTGATGAGCACGATGTACTGCACGCGAACGGCCGCATCGACGCCGCCGCTGGAATTACCCTCGCAACGAAGCAACCCGTAATACTGGATGGAAAAAATTATATTTCGAGGTTAATAGTTCGCCACTACCACATCAAAGCTGGCCATGGTGGCCAAGAAATGGTGGTCAACGAGTTAAAACAGAAGTATTGGATAACTAAGCTGAGGCCAACAGTAAAGACAGTCGCCTCTGGTTGTAACCTTTGTAGGATCCGCAAGGTGAAACCTGAGATACCCCGGATGGGTAATTTGCCGGCGGGGAGGATGGCTCATCATCAGAGGCCTTTCAGCCACTGTGGCGTGGACCTGTTTGGACCTATGGAGGTGGCAGTTGGTAGACACCGCGAGAAAAGGTATGGTGTCCTCTTTACGTGCCTAACGATAAGAGCAGTCCATGTCGAGATAGTCCACTCGATGACAACTGATTCACTTTTAATGGCACTTCGTCGAATGGCAGCAAGGCGAGGCTGGCCTGGACATATCTACTCAGACAATGGTACAAATCTACGGGGAGCACATACTGAACTCAAAAAATCTCTCCAAGAGCTTGATGAAGAAACCTTGAAAATGACCGCGAGCACCTACGGGACCCAATGGACTTTCATTCCGCCAGTGAGCCCTCACTGGGGTGGGGCGTGGGAACGCCTCATCAGGAGCGTAAAGACCACGTTGAAGGTTGTACTCAAAGAACGCGCGCCTAAGGATGAGGTACTGATTACCCTACTCGCTGAGGTCGAAAATATTGTTAATAGCCGACCGTTGAGTCACGTTTCAGTCGAGCCTGGAACGAAGGAGTCGTTGACGCCTAACCATTTTTTGCTCGGCACGTCCTCTAACTTACCATTGCTAGGAGTCTTCGATGACTCTGACCTCTATCTGCGGAAGCAGTGGCGCAAGTCGCAAGCACTTGCTGATATGTTTTGGCGAAGGTGGGTCCGGGAGGTTTTGCCAGATATGATACCTCGGCAGAAATGGCATGACGATCAAGATCAACAAGCACTTCGTGTTGGAGACCTCGTGTTTGTCGCTGATCCCGATTCCCCCAGGTGCGTATGGCCTAGAGGCATCATTCAGGAGATATTTCCTGGTAAAGATGGTCGAGTCAGACTGGTCGCAGTGCGGACGCAAACCGGTATTTTTAAGCGTTCGGCGGCACGCGTCGCCAAGTTATCTACCTTTTCAGAGTGAGTGTTGCCAAGCAACACTAGGGTGGGGAATGTAGGCGACGCCTAATTTATTGTCTATGTAAAAAAAAAAAGAAAAAAAAGAAGAAGCAGAATGCCGGCCGGTGCCGGTGTAGTTTTGTAATAACCTCACTTTCTCTTTGTAATAATGCTTGCTTGCAATGCCAGCTCATCTTGTACTTTATAAAAATAAAATCCTCTTTGTAAATCTGAACAAACATCCCCTTGTTTTACTCTTATGGACATATCTAGTACACTTGGTTTGAAAGAATCAGTGATACGATAAGAAGAAGACTGGGGCTGAATTCTAGACCATCAGTGACTTTTTTGTCACGGTAGTGAATTTGACTGTTCTTGTGATAAATATCTAGCGTGACAAAAAAGTCACTGGTCTAGAATTGAGCCCCTGGGGACTAATTCTCGGGCCGACCGAGATTTTCAATGTCCCTTAAATAAACATTGGCATTGCACAACCCCGCACGTTTACGTTCTCCGTATATCGTAGCTGTCGAGGCTTTTACGATGAGGTCGTCGATTAATTACTCAAGGAAATCATCCATTCTCTCTTCGAAAAGAAGCAATAAAATAAAATTGCTAAATGATCGAGATGAGCCGAGATTAGGCCACTGGTTTGCAAGAACCAGTGACACGAGAAAATGTTTTGTAAGGTATACTTTTGACTGTGAATGTATTATCGTTTATAGGTACGGGGTTTGGTTGATGGTGGGTCTGTGCACTCCGAACGCGGACACGCCGGACGAAGTGCTGGGCCGATTACTCTCCGTGCTGTTCCATTGGTTCCACGTCACTTCTTATGCTTATCAAGGTAACTTTATATTACTTGAAGCGTAGCGTGCGCTGTCTTTGAAACTTTTGCTTCTGTTATATTGCATTCGTCACACTGGAACCTCATTAGTATTATTTTTGATTTGTAAAAGGATCATATAAAAAAATGTTGGGAACCAAGTCGTAGTTTGTTTGCTGTTCTTCTAGACTTGATCGCGTGGAACTGGCACCTAGACTCACCTAGCTTTAAGTCGTTTCAAAGTGATCCTTGCGATTCTACTGAATAAATACACTTTTGACTTTGACTTAACGACTTGATTTGCGGTCGCTTCCAATAATTCAATCTACAACTTGTTTCGTCATACTGGAGATATAAAAGTCTGAGTTTTTATTTAGCGTCATCTTTCACATTTATTAATGCTCTTATGTGTCTTATAGGTGAGACGGCAGCGAGTGTGGAGAAGCTGAAGATAGAACAAGTATGCGGCTGGGTGCGAGGCGTGTGCGCTATCCGCCGCTCGGTGTGCGTGGCGTGCCTGTTGCCGCATCCGCCGCACTACACGCGGCATGCAGGGCACTGGGACACACTCGCCACCAAGACGCAACATCTCAAGGACGGACTCAACAGGTGGGATGCTTAACCAGAAAATTATAATTGGCAAATTCATCATCCGCGATTAATTGGTGTACGGACTGGTTTCCGCGAGTAGGCCGCTGGCGGGCTTTTTTTGCGTGACACTTGACACGTGTAGCTCGAACTTTTTTAGGTTCTACGACACGCCGGTGTCCTTTCGATGTTTCAAATCAAAAATATACGTTTATTCAGGAAAAAAATAGGTTGCAAAAATTTTTTTTTTATTCTTAGATTACATAAGATTTTGACTCAACTTTCTAGTTAACTAAGCTGGTCGATTTAGTACTGATGCTTATTTTTTTTGTAGACTGTACTGCTTGATTCCATACGGTATCATCACGCAGTCTATCTGGGACTACATCATGCCGGCCTGGATGGAAGCCATCTGCACTGATGTACCAGAAAAGGTCAGTTATTATAACTTAACTTATCATCTAACTTTTTTATTTTTAAGATGTTTTTTATTTTTTACTTTTTTAAAGATACTTTCAAACGTCTGGTCAATGCCCTGAGTATGACTCTTCTCCTTCTTCCTCTTCCTGCCCTTATTCCACCAGGTAGGGTCGGCACATCATGTATTTTTCTTTTATTCTCCCCTATGACTCGCTATCTCAGTACTCACTCAGACTCAGACTCAGACTGCAACTGCGGAGTCCCACAGTCCATGCCTCACTTGCTGTCTTGCCCAGAGTGCCCTAACACCTGCACGCTGAGGGATTTGACTGACGCCACGGAGAGCGCTATTAGTGTGGCCCAGTTCTGGGAGAAGAACATATAGAGAAAACAATATAATGGGAAACATCGACACGACGAAGAAGAAGAAGAAGTACTCACTTCTTTCTTGGACATATCATCGCTCACACAATCCATCCATCTTTTCTTAGGCCTACCTCTACCTTTATATCCATCAACATTCATGCCTAACACTATTTTGATCACATGACATTCTTCTCTCCTCATAACATGTCCATACCACGCTAGCCGATTACTTCTCATTTTCTCCGTCACTGGCGCTACTGAGTAAATAACGCTAAAGAAGAAAATGCCAGGCTTGTCTACTTACTTATGAAGGAAAAGGTCCTATCAATTGAAATGTTAATATTAGTATCCCTATATCAGAGTGGCTACTATAGAACTCGGTTCCAATCCTAATACCAAGTTATAGAGGGAATCTTGACTTAGAATCCTAAGATTTCTTTCAAAATTCCAACCTTATCGTGATTGGAATTAAAATTTTACGTCAGTCAGATCACTTAATAGGCTCTACGAGCTAGTAGAGGATGTTAACAACACCGCCTATATCCCCAGGAGCTGATCGAGCTGAAGGTTCCCCTGGGTAAGATCCTGGAGCCGGACGGCGCCATGAGCGGGCTGGATGAGAAAAATCTGTACCAGTTCGCGTCCGACAGAGTAATGGAGGAGCCCACGCCGGAGACCGTCAGACCTGTGCTGGAGTGGTTCCAGGTTATATTTGACTTTATGACGCTTTTTTATGCAAATGGTAGATAAACGGGCTTATAGCCCACCTGATGGTAAGCGGACACCGTCGCCCACAGACACCAACAACTCCAAGGATGCTGTCATTATGTGCATTTTTCTTGAACCTATTCATGTTAACTTAGGTCCAACAAGGTCCTTAAACGCGTTTAACTAAACTCGTTTATATGTACGTACACAAAAGAAATGCAACGACATTGACAGGTCTATAAGCGCGTTTAGAGAAAAATGTACCAACTGAATGCTTAAGCGAGTTTAAACGTCAGTAGAACGCGTTCAATTTCAACGGTGAAATTGGACCTTATACGTGTTTGTATCATTAGATTTTCCCATTCCCATTGTGGAAACCATCTTACTACGAGTATACATTATCAACACTATACTTATTCCAAACCCAATCGGGAATTTGATTCTAGCCGGAAAGTAAATGAAAATACGCAGAGTCTATTCAAGCTGTTTTTATTCACAAAAACATGACACTCAATGTTCGTCAATTAAATAAAATATAATAAAATTCAATTATACACAACATACGTGTCGTTCAGCGAGAGAGGGAAGAAGAGAGAGAGCAGGACAGCAGTACAACTACTGTTAAAGACATTGACATAACTACATACTATAATTCGGCCGTTCAGAGAATGCGTTTGAAAGTTTGATCAGTTAGTCACAGTTAGTCACATAGTTAGTACAGCACTACAAATATAAGCGCTGACATAACCTTGTAATACCGCAGTATAGAATTAGAAAAATATTGTATAACAAGTTATTTGACACTCAGTTTGGCACAAAATTATAAAACTCATTGATTATTGATATAATAATGTTGTTTTAATGCTCATCAATTGTTAAAACGGTAAACAACCAGCAAAAATATTTTTATCGTAACTGCAACGCCATTACAAAGTTACGTCCTCAGTTCAATCGCGACGTGTCAGGAACGCATTCTCTGAACGGCCGAACTATAAGTGCGTTCAAAGATCCCAATTTCCATAGTTTTTTTTTCTGCCGCCATTGTGTATTGCTAATAAACGTTTTATAATTGCTTTCAGACGATATCTCTGTTAGAGGTGAAAGTTCCGTTGACGCAGCTGTTCGATCTCTTCAGTCATTGCGTCGTCAATATGCCGGAGAAAATTGTCAAGCCGCCGCATGCAGAAGGTAACCTACAAATAATGGTTCAAAAAAGTTTGAGAAGGATTTCTGTCCAGATTTACTGTTTGTCCTTGCCTCTGACTATCCCTGGCTAACTTTGTATGGTAAACTGATTGAAGAGTTCCGTTGGACTGACCTTGGCTCCATCATCAGACCAGGCCGTTTCCACCATTTTATGACAGCTGAGTATCTCTTTAATTTATTTCAAGAAAAAAAATAAGAAAAAGTAAAAAAGTTTACCGACCAGTAGAAAAACTTAATGTCAACGAAATTCTTAGAGATGGAGACTCTCAGATCGTTGGTTATCTTAATTTTACCTTTTTTTTGTAGAGCAAAAACTGAAAAAAAGTAAAAATGGTTTTGGAATGTCCAAGCAAAGTTCTTTCATATGACATGTCATGTAACTAGATTTTTTTGTGTCACTTTTTTTTTTTTGCATCCTTTAAAACCCCCATATCTTAATAACCCATCATCCGATTTTACTTATATACTTACCAGTAAATTTCTCAAGTACAAGCTACCTACTTATCGAATTTCATGCAGATCGGATCAATGGTTCGAAAGTTATCGTCGGACAAACATACATAAATACATACATACGCACATAAAATGCCAAATTGCCCAAGTTGCTTGTAAGATCTTCGTTCGCTTCGCTCAGTCGATCAAATATAGTAACTGTGTACAAATTGCAGATGGTACGAGATCCAAGGACAGCAGAGATTCCCCCACCGCCAACGACAAGGAGAAGAAAGACAGAGACAACCAGATGAAGCCGCAGAACTTGACCTGCTGCATACTGATGCTGGATATTCTACTCAAGCAGGTATACTCAAGCACAAGCACAACATACCATTTAATTGTCTATTTTCAGAGAGCACAGGGCCCTGTTTAATAAAGCGAAAAGCGACAAAATTGTGGAATTGTCGCGCTTAGGCTATTAATAAAAGTGACAAATATGTCACAAAAGCGCGACAATACCACAATTTTGTCGCTTTTTGACATAATGTCGAATTCCCTGTTTAATGTCAGCTTTATTAAACAGAGGCCTGGTGGTCTAGTGGTAGCGGCCCCGCCTTCAGATCTGAAGGTCGTGTACCAATGAGTTTTCTGCCCAAAAATGTATGTACACTATGCCAGCGCTCTCAAAACGGTGAAGGAAAACATCGTGAGGAAACCGGCATGTCGTATAACCTAAAAAGTTCGAAATTATGTGTCAAGGAGCCTCTTTGAGGTGCACTTAAAACCGAAGGAGGAGGAGGATCTATCTTAATAGACGTAAACTCCTGTTCACCACCAAACTATTTGTTTTTGGTCACCAGATGGATCTACAGCAGCGCCGGATCAACATTCAGAACGTGAGCAGCCAGGCGACCAAACTACTGCGCTTGATGCTCAAGTCCAACCAGTCCAACACTATCGAACATGGTGAGAATACATTAATATTCTAGAAAAAGTTACTTTTAGGACCGTAAAGGTAAGCGTCCACAGGCCCTATCGCACGTATCGGACGCATTGCACGTTGCGTAGTTTGCCTTGTATAAAAACTCATACAACAGCGTCTGATCGGCACCGTACGGACCGCTCATCGTCAATGCCTACATGCGATGCGTACCGATGACGTCATACGGAATGCCAATCAGTGGACGCGCCCCACGCGCTCTCTCCGCAATGACGACTTTTTCATCGCTTTCCTCCATTCTCAAAAACACTCTCCGCACGTACGATCAATACAAAAATCCGAATGAAGGTGGCATCGGCAATTCGATTGCTGATACTCGCGTCGGCAATTCGATCGATGCCTATACAGTGGACGCAGTGCTTGATGCGATGCGTCCGATACGTGCGATGTGGACGCTTACCTTTTGTCGACATAATATTGAAGAAGATGAAACAGTGCATGCATGTGCGTTTTACTCGCTACCAAAGAATTCCTTGTTCAGCCGCTGCCTGACTGAACCAACACTCGTGGAAAATTTGTCAAAATCATGATGTTTACTAAGCTTAATGAAGTTCGCGCTTGCTCGCCATACAAATTAATTTTGCCTGTAGTTGGTGCTAACTATGGGGACATGGATAAAGGGATTATTGGCATGAAAGAGCTTTAGGGGTTGAAGAAACGAAAAATGCTACTCCGAACTACATAATTTACTTTCTGGAGGATAATGCAACAACAAACTCATGTATATGTATTTGCACCAAAGCAATACATGTTCGCACAGTGTGAGCGGAGAGACGACTGGCGACGCGACATCTAAACCTTACGCGTCAGCCCGATTCCTGTGGCTAAGTACCGAGGGCCAGAGAGCTGATAGAGTTGATGTTTGCAGCATCATGCCTGGCGCAGGGCGCGTGTTCGTACTGCGAGGCGGCCGCGCTGTGGCACCAGCTGGCGGTGCAGCTGGTGCGCGCGCTGGTGCCCGACAAGCCCAGCTACAGCGAGGTACACTTGCAGCACATGCCGCGTGTTCGTACTGCGAGGCACACGCTGTGGCACTAGCTTGAGGCATACAGATTTTCAATCTCACGGGCCAGTAACTGCATCTTGACATACCCTTCAAACCGAAACACAGCAATGCTGCTATCTTAAGAGTAAGAAAAAAAGTAATTTTGTAATTGGCTTCTTCCACATTCCAGCCGGCCGACGAGCCGTGGAACGAGAATCCTAAAAAATCCCAATCGGAAGAAGACATGTGTTCGTCCGGCATCGCCGCGTGCGTGGCGGGCGCGGCGGCGGGCGCGGGGGGCGGCGGCGGCGGCGTGGCGGGGGGCGCGGGGGGCGAGGCGCTGCTGGCGCTGGCCTCGCACCACCTGCAGGAGCGCAGCGCCGTGGGGGGCGTGCTGGTACATATGCCGCATGTACGTATTCTATCGTAATGCTGGGCGGTACATTGCGGGGTTATGGGGTATAGGAATTAGATCCCGTTTGCAAGTGAGAGGGGGGGGGGGGGGATGAGTGGTGTAAGGAAAATGAAGGAAAAAATTGGTTGTCTGTAAAGTCGGCTTACTGACGATAGTTGAACGTGACAACGTCATACAGCTGTCCACGCGGACGCATCGCTCATCACTCAAGTAGGAGAGAGACAGATGTCAGATGGCAGAGGGGGTTCATGGGGTTATAGTTTTTTGAATCTGTTTGCAAGTGAGAGGAGGAGGGAATGATAAGCGAAGGGAAAAATTCGAATGGCGTGAATGAAATGAGGGTTTAATAGTATTAGTTTAAATAACTTAAAAAAAGACTTCATGGCGATACTGCTGAACCTGTGTCAATGAAAGGCGAAAATGATGAAAGGAGTGAGTATACGACAGTGGGGCAGAGTGTCGTAAAGTGAAAAGTCTACTCGTACTGTTTGAATGAAAGTTTTGTAAAAATGGAGTTAAAAAGATGTGAAGTTTTTTAGGGTTGTAAAGGTTCATTAGCGAAGAAATGAGTTTCATAGTTCGGTTTAGATGAATATTTCATTTATTTTATTTTCTGTGGTATGCATTTTGCATGTTATAAATATGAACTTTTAAATGGGATATTAAAAAACCACCTAAATTAAATATAATCCTTCATAGAAAATTTGGATATTTTCGAAGTTAACGAGTAGGTTCTTTATTTAATTATGTTTGTTTTGCGATTTTTGCTTTATGTGTTTTACATGTTTTTCAAAATTAGACCATATTTTGATATTGTTTAAGTCTTGTTCATATTCTTTCTATTGTGCATCACCGATTTTAAAGATTTTTATTCTGATCGTAGAAATTAAAGTTTTTGAATATTTTTGTAACTGCGTCTCTATTTTCTAATCTAAAGTTAAAAGTTCTGGCTCACTTATACTTCATTTCTTAATTTCAGACATTTTTAATGTTTTTAAACTTTTTTAGTTCATTTAGAGTTTCAAAATGTAACATAACGAATTCCTTGTAAAATATTGAAAATGTCAAAAAAACTATTTTCTTATCAATGTGTCTTTCACAGGGTGAAATAAAAATACATCTGGATATTTTTATTTTATCTTATACAGGGTGGCTGTTTTACATAACCGAAAAAAGAGTCTAGGGCCCGTATTCATAAACAGTGCTTGAGTCAAGTCTTAAGCATTAATTTTTTACCTTTTTCAATCGAGAACTGTCAAAAAATTCTAGGCTTGAGGCTCGTCTCAGACTCAAGCACTATTTCTGAACACGGGCTTTAAACTGTCAATCTAAAGTTAGTATTTGAAAAACAAAATTAAAACAAAAAAAAAACTTTTTTTGCATAAACTAACGTACCATCCTTTATTATACCTTGTGTAAACACCCGATTTTAGATGTTATTGGTTGGAGTTATGGTCTAAAATGCCGATTTTCGGCCTGTATTCAGTGTTGCCACCAGTCGCCCTGTATAATAGTTGTATAGTTTGTTCATTTCATGCAACTGTCACTCATAAGCGATGTCGCTTCGGACGCCACGACAAAGTCCTCCAACGATACGCAAGTACGTCTATCTCTTTCTATTAGTAGTGCCGCTTCTTTCGTGTGTGTTGTGGTTTTGTTTGTCGGTGTTAGATTGCTGGCATTATGCTGTCGAAATTTAAAATTCGAAGGACCGTTCGAAAATGGAATAAACACTGAGGAAGTTTGAAAATGGAATTCAAATAGTGGGATAATGAGAAAACTTTGGCCCCATTGACCTTTTTCAGTCAATCATGAATGAGCTAAACAATATGGCGGTCTTATAGCTTTACACAATTTAAGTGCTTTGTAAATAGCTTACAGTAATGTATTAATTTAATAGTGAGGGTATTTATACCTTTTTTGGGCTTATAATTTTTTGTATTTGTAAAATTTTGACAGTATAAAGTCAGCTTAGCAATTTTACTGTATTTTTTTACATAATACAGTAAAGTTGCTAAAACTGCTTTGAATGTTTTAGTCCTAAAAATCATCATTTTCAGTTCTAATTGGGAATCCTTAGTTTTTACTACACAACACACAAGCATGCAACTAGATATTTTTACTAGAATAAATAATGCACTCGCCTTTAAAATTACAAAACGTAAATAAACAACACTGCATAATAAAAAATACTTTTTAGCCAAAACGAAAACCTTCAAAAACACTAAAAACTTAAAATAAAGTTAGCGACTAATGCGGGCTGCTAATTATGTTGCCATCTCTTTTTGTTGTCATGAAAGTGACAGTGACAAAAGACTTATAACTAGCTGCTAAAGTATCAAGTTTTTTTCTCATTGGAAGTTTAACTTTATTTTATGCTTTTCAGTGTTTTTTCTTATTGATAATATAGTACTTTCTATACAATAGTTTTAAAACCTCTGGTAAGATGTAGCCAGTGTTGCCATTATAGAATTACCTACAAAGATTTTTATAATGTCCCAAAGATAAGAACCGAGCGGGATTTATATCCGCGACCTTCCCCTCGGTACATGGTTGTGCTGACCGCTGCGCCATCGGATCCTAATCACACTCGACGAATAACTCTTAGGGACTATTCGGCACTAACGCGACCGTGGCTCCATTTACAGGTTTGACGTTACAGTCAACTACTTACCTGCTCGATAACCGAGGTTTCATTCAGTTGCCACACACTATAAAATCAATAAGTTGGTGACTGGCCTCTAGCTCAGTTGGTAGTAGCTCTGCCTTCTGCGCCGTAGGTCGTGGGTTCGATCCCCACCGAGAACAAATATTTGTGTGGTTAACATAAATGTTTGTTCTCTGTCTGGGTGTTATATTGTATTCTAAGTATGTATTTACAAAAAAAAAAAAATGTATTCAAGTATTATATCAGCTATCCGGTTCCCATATTACAAGCTCTGCTTAGTTTGGGGCTGGGTAGTGTTGTGTGAATTGTCCACAATATTAAAAAAAAAAAAAAAAAAAAAAAAAAAAAAAAGTATAATAAAACAAGGTGACATCTCTCGTCGCTTCAGCTGAATGCAACTTCGGTTATCGAGCAGGTAAGTAGTTGACTGTAACGTCAAACCTGTAGATGGATCCACGGTCGCGTTAGTGCCGAAAAGTCTCTAAAAGTTATTCGTCGAGTGTGATTAGGATCCGATGGCACAGCGGTCACCAAGGGGAAAGTCGCGGGTTCAAATCCCGCTCGGCTCTTAACTTTTGGGACATTTTAAAAATCTTTGTGATTTCCTTAAGTGAAGTAAACACTAAAAAATCAATAAAATAGAATTGCCTACAGATAATGACAGCGACAGTGGAGACCATAACAGAACAGCTGGACATGGCGGTGTCTCTGCCGGCGTCGGATGCGCCGGCGCATTGCAACGCACAATCGCATACACTCACGGACACAGATGTCGCCACTGCTACCGCTGATGTAACTATACACATTTAACTATAGTATCCGTCAGGTCCGCACGTATTGATCATGTCTTTCCTGTGGATTAGGTCGACTAACGGCCGTTTTCAATAACTTACTAACTTTTGACTAATAGTTAAAATGTCTACCAGTGGTAGCTACCTGCATTTCAATAAACAAAGATAGACAGGGATAGCCTATCCGTATTGCCTATCTATCTGCCAGAGGGCTCGGAGGCAAAATCTCTAACCATCGATAGATTGTTTCATAGACGACAAAAAAAATGCGTTTCTGAGCCGCGCTATCGCTTACTGACAGTGGCTTGAATGACCGGCGGTTAGAGTTTTCACCTATCCCTCAATTTCGGAGGATAATAGTTTGGTAAACTGATATTTTTGTAATAGAGTAGTCTTTTTTATGATTAAAAAAAAAGAAAATGGAGTTATTCAGTGACGATAGTGACAATGAACTTTATGAAGCCGGTGAATTCGATACATAATACACTTTAATTCCAACTGCTAACACTTTGAGCTAAGACCTCAAGTAATGTTGGTTAAAATACCACCGAAATTACACAACAGAACTCAAAATAACACCAGAAAAACAATTAAAATCAAAAACCTATGTTACATCCCGAAATGACAGAAAACGAATCGAGTAAGGTCTGTCTATGTATAAGGGCGATTTAAAAGTTTTAAAGGGTCGGCAACGCGCTTGTGATGCCTCTGGTATTGCAGGTGTCCATAGGCTACGGTAACCGCTTCCCATCAGGTGGGCCGTATGCTTCTTTGTCTACTTAGTTGTATAAAAAAAAAAAAAAAAAAAAATGTGACATCACTCAATGTCATGTCAATCACTTCAAATGTCACTGGTGCGTTTCGCTTGCTGTGGCACGAAACTCAAATTAACTATACATTTATTGATAATGTTGCAATCTAGGGCGATAAATCAAAGAAATTCATCAATGACCTGTACATAGTATATATATATATAATAAGACTGTGGTTAATATAGTCACTATTTTATCATAATTATGAATTTTAAAATATGGCCTTATTTTTCATAAACGGCATGCACGAAACGCTAAAGAGGGCCGAACTTACTAGAGATAGGAATGCTATCTATCGTTTATCTCCGATAGGCATTTGATGTTTTGGTTATTGAAAAAGCAGTAACAGTCAGTGATACTTTTACTGGTAGGTAGAGATAGCAACTACCAGTTAAGAGCAAGTAAGTTATTGAAAACGGCCGTAAGCTGTCAGGATGGTATAGGTACCCTGTCTCAGGCACTATAAATCGGAGCATTCGTTTGGAGCTACGAGGCCACAGACAAACAGATACTCAATATAACTTATAATACCTCCTCTTTACGGTTGAGGGGTTAAAAAAATCAATTGATCCCTTTCGAATAATCCCGTCGAATGATCGGATGGGATTTTAAAAATAATCTTTAAATGCTAATTTATATTTTTAAGATGCTATTGCATATATTCCCAGGTATCCACTCCGCATCTAGTGTGCGATCACGAAGGCAAGTCCGAGTCAGTGGAGGAAGACATGACTAACTTCTGGCCAACTTCTGCCGGTAAATTCCACTTCTGCATCGAAGACCTGCCTCAGGAGTTGCAGTATATTCATCAATTGCTTCAGGTTTGTTTTTTCCATGAGGTTTCGACTAATATACCTAGAAGACTGTGCTGCATAGGGGAGGCCTATGTCCAGCAGTGGAGTTCTTCAGGTTGATGATGATGACTTAAACTACTTACTAGACCACCAAAGCGATTAATTCGTTTAAAAATCGTTTAATTTTGTGAAAATGGTATTTTAAAAAAAATATTTGGGGGAATACACGGTTGAGCAACTTTTTGTTTGCACATTTTATTATTACTAAAACTGGTAGCTAGAAACCAACTTTTTGGCAAGAAAAATTGTACTTTTGTTGAATCTTCTAAGTAAAAGCTCAGTGGTTTTAAATTTATTAAATGCAGTCAAAGTCAAGGATCACTTTGGAATGTCCAAAGCTAATTAAGTGAGTCTAGGTTAGTTCTACGCGAACTAGCCTAGAAGAACGGGCAGCAAGTTAAGGCTTGGTTTCTACTTGGTTTCTACAGTTTGTTGTCTGCCCCTTGTATCTTGTATTGGGACTCCTGTGTCCGCAATTAGACTCGAAGACGGTCCATTTTGCGTCAGGATGTGCTGGCTAGCTCTTCTCAGAAGCCTAAAAGCTTCCTGGTAGCTTCGCAGGCTTGGAGGAGTGACCGGGGTTGGTGGATTTCTTGGCGTTGAGTTGCTACACCCTCGCATTCCAGAACTACGTGGGCAGCTGATTCTTCTTCGGATAGGCATCCCCTGCAGAGGGGCATGTCTGTGACTCCTTGTCCGAATGAATAAAGTATTGTTAACCGGTTTTGGGAATAGGACATCCCTAATCGGATCAAGCAACCCGTTGCTTGATCCGATTAGGGATTGATTACACATCCCTAGAGCGGAGGAGAAAGATGGCGTCTTGCGTAGTTGTATTGTTTGCCGTGTAATAAAGTAAAACAGAGTTGTAGCTATGTTCAAAGAAGAGTTTTCGCCGTGACAGTATGTTTGTGTGTTCAGGAGTTGAAGAACACATCTCGCCCCGACGTGCTGTACCACCTGCTGCAATGCCTGCAAGTGCTGGTGCTGAATGCAGACGCACTCGCCGACCACAGGGGGTTCCTCATCTGGTGCCAGGAGAACCTGCTCATTGACAAGTAACTGTATTAATTACTAGCAGCGAAACCCGGCGTTGCCCGGGAATTTGATTATTCTAAATCTAGACCATTTTAGAACGTTTCGTTCTAGCTAGCCTAGAACTAGTGTCACTCACGGATCGATCTCTATAGCCCTGACGACATTGAGTAAAACTTGAAATGTACACTGCTTTGTTCCAGTTTATGGAACGTGTGCACTCTGTCAGCGTCCCACATCAGCATGGTGGGCGTGCCCGTGCTGCTGCACTGCGTGACGCTGGCGGGCGGCGCCGACGTGTTCTGCGCGCTCGTGCGGGACCAGTTCCACCACGCCGAGCCCAGCGTGCGGTTCGCGGCCGTCGAGCGCGTCGCCGTCATCATCAGGTGAGCACCAGCACTAGCACTGCGCCTCGTGCGGGACCAGTTCCACCACGCCGAGCCCAGCGTGCGGTTCGCGGCCGTCGAGCGCGTCGCCGTCATCATCAGGTGAGCACCAGCACTAGCACTGCGCCTCGTGCGGGACCAGTTCCACCACGCCGAGCCCAGCGTGCGGTTCGCGGCCGTCGAGCGCGTCGCCGTCATCATCAGGTGAGCACCAGCACTAGCACTGCGCCTCGTGCGGGACCAGTTCCACCACGCCGAGCCCAGCGTGCGGTTCGCGGCCGTCGAGCGCGTCGCCGTCATCATCAGGTGAGCACCAGCTAGGTGAGAACTAGCTAGTATCACAAGGATCCCTTTGTAACGTCTTAGAGCTAGGTGAGTCTTGGTGCCAGTTCCGCGTGACCTAGAAACCTAGAAGAACAGGCAACAACCTACGGCTGTGTTGTTTGCATTGTCCACAATATATATTAATTGATTGGTCGTAGGTTCATGGACGGCGCGCCGGTGGGGTCCAGCCTGCCGCTGCAGACGGCGATGGCCACCGCCTTCTGCTACCTCATCTGCAGCATGGACGACTCGTGCGTGTATGTGGCGCAGCGAGCCACGCTCTACCTCGGCACCATACACGACCATGCTATACAAGTAACTAAAAACTAACATTTATGTGGCGAGCAAGCGCGAATTACAATAAGCTGAGCAAACATCATGATTTTGACCTATTTTGTACGAGTGTCGGTTCAGCCAGGCAGCGGCTGAACGGGGAGTTCTTTGGTAACGAGTAAAGCGTATATGCATGCACTGTATTATGTATTATCTAAGCTCTTTGATGTTAATGTCGACTTACGGCGTTCACAGTTTTTGTTTTTAATATGTTTTGTATCCGTGAAAACCTTTAATTGGCTCTCTCGTTTCTATACTATGAATGTAACTAGTTATTTCTTGCTGTTGGTTTTCCAATAAATAAATAAATAATGCCATGACACAAGTATTTTAGCTAAAAAATTTCAGTAAGACTCGCTTAGACAGGTAATAGCTTCATCATAACGAACCTCAAAGGAGTGGAACTCATTGCCGTCGGCTGTTTTTCCTGATCACTACAATCTGGGCTTCTTCAAGGCAAGCTAGAAGACTATTCACTTCATCCCAGCGACGATGGAGCAGGATGCTCTAGAATCTAGAGCATCCTGCTCCAACATCACTTACCATCAGCTATGATTGTGCTCTATACCATGTAAAAACACAAAGCCCGCCGGTGACAAGATTTTTCTTTCAAATTTGAATTTAAGAGAAAAATTAAGAAAAATAAAAAATCTATGTCTTTATCTGGCGCTACCAGTACATAGATCCTACGACACCTCTTCGCTAAACTCTATCGAGCTGTAAACAGCTTGCCGTAAAGCCTAAAAGCTGCACCAATGCACAAAAAAACCGTCATTACCCTTCTTCCTCATTTTGGACAGTCATGTAAAAAGAGTACACCACACGATCAAAAGTGTAGCTTTCCATTTTGTTGTCAGATGCTGTTATTCTGCCTGGAGAGTCAGTTCGACCTGGTGGTAGTAGACCGGCCCATGATCCTGCAATGCGTGTACCAGCTCCACAACTCGCTGAGCGACCGGAATATCCTCACGTGGCAGTTCTTCCTGAACAGATTCGAATCCCTCATGATGGAGGCTCAAATACACTCCAACAATACCGTGGATTTGGCTAATTTGAGAGGTATTTTTGCGTTCCCGATTTAAATAATAATTATAAGTTTAAAAAACTTGAGAAACCGACTTCATTGTCAAACGGCTAAACCGATTTTAATCAAATTTGTTTGGGACAATCCGGACGTAAGAATAACCTTCCAAATAAAAAAATAATTTTCTAAATCGGTTCATAAATGACGGAGGCATGCAGTTACAAACATTTAAAAAATTATTTAAAAAAAAAATGCCAACACCGATTTTAATAAAATTAAAATGGGACCAATCTGGAAGCAGTACCTTTCAGATAAAAAAATATTTTTTAAATCGGCTCACAAATGACGAAGTTATGCGGTAACAAACATAAAAAAAAAAACAACCGAATTGAGAACCTCTTCCTTTTTGATTGGAAGTCGACTCATAAATGACGAAGTTAAAAACCGAATTGAGAACCTCCTCGTTTTTATTTGAAGTCGGTTAAAATTATGTAGATCGGCTTTTTGTTTGCATTGTATTTTTCATAGCGCTTGGTTTCATTCATTTCGTTGTTTTATTTTGTTAGGACTAAAATAAAATGTATCAAATACCTTGTTAAATATTTGTAGATAAACCTCGGTTTGTTTCATTCATTTTCATTGTTATTTCATTTGGTTAGGACCAAAATAAATGTACCAAATACCTTTTAAAATATTTGTAGAAGCCTTGAGAATGATTACTCAAACTTTCTTAGTGATTCTCAGAGTTTAATACTAGCGCATGTCGTAGAAAGTTTTTAAAACAGTTTAATATAGTATTTTTAACTACCCTCTTACTAGTTTTTAGTCGACCTTATACTCTGTAGCTTAATTTAACTTTTTTTTATAACCCTTTGAAAGTATCATCACTGTGTTTGTTGCCGTGTCTGTGTGTCTGTGATTTGAATTACCTATTTTACTTCATTTTATGTACTCTTTCCAGGCATTGTTATTCCATATACACCCATTTCGCTTTGTCTTTTTGTACTGTTTCACTGAGTTATTTCTTGTTTGCTGACGCTACACTTCTGCATAATGTTGTATTCTAGAACATGCACATGAGCACTGGTGGTCTAGAGGTAGCGGCCCCCACCTTCCGAACCTAAGATCGTGGGTTCAAATCCAGTCGTGTACCAATGAGTTTTTCTGTCGAAAAAATTATGTACACAATGCTAGTGCTCTCAAACGGTGAAGGAAAACATCATGAGGAAACCCGTGGCTTAGTCAGCTCCGCACGTATTGACCATGTCTTTCCTGTGAATCAGGCCGACTAAGCTGTCAGGATGGTATAGGTGCTGGGCAAGCCTATTACATCTAAAATCCTGTCCCAGGCACTAAAGCGTCTCGATATTAGGGCTTGTAAAATCACCAGTTGTCTCTGACGCTATATAAATCGACTACAATAGATGCAAAAGCCTGTTTACTTACTTTACGACGGTTTATTTTCCTTCCATCGTTTGAGAGTCTAGTGTTGCCTATCTTTAATGACTTCAGTTAAGACAGGGTGCTATACAAGCTTGCACGGTACAGATATATGCAGATGTCTGAAGCCCCTTTCCAATATAGATATGGTATCCGGTTCGGGGCAAAAGCACGGTCGTTCGACCCCGGGCGCGCATTCCGTGTCGGCGTCACTATGCTGCAAGTGTCCCTACAAGCGCACCGTGTCCGCGCCCGCAGCCGTCTCAGCCGCGCCGCCGCACCATAGACACGGTAACATAGACACAGACACGGTAACATAGACACAGACACGGTAACATAGACACAGACACGGTAACATAGACATAGACACGGTAACATAGACACAGACACGGTAACATAGACATAGACACGGTAACATAGACATAGAAACGGTAACATAGACACAGACACGGTAACATAGACATAGACACGGTAACATAGACACAGACACGGTAACATAGACATAGACACGGTAACCTAGCCACAGACACGGTAACATAGACATAGACACGGTAACATAGACACAGACACGGTAACCTAGCCGCAGACACGGTAACTTAGCCACAGATACGGTAACACCTTTATAAATTGTTTATAGAGCTTTTTAGAAATATGATCTCACAATATAGGACAGTTTTGCTAGAGGAGCAGACACGGTAACCTAGTCACAGACACGGTAACACCTTTATAAATTGTTTATAGAGCTTTTCAGGTATAATATGATCTCACATTATAGGACAGACACGGAGTGGAACGCTTCTGTTGACGCTTCTTATATATTAAAACTTACTGTGTGGTCCCTAAATGTATTAGCCTTTCTTGTTTCAATATTCGAGAGCGCGAGCGTGTGTACTCGCGTCAGTTCTCGGCGCCGCTGCTGAAGCGGAAGTCATCGCGCTTCGGGCTTGGACATCTGTTAGCCGCGCAGCACTCGCACAAACTCAACGGTACACATTTTACTACGATCGTACTAGCTAAGGCCCGTATTTCGAAACAGTGCTTGAGGTTCGACTCAGACTCAAGTCATCATCATCATCATCATTATCATCAGCCTGAAAAAGTCTACTGCTGAACATAGGCCTCCCCTACACATTTCCAGGAAGAAAGATTTCGAGCCCTTTCCATCCACCGACTTCCTTTGATCTTAACAAACTCAAGTACTGTTTCGGAATACGGGGCTAAGTCTGTAGTTATCGTCGACGTCACATTCGTTACATTTATGATAGCTGACTGGCCTCTCAGATTAGTTGTTAGTTGCTCTGCCTTCTGCGCATTAGGTCCTGGGTTCGATCCCCACCGAGAACAAATATTTGGGTGGTGAACTTAAATGTTTGTTCTCTTTATGGGTATTGTATTCTTTGTATTTACAAAAAAATAGTAAGTAGTTAAGCTATCTGGTTCCCATAGACCCAGCTCTGCTTAGTTTAGGGCTGGACAGTGTTGTGTGGATTGTCATTATTCATTTTTTTTAAACCGTAAACGATCGGTTTTCTACCAAGTGATAAATAACCTAGAATATATACAAAGGTTTATATTATGAATCAGATTATGATTTGTATCAACAGAAGCATTCCACTCCGCGCCTCGTTCGACGGAGGAGGCTCCACCGCCGGCGCTGCCCAAGATAGAACTTGAGAAGACCGATAAGGAAACCACCAATCTACTTGTCTTCCTACTGATGCAGTTCTTATCCAGGTATAGACAAACCAGTCTTAAAATATTTTGTACTAATGGAAACTTAACAATTGGTCTGTGAATCTTAAAAAACTATTTTTATTTTAAAACTTTATCATAAATTATACTTAATGATATTCAATGCGAAATACTATTAAAAAAATATTAGATTTTTTTATGAGCAGTAGAAAATTCATAAAATTTGCAAAATAATCACTTGAACACAAACCACCATTGGTCGCCATATTTGTCATAATGGATTGGCTTTGTATCAGCATCAGTTGTATGCTACGATGGTGAGAAATATAATATATTTACATTGACATTGACGTAGCACTAGGTGGGTTTCGTTAAATCGGCGTGTTAGCGGAACAGAGCTCAAATTTTTAAGCTTAAATAATTTCTTAATTATAGTTTTTCATGAAAACATGAGATAGATCTTTATTTTCATTAAACCCAAAAAATAAACAATTCAACAGATCAAATTATTATACATTTAAAAAATTCTATATAAAACATTCTTCCACACTATAGAACGCCCTCTCAAGGAAGATGCTTTCCCTCTCTCTTGTTCTCAAGATGTTATAAATGTTGTGTTAGAGCGGACCAAGCACATCCCATCGAGGACAAGGTGGCGGCGCGGCCGCAGGAGATGGTGCTGAAGCATCTGTTCCTGCTGCTCGGATACAGCACCTCCGAGAAATACTTCCATCTCTCGCCGCACACCCTGAGGTAACACTTAACCAAGCACATCCCATCGAGGACAAGGTGGCGGCGCGGCCGCAGGAGATGGTGCTGAAGCATCTGTTCCTGCTGCTCGGATACAGCACCTCCGAGAAATACTTCCATCTCTCGCCGCACACCCTGAGGTAACACTTAACCAAGCACATCCCATCGAGGACAAGGTGGCGGCGCGGCCGCAGGAGATGGTGCTGAAGCATCTGTTCCTGCTGCTCGGATACAGCACCTCCGAGAAATACTTCCATCTCTCGCCGCACAACCTGAGGTAACACTTAACCAAGCACATCCCATCGAGGACAAGGTGGCGGCGCGGCCGCAGGAGATGGTGCTGAAGCATCTGTTCCTGCTGCTCGGATACAGCACCTCCGAGAAATACTTCCATCTCTCGCCGCACACCCTGAGGTAACACTTAACCAAGCACATCCCATCGAGGACAAGGTGGCGGCGCGGCCGCAGGAGATGGTGCTGAAGCATCTGTTCCTGCTGCTCGGATACAGCACCTCCGAGAAATACTTCCATCTCTCGCCGCACACCCTGAGGTAACACTCAACTAAACAGCCCCTCGCACCTATTCTGGAGCGCTGGTCGTGCTTTCAAATCCAGTCGTGTACCAATGAGTTTGTCTACCCAAACATTTATGTGAGTACGCTAAACCAGTGCTCTCAAACGGTGAAGGAAATCATCGTGAGGAAACCCCATGTCGTAGAACTTAAAAAGTTTGACATATCAACAATTTTTAGTTAGAATTTTTTTTTACATAGGACGTCACTCAGCCGAAAAAAGTCTGGATGGTGATCAGAATTGTTCTTCCTGAAAATGTTAAGAGACCTATGTCCAGCAGTCGACTTCTACTGGCTGATTACTTCATATTACAAACAAATGTCGCAATTTCAATGTCTATGGTGCTGAAAAACTAGAACCCATTTCATAACATTTTAACGGTTTTTTTATAGTAAATTAAACGTAAATATATTATGACTTTAAATACCTCGAGAGCGAAGTAGCGTAATATTTCTTAGGCTAATTTCTTAAAAACCAGTTTTTTGAATCCAGACAATCGTCAATATTCAACGCGTTCATGGCAAATCTACCGCAAGTGTTGGATCAGAACCACATCATGGGCGCCGTCATAGCCGAGCCCACGTTGCAAGTGCTGCAAGTAAGTTCAGCATTTCAATATCATTTAGGATATCTTCATATAAATCCCGGAAGTCACAGCTGTGCTTATTCTTTAGTTTTGATCGCTTCGAGCTGGCGCCTAGATTGGTTCCGGTTAATGTACAGTAATGTACACCCAGTTAAAACGAATCCACTTTATTCCACTGAGAAATTTTTGGAACCCATGTACACTGTACCAGTTTAATATTTCAATTATTTCATTATTTATCTTGCGATGGATGGATAAATACTAATTGTCCTGATAGGGTTAGTCCCTTTTTTCCGTTATTGTAAAAAAAACATTCTCTGGCACTGCGGGGCGTTTGCTGCTGCGGTACGCTTGCTTTGCTCGCTCGCCTTGTGCGTAGTTTATATGTTCCATCATAACCTTACCTATGTAACCTGTGCACTATGTCAGTACCTACTCTCAAACGGTGAAGGAAAACATCGCGAGGAAACCGGCATGTAACAGCCTAAATAGTTCGAAAAACATATGCCAAGTGCACGAAAGGAGCCTCTTTGGGGCGCACTCATAATCCTTTCACCACACTGGAACGATGATATAACCTATCCAAGTTGGTTTACAAAAAACAAGTTGGTATTTTTAGTACTACTAAATAAGCATATTGTAAATGTTTACAGTACTGTAGCGGCGCTGCCAACAGTAACGGCAGTCATATAACGAACACGCATTCGCTGGCGAGCCTGGAGCCGCATGTTCGGAGACATTGGCTGATGGCACTATTAGTGGTTTTGTATAAGGTATTTTTTATTACATTAGATTTAAATTATTTTTTAGGTACATTCCATTAGGTTCCATAATATAACAATTAGTGTTACATTAATTTTATTATAACATTTAACTAATTTACATTATTTACAAATTATTAACTGACCTGTAAACATGCACTTTACCCAATAAATTGATTATTACTGATTAGATTTAAATTAGTTTTCGCTGGGGGTTGCCTTTGAGGCGGTTTTCTAAAATATTCTTGTCATTGTCACTTTCATGTCAACAAATAGAGATGGCAACAGACTTAGCGGCCTGCTGAGCTAATTAAGTTCTAGAGAACCACCATTTCAAATTAACTTACTACTTGTGTAAACGAATGTACAGGTTTGTTAATATGAAATAAAAATTGGTTGTCTGTAAAGCCGGTTTCCTGACGATAGTTGAACGTGACAACGTCATAAGAAAACTCTTTCCATCGGCTCCATCGATTTATAAGACGTTGTCACGTCAAAACTAGCCAAATAGTGAAAAAACTATATACGCTCTCTAAGGCCTTGCGCCAAATAGTCGCTGAGTTTATGACGTTGATCATTCAAAGATTTCAACATGAATTTAAGAGCAGTGTCTACTGTCATCAAATTTGCGTCTCTCTGACAGAGTCTGAGAGATTATTATTTAGAGAGTGACTCCACGGTTATCTTAACGACCTGACTTTCGTGCAAGTTTTTGTTTTCGTGGAACTCCAGTTTTGATCGTGATAACTCCGGTTTTACAAACGATGTAATCTGTAATCATTCGAAGCTCCGGAGTTACAACAAAATCGGAATACCGCTCAAGCCCATACAGCTCAAGCTCTAGTGTGTGTGCTGGTTTTTTTTGCCAGAAAGCTGATTATTCAATGACTTATGGTAGAGTGACGATAATCTTAACCTCGGTCAGTGTTTTATTTTTTTTTGTAAAATCGTGTCATTGTGTATGTTTCCAGTACCACTACGGCGAGGGAGTGCTGTGCGCGCAGATCCAGTCCCTCATCAGGATAGTGCTGAACTCCGTGGAGAACCAGTACCACCAGTGCAAGCGCATCCCGCCCATGATCGTCATGTCGCGGCCCAGGGGTAACCTACCCTTCTTTTTTTTTAATACAACTAAGTTGACAAACAAGCCTATGGACACCTGCAATACCAGAGGCATCACAAGCGCGTTGCCGACCCTTTAAAACGTTTAAAACGCCCTTTTTGAAGAACCCCATGCTATAGTCCTTAGGGAAAACCTCAGCAGGCCAAACTAACCAACCTCAGCAGCAGGGAAAACCTTCTTCGTAATTATAATAAACTAGCAGCCTGTCCCGGCTTTGCACAGATGGACATTTATTTTTTTATTAATATAGCCTATTTTACTCAGGGTGAATGTAGCTTTTAAATAAAGCTTTCCTAGGTAAACGAATTGATGAAGTCGGCACAGTGGTTTTTGAATTTATTTAATACAAACGTACACACAAAAATACAAATCTTTCTTCTTTATAATATTAGTTTAGATATTGTTGTCAATCTAGACAACACTATCTATCCCCAAGTAAAGCAGAGCTTGTACTATGGGGACTAGATGGCTGATACAATGATTGGCCTCGCAGCTCAGTTGGTAGTAGCTCTGCCTTCTGAGCTGTAGGTCGTGGGTTTGATCCCTACCGAGAACAAATTTTTGTGTGGTGAACACATATGTACATAAGCATACCATTTGCAGATGTAAGCCAGCCCTCCCTGAAGGCGGAGCCGGCGGAGCTGCGCGCGGACTGTGGCGGGGGCGCGGCGGGCGGTGCGGGGGGCGCGGTGGCAGGCGCGGGGGGCGGCGCCTCCCCCCCGCTCGGCAAGCACAAGCTGCACAAGTCACCCGCACACATGCACACGCACTGGGAGGAACACAACACTAAGTAAGCTATCAAAAAAATCAAAAATCAAAAATGTTTATTTTGGAATAAATACATGGCTATATCAAGCTATATCAAAGGTTTGCTGTAACTAAACTCTGCTTAAGTTAAGCTCGCCTTTGTACATGTCCTCTATTTCTGTCTTTTTCCTATGTTTTGTTTTGTGGGCAATAAATAATTATATGCCTTTCTTCTTCTTCTTTTTGATGTCGATAGTTCCAGTTATAATATTTTTTGCTGGATGGGTTTTGAATTTGCTAAAAGAATTGTCAATTGCTTATAACACATTCTTGGTGCTGGGGGTGAATTTTGCGAATACCGTGGACTGCAAAACGCATAAGGATAGGCTATCCACGATATGTCACCGCCGTATACTCTCTTACTTCGGCCATATACAGGGTGTAATCGTTAAGTGTGCACAGGTGATTATTCCGTAACTATTGCAGATATCAAAAAACTTTAAACTGATATCGAAAGTACTTTACCTAATGAGTAAAATGACATTAATAACTTTTTAAAAATAAAACGAGAAATATCAAAAAAAATTACATTAATCACTCCCATACATTTAGTATGAGATAGTAGAAAGGTTTTAGTTTCCTTATTTTAAGTGAAATAGTACCTACTTATTTTACCCTTGTCATTTTATAATTATGTACGATATGAAGGTATTAATGAATTTCAAGTAGATACACGTGTAGATTAATAATACTAATACTATGGGGATTTGTCAAAGACCACGTGTACGCTGAGAGAGTACACAGCCTAGAAGAGTTACAGAATCGTGTACGTCGTGCAATTGCTTTAATTACTCCGCAAATGTTAAGGAAAGTTCATTTAAAAACTGTAAATAGAGCTCGTCATTGTATTGCACAAGGAGGACGTCACTTCGAACATATGCTTTGAACACAAAATTTTGTACTTACTAAGAAATAAAATGTATGGGAGTGATTAATGTAATTTTTTTGGATATTTCTCGTTTTATTTTTAAAAAGTTATTAATGTCATTTTACTCATTAGGTAAAGTACTTTCGATATCAGTTTAAAGTTTTTTGATATCTGCAATAGTTACGGAATAATCGCCTGTGCACACTTAACGATTACACCCTGTATAGCAAGGTGTGGCGACCAAAGCCTTGAAAAACTGGTTATCGTTGGGAACGTGGAAGGAAGACGGTCTCGTTGTAGATCCCAACTAGGTGACCAGCTTAAAGAGAGGAACGTGGTGGAGAGAAGCCAGTTTTATGATGTGGTGAACATGGCTACAAATAGGACGCGCTGGAGGCAGGCCGTCCACTCTCTACAACAAGCATCCTTAGTGATCACAATCTTCAGTCATGAAGTGCCGATCGAATATAATTATAATGTATGATAAAGTTTGAAAAATAAATAAAAAAATTCAAGACATTTTTTAGATTGAACAGAGCAATTGCAGGCTAATATGAAATTTTTTGGTTCAGGTACCAGCAATGGAGCTTGGAACAGGAGTCGTCAGAGAGCGAGCTGATAGCCATTCCCGAGACCAGCGATAAGTCCGACACTACCGTGCATGGCAGCACTGCGCCGGTAACCAACTTCTTCTTCTTCCTGCCCTTATCCCACTTTATGTGGGGTCGGCACAACGTGTATCCCTCCTCCATTCCCCTCTGTCAGCCGACATCTCTGTATTCACTCCTCTCTTATCCATGTCATATTTCACACAGTTCATCCATGTTTTCTTTGGTCTACCTCAGCTCACATATCCATTTACACCCATACTCTCCTAGTCACATGACTTTCATCCCTCATGACATGTCCGTACCACGCCAGCCTATTGCTCCTCAGTTTTTCTGTCACTGGCGCTTCTTTCAAACTTCCCCTGATATACTCATTCCGTATCCTATCCATTCTCTTCACTCATCACATCCATCTCAACATTCGCGATTTTATTTTAATACCTCTTTGTTTTTACCTGTCAAGGTTGGCTGGTAGAAAATGCTGTCTAGCATTAAGCTCTCCTATTGTCATGTATTTTTGGTGCAATAAAGAATTAAATAAATTTATATAAATTAAATTAAAAAGAAATCGCATTTCTGCCACATGTTAATAATATCACCAACATTCCTAAGAAAAAAATACGGGCTGCACTCCGGGAGTGCCGGCAGAAGTGAAAACTTGATTATTAACGTTGAGCATGTTTGATATTTTGGAATGGTTAGGGGGGGCTTGTTTGTTATTTGGCACGCTGTAACATACACGAACATTCGCGCAAGCGCCCTGCGCTGCCTAAACGAAACTGTCTACTCTCCATCCGTCTTACGCTTTTTCGATCAAGTCACGTGATCCTGACGCGAATCAGGTCACGTGATCCTGACGCGAATCAGGTCACGTGATCCTGACGCGAGTTTAAGATTTTATACCCATTACGAAAGTGCTCAACGCCGCTAAAGAAGTTTTCACTTCAATAAATAAATATTATGGACAATCCACACAATACTATCTAGCCCCAAATTCAGCAGAGCTTGTACTATGGGAACCATAGCTGATTATAATACTTCCATACATATATTTTTTGGAAATATATACTTAGAATACAATATAACACCCAGACAGAGAACAAACATCACAACAAACACACAAATATTTGTTCTCGATGGGGGTTGAACCCATGACCTAAGACGCAGCAGGCAGAGCTACTACCAGCTGACCTGGGACGTTATTCACTATGACATTGGAGATTCCGTGCCCAAAACGTGTGACGTCACAACGTGATTTAAACACCAACGCGATTCTTACCGTGCCTTGGTGTGGAATCGAAAAATGGTATTCTCTAAGCCACAAGACTAGTTGTCTATGCCCCACGTTTTATTTCACATGATGCGTTCAAACTCTTGCGTCTGATCCACTCGGAAAATTATCGGTTTTTAAATAAATTTGCAGGATAAGTTTTTGTTTCCGTATTTTCAACTTAATTAATAAATATTTTGAATTATAAGCATGCTAATCCATCTATTGTTGAGCTTACAATATTTTAAAGCGATTTGAAAATTTAGAACCCAATAATATTGATAAAATTATATGACATTCCAGTCATGTTTGACTAGTTTCGGAACGTATGTTTTGATTGCTTGTAATTTATTTCATCTCATCCAATCCAACTCGAAAACAATTTACACTTTGAGAAAGCATAGAATTAAATGGATATTATTCTGCGAAGACGACGCGTTAGACGTTGGCTCCAACAAAACACCAATTTAAGCAGGAGGTTACTGAGAGATTCGTCGGACCCTCTATCATTGGACCCTAAATTGTTTGTGCGGTACTACAGGGTTACCAAAGAGCTATATACATTCCTCGTTGGGATCGTTGGAAACAGGCTAGTGACTCCTCAAAGGTGTACCAGCACAACACCAGAAGTCAAAGTAAGTTCATCGATAAAATAAGAATACTACGGTACTAGTAGTAGGTGCCTAGATGCTTGCCCTCAGCAGTGGACCATTACATGCTGTTGAGGTGAAGTGGATGTATAGGTATACCTACCTGCAATACCTACTTATATTTTGTTACTTGTATATTGTTTTAGATACTTGCGACACTTAACTTCCTGGCTACTGGTAGCTACCAAAAGCCAGTGGGGCAGGATTGGCTAGCACCCCTCAGCCAGCCATCTATAAGTCGATGTGTAGAGGAAGTAGTGAATGCCCTCAATGAGCTGCTTCCAATCTACATTAAATTTCCTACCACCGAACAAGAGAGGAATGTGATCAAACAAGGGTATAATTTAATTCTACTATTTATTATTTGTTTGAAATTTTCACACAATCCTGTAAAAAAAGATTTGTTTCAACAATATAATTGACTGTTTTACAGATTCTATGACAAATTTGGCATGCCAGGCATAATCGGTTGCATTGATGGCACACTCGTAGCCATAGTGGCACCTCGGAAACACCCAAGTGAAGCAGCATTTTTCTGTCGAAAAGGATACCATGCCATCAACGCTGCTATTGTAAGTGTTCATGACATTTTAGTTCATCAAGCCCGTATTTCTTGATGGTTAAGCAGAACTGCATTTCATAATGATGTCTGCAACATTGTTCAAAGGCAGGGGATGGTACCTACCTATGTATTTATGTTATTACCTATTGTTTATTCCTATTTGATACAATAAAAAATATTTCTGCCTTGTTTCAGATATGTGACAGTGATTTAAAAATAACAGCAATCTGTGCAAAATTTGGAGGGGCCGCTCATGATAGTTATGTTTGGAGGTCATGGTCCATAAGTCGGTTCATTGAAGATGAGCATAACAGTGGAAAAATTGGGTGGCTTCTAGGGGACTCCGGCTATCCCCAAAAACCATGGTTAATGACGCCTGTGCTCCATGCAGCTGATCATACTCCAGAAGCCCACTATACTAATATGCATGTTCATACCCGGGTGTGTGTTGAGCGATGTATAGGACTCCTGAAAGCTCGATGGCGATGTTTATTGCGTCATCGAGTTTTACATTATGAGCCCACAAAGTGTGCAAGAATTTTTAATGCCTGTGTGGTATTGCATAATTTATGCCTGACCCATAATATACCTGATGATTCTTTGGATGATACAACATCAAATGATGATAATATTCCTGATGATCCACTTGTATCCATACCCATAGAATCATTAGCGGGTGAGCATGCACGACGGCAATATATTCAGGTCTTGTGGGATAATAGAAATTAATGTCATCACCCTAACAATGTTGTCAGTAATTGGGTAGGAGGAAATTAATGTGATTTTATTTTATTAATTGTATAAAAAAAAATAAAAGAATGATTGTTATCTGAAAAAAATATTTTATTTATTTTAACTTATTGGATATATCCTGAAGGGCACCCACCAACCTGCGAAAAAAATATCTAGCTTATTAATTTCTCAATTTAGTGCCTAAATGTAACATGCTGTTAGCCTCCACGACTAAGCAATTATTTATGAATATACACACATAATTATGCATGTTATGGCAGGCAACTCTACTTGCAAATAACTACACAGTTATTTGGGCAAATAGATAAGTACATAACATCCACACAACATCCATATTAGCACATAATTTGACACCACACCCCCCCCATCCATGCAAAAAGAAGCATTCTCCTGCAGCAATATACATATGCCATTAATGCTGCTAAGATAAAGTGTACTCTACCTGCGCGATGGAATTTATAAAAATTCCATCGCGCCTATTCCTTGGCTAAGGAAGTTGATGATTATTTCACTCTGGAGGCCTAAAAGTAAACAGTTACTTTATTATACATTGGAAATCATTTTTGAAGTGATTAATAATGTTGTGAAATAAATACAATATTACCTATTGAGGATTTCATTTTTCTCCTGAAGAATGGAGTTCCTCTCAGTCTCAATTCGTACCTTCTGCTCCTCTATGAGCAGAAGTTTATCATCAAAGCTCTCTGAAAGTAGACAAAGCTTCTTCTATAACCTCTTCAAAGGAGTAAATTTTCATGTTGTCTTGTTTTAGCATCAATATTATAATATAAAGTAGATATAGAAACTCACTATTTTGAGAGACGACACGCCTACGCTTCCTCTTAGGTGGTTGTGGCTCTGGCTCCGGCACTGGTACAGGCACTGGCTCCGGCTCTGGCTCCGGCACAGGCTCTGGCACCGGCTGCTCAGTGCAGACCACATCCTCCAAACCATACACAGCCACAGGACCCATCACCGACAGTACCTGCTCATCTACTTGTGAATAATCTTTTAAGGTGGATGGGCCATGGCCGGTGCTGTTGGGGCCATAGCCCCGGTGCTCGTTTAAGTTGTGTGATGCTTTTTTTTTAACATTATTTTTCATATCACGCCATGTCTGAAAGTATTAAGACAAAAATTAGAATGAAGTACCTTTGATTTAAATTTAGTAGGCTACCTACCTACCTTGGTATTTTTAAAGTAAGTAGGTACCCGTCGTATTACACTAAGGACTATTTAGGCGCAATATTTAGGTACCTACCTGCTTCCATTTGGCTACCGTTTTGATTGGCCCACCCATGCAATTTAATTTGGCTGCGAGGCTTTTCCATTTATTTTCTAAATTTGCACGGCCTTGCAGGGTGGTGCTTATCCCCGCAGCCATATCTGGATGGGCCTGCATGTGCTCAGCCAAAGCAGATAGTTGGTCAGAGCTGGCCTTCGCTCGGGTACTTGTAGCACTTGCTTGCATTCTGAATTCATGAAAATAAAACCAATCAACATCTTTGCCAAAACATTGTGTGTTTCCTGCACAATGAATTGAAGGTACTGAATAATCAATGCCTCGAGTCTATTGTGTTATATGATTTAATTAAGTACTTACATTGTTTACCACACTACTTATTATGTTTTTATTTATTGTTTAGCACACAATATTATCTACTATTGTTGACAATTCTCAAACATAACCTCAAAACATGCTCAAGAGAAACGAGCCATACTAACTTTATCCGGAACACGCTAATCTGTGGCGTATCGCGCAAGAATCGAGCGCGTTCATTTGACAGATCTAACCGTGCCCAAATCGTACCGTGTCGCGCTATGGAATGACAACTTTGGCATAGGGAATACGATTTTAAGCGATTCCACGCCGATGTCTTATCGTGTTCACGTAACACGCGTGGTTTGGCAATAGTGAATAACGTCCCTGTGAGGCTAGTCATTAGAAAATAAAGAAATAAATTTGAGGCTTGCTAATTCAGGTTCTCAATTCGGTTGTAATTTTATTTTATTATTAGTGTTGGTTTTATCATATCACATAACCTCGTCATGAGCCAATTTGAAAAAAAAACTATTTATCTGAAAGTTTATATTTCAACAGTACAGTACAATCAACAGATTTTTAATTCATTAATTTCCCAGGGCTCGTTCGACGAACCATCTCACTACGAAGACCCGCCGAAGATAGAACTACCTGCCGCGTCCACGCCGCATCCACCGTTGACCAAAATGGTGAGCCATCAACCCTTGTCTTCAGCCATGTTTGTACAATGTCTGGCTCACCAATCATGGATCACAGTTCCAATGCAAATTCATTTTCGACGTGACAACGTATAATTCGATGGAGCCGGCTGCATGCACGAAAAACATGACGTCATGCGGCGTTACCTCTTTGAGGCGTTCCATTTAAGGCTTGAAGTGCAAGCGAGGGCGCGGAACGAGCGACAAAGAGGCACGCACAGCCTCCGCGTTCGGCAGCGTTCGACATCTGTCTCTCTCCTACTTGAGTGAGCGATGCGCCCGCGTGGACAGCTGTATGACGTTGTCACGGCAACTATCGTCAGTAAACAGATCACTGCCGACTTAATCACGATACGAAACAAATACCCCGTTCGAATTTGAATCTTTGATTTTTCCCCAGCCCACTATTGGTTCGCGTTCGGGACAGCAGCTGTCTACAAGTTCTTCGGTTTCTATCGGCAGCGATTCTTCTAACTTGTAAGTTTTGTCAGCCGGTTTTGGGAATAGGACATACCTACTGGGAACGAGCGACGAGACACATCACTTAGAGAGAGAGAAAAGATGACGTTGTAATGCGTAGTTGTATTGTTTTCCGTGTTAGAAAGAAAAAGAGAGTCCTAGCTTTAATCAATGAAGAGTTTTCGCCGTGTCACGCACGGTTTGCGAGTAAAATATTAAAAAAACTTGAGAGAGACCCGGATGGAACGAAGTTCCTTTATTATTATCTACAAAAAACCTCAACAAAAATAATCGTCGTGACACCACACTGTTCAATGCGAAATTGAAATAAAAATATCTGGCTTGCTTTCTATAAGAGAGAGAGAGAGAGAGAGAGAGAAACATGCGCACGCCGCACTGCTTACAATAGCTTACTATAGCAAAAAGTGTCGTGACAACTTTTCGTAAGATTTTTTTCCGTCTAGCCCCCTTTCACAACGCGCGATTCATTGAATAAATTCCGAATAAAGAGATATCTGAATAAAGTTCTGATTTGGTGCTGCAGGAAGTCGACGCCGATGAGCGGCCAGTCAGTGGAGATATGGCCGGATCAACTGCACGGACCGACCGGCGCCAAGATGCTCGGCAAGCAGAAGAGAATCATCGGTAACCAACACCACACCACACCATAGTACACCACACCACACCACACCACACCACACCACACCACACCACACCACACCACACCACACCACACCACCCTCCTTTTTTATTTGAAGTCGGTTAAAAATGGATGGACTATGCAAAACATGAAAGGATATGATGATTTATTAATTTGCAAAAAAACGGGGTTTTTTTTAAAACAAAAACCTATCAACAAAAAAATGTGTGTATTATAGTCCACCAACATGTGTGTATATTCCAGTGGGCAGTAGTACATCTCCGGATACGGCGCCGTCATCTAACGGCGACGGTCAGTTCGCCGGCTGGCCGCATCCGCGCTCGCCCACGCATCATCACATCAAGAGCCCAGGTACATCTTATCTCTCTTTTTTATACAACTAGATAGATAGATAGATAACTTTTTTATTTGGCTCAAAAAACACAACTAAAGAACATGAAACCACAGAAAAAGAAGAACATTGAGTAAAGGTACGGCTACACAAGAAATCATAAGAGAAAATAAAACATAGAACACATACAGAAACACATAGAAAGAAATAAGTTCACACATAATCCTAGTTCTATTGCCGAAAAGGGTGCCGACAGTATCCAATTAGGCAGGTATATAAGTATTTGTTTATGAACCAAAATGGTCCTCTAGCTCATGGCTTGAAGCATATGGCTCACCTGATGTTAAGTGGTAACCATCGCCCTGAACAAAGGGTTGCCTCATAGGTCACCGGTCCAATACCAACCACCAACCCTTCCGTCCAAGAACCGTTTGAGAGCAGACGTGTGTCACTTTTTCTGTAATTATTTTATTGACTCCTCTAGTAATTATCGCCTCTGCAGTTAGTACAAATAAAACCTACTTTTCCATCCGATCCGTGAAAGAAAACAATAATTAAAAGTATTCGCCTACGGATTATCGTAGCGTACGTACCGGCGTCTTCGCCGACGGAGCCGCGGAGGGACACCTCCTCAACCCCGCTGGAGTAAGAGAAAGCCTATTATTTTTTTTCCCGCTCGCGCGTGCTACCTGGCTACAGCCTACGGCCGAGCGAGGAACGACTGACGTCACTGACCGGACGTAACAACATTTGCCTATCCTGCAAAACTTGCTACCGTAACTCCAGTACGGAACGTCGATAATCTCTGCTTTCAAGACGCACCGCTAACTTACGACTTTTTGGAACCGAGACGCTGCGCTCGCTGCCTTGCCGTGTTTTAGTGGCTACCGGCTTAGAACACCACTTACTTACGCATTGTTTTTTGCGAAACTACCGGCTTATTCTGACATCGTAGATACCGAAACTACTTCTTCTCGTACATAGGAGACGAGTATGCGACGCTCACCACCCCCAATGCCACCAGTTACGACAACGCCGGGTCAGCGCAAAAAACGACCTTGTCCAAGTAATTCGCCATCTACCTCACACGGTGTTTCGAACCCTAATGAGGAAACCTCATTTCCGATTCCAAATAAACAAGAAGAAATCCTAGCATTACTTACAAAGGTGCTATCTGAAATTACGGAGATCCGTAAGTCACATTCCGATATACAAAAATCGTTGGATTTTTATACAAACAAATGCGACGAAATGCAGGAACGTCTACTGGCTCTGGAAGCCGAAAAAGCCACGCGAGAGAGGTACATTTGTAGTTTGGAGAACCGGTTTGAAGAGGTGGATAGACATGCAAGAAGCACTTGCCTAGAAATTCGTGGGGTCCCGTCTAAACCTACCGAAACTAAGCAAGATTTATGCGGACTTATGGAGAAGCTACAAACTAAATTAAAAGTAACTGGGCAGCAAAATACTATCAAAGACATATACCGCATTAACGGAAAGCCGAACGGAGAGAGGCCGATAGTGGTTGACTTCACCACCACTATGACGAAGGTTTCGATTCTGCAGGCGGTGAAAGCGCACAATGCCGCAAATACGACTGACAGACTAAACACAAGCAACCTTGGGATGGAGTGCACAAAGTCCCCGGTGTTTGTATCGGAGTTCCTGACTCCGAAAGCTAGGAGGCTCTATTTTCTGGCACGTGATGTAGCAAAGACATGCTGCTATGACTTCTGCTGGTCGGCCAATGGCAGGATATTCCTGCGTAAGGCCGTCGGCTCGGCCCCAATAGTGGTGACAAGTGAGCAGCAACTCGAAGATCTGAAACAAAAAAACGGTTAAACTATTTCGGTGCCCGAAATAGAAGATCTCGTCATATAATTTTGCATGCAATTTTAATTTTATATAATTTTAAAGCTAATACTTCACTTCACACACACATACACACCCAATTTCATACCATAACACACTCATACATTCTTACATTTCGTTACATTTCTAACATACACACCCACATACATACTCGCATAACCTCACGTATTAAGTGTGATAAACAAAATACTACGGTCCCCCTATCATGCGTCCATTTGGTCTGTTACACCAATTATGGATAAAAGCCCGGAAAATAATCTATGCCACCTTATAGATACCCTTGTGGTTAATGATCCCAAACTCTGTGTACCGGAGTCATGTAAAGCCAATATCACCCTTAACAATAAAACAATTACGTTACTGATGATGAATATTAGGAGCGTAAATAAGAACTTTCTCGCCCTTGTACTCCTTTTGTGCCGTTTAGGCTTTGAATGTGATGTCATAATTCTAACAGAATGTTGGATAGAAAACAATAAACAATTTCCGTCAATGACTAATTACAGTAAAGCGTTTACCAATAACTGCATTAATCAAAATGGTGGTGTTATCGTATATTCTAGGTCTGGCATTAACATGACAATTGAAGAACCCAATTTCCTTGAAGCAAACTGTCTCTTACTTAAAATCGGGATCAATGTAGCCATCATAGCATTGTATAGATCTCCTTCATTCTCAAAAATCGACATTTTTCTTGATTCATTGGATTCAGTGCTTACGAATATTAAACAATTTCAAACTATTTCCGTCATTGGAGATCTTAATATCGATATAATAGAACATAACAATGATGGAAGGTCAGCAAGTTATCTAGAACTTCTTGCCAGTCACGGACTAATACCTAGTCATACAATTCCGACCCGTGACTATAAATGTCTTGACCATGTAATGTTAAAAACTAAAAGTCAATGTAATACAGTTGTCTTGGATACATATATAACTGATCACCTTCCCGTCATTCTCAATATTGTAAATAAACCTGTGAACCCCATACGTCCTAATAAGTTAACGCCTAAACTAGATTTAGTCAGAACTGGCCAACAAATTAAAAAACTTGATTTCTCAGAGATTCTGCAATCACTTGACTCGAACGTGGCTACATCACTTTTAATGCATAAACTAATGGACGTAGTCAAGGCCAGTACCCGCTTATTCAAGGTGCCACAGAACCAGCGCATTATCAAACCCTGGATTACTCCTGGTATTCTTCGCTGTATGCGTACTCGCGATAGGATGCATACTAACCTAAAAGAAAATCCCAACAATATAACTCTAAAGATAGCCTATTCTAGATATAGAAACTTCTGCACAAACCTATTAAAAAAACTTAAAGTTAACTATCACAGGACAGAATTAGAAAAAAATAAAAACAATATAAAGAAGACATGGGAAATAATTAAGAAAATAACGTACGCTGTAAAAGAGAAAAACACTAACGATGTCCTATTAAAAATTAAAAGTGATCCTCTCGACTCCGTGAACATGGTGAACAAATATTTTGCAAATGTGGGAAAGACTTTGGCGGGAAGGATTGAAGCAGGCCGTAGTGGCAACTCTTTTATCGAAGTACCCGAAATCCAATCTCAGGTGAACTCGATTGGCTTACTTTCTACTGATGAAAATGAAGTACTAGGAATAATTAGAGGACTTAAAAACGACTGCGCGGTCGGTTTTGACGGCGTATCTACCAAAGTAATAAAGGAATCTGCACAGTTCTTAACACCAATCATAACCCACATCTGTAATCTGTCTATGTCCTCAGGAGTCTTTCCGCAGATCTTCAAAACATCTTTGATCACTCCAATCCACAAGGGGGGCAGCAGAGACAGTGCCGAGAATTACAGACCTATTTCGATACTCCCGGCAACCTCAAAAATTTTAGAAAAACTGATAAAAAGACGGCTCACTGCATATTTAGAAAAGTTTAACATTCTATCACCTTCACAGTTTGGTTTCCGCTCTGGCCACTCAACTAACCAGGCAGTATCAGAACTCACAACTTATATTGTGGACAAACTTGACGGTAAATCCAAGGTGATAGGAGTATTTTTGGACCTCGCCAAAGCGTTCGACACTGTCTCTGTACCTATTCTTGTAAATAAACTTGAGCGAATCGGAATACGGGGCAACACCTTGAGCTTGTTTAAAGACTACCTGACTGAAAGAACGCAAAAAACCAAAATCAGTGATGTAGTTAGTGGGGCTGAGAACATAAGCTATGGTGTTCCACAGGGTAGCGTGCTGGGCCCGAGTCTGTTCTTGGTCTATGTCAACGAACTTTGCAACTTAAAGCTGGAGCATGGAAAAATCCTTTCGTACGCAGACGATACTGCCTTAATCTTCGTTGGCAGAACCTGGGAGGAGGCCCGGACCAATGCCGAAAAAGGACTGGAACGAGTCATTGAATGGCTTCGCGAAAATTTACTTTCTCTAAATGTAGAAAAAACTAAATTCATCGCTTTCTCGAACTCTCGCAGGAGGCTACCCTCTTTTACTGTCACTGCGCATTCTAACTGCAACCGAATCAACTGCACGTGTTCTAATTTGGACAGCGTACAAAGCATCAAATACCTAGGGATAACTATAGACTGTCACATGACCTGGAAACCTCATATTGACACTCTAAGTAAGCGAGTTAGGAAACTTATATATGTTTTTAAAAATCTCCGTGATGTCGCAGATAGATCTCTAATAATACACGTATATAATGCTCTCTGCAGGTCTATCTTAACCTACTGCAACACATCATGGGGAGGAGCATGTAGTACCCATTTGATTGCACTAGAACGTGCCCAACGGGCTGTCTTGAAGGTTGCCACCTTTAGACCCTTCCGGTTTCCTACATCAGAACTTCATAAAGATTGCGGAGTCCTATCAGTTCGACAACTTTATATACATGATCTTATATTGGCCCAGCACAGACTTGCGACACCTGATCTTGTGAAGCAGTCTTCAGATATAAGAAGAAGACACAGAGTCTTCCCATATCTAAAATTAAATTCAAAACTTGCACAGCGACATCACTCTTTTCTTGGTCCATACCTCTACAACAACACCTGCAAAACTGTGACTCTGGCTTCTCTTTCCCACAGGGAAGTAAAACTTGCGCTTAACAAATGGCTAAGAAACCTCAATCACGCTGAAACAGAGGAATTACTTAAAGTTATAATCTAAATGTATTTATCACACACTCGAGTACACACACACACACCCACACCCACCCACTCACTCACCCACACCCACCCACTCACCCACACACAACACGGGGTAGGCTTCCCTCTGTGCTAACCAGACTCTCAAGAGACTGGGGGAATCATGGAGGCCTACCCACGATACGCTCACACACACACACACACACACACACACACACACACACACACACACACACACACCCATCCACACCTACCCAAACCCTCATTATATACTCTCACACGCATCCTTTCCTCCATTTACGCACACTCTCACACAACATAAATATAATACCTACTCTCTATTGCATGCGTTTAAGTAGGTATACTAAATAAGGATATTTTACGTTTAAGTAATCTGGCAGAAATAATATATTTTTATATACACTTACCATGAACAAACCATTTGACTGCTCGACAACAAATTGTAAAACCGAAGGAAACGCAGGACCTACGACACAAGATTATTCATCTTAGTGTAGGCTCTGCATATCACTTTATGTACAAACAAATTGTTATTGTCCTTTTCCATTAGTGTTATTCTGTCTGTTGCTCTGTATGTCCTATTTTTTTTGAAAATAAACTTTTATTATTATTATTATTATTACCAATAGCAATCAAATCCAGTCGTATACCAATGAGTTTTTCTGTCGAAAAATATAATTATGTGCACTATGCCAGTACTCTCAAAGTGAGTACTCGGTTAAGGAAAACATCGTGAGGAAACCGGCGTGTCGTAGAACCTAAAAAAGTTCGAGCACTTGTCAAGCGTCACGCAAAAAGTGCCCGCCAGCGGCCTACTTGCAGAAAACCAGTCCGCACACCAAGTGCGGATAGTGAATTTTATAATGATAATGAGGATAATGGGTCTAAGTCGACCCTCAAGCATATATTTTTTGACAGTTGTCTATTGAAAAATGTCAAAAATTTATGCTTGAGGGTCGACTCAGACTCAAGCACTGTTTCTGAATACAAACTACGGCTCGGTTCCTATCGTTTTTTTATATGATCCTTTTACAAATCAAAATAATAGCAGTGAAGTTCCAGTGTGGTGCCACTTCACTTAGTTCGACGTATGCAATGCAATAATACAAAAGCAAAAAATAGGGGCCTAAGACTTGAAACTTATTATTAAAACTTTATAAATAGTGTATGTGTTGTGTTGTGTGTTACAGTGAAGGGAGTGTGTGCGTACGCGTCGCCCGAGTCCCCCCTCTCCCGCATGGAGGTGGCGTGGCACGCCCCCGCCGCGCCCGCCCCCCACCACCCGCACCCCTTCCACATACCCCCCACGGAACGGTATGACAACTTCACTCATGCTAATAACTAGTGTCTCGGATTCTTTTTTTGACATTTTGAAAAGTGACATACCTTTTTCATTTCAATGGTTTTTCTGGTGTTATTTTGAATTCTGTTGTGTAATTTCGGTGGTGTTACTACTTGAGGTCTTAGTTCAAAGTGTTAGCAGTTAGAATTAAAGTGTATTATGTGATATTCTTATTTGATCGAAAATGTTTCTGAAGGTTTTGAAAAAAACGGCCACCATTTGTTTTCAAAGCTAATAGGGCCGACTTGTCTATTCACTAATTTGACTTGAATAAAAGCTATTTTATTTATGTGACATATCCTCACTTGACACTGGCAAAATTGATCCAAAATGTACAAATGCCATTAATTAAGAAAAAGAAAAACTTGTGCCGTTGTAGCTGTACACCTAGCCTAGATTGGCCACTCAGTTCAGTTAATAGCAGCTCTGCCTTCTGCGCCGTAGGTCGTGGGCTCGATTCCCACCGAGAACCAATATTTGTGTGGTGAACAAAGGTGTGTGTTCTCAGTCTGGGTGTTATATCTATATATATATGACGAGGGTGCTGGACCAACAGGGTTTTTAAGAGCTGTGACGTCAGCAGGGCTGACGTCACTATTCCCATCACTAGGCTCGCTCATTGCAAATAATGAAACGCACGACTTATTCTTGAAGCACTAGGTTTATTAATCCTTTATAACAACCTTAAACATAAATCTAATCTTCTAATAATAATCTAATAATAATTATAGAATTGAGGTACTCACAGGATTGCACAAACTTAACACCACTTATTCTTCACGAGGTTCCAACAAGACCGGCCTCGATGCGCTCAGCTTATTACATGATGGCGTTCCGGAAACCCCATTTTATCACAATATTCGAAACAATGATAACCGTAGTAGATTTAAATCGTTAAATTCATTAAAATTATTATAAAAATTAGTTCTGAATTTTAATTATTTTATTTTCGGTTAAAACATTAAAACACTGAAGTTGAAATGTTTTAACCGGAAACAAGATCAAGCTAATGACTGCATTGCATTTATATTGAAGGAAATTATTCTAAACCTACTGATTATTAATGACAAATCAAATTACGAACTTATCAATGATCTACAACCTATGAAATAACTTTTCCTAATTAATAAGTAATTATCTGATGCCGAGAAACGACAACAGTCAATTACTTTTCTTTTACTTTCTTAAACTAACTTTATCTAGTTATGACAATATTTTTAGTAACAAATCGACTCTTAAATAAGCCCTAAGTAATTATTAAATCATTTTAAAATTATAATAATGATTCATGACGGTCTTGCGTCGACACGGCCATTCTGCGGGACGGTGCGTGCTCAGCACCAGTCGCGTTTCTGGAATGAAAAATATTCTCTGAGCTAGGTATCCGTTCATAGGTACACTAGCTGACAACTCAGTTGTTTGATTTGATTATTTATATTTGAAGTGATAGTTGGTTCAATCAACCAAGTTATCAGCATAGTTTTTTAGCATATCAGTTTACATTAAATGAAGTCAATAATGGGCTCGCTGTTGCATTGCACACATATTTCAAAACACAACAAAGTATTTTAAAACTATTGTCATTGGTTACTGTAGGTACACATAGGGAAATGAGCGAAGTGGGTACTCGACGTTTCACGCATACCTACTCACTTAGGTACTTGTGTATTTGTTTATATACTCGCAGGTCAATGCAAATGCTCCACGCATCCTTGCATGATATTGGTTCTCGTAGACAGGGATGATGCTGTGGTGCTAGGCGGTCTCGTACGCCGTGGTCCACAGAGGCTCTAAAGGAATAGGGAACTAGGTTGATGCTGGGGCCTAGGTCTTTATTTATAACCGTGGTCCCCAGGGGCTCTGAAAATAAATGTCGTGGGTGTTGATGCTGTGGTGCTAAGCGGTCTTGTACGCCGTGGTCCACAGGGGCTCTAAAGGATATAGGAAGGACGTTGCTGAGGCCTAGGTCTTATTTTTATGACCGTGGTCCCCAGAGGCTCTGAAAATATGTAGACTGCTACAGTTTTTGAATTGATAATAATGCTCATAGGAAATTGATGCTATGGTGCTAAGCGGTCTTGTACGCCGTGGTCCATAGGGGCTCTAAAGGATATAGGAAGGACGTTGCTGAGGCCTAGGTCTTATTTTTATGACCGTGGTCCCCAGAGGCTCTGAAAATGTTGAAATAGGAAGGGAAACAGGTTATTTAAATAGTTTGTACAAACTTCTTAGTACGGAGAACGTTCTATATACCACCAAACGTTCTTTTATTCTAAGCACCTAATATGGTGATTTTATTACTCGTTTAATAAACCGTTAGGTGAAATAATTTGCTTCTCAGTTAAAATGAAAAGAACTAACCAGTATGTTTAGGCATCCAATGAGCGGGCAGCTTGGGATGTAGACGGCAGCGGCTCGCTGGGTGCGTCATCAGCTTGAGGAGTGGATGGCAGCGGCTCACTCGATGCGTCGTCGGCTAGCTGAGATGTTTGCTGTTGGGTTCCACCTTCAAAACTCGTCGACACGGTTTCTTGATCACCTGGTTGTGGTGCCCGGCGCAGCTGATCATGGGCAACTTTCCGTGGCCTTCCCCTGCCTGTTACACGCTTTACCATATAGCGATCATTGTCCAGTATTCTGTGAATCTCGTATGCTTCGCTGTATTTGAGGTCTAGAGACGTTTGATTTCGTGGATTGTTCTTGATGAGTACATAATCACCTTTTTGGTATGGGCGCATCTTTGCTTTAGTTTTATCAAATCGTTGTTTATCATACTCAGCCGCAGCAGCCATTTTCTGTTGAATATGTTGATCAAGGGAGTCAAAGTCGACAGTCTCATTATCTATGTTGACTAACCTCAAGAGCTCTGGCGGTACAGATTGTTGGCGGCGGGTCAGAAGGGTGAGTGGTGCAACTCCAGTTACTCTATGTGGAGTGCAGTTGAATGCAAGCTGTAAAGCTTCCAATGCAGTTTGCCAGTTTTCGGTGTCATAGTTTTTAATCATTGTAAGGGCGTTTTTCAATGTACTCATGATTCTTTCAACCTGCCCATTCGCTCGGCTAACTCCTGGCGCTATTGAATGTAGATTGACACCAAAACGATCGCAATAAGCTTTAAACTCACCAAGAAATTCTCGGCCGCCATCGACTACGACCTGCACTGGCGTCCCGAACAAGTGCACCACACGTTTTAATGCGGAGAGGCTGCTGCTCTGGCTTTTGTCATTAGAGTAGCTCAGAAGTATGTACTTGGTGAATGCGTCAATACTCACGATTACGTACTCGTCACGTCCCTCAGTGTTCCTTGTGCCAAGCTTGCCTGTTATATCCATGTGGATAACTTGAAATGCTGCAGTGGGTTTTTGAATCGGGTGAAGCTGTGCCTGAATCGCACCAGAGGGTCCTTTCGAGGTTCTGCATACAACACAATTATCCACAAACCTCCTGACAAGCGTGCTCATTTTATCAAACCAATAAGTCTCTCTTAGCTTTTGTAGTGTTTTCTCCCATCCTGGATGTTGCAGCGTGGTATGAAACGAGTTTATTAAACTCCACTGGAACGATTTTGGAACGACGATAGGTTTGTCCATACCTAGTATAGGTTCTGCGAGCTTCCTTTTGAGCACGCCCTCTTCTAAAACGTAGTCGGGAACTGGATTATCGCTAGACATGCTGTCTATCAGTGGGCGAAGCACATCGTCACGTCTCTGCTCTATTTGAAGCCATTCGTAGTCTCTGGTCATAATATTGACTGAAAGCGTAGCAGGGGGGTTTCTACTAAAAAAGTCGGCATGTTGCAGTCTTTCACCTTTTCTATACTCGACCTCAAAGTCATAATTCTGCAGAAAGGCCCACCAGCGATGGATTCGTGGAAGTAAATCCTTTTTGTGTTTGGATGCCTTCAAGGCGTTACAGTCAGTTATTACCTTGAATTTTCTGCCGTATAGGTAGTGGCGAAAATGTTTTACCGCTCGCACCACCGCCAGGGTTTCGAGCTCGTAAGAGTGGTAACGGCTCTCGGCGTCCGTGGTGCGTTGGCTCATGAACGCGACTGGATGCTGGCGATTCCCGATGGTCTGGATCAGCACCGCCCCGTAGCCGAGGCTGCTGGCGTCCGTGTAGAGTTCTATTGGTGCGTCTTCCTGGAATAGTTTAAGGGTAGGCGCAGTAGACAAATGTTGTATAACATAGTTCCTGGCCTCGTCGTGCCTCTCGTTCCATTCCCATTTCACGTCTTTCTTTGTTAATTCGTAAAGTGGTACCATCACAGTTGAAAAATTGGGAATGAAACGCCTGAAGTACCCGGCGAGGCCGTTAAATTGCCTAACTTGTTTGGGTGTTTTGGGAATCGGTGCCTTTGTTAGAGCCTCCACTTTGCTTGGGCTTGGGCCGACTTGCCCCTCAGATATTATGTTGCCCAAATACTCAATGGAGCGTTTAAAAAAGGCAGTTTTGTCAATATTTATTGAGAACCCTGCTTCTTGTAAAGCCATCAGAATTCGCTCGATATGAGAGAGGCCCTCCGCAAAATCTTTGCATTTTGAAAGAACGTCATCAACATAGACTTGGCAAACCTGATCTGGTGAACACAAAAGGGGAGCCAAGGCTTTGTTCATGCACCGCTGATATACTGAACACGCGTTACTAAGCCCGAAAGGCATTGCTAAGTACTCATACGTAGAGTCCGGCGTAACAAAGGCGGTTTTTTCGATAGAGTCTTCTGATATGGGTATTTGATGAAACCCTGCGGCCATATCAAAAGTGGAGAAATAATTACCTCCCGCCAGTTGGTCTATTTGATCAGAGATTATTGGCAAGGGATAATGATCTCTCAATGTGTTTCTATTTAGTTCGCGGTAATCCACACACATGCGATCCTGACCGTTTTTCTTTTTAACCAATATTATTGGGCTGGAAAAGGGTGATTTACTTTCGCGTATTATATTATGTTCGAGCAACTCATTACAAATGTCGCGTACTTTTTCCCGCTCAACTGGACTCAATCGATACGGTCTGCGTTCGACGAACTTGTTTGGATCCTTCAACCGAATTTCTAGCTCACCAGTATTCACGCGTGTGTGTGGGTAGCCGCGGATGAACAGATGTTCATATCTATTCAATAAAATCTTTAGTTCACTTATCTGATCATCGTTAGTCAAATCGCAATCTATTTTGTCAAATTTTTCACTTTGTGATCGCATGTGGTAGACATTTGGTTGCTGTACCAGTGTAGCGCCCTGAGAGTTGACTAGAACGCTCAGATTTGTGTTTTCAATAAGATTCATTCCTATCAGCATATCAGAACACAGTTCGTAGTCCGGGACCACATGAAATATTAATTCCACTCTTAGATTATCGAAAACACATACCGTGGTTAGCGTTGAAAGCGAAACGACCGTAAACTGTCCAATCCCCTTCAAACAGTTGACAACATCGTTCCGCTTTCCGGGCAATTTTGCTGCCAGTGACTGGCGTATTACCGAACATTCTGCTCCACTATCGAAAACTGCGAGTAATTTCAAATCGCCAATGATTACTGGTATCGAATTCAATTTGGGCGTGCCCACGCAATTGACATTTGACACCACTGCGCGTTCTCGCCTATAGCAGGTTTCATATGTATGACCTACCCTCGAGCAGAATGTACACGTTGGTTTTTGTGAAGTATCATTTCGAGGTACCGTTTTATTAGCTTGATGACGCGGTTGAGTATTTTCAGTTTTATCGCGGTATCGGCAGTCTCGTGAATCGTGACCAGGCTTTTTACATACTTGGCAAAAAGGGGACGACTTATCTGAATATCGTGGTCGCTTGGCAGAGCCCTCATGCACACTTGCTACCCCCGAGTGAGGTCGCTTAATGCGGCGAATTGATGATGCCACGGAAATCAATTCGGGTACAGAAGTGGCCCTGGCATTCAACAGTTCGATTCTCAATCGTTCGTCACCAATGGTACCAATAACAGCCTCAACTGCGTCATCATTTGGTAATTTGTCCCTAGTTATACGTCTCCATAATACCCAAGACTCGGACAGAAATTGCGCTATGTCTTTGGAACTATCATAATTATGCTCCCGAAAGCGGGCAATATCGCGTGAATATCTATTTTCCGGTTCAAAAGTTGTTATCAAAACATCGCGCAACTCTTGCCACGTGGTGGTAGTAACCAGCCAATTATCAACCCATAACTTTGCACGACCTTTTAATAAGCTACCTGCTTTCATTCGAACCTCATAGTCGCTTAGGTTATAAGTTTCCATGGCAGTGGTCACATGCTGACACCATTCCCTAACCCCCATATTTAAGTCCGGATCGTATGACGGTAGAAATATGTCTTTAATTTTGACTTTGGGATCAGGCTGCGTCGTGATACGCTCGGACACGTGTTTCATCATTTGCATCATTTGCGAAAAAAACTCTGTTGGTACCCCGCTAACAGAAGCGTTAATATTTTCATTGTTTGAACAGGATGATCGAGCAGAAGTTGGGGTCATACCCACTTCTGATGACGAGGGTGCTGGACCAACAGGGTTTTTAAGAGCTGTGACGTCAGCAGGGCTGACGTCACTATTCCCATCACTAGGCTCGCTCATTGCAAATAATGAAACGCACGACTTATTCTTGAAGCACTAGGTTTATTAATCCTTTATAACAACCTTAAACATAAATCTAATCTTCTAATAATAATCTAATAATAATTATAGAATTGAGGTACTCACAGGATTGCACAAACTTAACACCACTTATTCTTCACGAGGTTCCAACAAGACCGGCCTCGATGCGCTCAGCTTATTACATGATGGCGTTCCGGAAACCCCATTTTATCACAATATTCGAAACAATGATAACCGTAGTAGATTTAAATCGTTAAATTCATTAAAATTATTATAAAAATTAGTTCTGAATTTTAATTATTTTATTTTCGGTTAAAACATTAAAACACTGAAGTTGAAATGTTTTAACCGGAAACAAGATCAAGCTAATGACTGCATTGCATTTATATTGAAGGAAATTATTCTAAACCTACTGATTATTAATGACAAATCAAATTACGAACTTATCAATGATCTACAACCTATGAAATAACTTTTCCTAATTAATAAGTAATTATCTGATGCCGAGAAACGACAACAGTCAATTACTTTTCTTTTACTTTCTTAAACTAACTTTATCTAGTTATGACAATATTTTTAGTAACAAATCGACTCTTAAATAAGCCCTAAGTAATTATTAAATCATTTTAAAATTATAATAATGATTCATGACGGTCTTGCGTCGACATATATAAATCTTTCGTGTCACAATTTGGAACGCGATAAACTCCAAAACTACTGAACGGATTTCTTAAATAAAATAATCAAATTTAAAGTCGGTTGGCATCCGGAATGCTCCCACCCAAACGTTAGCAATCGAGAATTATCTAGAATACTCAAATATACCTACCCATGCAAACGGTTTGCATTTTCGTTTCTTGGTTTTCCCGAATTGAATACCTACTTATATCTTAATCTTCCAGAATATTCCGTATCGGAAGGTCGCGGGTTCAAATCCCGCTCTGCTCTTAACTTTTGGGACATTATTAAAATCTTCTCAAGGAAATCTTCTAGAATGTTATTTCATCATCATCATCATTTTATATCAGTCCACTGCTGGACGTACGTTTCTTTCAAGACGTGCCACTGAGTCCGGTCTGCGGCTCATGAACGGCAATGTTCTTTAACATTCTGGAATGCCCGGGCATTATAAAGAGGAAAGATTTGTATTTTTGTGTGTAAGTTTTTAATGACTATACTCAAAAACCATTGTCGTGATTTCAAAAATTCTTTCACCATTGGAAAGCTATATTCACCATAAGTAACACAGGCTATATTTAAGTGTTAAAAAAATAAATGTCCACCCGTGCGAAGCCGGGACAGGCAGCTAGTTGTATTCTAAGTATTATAGTTGTTTATACAAAAAGTGAGCACCGTTTTTATGAACAACGGGATATTTACCATGCTATTTCGGCACAGGGCACCATGATCAAGTTGAACTGAAAACCATAATAGTTTCAAAAGTAACAAGTGAGCAATTCAACATTCAAAAATAGATTTATTCAGCTGTATCACAAGAATCACTTTGATCTTAAATATGCAACCAAAGTTTCCTTTCATAGAAAAAGAAACATCGCAATCGGATCTCATTCGGTGATTCTTGAATCAGAGACGCTTCGCTCGCTCGGTCAATGATCTCTCCTAATAATATTAAAATGTTCTTTCAGCTTGCTCCCAATCGGTCTCAAGCCGAACAAGGAGCAATATCCAGTGTTTAACGCATTGGTCGACAGAGTCAGAGAGGCGCTCAGTCTACCACCAGGTTATACTTATTTAAAGTACTATTTTTCTCTTACGACATGACAGCTACATAAAGAACATCATTGAACGAAAGGTTGAAGGAAAACGGGGAAGAACAAGTCCAAGAATAAGTTACGTGAACCAGATAAAAGAAAATGTTGCTGTCATGTCGTATAAAGAAATCAAGGTAGCCGCATTCAAAATACTTAATTGAGGAAAACTGCCTCAAAACCCCAACATGAGCTCTTAAATTTAAGAAGGAGGAGACTATTATTATTTTTAATCTCAATAACCTCTTTAAAGAGTTTCGACGCTTAAGCGTAATGATCATAGGTGTTTATTCTATCTCTTTTGGGTATTTTTTATATCCATCCAGATTTAAAATAAACAGTACCTTGCAGATGACACAGATAAAACGGACTCGAGTCGTTCCGAGGAACCTACTCCGACGCCGTCTACCAGACCGCAAGAGCTCAATAGAAAACCTGCTGATGGTGCCTCCAAGTAAGTTATGCTGCTTTGAACTGATCTAGAGCAGCAACAATCTAGACAAACTGAATATGTAAGATAGTACTAAAACTACAGCAGTCTTTGTTGTTTCTATGTTAGAGACTGCAATATATTGTGCATACCTGATTTCTTAAAATGTTTACGTGACTCATTTACTGCTTATTTTGTTTGTCGCTTACTATACCCTCTTATTGCAGACAACGTGGTGTATCTCCACGTCGTTTAGCTCGACAGGCTGCTCAGATGGGTTCTCCACCAGCCCCCAACACGCCTTTAAACATGGGTGAGCTATAGTCCTTAGCCATTGTAAGCTGTGTTTCATTAAATACTTCACTATCTTCTTGTGTTAAATTTATATTTATTTTAATCTAAATTAAGTTTCTGTAATAAGTATGTCGTTAATATACAGAAAAAAATAGGAGTGGGCACAAGATTGAGCCTTGTGGCACTCCTGAGTTTATGTGTGTAGAACTTTACTCGAAACCATTAACGACTATTTTTAGAGGTCGATTTTTTACGTGATAGAAAATTTACTGGAAAAGATTTCCCCGGATATCATTAAAAGTAATTTTATTGAGCAGGACTTTTTGATAAACTTTATCAAAGGCTTCTTAGATGTCTGTGAATATGGCGTCAACTTTGAGATCTACGGTCGACGAAATTATGTGTGTCCAGGAGTGTGGAGTTATTCAAACATGAGTAAACTTTAACAGTAGGAATGTTATTGTTGAAAGAGTCAATGTTATTATGATGATGATACAGGCGAGGGCGGCGGGGAGCCCGTGGCGCCGTGGTGGGAGGCGGAGTCCCGCGCCGGGCGCCGCGCCGCGCACGCCGCCGCCGCGCCGCCGCGACCTGACACCACGCTCTGCTACAGATGTAACTATACCAACACTAGCACTATGCCCACCAAGTCGAAATGAAATGAAACGTTCATTTGCTTGGAATATGGTGAGGAGTTAGTTCTTAAAGTATTGCTTTCAGTTTCACAATTATCTCACCAAACTATTGTCATGTAAATTTTAAGTTCGATGTAGTCTACGCCGACTACAGCAAAGCTTTTGACAGGATCGACCACAAGCTACTTCTGTCTAAACTGCACCTCATAGGCGTTACAGGTGACTTGCTTCAATGATTTTATTTTTACATCGATATATCGGTATCAAGCTATTATCATCGATAACTACATTTCTAGCCGGGTGTCTATTCCTCATGGCGTACCGCAGGGTTCCGTCGTTGGACCTTTGCTCTTCTTAATCTATATCAATGACATCTCCAGTTTTTTTCTAAGTTTTCTAAATAGTTACAAGCAATATTTTCCCGACGTATGAAGATCTTTAAAATGTAATAATACCCAAGCTGGCTCGTATGATCCGCAAGAACCAAGCACTATACTGTTAATAAACTAGACTTAAACCCAAGTGCTCCGTTGTCACCTTCACGCGTAATAAATTTTATTAATTCAGTCTTTACTTTTGAGATTAAGGTATAATCCGCCAATGAAGCACCTGCAAGACCGTGGTTTGTAGGTGCTCCATTGGCGGTTTATACCTTTAGCTCGCAGGCTCGTCGGTTTTGGCTCGCCATTGGATCGCCCACTTTAGAGAGCCCACCACCCTCCTCACGCATGTGTATGACACAGGTGGCGAGTGTGGCACGGCGGTGGAGCAGTACAGTGACGAGGAGCTAGGGCTGTGCGTGATAGTGCTGGCCACGTTCGTGCATCGCGAGCCCGCCGCTGCTGCGCCCTCGCTGCCCGCGCTACTGCACAACGTCACCAGGTACTGTGCCTCATGCGGCGGATGGAAATAAAGATGTCCAACGCCTTTATTTCTTCTTCTTGCCTCTCAGACTGGCCTCTCAGCTTGGTAGTAGTTCTGCCTTCTGAGCGGTAGGTTGTGGGTTCGATCCCCACCGAGAACAAATATTTGTGTGGTGAACACAAATGTTTGTTCTCCGTCTGGCTGTTATATTGTATTCTCAGTATGTATTTACAAAAAAACAATTATGTAATAAGAAATAATTTATTGTAAGGCTGTGTAAGTAGATCCTAGGTACATTATGCAATTTTGTTCCAACAGTCTACCCATTTCGGGCGTACAATATTGCTATTCTAATTATTTTGAGTAATCAAAATTAGCATTTAGAAGATATCTATGATATTGTATTCCAGAGTGGTCCAGCTGGGTTCGTACTCGTGGCAAGCGGACACCAACACGCGCCTGCCCGGCAGCGCTGTGTTCGTGGCGCATCAGTTCCTGCGCTGCGTGCTGCACCAGCTGGCGCCGCATAACGTCTTCCTGCAGATCTTCCTGCACCACCAGCCCGGTGAGACAACGCCACGACAACCAACAAAACGCAGCCACTTTATTTGACTCGCCTCTCGATTCCGTTGGTAGTCTGCCTTCTACATATTGGGCCGTGGGTTTGATCCTCACTGAGAACAAATATGTGTGTGGTGAACACAGATGTTAGATTATCTATATTTATAAAAGAAAATCGTGTTAGTTACACTATTTATAACTCAAGAACGGCGGAATCGATTTGGCAGAAAATTAGTGGCGAGGTAGCTTAGAACCGGGAGAAGGACATAGGATACTTTTTATCTCGAAAAAGCAACGGGAACGGGGTGTTACGGGAACGGGCAAGCGACCACTAGTTTTTTATTAAAAAAACCGTAGGAACCGAGCCTTAGTTTGTTGCCTGTTCTTCTAGGCTTGGTCGCGTGGAACTGGCACAGACTCACCTAGCTCAAAGTGTTTTTTGCAATCTAACTGAATTAAGCCTTCATTAGTCTGAAACTTTCCATAACATTGAAGCTATAAGAAGCGACTATCAGCTCAAATGAACTTAATATGTATGTGAACAGAGAAGCAACGTCAGATGTTCTTCAAGAGCATAGCGCAGGCGTTCGTGGACTTCAACGAGCTGTACCCGTGCGGACCGCTGCAGCTGGTGCTGGAACATCTCAACAGCAAGAAGACACTACCTCTGGATGTACGTTCTCTTCTTCTTAAATTTAAGAGCTTAGCTCTTGTCGGGGTTTTGATGCAGTGTTCTCCAATTATGTCTTTAGAATGCGGCCTCCTGGACTTCCTTATACGACATGACAGCGACTTTTTCTTTTATCTGGCTCATGTAACTAATTCTAGGCCTTCCTCTTCCCCGTTTCCCTTCAACCTTTCTTTCAATGATGTTCTTACGTAGCTGTCATGTCGTAGAAGATGTCCAAACATTTTTCCTCTTCGATTTTTTATCGTCTGTATCTGTGTACGTTCTACCACTGCTTTATTTCTTGTAGCGGGGAATCGGTAGATGGCGGCTCTTAGCAGTTCTTCTTGGGAAGTACGTGGATGGAGAAACTTTTTAATTGTTTTTGCTAAGAGAAGAAAGAGCACTTTTCAAATTAACGCGATCGTATGCATAATATGGTAGAAACGGATATTTATCGCGATTACCTGCGTTATTTCCCGACGTTTCGATCGTGTTACAACAGCCGTGGTCGCGGGCAGACTGCTGTAACACGGTCGAAACGTCGGAAAATAGATAGATAGATAGATAACTCTTTATTGTTCACCACACAGAAACATAATACAGGATTCATGAAGATTTTTAGCAAAACAATGGGCGACCTTATCGCTTTGAGCGATCTCTTCCAGACAACCTTTGCATGGAAAAGAAAACAAAACATCAATTGACGGCAGTGTAGTGTGGAAATAGTAAAGGTAATCGCGATAAATACCCGTTTCTACCATATAATTATAGATAGAGATCAAGCAAATGCCAAGCAGTATCTCCTGAGTGCTTTCTAAACATCAGTAATGGGGCACCAACCAACAACATCAGTTGTTGATGCGACTGTGGTCACAAATCTATTAAGACGTTTCAAATTGACTCTTGTAATTGAACTGCATAAAGACTAATTTGATTTGATTGATTGATTAATCTGCCGAGCGTGTTGGGAAACCCCCAAATGCTTCCTGGAAAAATATGAGAAAGGATGTCTGGCCACTTTTTAAAGCTCCGTTTTGTTTTGTTTGACTGTATAGTATTTGACTTTCCAGCAAATAACAGTAATAGCGGGCAACATAGCGATGTACCTGGAGTGCCTGGCGCCGGAAGTGCTGGGCCCGCTGGCGGCGTGCGGCGCGCTGTTGCAGCAGCTGGAGACGTTGTTCCGCAACATCGCGCTGCACCTGCCGCAGCTGGACGACGTGCTGCCGCTGCTGCGCGCTGCCACCGCGGCGCTGAGGATACCTGGCGCTAGCCAGCATAAGGTGAGCCGATGCTGCAGCAGCAATCGACACTTTGTTTCTGCAGCATTGCCAAGCTTCCTAAATCTATTGTTTGAAGTATATAAGTATTTTCAGACTCCTTATGTATTAACTTTCTTTTGTGTGTATGTAGCTAGCTACACATCAAAAATGTTAAGGCACTTTTTTATTTATTCTTTCTTTGCACACATTTCCCTTGTAAATATCTTAAGTCCATTCCATCCAAAGGTTGTCTGGTAGAGATCGCTCGTTTAGCGATAAGACCGCCCATTGTATGAGGCAAATAGTTTTAAGTATTTTTATGTACCTGTAATTTTATAATTTGTCTTGTGCAATAAAGCATTTTCTATCTATCTATCTATATTTGGTACTAAAGTTTCGCTATTTGCAGAGTATCCTGGAGCCAATCTCCAAGATCATCAGCTATGGCATCCAGAACTTCGTGTTGAAGCTGTCCATTATATCGGAGCTCAGCGTGGCCTGCGCCAAGGCATTCACTCGCGACAGAGATAAGGTATACTTGTAGCTTATAGAGGAAGTCGGGCCGAAGAAATGGATGGATCGTCCGAAAGCGCGACGGATCGACGACATCGTAAAGGTAGCAGGAGACACCTGGACAAGAGACGCATAGGACAGAGGAGGCTGGCAGAAAATGAACGAGGCCCAGCAGTGAGTGATACCGGGCTGAGATGATGATGATTATGTAGGTAGCCAGGGACGACATCAATGTTTGGTTTTATTACTAAGCTAAATGTTTATATATACAATACAGTACGTCTGATGTTTAATCCCACCAATACAACTGCGCGAGCTCAAAAAAGATGTGCAGTAATAAAAAACATGATGTTCCCTAATAAGGTGTTAAGAGTTTAGGCAATAAGTATTGCACATTGGCTTTTCGGCTTTGTAGAGCGCTATCTCTTTCTGACGTGCACTACTCTCTATGAAGCCGAAATTAGCCGATGTGCAATAAAATGTTGCCTACTACTGTAATTAATGTTAGGTTGTTAGCCCTCTAAAGATAATCAAAAAATGTGCCAGCAATTTCTGTTACCCTCGTCTTGGAAACCATGACCGAGGACATGGAAAAAACCTATCGAAATATTGCTTTTTTATGAAGTTTTTTCTGGGCAAGTGGGAGAAAATTGAATTGTGCTTTTCTGTTTTTTTCAGCTGTTGGTATGTCGTGTATTGGTGTACGAGCTGGTCCACGCTCTACGTACAAAGACCACGGTCCCAGATGACAACCTGTTCATTCTGATACAGTTTATACTGCAAGGTAACCGGCTCTCTGTTTTATTCATGCAAGTCAATGTTACTACTTCAAGGGAAAGTTGCGGACATTTGGGGGAAACAAGTTGTTGACTTTTTTAAATTAACGCGATTGTTATGCATACGAAACGGGTATTTATCGCGATTACCTTTATTATTTTCCGACGTTTCGACCGTGTTACAACAGCCGTGGTCGCGGGCAGACCTCGCCAGAGTCTGTATTTGTATTTGTTTATTTCTCTCACTTAGACAAAGGACAAGGATAACACTAGAACACTACATCTTATAACTTAGCCTAAACCGAGAGCTGGTACCCAAGGAGGTTTCAAATTATGGTTACCTTTATGTATGCATATAATATAAAGGTAACCGCGATAAATACTTGTTTCTTCCTTATTCCATATAGTTGTTGACTTAAATGTTTCTGACTATCCGCAGGTCATGGCTGCAGCTTACTGCTGCCCCCCCAACTGAAGACGGGGGATCTATTGTCGGGGGGCGCGGGGGGCGCGGAGGCTAAGGAGGTGTGTGCGGGGGCGCTGGACTGCATGCGCCCGCATCTACCCGACATGGTGGACCTGCTGCAGGACCCGCATCTACTCAACAAGATCAAGGTATGAGGAACATCAGCTGAAGACGGGGGCGCGGGGGCGCGGAGGCTAAGGAGGTGTGTGCGGGGGCGCTGGACTGCATGCGCCCGCATCTACCCGACATGGTGGACCTGCTGCAGGACCCGCATCTACTCAACAAGATCAAGGTATGAGGAACATCAGCTGAAGACGGGGGCGCGGGGGCGCGGAGGCTAAGGAGGTGTGTGCGGGGGCGCTGGACTGCATGCGCCCGCATCTACCCGACATGGTGGACCTGCTGCAGGACCCGCATCTACTCAACAAGATCAAGGTATGAGGAACATCAGCGGAAGACGGGGGCGCGGAGGCTAAGGAGGTGTGTGCGGGGGCGCTGGACTGCATGCGCCCGCATCTACCCGACATGGTGGACCTGCTGCAGGACCCGCATCTACTCAACAAGATCAAGGTATGAGGAACATCAGCGGAAGACGGGGGCGCGGAGGCTAAGGAGGTGTGTGCGGGGGCGCTGGACTGCATGCGCCCGCATCTACCCGACATGGTGGACCTGCTGCAGGACCCGCATCTACTCAACAAGATCAAGGTATGAGGAACATCAGCGGAAGACGGGGGCGCGGAGGCTAAGGAGGTGTGTGCGGGGGCGCTGGACTGCATGCGCCCGCATCTACCCGACATGGTGGACCTGCTGCAGGACCCGCATCTACTCAACAAGATCAAGGTATGAGGAACATCAGCGGAAGACGGGGGCGCGGAGGCTAAGGAGGTGTGTGCGGGGGCGCTGGACTGCATGCGCCCGCATCTACCCGACATGGTGGACCTGCTGCAGGACCCGCATCTACTCAACAAGATCAAGGTATCAGGAACATCAGCTGAAGACGGGGGCGCGGAGGCCAAGGCCAATAAGACATTATTTAACTGGATTCCATTTATTATTTGACTGGCCTCTCAGCTCAGTTGGTAGTACGTCAAAACGTCACTCACACAGACTCAAAACCAGAACCGAACCAGAGATCTGTCTCTGGAGCAGTAGGCTTACCATTTGCTCTGTCTGTCCAGAGCCAGGTATGGTAGGCCTACTGCTTAATTTGGGACTAGATTGGATTGTCCACAATATGAATGAATGATGTATTGTTTTAGGGTTCAGTGTCGAAGTCGATAGTGAACCGCAACCTGATCTGCCTGAACGAGGACACGCTGGGCGGCATCGTGAAGGGCGGCATCGCGCAGTACGTGGCCATGGAGCTGGCGCTGGAGCACGGCGGCGCCCTGCGGCCCGACCGCAGCCAGCTCGCGCGCCATCTCGTGCCCTGGATCACCTCCAACCTGCCCAAGTCAATGCACTTTTTTGTACACATCTATACAAATATAGGTCGTGGGTTCGATCCCCACCGAGAACAAATATTTGTGTGGTGAACGCAGATGTTTGTTCTCTGTCTGGATGTTATATTGTATTCTATGTATGTTTTTAAATAAAAAATTGTATAAGTAGTATATCAGCTATCCGGTTCCTATAGTACAAGCTCTGCTTAGTTTGGGGCTAGATAGTGTTGAGTGGATTGTCTAGAATATATTTATTTATTTATACTTATTTTTTAAGCAGAGAATTAACCAACTCCGTCCTACACTAGCGTACTTTGACTACAGTCTTACTCATAAGCGACTTTGAAATAGCCAAACAAAACCCAGGATCGGCGCAAAAGTCTGTCTTATGGTAGAAACTCACAAGGCGGTTTTCGGCTTCTTGGCCGCTACAAGCACTATTTACATAAACATACACCTGTATTATATTACATAATTAAGGCTAAACAATTAAAACGAGGGGAAAAATAATAATTAAACAGTGAACAGAAACTAAATTTTATTTTTTTGACTGCCTTCACAGCTCAGTTGGTAGTAGCTTTGCCTTTTGCGCTGGAGGGTGTGGGTTCGATCCCCACCGAGAACAAATATTTGTGTGGTGATCATGAAGTTTGTTCTACAAAAAGTAGTTTGGGGCTAGATAGTGTTATGTGGATTATCCGCATTATTATTATGTATTATTTATATTTATTCTTAAATTCAATGACTAATTTGGTGTTTACGGTCTAATAAAGTTGAGTTTTATTTCCAATTTCTTTATCAATGAAGGTTATAATTAATTGATATAGTATTTGTACCTGCAGTAATCGCGACGTGTCGGAATGCGTGTCCCGCGTGCGCCTGATCTCGTGGCTGGTGGTGGGCGCGCTGTGCAACTGCCGCGACGGCTCGCCTCTCAAGACCTGCGTGCCACAGGACGCCACCTGCCACATCACTGACCATATCCAGGTCTGTAACACTCATTGCAATGCGTATCACTCTAGCGATATCGTTGTTATACATTAAGAAGAGTAGTGGTCCAAGGGGAGAAACCTGTGTGGTACACCGCTAGGAATAGATATCCAGCTTGAAATGTATTATATAACGATGGTTTAAGATCCCTGTAAAAAGAAAACCATCAGAGCATGTCGCGTCTAATGTCCTTGTGGTCATTCCTATCAAAGCCTTTGCTGTAGTTGTGGACTACATCGAGTCGTGGCCATCGTTAATTGCTTCAGTATTGTCGAGCCACTAGTACTATTGAACCATCATAAACATTTTAAGTGCGCCTCAAAGTGACTCGTGTGAAGAAACAACAACCTGTATTGTGTCAAATAAAACAGGTTTTTGCTTTTTTTATATTCTACGACACCGGTTTCTTGTTGTTGTTTTCCTTCAACGTTGGAGAGGATAGTGGTTCAGAGCGAGTGATTGTCCCGCAGACGATAATGTCGTCGTACGTGGAGGGCGGCGCGGGCGCGGCGGGCGGCGCGGGCGCGGCGGGGCGCGGCGCGGGCGCGCTGGGCGGGCGGCTGACGGCGCTGCTGGGCGCGTTCGTGCTGTGCCAGCTGTGGACGCTGTACCTGGAGGGCATGTGCGCCGCCAGCGGGCCGCACTCCGACGCGCACGCGCTCTGCATCGCGGTGCTGCTCGACTTCTGGTGCAAGCTGGTGCCCACCGTGCTCAACCTCACCACGCATTCTAAACTCGTCAGTACTCTTCTTCTCTCTGCCTTTATTACTTATCATCGATTTTCCTCTATCAGGCGTCATCTCTGTATTTACTTCTTTCTTATCCATGTAATTTTTCACACTGTTCATCCATGTTTTAGCCAAATATCCATCTACATTCATACTCATCACGCTCCTAGTCACATGACTTTCATCCCTCCTCATGACGTGCCCGTCATGTCATGAGTGGTGAGTAGTCTTAAAAATGGTACCAGTCCAGAGTTTGTTACCTGAGAGGTAATTTACATAATGAAAGAGCCAAAATTTCCAGTTCAATCTCATACACTTCACGCAAATAGTGTTCTCTCATAATTAAGAAGTCAGATTTGAAATGCCTCAATTCAGTTAACTTTAAATTGTCTGTCAGATAGATGTATAAATGACCTCTCCCTGTTCTTCTAGACTCAGTTGCGTGAAACTGACACCTAGCTAAACGTTTCAAAGTGATGATCCTTTATATACAAATGAATACATATTTTTTACTTTAAATTGCTCTATGTGCGTAGTACTAATACTAAGTCTTCTCGGACCTTGCGAAGGCCTTTGATATAGTTACCTTAATCATCTACCTACAAAAGCTGGAAGAGCTTGGGGATTAGAGGTTTTGTCTTGGATTGGTTCCCTAGTTACTTGTAGAAATGAAGTCAGTCAGTCTCAATTGATGGTAATTTCAGCAATATCAATGACATTTCCCCAAGGTTGCATCTTGGAACCCAACAGCCTATACTCGGAATTTTAATTCGATTCCAGATTTGACAATTTCAGTGTTGCAATGTTATGACAAGTACTAAAGAGTGACGTTGCGAAATTATTCGATATGGAAATGGAATATTTCCAGGACGATTCTTCTCGCTTATAATTTTACTCTCGTAAACTAAGTATATCAGGAAATTAAATATTTCTGAACCGATAATTTAGTTTTGATAATCGTCAACGATCTGAGACTTTTCTTTTATAATTGTGTGTGAAATAAATAAAAAAATGTGATCATGAAGGAACATGAACAATAAAAAACAGGACAAATAAAACAGATAGATGTATTATGGTAATAATTTATTTTATAAATTGTCGCCGTCATCGCTATCGCTATCGCTGTCACTTTCTGTATCATTTATTATAAATGTGTCTGTGATATTGTCAATTAACATATCTAGCCTACTCATTTTTTGCTCTGATTTGACAACATGGGATACGCGTTTAGACCATTCGGTAGCCGTAATTTTTTTAATGCCTTCCTGTAATAAATTTCTCACGTCTGTCAATTAGAAGGTTTTATTATTTTGAGCTACATGCCCCTTTACCTGCGCCCATATCAATTCGATAGGGTTTAGCTCGCAATGGTAAGGGGGCAGTCTTCAAACCGTGATCCCATGTTTATTTATTTATTTAAAAAACGGAGGTTTACAAACTTACAATTAATTATACTATGCATAAAACTTAAATAATTGGAAGTATAGAAAAGTAAATACCCACTTATCTTAATTGATAGTACACATAATCTTAAGCTTAAACTTTGATCAGGTATTTACAAGTGTGAGGCATAAATACACTAAACTATTGCTTTGCAGAAAAAATTAAGGTAAGTCGGATGTTGTGCTGCCATTTCGTCTACAGCGTACTTATTAAAAGACTCGTTATGTGGAATCAGTTCTAAAAGCGTAGCTTTAACCATATCGATTGTTTATCGATTTTTGTGTTCATCACTACACTATTATATGTGGTATCATTATTTCACAAAATGACAGTAGCTAATGTCAAATCTGGAATCGAATTAAAATTCCGAGTATAGATGGCTCGCAAATTCTATGCTATGGTGTACAGCTATCCTTTTTGTGGGAATAGTTATTATTTTAATTGATTTATTATGGTTCTCAGCTGGCAGAGACCGTAAACCTGCACTTCCTAAGCCTGTTGGAGTCTCTACTGGAGTGCAACTCTACTGTCATTAACAAGCTCCTCCCGCTGTGGACGCCCATCCTCTACTCGCCGCTATTCAATGTAACTACATACTTTTACTCTGATTTATTCAGGCGTTAGGCTAACTATGTAGTTAATGACTATACTACTGAACTATATTATATTATTATACTTACATACATACATATATCTAATTAGTACATACATATATCTAATTAGATACAACATTATTTTAGTTTTTTTTTTAATTTGGTATTTAAAAATAGCACGTTCATCTACCAAATCGTCGCCGCGGCAAAGTAGAAATAAAGTAAAAATTTCGTTATGAATACACACATAACCTATGCAAGGTGCCTACTTACATACATGAATGATTTATTTTGCGAAACAAGAATTTGCACTAATATATAATAACTATGTACACAAGCTACACATACACAAACTTCACACTTATATGTGAAGCGTGCGTATTGGAAAAAGGACTCTGACACTACATAATGCTGGTTGGTTTAACACCAACACTGGTCTTCCGTCTGAGCCGGTTGGAGATGCCACGGACAATCTACCTACTGAAGCACCTACCAAACACTACCTAAGGCACATAAAAAATAAAACGCTTACGCAAGGTTGTAGGCAATAAATATTGCACATCGGCTTTTCAGCTTTGTAGATCTCTTTCTACGCCCTATGTAGCCGAAATTAGCCGGTGTGCAATATGTGTTGCCTACTACTCTACCTACTTACTTACATCTAGTCTTTAAGACGTTTCAAAGTTTTTATTTGTTTTAAACTCATGACATCTGCTATGCTGCACTATCGTATTAGGGTACACCTCTAAAGGCCTGCGCACACCTAGGCCGCTGACGAACGCGATCAGTGAAACGCTTTCAAATTTGACAGCGATATTTGACAGCGTTTCACTGATCGCGTTCGCCAGCGGCCTAGGTGTGCGCAGGCCTTTTAGGCACCTATAGGGCAATGGTTATAAATAAATAAAAAAACATGCTTATATTATGTTGTAGATGCCGCGTCACGTGTCGTCCCGCCTGGCGCAGTGCCGCGAGGTGCCCCCCGAGCCGGCGTGCGCGCCCCCCGCGCCGCCCCCCGGGCCCCCCGGGCCCCCCGCGCCCCCGCACGCCGCGTCCCCCGCGCCCCCGCAGCTGCGCCGCTTGCATCGCCTGCTCGCTAAGATGGCACAGCTGGAGTTGCAACCACACTCCTTCTACTTCATATAACTACATCTATATTTATAAAAGAAAGTCGTGTTAGTTACACTATTTATAACTCAAGAACGGCGGAACTTATTTGGCAGAAAATTAGTGGGGAGGTAGCTGAGAACCGGGAGAAGGACATAGTTAGGATACTTTTTATCCCGAAAAAGCAACGGGAACGGGGTGTTACGGGAACGGGCGAGCGAAGCCGCGGGCGGCCACTAGTAGTTCATAGATAGATTGTGTTTCTGCACAAAAATAAGTGTTTTAAAAATAAGAAACGGCTAATAGCCCGGTCACCTGATGTTAAATAATTCAACATTTGTAGAACAGAACACATCCAGAAGTTGTAATTAATCCGTCTTCATAGGCAGCCGGCTTCCGGCTTCATCCGATACAAACCAAAGGGGTCAGCACTATTCTCATTCAAAAACAATTTCGGAAAGTCTGTAGCAAATGGATTAAAGTCTTAAAGTTATCATACATAGAATTCCTTTTGGGCACATTATTCTGGTGCACCCTCTTGTCAAAAGTATAGGTAATTAATTGTTGTTGTGTCAAATCGATGTGTCAATGTACAAGTAGGTACTTATAGCTGTGATTGTTTTGAATTGTTGTGTATGTCGTTAATTTTATGGAGATTTTACATTGTTTGTGGTAGTAAATAAAATATTGGAACAAAATGTCTTGGTTTTATTAACCTAGCCTATCTGCTTAGTTTGAGGCTAGAAATGTGTTGTGTACTGTAACTGTATTGAGACAAGCCTATTCTTGTCGTGTCACTAGCTCTTTTAAACCAGTGCGGAGAAAGGATTTTAGACAAGCCGCTACGTTCAATTTATTGAAAAAAATCGGTTGTCTGTAAAGTCGGTTTACTGACGATAGTTGAACGTGACAACGTCATACAGCTGTCCACGCGGACGCATCGCACACTCAAGTAGGAGAGAGACAGATGTCGAACGCTGCCGAACGCGGAGGCCGTGCGTGCCTCTTTGTCACTCGTCCCGCGCTCTCGCTTGCACTTCAAGCCTTAAATGGAACGCCTCAGAGCGAGGTAACGCCGCATGACGTCATGTTTTTTCGTTCGTGCAGCCGGCTCCATCGAATTATAAGACGTTGTCACGTCAAAAAATGGATTTCCTATGCGAGCGGAACCGAGGACGACAGGCAAGTCAACCAACTCTAAATATCAAATCAATCAGCAAAGAGACGAACTCGTGGGAATATTCCGATTCTCATCTATCGAATTTGATTCGAGCGAGTCGCACAAAACATCTATAATTTGTCTTGTTCAACAACTTACTGCTCTACTTTTATTTCAGCCTGTATTACCAAGAGATAAGGTTCATTTTACGTTAGAATATGGATAGGAAAGCTTGTGGGAGGAACAATAAGTGATTTGTGATGTAACTGATCGGACAATATCGTCGGGCGGATCCTAATGAAGTTTTACAAAAGGAATTAATTGTTACAGCTGATGATCGGAGCAGGTGATTGAGCGTATGCAACTTTAAACAATATGGTACAATCGTTAACAAAAGTGGGTTTTTATAACACTTTATCTTCGTGTTATTCCAAAGGCTTACAATGCCAACATACTAAAAAAAGTACGAATAAAATTAACTTGATACACAACATTTTTATGATTTGGCAATGGGTTCCAAAGTTCTTCGTGATTTTAAATCATCAAAATATACTTAATTCACTTCCCTTGCTAACTGTACTGCCTCCTACTTGAAAACTAGACTCTTACATAACTTAAAAATCATTATGTAGGACAATTATTCATAGATAAGTAATTAATTATGGAACTTTAAATTCCTTCCACAACTCAGGGGCACACTTCTGGACCTCGTAACTTTAATAGGCGTAGTTTGCTTGAGAATTCCTAACAGATGGTATAATTTTGTTTTATCCTATGTTCGGTACACTATATTTACGTACTATGCGTACCTACTGCAGAATAAATGCAACTCATAGGTTTTGCAAACATGGGTTTTGTATAACCACACACACGAAATGAAATTGGGTGCAAACAAAAGATTGGTGCCAATCGTCCGTAAGATAGATCATTACTCTCCTTTGTGTGGTTATATAGAAACATCTGCAACAGTGGGCTAATTGTTGAGCAACGTTAAACTGGGCAGCGTAGGTGATGTTACAATTATTGCTGATACGTTTTGATAAGGCGCTTATTTGAAACTCTGCTGCCGGCCTGATTATGTGAAGGATACCTCACTGACCTCCCTAAGACATACCAAAGGCATTCTAGAGCCTAGGGTGCCTTTGGTTTTTGTAAAAGGATCATATAAACAACGGTAGGAACCAAGCCGTAGTTTGTTGCCTGTTCTTCTAGGCTAGGTCGCGTGGAACTGGCGCAGGCGCCTAGATTCACCTAGCTTTATGACGTTTCAAGTGATCCTTGCGATTCTACTGAATAAAATTAAATACTCATTTGGTTTTGAACTAATTGGCTATATCCCTGCCCTAGGCCATTGTCACCTGAACAAACACCTCTACAACAACAGAGCCACAGAATGTCCTTTCTGCCGATGATTTCATTCCTCTTAGGAACAGCGACACCAAATTCAAACTGATCAACTTCAATTAGGTGTTTTTGCTCAGATACTACTCTTTCTTACCTAACCTTTTACTTACATAATTGGATAATGTCGGCACCCTTGTCAGCAATAGAACTAAGTATTATAGGATTATGTGTGTACTTATTCTTCTTTTCTCTTAAGTTTTCTTGTGTAGCCGTACCTTTACTCAATGTTCTTCTCATTCTCTTGTTTAATTTTTCTCTATAAGCTGTGTTTTTTAAGCCAAATAAAAAAGTTATCTATCTATCTTTCAGGCCTAAAGCTTATTTTCCGAAATCACCATATACATGCTGTGAGCTGTGAGTGAGTAGGCAAGTACGGTGCCTAGTAAGTATACGAGTGGGTAAGTGCGGCGGTTTGCGATTGATCGTTATAATCTAATCCGATAGATGATTACTATTATACAACGATTCCATATCGCATTGTTATAAATACTAAGGCCTCTTCCACGATGTCTCACATTACCTAGGTACCGCTTTTCTGAAGGGCACAGTATTGATGATGAGAATATCTGGCATAGGCTTTTCGTCCATGTTCACTACCTAACTGGAAGATTGTTTCTCTGGTAGTTTTCGATTACGAGGTAGGTACACAAGGATACGCATCAGACTACACTGGTAGCTCTTAAATGTCCTTGCAGTAAGCGTCATTTTTCTTTGATTTTAGGTAACTTGAGCTACCACACTAGCAGTCTCCCTCACCGTTTATAACCACCTCATTCATAGTGCCTAACTCTTTTCAGCGGCTTGTCAAAAATGTCTCTTATCACTGTAACTTTCATGCCAACAAATAGAGATGGAAACAGACTTAGCAGCCTGCTAACATTATGCCATTATGAATATGACCGTATTCCTTTGGGTGACCTTTACAAATGAGAGCTTTCTTATTTCTGGTTCACCTGAAGAGTACAAAGCTAAAAAGTACCTACAAAGTTAAAATTATCGGGGAAGCATCTGGACAAGAGACGCACAGGACAAATGAAGTCAACTGTACCCATTGTGGGTGATTTGTAGGCTATACGGGCTGAGATGATGATGATGATTTACGAAGGATTGTCAGTAAACCGCGTCTCAATCGATATAAAAACGCTAAGCTAAGCCGCAGCTTCCCGCAAGATGGCGCTGCCTTGCATCACAAATGTCATAATAACAATGATTACGCGCATGCGCGATTCGTGTCACCCCACCCGACGCGAAGCCTTTACTGCTAGGGATGGGAGAGTGCAATATTCATTTTCAATATTTATATTGACAATATTAATTTACTCGTACAATATAAAAAAATCACAGGCGATGTTTTAACACGATGACATCCTGTGATTCTTGTAAAAACAGTCAGGCACACGTTCCAAAGGCATTCAATTTCTTCTTATCGTGTCACTAGTTATTTCAAAACAGTGTGGTGAAAGGATTAAGTTCGCCTCAGAGAGGCTTTTCGTGCTCTGCTCCCGACGTCACAGTTAAGTTGGTAGTATATAGCCCAGCCTTCTGCGTTGGCCGTGGGTTCGATCCCCAACGAGAACAAATATCTGTGTGGTGAACTGGCGTGACAAATATCTGTGAGGCGTGACTTTGAGGCCAAACTGAATGTGGTCACCACGGAACTCAAGGAATCAAAAAGGATTCAAGAGCAGCTACTACAAGAGCGAGATGAGAGTGAGGCTGAAATGATGGCGATTCTGAGGCAAAACCAAACCCTCAAGAAGCAACTGGCCGAGCTCTCCACCAAGTATGAAGATGTTTGTGGGGAAATGGAATCCCTGCGGTCAAAACTTGACAGTGTGCACCAATGTCAGGATGTGTATGAACTGGCAATGCAGAAAATCCAGGACTTAAAGCAGGAGTTGTACGAGTGTAGATTAAAAAATAAGCATTATGAATCAGTTCATGCGTCAATATCAGAAGATTATAGTAGCCTGGACATACAGACTGAGCTGGTCAACGATGACCCGGACTTCTCTCTAGTTAACTTTATTACACCTAAGTGCCAAGGAGTAACTCCATTGATAAAAGGGAGTAACAGAATAAAAAAATATGTAAAACTTAGCAGCTTTTTAAAAAAATCAGAGAAGAAACTTAAAAAACATAAAAATGTGTTTGTTCAGGCAAGGCTGTGCAAAGATAAATGTAAGTTAAATGAGGAACTAAATTCCTGTTATAAATTGCTTGGGCAGAATTCATTAGAACAAGATGCCATGTCTGCAAAAATTTTACAGTTAGAAAAAACACTTCATGACATATCAGATAAATATAAGAAATGTAAACAAAATCTTTCAGAACTAGTAAACAATGACAGCACATATATACAGGTGCGTAATAGTAGCTCCCAGACCGACGCAACCTCCATGTTTGAGGAGCAGCACTCCGGGGCAGCACTGGTAACTGAGCAGATGCCACCACCTGCATCACAGACAAATGCTGTGTCCGCTGAGCCCTTAGCAGCTCCAATCCAATTGCTGGTTTCTCCGGCTAAACCAGCTCATACATGCTGCCAACCCCGGAGGACTGTTTTATATTCAGACAGGGTAGGAATAGGGATGGGACTGCTACTTAGTGACCAATTAGGACAGGTAGTAAATAATAACTGCTTCCCAGATGCTCCATTAAGTTACTTTATAAGTTGTATTGATAAGGATAGTAGTCTTGACAAAGACACCACTCTAATAGTTCAACTAGGTGAGAGCAGTGGTGTCAAGCATGCAGAAATAATTAAATTGATAGAAACTTTGATGGGAAAGTTGGCATTAGGGCTAGGGAAAATTATTTTATGTGCATTTCCATTTTTAAATACACTGGCTGCCCACCAAAACGAGAGTATATTTAAGTATAACTTAATGCTATACAATTTGACATGTCGTCATAGAGACGTTTTGTATTTCGACACTAATAGTTTTATTAGTAATTGTAAATTGACTAGAGGTACTATGTCCTTACGTAAACGTAGTAAAATAACTATTGCTAAATTGTTAGCATTTAATATTTTTGATCCTGTTATAAGTACTATAACACAGTTCACCGACAAGTCCCCAGTTAGTAGCAGTACTAATATGGGTGAACAAGCTTTGGGGCCTATTGCCCAACATTTAAACTAGTGTCCTCGACAATGGGAAGTCCAGGCACTTTAAATGTCGTACACCAAAATGTGCAAGGGCTTCCCAGCAAAGTTTTAGAATTAGAACTATTTATGAATTGTTTCAGTGTAGACATCATGTGTATTACAGAACACTGGATAGTAGAACTAGAGTTACTCCCTTTTTATGAAAAATATAGTATTGTAAGCTCTTTTAAACGAAAGAACGCTATGCGAGGTGGTTCTTTAATTATTGTAAGCAATCAATTGAAATGCAAAGAGCGTAAAGACATTGCAAATCTCAGTATCGAGAGGACTGTTGAGCTGTCGTGTGTGGAGCTGGAGCGGCACATAGTTGTGAGCGTTTACCGTCCCCCAGACGCGGATTTCACCTTGTATGAATCCACTATGGAAGATGTACTGCGTAAAATCTTTAACTGTAATAAAACCGTAATAATCTGTGGAGATTTTAATGTAGATATCCCAGTTCACCCTCTTTCTGAGAGGCTGCTAAATTTGTTTAAATGTTTTGACCTACACTGCTTGTTTCAAGATCCAACAAGGGTGACACTAACAACAGCCACCTGTCTTGACAATATTTTTAGCAGTCATGAGCCAGTAAGTAAATCAGTAGTTAGGCATTTTAGTTCAGATCACTACGGTCATAGCGCTAAATTTGCTTATAAAATTTTAGATAAACACGAGATTTTCACCCACCGGCCTATCACAGAGAGCCGTATTAAAAAGTTTCAAACCAATATTGAACTGAAAGTGTCCCTCATGCCTTGTCTGACTGACCCGAATGATCTTTTCTCCAACTTATCAAATTTAATTAATGATGAACATAAGGATACGTTTAAACTTAAAACATGTAAAGCTAGTGTTAGTGTCGCGTTCGCTGACTGGGCCACCCCAGGTATTTACAAAAGTAGGAATACATTATATGAGCTGTATGCTGCTAGGGAATCAATGCTCAATGACCCAGCATTTATTCTACATATTAAAAACTACTCTAAAGCATTTAAAAGAGCTTGTCACGCAGCAAAATCATTGCATATCAAAAGAAAAATTGAAAAATCCACAAATAAAATTAAAGCTACCTGGAAAATAGTCAATAATGAGACTGGCAAATCAAAACTCCGTAATAAAAAAATTCATTTGAAAGTAAACAATAATCTTTTGACAACAAACATTGAAGTAGCCAACGCATTTGATAGTTTCTTTTCCAGTATCCCTAAAGTAGTGACATCGTCCTTAAATTCCTCGGCCTCTGGTGCGATGGCATTGTTAGAGTCTAGTGTTAAAAAATGTAATAACATCTTTAGTTTTAAATACATTAATGCTGACAAAATCGTGAAGACATTTAAATCGTTAAACATTAAAAATACTGAAGATTTATGGGGAATGTCTACAAAACTACTCAGTACTATTATAACTGATATTGCACCGTGTCTAGCGTATATTTTTAATAGATGTGTTGATGAGGGTGTTTTTCCTGATTTAATGAAACCTAGTAAACTCATTCCCCTGTTCAAATCTGGAAATGCAAATGACCCTGCTAACTATAGACCTATCTCAGTATTGCCTACGCTAAGTAAAATATTTGAGAAAGTTATTCTTACTCAGTTGTTATCACATTTTAACCTAAATGGGATACTTCATAGCCACCAGTTTGGATTTACGAAAGGTCGATCAACGACTGATGCTGGTATTCTACTCTTAAAGCACATATATGATGCCTGGGAAAACTCACAAGACGCGATTGGGGTATTCTGCGATCTTTCCAAAGCTTTTGACTGTGTAAATCATGCTACATTAATATCTAAACTTAAACATTACGGCATTCTAAATCGCTCCATTGACCTAATACAATCGTACTTGACTGATAGAGTCCTTAAAGTTGATGTGAGCGGTGAGAGATCTTCTGGGTCAGTTATTGACATGGGGGTGCCACAAGGTTCGATATTAGGTCCTTTCTTGTTTCTAGTGTACGTAAATGACCTCCCTTTTTTTGTTAAAAAACTATGTGAAATAGTACTATTTGCTGACGATACCTCATTAATTTTTAAAGTTGATAGATTGAAGGCTAATTACGATGACGTTAACGCATCTCTGTCGCAAATACTTAACTGGTTTAACGTTAATAATCTTTTACTTAATGCTAAGAAAACCAAGTGTATTAAGTTTACCTTACCAAATGTGACTCTCCGGCCAACTAATATTATACTTAATGGAGAGTCACTTAACCTTGTAGATTCTACTATCTTCTTAGGACTTAATCTTGACAAAAAATTGCAGTGGGGACCGCAAATCAAAGCACTTGCTGCCAGACTAAGTTCGGCTGCATATGCAGTTCGGACTATAAGATGGCTCACTGATGAAGCTACAGCTAGGCTAGTTTACTTCAGCTACTTCCATAGTGTTATGTCTTACGGTATCCTTCTCTGGGGGAAAGCAGCTGATATTCAAACTATATTCGTTTTACAAAAAAGGGCCATACGTGCCATCTATAAAATGAAATCACGAGACTCATTGAGGGAGCGATTTAAGGAAATTAATATCCTCACAGTAATTTCACAATATATATATGAAAACTTACTGTACACTCACAAACACATCTGTAGCTTTCAGAAAAATTGTGATTCACATAATATTAACACTAGAAATAAAAATAAACTTTATATTCCCAAATTTCGTTTACAGAAGGTAAATGGGTCTTTTATGGGGAACACTGTACGCTTCTACAATAAACTTCCGGAAAATGCAACTAAGCTTCCAATTCGGAAGTTTAAAGCCTATATTAAGAGTAATTTGATAAAGAAAGCGTACTATACTCTAGATAGCTATATGAATGATAAAACTGCGTGGCCCGATGTCCCGGTCACTCTACCCATAGGAAGCTAGCATGTCAATTTGCAATGTCTGTACCTACTATTTAATATCTTATTTTTATATCTGTGTAGATACTTTATTATAACTTTGAAGCGTAGCGTGTGCTGTCTTTGAAACTTTTGCTTTTGTATAATTACATTGCATACGTCTGACTAAGTGAAGTGGCACCACACTGGAACTTCACTGCTATTATTTTAGACTATTTTTGATTTGTAAAAGGATCATATAAAAAAACGGTAGGAACCGAGACGTAGTTTGTTGCCTGTTCTTCTACGCTTGGTCGCGTGGAACTGGCACCTAGACTCACCTAGCTTTAAGACGTTTCAAAGTGATTCTTGTATCGTATTGAATAAACGCTTATTGAATCTTGAATCTTGAATCTTGAACACAGATGTTTGCTCTCTGTCTGGGCGTTATATTCTAAGTGTATGTGTTTACAAAAAAAATATGTACAACTACCTATACTGCTATCGGCTTAGTCTGGGGCTAGACAGTGATGGTGTGTGAATTGTCTATAATATTTATATTTATATTTTTTTATATTTATCTCGGAGTTTTTTTTTTTTTTTTTTTTTTTTTTTTTTTTTTTTTTTTTTTATACAACTAAGTTGACAAACAAGCATACGGCCCACCTGATGGGAAGCGGTTACCGTAGCCTATGTACACCTGCAATACCAGAGGCATCACAAGCGCGTGGCCGACCCTTTAAAACTTTTAAAACGCCCTTTTTGAAGAACCCCATGCTATAGTCCTTAGGGAAAACCTCAGCAGGGAGATCATTCCACAGCCTGAGTGTTCGCGGGAGGAAGTTCCTCTGAAACCGAACGGTGCGCGACCACCCAGGCTCTAGGGTGTGAGGATGAACTCTCTGCCTATGGCGAGCAGTGCGATGGTAGAATGTAGCTGTTGGCATGATGTCAAATAGTTCTTCAGAGCATACCCCATTATACAAGCGGTAGAACACGCACAATGAGGAGAAGTCTCTCCTCAGACTTAAGGGCTCAATACCGCTTGTGAGCTTGGGATCGTCAACAATTCTCACAGCACGTCTTTGGATCGAATCAAGAGGTCCAAGCTGGTATCCAGGTGCTCCTGCCCAGAGGTGACAGCAATACTCCATGTGAGGCCGGACTTGCGACTTATAAAGAAGGAGTCGCTGGCCTGCACTGAAGTATGACTTCGCTCTGTTCAGCACACCGAGCTTTTTGGATGCCAGCTTGGCCTTATCTTCCAGGTGACGACGGAACTGGACGTCACTGGAGATGTCGATACCCAGGATCCCAATGCTCTTGGAAGTTGTGAGGGGCATGTCTTGAAACTGCGGAGCTATAGCAAATGGGGTTTTTTTAGCGGTGAACGCGCAAACTTGTGTCTTGGTAGGGTTAAACTGAACCAGGTTTTGCTCTCCCCAATTGGAGACTCTGGTTAATATGCCCTCTATATCAGACACAAGTTTACTCCGACTTTCTTCCACTACGGCACGAGGGATGTTAGCACGACCCGTGTATAAAGTGTCCCCGGTGCTGTCATCTGCATAGCAATGGATATTGTCGATTGACAACATATCATTGATATGCAGCAGGAACAGTGTTGGGGACAAAACGGAGCCTTGCGGGACGCCAGCGTTGATGTCCATGCAATCAGAGCTACCGCCGTCTACAACGGCTCGTATGCTTCTGCCAGACAAAAAGCTAGCGACCCATTTGCACAAACCCTCAGGCAGTCCGTACGATGGCAACTTCGATAGAAGACCCCGGTGCCAGACCCGATCAAAAGCCTTCGCTATGTCTAAGCTGACTGCTAATGCCTCGCCTTGACTCTCAATGGCCTGAGCCCAACGATGTGTGAGGTACACTAGAAGGTCACCAGTCGAGCGGCCATGGCGGAAGCCGTACTGATGGTCGCTGATCAAATCGTGCCTTTCTAGGTATCTCAGAAGCTGTTGGTTTATAACACGCTCCATGACCTTAGAGAGGTTATAGCGATTGGCCTATAGTTTGATGGGTCTGATCTATCGCCCTTTTTGGGCACCGGATGAACATAGTGATGGACATAGTCCGGAGTGATGGACATAGTGCAATGCCATGTTTGAACTTATCCTTTACTTGAGTTTCGTCCGAGTGACAGTTATAACATGTACATACATCTTAATTATCGATATGAATAATAAGTAGTTAAGCAGCAAAAAGCTGAGTCAGGGCCTATTTGACATAATCTTTCTTTTATCCATTCAGCACAGGACGGGACTGGTTGTGCCCAGTTCTGTTTGTATAATTACTTGATTACCTTCATAGGTAGCCTGCCTGCCTGCCTTCAGTTGTCCGTTCTGTGTGTTTTATTGTATTTGTCTTACGTATACCTACATAAGTCAAATAAATATATTTTCTTTCTGTCTTTCTTTCTTTTAGTTAGGTGTGCACAACACTATTCCTGCCTCCACAAGGTTCCCACATCTCAGACGAAGGTAAAATTATATCAAACACCTTTTTCTGTTGACGAATCGAGATCATCGTTTCTTATTTAATACACATTAATCTATTTTAACACGCGAACGTGTCAACGAGTGGTATGGCTTTATTAAGATTTATTGGAGGCATAAGAAAATAATAAGTAGGTCTACTACAATCTCTGTCTGGCTCTGGCTTTGAGACTGTGTTGAAAAAAAACTACCCCGTCGAAACTTCGCACACACAGACTCAAAACCAGAGACAGAGCCAGACAGAGCTTGTGGTAGGCTTAAAGGTTGGTCCTGCGCAGGCGCAGGACTGGAAGACGGCGAAGGCCATCGCCTCCTTCTGGTCGACGGTGGCCAGCAGGGTATGAGTGTGGGGAGCCTCAGCCCAGCATTGCACAGGCCACTGATTGCAGGGGATGTCCTTAATGTTCCTGGTCATCCACCTCCTTACGAGGGCAGGGGGGTTCGCCCAAGGCGAACTATCACTGGCAGAGCCGCGGTAGAATCCAACCGGGACCCCGCGACTCCGCCTAGTGCCCATGCAGAGTCGGGCCATTCTTCAGACGACGATTGGTTCGATGATGCACTGGCACTGAGGTGAGTGCAGGAATATCGGTGGGTTTTTAGTCGGTATGCCGTCACTATGACGGAGAGCCCGACATCTCCTCCTACTCCCCGAATAGGAGGCATGCGTAACGCATTTTCACCCGTAAAAAAAAAAAAAAAAAAAAAAAAAAAAAGGCTTAAAGGTTTGTAGATGTATAATGTGGGTAGAGGTAGGTCAAAGAAAAGATGGATGAACAGTGTGAAAGATGACATGGATAAGAAAGAAGTGAGTACAGAGATGACGGCTGAAAGAGGAGAATTGAAGAAGAGATCATGTTGTGCCGACCCGATATAATGAGGATTCAGGACAGGAAAAATAACCGATCGATAGAACGATCAAATTTTAAAGTAAAGATTGGGAGAAGTTGAGGGAAAAGGTTCTTAATCCATCCACCAATATTCCGCAATCTTAACAATATCGTCAGTCCATCGATGGGTCCTATACGTTTTGTCTTCCGGTTCGTGGTCACTATTCGAGAAGCTTTATTCCCCAATGGCTACCAATTCTTCGAGCTCTTCGTTCTCGATAAACATAATATAAATGATAAGTATAGATTATTTATTTGCATCAATAATCAATATGTGTTAGAATTATGATGCTAAACAAATATGGTGTGATGTGACAAATATGCTTTACCTACCGATTATTTATTCTGAAAATGTCCATATAATATTAAATCTCCTGTACAAGCTGATTATTATCCGTGTCTCTCTCTTAGGCTCGTCTTCAAAAACAGTGTTTGAGTCTGAGTCGAGCCTATCGAATTTTGATATTTTTTAATGGAGAACTGTCAAAAAATCTATACTTGCTTTCTCTATTCTTTCTTTCACTCGTACCAGCCGTATATAGTTGTCTTAGCCGTAATCCTCTTTTTATTAATTTGTGTGTTGTACAATAAAGAGTTTTGTATCTATCTATCTATCTTCCACACAATCATAACGTATTCATCGTTCATCAAAATTCCTGCAAGCCATCACAATGCGCTGAGCTTTTCTTTCCTCATCGATTGCAACACCCACGGCTACTCTTTCAACAGCTGCCAAAATTAATTCATCCATTCTGGATCTTGCTACAGGAATTTCGTCTTTAAGTGAATGAAATTACAAAAGGAAACACAAAACAAAAACTTCACAGCACGAACATTAACTTTTCTGAAATATTTCAGCTCCTGTGGGAAAACCTTCTGTATTTTTAGCACGCTAAAGACTAAATTCATTTAAATTGGGTGTTTTTAATTAAACTGGTAAAATTATAAGAAAATGCGACCAAAACAGTCACGAATCTAAGTTACCACCAGCAAGGACAGATATCGCAATTTTAATATTATTTTCATAATAACAGTTATTGTACTAGCACCTAATCTAGTGACATTGACGGGCAACCACAAACTAAATAATTTAATTTAATTTTGAAGTGAAAATTACTTGCTAAAGACTTGTCATGAAAAGTAATTTTCAAAGCGAGAACAAAAATAATTACAATAGGAAATTTTTTCACCTCTCATAACTCTATATAAATCAACATTCTGAACTTCTGATGTTGACAGTACCTACTTGGTTATGTAAAACGTGTAGTCATTAAATTAGCCTACACATTTCTTGGCAGTTATTAAATTAAATAACCCTTATTAGTGAGACAACTCCCATCCCACCAAACAAATGAACCCACATAGAGTTGCAGATTGATAGACAGGACGACAGCCCGTCAGGGTGATTGGCCATAACTAATAACACTGCCTGTCCGTCTGTCTGTCCTTGAACTATTGACAAACGCACAAAATACAAGCATTGTGTAAACTTTCTTCAAACACATTTATAGACCTCTTTAATCTGTAGTTTACAGCATAATAAAATAATAGCAGAAAGGTTTTGGTCTATTGCATAGGCGCCATGGCGATTTAGAGTTCGCGTGATCGGTCGTATCGTAACTATATAGTAACTGGGTGTCATCAATATTGAAACAAAATGGTGACCCTGTTACCCACTAAGCAACACATGGAAGCTACTATATACATGGGCCCCAGTCACTTACATAAACTTAGGTATCCCATTGTCATTTTGATTCCATGGTAGTATCAGAAAGAACATCAAAGTTATCCAAAGTCAGCTCGATTATTCATGCAAACGCAGCGGGAATCGAACCTGCACGTCATTCTCAGCCTTGCTCGAGGTCATAGTAGGTCTACGTGGGAAAATAAAATAAAATAACTAACAAGAAATTGAGTAATGAATATTCTTAATTTATTACACGTGTGTCTAATAGGTAAGTACTTAGGAGCTGCTCTTTCCCACATAGGTACTACTATGTACCTACTACCTATGTAGTAAGTTACCAGTACCCGAAGTCCGAGTAATTTCGTTCTTGGTTATTCAAGTGTCATCTTCGAGTTCGCACACCGACATCGGTGAAGCATGTTTGTCACAACTCATTTGTTCACCATCTAAACTTTAACACATGTTTATGCAACTAAATAACCTTTATCTTTGGTATTTGGTTTTCCTTAATGCGATCCTGGATTTGTTTTCAACACGACCGATGGGGGTGCTTCGCGTCTCTATAAACTCCTGAGCTCGAAGTACGGAAAACGTAAAACAAAACTCAGACTTTGGGCCCAGTAAGGTCATTTTAATTTTTATCATCCTTTTTATTAGCTTATCCCAAATTGACTTATTTTTAGCATAGTCGCTAACTCCGATTTTGTATGGAGAAACAATTTTGGACGAACTAATTTTGAACTGTAAGGCCTACCATGAGCTCTGTCTGACTGTCTCTAGTTCTGGTTTTGAGTCTGTGTGAGTGTTGAATAAATAAATCATACGTCAAAACGTCAAACACACAGTATAATGCACTGGTGAGCACTCACACAGACTCAAATCCAGAACCAGAGCCAGAGCCAAACAGAGATTGTGGTAGGCCTACTGATATTACTTATTTAATTTAATATGCCTGTAATACCTAAGCTCACTGCATTTATAAATTCATAAATACTTGTGTAGTATTAGTAAATAGGTTTCTCAGCAAGTGATTTGTAAAATTTTATGAGAAAATCTTAAGCCATAAACCATAACTCCATACAAAATCGAGACTAAAGACAATGCTAACGACACCACAAAATGATGATAAACTAGAATAAGTCCTCTGCTCTCTATTGTTGTATCTTGGTAATAAATCTTGGTATCTTCAGCATCGTCGTTGTCTGTCTGTTCGCCATCGCGACAACATTACATGTGCTCGTGCTATCGATCTCAATCTGAGAGAAATCTTAACTTGTACAACACTAACAACTTGTTTAATGCTCATTACGAATGTGCATGTCTCCAGCTTCCTCATATGGAAATTGCGAATTCTGAAAACGCCAACATTTAAAGCATAATTGGAGCAATCATTGATTTGAAGGAAAATTTAGCAGCAAAAAAAACAACGACTCTATGAGACTTTATAGGTGTGTTAGCTGGAGAGCGGCTCCACAGCTTCCTCATTCAGTGTGGGCAAACGGCTAACGATAGAGCTATATAGTAAACGCCAAATTTTAGAGCATAATTAGAGCACCCGGCATAAAAAAAATCAAGTCTCTAGCTCGAAAACTCTTTGAGTTAGAAGACTATAACAACGTGTTTGCTGGGAAGCCATTTCTCCAGCTAACACATGTGGATCTCAGGAATGGCTATAGCTAGAAAGTTGCTTGATATCTCCAAATTTAGAGCAAAAAATATCATGGATGCTCCAAATATTTCAAGTGTCTAGGTTCAAAACTCACCGAGTTAGAAGCTTTGATGACTGTGTTAGCTGGAGACACGTTTGTCTGGCACGCACATGCTACATCTGAGGATCTACAATAGCTACAGATTCGGTTGACGTGTCCAAACCGAGCTATGAATTAGAGCACTCGGCTCCAAAATTTTGGACTCTCTAGGACAAGTAGTTTCCTAGTAATCAACAAAAGAACATTTTGCCGCCAGAATTTTCAAATATTATGTTCGCACCCGTAAAAATGCGGCGTTGCCGCTCTGAAAGTATGGTATCAGCGTAGGAATTTGAACGTTAGTCGGATGGAGTTGTGTGTTGCCCGTGCCTGGTAAATAGTTACCCTAGGATTCATGTCTTAAACACTCATTACGTAGCTCAAGAAGCGGAATATAGGTTAAAATGAAACAAAAAAACACCAAAGAAAAGTTTTATAATGGTTAGTTTAAGTTTAAATATGTATTTATTAAGAAACCTGACTTCAGATTTTTTATTTTTAGTTTTAAATATCATGAAATTATATCTCTAAGTCTCTCAACTAACCAACAATGTTTTCAAATCATGAGTTACCTACTCTTGTCACACTAGGTGTAAATGGCATCGTGCGAAACTATCATTGTGTCTGTGAGTACGTACATAACTATAGATAGTGCAATTCACGAAGACGCGCCCCTCGCGGGGTGCGGGGAGTTTGCTCCGAGCGGCAGTCGCCAACCGTAGTCTATTAATTGTAGTGTGCGTGTGCACTCATAGGTAATTAGTGTGTACCGATAACACTCAAACATTGACGGAAGCTTGCACACATATACTATAAACGGTTAGGAGGAATAGTGGGGCGCGCCTTCGTGGGTTGCACTATCTATAGCGAGCTGCAGTAAATACTCACGGGAAAGCGAAAGGAAATATTATAAATATGTCGGAATATTAAGTTTAGCTAGTCTGTAACGTTTGTAACGTACAGTGAACGCAGAGTGGCGGCGCTAGTGTCGCAACCAGGCCCAGCCCACTCGAGGACAGCGTCATTGCTAGCGGAGCGAGCGACTCACTTGACTTGACTTTGGAGCGCCGCGCCAGGCACAAGGCCTCTTAGCACTGAAACTGTCACGTTCACCGTACTGTACCTACCTACCTTTCAAGAAGATTGTACCTACCTACCCTAAGTTCTGCAAATAAAACTGTACTTACATCTGTATTCTACTGGTTTGCCTGAGTACCCTAGAAGATGGAACACATACCCGGAGCGCCATCTACGGCTACGCCCACGCTAGTGCCGACATCAGATGTGGGATCAACTCAGGCGCCAAGTTTGCCCGATACCGCGTGGATGCAGCTACTGGACCAGCAGAACCAAAATATGCTTCGCTTGATAGAAGCCATGCGATCACCCAACCAACCAACGACGATAACCCTACCCGCATTCGATCCTGATCAACCCGATGCAAGTCCACGTGCCTGGTGCTCAACGGTGGAAATCTGCCTCACTGAACGACCCTTGGAAGGTGGAGCTTTGATCATCGCTCTAAGCAAATCTCTGAAAGGTACCGCATCCACATGGCTTTCCCACGTGTCTCACACCGGCATGACCTGGATGAGCTTCAAGGAGATATTTCTATCACGCTACGACTGCGCGGAGACATGTGCTGCAACCATCATTAACACCAACAACAGCAGGCCAAAAGATGGAGAAAGTCTTGCATCATACGCAACTCGACTGATTACGTCACTCATGGCCAAGTGGAAAGACATGGATACCGAAGAAATTGCCGTCTCGTTTGTGCTCGCTCATCTCACACAAATTGACGGTAGGATTAATCGATTGGCGTTTACGACGGAAATAAAATCAAGAACGAAGTTAGTTCAAGAAGTGCAAGCTTATTCGATGAAGAGAAAACAAGAACGTAGCCTAGACAACTTCACAATTGAAAAGCATACGAAACTGAACTCTAATGGCAACTCTAGCATCAACGACCTGAAGATACAATGTCATTATTGCCACAAGTTTGGACACAAGGCAATAGATTGCCGCACACGAAAAGATAAGCTTGAGCTTGCCAACGGATCATCGACTTCAGTTTCTACTCCAAAGGACAGCAACAAGGCTGTCATTTGCTACCACTGCGGGGAGAGAGGGCACATCGCACTGCGCTGCACGACAACAGGTGGCGCCATCGCGTCTAGCGCACCTGGCGGCGACGCTATCGGTGGCGGCAGCAGCGGCGGACGCGCGGCTGGCGAGCGGCGGGTCAACTTTTTCAAAATTGACAGCGTGTTACAATAATCAGGTCAGTCATACCCATTTTGTTCTGATAGTGGGACCGAATGTTCTTTTGTTTCTAACTTGATTGGCGATGGAGTGATCACGGAAATGCGATTTGAAAATACTTGACGACGCGAGAGAACAAGCGATCCACATCAGAATTGAGAAAACAAAAGGCTAAATTTATCAAATCACTATTTGGTAGTCATCATTGTCATCATCAGCATGAAGTTCAGTAGCTGGGCATATGCCCCTCTAACACATTTCTACGAGAAAAACGATTGTGGGTATGCACAATTGTGCATTCACCGATTTCACATGATTTTTATAATGTCGTCAGTCCATCACGCTCACAAAGGTCACACTTTGTATAGCGATCCATGGATATCATTCGATTTGATTAGTAAAAGTTTGATATTGTAAGAAAGATGCTTCAAAGTGAGCTCGACGCTTCAGACGTACCTGCTTGATTCAGATACGGAAGGTCCCACTGAGGGTACTTTAGTGAGAACGCGTAACCACACATAGCATGGCTAGGTACGAGTACCAACGTAATTTGATGTTTCGGTCACATTGCTCATTTCAGTCGTAGTCGTAACTGCGATTCATACGTGAGTCGTTCAGGGCGCGGTGCGCGGCTGAAGGGGTAGTGCTGGCCTGGGTCTTGCATAGACTACTGCGTGTATTGGGTCATTGACCGCTGGTGTTATGGGTCTGTGGCGACCGCTTTCTTTTTGTCGTGCGACAAATTGAAATGTGCTGCCGAGCAGCTGGGCCATGATCGTGTATGTGTGTGTGTAAATTTAATTTGATCTGTAAAATTTTATTTGAAATTTGGTGATTTGCATCACGAATTGAAGCATCCTTTCTTGTTTGCATTTTGTGTTGAAAACCCGTAAGTCAGGTTAGGCCGAGCCTGAATGTTTACTCCAGTTGTGTTTCACTTGTTACAGGTACACACGAGGACGCGTGAGATGCCAGGATAGCCGTGTCGGAATATTAAGTTTAGCTAGTCTGTAACGTTTGTAACGTACAGTGAACGCAGAGTGGCGGCGCTAGTGTCGCAACCAGGCCCAGCCCACTCGAGGACAGCGTCATTGCTAGCGGAGCGAGCGACTCACTTGACTTGACTTTGGAGCGCCGCGCCAGGCACAAGGCCTCTTAGCACTGAAACTGTCACGTTCACCGTACTGTACCTACCTACCTTTCAAGAAGATTGTACCTACCTACCCTAAGTTCTGCAAATAAAACTGTACTTACATCTGTATTCTACTGGTTTGCCTGAGTACCCTAGAAGATGGAACACATACCCGGAGCGCCATCTACGGCTACGCCCACGCTAGTGCCGACAAATATAATAATTATGAAGAAAAGTGGGGGGGCTCTATTCCGGAAAACGTTTTATTTTTTTTCTTCAAAAGTTGTTAACGTAGATACCTATTGTTCTAAAGGTTTTTAGGGCTCTAATTGTGAATTTGACATTCATTTTTGAATTCAAGATGGTGGCTTCATTTTTTTTCTTAAATAATGGATATGGGTATCGTTTAATAGGTTTTTGGGGGCTCTGATTGTGAATTCAACATTAATTTTTGAATCCAAGATGGTGGCTTCATTTTTTTCTCAAAAAATGGATATGGGTATCGTTTAATAGGTTTTTGGGGGCTCTGATTGTGAATTCAACATTAATTTTTGAATCCAAGATGGTGGCTTCATTTTTTTCTCAAAAAATGGATATGGGTATCGTTTAATAGGTTTTTGGGGGCTCTGATTGTGAATTCAACATTAATTTTTTAATTCAAGATGGCAGCTTCATTTTTTTCCTTAAAAAATGGGTATGGGTATCGTTTAATAGGTTTTTGGGGGCTCTGATTGTGAATTCCACAATATTTTTTCAATCCAAGATGGCGGCTTAATTTTTTTTCACAATATATTGATATGGGTGTCGTTTAATAGGTTTTTGGGGGCTCGGATTATAAATTTGACATTGTTTTTTGAATCCAAGATGGCGGCTTCATTTTTTTCCTTAAAAAATGGGTATGGGTATCGTTTAATAGGTTTTTGGGGGCTCTGATTGTGAATTTGACATTACTTTTTGAATCCAAAATGGCTGATACATTTTTTTCCTTAAGAAATGAGTATGGGTATCGTTTAATAGGTTTTTGGGGGCTCTGATTGTGAATTTGACATTATTTTTTGAATCCAAAATGGCTGCTACATTTTTTTCCCTAAGAAATGGGTATGGGTATCGTTTAATAGGTTTTTGGGGGCTCTGATTGTGAATTCAACAATATTTTTTCAATCCAAGATGGCAGCTTAATTTTTTTTCACAATATATTGATATGGGTATCGTTTAATAGGTTTTTGGGGGCTCGGATTACAAATTCGACATTATTTTTTGAATCCAAGATGGCGGCTTAATTTTTTTCCTTAAAAATGGGTATGGGTATCGTTTAATAGGTTTTTGGGGGCTCTGATTGTGAATTTGACATTATTTTTTGAATCCAAGATGGCGGCTTCATTTTTTTCCTTAAAAATGGGTAAGGGTATCGTTTAATAGGTTTTTGGGGGCTCGGATTACAAATTTGACATTATTTTTTGAATCCAAGATGGCTGCTTCATTTTTTTTCTTAAAAAATGGATATGGGCATCGTTTAATAGGTTTTTGAGGGCTCTGATTGTGAATTTGACATTGTTTTTAGGGTTCCGTAGCCAAATGGCAAAAACGGAACCCTTATAGATTCGTCATGTCTGTCTGTCTGTCTGTCCGTCCGTATGTCACAGCCATTTTTCTCCGAAACCGTAAAAGCTAGGCTGATGAAACTTGGCGAGTAGATGTATTCTGTAAACCGCATTAAGATTTTTACACAAAAATAGAAAAAAAAACTATATATTTTGGGGGTCCCCATACTTGAAACTGAAACTCAAAAAAATATTTTTCATCGAACCCATACGGGCGGGGTATCTATGAATAGGTCTTCAAAAATGATGTTGAGGTTTCAAAAATCGTTTTTTTCTAAACTTAATAGTTTGCGCGAGAGACACTTCCAAAGTGGAAAAAAGTTGGTCCCCCCCCCTCTAACTTCTAAAATAAGAGAAAGATAAATCTAAAAAAAATATATGTTGTACATTACTATGCAAACTTTCAACGATATTTGGTTTGAACGAGATCTAGTCAGTGGTTTTTTTTTTATACGTCATAAATCGTACACCGCAATTTACCTTTCGACGAACTACAATAACCTTTATATTATGTTACTTGATGCTACGGAACCCTTCATGGGCGAGTCCGACTCGCACTTGGCTGCTTTTTTGAATCAAAGATGGCAGCTTCATTTTTTTTCTTAAAAAATGGGTATGGGTATCGTTTAATAGGTTTTTGGGGGCTCTGATTGTGAATTCGACATTATTTTTTGAATCCAAAATGGCTGCTTCATTTTTTTTCTAAAAAAATGGTTAAGTGTATCATTTAATAGGTTTTTGGGGGCTCGAATTATAAATTCGACATTATTTTTTGAATCCAAGATGGCAGCTTCATTTTTTTTCTTAAAAAATGGGTATGGGTATCGTTTAATAGGTTTTTGGGGGCTCTGATTGTGAATTCAACACTATTTTTTGAATCCAAAATGGCTGCTTCATTTTTTTTCTCAAAAAATGGATATGGGTATCGTTTAATAGGTTTTTGAGGGCTCTGATTGTGAATTCGACATTATTTTATGAATCCAAGATGGCTGCTTCATTTTTTTTCTCAAAAAATGGATATGGGTATCGTTTAATAGGTTTTTGAGGGCTCTGACTGTGAATTCGACATTGTTTTTTGAATCAAAGATGGCAGCTTCATTTTTTTTCTTAAAAAATGGTTATGGATATCGTTTAATAGGTTTTTGGGGGCTCTGATTGTGAATTCGACATTATTTTTTGAATCCAAGATGTAGGCTTCATTTTTTTTTCTTAAAAAATGGATATAGATATCATTTATATCTTATAGTCTTATAATTCAACTAGCTGATACCCGCGACTTCGTCCGCGTGGATATTTGAGTTCGTTTGTTTTAGTTTGATATGACCAACTGCTAGTTACCATTGTTTTGAGCTTGTACTTAAGAATGTATTTGAATTTAAAGGTGAGTGCTGTTGGAGATGATTTTTTTCAGCAGTGTTTAGTTTAAGTATGATAGATGTTTCCCGCGATTTTGTCTAAGTGGTTATCATCGGTTTTTTTGTAAACATTTGTGTGTATTAAAACCTGGTGACAAATGCTGCGGTAGCTGAATTTTTTTTAATGTTTTTTTGTCGTATTTTGTAAAGCTATTTTTTGTGATTTTATGGTATATTAGTGGCTAATTTGGGGTTTCGTATGCGTGTTGGTGTATAATCGAATCAGATTTTTTTAATTTGATATGACCAACTGCTAGTTACCATTGTTTTGAGCTTGTACTTTAGAATGTATTTGAATTTGAAGGTGAGTGCTGTTGGAGCTGATTTTTTTCAGCAGTGTTTAGTTTAAGTATGATAGATGTTTCCTGCGATTTTGTCTAAGTGGTTATCATCGGGTTTTTTTGTAAACATTTGTGTGTATAAAAACCTGGTGACAAATGCTGCGGTAGCTGAAAATTTTTAATGTTTTTTTTTCGTATTTTGTAAAGCTATTTTTTGTGATTTTTATGTTATATGTTTCCCGCGATTTTGTCTAAGTGGTTATCATCGGTTTTTTTGTAAACATTTGTGTGTATTAAAACCTGGTGACAAATGCTGCGGTAGCTGGAAATTTTTTAATGTTTTTTTTTAGTATTTTGTAAAGCTATTTTTTGTGATTTTATGTTATATTAGTGGCTAATTTGGGGTTTCGTATGCGTGTTGGTGTGTAATCGAATCAGATTTTTTTAATTTGACATGACCAACTGCTGGTTACTATAGATTTGAGCTTGTACTTTATAGTGTATTTGAATTTGAAGGCGAGTGCTGTTGGAGCCGATTTTTTTCAGCAGTGTTTAGTTTAAGTATGATAGATGTTTCCCGCGATTTTGTCTTAGTGGTTATCATCGGTTTTTTTGTAAACATTTGTTTGTATTAAAACCTGGTGACAAATGCTGCGGTAGCTGAAAATTTTTTAATGTTTTTTTTTTCGTATTTTGTAAAGCTATTTTTTGTAGTTTTATGTTATATTAGTGGCTAATTTGGGGTTTCGTATGCGTGTTGGTGTTAGTTTGTTTGTGAACCTTTGTGTGTAATCGAACCTGGTGCCAGATGCTGCGGTAGCTGATTTTTTTAAATGTTTTTTTGCGTATTTTGTAAAGCTATTTTTTGTGATATTTCTTAAAATCATTTTCCATTTTTCTTCTTTTAGGGAAATAATTTTCCTATTTTCTTTTTTAGTACACCTTTGCTCTATTAGAGGAATACACCTTCTAAGTTTCATGCTTCTAGGGATAACGGTTTAGGCTGTGCGTTGATTTTTCTTTAAACCATTTTTCCCCTTTTTCTCCTCTTCGGAAAATAATTTTCCATTTTCCTTTCTTAGCGGATGCCTACGTCATAACATCTACCTGCATGCCAAATTTTAGCCTGATCTGTCCAGTGGTTTGGGCTGTGCGTTGATAGATCACTATGTCAGTCAGTCAGTCACCTTTGAGTTATATATATATAGATTAGTGGCTAATTTGGGGTTTCGTATGCGTGTTGGTGTGTAATCGAATCAGATTTTTTTAATTTGACATGACCAACTGCTGGTTACTATAGATTTGAGCTTGTACTTTATAGTGTATTTGAATTTGAAGGCGAGTGCTGTTGGAGCCGATTTTTTTCAGCAGTGTTTAGTTTAAGTATGATAGATGTTTCCCGCGATTTTGTCTTAGTGGTTATCATCGGTTTTTTTGTAAACATTTGTTTGTATTAAAACCTGGTGACAAATGCTGCGGTAGCTGAAAATTTTTTAATGTTTTTTTTTTCGTATTTTGTAAAGCTATTTTTTGTAGTTTTATGTTATATTAGTGGCTAATTTGGGGTTTCGTATGCGTGTTGGTGTTAGTTTGTTTGTGAACCTTTGTGTGTAATCGAACCTGGTGCCAGATGCTGCGGTAGCTGATTTTTTTAAATGTTTTTTTGCGTATTTTGTAAAGCTATTTTTTGTGATATTTCTTAAAATCATTTTCCATTTTTCTTCTTTTAGGGAAATAATTTTCCTATTTTCTTTTTTAGTACACCTTTGCTCTATTAGAGGAATACACCTTCTAAGTTTCATGCTTCTAGGGATAACGGTTTAGGCTGTGCGTTGATTTTTCTTTAAACCATTTTTCCCCTTTTTCTCCTCTTCGGAAAATAATTTTCCATTTTCCTTTCTTAGCGGATGCCTACGTCATAACATCTACCTGCATGCCAAATTTTAGCCTGATCTGTCCAGTGGTTTGGGCTGTGCGTTGATAGATCACTATGTCAGTCAGTCAGTCACCTTTGAGTTATATATATATAGATATTAGTGGCTAATTTGGGGTTTCGTATGCGTGTTGGTGTTAGTTTGTTTGTGAACCTTTGTGTGTAATCGAACCTGGTGCCAGATGCTGCGGTAGCTGATTTTTTTAAATGTTTTTTTGCGTATTTTGTAAAGCTATTTTTTGTGATATTTCTTAAAATCATTTTCCATTTTTCTTCTTTTAGGGAAATAATTTTCCTATTTTCTTTTTTAGTACACCTTTGCTCTATTAGAGGAATACACCTTCTAAGTTTCATGCTTCTAGGGATAACGGTTTAGGCTGTGCGTTGATTTTTCTTTAAACCATTTTTCCCCTTTTTCTCCTCTTCGGAAAATAATTTTCCATTTTCCTTTCTTAGCGGATGCCTACGTCATAACATCTACCTGCATGCCAAATTTTAGCCTGATCTGTCCAGTGGTTTGGGCTGTGCGTTGATAGATCACTATGTCAGTCAGTCAGTCACCTTTGAGTTATATATATATAGATTAGTGGCTAATTTGGGGTTTCGTATGCGTGTTGGTGTATAATCGAATCAGATTTTTTTAATTTGATATGACCAACTGCTAGTTACCATTGTTTTGAGCTTGTACTTTAGAATGTATTTGAATTTGAAGGTGAGTGCTGTTGGAGCTGATTTTTTTCAGCAGTGTTTAGTTTAAGTATGATAGATGTTTCCTGCGATTTTGTCTAAGTGGTTATCATCGGGTTTTTTTGTAAACATTTGTGTGTATAAAAACCTGGTGACAAATGCTGCGGTAGCTGAAAATTTTTAATGTTTTTTTTTCGTATTTTGTAAAGCTATTTTTTGTGATTTTTATGTTATATGTTTCCCGCGATTTTGTCTAAGTGGTTATCATCGGTTTTTTTGTAAACATTTGTGTGTATTAAAACCTGGTGACAAATGCTGCGGTAGCTGGAAATTTTTTAATGTTTTTTTTTAGTATTTTGTAAAGCTATTTTTTGTGATTTTATGTTATATTAGTGGCTAATTTGGGGTTTCGTATGCGTGTTGGTGTGTAATCGAATCAGATTTTTTTAATTTGACATGACCAACTGCTGGTTACTATAGATTTGAGCTTGTACTTTATAGTGTATTTGAATTTGAAGGCGAGTGCTGTTGGAGCCGATTTTTTTCAGCAGTGTTTAGTTTAAGTATGATAGATGTTTCCCGCGATTTTGTCTTAGTGGTTATCATCGGTTTTTTTGTAAACATTTGTTTGTATTAAAACCTGGTGACAAATGCTGCGGTAGCTGAAAATTTTTTAATGTTTTTTTTTTCGTATTTTGTAAAGCTATTTTTTGTAGTTTTATGTTATATTAGTGGCTAATTTGGGGTTTCGTATGCGTGTTGGTGTTAGTTTGTTTGTGAACCTTTGTGTGTAATCGAACCTGGTGCCAGATGCTGCGGTAGCTGATTTTTTTAAATGTTTTTTTGCGTATTTTGTAAAGCTATTTTTTGTGATATTTCTTAAAATCATTTTCCATTTTTCTTCTTTTAGGGAAATAATTTTCCTATTTTCTTTTTTAGTACACCTTTGCTCTATTAGAGGAATACACCTTCTAAGTTTCATGCTTCTAGGGATAACGGTTTAGGCTGTGCGTTGATTTTTCTTTAAACCATTTTTCCCCTTTTTCTCCTCTTCGGAAAATAATTTTCCATTTTCCTTTCTTAGCGGATGCCTACGTCATAACATCTACCTGCATGCCAAATTTTAGCCTGATCTGTCCAGTGGTTTGGGCTGTGCGTTGATAGATCACTATGTCAGTCAGTCAGTCACCTTTGAGTTATATATATATAGATTAGTGGCTAATTTGGGGTTTCGTATGCGTGTTGGTGTTAGTTTGTTTGTGAACCTTTGTGTGTAATCGAACCTGGTGCCAGATGCTGCGGTAGCTGATTTTTTTAAATGTTTTTTTGCGTATTTTGTAAAGCTATTTTTTGTGATATTTCTTAAAATCATTTTCCATTTTTCTTCTTTTAGGGAAATAATTTTCCTATTTTCTTTTTTAGTACACCTTTGCTCTATTAGAGGAATACACCTTCTAAGTTTCATGCTTCTAGGGATAACGGTTTAGGCTGTGCGTTGATTTTTCTTTAAACCATTTTTCCCCTTTTTCTCCTCTTCGGAAAATAATTTTCCATTTTCCTTTCTTAGCGGATGCCTACGTCATAACATCTACCTGCATGCCAAATTTTAGCCTGATCTGTCCAGTGGTTTGGGCTGTGCGTTGATAGATCACTATGTCAGTCAGTCAGTCACCTTTGAGTTATATATATATAGATTAGTGGCTAATTTGGGGTTTCGTATGCGTGTTGGTGTTAGTTTGTTTGTGAACCTTTGTGTGTAATCGAACCTGGTGCCAGATGCTGCGGTAGCTGATTTTTTTAAATGTTTTTTTGCGTATTTTGTAAAGCTATTTTTTGTGATATTTCTTAAAATCATTTTCCATTTTTCTTCTTTTAGGGAAATAATTTTCCTATTTTCTTTTTTAGTACACCTTTGCTCTATTAGAGGAATACACCTTCTAAGTTTCATGCTTCTAGGGATAACGGTTTAGGCTGTGCGTTGATTTTTCTTTAAACCATTTTTCCCCTTTTTCTCCTCTTCGGAAAATAATTTTCCATTTTCCTTTCTTAGCGGATGCCTACGTCATAACATCTACCTGCATGCCAAATTTTAGCCTGATCTGTCCAGTGGTTTGGGCTGTGCGTTGATAGATCACTATGTCAGTCAGTCAGTCACCTTTGAGTTATATATATATAGATATATATAGATTAGTGGCTAATTTGGGGTTTCGTATGCGTGTTGGTGTTAGTTTGTTTGTGAACCTTTGTGTGTAATCGAACCTGGTGCCAGATGCTGCGGTAGCTGATTTTTTTAAATGTTTTTTTGCGTATTTTGTAAAGCTATTTTTTGTGATATTTCTTAAAATCATTTTCCATTTTTCTTCTTTTAGGGAAATAATTTTCCTATTTTCTTTTTTAGTACACCTTTGCTCTATTAGAGGAATACACCTTCTAAGTTTCATGCTTCTAGGGATAACGGTTTAGGCTGTGCGTTGATTTTTCTTTAAACCATTTTTCCCCTTTTTCTCCTCTTCGGAAAATAATTTTCCATTTTCCTTTCTTAGCGGATGCCTACGTCATAACATCTACCTGCATGCCAAATTTTAGCCTGATCTGTCCAGTGGTTTGGGCTGTGCGTTGATAGATCACTATGTCAGTCAGTCAGTCACCTTTGAGTTATATATATATAGATTAGTGGCTAATTTGGGGTTTCGTATGCGTGTTGGTGTTAGTTTGTTTGTGAACCTTTGTGTGTAATCGAACCTGGTGCCAGATGCTGCGGTAGCTGATTTTTTTAAATGTTTTTTTGCGTATTTTGTAAAGCTATTTTTTGTGATATTTCTTAAAATCATTTTCCATTTTTCTTCTTTTAGGGAAATAATTTTCCTATTTTCTTTTTTAGTACACCTTTGCTCTATTAGAGGAATACACCTTCTAAGTTTCATGCTTCTAGGGATAACGGTTTAGGCTGTGCGTTGATTTTTCTTTAAACCATTTTTCCCCTTTTTCTCCTCTTCGGAAAATAATTTTCCATTTTCCTTTCTTAGCGGATGCCTACGTCATAACATCTACCTGCATGCCAAATTTTAGCCTGATCTGTCCAGTGGTTTGGGCTGTGCGTTGATAGATCACTATGTCAGTCAGTCAGTCACCTTTGAGTTATATATATATAGATTAGTGGCTAATTTGGGGTTTCGTATGCGTGTTGGTGTTAGTTTGTTTGTGAACCTTTGTGTGTAATCGAACCTGGTGCCAGATGCTGCGGTAGCTGATTTTTTTAAATGTTTTTTTGCGTATTTTGTAAAGCTATTTTTTGTGATATTTCTTAAAATCATTTTCCATTTTTCTTCTTTTAGGGAAATAATTTTCCTATTTTCTTTTTTAGTACACCTTTGCTCTATTAGAGGAATACACCTTCTAAGTTTCATGCTTCTAGGGATAACGGTTTAGGCTGTGCGTTGATTTTTCTTTAAACCATTTTTCCCCTTTTTCTCCTCTTCGGAAAATAATTTTCCATTTTCCTTTCTTAGCGGATGCCTACGTCATAACATCTACCTGCATGCCAAATTTTAGCCTGATCTGTCCAGTGGTTTGGGCTGTGCGTTGATAGATCACTATGTCAGTCAGTCAGTCACCTTTGAGTTATATATATATAGATTAGTGGCTAATTTGGGGTTTCGTATGCGTGTTGGTGTATAATCGAATCAGATTTTTTTAATTTGATATGACCAACTGCTAGTTACCATTGTTTTGAGCTTGTACTTTAGAATGTATTTGAATTTGAAGGTGAGTGCTGTTGGAGCTGATTTTTTTCAGCAGTGTTTAGTTTAAGTATGATAGATGTTTCCTGCGATTTTGTCTAAGTGGTTATCATCGGGTTTTTTTGTAAACATTTGTGTGTATAAAAACCTGGTGACAAATGCTGCGGTAGCTGAAAATTTTTAATGTTTTTTTTTCGTATTTTGTAAAGCTATTTTTTGTGATTTTTATGTTATATGTTTCCCGCGATTTTGTCTAAGTGGTTATCATCGGTTTTTTTGTAAACATTTGTGTGTATTAAAACCTGGTGACAAATGCTGCGGTAGCTGGAAATTTTTTAATGTTTTTTTTTAGTATTTTGTAAAGCTATTTTTTGTGATTTTATGTTATATTAGTGGCTAATTTGGGGTTTCGTATGCGTGTTGGTGTGTAATCGAATCAGATTTTTTTAATTTGACATGACCAACTGCTGGTTACTATAGATTTGAGCTTGTACTTTATAGTGTATTTGAATTTGAAGGCGAGTGCTGTTGGAGCCGATTTTTTTCAGCAGTGTTTAGTTTAAGTATGATAGATGTTTCCCGCGATTTTGTCTTAGTGGTTATCATCGGTTTTTTTGTAAACATTTGTTTGTATTAAAACCTGGTGACAAATGCTGCGGTAGCTGAAAATTTTTTAATGTTTTTTTTTTCGTATTTTGTAAAGCTATTTTTTGTAGTTTTATGTTATATTAGTGGCTAATTTGGGGTTTCGTATGCGTGTTGGTGTTAGTTTGTTTGTGAACCTTTGTGTGTAATCGAACCTGGTGCCAGATGCTGCGGTAGCTGATTTTTTTAAATGTTTTTTTGCGTATTTTGTAAAGCTATTTTTTGTGATATTTCTTAAAATCATTTTCCATTTTTCTTCTTTTAGGGAAATAATTTTCCTATTTTCTTTTTTAGTACACCTTTGCTCTATTAGAGGAATACACCTTCTAAGTTTCATGCTTCTAGGGATAACGGTTTAGGCTGTGCGTTGATTTTTCTTTAAACCATTTTTCCCCTTTTTCTCCTCTTCGGAAAATAATTTTCCATTTTCCTTTCTTAGCGGATGCCTACGTCATAACATCTACCTGCATGCCAAATTTTAGCCTGATCTGTCCAGTGGTTTGGGCTGTGCGTTGATAGATCACTATGTCAGTCAGTCAGTCACCTTTGAGTTATATATATATAGATTAGTGGCTAATTTGGGGTTTCGTATGCGTGTTGGTGTGTAATCGAATCAGATTTTTTTAATTTGACATGACCAACTGCTGGTTACTATAGATTTGAGCTTGTACTTTATAGTGTATTTGAATTTGAAGGCGAGTGCTGTTGGAGCCGATTTTTTTCAGCAGTGTTTAGTTTAAGTATGATAGATGTTTCCCGCGATTTTGTCTTAGTGGTTATCATCGGTTTTTTTGTAAACATTTGTTTGTATTAAAACCTGGTGACAAATGCTGCGGTAGCTGAAAATTTTTTAATGTTTTTTTTTTCGTATTTTGTAAAGCTATTTTTTGTAGTTTTATGTTATATTAGTGGCTAATTTGGGGTTTCGTATGCGTGTTGGTGTTAGTTTGTTTGTGAACCTTTGTGTGTAATCGAACCTGGTGCCAGATGCTGCGGTAGCTGATTTTTTTAAATGTTTTTTTGCGTATTTTGTAAAGCTATTTTTTGTGATATTTCTTAAAATCATTTTCCATTTTTCTTCTTTTAGGGAAATAATTTTCCTATTTTCTTTTTTAGTACACCTTTGCTCTATTAGAGGAATACACCTTCTAAGTTTCATGCTTCTAGGGATAACGGTTTAGGCTGTGCGTTGATTTTTCTTTAAACCATTTTTCCCCTTTTTCTCCTCTTCGGAAAATAATTTTCCATTTTCCTTTCTTAGCGGATGCCTACGTCATAACATCTACCTGCATGCCAAATTTTAGCCTGATCTGTCCAGTGGTTTGGGCTGTGCGTTGATAGATCACTATGTCAGTCAGTCAGTCACCTTTGAGTTATATATATATAGATATTAGTGGCTAATTTGGGGTTTCGTATGCGTGTTGGTGTTAGTTTGTTTGTGAACCTTTGTGTGTAATCGAACCTGGTGCCAGATGCTGCGGTAGCTGATTTTTTTAAATGTTTTTTTGCGTATTTTGTAAAGCTATTTTTTGTGATATTTCTTAAAATCATTTTCCATTTTTCTTCTTTTAGGGAAATAATTTTCCTATTTTCTTTTTTAGTACACCTTTGCTCTATTAGAGGAATACACCTTCTAAGTTTCATGCTTCTAGGGATAACGGTTTAGGCTGTGCGTTGATTTTTCTTTAAACCATTTTTCCCCTTTTTCTCCTCTTCGGAAAATAATTTTCCATTTTCCTTTCTTAGCGGATGCCTACGTCATAACATCTACCTGCATGCCAAATTTTAGCCTGATCTGTCCAGTGGTTTGGGCTGTGCGTTGATAGATCACTATGTCAGTCAGTCAGTCACCTTTGAGTTATATATATATAGATAGAACCAAATGCACGCAATGCAAACGAGAGCGTGGAAAGAGTGCCAAAGAAGCACAATCGGCCTCAGCGTTAGGCAGTGTTCGACATCTGTTTCTCCTTTTTGAGTGAGCGATGCGTTCGCGTGGACAGCTGTATGACGTTGTCTCGTTCAAATATCGTAAGTAAACCAACTATACAGAAAACCGTTTTTTTAAGAAAAAAAATGTAGCCGCCATGTTGAATTAAAAAATTAATGTTGAATTCACAATCAGAGCCCCCAAAAACATATTGAACGATACCCATATCCATTTTTTGAGAAAAAAAATGATGCCGCCATCTTGGATTCAAAAAATAATGTCAAATTCACAATCAGGGCCCCCAAAAACCTATTAAACGATACCCATATCAATTTTTTGAGAAAAAAAAGGAAGCAGCCATTTTGGATTCAAAAAATAATGTCGTATTCACAATCAGAGCCCCCAAAAACCTATTAAACGATACCCATATCCATTTTTTAAGAAAAAATATGAAGCTGCCATCTTGGATTCAAAAAATAATGTCGAATTCACAACCAGAGCCCCCAAAAACCTATTAAACGATACTAATATCCATTTTTTGAGAAAAAAAATGAAGCCGCCATCTTGGATTCAAAAAATAATGTCGAATTCACAATTAGAGCCCCCAAAAACCTATTAAACGATACCCATATCCATTTTTTAAGAAAAAAAAATGAAGCTGCCATCTTGGATTCAAAAATTATTGTCGAATTCACAACCAGAGCCCCCAAAAACCTATTAAACGATACCCATATCCATCTTTTAAGAAAAAAAATGAAGCCGCCATCTTGGATTCAAAAACTTATGTCCAATTCACAATATAGGAATATAGTTGAAAATGAAACAAAAAACCCCAAAAAGTGCTTTTTCTTCTTCCTGCCCTTACCCACCAGGTGGGGTCGGCACAACATGGTGAGATGCCCCCCTATCACTTGCCATCTGGTGAGATGGCAAGTGATAGGGGGCAAGTGTGCGTGAGTACGCACACAACTAGCAAGCCGCAGTAAATACCTATTTTCCGTCCGCCTGGTTTACTCGATACGCTCATAAAAACCTGACTGAATACAGTAAAACACAGAGAACAGACGGCTAACAACAGGCAGAGTAGGTAGAATCATCAACACTGGCCTAGCAGGTACCTATTTACAGAACCAAATAAAGTTTTTTTTCTAAGAATACCTAAAAGACACGCATTACTAAAGAAACTATAAAACGAACAAGAACGGGCAACACACAATTCTCATATAGATAGAGAGAAAGCTCTCAACCTAACAAAAAGAGAAAATATGAGTTTGAGGTTTCAGAAATCAAAACCGCTAAGCGCATACGAAAATGACTCGTATCGCGATCTAAAATAAACCGAATAACGTTCAAATTCCTACGCTGATACCAAACTTTCAGAGCGGCAACGCCGCATTTTTACGGGTGCGAACATACATTTGAAAATTCTGGCGGCAAAATGTTCTTTTGTTCATTACTAGGAAACTGCTTGTCCTAGAGAGTCCAACATTTTGGAGCCGAGTGCTCTAATTCATAGCTCGGTTTGGACACGTCAACCGAATCTGTAGCTATTGTAGATCCTCAGATGTAGCATGTGCGTGCCAGACAAACGTGTCTCCAGCTAACACAGTCATCAAAGCTTCTAACTCGGTGAGTTTTGAACCTAGACACTTGAAATATTTGGAGCATCCATGATATTTTTTGCTCTAAATTTGGAGATATCAAGCAACTTTCTAGCTATAGCCATTCCTGAGATCCACATGTGTTAGCTGGAGAAATGGCTTCCCAGCAAACACGTTGTTATAGTCTTCTAACTCAAAGAGTTTTCGAGCTAGAGACTTGATTTTTTTTATGCCGGGTGCTCTAATTATGCTCTAAAATTTGGCGTTTACTATATAGCTCTATCGTTAGCCGTTTGCCCACACTGAATGAGGAAGCTGTGGAGCCGCTCTCCAGCTAACACACCTATAAAGTCTCATAGAGTCGTTGTTTTTTTTGCTGCTAAATTTTCCTTCAAATCAATGATTGCTCCAATTATGCTTTAAATGTTGGCGTTTTCAGAATTCGCAATTTCCATATGAGGAAGCTGGAGAAATGCACATCATTACGAAGATAGATTTTGATACATAAGTTTAATTGTGGATCTTTTTGTCAACCAGACAAAGACATGTTTTTCTTTTCTGTACATCTCAACCTGTTTCATCCAGTATTTCATCACATTGGCTGAAAAAAGTATTAAAATTCTTATTTTGATTAATACCGTGGAAGGTGCCTTAGCGAGGGCCTACTTAGCTTACCTACGAGAGCACTGGCGGTCTAGTGGTAGCGGCCCCGCCTTTCGATCCTAAGGTCGTGGGTTCAAATCCAGTCGTGCAACAATGAGATTTCTAACGAATTAATGTGGACAATGCCAGTACTCTCAAACGGTGAAGGAAAACATAGTGAGGTAACCGGCGTGTCGTAGAACCTCAAAACTTTCGAACAACACGTATCTAAGCTTTACTCAAAAAGGGCCCGCCAGCGGCCTACTATCTTATCAGAAAACAGTCCGCACACCAAGTGCAGATGATGCATTTGCTAAAAATTTGCCTACTTAGTACAAAAATATGTAGTAAGACATATAAACATTATCTATAGTTATTTTAAACTCACATAAAATATACGGTATCGCGGTGCTGACAACAAGTTTAGTTTACAAGTTTAGTTTTTATGTTTCTATATTTAAGTTTCTATGTAACTTACTTGCCTTTTAGTTTAGTTGAGTTGATAATTTTTTTCATGCTGTGGCATCCTATAACTGGAGGGACACATAGTTTTAAGACGTTTTGTTAATATTATTTGTTATTCTCGTGTTTCCTTTGTTGGATGTCCTAATAAATAAATAAATAAACAAGAGCAAACTATACAAAGCGTACTCCAGCTACCTCTCGCCAAACTGTGTCTATAATTACTATGAATACATTGCAACAGGCTATTCATCTGATCGACATCTCCATACAACACGCTCCATACAAATGGGCTAATGTTGCACATCATCAAAGCACTGCTGCTCATCATTGTGGCCAGTGTGTTCCGTCACGTCACATTACAGCCAACAGATGGAATAATCAAGTGTTGTAGTTATTTGTATAAGTTCCAAGCACAATATCCCTACCACGAATTTTGTATGACGCTTGTCGCCACGTCTGCCACCTTTTTGTGTGGAAAAATGAAAAGTGACTCTAGCCGACACCTAGTAGACCTAACATGAGCTCTGTCTGGCTTTGTCCCTGGTTTTGAGTCTGTGTGAGTGCTCACCGGTCCATTATACTTGTGTGTGATGTTTTCACGTATAGGATTTATTTAGTCAACACTCACACAGACTAAAACCAGAACCAGAGAAAGAGCCAGATAGAGCTCATGGTAGGCCTACAGAACTTCTTGTGCCAATGCCCAAGCTGTGCGTTGCTATAAGTTGCGGTTTCGTAAGATAAGTATGTAATGTACTCACCTCGGCACCTACCTAATCAATTGCCCAGGAAAGTGCTTTCGGCGGTCATCACTAAACTAGCGTTAGCGGAATACGCTCACTTGCGAGAGCACTCTCAAAACGTCTCTTGGCAAGGTCCGGTGATCACTCGTAGCTCGGAGGCTTTGTGACGGCCACTGACACGACTAATAATAACGGCATGCACTCCGCACTTCTGTCTGTGAACACATACCTAATGTATGTTTGTTCACTTTCTGGGTGTTGTATTGTATTATAAGTACCTGTGTATTTAAACAAATGAAAATGTATATGTAAAAAAAAAACTATGTAAAAACTTTGTAAAAATATTTATTTAATTGGTATTATATTAGCTATCTGGTTTCCAAAGTACAAGCTCTGCTTAGTTTGGGGCTAGATAGTGTTGCGTAGATTGTCCACAATATTTAACAGTACATTGTTACCTGAGTGTGTAGTCACGTTTTTTGAGTCCCGAGACGGGTTTGGCGCCAGAGCGTTAGCGAGGGCGCCAATGGAGCTTGAGGGACTTAAAAGACTTTCACCCGAGGTAAACACTGTGCTTTTCATTACGAATACAAGGAAAGTAAAAATAAAAACATGAAAGAAAAATTTGTGAAAATGAAGATTGAATTGCCGCCTTCCCGGTTTTTTTTTTCTTTTTCTCTGGCGGGCCTTCGGCTTCGGCTCGCCAGCATTATTCAGCCATTATTTTCATTTTCATAATTTAAAAAACTGTAAATTGTTTGCTCAAATCTATGTTATTTTAAATAAATAGTTGAAGCTAAATAATAATAAAGTCATTTAGAAAATATATTATTTTTTTAATAGTATTTTTATGTTATTTAAATTTTACATTGCGCTCTAATTAGACTTTTTAAACTTTTTACCGTTGTAATGGGTTTGCAACCTACTTGCTGAATAAAAAGTTGGAATTTGGTTCAACGACCTCCTTGCAGTTAGAAAGACTTTAGAAAGTTGGAACATGGTTGAATAAAATAGAACTTGTTTTTTTTTATAATTTGACAGCTGTCAGTAGAAAGCGATTCTCCCTAGGGCTGAAAGTTTTACTTTCAATTAGGCCCCTCAGGCAACTTCAGACCTACTTTCAGAGTATGAGTAATGAAAATAATATTTTAAGCTACTGCGTGTTGGAGTGCCCGAAAAACTGGCGTTCCTACCCAACTTTAATTGTCAAGCCATAACGAAGTCCTACAAGCGGCCTAAAAACTTTGTCACCAGAGTTGGTTGCTGTGCCAACTTTAGACAAGTTGCAGCTGACGGGAGCTACCGCCATACTGTCGTTCAGTATAAAAGTTCAGACATCAGAAAGGAAATCTTTTTTGACGTAACAACGTCTTATAATTCGATGGAGCCGGCTGCACGCACGAAAAAACATGACTCATGCGGCGTTACCTCGCTCTGAGGCGTTCCATTTAAGGCTTGAAGTGCAAGCGAGAGCGCGGATCGAGCGACAAAGAGGCACGCACGGCCTCCGCGTTCGGCAGCGTTCGACATCTGTCTCTCTCCTACTTGAGTGAGCGATGCGTCCGCGTGGACAGCTGTATGACGTTGTCACGTTCAACTATCGTCAGTAAACCAACTTTACAGACAACCGATTTTTTTTTCGACCGTAGAAAAAACCTTAGATTCCGGCTCATGCGCTGACTATTCGCGTGGGCGATTGTCTACGTATCTACCACGAGCAGGGCATCAAGACCTTGACGTAATGGATTCGCAAATGTACTGCATTATCTGTATTATAATCTTTACGATTACAGACTCATTCAATGTTTTATTTGTGACGGATAATTTATACAATTAATTAAAAAATTACAACCAAATTGAGAAACTCCTCTTTTTTTATTTGAAGTCGGTTAAAAAAAGAAATTTCAGAAAAACTGAACCATGCGCCGCCCATAGGGGTTGATTAATATATGCCCAAAGGGAGTAGTCAGAGACACGTCGCACTTTTACAACCAACCATAGTAAGTAGTAACCAACATTGTCATTGCTACGGTTTAGTACCTACTTATTTAAAATCGTGACTTTCAGACTTCAAAGGTCACTCTCAAGTTGAACGACCTGTTTCAGCATGCTAGAAAGTTTAGTTATGTGATCTACCGCCACATTCATTTGATTGTTTGCATATACATGATACCTACGCCTTATGAAGTTTGCGTAAACTTTCGTTTGCCAAAACATTACGTTTTTCTGAGATCCATGTATGGGCAATCTAATTGTTTTGTTTCCCACGTTTATTAGCAGAGCTACTAGAAGTAATATGTGTCAGTTCAGTCCATGGGTTTATTTAGCCGGTTTCTTGTGCTCCAAACATAAGAAATGTTGTAGAGGTATGCAAAATTGTCCTCATAATACTTTGGTAAACTATGCTCTAAAATCATGGACCAGAAAGAAGCATCTACTCGAAAAAAGGAATAGTCCCGATCAACCACCATTTCGATTTTCAGGTTTGCTTACACAAAAAGTAAAAATGGTATAATTTTTCTCAAAATTTGCCCTTGACGGACTCAACGGTCAAAAAGCTCTACCAACTCACGTCACAACAGTGCTCCACACTAATATAATTCCAGCAGCACATTACCTGACAGATCTTTGGCATTGTGAAGGTCAGTGAAAAGGAACATTCAACATTCTTCCTAAATAAATAATATGACAGTCTCAGGAGGTAAAGGTATGGGGTCTCCATAAGTCTCAGGAGAGACTTTTCATCCCTGTGTGTGTTTTACCACTAGTACAATGGGTTGTGCTCTGAAGAACTGTTCGACATGATGCCCACATCTTCATTTTATCATCGCACTGCACGCCACAGGCAGAGGGCTCATCCACAAAAAAAAAAGTGCAAGCGCGAGTGTGCCTTTGGTGTTGCAAGCGTCCATAGGCTACGGTAACCACTTTCCACCAGGTGCATGAGCCGTATGGTTGTTTGCTAACTTGGTTGTATAAAAAAAAACCTTCGGCCAGCTTTTGGATACAGGCCGATAACAGCGATAGTGACTGATGAATCTATTTCAATGACAGACCCTCATTAAAGACGCTCATTCTCACAATCACGTCAAAATTCTGATGACCATCACAAATCCAAGTTATTACTGCCAAGGTCACACGTCACGCCTAAACTCTGTCTTGACATCGTCACCTAAAACCTTTGGCGAATCAAATGAGCCAACTGGTAGCACCTATCTCCCGAGTTGGCCAACCACCCCGCCCCACCGAGCTACCTTGCGATGCGCCGGCGCAGCCCGCCAGTCATCGTCCGCGAAGCGAGCGCATCCACGCGTGCTCTTCGGTACTTTTAACCCTTCTCTGAAATAACTATTTAAAAAGATTTAAATTGTAACTTAAGATTTAGTGTCTGTAACAGTTGACTTTGAAAAAAACTGAAAACTTTAAGTTTTGTCGACTGTTTCAGTTACTGAAGAAATGATTTTGCTTATAAATTGATTCTACAAATGTTTGATATAAGTAATAACTTTTTAAATTGTTAAAGCTTTAGAGTAAGGGTTATACTTTCGGTTTGAAAGCTTGAAACTCGCCATAGTTTTGGTTTTGAATGTGAACGTTCGTTTCTAGAGTTGTTTCCTGCTTGCTTCGCATCGGCTGAAAGGGTAAGACACTTATTTCTATAAATTTAACTTGTTTCATCTGTTGTTTTCCTGGAAGCCGGTAAGAATGAGTCTGGAATCTAGGAACCTATCCAAAAAAAGGCGTGATCATAAAAAAACAGAACAGGGAAAAAAATGCGCTGCAGAAAGGAAAACGTTGCAAATGAAAAACTGAAAAAAACAAATTATCCTTTCTACAAGCGTTTTTTTTACATGACGTGGGGCTGGGGGTGGTAATTGTTTAAACCACTTCTTGTCGTTGGCATTCCCGCAGTGCCACTTTTTTCATAATTTCAGTGTTTAAAATGACCTCTGACCACTTTTTATAACCTTTAACAGGTCCCTCTCACCGCACGCGCACTAAACAATAGTCCTAAGTTTTAATTGTTATATTTTTCACAAGTCTCAAAACTAGGGTCACCTCGTCATTTTTGACAATAAGATCATATTTAGAGATAAACTTTTCTAGATGACAATTATGTCGTAGGTATGCCATTCACTCGACTGCCGGAAAAGCGCTAACTAAACCTATTTAGTATTTCAGTTTGAAAAATGCACATTATTGTATTTTGATTTTTTTAAAAACAGCTGTTAGTGAATATTTATTATTATTAATATTAACCCTTATAGTAATAGGCTGTGCACTATAGGTCAAATCAAATCAAACATGATTTGATGTACTAAAGAAAATGTACATATTTATTATCTTAATTTTTCGCTACTATGTAATATTGTTGATATTTTTTGTAAAAATGTTGCTAGATACCAAAACTGGCATTATCGCTATTAAAGCCATTGTCCAAAGTTTAGAAAAACCTCGAGTATAATTACGTGGAGTTTGCGTAAGATATATATCGCTTATCCACCGTGGGACGGCATTGTGAGACGATAGTTTTTATACCCCAGTTATGAATCCGTTATACAATATAGGAACTGTGCTATTTGACACTTCATGGTACTATCTAATTAAAATTGATGATTTCGACAGCTAAAGTATGACTCTATAACATTATAAAATCATGCAGATGTTGTACTTAGCCACTTGCGTAATTATTTTAGGATTTTTATTGCTTATAAATTATCCCCCCCGTATTTTGATAAATATATTAAAATAAACTTTTTTACATTTTTAAAATATAGTAAAAAAAGTAAAAAAACATTTTAAGTACGTACTTAATATTTTTAGTTAAAATCTGTTAAATATTTGGTAGAATTCAAGCAGGTTTCTACGTAATTACAAGGGCCTTAATTACGTAGTTTAAGAGTTTGGGACATTATTTTAATAGAAGCATGTGGAAACACCTATTATATTTAAATTTTAAGCAGATAATTGCAAAGAACACATGTTGCAAAATAGAAGAATGTCATATGTTAGTTAGCCGCGTTTTGAAGTCCAATTAAACAGTTTGAAAGTCAACTAAATAAAAATAAATAGCTCATTGGCCGTGTGACAAGTGACATAATGTAATTGTGTATGAGTGGCTGTGAGAAGGTTTGATTTAGGTAAGTGATTGCATTAATTACTTTATTCTTTACTTATATTTTTGACATGGTGGTGCCCAAGTTTCACAATGGTATTAACTATTTATACTGAGAATTTACGCTTGTGTAAATATTTGTAATAACTTAATAATGTCAATTGTTTAGTTAGCATGATGTTCTATTTTGGCGACGTCACGCTTGTTGACGTAATATTTTGTATTAATAATAAAGTAATTGGGATTATACACTACACATTTTTGTTAAATATAATGAAAAAAAATAAAGCTTTCAGTAGTTTGACCTCGAACAATCAAAGTTTTGTTTTGTGCCTTTATTTTGAATCACAAATAATATCAACTTTTGCTTCCTATTTTGTTGTTTTTCACATGGTCAGGAAGCGCAGTTGTTTACAAACTGCAGTGACATTATATATATCCTTGAGCTGCGTCTGCGCAGCCGATACAATCTCTCGTACCTATTCATATGTCCTTACCTTACCTACAAAGTTTCAGAAAGTTTAATTATTAAATAATTTGATGTCATACCTAATGGCCCTTGGGTTTCGTAGATGGTTCGACACTATCATTTTAGTTAGGTAAGAAACTTCAATCAACAATTAACGTTACATTTGGTTTTCAAGATCCATAATTGTATGATAACATAGTTATTTTTTAAGATCTATATACCTAATCTTTTAAGTTATTACATTTCGTAGTAAAACTAATAAAAAAAAAAAAAAAAACTGACGCGTTAGGGGTTAAATTTTCATACGAATTCTCTATGTATTTATATGCCCATTAAAAATACATCTTGTTTTATCTATTTTTAAGCACGTAGAATAAATTCAAGAATATGTAGAATAGAATTAAACAACATATGATGGATACGGCGCGTTCAAGTTTATACATGACACAAATGCACGCATCGCTGGCTCGGTGAATTACCATATTTTGTACGATAACTACTACTCCCGAATTAATTTATTTAATGTTTTATTTTTTATTCTCTCAATTAATTTAATTATTTTCATGACATTACCTTGTAAATTTTAATATTGCATGCCTAGATATAAGCAGAATACATTGGACATTACCTATTATAATTTAACATCTTCTCGACATGTTTTTCAAGCAATAAATTTACTTTGACTTTGACTTTAATTGTATTGTATTTGGTTATCTGACAAACAGTAGTACTTAGTAATATAACTATTGGCCCTTGCATCTATTGTAGATTATTTATATAGCGTCAGGGCAACTGGTGATTACTCAAGCTCTGCTTGAAGGAAGCTATAGTGCCTGGGGATTTTATATGGAATAGGCTTGCCTTGCACCTGACCGGTTTTTTTTTCACAATTTATAGACTAATGCTTGAACGCGATCTCCCCTGCCCCTGATGGTAAGCGACATCGTGTCTAAGACTTGCTTATCTTAAAGAACCTTATAATTTTATACCTTTCAAATTATACAGTTATTTGGAAAAACAGAAGGTTACAAGCCCCAAACTGCCCCATGCCCCATGCATTATGTAAGCTAATTGTATACAAAAAGGTTAAGTTAGAGTAGAAGTAGAAGAAACATTTAAACTATCTGCAGACCATCACAAATAATCTTTATAGAGATAGCTCTACTGCTCCAAATCAATGTCTCTGGCGGCATTGCTACGCAAAATTTTACTTATGATTCATGCAATTTATTTTCCAATACGTCCGCGACAACCATTACTGACGTGCTAGAGTTGTCACGGGCGTTTTACTAGTTTTATTTATAGTCTAGGATCCCGCTATAGAAAGACCTTCACCGAGCTGGTTATTTAATGAAACGTATTTTATATTTAATTAAACATGCCAATAAATATATTCTATATGGGTTGCCTATCAAATTTCAGTCCAGAATATAATAAATTAATAATTAAAAAAATAATTTTTTTTTTTAGCTTTCCACCGGTTTGTTTATTAGACAAATTCTATACCAATCGAAAGTATAGACCCCATAGAATATGCAAACGTTAGATTGCCTATTTTTTTCCGGTCACAACTTTCGGGTAGCCAGGTATAAACAGGTAAATCGATACTAGCATTTTGCACCGGTATGTTTATTGAATAAAAATACTGGGGTCTATACTTTCGATTGGTATAGAATTTGTTTAATAAACAAACCAGAGGAAGTAAAATTTTTTTTTAATTATTAATTAATCATAATTATCCTACGTTACGTATTAATACGTTTCATTAAATAACCAGCTCGGTGAAGGTCTTTCAATAGCGGGATCTTAGACTATTATGTGCTCCACAAAAGGTGCCAGGGCACCAGCCGCTACGTGTAGTTAGTTACGTGATTGGCGTGTTTGATCTGATGACTTGCGTTGGTATTGTTTCTGGGTTCATCTGTTCCAATTGAGAGATGTGCCGATTTTGATAACGGAATGATGAAATGTCGACATACAATTTAAAAAATTAGCTTGTTATTAAGTAAGTGGATATAGGTAGTACTCTACTCTCGTAATGAAAGTATATATACCTACTGTCTATGAATATTTTATAGGTATACATTTTGTTTAGGTTTTTATTTTACTCAATAAGTAAAACAATAAAAAAAAGCTATATAAATTTTTACAAATAAATTTAATTAACCTTTTTTTCATTTGTTTAGTTAGTCTAAGTAACACAAAACATATTTTTTAATAAATTAGATATCGAAGTATTATATATTTCTTTTTCAAAAAAATTAATATTTTTTAAATTAATTACGCTGGGACTATATTCAATGGGGTTTACTTAATATATTATCAGAAGACTTTGCAATGCGTTATTATTATTATTTATGGGCGGCCTAAAAACTTCGCCACCAGAGAGTACTTCACACAGAATTGTCCACTCTTCTTATAAAGTTACTTATTGCGTTAGCTTTCATACTTTGATATAATGGAGGCAGTAAGTCAAAGGCGGAAGCGGAAGCGACAGCGGCAAGATGACGTTTAGACCTTCATTTTAACTATGTACTTTGTGAAAGAAAAGAAACTTAGACAATTAGGGTAGATTGTGTAAGAAAAGAAAATAAATTATAATAAAAAATGACTTAAGCCTTGTGCACATCTAAGCGTTCTGCGATGGCGATCAGTGAAACGCTGTCAAATATGACAGTGATATTTGGCAGAGTTTCACTGATTGTCATCGCAGAACGCTTAGCTGTGCGCAGGCCTTTGTTTTAAGGTAGTTAACAAGAAATCTGAGATATTTACCTACGCTATGGTGATTACTAATTCAAGTCAAATAGTTCCATCCAATAAAACCAGGAGGATCATTTGCAACTACTTATAAACCAGTCTTCTTTTCATCGTGCCATTGGTTCCATCAAACCAGTGTGATTAAAGGATTTTAAGTGCGTCTCAAAGCGCTCTCTTCGTGCACTTGACACATGTTTTCGAACTTTAAAGAAGCTCCATAAGAAGACTATTGTCGCTACCGCTCATCACTTGAACCACGCTACCTTATAAAGTTGATGTCCATATTTTGCAATAATTATGTTTATTTAACACTCTTGTACGACCTTTGGGGAAATTGCCATTGCAATACAGTAAGCAGCTATCAAATATAATGTTCTTACTATTTTACGTAGTAGAGTAGAGCATTCCATTTGATATTACACATGTTTTTGTGTCAAGAGACACTCAAACTTTTTTTGTCCAATAGGTTACTTTGATAGCCCTAATTTGTCACCTTATTAATGTCTTCCAGAGTGCAGGTGGTGGGACAGGGTGTAGACAGGATAGTAGGTGTGACATGTCCTGTCACACCTATTCTGTCTGACAAACAGATCTATTTGCATTAATTTTTATTTCTACTTTTGTGTGAACTTTTGTATGACGATCTCTGACGAATTTATGAGCCTCCTTTTTTAAATACCTAGACCTAATTTTACCACACTTTTTCAGTATTTATTCATGTTTTTAAATAACGATTTTATTTCATAAATACTTTGCTACTTTTGTCAATCCCAGGTTACTAGGCTGTAAGATGTTTTGCTTCCTCATAATGTTGAATGTATTGTAATGATCATTATGGTCTTTGTGTGGTCGTTGGATTAAGCATGGTGTTGCGCTGTATCCGATCATTATGGTGCCCCTTTGACGCGGTGCCGATGCCGCCTGTGTATGAGCTGTCAATTGTAGAAGAAGCCTGTCAAGAAACGAATACAACACTGATATTGATCGGCAGTCAGTCGGCTATACATTACATTATATCTTTGTATAGATAAACCAGTCTAAAAATGCACACCCCTCCACTACGTTTTCTTGACGTTGACTCACAGCAAAGTAGTTAAAAATGATCCTTGTAATATAAGTGATAAAGAACAATTTACTTTGGCTGACTGGAGTAGCGGGACGTGCATTTTAAGCTTGGACGATCGCTACTGTAATGTATACAATAGTGTTGCTGTGTTTCGGTTTGAATGGCTTGGATGCCGGTGAAATTACTGGCATGTGAGGCTTAAGATCTGTATGCCTCAAGTTGATGAACCTTCATTATGCGAACCTCAAGGGAATGGAACTCATTGCCGTCGGCAGTTTTTCCTGACAAATACAATCTGGGCCTTTTCAAGGCAAAAGTGAATAGGTGTCTTCTAGACCATCCTGCTTCATCGTTGGCTACATCGTCGCTTACCATCAGGTGAGATTGTAGCCAAAGGTTGGTATTCAAGGTTGCTATTCAATGTAAAAAAAAACGCTTGGCATTGCGTTGTAAGGTACGTTGCTGACGGACGTGACCTGCGACGCAATGATTTGTTATAGACCATGGTTAGGTTCCACTTAACATCAGGTAGGACATTATGCTTGTTCCATCAGGTAAGTTGAATAAAAACATTGACTTCATCAGGCTGATGTTGATGACGTTGGTGGTTCACCGACACATCTCAGGGTGATTGACTGGTGCGTGAACACGATATTAAACGCACCGGTAAGTTTAGTGAGAGTATTACAATACTACATACCTAACATGGTCGGTCACGCATCAAACGTGGCGTAAAAATATTGTGAGATAGTAAAATCATAAATGCATTTCTTTGACTAAGACGTTCATCTTCTTCTCATCGTGTCTCTGGTTCAAGTGTGGTGAAAGGATTTTAAGACCGCCTGAAGAAGCTTCTTTCGTGCACATGACACAATTTTTTAATTTTTTTGGTTCGACGTGGTACCGCGCATGGTTTCTTTACAATGTTTTCCTTCGCCGTTTGAGTACTGGAAAAGCGCACATATTATTTTTGGATAGAAAATCACATCGTTATACGAGTGGGTTTGAACCCATGTCCTAAGGATCGGAAGGCAGGCTGGCTACTACCAGGCCACAAGTGCTTTCAAAAGATTTTCATGAGCAGTTTGGAAACATATTGTCTAATAAACTCACCTAATCTATTCCATAAATCAAAGATGGAGGCCTTCAGGCGATCTAGAATTTTCTAAAAAGAGTTTTTGATTATGAGGTACAATAGCGTGACACACTGAAAATACATGCGAGGTTTTGGCGCGTTTTGGCTCCACCTTCATTATGCGAACGTTCAGGGAATGGAACTCATTGCCGAGGGCTGTTTTTCCTGACCACTATAATTTGGGCTTCTTCAAGGCAAGAGGGAATAGGTGTCTTCTAGACCATCCTGCTCCATCGTCACTTTCCATCAGGTGAGATTGTAGCCAAAGGATGGTATTCATCATGTAAAAAAGTAGGTACAATATGGCCGGCGGATCTGAAGTTAGTCGTTTATCGAATCTTCTTTCTTTCTGCTTAAACGGTTCATCTCTTGTCTGAAGTCTCGCTCTTCAGCAATAATGCGGGCCATTGTAAATTATTATATTTCAAAATTATTTTTGGCTATATTTATATTGTGAGTTGTAAGGTGTGCACCAAATAATTTCAATTATATTCAATTCAAAATTTCAGACCCGCCATGTACTGCTTACAAACAGCTAATAGGGGTCACTTTGGACGCACACACACACACTTTTATCGCTTTTAACACACACTCTCTCTCTTGTACTCTCTTTTGTATCACTTTTGTGTTTTTTTGTTTGTTTTTGTGGTGTTGTTGTTTTGTTGTTTCTTATAAGAAGTGTTGAAAACCATGATAGTTTCGAAAGTTATAGCTAGGGAGGGGTTCTTCGGCAGAGTAGCATCATTGATAAATTCTAAAGAGATAGTACCTCAGCCTCTTCACTCGGAAGTAGCCACGTAACCAGAAAATGGCGCATAAAACACAGGAAACAACTGAAACAAATGTTTACAACATTCAATCTGTGTTCGCCCAGTTCACAATCGTGTCTAATAACATGTTTTGTGCTAACAAACGGACATTCTTCAGTTTTGGACCATTAACTTTTGATGCACGTCGTAAAAATTAACTGTTTGTTATATAAGTAAGTGCATTTTTAGCGGAGCTTGCTTATTTTTGCTATGAATTATATAATAATTGACTTATGTCAGTTCTAGACCTCTATGGATTTTGTATTCTTGGTAGCTAAATTCCATTCAACACAGACAAAAAGTTTCCAGATCGCTCTCATGTTCTAATTTGACAGACCAACAAAAAAAAAGTCTATGATGTTTTTTACTTTTAATTGCTAGAGTTCTGGAAGGTAAAAGAGATGTTTCATAATGCGCTAGGCAGGTACACTTGTAAAATGCGGTAAATAATGAAGATTAACACTAAAATACTAAATTCACGTTGTAGAAAAATGTTCAATAATGGTTGATTTTTGTAGTGGTGAATACCAAAAGGTGCCGCCATGACAGTTTTACCGCAGTGACTGAAACAAAAAAGTTTCAGTGTCATGCTAATTGACAGCGTTTGTTGTCAAAATGATATTTTTACTACTTCTCGTCATGTCGGTCCGCCATATTTTGAGTGCGTTGTGTTGCTCTCTTTGACCAAGAAAATCTCTATGTACAACCAAACGAAGTAGAATTGAAGAAAAATAAAATTTTTAACCGAATTCTACATTGATAAGCTGTATTTAAGATTGGTGTACATACCTCTGGCATGGACTCCATAGTTCCATGAAACATCTCATTTATTCGATTTTATTTCTGTAATTTCCCTATAAGATTCAACCTACGCAATGCCAGGTACTAATAAAAGGTATCACAAAAGATATTTGCTTGCACATCTCATAATTACTCCAATTGCCAGAAATAATTACACTTTTGCACAATGAAAACTAACCTTTACGACTCACACAATAAAGTTTACAATTCTGTTTTGCAAGGCAATTTTCTTTGACCTTTATTTTTCATGTATTGTGGTAACCAGGTTTGGTAAGACGCTGCCTTTAGCATATGACCACAGTGTGTGTTCAGAATTGCCCTTACGAAGTTTGATCACTTAATTTTGATTTGAAGACGAAATCTTTTGGTAAACTCTTGAGTTTTCTAATGCGTTGAGCGTTAATAATAATTGATATTTTACAGCACGCTATTTTGAACCTGCCCCCCCCCCCCCCCCTATTTTCCTTAGTCCCCTTAAGTCTTGCAAACATCTAAGCTTTCTGCGGTGGCGATCAAATCAAACCAAATTATTTATTTTATGCCACACAAGTATTACACAAGGATCATTTACAAGTTACAATGACATAAAAATCATCTGATCAGTGAAACTCTGTCAAATATGGGCAGAGATATTTGACAGCGTTTCGCTGATCACCACCGCAGAACGTTATAATGTTAGTAAGGCTAAGTCTACGACATCCAGAGAAGGTATAGTTAAGAAGTCCTATTGAAATGAAATGAAATGAAATGAAATGAAATGAAATGTTTATTTGCTTGAAATATGGTTAGTAGTTAGTTGTTAGCTTATTTTATCAGTTTCACATATTTCACCAAAGTATTGGCATGCAAATTTTAAGGGACTTTATTTATACAATTAAAACATTTTCTTAGACTAAATTCAATTAACAATTCAATAAGTATAATTATAATTCGTGGTCCAAAATTAAGATATAAAATAAAATTAAAATAAACAAAGCAAGTCAGGTTCAAATTTGAAAGTCATACGGTATTTAAAAAATCATTAATATTATAAAAACTTTTCTCAATTAGCCAAAGCTTCAGCTTTTTCATAAATAACCTATCTGGTAGCTCTTTAATATCAGATGGCACTTTATTAAATATTTGTCCGCACATAGCGAAAGCATTTTTTTTATACAAAGTAGTTCTGGGTACTCTAGAAAGAACAATTCTATCAGGGTTTCTTACACATCTTGTGTAGATGTCTCGTGCTTTTGTAAATTGATCTAGGTGATCTTTGGCGAATTTAGCAGCTTCCAAAATGTACAAGCTAGGCAAAGTTAATATCTTTAGCTTAAGGAATACAGGCTTACATGATTCCCAGGGAGGTATGCCGACAATAGCACGTACGCATTTTTTTTGTGCTATAAAAGCCTTACTAAAATCTGTCGAATTTCCCCAGAGAACTAGTCCGTATTTTAAAACTGAGGCGACATATCCGTGATACGCAGTCATAATCGTATTACTATTTGTAGTCTTGCGTAGCTTATAGAGAACGTACACAAATTTATTTAATTTTTTACAAACTTCATCTACATGGGCTTTCCAATTACAGTGCCGGTCTATAGTTATGCCTAAGAATTTAGTTTTATCCACCTCATTTAGGTTATGACCATTATATGAAATTGTAAGATTTTGACGTTTTTTCCCGTAAGTTCCAAATTGTATAAAATTAGTTTTTAATAAATTAACATTTAAATTATTAGCTCTTAGCCATTCAATTATTGCGTCAATGGTATTATCAATGTCAATGGTATAATTATGGATGTCAGAATTCGATGAAATAATAATAGAAATAGAAAGATATTCTAAAAGATATTCTATAAAGATATTCTATGTCGAGACTCTCAAACAAGATTTAAAATAACATGAAAGAGGATCACGGAACGTGAGACTTTCTTTAATTAATTGTGGGTATTTTTTTCGGCAATTTTCCATCATCCGCACTTGATGTGCGGGCTGGTTTTTCCGCAAGTAGACCGCTGGCGGGCCCTTTTTTCGTGACCCTTGACACGTGTTGCTCGAACTTTTTTAGGTTCTACGACACGTCGGTTTCCTCACGATGTTTACTTCGCCGTTTGAGAGTACTGGCATAGTGCACATACATTTTTCGACAGAAAAAGTAATTGGTACACGACTGGATTTGAACCCACGACCTTCGGATCAGAAGGCGGGGCCGCTTCCACTAGACCACCAGTGCTCTGAAATTGTGGGTATTAGTTTACGCAAAGAAGACGGTACCATATTTTGGTGTATGCACGCGACCTCGATCGAGTATCATCACCACTCGTGACCAGCTCGATCCAACAAGGTCAATGCACCTCTCTCACGCAACGATGTTCATACTATGTTTTAGAGAAGTATTAGTGTCTATGAAGATTGTTTTATTTTTAATTGGTAAAAGTTATGGCTCAAGATGTAAGCCTACCACAAACTCTGGCTCCGTCTCTGGCTCTGGTTTTGAGTCTGTGTGAGTATTGACTAAATAAATCCTACTCCTCCATTGCCTCGTAGGTCATGCACGTCAGAAACGTGCCCTACGATGCACTGCCCTGCGTCCATCAACATAGTTTATTTTTTTTGTTCTCTGTCCGGGTGTGATATAGTATTAAAAGTACCTACTTATGTATTTACAAAAATATATATTTATGTATTATATCAGCTATTTGGTTCCCATCCCAAACTAAGCTCTGCTTAGTTTTGGGTTTGATAGTATTGTGTGAATTGTCCACAACATTCATTTATACATCGTAGTCCTGATGAAACTTGAAATGAAATGTGTTGAATGGTGAATGATCTTTGGTAAACTAATCTCGTAGTTCAAGTTAGTGATCGAACTCATTCAATTCATAAATTACCTACGAATTTGCACCATTATTAAAGGTTGTTATTATAGAATTGGGTAGAGGAATATGCTCAATAATGTCATCTTGAGAGAGAGGAGACGGTCCAAGGCCATCGTTAAATCATGCCGCCTTCCCACCGAGATGCAGACTGGACACGTGCGCTAAAAGTACTTGAGAAAAGTTAAAAGTTGAGAGCGTTTCACTGATCGCCACCACAGAACGATTAGATATGCACAAGACTTTAAATAAATAAAATTAAAATAATAAAAAAAGCCGTTATTTCTATTAAGTTAAACACTATTAAAAAATCTAACTTGTCCACTTTCTTAATAACTATAAATAAACTTCTTACAAAACCAGAGCCAGAGCCAGACAGAGCTTGTGGTAGGCCAGTAGCGAGTTTATTTTTCATTTAATTACCTATGCTCGACTGTACCATGTAAGTTCATGCAAAACAAAACATGCTGTAATTGGAGTATCAAGAATGAGTATCAAATGTCACAAAACGAAAGGATCAAGATTGATCTTTCCTTATGTAGAGGTACTGGCTTGGACAGTTGGGAAAGGTCATGGTCAGTAGCTGTCAGATTACGTGTTCTGACGTCACTTTGACAGTAAAGTAATTAAAAATTGTATTTATAGACATCGGTAGGTAAAATCATTATTAAATAGAGACTCTTACTCGTGTGTGATCTTTTTAATGAATACATATTTACGCAAAGAAACTGCCAATTGATACAAGGATATACAAAATGTAAAAAATATAGGCATTATCTTACAGGCATATTATTATACACACATCAACCATGTCTAGGGATATTCCATTTCGAATTGGTTTTCTGATTTTTTGTTTGATTTTTTTTTTATTTTTAAATGATTATTAAATACAGCTATTAAAATACAACACAAATAAAATACAAGTTGTTGTAGGTATTTTATTTTACAAAATAACCCGTAAAAAATATCAAAGCCAAAAATGTTCTCAACCCTAGTAAGCTGTCATGTCAGGGAACCAGTTTGTATGGCCTACGTATCTATTTTACCTAATAATTGCCTATTTTATTAGTTTTTCTATTTTTCATTCATAAATGTTTGTTTATTTTTATTTTTTTGCGGTATGTCATACAGCGTTACTACGATTCTTAAATATTGTGAATGTACTCGTTATAAGGCCCCATCTAATCTACTTTCGGCTTTACGAGTAGTATTGTAACACCCTGTATATATATGTGTCTTTTATACGTTTAAACGAGAAAATCTTGTGTATATATATTTATTTAGGATCTCGGAAACTGCGCCAACGGTTTTCATGAAAATTAGGATACAGAAGGTTTCGGGGGCGATTTTTGATAATGAACTTTATCTATTAACCAACTTTAACGTAAACTTATTTTAGCTATTCCAGCAGATGGCGCTGTTAGTAAGATCGAAGAATATTATTCATATTTCATCAGTATGTAGGTAATTCATATTTAAATATAATTTTTAACTCTTAAGAGACTGTGAGAATCATGGAGGCCCACTCTTGTCACAACACACAACCCTCTCACAAACATACACTCACACTATACACGCATAACACACGGTAGCAAGATGTCTTTTTTTTTATGTGTTTTTGTTTTTTGTTTTTTATTCTTATTTCCTTTTTTTCTGCATATAACATGTTATTTCTTTGTTTTTAAATCCCGCTACTTACTTTTTTTTTTCTGATTCGACTACCACCTACAACGTCGAACATTGGGGTATGCTGAAAACCAGCCCTGTGCATCATTATGTATGTTGCACAGAATTAGTGCTGAGCCTACTCCTATTGTCAAGCTGTAAAAATAATATAATGTGTTTTCTTTTTATGTGTTGTGTCTTATTTGGCAATAAACTTCTTTGTATTTGTATTTGTATTTCTAAAACACGATTAAAAAATACAGAGCAAAGCTCGGTCATACCAGCTCGTGTGTCTTGAATTGCGGTTAGTGTGGGAACGTAAAAGAATTTGTATAATGTTGTTATTTAGGTGAACGTATACAAAACTTGTTTTTAAAGACTAAGGCTTAAAACCTAGCTCACACATTTAGACCTTTGACCTAACACATAAACAGTCTATAATAGTCACGGCATTTAGCCGCCAATTATAACACAATCCTAGCGTTTGCGGCAAAATGTTGCACAAAACTCGCGAAATGTTGTCAAGTGCCATAATCAAGCTATTTACTATATTCTCGACATTTATAAATACTAAAATATTTTAGCTAGAATATTCTAAACCTAGCATGGTAATTAAAATTCTAGTTGAGAACAATTATCTTGATAACTGCTTGAAATTACCGTGAAATAATGAAGGAATCTTCTTAAATAAGTACCTACATTTTATAACGCAATAGTTATGAATAAAAAAATATTATGGACAATCCAAACAACGCTATTTAGCTCCAAATTAAGCAGAGCTTGTGCTATAGGAACCAGACAGCTGGTATAATACTTACATAATTTTCTTGTGAATACATTTTTTTTCATACAACTATCTGATGAAACAAGTCTATGTCCCACCTGATGTTAAGTGGTAACCATCGCCTATATCAAAGCAATTGCCTCGTAGGTCACGCACTTCATGAACGTGCCCTACGATTCAATGCCCTGCGTCCACTAACTTGAGGCATACAGATGTTCAGCCTCACGTGCCAGTAATTTTACCAGCACATTGAATACACATAATATGTACATACATAAAACACCCAGTCAGAGAATAAACACCTGTGTTTACATAAATATTTGTTCTCGGTGGGGCTCGAACCCACGACCTACGGCGTATAAGGTAGAGCTACTACCAACTGATCTGAGAGGCCTGTTATTTAATAATAGTTGATCTCAGTGAAAGCATTGCATGTCGGCAGCGCACGCGCATCGAAAGTAGTCTCATTGTCTACTAATTATTTGTATAATGCGTATAAATTGATGATTGCTTTGTTTATTGCCGAATTAGAGGTGTAATTGATTTTTGTTATTTGGGTATACATATGTACGCAAAACTGAAATGGAGATGGGCAGGGCACTTGGCAAGAAGGAACGACGGGAGATGGACGAAGGCGGCTACAGAATGGTGGTCAAGGGGTGCTCAAAGACCTAGAGGCAGACCACCCGCCCGTTGGTCGAACGACATTGTTGCAAGTGCTGGGAATGAGTGGATGAGACTCGCGAGGGACCGGAAGGAATGGCGCAATAAAGAGGAGGCCTATAGTCAGCAGTGGGTGCAAACGGGCTGATGATGATGGGTATATGTAAAATTAGGGTGGGAGCTAGCTGGACCCAGATGGCACAGGACCGAAATCAAATCAAAAGTGTATTTATTTAGTACGATTACAAGAATCACTTTGAAACGTCTTATAGGAGGAATGAGTGGCGCGCTTAAGAAAAGGGACCCAGCAGTGGGTTAATGTTGGCTGATTTGATACATAGGTTTATGAAATATTCTAAAATTAAAATAACTTAAATTCCTTTCACCACACTTGGTTCGAAAGAATCAGTGACACGAAAAAGAAGAAGAAGAAAACATTATTCAAAATAAAACGTGTGTTCTTATGATGTGGATCGATATGTGAGCAGAGGTAGACCAAGGAAAACATGGATGAACTGTGTGAAAGATGACATGGATAAGCGAGGAGTGAATGCAGAGATGACGGCTGACAGAGGGGAATGGAGAAGGGATACATGTTGTGCCGACCCCACATAAAGTGGGATAAGGGCAAGAAGAAGAAGAAAAATATTTTTCTCCTGGTTTTTGCTTTTCTAAATCTACAATACCTAATTGTAATTGGCCAAAATAAAACTGACTTTACCGCAAAAAGTATAGGAAACTCATTAAAGTCATTACTCAGACTTGAAGCCACGTTACGGGTTCTTCAGTCGTTATGGTGACATGACATAACGCCTAGAACAAAGACCCAATAACTATAAACTAAATAAAGTTGTTCGAACGTCGATAAAACAGGTAGAATGGTGTGAATACGTAAATTAGCTATTGTGGTGAATGGAAGTAGCGCAATACTGCTATTTTATTATAGTGGTATAGTGCTTATGTCAGGATATTTCTTCCCTAAGACACAAAACCAGAGCCAGAGACAGAGCCAGACAGAATTTGTGGTAGGTCTGGTGTACAACTCGCGCTCCACAGTAAACCAAACGATCAAAATGTGAGAAATTGCTGCCATTTTAAGGAATCAGCGCAGTTCAAAATTACGATACAAAGACTTGAATAAAAACATGCAAAATTAGAAAGAATAGTCGCAGTTTAGGTCGAAAAAAGCTTTCCTAATGGAATATTCTCGATTATTTAAAAATAAAATATATGTTACATCGTGAGGAAGCCCGCGGCTTAGTCATCTCCGCACATATTGACCACGTCTTTCCCGTGGATTAGGCCGACTAAGCTGTCAGGATGGTATAGGTGCTGGGCAAGCCTATTTCTATCTAAAATCCTGTCCCAGGCACTGTAGCGTCCCGTAAGTAGGGGCATGCATAATCGCCAATTGCCCTGACGTTATATAAATCATCTACAATAGATGCAAAAGCCTGTTTACTTTTTAGTTCGTACAAGAAACGTATTGTTTTTATTTCCTTGTTGAGGTGTTAGCCTCCGTTTGACATAATCCATAGCCTTTAAAGGCCTGCGCACACCTAGGTCGCTGGTGATGGCGATCAATGAAACGCTGTCAAATATCGCTGTCAAATTTGAAAGCGTTTCACTGTATAACTTTTGAAACTATCATGGTGATTCGTTTTCTGTCATTTTGGGAAGTAACATAGCTTTTACATTTCAATTGTTTTGCTGATGTTTTTTTGAGATTTATCGTGTAATTTCGGTGGTATTTAAACCAACATTACTTGAGGTCTTAGCTCAATGTGTTATCAGTTGGAATGAAAGTGTGTGATATTCTGATTTGATTGAAAAAGTTTCTTATGGTTTTGAAAACAAACGAGCATCATGTTGTTTTCAAAGCCAAGTAGGGCCGACTTGTCTATGACTGACTTGACGAAAAAGTATTTTATTTATGTAATATATCCTCACTCGACACTGGCATTCACCCAAAATGTACAGATGCCATTAAATAAGAAGAAAAGAAGAAACTATCATGATTTTTAACACAAGTTTTATGAAACAACGGGAATAAATCTAATCATAGTAAATATCTTGTTGTTTCATAAAAATAGCGTTTCACTGATCGCCATCGCCAGCGACCTAGGTATGCGCAGGCCTTCAAATTGAATTAATCTAACTAGACCATAGGCATGACTGAGCGAGCCACGCCCCAACCGCTTTGTTTGACGATTTGTAAGACTGATTTGGGTGACGTCACGGTTGTGAAACAGATCACACTGTGTCCACATCTTTTTATTTTATTACAAACGTAAAACATCAAATTTCGCTCCGCAAGTTCTTGCTACAGTTTGGCTATCGTGTAATTCGCGTGTGAGAGTGTTGTTGGACCTGAGCAGGATATCAGACACTATAAAATCTGGTAAATAGAACCTCGATTACTCTCCATCAGTTCTTTTTTGTGAGGGTAGTTTGGTCCACTCGCATAAAAAACACTAACACTGAAATCGAGAACAGACTTTTTCGGTGGCGACATCTGTTAACGGATAGCAAGACTCGGTAACGTCAAACGGAACTTATCAACTTGGGCGCTGACACCGAGTCCTTTGGCCTACTTTCCGACCATGCCAAAGTCGTGCAATGCTTGCGGCAAATATTTGTCGTCGTCAGGGGCCGCCACTTGTAGTATTTGCTCGGCGTTATTCCATAGAGCGTGCGTGTCGCTTACTGAGGCGACTCGGCTCGAGGGATGGGTGTGCCCTAACTGCACCACTCGAACCCGGAAGGGGGACAACACCCCCGTGAGGGGCAACGCCGCTGCCGCCGCTGCCGCCGCCGCCGCCACCGCCGCTTCCGCCGCCGCCACCACCTCTGCTGCCGCCGCTACGCAAGATGCACTGCCCCCTAGGGTCACCGCCCAGCGTGCTGCCCCCGCTTCGGCTGCGCAGGATGTGCCGGTGCCAAGAACTGCCAACGCGCAGCGTGCCACCCCCGCAACTCTGCCCGCCTCTTCTCCCGTCGCGCCACACGCAGCTGTGCAGGATATGCACCGAGAGATCGCCGCGTGGATGCACGAGATTCGTGAGTTCCGGCAGGAGATGAGCGAGTTCCGGGCTTCCGTCAGGGGCCTCTCCAAGCGAGTTGACACATTCGAGGAGCGGCTTGGAGCGGTCGAGCGGCGGCGCGAAGAGACCCCCTCTGAGGTCGCTGATCTGCGGTGCAAGGTGGCACTGCTGCAGCAGGAGCTGAACGATCGCGACCAGGAAGCGCTGCTGTCAGACCTGGAGATCGGACACCTTCCCGAAGATAAAGGCGAGAATGTTGTCCACACTGTCACCGTGCTGGCGGCAAAGTTGGGCGTCACCCTGGAGGATCGCGATGTCGTGTTCGCCGAAAGAATAGGAGTCGCGCAGCTGGCCGGCGCGGCGGGGGGCCCCCCACCGACCTCGCGCCGAGTGGTCGTGCGTCTGGCGCGCCGACACCTGCGTGACCAGATCCTGCAGGGGGCACGCGTGCGCCGCACTCTAACCGCCGCTGACGCGGGACACGCGACTGCGGGTGGGTCCTCGGCCGCCGCTGCTGCCACTGTCCCCGGTGCTCGCATCTTCGTGAACGAGCGGCTGACGCGGACCAATCGCCAGCTGTTCTACCGCGTGCGCGAGGAGTGTCGCCGAGCCGGCTGGAGATACTCGTGGACGCGCCGAGGTCGCATCTTAATATATAATTTGTTGGCAGCGCAAGATGAAGGAATGACCAGTATCCTGGTCTTATTGGATTTTTCCAGGGCATTTGACTCCCTGAATATCCCTCTTCTTTTGTCAAAGCTTGCTTATTATGGTTTTGATGCACGCACAATAAAATGGTTCTCAAGTTACTTGGACGGCAGGGGTCAATATGTGGAGCTGATGCTACCTAATGGGAAAGTACTGAGATCCTCCCAAAATCCAGTTCCTCGGGGGGTCCCCCAAGGATCAATACTAGGCCCCATCCTCTTTATTTTGTATAGTGCGGACATAGTAAAACATATTACCTTCTCCCGATTCCATATCTATGCTGATGACCTGCAGCTCTATAGATCCTTTCTGCCTTCAGACTGTGCCCGAGCTGTAATGGAAGTAAATGAAGATTTAAACCAAATTTCTCTGTGGTCTGCCTCAAACATGCTGGTCCTAAACCCTCGCAAAACTAAATACATGTTGATTGGTTCGAAACCTGGTCTTATTAAACTTAGTCATGGCTTAATTGATATACATGTGAATGGTGAGTCAGTGGAGTATGTGTCGGAAGCCAGGAATCTTGGTCTAATCATGGACAGTCATCTCAATTTTGAAACACACATAGCTGAGAGTGTCCGTAATTCACTCTACCGCTTACGGCTACTCTACAAAATTCGACCATATCTCTGTGAAGAAGTCCGCATCACCTTATGCGAATCACTGGTTCTTTCTCGCTTAAACTACTGTGATGTGGTCTATGGTCCTTGCATTTTGAGCCGTTCTGAAAGACTTATTCAGAGAGTCCAGAATGCTTGTGCACGCTTCTGCTTTCATGTCCCGCCACGTACACATATCACTCCGTTTTTAAACAAATCAAATCTACTAAAAATGAAAGCACGTCGGCATCTCCATCTTGCAACCCTACTTTTTGGCCTCACTGCAAAGCAGATACCTAGATATCTATATTTCAAATTAAAATGGGCTAGCGACTGCTCGCGATATCCAAAACGAGCATGTACTCACTTGGCTTTGTTGACGCCGCGGCACCGGTCGGCAAAATTTCGAGGTTCCTTTCGTTTTGCTGCTACCAGGTGCTGGAACGATCTGCCTCCCCCGTTTCGTGCCCTTAAATCAATTGGTACTTTTAGGTCTACTCTCAAGAAACAGCTTCTCATTCTACAAAAGTCTTCGTGATCATGTTCTTTATTCGGCTACTAGGTGCTTTACTATCTGGGTAGGTGCCTGTGGTCCTACTTTCAGGGGTAAAGTTTTGAGGTTACTCACCTAGTGGTGGGTGCACACGGGGCACAGGGGTTGATGGTCACTCCAGCGCACGCTTCTTGCTGCAGTCCACAACTTTAACCACTTTGCAACGACAACACTTTATTATCCTTCTTGTCACACCTTCGCATATTGTTTTGAACGAATCTTTAGATAGGTAGGTACTACGTGTAGTAGTATTTATGGGCATTCTTCATACAGATAGTTATGATATCCAGGTATAACTACTGAACTAAATTATCTTCCCCTTTTTGTCACTTTCATTGTAATTTGTATGTAGTTTTGTTGAACTCTTTTCTGCTAAGCATTTTCTTTTGGCCGATCTTATTTTCACGAAAAAAGAAGAAGCAGATTTCTATGGTGTATGTGTGCGTATACGTATGTATATCTACATTTGTGTGCGTAAATCTTATATTTAAACTGTCAAAACTGACATCTCAAACTGTCAAATATCAAGAGGTCAATGTCATGCTTGCTTCTGCTTGCTACTGTTCTATATTTCTTGCTAGGCTATTTCGAGATACGAGCTAATATTTACGAAATAAAATCCACCGGAATATTAACTAAGACAGAAATGCGATGGCTGCAACAGCATCGGTAATTAATCATCTGTCTTATTATTATCATCTAAAGAGTATTTACCATTTCCTACAGCACAGACGACTCCAATACCTCCAGCAGCGTTGGGAACCAACCGCTCATAGTCAACTCCTACGCATAGTTACAACTGGGCAGTCATCAATAATGAGAAGAACATTTAATTCTTCAGGGCTGGACACCTCTGCCGCATGCCAGACACCTCGTGGGCTTTCATCTTCAGTGGGCTGAAGATGTGTGTCAAACTTAGCGCTAGAAGGTGGTAGACCCGACTTTAGTGGGTGTGTGATGTGTGTTTATAACCCTGCCAAAAGTGTGATAGGTCAGATTGTGAATGAAGAAACTTGCTATATGTGTGTGATGGAGTAACTACCTACTAAAGATATCTACAATGTTGTATAAATGTTTTTATAGCGTTGAAGATTTCATTTAAATTATTTTATATTTTCTTTAAGAATTATTATTCTGAATTGATTATTGTTATTATTCTCACACTGATTTATTTTAATTTAACTTATATTTTCTACTTTTTGTTTGAATTTTGTATATTGGTCGCCGATGAAGTATGTGAGCCATTTTTTTACACACCCTATGATCTTATAATTGTACCATACTTCTTGCAAATAAATATATTTCATTTCATTTTATTTGTACCAACTGTCGAACTACTCAGTAAAACTACAGATGCAGAGTTATTGGTGAAAGAGACTCATTTCCTGTAGGTTTCATTTGCTCGAACTAGATATAATGTAACTATGCTACTCGGGGATAATTCAGCATTAAAGAGGCGAAAGAAATTTATCAGTCCAGTAGTTTTTGAGTTTATTCGTTAAAAAATACAAATCTGTATAATAATGATGATGACAATAATACCTACCTAAGTACCTATAAGTACATACCTACCTATTTGCTGAGAAGTCCCATTATCACACAGAACGCCTACCTATACATACATAATATGATTAAGTATTATGATTACACGCTCCTCTGAATCCACCATCAGGTAAGCTCGTTGGCAGAGAGCACTGGTGGTCTAGTGGTAGCGGACCCGCCTTCCGATCCTTAGTCGTGGGTTCAAATCCAGTCGTGTACCAATGAGTTTTTCTGTAGAAAAATGTATGTGCACTATGCCAGTAAAACATCGTGAGGAAACCGGCGTGTTGTAGAACCTACAAAAGTTCGAGCAACTCGTTCGTGTCAAGCGCCACGCAATAAGGGCCCACTAGAGGCCTTGCGGAAACCAGCCCGCACATCAAGTGTGGATGATGAATTTGCCGGAGCTCGTTGGCATCAGTGCCTTGTCTACCTTATTCATAATAGGTAGGTACCTAAATAAGGTAGGCCTAATGATGATGATGATGATGAAAAGGTACCTCTATGTAGGTAGACAAGTCTATCTACCTATTTGCTGAGAAGTCCCATTTTACACACAGAATTCCTACCTACCTAAGAGCTGGTAATCATTTTAAACATAGGTATTCAGCTTCTGAATCCACCATCAGGTAAGCTCGTTGGCATCAGTGCCCACCTTACTCATAATACCTAACTAAATGCAGTAGATCTACAAAATCATGTAGGTAAATAAAACAAACATTCCACAGGATGGATGTTAGCAATGACCTACTACGCGGGCAAAGCCTGCCGCGGGCGGCCGCTAGTTCATAAAATCTACAGTCACGAAAAACGCCTTGGGATGCTTGCTACTAACTATTATCTATTCTGTGAACCGTCACAGAATAGATAATAGTTAGTAGCAAGCACCCCGTGTCATAGTAACTACTAGCGTATCTGTAATTCGGAAATATCTTAGATTCACGAAATCTAACATCATCATCACCCTATCCCGAACCTTATCCCATACTAACTATCCTTTATTCCATGTCGTGAGAAACACCGCTTTTTTTTTTTTACATTCTAGTTGCATTCGGTAAAAGCCAAGGCAGGAGAAGTATGACTTCCTTAAAAAAAATGTTTGCTAAATGTTTGCTAGTGTGTATCATCAACTTGTTATTAAAAAATGATGAAAGCTTTAATTAAAAATCGATGATAGATGAATGCAGTAAGATTTAACTTAAATAAGCTTACAGAGAAAGAATAAAGAAAGAAGATGAAGAAAGATAGTGGAATATTACAGAAAACTTTAACCCAGAAAGCTCAAATTAAAATTAAAAAAAAGTTTTGATAAACATGTCGTGGTGAATATTGCGTAAATATAAGAGCGCCGTTTTCTTTTACGTTTTTCTCTTTTTTCTTTTTGTTTTTGCCATAGAGTGTAAGTGTCTTCTGCATTCTACTTTAGCTGCACAGATTATATTATATAATGCGGTCGGCCGGTCAGTCGTTCGGACGGACCGGACTGAAGGCCCGGTGTGGCCCGGAGCGGTTGGTGGCAAATGAGGAGATATTTATTTTTAGATTTATACAGAATATTGTTATACTTATATATTTACTAATTATAATTATGTAGTAATGCTTTTTCTATTTTTTAATTTTAGTAAGTTTGTTTTCTTCTTTTTTTTACTTCATAATCATACCTACTTATATTATTTTCAGCAGCCGTGTAGTCACCCAAATTGGTCCTCACTGAAAACCAGCGCTGCCTCGTCCCCTTTTTGGAGGCGAAGCAGCATTTAAGCTGAGTGAGGACCATTTTGGCTCATAAGCACATACTTACCTTACCTAATTGGATACTGTCGGCACCCTTTTTTCAGAAATAGAACTAGGATTATGTGTGTAGGTACTTATTTCTTTCTATGTGTTTCTGTATGTGTTCTATGTTTTCTTTTTCTCTTATTATGTTTTTTTATTGTGTAGCCGTACCTTTACTCAATGTTCTGTTCTTCTCTTTCTGTTGTTTAATTTTATTTATAGGTAAGCTGTGTTTTTTTTTTTTGAGACCAAAAATAAAAAAGTTATCTATCTATCTAAGTTATCTATCTTTGTTAGGTAAGATGGGTAGGCAAGAAATACTTAATCCAAATCGAGACTTTGCAATGACATCTTCACTTTCAGGGGCCTAATTCTCGGGCCGACCGAGATTTTCAATGTCCCCTAAATACACATTGGCATTGCACAGCCCCGCACTTTTTCTACGTTTTCCGTATATCATAGCTGTCGAGGCTTCTACGATGAGGTCGTCGATGAATTTCTCAAGAAAATCATCTATTCTCTCTTCGAAAAGAAGCAATAAAATAAAATTGCAAAATGATCCGAGATGAGCCGAGAATAAGGCCCCTGATCAAATACATTGATATTATGTAAAGTTCAATGCTTGATATTGTGCAGCCATTTGCTTTTTAGATACAAGATAATAAGAATTTAAAAATTATATGCCAAAACAGGAAGCTTTCTTTATGACGATACAAAATGATCCTTGTTGATTTAAGTGAATAGTACGTCTTTGACGCTTATTTTCGTCATTTATCAGCTTATTTGAAAAAAAATCGGTTGTCTGTAAAGTCGGTTTACTGACGTTAGTTGAACGTGGCAACGTCATAAGAAAATACTGATGGAATGGTTGCAAGAGAGACAGTAGATGTCGAACGCTGCCGAACGCGGAGGCTGATTGTGCCTCTTTGTCGCTCGATCCGCGCTCTCGCTTGCACTTCATGCATTAAATGGAACGCCTCAGAGCGAGGTAACGCCGCATGACGTGTTTTTTCATGCGTGCAGCCGGCTCCATCGAATTAAAAGACGTTGTCAAGTCAAAACATTTTTATCTGAAAGGTCCAAAAATTCTTTCAAATTGTTCCCATAAAAATTTCTTCAAAATTGGTTCAGCAGTTTGGCCATGAAGTCGATTTCTCAAGTTTTTAAAACGATATTATGGTATAACGTAAGAATTTCATATATCTTAGAAGGTTTTTGATGCGTAGGCTAACATTACTATAATTACAATGTTCTTGTGATTTTATCTCGAATAAAATGTTTGGTCTAAGTGGGTCGTCACGTCAGTTGATAAAATCATCTTAGTTTTTAAGATTGAAATTGTGATAAAACTTGACGTTGAGCGGTTTATTAAATGCAAAAATCATCCAAATCAACCGGTGAATTTGGGTGAGACGCAAGAGGTGCCAGGGTTAATTCCTATTTCTGCCGTGAGGCAGCATTGCTGTGTTTCGGTTCAAAGGGTGTGAATGCCGGTGTAATTACTGCCACGTGAGGCTGAACATTGTATGCCTCAAGTTGATGGACGCAGGACAGTAGGGCACGTTCCTGACGTGTGTGACCTACGAAGCAATGCTTTGTTATAGGTGATGGTTACTGCTTAACATCAGGTGGGCTATATGCTTGTTCCATCAGCTAATTGTATAAAAAAATGCAGAAAAGTTTAAAAAGACGCTAAAATGTATTCGATCACATTTACTTTTACTTAGTTTTGTCCAAAATATGTTAACGCTATATTTCAATAGTGTAAAGTAGGGTACCTCTATGTCAAAAGCTAGCTATAGTTTCACGCTGTAACGTATAAAGGTCGCAGGTTCGAGTCTTTATTCGTGACTCAGTGGGGAAATATTCAAAGTGTGACTTTTATTTTTATCTATTTTGAGATTGAATGAGTGTCTTCATCGTTTGAACTGATCCAGTTCACAATCGGTCAAATGATTCGCGACTTAGTGTGATGACACCCTGGTTTTAACTGACTTACAATATAGGTAGTGTTACTATTCGTTTAATTGGAACTTGTACATCTGCCTGTTTGTATTTGTTGCCTGTTCTTCTAGGCTTGGTCGCGTGGAACTGGCACCTAGACTCACCTAGCTTTAAGACGTTTCAAAGTGATTCTTCTATCGTATTGAATAATTTTTTTATTGATTGATTGATCTGCCTGAAGCTTCGTTGGCCCGAAAAAAAAAGCTTTCATACTTCTAAGAAATATAATTTGTATTTATAATAATAAATATTGTGGACAATCCACGAAACATTATCCAGCCCCAAATTAAGCAAAGCTTGTACTATGGGAACCAGATAGCCGGTATAATTTTTAGATTTTTTTTTTTGTAAATACATTTTGTATGCTTAGAATACAATATAACACCCAGACAGAGAGTAAACAACTGCGTTCAGCACACAAATATTTATTCTTGGTGGAGATCAAACCCACGGTCTATGGCGCAAAAGGCAGATGTAGTAGCAAAACTGAGATGTCATTCAAATTAATGTTCCAAGTTTTATTAAAATCCATCCATTCCGCTTAGCCTTTCAGGTTTAATAAAAGATTTACACTTTTAGCTTTGACCATTCTTTGAGATCAGTATGTTCTAACGATTTTTTGCCCATGTACAAAAATGTTGATTTAGAAGCAAAACACGAACTTTTTTATTTATATATTTTTCTTTTTTTCAGGATTGGGACAATCGGATACAAGAAGCATTTCACGATTAACGAGGTAAGTTTTAAAATAATAAAAATAAATATTCAACAAATATTAATAACTTTATTGAACTATAACTCAAATAACAAAAAAAACATCAAATTAAAAACCGTTATAATAAATTAAAACTAAACCTTAAAAATTTAGCAAAAGTGCGTGTCTATGAGGCATGGTGCCAAGAACGCTGGCTGCATTCCCACGTTGAATAGCAATAGCTATTCTCTGTGTAAAACTTAAATGGAGATGGGCAGGGCACTTGGCAAGAAGGGACGACGGGAGATGGACGAAGGCGGCTACAGAATGGTGGCCAAGGGGTGCTCAAAGACCTAGAGGCAGACCACCCGCCCGTTGGTCGAACGACATTGCTGCAAGTGCTGGGAATGAGTGGATGGGACTCGCGAGGGACCGGAAAGAATGGCGCAATAAAGAGGAGGCCTATACTCAGCAGTGGGTGCAAACGGGCTGATGATGATGATGATGATGATTCTCTGTGCGAGAAATGAGCCAGCCCTCTTGTCACCACGGGCTGCTCTACCAGATGTAGAGTGGTTAGGTTAGTCAAGAGGACTAGTGCAATAGTTAAGTCACTTCGTCGGTTCAAGTTATTGCATAAACAACACAATACACAAGACCCAAACCATAATAATAAGAAAAACAGCAATATTTAATAATAACACGGCAAGTCTTATCGCACGATCTCTCAATGCAACATTTAGATAAAAAAAGCACCAAAGTATGTTTCCCATGATCTCGTTGATCGATGCTTGTGTACATAATAACTATTAATGACTATGATGATTCGACTACGAGGTTTTATGGTGTAATAAGAACAAACTCTGTAGGTTTGATATACACTGCGGGGCGACTTAGTAACCTTTCCACAGTCGAGCCATTGCTGCTTCACATACCACGCAATGTAACTCAAAATGTCAATACAAAACTTGGTATATCTTTTTCACAGTAGAATCAGATGGAAGATACTGGCGAGGAGAAAATTGATTTGAACTTTAGAGAGTTGAAATAATTGTGGAAAGAAAAGATTGTAATCTTATTTATTTGATTACAAAATTAGATTTTAAGATTTGCAATTGCCTGAATGTTGTTGGTATTGTATTTAAATTTATAACCTTAAAATCCCATGTCAAATTATTCAAATTATTTTACTTGGAAATACCTCCGCATACACAGCAATATCAACCAGAATAGGTAGGTACTTTAATTATGAAGTTAATACAATTTATATTATTACTAGCGGCCACCCGCGGCTTCACTCGTCCTGTTCTCGTTACAAATACTGGTACGAAAACCTTTTTTGAATACAAAAGATTTCAACGCGCTCCTCTACGTTGCTATTTTTGGCTAAGGGCCGGATTCAAAAACAATTCTTGAAGCTGCATGCTCAGGCATAGATTTTATGACACTTTTCAATGGAGAGTTTTTAAAAAGTATGCTTGAGCCTCGACTTCTTCTTCTTATCGTGTAATTGGTTCTTTCGAACCAAGTGTGGTGAAAGGGTTCCTTTCGTGCACTTGCCACATATTTTAGATCTTTTTCTGAGGCTCGACTCAAGCATTGCTTCTGCTTAAGGGCCTATATCTATTAAAGAAATGCACTGAACTACCAATTATCGCAGTATTACGTTTGGTAATTTTGCGACGTGTCGAAGACGACACGTTAAAGATAACGATCTCTAATTATTATGTTTTATGTGTTGTGTAACGCTCAATGTGATCCGCGCCATCTTGCTTTCCGTGTATTGAGTTGTTAGTTACTTTATCACCGTGATTGTACTATCATGAACTTAACAGTCATGATATTATATACAATTTAGTACGAGTCTTGGTACAATCACTGACAAAATTACTAAAATTATACTAAATATTTTTTTAACAATTTTATTAAGCAACATTTATTGATGATTTTATCAAAAGATCAAAAGATGAAGCAGAAGAAGCAGAGGTTATTTATTATGATATATTTATTTATTTCATTCTTTATTACACCAAAACAAGTTAGTACAAAAAGCGAGCTTAATGCTAGACAGCATTTTCTACCAGCTTACCTTGACAGGCATGACATATATTTTCTAAAAAAAAAAACTTAAAAGAGCAATTTAAACTTGGCCACAAAACTAGATTCGACCTTAAACCAAGTGTTAAATGATTTTTCACTTATTTTTATGACCGCTCTTATAAAAATTGGTGTAAAATAAAAGTTTAATTTACGTTTTCAATTGAATTTACCAATTAAATACATAGTTAATTGTTACAGATGTTGACATTTGAATCTAATCAAGGTAGTACACTCGGTTTAAATACCAGTAGATTGCACTCAAATTAAATTAAGTTTTACATGTGTTACTTTTAGGTTAATTAATATCTCATGACATTTTTGACGAAGTACTTGCTCTATAAATGCAATTAAACTTTGGCCGAAAACCAAAAACCATTAGCATAAATAATAATACTGACAATCAATAATAATAGGGTAAGAAAAATATTTTGATAAATACATGAGTTATGTTAGTATGAATTATTTTTATAAATGTTTTAAATATTTTGGCTCAACGCAACAAGAATACCAGTTTTGTTCATACTAAGGTTGCTTGGTAGAGATTACTGTAAGGTCGCCCACTGTATTATTACTGTGACTGTTTATTTCTAAGCTCAAAACTGTATACCTACTAGAGGTAGGTAGAGGTCTACCAGAATCTCATGTCAAATTGAGAAATAAAAAATTGTTGTGTGCAACGCTGGGGAAATTGGATTGAACGATCTTGATACTGTTTAGTCATTATTTATGTTTTTAGTATTTGATTAATTTGATTAAACAGGTGACAATTGACGCTGCCCATGAAAATCACAATTATTTTTAATTTTTTTGCCATGGTATTCTGTTAGACCTATACGTATCTAGAGTATGTCATGGTAATCAATAGAGTCACATTTGAGCAAATAGTGTTTAGTTTGTAGGTTATAGTAGGTAAAATAAATGTTTACTGGCAACTTCGTTCAAATAAGAAAATAATATTATGGACGCAACACTATCTAGCCCCAAATTTAGCAGAGCTTGTACTATGTGGACACATTTTTTTGTAAATACATACTCATAATACAATATAACACCCAGACAGAGAACAGACATTCACCACACAAATATTTGTAATCGATGGGGATTGAACCCACGCCCTCCAGAGCTACACCAACTAAGCTAAGAGGGCTGTCTGTCAAACAAGGCTCCGCTTACTCCATAAGGGCGTGAAATAATAGATGTTCTACTTGATAGTATCTTGCCATAATAACAGTGTATCATATCAACTGGTATTGTCTTCTATAACTACCATGTACCTACACTTATACATTGTATGTATGTAGATGTATGCATGTGTGCGTACTTGCCCAACTGCAAAAGTTCAAGGACATCAGATTAATGTAGTGGTAGCAGAAAAAGTAGAGCAGTTTTTAAATTTGGTCCAAAATGATCAGGCATTACGTTGCAGTTTTTGTTTTAGTGCAATAAATATTTTTTTATCTATATAACAGGTGTTCAGTGCAGATGACCCACCTGATGTTGAACGGCTCTACTTTTAACAGTTGTGTAGTAAGACGTGCCGCATGTGACATTAAAATTTTAAGCTTTAAAGTCCGCCAAGCTAACAGTACCAACGATTCTTAAACTTTGGCCCATTTTAAAATTGAGAGACCGTAGCAAACATACAGCCAGACATTTTCTTGTATATTGGAAAAATGATATAAGATTTCACTATTAATGCTTTAAAACAAAAGACTAAAAAACTAATTAACATGTAAATGTTACTTTCTTTGCTGTCGCTACTTTTAGCGCTGGCCGAGATTGCAAAGGCCATCTTCCCATGACGCTATTTAGTTTAAGCTGTACCAAAAAGGACTTCTGACTGTTCGTTTTAAAAGGCAGCCAAATATAAACATTTTTTTATTTTCGGTTTACTTTGTTAATACCTTCTTGCTGTAGGTTTTTTGAACCCACAATTATGAACTTGAAATTGCTAAAGTTTAAAATACACTTGCTAAAATATGTTTTTAGATTTTTTGTTAAATTGCTAACTCTTTTATTTTTTTTATTGTTTTGTTTGATGATTTTTAGTATGGATGTTAGAGTTAATTGGCTGGTCGTATCGCATTCTCCCATTAAAAATCTAATAATTCAACTCGTGCGAGCCGGAGTGAATTACTAATATGCGACTAATTTATATTAATGTTTATTACTACTTTGCAATTATTTAATTTCAACCTTCGTGTTTATATTCCGACAGTTTCGTGTTTACATTCCAAATTGATATTATTTCTTCCGATGTAGGTAATTGGACTCAAGCCCCAAATGAAGCTGAGCTTGTACTATGTGAACCAGATAGCTGAGATAATACTTATACACATTTTATTGTAAATACATACCTACTTTGAATACAATATAACACCCAGACAGAGAACAAACATCTGCGTTCACCACACAAATATTTGTTTTCGGTGGGGATCGTACCCACCGAGCTGAGAGGCCAGTCTTATTCACGATCCTCAGGTCGTGGATTCAAATCCAGTCGTGTACCAATGCGTTTTTCTGCCTAAAAAAATTATGTTCACTACGCCAGTGCTCTCAAACGGTGAAGGAAAACATCGTGAAGAAACTGGCATATCGTAGAACCTAAAAAGTTCAAAAGTATGTGTCAAGTGCGCGAAAGGAGCCTCTTTGAGGCGCACTTAAAATCCTTTCACCACACTTGGATTGAAAGAATTAGTGGCACGATAAGAAGAAATTCAAGTTTCTCAAAGTTCAAGTAAGTAATAGTACATTGTTACCTGAGTGTTGAAAGTCACGTTTTTTGAGTCCCGAGACGGGTTTGGCGCCAGAGCGTAGCGAGGGCGCCAATGGAGCTTGAGGGACTTAAAAGACTTTCACCCGAGGTAAACACTGTGCTTTTCATTACGAATACAAGGAAAGTAAAAATAAAAACATGAATGAAAAATTAGTGAAAATGAAGATTGAATTGCCGCCTTCCCGGTTTTTTTTTTCTGGTGGGCTTTCGGCTTCGGCTCGCCAGCATTATTCAACTATTATTTTCATTTTCATAATTAAAAAATGGTAAATTGTTTGCTCAAATCTATGTTATTTTAAATAAATAGTTGAAGCTATATATTAATCAAGTAATTTAGAAGATATATTATTTATTTAATACTATCTTTATGTTATTTAAATTTAAATTTTACATTGCGCTAATTAGACTTTTAAAACTTCTTACCGTTGTAATGGGTTTCCAACCTACTTGCTGAATAAAAAGTTGGATTTGGTTCAACAACCTCTTCTCCTTGCTGTTAGAAAGACTTTAGAAAGTTGGAACATGGTTGATTTTTTTTTCTTTTCGCTCCTTTCGAAGCAGGCTATAGTACCAAGACCATACTGCCTAGTCTTATGTGTACATGGTTGAATAAATTAGAACTTATTTTTTATAATTTGACAACTGTCAGTAGAAAGCGATTCTCCCTAGGGCTGAAAGTATTACTTTCAATTAGGCCCCTCAGGCAACTTCAGACCTACTTTCAGAGTATGAGTAATGAAAATTATTTACTTGATTAATATATAGCTTCAACTATTTATTTAAAATAACATAAATTTGAGCAAAAATTTACCATTTTTTAAATTATGAAAATGAAAATAATGGCTGAATAATGCTGGCGAGCCGTAGCCGAAGGCCCGCCAGAGAAAAATAAAAAAAAAAACCGGGAAGGCGGCAATTCAATCTTCATTTTCACAAATTTTTCTTTCATGTTTTTATTTTTACTTTCCTTGTATTCGTAATGAAAAGCACAGTGTTTACCTCGGATGAAAGTCTTTTAAGTCCCTCAAGCTCCATTGGCGCCCTCGCTACGCTCTGGCGCCAAACTCGTCTCGGGACTCAAAAAACGTGACTTTCAACACTCAGGTAACAATGTACTATTTCATTACTCATACTCTGAAAGTAGGTCTGAAGTTGCCTGAGGGGCCTAATTGAAAGTAAAACTTTCAGCACTAGGGAGAATCGCTTTCTACTGACAGCTGTCAAATTATAAAAAAAAACATGTTCTATTTTATTCAACCATGTTCCAACTTTCTAAAGTCTTTCTAACTGCAAGGAGGTCCTTGAACCAAATTCCAACTTTTTATTCAGCAAGTAGGTTGGAAACCCATTACAACGGTAAGAAGTTTAAAAAGTCTAATAAGATAGCGCAATGTAAAATTTAAATTTAAATAACATAAAGATAGTATTAAATAAATAATATATCTTCTAAATTACTTGATTAATATATAGCTTCAACTATTTATTTAAAATAACATAGATTTGAGCAAACAATTTACCATTTTTTAAATTATGAGAATGAAAATAATGGCTGAATAATGCTGGCGAGCCGTAGCCGAAGGCCCGCCAGAGAAAAATAAAAAAAAAAACCGGGAAGGCGGCAATTCAATCTTCATTTTCACAAATTTTTCTTTCATGTTTTTATTTTTACTTTCCTTGTATTCGTAATGAAAAGCACAGTGTTTACCTCGGATGAAAGTCTTTTAAGTCCCTCAAGCTCCATTGGCGCCCTCGCTACGCTCTGGCGCCAAACTCGTCTCGGGACTCAAAAAACGTGACTTTCAACACTCAGGTAACAATGTACTATTTCATTACTCATACTCTGAAAGTAGGTCTGAAGTTGCCTGAGGGGCCTAATTGAAAGTAAAACTTTCAGCACTAGGGAGAATCGCTTTCTACTGACAGCTGTCAAATTATAAAAAAAAACATGTTCTATTTTATTCAACCATGTTCCAACTTTCTAAAGTCTTTCTAACTGCAAGGAGGTCCTTGAACCAAATTCCAACTTTTTATTCAGCAAGTAGGTTGGAAACCCATTACAACGGTAAGAAGTTTAAAAAGTCTAATAAGATAGCGCAATGTAAAATTTAAATTTAAATAACATAAAGATAGTATTAAATAAATAATATATCTTCTAAATTACTTGATTAATATATAGCTTCAACTATTTATTTAAAATAACATAGATTTGAGCAAACAATTTACCATTTTTTAAATTATGAGAATGAAAATAATGGCTGAATAATGCTGGCGAGCCGTAGCCGAAGGCCCGCCAGAGAAAAATAAAAAAAAAAACCGGGAAGGCGGCAATTCAATCTTCATTTTCACAAATTTTTCTTTCATGTTTTTATTTTTACTTTCCTTGTATTCGTAATGAAAAGCACAGTGTTTACCTCGGGTGAAAGTCTTTTAAGTCCCTCAAGCTCCATTGGCGCCCTCGCTAACGCTCTGGCGCCAAACCCGTCTCGGGACTCAAAAAACGTGACTTTCAACACTCAGGTAACAATGTACTATTTTTGATCGACATTACTTTTTGGTATAAGTTATAATGCTCTATGTTTCCACCGCAAGCAGGAGTATTTTGTTTAGAATAAGACTGAACCAAGTTGTTGGCGAAACAGATTCGTTACTAATATTTCATTCAGTATTTTCCACAATACAGGAATTGTTCCCACGGCCTACGCATCGCAAGTGGCCCACTGCTAATGAGGCATAAGGGGCGTTTACAAACCTGCGACCTTACCAAACCTTTTTGAAATGTAACATTGTATCAATTTAAAAATGCATTTAAAAGAAATTAAGTACTCACAACAAAGGTATTCATCTTAAGTTTATTGAAACCTAGAACCTAGCTAGTGTTTGTCTAAAATAACCTTCAGGATTCATTTATTTAATACTACTGCTTGAAGAAGGAAAGAGATATTTTTTCTTTCAAATCGGCTCATAAGTATTACAAAGTAATGCGATAATAAACATTTAAGAAATAAATCAACAGAATTGACAGACCTCCTCTTTTTTTATTTAAAGTCGGCTATAAGGTACTTTAAACAGAGTCAGTTTAGTCCATAGAGGTTGTCATTGCTCATAAAGTGCTTAGTTTTCTGCACACTTTTATAAATCCTTGTGATGTATAAACAGATATAATATAAATATGAAAGCCATATTTGACAGCATTTGATCGCCACCACAAAACGCACAGCAAGGCTTAAGGCCCTAAAGAAAGCGGCGACAAGTCGCGTCACGTGACATGTAAATACCGCAAGTCGTCCCCTGCAGCCGACATCCTCACATTCTCCCCACGTCATACCTCTGTTTTGTAATTAGCCCAACAATTTGAATGTGCTATCAGTGGCCTAATAACTGGATCACAATGAGTTCCCACGCGACTCGAGAGATGGCGCTTATATAACGTGGCGTGCGCGAGGAACGCAAGTAGCTACATTTACTTATGTTGCGATGATTTTTGGGTCGTGTGAAGTTCTTTGAAGTAAAAAAACGAATTTACAGATCAACAACTGATGAATTATGATTGAGACGTTCGTAAAAGTAGAATAGAATTGAAAGATAAAACTGGCAACACACATTTAATTTTAAAAAACTTGACTAAAAATATATTTTAGATGTTAAGTTTAAAAAATATGCCAGTAGTTCTGTGATAGGGTGTGCTTTCTTCGTAACGAACTTACTGCTCATACTTTGTGCTAAGACCTCAAGTAATGTTGGTTAAAATACCACCGAAATTACATAACAGAACTTAAAATAACAGCGGAAATACAATTAAAAGCTATATAACTTCTCGAAATGACAGAAAACGAATCCAAATAAATACTCTAAAAGTATGTGGAAAGTCTTTTTAAAATATCAAGTACTCTCCGGCCACATTTATCATGTTGACATAAGAAAACAAACACTTTGTCTGGTCACGGTGCCCCAAAACTAGCGAGAACAATAAATACAATACCGCCGATCAATATCAGAACAAAACCATTTGATAACATTACGTAACCAGTACCAACATGACAAATGGTTTTATTGATATAACCTATTGACTTTATAAACTATAAATAAATATTGCGGACAATCCACACAATACTATCTAGCCTCAAATTGAGCACTTATCTTAAAAAAAAATTTTTTTTTTTATTCAGATGTCATTGATCCATAGGTACTTACAGCTAATACATACAAAATAATAAAATACACAAGCAATCACTAGCAATAGGTACACATCTATGGGAATCAGATAGCTCTACAGAATATGAACGTGCATACAATACAAAAAGCAGAGCTAACTACCAACTGAGCTGAGAGGCCTTACCAAAACTGCGAAAGCATGTATGTCTGCCTGTTTAGTCTGTAAAGTCCGTTAAAGGAGCCTTTTTGAGACGCACTTAAATCCTTCCACCACACTGGTTTCATATAATCGGTGACAAGGCAAGACGAAGAAGAAGAATAAGACGGGTGTTGGGTTTACTTTCACGGCTTGGTTTGAAACAAACCAATCTTTCCGCCAAAACGACCGAGCCTAACTTCCGACCAATCGGAAGTTCCGCGCACCGCCGCCGGAGGTCGCGAGCGAGCGCTGCACGCGCAACTAACTTCACTTACTGCAAATACATCGAACGTTGACCGCGCGCAAATCAAGAAAAATCCTAAAATACTCAAAAACTCATCTAATCATTGTGAAACTATACAATCTAGTGTCAGTGCAGCATTACGAAGAAACTGTGCATACTTCCCAGGCCTGGGATTACCTCAAAGGCAGCTCTGGGCAAGGAATTGAGAAGGTTAGTTTCCACAGATCAAGCCGTTAATTTTCATGTTCATATTTTAGCTATCGAACCGCACATTTTGGTCCTTCGAGCCGGAAGGCGTTGCGTAACCTTGACCCCGTAACTAGGCGTGAACTTGAGCGTGGACTAGGACAGAAGGAACTACCTACTTATGAGGACTTGATAATGTTTATAGAAAACCATGTGCGCGTCCTCGAGATGTCAGAGAGTACGACAAATTCCACGAATATTAAAAGTGTACCGTATTCTCGCAGTAGTCAGTCAAAGGTCAACCAGCCTTCTGGTTCTAAATCAAATAGTTCAAACCCGCAGCGGGCAACCTTGTCGTCTGCTGCGGTCAATGCAGACCAACCTATTAAGTCAACGAAATCTATGGAATGTCTGTATTGTAAAAAGATGCATTCAATCTATCGATGCAACGAGTACACTGACCTGACGCCGGCGCAGCGCCTTGACAGAATAAAACAATTGAAATTGTGTGAAAATTGTTTACGTGATCATTCTGTCAGTGACTGTCCGTCTAAGGTACTTTGTACGATCTGCAAGAAAAAGCATCACCACACACTGCACATAGACTCTGTTGCATATTCGAGTTCTAGTGCCATCGCATTGACGTGCTCGGCTAATTTGACAGTCTTGCTCGGCACCGCGGTTATACACGTCGCAGATTGTTGGGGCCAGTACCAAACCGTACGTGCTATAATTGATAGCGGCGCTATGTCGAGCTACATAACTCAAGACTGTGCAAAACGTCTAGGGCTGTCACGTCGCAGATGCAACTTCGAGCCCATCGGTCTAGGTGGTAATCCAGTGCGCGAGTTCGGCTTAACTTCTTGCAATATTAAGCCGCGGCACTGTTCTAGTCCCGTCCTATCCACCGATGCGGTCATCGTGTCAAACATTGCAGGTGATCTACCTACAATGCCTCTTTCTAAAAATACGATTGTTGAGTTTCAACACCTGATGTTGGCCGACCCGGCTTACTACAAGCCCGCGCCTGTTGACTTTTTGATCGCAGGTGATCTGTTCCCTTACATCTATGATGGTGACAAAATACTGCCGCGTGAGCCCGGTCTGCCTGTTGCAATGAGCTCAGTATTCGGGTACGTCATTTTAGGTCAGACTGAACTAGGGCGTACAGCACAAGGCAGAACCTCAGCGAGTACTGGAATAAGTCACAACGGTCCGTTCTGTGGGTTCACTATGAATCTTGACGGTATCATGAACTCATTCTGGGAGGTTGAGAATGTCCCGTCTGAGGTTCCCCGTCGTAGCCCTGATGATGAGTTAGCAGAACGTCTCTTTGCTAAGGATCATCGTCGTGACGACACAGGTAGGTATATAGTGAAATATCCCTTCAGACCGTCTGGTGAACTCGGCGACTCGAGCCAAATGGCAACTCGTCGACTTCTCAACTTAGAGTCGAAGCTAGAGCGGGAGCCGGAGTTGAAAACTCAATATCATAAATTTATGCGCGAATATGAGACCCTGGGTCATATGACTTGTCTTGGTGATGTCCAGAACGTGGATTCGAAATATATCATCCCGCATTTCTGCATTATCAAACCGACAAGTACCACAACGTCTCACCGTGTGGTATTTGATGCTTCGGGTAAGACATCAAATCATATGTCGCTCAACTCTTTGGTGCTACCGGGTCCCAAACTTCAAGCTGATATAAACGAACTTCTCATAAACTTCCGTCTGCATGAAATTTGCCTTTCTGCAGATGTTTGTAAAATGTACAGAATGGTGATCCTAGATGAGAGTCAACGACCTTATCAACATATTCTATGGCGTTACTCATCGGACCAGCCAATACAAAAATATGCTTTAAACACGTTGACGTACGGTGTGGCTAGTTGCCCGTACTTGGCTATTAAGGTCTTGCACACTCTAGCGGATGATGAAGCGACCAAGTTTCCAAACGCAGCGCCAATTTTGAAAACAGCTTTCTTTTTAGATGATCTTTTATGGTCGGTTTCTACCGTGGAAGAGGCGCTGCAGCTTCAGCATGAACTCATGGAGTTGTTAAGAGCTGGAGGCTTCATGCTCCGCAAGTGGTCAAGTAATTGTGCACAGGTAGTTGAGCATTTGGACCAGACTTATCGCGAAACGCCAATTGCATTCGACGATGACTCTAACTTGTCTATTAAAGTGCTAGGACTGCAGTGGCTGCCAGCATGTGATGCGTTTTCCTTCGCCACTACTCCATCCAACCCTGTAACGTCAAAGCGCACAGTTCTGTCTCAAATAGGTCGACAATTTGATCCACTAGGTTTCGTGGCTCCTTGTATTTTTTATGCCAAATGCTTCATGCAGGAACTTTGGGCTCGTCAGTTGGACTGGGATCAAGCGTTACCATCGGACCTCGCAGCGCAGTGGAAAGCATATGTCAATGAACTTCAATTACTGTCTAATATAAAGCATGACCGGCATGTCAAGGTAGTGCGCCATACCTACATTCAGATTCTAGGTTTCTGTGACGCCTCAACTCTTGGCTATGCTGCGGTAGTTTACATGCGATCTCAAAATGCGGATGGTGAGAGTAAAGTTAGTTTAATCATCGCTAAATCTAAGGTCGCGCCATTAAAAACTGTCACCATTCCCCGTCTCGAACTCATGGCTGCACATCTGCTAGCAAAACTTGTCAAATATGTCCTCAATGTCTTGCGCAATCGTCTTGTGGTCGATGAGACTTTGTTGTTCACGGATTCGTCCGTCGTGTTGGCTTGGCTCAACACACCCAGCCACACACTCAAAACATTTGTGTCCACTAGAGTGTCCAAAATCAATGATAGTGTGTCCAGCAAATGCTGGTATCATGTGAGTGGTGTGTCCAATCCAGCTGATGTATGCTCCCGTGGTGCCTTACCGTCTGTGTTGATAGCATCGAACGAATGGCTTAACGGACCTGCTTGGCTCGACTTAGACCAAGCGCAATGGCCAGTGAAGACCATCGACGAGTTCCGAGACTGCACGCCTCCTGAACTCAAAACTACAAAACCGGTACTACTTGTCGCTGAAACCGTCTCATCTGAGCTGCTGTATGAGCTCACGGAAAAATATTCCAGCTATACCAGACTGCTCAATGTTGTAGCTCGATGTCTTCAGTTCATTCGGAATTGCAGATCCGCTGCTCATGAACGTAGGTCAATTTCGGTCGCTGACATCAGAAAAGCACATGACGTGTTGGTAAAATCTGTTCAAAAACATCATTTTCCAAACGACATAGCCGCGTTAGCAAAGGACGGTAGCTGCAGTCAATCCTTGAGAAAGCTCAACCCTTTCATAGATTCCCACTATTTCCTCAGGGTGGGGGGTCGACTTTCTCAATCGGATTTAACCTATGAAAAAAAGCATCCATTGCTTTTGCCAAAGAATTCTAATTTCACCAATATTTTGATAGACCACTTCCACAAATTCAACTTGCACGTAGGTCCACGTACCCTTCAAAGTTTAATCAATCAAAAATATTGGATTATTTCAGCGCGTAGCGCCATTCGATCACGTACAATCAAATGCATGTCTTGTTTTAGGGCGTCTCCTTCAAATCGACAACCTAAAATGGGCGAACTACCTAAGTTCCGCTCTCAAGATGTCCACGTCTTCCACACTGTTGGTGTCGACATAGGCGGACCTTTTGCGACAAAAGAGTCGACTCGTAGAAACGCTCACGTATCCAAATCTTATTTGTGCGTGTTTGTGTGTTGTGCCACACGAGCTGTGCATTTAGAAGTCTTGTCTTCTTTAAGTACAGAGTGTTTTCTCGCATGTTTTGACCGTTTTACCGCGCGAAGAGGTCTATGCCATTCGATTGTGTCCGACAATGGCACTAATTTTGTCTCAGCTGGTAAACAGCTGAAAGAAGTAACAGATTTTCTCAATAGCGAGTCAGATAGTCTGTCCAACGGCCTTACTTTTCGAGGTGTGAAATGGAGACATAATCCACCAACCGGAAGTAACTTCGGTGGGCTCTATGAGGCCGTAATAAAATCTGCGAAACTTCATTTAAAACGTTCCACTGGTACACGATCTTTATCTTTCGAGGAACTCGGTACACTTTTCTCTCGTGTTGAAGCTGTGCTTAACTCAAGGCCCCTCTGTGCTTTATCCAGCGATCCCAACGAGTTTGAAGTTCTGACTCCATCTCACTTCCTCATAGGTAGGGAGCTTTTATCGGTACCTGAGTACGACATATTAGATATTTCCAGTTTTAGACTGAATCGTTGGCAGGCCGTTCAACAAATGTCACAACAATTTTGGAAACTCTGGAAACAAGATTACTTGCACACTTTGCAACAACGTCAAAAGTGGTTTACCAACTGTCGTAACCTTAACGTCGGTGATCTTGTGCTCATAAATTCAGATGCACCTGCATTAAAATGGGCTTTAGGACGCGTTTCCAAATTGCATACTGGCCCGGACGGCGTCGTACGAGTCGTCAGTGTAAGAACCGCGAATAACCACGAGTTTACTCGTCCGGTTTCAAAATTAAGTCCGCTCCCGTTGGATCAGGACTCAGAATAATTAAGAATACAAATTCACTCTCACAGTTATATGTATCCATGCATTTATGTATAACTTTATATATTTTATTTTATTTCACATACTATATTATACTATATACAGTCCACTTGCTACATTTAATTTTTTATAATTTACATAATTCAAGGTTCAACTATATCAATTTCCATTTGTCCTGGTATCGTAACTGGGAAATCCTATCGGATTTCGGTGGGGGGAAATGTTGGGTTTACTTTCACGGCTTGGTTTGAAACAAACCAATCTTTCCGCCAAAACGACCGAGCCTAACTTCCGACCAATCGGAAGTTCCGCGCACCGCCGCCGGAGGTCGCGAGCGAGCGCTGCACGCGCAACTAACTTCACTTACTGCAAATACATCGAACGTTGACCGCGCGCAAATCAAGAAAAATCCTAAAATACTCAAAAACTCATCTAATCATTGTGAAACTATACAATCTAGTGTCAGTGCAGCATTACGAAGAAACTGTGCATACTTCCCAGGCCTGGGATTACCTCAAAGGCAGCTCTGGGCAAGGAATTGAGAAGGTTAGTTTCCACAGATCAAGCCGTTAATTTTCATGTTCATATTTTAGCTATCGAACCGCACAACGGGTATCATAAAGATGTTAGATAACAGATCTTCGGTGAAACGTATTGTTAGTTTTGTATCGGCTGCTATTTTTGGAGAGAAATGATGATATCTTTATTATTATTTAGATATTATTATGATATCTTTATTGTCTATCCTGCTTCTTACGTGACTCGTAAATACAATATTTCAATAGACTGTATGTCAAGCTCAATAAATCTTCAACAACAATTTCAACAAAAATAACGTGAATTTGGGTCTACAGAACTTATTTATAACTCATACAGACTTCACAGTCCACTTATAATGTTATAATATGTTTGCTCTTTTAGAATTAGTTAAGGTGTTGTTTGTATTTGGTTGAGAAGACTGTATAATTTAGACTGTTAATTTTTGTTAAAACATTTGATTGTTTTTCAAATTTAATTTAATTTAATACAAACTGTTGTGTTCTTGTTTTATAAAGAGACTATTATTATTATTATTTTAAATTGATATTTTTGTGTGTTTTTGGGTAACAAATATTGTTTTATTTCGTGTTAGGTATTTCATTATTATTATTTAGCGTTAGTTTTATTATTATTATATTATGGTGCCACTGAAAACCAGCGCTACAAGGGTAACCGTGCCCTTGTAGCAAATGCTGAGTGGTCTACCTTTTTAGCCGTCATGTAATCTAAGTTAAATACCTGTATCTTTTATTTTTAAGTTGAAGCAAAATAAATTATTTCTATTTCTATTTCTATAATGAGCTTAGATACTAGGTAGATAAAAGCTAAGATTGGTAGCTAGTTTGTTAGTAGGTAAGTAAGTATATACTATATTAGTAGGCGTAATTCTAAGTAACATTTTTTAGATAAGACTAATAACATAAGTTATGTAGGTACTAGGTATATAAGATGGCTCGTTCATAACTTCTTGTTGCAAAAAAATTTGAAACATTCATTCAGCGAGAACAAGTTTTGGTTTTAACATAATATTTCCAAAGCTATTAAATAGTTTGAAGAATTAATTTTTAGAATAGCCATAGTGCTGAGACTAACTATAATAAAGTCTCATGCACTTGAAGTTATGAGCTTTGGAAATGTTATGTAAAAACTAAAACTTGTTCTCGCTGAACGAATGTTTGCATCAAAACATTAAAAACTACAAAAATATAATAATCAATTGTTGCAACTATTGACCGGTGCTGTGGCACATTGAATTACTTCTCTTCTAAAATGTTCATCTAACTTCATGTTGTTTTAACTACCTATATGCGCAAAATATAAAAAAAAAGTTTCAGTAAAAATAATAACATATAATTTGCAAAAATGTATTAGTAGTAGAGCTCTTTGTGAAGGGCTCGTCCGGGGAAGTACTACCACCAAGTATTAACATCAGGTGGGCTTGTTTCATCAGCTAGTTGTCTAAAAAAGAACCAATTTTAAAACCTGCATAGATATAAAAGGTTTAAATTTAATTAAAAGGTTTATAAGCCAGCTTATAAACTAAAAAACACTCTGCCAAAAAAAATATAACCGAAGATGGCCGATCAAAAAAAAGAAAGGAGAAGGTTGTAAATCAGCGCGAGCGCTATTAATGCTATGTTTGATGCAAAGTGCCAGAGCAACAGTTACCCTCTATAGTTCCTTGACCACGTAATCCCACATAACATCATCAATGAAAATGCAAGAATGGCGCGAAAATACATTTTGCAAGTCTCCCACGCCGGCTCTAAGCCACAAACAATGCATTTAGGTAATTCATTATTTTTATTACATTACTATTTTAATTTTTTTCGTCTTTGCGACTAATATTATATCGGTCAAGTACACTGGCAAAATTAAATTGTAATTGTGTTAGCTATGGGAGGAATAAAACTCCTCCAACAACTCAACTTTAACTCCTTTAGACATTGAAAGACATCGTCCTAGCATCTTAAAAAAAAATAATTTTGTATAGTAATACACACTTCTCATAATTTAAAACTTTTGGTAAACGGTGTTAATAATAATAATAATAATAAAAGCATTTATTTTTCTTTCACAAAGTAGGTAGCGAACACAATGTATGGTGAAGATGTAATAGGAAGAGTAATTAGATGAGATGTGTCCACCCACTTTGCAAGAGACTGGAGCTTGAGATAGGCTTACATAGCCTGTAATACAAGTCTCCAGGACCTTCCGCCATGGATAAAGACTCCCATATCCTCAACAGTAGGTACACAATCATTCAAGAACATAATATACACAATTACATAATGACAGAAAAAACAACTAATATTTAAAACTAACTAGGTAAGTACTAACAAAACGGTTCAGGAGACCTTACAATTGTGTGTATGTTTATGTATGTGTATGTGTGTATATGTGTTGGAGTTATGAAAGTAAGAATGAGTTCTGAGAGTTCTCCTGATAACACAGCCCTAGAAAGAGCCAGGGAACAGGAGAACTCTCTTGTGTTGGTACACTATTAATAAAACTTAGATATTAACATTTACTTTAGCCATATTTATTGTGATATCTACTATTAATTTGTTTACCCTAATAAAATTAAAAAAAAAGAAGAAGAGGTATGTTAGGCTCGTAGCAAGTGGAATTCCGTGATCTTTGACTACCCCCCTTTGGAAAAAAGGCGTGATTTTTTGTAAGTAGGTTATGTGAGAAAAAAATAAAATAAATAAAGCAGAATTAAATAATTCTGCATTAATAGCCATTTTAATTTATTCTTGAAGATACAATCGGAAGCTGCGTGTTTTATCTCGTCATCGAGATCATACAGTTCAAAGAGTTTCACTACGCTGTAAGTTGTTACATATTTATTTTATAAAAGATACAATGAAAAGAAAACACATTTGATAGTTATATCATTATCTACAATTGGGTTTTGTCTCGTCACAAAGAGATGAAAGCTAATAATAGATAGTATCTACTTATATGCCTATACTTATAACTATGTACCAAGATGCAGTGCGATACCGTTCGGCTGTGGTCCAAGGTATAAGAGAAGGGGTGTTCATCGCACATTCGTCAAACATTTTATTTCTCAATTCACTCCTCCACTACAAATTTTTTTTGACTACTTTTTTTTTGGCGTTGCTAGCTATTGACTAGCTGAATTTTTAGATTACTTGAAAGTATGGATGGATTGTGAATCGGGATTCGTTATCTGACATTTTGGGTAGTCCTTTTTTGTCTTAGTGGTTTTTCTGGTGTTTGTTTGAGTTCTGTTGTGTACTTTCGGCTTGAGGTCTTAGCAAAAAGTGTGAGCAGTTATCCTGTTTTGAATGAAAATGTTTCAATCATATCCTTTAAAGCCTGTTTATTGACTGACTTGACAAAACTATTTTATTTATGTAATGTACTTGATATTGGCAAAATTGTTCCAAAACGGACAGATGCCATTAATCAAGAAGCAGAAGAAGAAGGATTGTGAATCGAACACAATAAAAGCTCAAATTAAATTCTATTTTCTTTTCTTAGTTTTTCTTTAATAATTCTAGACCCAAAAGTTTATTTTTGTTTACAATATTCACTTATCCGCACTTCGGCTAAGTTTAGGCCGCGGCCACACTATCGACGAGTGCCATAATCCTTTCTATTTGAAAGCTAGACTCATCCTTACATAACTAAAGACTAGACGTGACGTCTGCCAAATCGGAATTCTCCAAAGGCTTCCCGTACCGATAGCAGAAAAAGCTCCTTTTATTTTAGAAGCTTTTATTATTAGTAGTTCGCCCTGAACTGAGATCTCGTGATGCGATCCAAATGCTCCGAAAAGTTGAAAAGCCGAAAAGTGCATAGGGATAGTCAGAGGCAAGGCCAAACAGTGAATCTGGACAGAAATACTTTCTCATAGAAGATAAAACACAATGCACATAGTGGCACGAGAATAATCAGAAAAAATATATAAAAAAAAAATTAAGCTGAAATAGGTATAACAATGTTTTTTTCTTTTAAATACTAATTACTTAGGGTTAGTAAAATATTAATAGTAGTAGGTACTATTAGTTATGCGGAATAGTTTAGTTTTTTCAAAAATGGAATGATGATTTAAAATTTTCTTTTTATTTTATATTCCTACATATTATGAGTATATAAAAAAATAAGTAGGTCGAAAAGAGAAAAAGTCATATGAAACGTAAAACTGGTCTATTATGAGATGGATGTTCCGTCGTAGCCGAAATACATAATTATATTATAAATAAATAAATTATAAATAAATTATGCGGACAATCCACACAACACTATCTAGCCCGAAACTAAGCAGAACTTGTACTATGGGAACCAGATAGCTGATATAATACTTCAATACTTTTTTTTCTTTTTTTTTGTAAATGCATACATAGAATACAATATAACACCCAGACAGAGAACAAACATCTATGTTCGCCACACAAATATTTGTTCTCGGTGGGGATCGAACCCACGACCAACGGCGCAGAAGGCAGAGCTACTACCAACTGAGCTGAGAGGCCAGTCTTGGTTTAGTAACTTGTTTTGCTACCAGTAAGTATTCATAACAACGATATAATAAAGCTTATGTAGTGCACGCTTAGACAATTAGGTTAAATTGTCTAAGAGTGCACGTGATCTAATTGTCGCTGGATGTCTATTATATCTATTGTCGAGAGAAATCGTGTCGTGTGCGAGAAGATTGAAGATACCGCTGATTTTAGTAGCTAAATATTTTATTTTCAACTTTTTTTATGAGTGCTTTGGTGGAACGACCACGCCCTGAGTCGAGAGAGAGAGAGAGAAAATTATGGAGTGTGTGACAAGGGCCTTAGTTTTTATTGCATTTTCACAAATATTCAACATACAAATATAACCACCCAACTTACAAAAAAAGTTTACAAACCAAGCAAACATATATGCTCGCTCCGGAATCAAACCAGCACCTCTCCCATCAATCACTCATCCATACTGTATTAAGGAATAAAGATGGTATTCTATGGATAATGTACATATTTCAGACTCTTTTAATATTATCTTTTGTATGAGTAGGTATGTAGCTAGCAGCTAACAGAATAATTTATTCTTTCTACGCACACGTACCCTTGCAAATATCATGAGTCAATTCTATCCGAAGGTTGTCTGGTAGAGACCGCTGTTTAGCGATAAGACCACCCATTGTATGAGGCAAATAGTTTTAAGTTTTTTTTATGTACAAACCTACACTTTTATAATATGTTGTGTGCAATAACGTATTTTCTATCTATTTTTATCTATCTATGGTCTTAAAATGTTGGCATGCTATGTAGTGTGACCCTTGTTACATTTAATTGGCGCTCTGAGTACGGCTGCAAGAAAGCAAGGACGGTTCATCTCGTGAATTAGATCGTCACGACTTCCAATGAATTACATTATTATAGCATTAACATTTGTTCTAACGAATTAGCATTATGGAGTTAGTTATTTAATAATACTTATTGTATTCTATATTATAAGTTCATGGCACTCTAACTACAGCTGTAGGCTTACCATGAGCTCTGTCTGGCTCTGTCTCTGGCTCTGGTTTTGAGTCTGTGTGAGTGCTCACCTGTGCATTATACTGTGTGTGTGACGTTTTGACGTAGGATTTATTTAGTCAACACTCACACAGACTCAAAACCAGAACCAGAGACAGAGCCAGACAGAGCTCATGGTAGGCCTACAGTAGGTACTTTTTGAACGCCCTCTCAGCTCAGTTGGTAGGAGCTCTGCCTACTGCAGTGTTGGTCGTGGGTTTGATTCCCACCGAGAACGATAATTTGTGAGGTGAACACAGATATTTGTTCTCTGTCTGGGTGTTCTTTTGAATTCTATGAGTATGTATTTAAAAAAAAAGGCAGTTTGACAGTTTAGACTGTTTTGTGGGTGTGTGTGGATTTTTCACAATATTTTTTTCATTTTATTTTATAATATGAACTGGAATTATGTTAATTTATTTTCAAAATACACAAGTAACAGCTGAGCTATTTGCAGACCGTTACAAACGATCTAGAGATAGCTCAATTATTAATCCATTAACAATTTTTTTATTTAACTTAACACAGAGTTTAGTAAATTTTAATAGTTTTGTCGCTTTGGTTGGTTTGAAACTGGATAGCGCTGTGTTTTTATAATTTAGTAAGTAATTAATTCTATTAAGTAATATCGAAATGAAATACTGGAGCACGAGTGAAAAGTGGTCCATCGGGCTGTATTAAAATCATCTAAAATTGATGCATAAAACCTGTTTTTTATATAAAACCGTGGGATATTGGTCAAGCTGTATCCAAAATATATTTATTCATTAGGTAACGCCAAACACCATCAAACAACATTCATCAATGTTAAGCTCAAAATAATATCAAAACTGTAGGCCTACCATGAGCTCTGTCTGGCTCTGTCTCTGGTTCTGGTTTTGAGTCTGTGTGAGTGTTGACTAGATAAATCCTACGTCAAAACGTAACACAGTATAATGCACTGGTGAGTAGGTACTCACATAGACTCAAAACCAGAGCCAGAGACAGAGCCAGACAGAATTCATGGTAGGTCTACAGTTTACAAAGTTTTTTCAACATTTATTTTATTTATTTATTATGAGCAGATTTTACCAGTTATTACATGATAAATCTGTGGAAAAACGATGACATCTGCAGAAGTCATCAACCCCTTCCTTCAGATAAAAGTAGGTATGGTAGTTCCATTCTATTAGGCCAGCAGGAAGAAGAAGAAGAGTTGTTATATAACTACTCCTCTTAAGTAACATCAGTCATATCCATCCAACGGTTGTCTGGTAGAGATCGCTGCTTAGCGATGATACCGCCTATTGTTTATACAAATAGTTTTTAAGTTTTTTTTTATGTCGATTTATAAGTTTTGGTGATCAATTAAAAGTATTTTCTATCTACTCTAAGCAATAAAAATTAAGCGTTCCTATTGGTGGATTGTGCCTAGTAACTAAGCATGTATCTAATGGAATTGAACCTCCACTAGAATTCTACAAAACGAGGTAAAAGTGCACCAAAACACAATCCAATCGCAAGGCAACGCTTTTGTTGTATTACACATCAGTGCAAATAAACGTCACAGTCTATTTAGAGCGTATACATCGGAGGATGTTCTTGGAGATCGTTATCAGCGAGACGCGATAGAAAACAAGCTTATTGTGCCGTTCGAGTGCAACGCAGTGTACAGAACGAAGGTTACGATTAAGTGCCAAGTATTGGCAAATTGGTGCGTTATTTACAGCCGCATTCGTAGGCTTCAATTAAATAAATAAATAAATATTATGGACAATTCACACAACACTACCCAGCCCCAAACTAAGCAGAGCTTGTAATATGGGAACCGGATAGCTGATATAATACTTGAATGCATTTTTTTTTGTAAATACATACTTAGAATACAATATAACACTCAAACAGAGAACAAACATTTATGTTAACCACACAAATATTTGTTCTCGGTGGGGATCGAACCCACGACCTACGGCGCAGAAGGCAGAGCTACTACCAACTGAGCTAGAGGCCAGTCAAAGAATTTTTTTAATTGACAAAATCATTTAAAAAAATCCCGTAAATTTTTTAAAAAAGCTATGTAATTAACAATATTTGGACGTAGCTCCTTTCTGTGTATATTATGTTAGATAAATAAATTTTCTTTCTTTCTTTCTTTCTTTTCTAGCTTACCCCACATAGATCAAGTGTTGAGCACTTGAGTTGTAAGATCTGACAGGATATCTACCGTGCCTGAGAATCAAAGTCGCAAAGCCGTTTTGTTTTTAACACGTTCCCTGTCCCAAACAAATGCAAAATTGAATGACACGTCCAACATACTTTTTGCAAAATACACCAGCGCGTTCTGTAGAAATAATCGCTATAGAAGTTGTATGTGTCCTCTGACACTTAAGGCTCAGGAACGTATTAGTGCTTGGGGCAAGTTTCCTGAGCCATATGTGGTTCAGCGGACAGGGAACGTGTTAATGTTTTCTTCATTTTCCTGCCCTTATCCCACTTTATCAGGACCAGCACAACATGTTCTCCTCTTCCATTTTTCTCTATCAGCCGTCATCTTTGTATTCACTTCTTTACATGTCATCTTTCACACTGTTTTTATTGTTTTATTGTAATGAAATGTTTATTTGCATTAAATATGTAAATATGGTTATAGGAGTTAGTATTGTTATCAGTTTCACATATTTCACTAAGCAATATATGTTTTTTTTTACAATTATATGAAGTGTTAAAATTATTGTGCGTCTCTGATTATGGCAATGATCTTCTTTTAATGTGATTCGAGTGCTTACTCTGACCCGTTCGAATACTGAATCAAAGGTCGTTTGATTCACGCATTGAATCAAAGTGATCCATTAAGTAGCTACCGTGCTACTTATTAACTATTATTAGCTCTTGATTTAGGTCACTGTGGTTAGCAAAATGAAAAAAAATGCAGTGTAAATTAAGCTAATCTAGCTATACTTACCAAAGGTTACGTACCAATTAAAGATCAATAGCAATAAAAGTAATAACCAATTTGAAATCGATAAAGGGAAACTGATTTTAATGTGTACGTCTGTCTCAAGAGTGAAAGTAAAAAAAATAAAAGGACTTTGTATACATTGTAGAAGATCTATATAGCGTCAGGGGCAAGGTTTTTACTCATGCCCCTACTATGCGGGATGCTATAGTGCCAAAAAAAGAGCCTTAGTATCCAGAATATAAAAAAATTGCTGATGCCTAATAACGCTTATTTAATAAAATCTTATCACTATTAGTTCTTTAGTACTTTAATCATTTCGAAATAGATTGCTACTTAATAATCTATAAGATATGTAGCAGGAAGGTTGTTTTGTATTCCAGGGCTACCACGAGCTCCATATCTATACATATAATATCTAACATTTAAAGCAGCATAGGCCATAGGAAGTAGGATCTACACTACATTCATATAAATAAACTTTCTAGGGCTTAGCACAATGGCTCTGTCTAGTTTATCTCTCCTCACGTTCCGTCTCATTCTATAATCTGTCTCATGTGTTGCTATTTATTCTATGTTAGCTACTCTCCCTGGCTTCACTTGACAGTATATTTTTCTGCAATATTTTGATTTTTACCAGGATGATTTTTCAAGAAGTAATTGTTTGACTGGCCTTTCAGCTCAGATGGTAGTAGCTTTCTGCGCCGTAAGTCGTGGGTTCGATCCCCATCGAGAATAAATATTTGCGTTCAATAAGTAAAATAAAAAGTAAATAAATAAAATAATATCACAATTCGCAAGACGACAGACCAAACAAATATGTGTCACGTTATGTCTCAAGTTGATGGACGCAGGGCAGTGCATCGTAGGGCACGTTCCTGACGTGCGTGACCTACGAGCCGATGCTTTGTTATAGGCAATGGTTACTAAACTTAAGAGGCCGGCGGAGGGCGAATTTTCATACAAACGTAGTACCAAAATTATTACTAGCTTAGGCAGATTTTCACTATACTATTGTAATAACTGTATTCGTATAGTATATATCTAGGTTCCTGAACAGTTTTTATTTTAAATTACTTACCTCAAATGAAATAAACACCAATCGCATTTTACACATTTTTTTCATTGCAAAATGTGATTGGCGTTAATTTCATTTGAGGTAAGTAATTTAACACAAAAACTGTTCAGGAACCTAGATATACATATACTATACAAATACAATTATTACAATAATATAGTGAAAGTCAGCTCAAATTAGTAATCATTTTGGTATTACGTTTGTATGAAAATTCGCCCTCCGCCGGCCCCTTAAGGTGGGCGATTTGCTTGTTCCAGCAGATAGTTGTAAAAAAAATACAAGAAGATTGAAAAGTGCTTTGTTTTATGATTAACACCGTTTTCCCGCGGCTTCCTATGCGCACGCGCATCTTATTGTAAGAATTAATAGCTTTTTTATATGCCACTTGTAAACAATTGTGCGTGAATGATTATACGGAAATTGTTATGTCAATGGTACTTTTGCATGAATTAGGTTGTTTGTATGAATGAATCGGGTTTATTGTTATTATAACTGGCTTCAAATAAAAATGGAGAAGGTTTTCAATTCGGTTGCAATTTTTTTTATTTAGTTATCGCATAACTGAGCCCATTTCAAAAAAAAATTTTTTAAAAAAGGTAATACTTTCAGATTTGTTCCATAGATATTAAATCAAAATAGATTAAACAGTTTTATTTTTATTTGTGTTACTGCTTATCTCCATAATTTATGAGCCGATTTATAAAATTATTTATTTATCTAGACTAGAAAGTACCTTCAGATTGGTATGATAGAAATTTCATTGCAATCGTTTTAACAGTTTGGCTATGATCGATTAATCAAGTTTTTAAGTTATTATGGCATATCTTCCATTAAGACATTTCACAGTAATCTGAATAGGGGGGCTTGTTCTTCTTGTTTGTTTTGAATAAGGCCGATGAAGTGAATAAGGCCGTTGTCTTCTGGCATTTTTCTAACGCTTCTAATCATTCGAAATAAGCACCCCGAAATATGTGTCAAGTGCACGAAAGGAGCCTCTTTGAGGCGCACTTATAATCCTTTCACCACACCTGGTTCGAAAGAATCAGTGACACGATAAGAAGAAGAAGAAGCAGCCCTGGTGACGGTCATTTCAGAGCCACGTCGTCATGGCTTAGCGCGTTTTATAGCCGGAAGAGATAGCTTGATCTCATCTGCAAGGCGAAACCGTCTTAGAGTTTATAAAATGCTAATTGAAAACTTTTTAGTAGATTAATCGCGCGTTGACATCTTTTGTATGGGAAGTTTGCAAATTGGTAATTTTCAATAAATTCCTAATTCTCCTGTTTTTCATATTTATCCAGGGTCTAAATTAACTAAATGTAACATATAAATATTGTGTATAATCCACACAACACTATTTAGCTCCAAATTAAGCAGAGCTTGTACTATGGGAACCAGATAGCTGGTATAATACTTACATATTTTTTTTTGTAAATACATCCTTAGAATACAGTATAACAGACAGAGAACAAACATTTGTGTTCACCACACAAATATTTGTTCTCGGTGGAGATCGAACCCACGACCTATTGCGCAGAAGGCAGAGCTGCGAGGCCAACTGAGCTGAGAGGCCAGTCAACACAAAACATAACCTATCAAATGCTCTGAATAAAAATCGACATTTACTACAAAATTATGAATAATGCACTGCTTTGCATAATAACGTTTCATAACTTATGTAATATACGCCATAATTTTATTCATAATTTCATTACTTTCGGTAGAAAAATGCTGTTTAGAATAAAAATAGCTTTTGAGTTCACTCGAGTATACTTTTATGGTTCTGCTGACCTAAAATAAGTAAATGGAATACTAGTTATTGAACCGGAACAGATCATTGTTAGGTGCGTCTGTTTATTTTTTTTTGGTATCATAAATTATTATGGTTCCCAGAGAGCTTTGAATGTAGAGGATTTTTTTTTACTTTTACAACTTATTCTGAAGATTATACCTCCTCGTAAAATAGGCATGCCCAGCTTGGTTTAATTGTTTAGGCTGATCGAGGCAACCCATACAGGTTTTGAAATTAGCGGATTTTTTTATTAAGTTTCATGACTTTTTATTCCGTAGATCATACTTAAAAATATAATAGATATGTCCAACAGTGGACTTCTTCAGGCTGATAATAATGACGATTACATCATACAAAAAATACTACTCATACGAAAAAACGGTAGGGATCAAACCGTAGTCTGTTGCCTGTTCTGTTCATAGTCTTGATCGCGTGGAACTAGCACCTAGACTCACCTAGCTTTAAGACGTTTCAAAGTGATCCTCCACTGAATAAAGAAATATTTGATTTTATTTTTTTTCTTAACTATAAGTACTTTATTATAACGTCTCTTTTCAAGGAAAATATATAAGCAAAACAGGCAGAAAATAAGCTCTTTTGCTCCAACCTCAAGCAATCTCTGCTAATGCAATCTGAGAATACCACAATCGGCTCTAATTAGCCGCGATACTGCTATAAACCATTCTCCCGGCTTCTCTCGTGTCTCAACACGAGATACCATCGGTTTCACAGTACGCGCAGCTTAGTTATGCTCTCGTAGAGCAAAGAAAGCTCATGCCGCAATATAAATGAATATTAAAATTGGGTAACTGAAACTGGCATTATTAGCAAAAAAGACATGGATATTGGATATACCTAAAAAATCCAAATAATAAATCATCGTGACTTTGTTATTAGTGGCAAATAGACTACACTCTTGCATGCCACCTTTAAATAGTGTACGCAATGCAAATGTCAAATAAAATGTGTCGTCATGGACGTGTTTTGTGAGATGAATCATAATTATGTACCTCCCAACATCAGGTGGGCCTTGGGGGCTTGGTTCAGTCCCTCTAACTATTACTATTATACTGTCCCTTTTACTATTATGACTATTTTTTGTCACATAAAAGAAGAACCTAATACTTAAAGATAATAAGTATTAGTATTAATATGCCTTAGATATCCTAGATCTGACACTACCAATATTAACCAATGACAGAGCGAATGAAAATATTCAATCGTTAGTATATTCGTGCTTTCACGTATGTTGTACAGTTCACGCGCGTGTGTACGCGGCGCGTACTGTACCGTGAGGTAACCGAGAGTTATGGTAAAGATCTACAGAGTGTTTCTTGATATACTAAGATTTATGAAGCTTGTCTCTATGTGCTCCTACTTTCAATATAAATAGGTGCTATCACAAGGGGATAAGGTTCAAGTTCCTTTTGTACTCTTTAATGATCTATTAATAAAGTGTTAGGTATCAGTAAAAACAGTGTATTGTAGGGCACGTTCTTGAGGTGCGTGACCTGCTAGGCAATTCTTTGTTAAAGACTAAAGCTACCACTCAACATCAGGTGGAATATATGCTCGTTCCGTCATACAGTAGAATAAATAAAAATGTATAGTTAGCCATCATTTGATGAACTATTTTTACCTTTTCCTACTTGGTCGGCGGGTAAAAAATCAATAAAATGATAAGATCCATTCAAATGTTGTTTGGAAGAGATTGTTTTTAGCAATAAGGCTGTAATATTTCATTTAATTTTAGTTGTAAGTTATAATATATCAATAATATGTATATCATATTGTATTAATGAATAATTTAATTTAATTTTTATCTGTTTAGCTTTGAAGTAAACAATGTGCCTACTTGCCTGTTTTCTTTATCGTGTTTGCATGCTGAGTTTTTCTGGCGAAATGTGTGAACCTGTATTTGCCTATATACATAATTAAGATCTAAAATGTACCATACTTCAAGCAAATAAATTATTTCATTTCATTTCACTGCATTTGAAAACGGCTTCAAATAAAATTAATCAATCAATTGTGGCGGTCGCGGCGGCAGATCTGGCCGAGGATCTCAAGAGGCGCAAATATGCAGGTCTCGACAGAGCCTACTTATTTGCTCTTCTTGGGGTTGAGACTCTGGGTCCGTGGGGAACCGAGGCCTCGCGGGTCTTCAAAATGAGAGAGCGACGCACGCGTGGCTGTTGGGTATCTGGCGCAGTGTATAAGGATTGCTATTCAGCGTGGCAATGTCGCCAGCGTTTTGGGGACGCTTCCGTCTGGCACTGATTTCTTGTGTATTTTGTACATTTTGTAGATATTTGTTTAATTGTAAGTTTCTGTGTGTAAATAAACCTATGTACAGAAATAAAAATAAAAATCAATCAATAAGTTATCTTGTTCCATCAAATCAAAAAGTTAATTTTGAACCGTCTTACGTAAACTAGGTGAACGTAGGTTACCTACATACAAGAGGATAAAAAGATTAACTATCTAGAATCTAGACAATCTCGTTCCAAGAATTACAGTATTCAATCGATATTATATAACCAACGAGACATGCTCATCTCAGTAAGCCTACCATGAGCGCTGTCTGGCTCTGTCTCTGGCTCTGGTTTTGAGTCTGTGTGAGTGTTGACTAATGGCCTGCGCACACCTAGTTCGCTGGCGGTAGCGAACAGTAAAACGCTGTCAAATATCGCTGTCAAATCTCAAATCTGACAGCGATATTTGACAGCGTTTCACTGATCGCTACCGCCAGCGAACTAGGTGTGTTCGAGCCTTAAATAAATCCTACGTGAAAACGTCACACACACAGTATAATGCACTGGTGAGCACTCACGCAGACTCAAAACCAGAGCCAGGGACAGAGCCAGACAGAGCTCATGGTAGGCGCACGAGGTGAAAAATCTTTGTAATCGAGTGCATTACGTAACTTTTTATCCCACAACATAACAATTTTTGCAATAAATGAATATGAATATTAAACCCTTAATTTTAATTAAGGAAACCGTAAACAATCTATGATCTCGTGTAATAGCGATGTGTAGATCTCATTACCAAGCGATGTTGCAGCGTGTCGTCAAGTCGCTAACCCGGCGGAGCGGCGGGCGGCGGCGGCGTGTGCGCATCTACAGGCTGTTACCAGACCACTACCGAAAACTTTAGGGGGTGAAAGTACCCATCAATATGAACAACTTTTTCTAAGAAACCAACACTGTGAACGCGAAAAAAAAACAGCAGTTCCATACATAAGTTCAATACCTACTTGGCTAAAGTGTATGAAACAGCTGTTTTTTTTTCGCGTTCACAGTGTTGGTTTCTTAGAAAAAGTTGTTCATATTGATGGGTACTTTCATCCCCTTAAGTTTTCGGTAGTGGTCTGGTAACACCCTGTATACGTTGAGTGTAAGGTGGAGACTTATCATAATCTATGTATATCCTACTAATATTATAAATGCGAAAGTTTGTTATAAGGGATAGATGGATGGATGTTTGTTACTCTTTTCACGTAAAAACTACTGAATGGATTTTAATAAGTGTTATTCTGATGAATAACATTTATTAAAATTTGTGGATTTTACAATTTATAAAGATATTGTAACGAAGAGAGCACCTAGTGGTCTAGTGATAGCGGCCCCGCCTTTTGATTCGCCTTTTGGTTAAGGTCGTGGGTTCGAATCCAGTCGTGTACCAATGAGTTTTTCTGTCGAAAAATTTATGTACACAATGCTAGTGCTCTCAAACGGTGAAGGAAAACATCGTGTGGAAACCCGCGGCTTAGTCAGCTCCGTACGTATTGACCATGTCTTTCCTGTGAATCAGGCCGACTAAGCTGCCAGGATGGTATTGGTATAGGTGCTGGGCAAACCTATTCCATCTAAAATCCTGTCCCAGGCACTATAGCGTCCCGCGATTTAGGGCTTGTGTAATCACCAGTTACCTCTGACGCCATATAAATCATCTACAATAGATGCAAAAGCCTGTTTACTTTTTTTTTTACTTTTATAACGAAGAACGGATGTAAGTAACCTAACTTTTCAGGCAGATCAGTTTGAAACATAAAGGTTTTTTCATTGCTCATACTCTGAAAGTAGATCTGAAGTTGCCTGAGGGGTCTAATAGAAAGTAAAACTTTCAGCCCTAGGGAGAATCGCTTTCTACTGACAGCTGTCAAATTATAAAAAAAAACAAGTTCTATTTTATTCAACCATGTTCCAACTTTCTAAAGTCTTTCTAACTACAAGGAGGTTGTTGAACCAAATTCCAACTTTTTATTCAGCAAGTAGGTTGGAAACCCATTACAACGGTAAGAAGTTTAAAAAGTCTAATTAGAGCGCAATGTAAAATTTAAATTTAAATAACATAAAGATAGTATTAAATAAATAATATATCTTCTAAATGACTTGATTAATAAATAGCTTCAACTATTTATTTAAAATAACATAGATTTGAGCAAACAATTTACCATCTTTTAAATTATGAGAATGCAAATAATGGCTGAATAATGCTGGTGAGCCGAAGGCCCGCCAGAGAAAAAGAAAAAAAAACCGGGAAGGCGCCAATTCAATCTTCATTTTCACTAATTTATCTTTCATGTTTTTATTTTTACTTTCCTTGTATTCGCAATGAAAAGCACAGTGTTTACCTCGGGTGAAAGTCTTTTAAGTCCCTCAAGCTCCATTGGCGCCCTCGCTAACGCTCTGGCGCCAAACCCGTCTCGGGACTCAAAAAACGTGACTTTCAACACTCAGGTAACAATGTACTATATTTGCATGGCAAAATTAGGTCATATTTATGTATGTTAGGTTATATATATTATATATTTTTTTAATAACAATAAAGAGTATTTGATCTAATTCGCTAGCTCTTACCACTTACGCCCACTTTCACTAGCCGGGATGCGCAGGAGTCGCCAACCGAGAAATCGATTCAGAAAACATTTCATCGCGTCTCCTATGACATTTGTGTGTTGTAATAGTGAAACGTGGCCATAAGTGTTAATAAAATGCCTTAGGCTTAGTCTTAGGTACCATACCATTTTGACCTCAAGATTTCGTAAGAAGATTTTGAGGTATATGACCGATGCTTCTTTGGTTTGCAGATAAGGCCAACTAAAGAGTTCTTAGTACCCATCTATACTATAAATATATCTATATTATAAATCTATATTATAAAGAGGAAAGATTTGTATGTTTGTAATTAATAAACTCAAAAACTACTGTGCCGATTTCAAAAATTATTTCACCATTGGAAAGCTACATTCACCTTGAGTAACATAGGCTAATTTATGTGTTTAAAAAATAAATATCCACCCGTGCGAAGCCGGGACAGGCTGCTAGTAAAATATAAAGATACGAAAATCGAATCTAAACATCTAGGTATGTGTCGGTTTGAAGGGTGTGGGTGAAATTACTAGCACAGGTTACAGGTGGTAAGTTGTATAAAAAAACTAAATCACAAGGATCACTTTGAAACGTCCTAAAACTAGGTGAGTCGAAGGTGCCAGCTAGAAGAGCAGGCAACTAAGGCTTGGTGTACCCATAATTTTTTGTATGATCCTTTTACAAAACAAAAGTAACAACAATAATAGCAGTGAAGTTCCAGTGTGGTGCCATTCCACTTAGTGAGACGCAGGCAATAATACAAACAAAAGTTTCGAAGACAGCAAACGCTACGCTCCACGCTCGCTCCCAATAAGGGCTTGTTTTAGCATAGTAGGCATTGAACATGATGGAGAAATTCAACTGCTAAAGGTAAAAGCTGTCTGACCCGCAGTTCAGACTTTCCTCTGATATATGGGCCTTTATACGCGACCGCCTGATGCGATCATTGGACAGACAGACCAGTAGGCCTACAAGCTCTGTCTCTGCTTTTGAGTATTTGTAGGTAGTAACCAGTGTGTTACGTTTCGATGTAGGATTTATTTAGTCTACACTCACACAGACTCAAAAGCAGAGCCAGGCAGAGCTTGTGGTAGGCCTATAGGCTCAGGATCAATCACCACATTAATATTATTACCTACAATTGAAAAAAGTGTTACCATTCTTAAAATTACCGTTCCTTTCTCTTTCTCTTGTTCTTTGTGCGCTCAACATCCTTTTGCCACACTGGTTCTAAGAAATTAGTGACATGTAAAGGACAATACCGTTCCGTTATCACTATGATCGTGAATAAAGAAAACTTTTATCGAGTACAATTTTGTTTCGGTGATTCAACCATACTTCAAGCCAAAATAAATCGTTTAATTTAATTTCATTTAATTTACAAAGTCAATAAACCAACCGAGTCATCATCATCAATCATCTTAGCCTGGTGACATAAACTCCTAACTAACTGGTAACTCCTTGTGCGTCTCCTCCAGTAGCCGAATAGTGAGGGTCATAATCAGGTTTGTCCCTTGCGAAAATGAATAGCACTAAATCAACTATTATTGAGAATAATGCAAGTATGATAACCTCTGGTTGACGCTGGACGTGGGTTCAATAGCCGTCGCGGGACAAGTAAATATTTAAAAATTTTTTTTTTCGCTCTTTTATAATAGCTTCAAGAAGAAGTAAAGTCCTTTTGTATTTGTAACGCAACGACAAAGCCCCTGGTGTTTGGTGTCTTTGGACGACAGTGACCACTCAACATCAGGTGGGCCTTAGTATTTGCTGTATTTACTTATTCGTATCCAGTGTGGTTGGATCACACTATTTTTGCCTTACTTTTGGCAAAGCAATGACTACGACCCTGATGTTTGGTGTCTTTGAACGACAGTGACCACTCAGCATCAGGTGGGTCGAAAGCATTTGGCAATCGTTTTCGCTTCCAGTGTGGTTAGGTCGTACTGTTTTTTTCTTATTTTTATGAATCTGAACATCCCAGTATTAAATCAGCTGACCTTACAAACAAACTTGACCTATTCTCGGGTACTTAACGCAACTGCATAAAGGTCAGAATCGTCTACAAGTAGGAATTTAGGCTAACACGTTTCGGAAGTCGTCCGGATATTAAAAGATTTCAAAAGTTCGATTGTTAGAACAAAACGTACCATTTTATTGTTCTTAGACCTTGGCTTTGAGATGGAGATTCCTATTATTTATATATTTTAGTGTTGTTGCTCTTTCAAAGTTCAACAAGTCTTGCCGATCGAATACAGAAAAAGACCTCATCGGAATTTAGAACAATATCGACAAAATGTATGCGACGAATTGGGTCAGACCTAACGAATTTGACATAAGAACCTACGTCGTACCTAGGCCCCAACATCGTAGAAAGTAACCTTGTTACCAATGTTTAAAAACTAAAAAGGAAAGATGTCATTGAAAAAGTACATCCAAACATCGATTTCAGTACCCTAGTCGCCAATCGAGGAAATAGAAACGCCATATTCAATATGCAAACACTAGTTAGTAGTTAGTAACATAATGATGTTAAAAAAATGGAGCAAATATAGTGAGAAAAAGTTTGAGAAGTTTTACCCCATATTTTAATAAGATCTCTTATTTTTTAAGGCTCTTTAACCAACTTGCCTCTTTCGGCCGTCAACATTGGGTATCAAGGGCACGTTCCTAACGTTCGTGACCTACGAGGCAATGCTTTGACATAGGTGATGGTTACCACTTAGCATCAGATAGGCTATCAAGACAAGAACAAAAAAATGTATTGGAACTTCATTCCGATAAAAACAAAGTGCAGATCGCTATCGATAGCCAGATAGCCTTATAAACGTTCACATTAGCTTACAAAACAAGATAATGAGCTATTGCTGAAATAGCCAATTTATTCACGAAACTAAACGGCGATTTGTTTGTGCGGAGGATTGCCGACATACCATTCTTCATTGTTTACTGGACGCTAACACTTGTTATAATCTCTTTTCTTAGGTATACTTTACGCTTCAACCTTTTTTACACACATAATCATAATCATTTTTATTTGCCTCAATGAAGTGTATACATGAAAGATCTTAAAAATAATAAGTGTCACTCATTCCCCATAGCTGGGATGCAAATTTTGGGTTCATGCCATTTAAGTTAGAAACAACATAAAATTATATTCAATACGCACCTAATAAAATCAAATTTCATTCTACTAACGATAACGCTATACAACAATAATTAAATATCATATAAAAAAAACAGCAAAGTCCGAAAAAAAAATACAAATACAAAAAAACACATAGCTAGCTCCAAGCTAGAGCCTGACAGAGCTCTGTCTGGCTCTGTCTCTGGTTCTGGTTTCTAAACCAGACCGAGTATTAATTTAGTCAACACTGAGACAGACTCTAGTCTGTCTCAGTGTTGACTAAATAAATCCTACGTCGAAACGTCACACATACAGTATAATACACTGGTGAGCACTCACACAGATTCAAAACCAGAGCCAGAGACAGAACTTGTGGTAGACAAAGCTTGAACTGTTTGAACCAGTTTAGCTGATCATTATTTTTATTACGAATTAATTTATAATACACTAATCCAGTCATAAAACAAAAATCTGAGTTCTTTAAACATATGTATTTGCTCTCGGTGGGGATTGAACCCACGGCCTACACTACAGCGCAGAAGGCACCAACTGAGCTGTAAGAGCTGTCGAGGTCGAGGTTGCTCATTTGAACCGGATCATAATAAACAAAAGACTTCGACGAATAGATCAGCTAAATCGAATTAACGATAACACTTTGTTTCGGTAGCCGACGAATAACAGACTCTGAGAACCATCGCGATCACCACCATTAAAAGCTCATAATATGAGATGTGCGATTGGTTATTATTAGATCTTCAACAATTTCCAACCTTAACCCCAAACAATAAAATATAGAATCGAAAAGGCTATATAACTTCCATCTGTAACTCCGACAAAGTATTTCAAACCTTAGACCCCAGAAGATTAGAACATAAAGTAAACTAGAGTGGCTATAAGCGAATGAAACTAATTTATGAGATTTGCGTAACAATTGAGATATCTGCGATGACCTCTGGGTGGGAAGCACCACAGGGGTAGCCGGATCAATTCTAAATGCTTGCACGTAGCGTTTGACCGCACGTTCAAAGGTCGGGCAGAGCCAATTATGGGTTCTTTGTGGTGTGTATCTCATTTACGAGTCTTTTGAAGGCTGGCTTCTAATGAAGTTTCTTATTCCATGCGTTTTACTATATTCCTTAACAAAGATCTCCGTGTTTTAATTTGTGCGTCCAAACATTATTTGTCATTTAAAATAAGGCCTGTAAAATAAATAAAACAGACCAATGCCCGGCATGAATGGAACCAGCTTAAACGAAGTTTTACGATTAAAAGACCACCAATGGTTAAGATGGCGGAAATGCTAGTTAACGGAGACGAGGAAGATAATATATTCTCCTATTTTTACGATCTGGCCCGAGATGGGGTTAACCATCGAACCACATAATCTATGAACGAGATAATCTACGGTTGGAAGAGGTGAGGGCAACCGGTAGTTGGCATAATCTGAAGAATAATTGTGAGTTATGTAGGCACTGCTAATGTATGAGATGAGAGCTCTGTGAACGATCGACAACTGATGATCTGGGTGGTTATTGAGCCACTTATCATTGCAAATACTAGAACAGAAGGTTTTAGAAACCGAGCTTTTTTACGAAATTAATACGCTTGAATGAAGTCATGGAGCGGCAAGTTCCTCAAGAGTAATTGATGCAAAATACCTATGTCTATGAATGTCTATCCAGAACTTATGGCAATAATGCCTAAAGCCTTGCCTAGTTGCCTACTAGGCGCATCTGTGATGGCGATCAGATTTAGCACAGGGTTTTGCATATTACATCCGCAAACACTGCCGTGAACTTTGACAGTGCGATATTTGACAGCTATAACCTGATCGCAATCGCGGGCGATCTAGATTTACGCAAGGAATGTGACTTTATTGGCTAGGGAGATGGAAAACAACCGGTATTTTTCCTTTCTTTTACTAAAAGGAAGAAACTAGAACCTAATACTTCGTGATCCACTCGGTAGAGATTATCAAATTGTCGTCAAAACAATTTGCGATAAAACCATCCGAGATAGTCATCATTGATAATCTGGTATCCTTCTTCCCACAAGGTACTTTCTTTAGGGCTGAAACACACTATGCGTGGCGGCGCCGCTGTCCCGCTCTGCTGTCGTGACTTCGCTGCGTTGTCGCTAGTATGAAACTTGAGGAAAATCTTTTGTGGGCTTCCTTACTGAAAAAAATTGTGACGATGAGCGATGAGAAAACTGTGGGCAGCACCCAGCAATGCTAAGTTGCAATGCTAAGTTATTTCATTCGCAGACTGGCACCTAGACTCACCAAGCTTTAAGACGTTTTATCGTAACCCTTGCGATAAATAAATAAAAAATAATAAACTGATGATAAACCAGTGTCTATCGCGTTGCAGTGGCTCATCGCAACGTGTGTCACGGCCCTTAGTGATGTGATGACATCAGTCATCGTAGCGATCTCTTGCGAAACGCGCGTTTTCGCGACTTCCCAGGCTTTCGTCTGTCACGACGCGACGCCAACGCGACGCGGCGAGATTATGAGCGATTGTGTGACGTGTGGCGTGCGCTTTATCAAGATCCATCTTGAAGTCGGAAGTCTAATAACTATAAATTTAAGATAACATATTAAAAAAATATACCAATTAGGACGACCTCTATAGCGCGGAAGTCGCGTGCTAGGTTTTTTTTGCATAAGCAGCATTTTCTATCTACGATGAGCAACTATCTTTTTTTAAACTGAAACCATGCGAATAAATGACGCATCAGGACACATAGTTAAGAAAAGCATTAGGCGCAGGAGTCACGTTGCTTCGTCATCAACTTAATAAATTGGTCCCTAACAAAGTGCAACCTGAGTGACCGCACGACCGTCGCAATAAGTGGGAAACCCTACCACTAAATCACAATGTAAATGTTCGAGATTTGAACCCTAGAAACACTTTACGAGACCAAGAGTCATAGAAAGTGGCACGACTGCAGCGAGAATGAATAAATCTCGTTGACAGTCGGAGGCGGAAGGGCGGCCATGTTGCTTGCACGACATCCGGAATTTGCAATTTTGCAGATTTCTTTTAAAAACGTAATGGAACACTTTGGCATCGAAACTTAGGCGTAGACGTCTCATGTCCCATAAGGTCCCTTAAGCTCAAACCGTAGTATCTATGTAAAATTTAGAAGGTGTGTTCTTTAGGAAAAGTGTATGCAGACTATAAAGAGAATTTTTGAAATATCAACCCTTGAAGGGGTGCAGCGGGGGTTGAAGATTGTATGGAAAAAACTTAACGCGAACGAAGTCACGCGAGATTCCACTAGTGTCTGATGAAGTGTTTATTTAATAAGCTAATTTGGCACTTATCGAACTTTCTTCAGGGCACAACTACCCAAGATCCGGGTATAAGCTAAGTTCACACGGAGGTCACGATGAGCGTGAGCATAAACCTGATCTAGAAACTTCACGACTTTAAAGTTTCTCTATGTTGGTAATTGGATGGCAAAACATAATTTAGGTACCTAATACTTAAAAGCAACGTGAAGTCTTTTTTGGGGTATTCTGGCTATGATAACTTCTATGACATAATAAGCATCTACTTTTGTCTGCTGACCCATCTTCTTTAGTATTTAGAAATTAGGAAAAATAAGGTGTACCTAGGTAGAAACAAGAACTCGAATCAAACGTTTTGGGTCAAAGAAAGACAAAGTTTTGGGTTGAGGCAAGAAGCACTCGAAATTTGAGGTTCTCTGAACATGGTCTTTTCCAATCGTCGAATACACAATGTTACAGCGACCGGCAAAAGTTGTATTGAATATCCATGACTGTTGTGTTTAGCGGCCAGATACATTACTTACATTGTAAACTCATACTGTCGTGTTATTTAAAAATGGAACGATCTTTTACTCCCAAACATGGCAACCAAGGAGGTAACTTATCAATGGTTTTATTTGAATTTCGAACTGGGGTTGCAAAATAAAATGCTGTTTATTGAAACAAAAACCTAATGAACATTTCAACGCGAGATAAAACTGTGTTGTGCGTTGTTTGTCGTAATTGTATTTGACAAAATGAGTTCAAGTAGTAGGTTCGACTTAAGTTTTAATTTCCTCGCATTATTTGAGAAAAATCATGTCCAAGCCTTGGCCACAACTAACGCATCTAAGGACGAATGAGTTATGTACCACATAACATAATTAATTATCTTTTGCTTGCCGCTGCAGTAATGTTCTATTACAGTTACTACCTTTTCTATTATACGACAAAAGTTGACATTCGTATTTCTTTTGTTACAGAATAATGCGGTGGAGAAGAAATTCTGGAATGACGATATTATGGTGTGTGGTGGTGCTGACTGTGACTACAGCTGGTAAGTCTTTTCTTCCGACCAAAATGTATACAAATGATCACAAACTGATTTTTTTTTTACAAATGGGCTACTAATGAACTGTGTGAAAGATGACATGGATAGGAGAGGAGTGAATGAGAGATAACGGCTGATATCTATCATTCTGCTGCCGTCATCTCTCATTCACTCCTCTCGGGAATGGATTGACATGTTGTGCCGACCCCGCATAAAGTGGTTTATGGGTACTGAGATAAAAGAAAGCTATAATTAAAAAAAAAACTATCTTATAATTAAGTGTCAGTTTCACGGAGGACCAATCGATCAACCTTTTTGACAATTGTTCAGTTAAATTACTGTCAATTACTTGATTGTTCGATTAGTTATCCATTAAACTGGCCCTTAGATTCTCACAACTATCTACAAACTGATGTTTTTATGGAGTTTTGGATTAGTATGTCTTGCTTCAGAAGAACTTCGGATAAAATGCCTATAATTTATTCTTGAAATGAAAATAACAATCTTACAGCCTTCAACGAGTCCAGCATATATAATTACTGTGATGTTGTGAATTGTCTTCACGACAACTGCAGATTTTATTGGTGTCGCAAGTTCCGTTCAAAATATGGACTGAGAGGCTTGTGTAAGATACAAATAATAGCCATAGAGAAAGATTACAGTGCACTATTGATGTGGCACAACACTCTTGTTGCTCTCCTAAAAACAGTCCACTGCTTGGAAGTAGATCTCTCCCAAGACGCACCACTGAGCCCGGTATTCTGCTCTTCTCCATTCCTTGCCAGCTATATTTATCAGATCGTCGCCCACCTTGCTGGAAGGCGTCCCATACTCCACTCTACTCTACTCTACTCTACTCTACTCTGCTCTACTCCACTACTACTCTACTCCACGACACTACTCCACTGATACCTACCACTCTAAGCCACTATAATAATTTATCTCGATACCACGTGGTCAAAGCTAGTTGAGAATACAGGAACCATTTTGTTTACTAATGAAGGAACTGTACACGTGCGGTTTGTCTCACAATATGCCTAACGTTGGTAGACCGCGGCGTCAAAGCATTGAAAACGGGCAGCTGTCCACCATCATAACAACCAGTGGTTATTGTAAGCGTCGGATGGTAGTTTTCGTCGTCGGTTTAAGACTGGCCAAAAATCTGTTAGTTCACATGTTTATGATCTTAAATCTGGTGGCAAAGTTTGGAAAAACTTGGAAAAACCATATTGAAATAGGGCTGGGTCTGCCTCTTGCCCCGTTTATCCCATCCCACAGTGCAGTCATATATACGGATGCGGATGCACCCGGAACTGGTAAAAATGCCTGAGTTCCCTCAGGCATGTTTAGTTGCTACAAGCCCAGAAGACGCGACAGGCCTAGGGAAAAAGGAAGGTATCAGACGAAATCAGGATGCATACCAGTCACTTAGGTCAAGCCAAGCATTGAGATTGAGAGTGGGAAAATTGGAAAGAGCAAGAGCAAAGGCTCAGCGTAACACAGCAGTTTTGAATAAAAACATCAATAAAGGCGGAGTTCTCCCAACAAGTCAAAAAACTCTTTTGCCTTTTTTTAAGACAGCTTTAAATAGCCTAAGCCGCAGGTTACCCTAAATGTTCGTACTGGTATGAATGTGGTAATGTTGTACGTACCTAACCGCGATTACAATCGGGGAATTGAGGAAATCGGCACTTTATTATGGCTGTGGTTAGCGGTCTATTTGCCCCCTGTGACAGATAGAAAATACTTTCATTAGTGGGTCATCAACTGTTCAATAATTATTACTCGAATCTTAGGGGGGGCGTCCATAAATTACGTAAGGCGTTTTTTTAATTTTCTATCCCTCCCTCCCCCGTGGTGAGATCACGTGAGATTTTTCAAAATGTGGTCTTACGTAAACGCGTTGGATTGTTATTGTAAAAAGAAAAAAAAATTGGTTCGTGCTTTTATTTACGACTAGTTCAGACTATAGTAATCAATATTGCTGAGAGTTATAAGTGTAATTAACAATACAACAATAGAATACTTACCTACTTACAAGAGGACCAAAATTGTATTTTTTCTTTTTGTTTCAATCAGAAAAAAAATTGCGTGATATTTGCCGAGACCCGAGACCGAGAGGAGAGAGGGTCTCCTACGTAAGATTAGATGAGATTTGACTCGACCCCCTCCTCCCCTTAAACATCTCACGTAATTTGTGGACGCCCCCTTACTAAAAGATTAAGAAATATACGAGATAAAAAAACACATTTTACAACTGAAGTAATTGCCGCGACCAATACAGTAGGATACAATTTTACATCTAGAAATAAACAACATAGTAATTCAATAGCCTATGTTGGGTTTACTTTCACGGCTTGGTTTGAAACAAACCAATCTTTCCGCCAAAACGACCGAGCCTAACTTCCGACCAATCGGAAGTTCCGCGCACCGCCGCCGGAGGTCGCGAGCGAGCGCTGCACGCGCAACTAACTTCACTTACTGCAAATACATCGAACGTTGACCGCGCGCAAATCAAGAAAAATCCTAAAATACTCAAAAACTCATCTAATCATTGTGAAACTATACAATCTAGTGTCAGTGCAGCATTACGAAGAAACTGTGCATACTTCCCAGGCCTGGGATTACCTCAAAGGCAGCTCTGGGCAAGGAATTGAGAAGGTTAGTTTCCACAGATCAAGCCGTTAATTTTCATGTTCATATTTTAGCTATCGAACCGCACATTTTGGTCATTCGAGCCAGGATTATCCAGTTACGAAATCAATACAACTAAATATCTATACATTTACACGTATTTATTGGTATAATTCACAATAACTTTGTCAATTTTGTTGCATAAAATCGGTTGCCGGGTGGGTTTCATTTGTTAATTTTCGTACACATATTTCGTCGTATCTCAATAAGTACGCAAGTTACAAGTTTCAAACTCATTCCAAACTCATTTTTATGCGCCCTATGTCCTAATTCAACGTGGTTCTCAAGTCAAACCATCGTATTTCTAGTCGTCATTTTCAATTATTGTTCACGTAAAATTACCGCTAAGTACGTCGCCAGCCGGCCGCCATTTTACGACGCGCTGCGATTCGTACGTAGTTATTGTGTTGCAAAATGCCTCCTAAACTTGATACAGTTAAAGAGTCTGATTCCTCTGACAAGGATTATGATAAGTTGGTACAACCACATATTACTACGAAGGAAATGTGTTTTCTGAGATTGCAAGCTTTGTACGAGATTTCAAAAAATGTTCGTGACAAACCCGAGTTGTTAGGTGATTTCAATGCTCGTTTTAGCGAATTACCTACATGGCGCGATAAGTTTGAACAAAGTTTGTTGAATATAACTGTTCTCAAAAAAAGGTTTGTACCTAGCTATGTTCCAACGTACAATGAAATTGAAAGTTTTGACGCAATGTATTATTTCATTCGTGAGGTTTCAAATAGTTTGAACGACACAACAAAAATTAGAGCCGAGCAGAAATTGGAAGGCAGTACTGTAAAAGCTAGGTTACCTAAATTGGAGTTATTTCCTTTTGACAGTAAACTTGAAAATTGGCCTACTTTCCGTGATACGTTTTCTAGCCTGATCCACAGTAACAAACAGATAGCGAATATCGAGAAGTTTTACTACTTGCTATCAGCTGTTAGCGGGCCAGCTCTGACGATTGTTAAGTCTATGCCGGTTACTTCGGATAATTATCAGATAGTTTGGAGCGCTTTAGTGAAACGATATGAAAATAAACGCGCATTAGCGACTACCTATCTCGACAAGTTATTCAACTTCAAACCTTTGATGACGGAATCAGTTTCTGGACTTAATGGATTCTTACAGACATATCAAGAAAACATTAAAGCGCTCCAACTGTTGAACATCAAGGATTTGTCAAGTTTTTTGTTGTTTTATGTGGCGTTGCGTAACCTTGACCCCGTAACTAGGCGTGAGCTTGAGCGTGGACTAGGACAGAAGGAACTACCTACTTATGAGGACTTGATAATGTTTATAGAAAACCATGTGCGCGTCCTCGAGATGTCAGAGAGTACGACAAATTCCACGAATATTAAAAGTGTACCGTATTCTCGCAGTAGTCAGTCAAAGGTCAACCAGCCTTCTGGTTCTAAATCAAATAGTTCAAACCCGCAGCGGGCAACCTTGTCGTCTGCTGCGGTCAATGCAGACCAACCTATTAAGTCAACGAAATCTATGGAATGTCTGTATTGTAAAAAGATGCATTCAATCTATCGATGCAACGAGTACACTGACCTGACGCCGGCGCAGCGCCTTGACAGAATAAAACAATTGAAATTGTGTGAAAATTGTTTACGTGATCATTCTGTCAGTGACTGTCCGTCTAAGGTACTTTGTACGATCTGCAAGAAAAAGCATCACCACACACTGCACATAGACTCTGTTGCATATTCGAGTTCTAGTGCCATCGCATTGACGTGCTCGGCTAATTTGACAGTCTTGCTCGGCACCGCGGTTATACACGTCGCAGATTGTTGGGGCCAGTACCAAACCGTACGTGCTATAATTGATAGCGGCGCTATGTCGAGCTACATAACTCAAGACTGTGCAAAACGTCTAGGGCTGTCACGTCGCAGATGCAACTTCGAGCCCATCGGTCTAGGTGGTAATCCAGTGCGCGAGTTCGGCTTAACTTCTTGCAATATTAAGCCGCGGCACTGTTCTAGTCCCGTCCTATCCACCGATGCGGTCATCGTGTCAAACATTGCAGGTGATCTACCTACAATGCCTCTTTCTAAAAATACGATTGTTGAGTTTCAACACCTGATGTTGGCCGACCCGGCTTACTACAAGCCCGCGCCTGTTGACTTTTTGATCGCAGGTGATCTGTTCCCTTACATCTATGATGGTGACAAAATACTGCCGCGTGAGCCCGGTCTGCCTGTTGCAATGAGCTCAGTATTCGGGTACGTCATTTTAGGTCAGACTGAACTAGGGCGTACAGCACAAGGCAGAACCTCAGCGAGTACTGGAATAAGTCACAACGGTCCGTTCTGTGGGTTCACTATGAATCTTGACGGTATCATGAACTCATTCTGGGAGGTTGAGAATGTCCCGTCTGAGGTTCCCCGTCGTAGCCCTGATGATGAGTTAGCAGAACGTCTCTTTGCTAAGGATCATCGTCGTGACGACACAGGTAGGTATATAGTGAAATATCCCTTCAGACCGTCTGGTGAACTCGGCGACTCGAGCCAAATGGCAACTCGTCGACTTCTCAACTTAGAGTCGAAGCTAGAGCGGGAGCCGGAGTTGAAAACTCAATATCATAAATTTATGCGCGAATATGAGACCCTGGGTCATATGACTTGTCTTGGTGATGTCCAGAACGTGGATTCGAAATATATCATCCCGCATTTCTGCATTATCAAACCGACAAGTACCACAACGTCTCACCGTGTGGTATTTGATGCTTCGGGTAAGACATCAAATCATATGTCGCTCAACTCTTTGGTGCTACCGGGTCCCAAACTTCAAGCTGATATAAACGAACTTCTCATAAACTTCCGTCTGCATGAAATTTGCCTTTCTGCAGATGTTTGTAAAATGTACAGAATGGTGATCCTAGATGAGAGTCAACGACCTTATCAACATATTCTATGGCGTTACTCATCGGACCAGCCAATACAAAAATATGCTTTAAACACGTTGACGTACGGTGTGGCTAGTTGCCCGTACTTGGCTATTAAGGTCTTGCACACTCTAGCGGATGATGAAGCGACCAAGTTTCCAAACGCAGCGCCAATTTTGAAAACAGCTTTCTTTTTAGATGATCTTTTATGGTCGGTTTCTACCGTGGAAGAGGCGCTGCAGCTTCAGCATGAACTCATGGAGTTGTTAAGAGCTGGAGGCTTCATGCTCCGCAAGTGGTCAAGTAATTGTGCACAGGTAGTTGAGCATTTGGACCAGACTTATCGCGAAACGCCAATTGCATTCGACGATGACTCTAACTTGTCTATTAAAGTGCTAGGACTGCAGTGGCTGCCAGCATGTGATGCGTTTTCCTTCGCCACTACTCCATCCAACCCTGTAACGTCAAAGCGCACAGTTCTGTCTCAAATAGGTCGACAATTTGATCCACTAGGTTTCGTGGCTCCTTGTATTTTTTATGCCAAATGCTTCATGCAGGAACTTTGGGCTCGTCAGTTGGACTGGGATCAAGCGTTACCATCGGACCTCGCAGCGCAGTGGAAAGCATATGTCAATGAACTTCAATTACTGTCTAATATAAAGCATGACCGGCATGTCAAGGTAGTGCGCCATACCTACATTCAGATTCTAGGTTTCTGTGACGCCTCAACTCTTGGCTATGCTGCGGTAGTTTACATGCGATCTCAAAATGCGGATGGTGAGAGTAAAGTTAGTTTAATCATCGCTAAATCTAAGGTCGCGCCATTAAAAACTGTCACCATTCCCCGTCTCGAACTCATGGCTGCACATCTGCTAGCAAAACTTGTCAAATATGTCCTCAATGTCTTGCGCAATCGTCTTGTGGTCGATGAGACTTTGTTGTTCACGGATTCGTCCGTCGTGTTGGCTTGGCTCAACACACCCAGCCACACACTCAAAACATTTGTGTCCACTAGAGTGTCCAAAATCAATGATAGTGTGTCCAGCAAATGCTGGTATCATGTGAGTGGTGTGTCCAATCCAGCTGATGTATGCTCCCGTGGTGCCTTACCGTCTGTGTTGATAGCATCGAACGAATGGCTTAACGGACCTGCTTGGCTCGACTTAGACCAAGCGCAATGGCCAGTGAAGACCATCGACGAGTTCCGAGACTGCACGCCTCCTGAACTCAAAACTACAAAACCGGTACTCCTTGTCGCTGAAACCGTCTCATCTGAGCTGCTGTATGAGCTCACGGAAAAATATTCCAGCTATACCAGACTGCTCAATGTTGTAGCTCGATGTCTTCAGTTCATTCGGAATTGCAGATCCGCTGCTCATGAACGTAGGTCAATTTCGGTCGCTGACATCAGAAAAGCACATGACGTGTTGGTAAAATCTGTTCAAAAACATCATTTTCCAAACGACATAGCCGCGTTAGCAAAGGACGGTAGCTGCAGTCAATCCTTGAGAAAGCTCAACCCTTTCATAGATTCCCACTATTTCCTCAGGGTGGGGGGTCGACTTTCTCAATCGGATTTAACCTATGAAAAAAAGCATCCATTGCTTTTGCCAAAGAATTCTAATTTCACCAATATTTTGATAGACCACTTCCACAAATTCAACTTGCACGTAGGTCCACGTACCCTTCAAAGTTTAATCAATCAAAAATATTGGATTATTTCAGCGCGTAGCGCCATTCGATCACGTACAATCAAATGCATGTCTTGTTTTAGGGCGTCTCCTTCAAATCGACAACCTAAAATGGGCGAACTACCTAAGTTCCGCTCTCAAGATGTCCACGTCTTCCACACTGTTGGTGTCGACATAGGCGGACCTTTTGCGACAAAAGAGTCGACTCGTAGAAACGCTCACGTATCCAAATCTTATTTGTGCGTGTTTGTGTGTTGTGCCACACGAGCTGTGCATTTAGAAGTCTTGTCTTCTTTAAGTACAGAGTGTTTTCTCGCATGTTTTGACCGTTTTACCGCGCGAAGAGGTCTATGCCATTCGATTGTGTCCGACAATGGCACTAATTTTGTCTCAGCTGGTAAACAGCTGAAAGAAGTAACAGATTTTCTCAATAGCGAGTCAGATAGTCTGTCCAACGGCCTTACTTTTCGAGGTGTGAAATGGAGACATAATCCACCAACCGGAAGTAACTTCGGTGGGCTCTATGAGGCCGTAATAAAATCTGCGAAACTTCATTTAAAACGTTCCACTGGTACACGATCTTTATCTTTCGAGGAACTCGGTACACTTTTCTCTCGTGTTGAAGCTGTGCTTAACTCAAGGCCCCTCTGTGCTTTATCCAGCGATCCCAACGAGTTTGAAGTTCTGACTCCATCTCACTTCCTCATAGGTAGGGAGCTTTTATCGGTACCTGAGTACGACATATTAGATATTTCCAGTTTTAGACTGAATCGTTGGCAGGCCGTTCAACAAATGTCACAACAATTTTGGAAACTCTGGAAACAAGATTACTTGCACACTTTGCAACAACGTCAAAAGTGGTTTACCAACTGTCGTAACCTTAACGTCGGTGATCTTGTGCTCATAAATTCAGATGCACCTGCATTAAAATGGGCTTTAGGACGCGTTTCCAAATTGCATACTGGCCCGGACGGCGTCGTACGAGTCGTCAGTGTAAGAACCGCGAATAACCACGAGTTTACTCGTCCGGTTTCAAAATTAAGTCCGCTCCCGTTGGATCAGGACTCTGAATAATTAAGAATACAAATTCACTCTCACAGTTATATGTATCCATGCATTTATGTATAACTTTATATATTTTATTTTATTTCACATACTATATTATACTATATACAGTCCACTTGCTACATTTAATTTTTTATAATTTACATAATTCAAGGATCAACTATATCAATTTCCATTTGTCCTGGTATCGTAACTGGGAAATCCTATCGGATTTCGGTGGGGGGAAATGTTGGGTTTACTTTCACGGCTTGGTTTGAAACAAACCAATCTTTCCGCCAAAACGACCGAGCCTAACTTCCGACCAATCGGAAGTTCCGCGCACCGCCGCCGGAGGTCGCGAGCGAGCGCTGCACGCGCAACTAACTTCACTTACTGCAAATACATCGAACGTTGACCGCGCGCAAATCAAGAAAAATCCTAAAATACTCAAAAACTCATCTAATCATTGTGAAACTATACAATCTAGTGTCAGTGCAGCATTACGAAGAAACTGTGCATACTTCCCAGGCCTGGGATTACCTCAAAGGCAGCTCTGGGCAAGGAATTGAGAAGGTTAGTTTCCACAGATCAAGCCGTTAATTTTCATGTTCATATTTTAGCTATCGAACCGCACAGCCTAGCTTCAGGTAAAACAGCTGTTGGTCTGTGAACTCTAGGCTATTGTGAGTAGGACCATAGATAGGTCCATATCTCAACGTCCAGCGTTTGCCCTGATATAGGCACAGTACCTAGACACAATAGCTCGCTAGGGGCTGTAATTGTTTTACACAATCTGATGGCAGGTTAGCTCCTTCTCACGGAGTGCGGCGGTATGCACTATGGAGTTTTTGTCTTAAAAAGAAAATTATCTTTGCGTTTATCTTTGAATAAATCGTTTTCTAGAATTCATTATCATTACATCGTGAAGAAACCGGCATGTCGTAGAACCTAAAAAGTTCGATAACATTGTGTCGAGTGCACGAAACGCGTGAGGCCTTAGGGAGCCTTTTTGAGGCGCATTAAAATCCTTTCACCACACTGAATTGAAAGAACCAGGGACACTATGAGAGGAAGAAGAAGTTGCTATGTAAAAGTTCTTGAGGTATTTTTTAAAGGTATCGTAATGTTGCGCAACGATTTGAATGAAATTCGGAATTGATATAGCTTGTGTTCGGAGATGGTTGAAGGTTTGTTCTACCACGAGAGCAAAGCCGCGTGCGAATGCTAGCATGTGGTAAAGCGCTGTTTATCCAATCCAGCACACCCTAACACAGGGATCCCCAAACTATTTTGGACAAGTGACCCCTTTTTCAAAATGAACAGTTACCTCAGACCCTCATGGCCAAATTACCTACTTTTAAGATCAACCCCCTTATTCACAATGGTCCGCTAACTTAAAACAGCTGCTACAAAGTGTTATTTTTCATAGGTCTCTCTCGATATAAGATAGAAGAAGACAGAGTGAGAATTAGCAATGCTTGAGGCTTATCTTTAGTTTTTTCCTATTGATACAAAATACTTAGGTACTAAGGTACGAATTGGAAAACTTTGCACATGGTTAGGTGATTAAAGTTGACTTCATTTTCTCATCAAAATTTAACAAAATAAACGTACGTTGTACCACAGATAAGATAATACTAGTTGTACGCACTTGTGACTTTAAATTACTACAACAATGCTATTTCCTACAAAGATATTTATTATTTACACAACACAACATAAACAATACAGTACCTACCTACCTAACTTGAAAGTTTGAAATAAGAACTTGTGTTAATTTAATAGGGGTCGATTTTTAGACCTCGTCGACCCCCAAAATTAGTTTTCGTTTATGTCGACCCCTAGGAAACCAATATCGACCCCAAGGGGTCGATATCCACTCTCCACTTTGGGAATCCCTGCCCTAACATAAAATAAGCGCTTGCGCAAGTCACATCAATTTCATTGTTATCAGCTGGTCGGCTCGTCATTACCGCGCGGTCAAGAGTTCACAGACCGCTGACTGACTGTTAGATGAAGTGGCTACCTGGAACACTCTTGCACAATTAATTTGCAAAAGGTTTAAGAGCACGAGAGACGATCGCATGATCGGTCACGACTCACGAGTGTTTAATATTGGCAGACATTATTTATAGGAGGTACTCAGTTGTCATAAAATGTTAAAAGCGACCTGCTGGCCTACCATGAGCTTCATAAGGTTATGGTTATGGCTGTCAAAATTGTGTCAACAGTGTCAACACATTCAAACCCAAGAAGAAAATGACAGCCATAGCCATAACCATATGGAGCTCGTGGTAGCCCTGCTGGTCTGATGATGGAGCCAAGGTCTGTCCAGCGGAACTCTTCAATCAATTAATTGGCCAATTGAGTTAAAACTTGTTTACAAGGCCATACAGTGAATCTGGACAGAAATACTTTCTCAAAGTATATAAATCACAATGCGTGATGGTGGCACATTTTTTATGATTATCATCTACGTATGTACTTAACCTTTCGGAGCATTTGGATCGCATCACGAGATCTCAGTTCGGGGCGAACTACTAGTTATTTATTTTAGTGCGAATCCAGCTCACAACCTACAGTGCAGAAAACTAAGCTAATACCAACTGAACTGTAAAAAGTAAAAACTGTAAATAAGAGTCAAATAAATAATGATTGACCCACCAGATGGACCGACGACATTGTTAAGATTGCGGGAAGTCGATGGATGGAAAGGGCTCAGAATCGTTCTTCCTGGAAATGTGTAGGGGAGGCCTATGTCCAGCAGTGGACTTCTTCAGGCTGATAATGATGATGATGATGATGAAATAATGATTCACGGTTCTAAACATAACTCGTTAATAGAAAGTGATCTTATCTCCCATTGAGCTGTATGGGAATATTTATTATAATATCGGCTTTTGTATAGGGATTTAAACTAACTGTTAATTAGGTACAAACTATATCTGAAAAGGCTACAGAGAATTAGAGAGCACTTACGAGTACGCAATATTTTCACTTTCATTGTAAAATATATTTCTATTGTTAGATAAAACTTTATTTTCAAAGAAACATTCTAGTAAAATGTACAAAATTGTACACAAGAATCAGTTGAGCTATCTACGATTTAAAGATAGCTTAACTAATCCAAATCAGTGTCAAATTAAATAATAGGTACTTACTCCATTTTCGAAGGCAAACTCTTTAGTATTTCTAGCATTGGCAATGGGCTGCAACATGTTATGGTTTTGCAAATAAACAATCTATATAAACACATAAATGTATTTCAACAATTTACGTATTTTCAGGCGTCTGCGATGGAGCAAGAAGAACAGCACAGCGCCGTAAGGTATGTCTGTTAGGGCTCCGAAAGACTGTCTTTTTAAGTGGCCCAACTATTGTTCACCACCCATAATGACCGCCCATATTCATAATGGTCACTAGCAGTAATTTAGCTTGTGCACATCTGGCGATGGCGATGGCGATCAGTGAAACGCTGTCAAATATCACTTTCATATTTGACAGTGGTTCACTGATCGCCATCGTAGATCGCTTAGATGTGCGCAAAGTCTTCTGCATTTCAATTTGTTGACATGAAAGTGACAGTGTCAAGAGACTTTAACGAGTCGTTAAAAATTGTCAAGCATTTATAACTATACGTGTAGTTTATTTTTCTCGAAACAATTAACAGACAATTAAAATCAATGCTATTTGCCATTCTTATACCTAACATGTAACTAAGCTAAGGTGTAGCAAAAGATAAGTATACAACATTAAACGCAGTAACTAATCCTGATATTAAAAAAGCACTCTTTAACAAACAATCTAATTCATTTTCATCAATAAAATCACAAGAACCTTAAAATAGATTCAATACAATGACTAAAACCACTTACGCCTAAATAGATGGCAAAAAACAACAAAGGGTCAATTCTAGGAGTTGAATCTTTTGCATCAATAACTTTAGTAAATCCGCTGAACAAAGCTGCAGAATCTATGAAACTAGAGCTAGAAATTGAAAGGTCTGTGCATGAGAAAACCAGTGGTAGTCCTCTAAGAATACAATTGCTTGTGGTTCCAGGATACGTCTCCAACTCCGGAACTGTACGCGCCAGTGCCTAGCACGGAGAGTCTGCAGGTGATAGCGCAGGCGATGGGCGCTGCTGGCTTCGAGCACTACACGGAAGGCAGGCCCTTGGTGAAGAGGCTGATACCGGCAGCTGCTGACTCGCCCGACATCGATATTGTGGAGCATCAAGGTATCACCATCATCACTACCTCATTATCATTAGCCTGAATAAGTCCTATGCTGGATAAAGGCATCCCCAATCATTTCTAAGAAGCCCTGTAACTTATTATCACTGATTTAGTTTGTTTGTAGTACCTAAGTATGCCCTCCTGTAACTTACCCATGCATGCCTTGATGCTTTTTCTGTCTCTTTATGGGACTGACCTTTAATCTACCTTGGCTTCAAGGTAGATTTGAAGCTGGCTTTAAAAAGCCAATTTGCCAAAACCGCAAGCAGGGTATAGGTATAGGTACTTTATCTAATATTCCCTTTGTTTCAGGTGTGATCGGCAAGGCCGGTGTAGACTTCCCTGCCTACCCCAACATACCAAACACAGGCTTCAACTGCAAAAACGTGCCGACTGGCTACTACGCTGACTTGGAGACCGAGTGCCAGGTAAATATTACATTCCCTGTTGTCTACAACAATTTGGCTTATTGGTCCTTCATAGAGTCATTAATTCAAACTCAAAAATCATTTATTCAGTTGCACCTCAAGGATTACTTTAAAACGTCATAAAGCTAGGTGATTCTAGATTCCAGCTAACTAGACTTGACTAACCTTGAACTTTGTTTACATTGCTTTCAGGTATTCCACATCTGTGACACATCCCGAAAGATATCGTTCCTCTGCCCCAATGGCACCATCTTCAGCCAGTCCCATCTCATTTGCGACTGGTGGTTCAAGGTGGACTGCGCCTCCGCTCCAGCTCTGTACGAGTCCAGCGCCGAGTACTACTCCAACGAGCAGAAGAAAACCCAGAAAGTGACTCAAAGCCTGAGCAAGAACCAGGATCTGCAGCAGATTGATGGGAGTGCACGCGCGGAGTCCAGACGGTCTTCTGTCAACATTCCCAGCACGACAGAGCGGCTGCTAAGGCACAGACAGAGATTGCAGAGTCAGACGGATACTCCATACACGGTGCAAGCTACAGCAAGGAGCTATCAAACCCTGTTCCCTGATACTAACTATAACCCGACACAACGAAGCCAACTGACCACAGCATTCGAGAAAAGACGGAAGAACCTCGTGCAGCTGATTTCGAACAACTTTTCATTCCCCTCTAGAAGCACTAAGCCAACATTCTTCGAAGCTTCGACTTTGAGAACTACTCCGGTTGATCATAACTTAAAAGAAATGCAAGTGGCAGCAGAAAGCGCATCATTTGCAGCTAACAAGAACAACAGACAATTCCTTCAAGATTACAACGCGAAGAACTACCGCCCTTACCCCGTCTACACCCCGAACACTCCTAAGCCCAAACTGAAGAGCAACCCAAACCTGACCACGTTGTACGCCATCGGAGACAAAGTTCCCGATTCGTCGAACACCCAAGAAACAACCAAACGCCCCACTCTGATCCCTTACACAAAGAGCTACACTACTGCCAATGATCCTTATACTAGACCTGGTGTATCTCTGCTTAGGAATTTCCTAGCAAAGGAGAAGAACAGGACACAAACCCCTACTACGGAAAAAAGCACTCCCGTTACAGAAAAGATTCAAAGAGTAACAGAGAACAAACACGTTTTTGAATCTGTCACTAAGATTCCAACTATAAAACCAGAAGGATCATACCTTTCCGAAACCGCATCCTCTGATAGATACGACGTGTATTCAACGACTAATCATGTAGAAGGTACCACAGAACCATCGTATAAAGAAAGAAGAGAACGATTAATGCGGAAACTGAACTTCGATACCCTGGCAGTTACTGAGCCGACCCCAACAGTATCGGTCGAAAAACTCTATGTCGATCAAAGCCGGTCAGGACTTGTTGTCCCGGCATCGTCATCAAAAACTCTCCACAGTTTAGCCATTTACTATGCAACTGCTCTAGATAATCTGTCTACCACGCCAACTCCTGATGATGCTGAAGTCACCACTCCTGTATTTGATTACGAAGCTATGGAAGAAGCTTTGCCTGCACTATTCAGTACTAACACTATCAACAAATACAGTAACTTATTCGCTCAAGGAGCAAACAATGCTGATTTACTAGAGGAAATCAGAGAGGATCCTAATGGAACCTATAATGAACTGATGGAAGATTTAATGGTTCAGCAGAGCCAAAGTCCTCTGGCAACTTCTCCACAAATTAGAGAACTAGCTCAAGTGTTCACACATGCCTTATCAGCATACCTTCAAGACCCTGTCCAGTTCAGGAAGGTCCTTTCTGACATCAGACCAACCCATCCTACTTTCGGGGAAATAAGCACGACCACTGATGATGAGACCGCCAATACTGAACCAACAACCACCATTAATGAAGAAGATGACGAAATACTAGGATTCTCCGAGGACAACAAAGCTCCTTTAGCTAATGCAAGAGAATCTAAAGCTTTGGACATATCTAGCAAGTATCAAACTGTAGCATACGATGATGTTAAGGTCACCACACACAGGCCTACTGAACCGTCTACTACTTTCAACTACAGAGGAACTTCGGCAAGAAATCCATTCAGATGCTGCGGCAAGATATCAGCTTCATACACATCAGCCTCAACATTCTCGTCGCCTTCCACAACCCCTATACCTTTTACCAATACCGTTGCATTCAATATTAACACTTTGGCGAATAATTACAGCGAGGTACCAACTACTGAAAACTATTCTTTACCAAAATACGGAGGATTCCAAAACAATGCACTGGTCAACGACCCCTACGGTGCTGGCATCGGTTCCTTGGAAAATAAACCCCTAAGTGAGTATATAGAAGCAACCAATTTACCTACAGCATGGGGTATCGATGCATCTGCTTCTACAGCTGCCTCAGTCTCTACGCAAGATTTCGAAAGCAAGAAAATTAGAGGTACAACAGTTATTCCTACAACCACTGCGGTATACTTCACTGAAACCGACAGCATTGAACTAGAAAATGATGAGGAGTTACAGCGAGCTCATAGCCAGTCATTTGTTGGGTCTCAGAACAATAACTTGCGACAAGGAAAACAACTTAACATTGAGGAGTCGTCGACCGTCAAAAGACCTTCGGAAGATTTAGAAGCTCCTACTTTACCTGATGAAGATACTACTACTATCCAAACCACTCCAGAGCCCACCACGTACAAGCAAGAAGAATCAACGACTACCACTCAAGTGCCTAGCAGCGTCTTTACTTCCCCAGATTTCGACAAAACAACCAACCAGTTCCAATGGTCAAGCACTTTTGACAACTGGCACAGTACTGTCATTGATCCCATAACTTTGAACGACGGTTTGAGTCATACAGCAGCAGCAGAGGATTTAACAACGGATGTGAGAGAAACATCATACAGTTACAATACCGCTACAACACCCACAATAGATTACTCTACGACAGAGCAGGCCGTATCATCGACAAGTAATATTGAACTCACAACTTATGGGACTAAGGATAATAGGAGAGGAAGGTTTCTGAAAGATGTCTCGACAGAGCCAGCTCAGGATTTGTCAGCGATCACTGACACCGTAGTGGAAAAGGCGAAAGAAATCATGGGTGGAATGAATGCAACGACCACAGAGAAACTGATGAACGTCATGAAGAAAACAAAATCGAAAACGGTAAAACGGCTAATTCTATTACTAGTACAGACTTGTGATGACGATCACAATTCAACAGCTGAAGCGTCCAAAAAGGCTCTTTTAGAGGCTTTAATGGCTGTATCACAGAAAGATATGGAGGAAATAGCGAAAGAAGAAGAAGCATCAACCCCTGAGTATGATAATTTTAGGAGAACAGATAAGGTTGAAGTCAGGCCAAGACAAGACAGAAGAGGTAAGAGTATAAGCTTTGATCCTAGCGCTATAAACTCTTTGTCAAACCCTACCACAGAAAGAATTCAGACAAGTTCCACAACAGAAAACGTGAAGACTACTCAAGAACCAGAAACTACAGTGTCCTCTACAACTCAAAGTCAAATCAGAACGACAGCCAGCCGCAGGGGTGTCAGGAAGTTCGGAACGCGGACGACTCCGCTCGAAGCTAGAAGTACTAAAGCAGCATTTATCGACACCCCTAAAGCGGAAGCTAGAACAGCTGATAAGGAGGACCTTAAAACGGCATCAGACACCAGAGCTTTGGAACTATTAAGGTCGTTATACACAATCGCAGCGAGATGGGGCTGAAATGTACTGCTTTAAAAATGATTGGGTATCTAGTTCCGAGTGGCATATACTTTAAATTGATTTAAATTAGATAAATACTGCAAAATAAATTGAACACAAGGACTCTGGAATGTGTTCAACTCGTTCTATTGATTTTCTATAACAAAATAAGATGTAATTTATTTGATCTCGCCCGGGTCAGTCTTTATACGTGGTTTTCATATCTTTCAACAGTTTTATTGAAAGTTCACTTGCAATCAATTGACTAATTTTGTAAATATTTATTTCCATTCGAACGAACATTACAAGTAGATTTATATTTCCTAGATGTGACAGGTTTTAAGAGATTTTTGCCTTAGTTTTAATTTATTATGTTTTGTTATTAAATATTTTATAGACTTTAAATAGTATTTTTAGGAGATACTTTCCTATCGATAGAAAAATTCTAGTTTACTACTGAGTTACCTATTTAGAAGTATTTTAGATTTTGCCACAAACCATTGCCGGGGTCCTAAAATATGACTATCACATTCTAACATTACAAACTTTAATTGTATTTCAATACCTATCTACTGCAGACAGTGTTTTGTGGTGAAGTTTAGTTTTAATTTGTTACACTGCCACGATTTTTCTGTAATATATTTTTATAAGTAAAATAGATTATTTAGTTGTAATATAATAATAATAAGGGAGATTTTTACAGTAAATTTTTATAAATAAATACCTGTTGTTTTTATCATAAATCTTTAGTAAGTCGTAGATATTGGTTAGATTCTGATTATATATTATTACTGCACACTTATTTTTAAAAGCCTAAATACTTTTTAGCTTGGCAACCCCATATACCAAGTTATTAAATAAATAAAATAAAAAAGCCCATTTATTCCATAATTAAAATTACAAAGTAGTAAAATTACCAAGTAATTATCAAGGATTTAATACGCTTACCTACCGTAGTTAAGAAATTGTTTTGAGAGTTATGCATAATAAGCTATTTGTAAAAACTATCGGGTTCTCTTTGCGTCATGGAATTGGAATAAGGGCCCGTCCGCACAACGATATTTAGATCATCCACAGCCCGACCTCAACCAACTGCTGGGTATCGGCCTCCCTTAGTTTGTGTCATCTACCTCGATCCTGTGCCATGCCAGTCTAACCCACTACTGCCTTGCGACTTTGAGTATGTCGTCCATCCGATATTTCACCGTGAGGTTTTTATTCTTTCGTATAATATCCCGCAAATGTAGTAAGTATGCAATAATTTACTTGATAACAAATCGATAATGAAAAGTTTTTTTTATATGTAGATAGATAGATTAATACTTTATTGAACACAAAAGAATACATTTAAAAGAACCATTATAAATAAAGGTACAATGGGCGGCCTTATCGCTAAGAGCGATCTCTTCCAGACATAATATTATTATGTAGGTAGGTAGCATACATAATTATAATAAGAGAAGTAAGTAAAAAGTAAAAATGATAAAACATGCGGTGAGTTTCGAAAATCTCGCTGTGCGGGCGGGCCCTAAATTAGCTTGTTGATCAATTCGGGGAATAACACATGCCAATGGCTCTCAACATTTTGATCCCCGTACATTACTGCTGCTCTTAGAACTCGCGACATTATCAAAACGTAAAATGAAGCGCTAATCAAGCCATCTCGCTCACTCAATATCTCTGTCTACTCCTGCGATCTGCAGGCAACTATGAGAAGCCAGAAACACAGGCTCTTTAACTTACAAGTTGCCATTTTATTTAGTTTATTGGTGCGGGCAGAGAAGAGGAATCAGGTGCAAAACGAGCGATTCCTAGTTGTTTTACCGAGTAGTGTTACCAGTTACAGTTGAACTGTTGGGAATTTTCTTCCCAACAGACTTATGTACCTACTACCTCTGGAAACATTGTACCCAGGAGACTTACCAGTAAAACAAAGCTCCTATATAGTATTACTCTTATGTAGACTTAGGTAATAAACGACATATTGATTTTTTTCTGCGTCTCAGTGGAAGGTGCTGGTTCTATTCCTGCGGCGGGAAAAGTCATCGGCAGTCTGTCATCGGGAGGTTTATTCTCTCTGAAGAGAACAAAAATAAGAAACATTACATAGTTAACACAACAGTAAACAGTAGTAGCAAACAGTATATTAGTCGTCTGGAATAAATCGCCCCGAGCGATAAGACCGCCCATTGCAGGACTGTTATTTTTCTTTTATGTTACTAGTTTTTTAAGTAACTCTGAGTTTATTTTATCAAGTTTATTTTATAGAAAAGTTTGAGTAGCACAAGCGACCAAGACGTATCGGGTGTCCATAATAGGTACTCTTTAGTGTTTAAAGACGGTGAGTGTTGCGCTTGCAAAATCGATTTAAATTATGAATCGATTGTTTTTATTTTATTTTAATCTTTACTAAGATAAATATCCGACTTTAGTAAACACAAAACAGCCGATAGTTTTATTGTAATTGACCAAAAAATCATTGTATTAGACATATTCTGCCAACGTGATTAAAATTATAAGGAGTATTCGTTCTGACCTCCCTGGAAAGGTTTAAACGGTACAACTGAAATTATTGATGTTGTATACAGGGTGTGGCGTAAAGAGTGGATAATCCTTTACCTACGGGTCGGGGGCATCACAACTGTTCAGAAAATAAAAACATGTACCCAGTAAAAGTCCCACGGTTTTTGAGTTATTAAACATTTTCGAAATTTTCATTATTTTGTACTTCTGTCCATACTTTTCGATGCCAAGATCACAAATCAAGGAATTTTCTCCATCTGTTTTTTTTATAGCATTCTTAGATAACTGTTCTATCAAATGATAACTGCCATTGGTATGTCAAAGGTACAGTTTTTTTTTTAGAATTTTTTTTAGAAATAAAAATGTGATTTGCCAATTTTTTCCAAAAGTTTGACCTCCTGTGGTTTAAAAAAAATGTACGGTCACCCTGAGTGACCAACTAATAAATAACTTGCCTACTTCATTGAGATTCCGAAATGGTATAGCACTTGCTAGTTCCAACTTTCAATGCAAAGAATATTTGTGTTAAAAAAGGGTAAGGGTCATTTTTTCAAATTACAAGTAAGATTTTACATAGCAATCGAATTTACTAAAAACAGAAAATAAAACAAATTAGATATTTAAAATGAATTTATTACATTAAAATTTCTTACAACAAGTGCTCAAAATAGCTCAAAATGCTCAAAATGCGCGCAAGATAAAGCGTTCTTTTATTAGAAGATGCAGGGCTTGCATAAAAGCAAGTGGAAGCCATTTTGAGCACTTGTTGTAAGAAATGTATTTTAAATATCTAATTTGTTTTATTTTCTGTTTTTAGTAAATTCGATTGCTATGTAAAATCTCACTTGTAATTTGAAAAAATGACCCTTACCCTTTTTTAACACAAATATTCTTTGCATTGAAAGTTGGAACTAGCAAGTGCTATACCATTTCGGAATCTCAATGAAGTAGGCAAGTTATTTATTAGTTGGTCACTCAGGGTGACCATACATTTTTTTTAAACCAAGGAGGTCAAACTTTTGGAAAAAATTGGCAAATCACATTTTTATTTCTAAAAAAAATTCTAAAAAAAAAACTGTACCTTTGACAAACCAATGGCAGTTATCATTTGATAGAACAGTTATCTAAGAATGCTATAAAAAAAACAGATGGAGAAAATTCCTTGATTTGTGATCTTGGCATCGAAAAGTATGGACAGAAGTACAAAATAATGAAAATTTCGAAAATGTTTAATAACTCGAAAACCGTGGGACTTTTACTGGGTACATGTTTTTATTTTCTGAACAGTTGTGATGCCCCCGACCCGTAGGTAAAGGATTATCCACTCTTTACGCCACACCCTGTATAACTTAGGTAGTACCTAAGTAGGTATAGAACAATGTAGTAGGTGCCTAAGTTCAAAAATGTATAGTTACCTACCTATGTAAGTAATGTGATAATTAGCGCCACCAAACTGGGAAAAATTAGTTGCGGTGCCTTATCAGGGTTTATGTTTGAAACTAGTCTTTTTATTCGAAAACTGGACGATATTACACCTACTCTTGTATCTAAGGGACTCCTGTGTCCGCAATTAGACTCTGGGTCGGTCCATTTTGCGTCAGAACGCGCTGGCTGTAGATGTAGCCAGCCTAACTCCTCCCAGAAGCGCAGAAGCTTCCTGCGGGCTTCATAGGCTTGGAGGAGTGACCTGTGATGGCCCAGGATTTCTTGTCGTTGAGTTGTTACACCCTCGCATTCAGGACTACGTGGGCAGCTGATTCTTCTTCGGATAGGCATCCCCTGCAGAGTGGACTGTCTGTGGCTCCGATGTTGTGTAGGTGAGACATTTGTTCAGGGGACAGTGGCCTGTTAGGGTTCCCATGATGGTTCTGAGGTCTAGTCTGTGAAAACTTATTATACCTACTCTTAAACAATGTTAGTCCAGTCTAGATTATTTTCACTTTGCCTACAAAATCGACTATGTTAGTTGACGGGTGTTAATTACTAATGATGCCATCCCATCACTAGCCGGTACTGCGGCGTAATAGTAGGTATAAATATAAGTTTCTATATAGACTATGAATACGTGCCTGTTCCAGTTCCGCTGTCGATGTTTTCATTGTAAGTCTTCTACGGCCAGTAAACGGTTCAGTTATAAGCATTTATTGTGTTAGTGTAGTACCTACTTCGTTTGGGAAATAAATTGAACGAAGTTTATTAAAAACCATGCAGGCATTTGAAGAAAGTGACTTCTTAAAACGTTTGGAAAAATTACGCGTAGATGGAGAAAAAGGTACATCGAACTTACTTAGGGCCTTAGAAATACAGAAACGCAAGTTTCTGTCCGCTCTTGGCAAGGCTGAACCGAGTTCCACGGAAGCAGAAGATGAAAGCTTTATTCAAGAATATTTTGCTAGTAGCTTCGAACCCTCCCGTTCGCCTTTACGTATGTACAGATCACTGCTTTGGAAAGACACAGTTATTACTGAAATGGTCAACGGTATTTTGAAAGAGCACCAGCACTTCGACATCACCGTCTACTTAAACTGCGCTAAGACGATCTACCTCACTTATTCAGGTAAAATCAAGCTAACCAGTAACTTCTACAGTGCTCTTACCTATGTGATAGCCCACGCTAGATTGTTCGGCGATCCGTCACGGAATATGTTTCAACTCGAAACCAACAACAATGGCTCGCTTGATCTAACATTTGAAAGCCTCACAAATCCACTTCCTGACAGCGTCTACATGAGAGAGATCACAGCTTTGATCAAAGGTTTGCAAACCAAATTCGACGAAGCTAAATACCAGATTCTCAACACCAATGTCACGTATTTGTCTTTACTGATATTGAGGAGATTTATAAAAAAAGACATTCAGTTTGTGAATGCATTTAAAAGCATGAACACGCACGACGATTATGTGAAATTGTGTCTATATCCCCTCAACAATCAACTGCCGAAAATAACCGAGGAATGCAATAAAACAATTTTCAGTGCTTCGTTAAAAACTCCCGTTCTTCTAGCAATCCATGCGCTTTTGACCGTAAATGACGCTACCACGAAACGTGTTTTGGAAGTGACGTGCTTGCAGCATATAAAATGGAACGGTCTTCAGGTGCCAAGTCTATTTTTCCAAGTGGCAAGCCTTTACAAGATGGAAGAGGGACAACTATGGGACTTACTATGCTACAATGGAACCACTCAATCAATGCTTAAATTGGGAGAAGCCTACTATGAACAGTACAAGATGTCCAAAGCTGATCCACCGGAGACCGTGGCTTGGTTCCCATACTGCCGAGCGTTGGAAGGCGACTACCACAGGGACCTATCAGCGTCCGAGAATAAGAACTTGTGTATGCTGTTGGCTTACATTGTTGATTTAAAGAAAGGTTTCAACAACTCGTTCGTTCGAGACTCGCATTGGGCCACCAAATGCTCTAGTATCGGCGCTTGTTGGCTGGATGTTGCTAAAGCGTTCCACGAAAAATACAAGAATCCCCGAGCACCCTAACTATTAGACACTGAGATTTAGTCGACAAGATAACCGAATAATTAATGTTTTGTTTGATGTCGTCTGCTGTATTTTTTATTTGGTAGCATGCGTGCCTACCAATCCCCTTATTACAATGCTTTGTTAGCTGTTTATGTGTGTTGACATAAAATAAATAGGTAGGTACTTAAAAAAACTTAATTGTATTAATTTTATTACTCTACACCCCAACAACCAAATGATGGCAAGACCCGGCTAAAGAAGCGTTGAGCTCCGTGCAGCAAGATAGATGGACGACACAGTCAAAGTCGTGGGCGGAAATAGTTTAGACTGGTACAGGATCGAGGTAGATGGCACAAACTATGGGAGGGCTATACCAGCAGTTGGTGAAGTCGGGCTGTGGATAATGATGAACTTATAATGTAAGGATAAGAAAAGTTAAGGACGATGATAAATTACATCGTCCTTTTCAACTTTTCTTATCCTTTTGAAAGAACGAAATACTTTAATATTGGACACACAACACTGATAAACACAGCATGAACAGAGTACCTAACATTATATTTAGAAATGTGTGGTGTGGTGGTTGTGGTGGAGAAAAAGTGGAACAAGTGAATGAGTTTATATATTTGGGGACTTTGTTTACAAGAGATGGAAAGCATGAAGATGATATTGAAAGGAGGGTGACTGCTGGAAATCGAGTGAATGGGGCATTACACACATTTATGAGCAGCAGGAAACTGTCTAACAAGGCACGACTTGCTGTACATAAAGAAGTGTTAGTGCCGACATTGATGTATGGTAGTGAAAGTTGGGTATGGCAGAAAAAACATCAGAGCAGAGTGAATGCAGTAGAAATGAGAGCGTTACGTAGTATGTGTGGTGTAAAGTTGAGTGATAGAGTGAAAAACAGTGTGATAAGAGAGGAATGCGGTGTGAAAGAAGACGTAGTGATGAGAGTAGAGAAAGGTATGCTAAGATGGTTTGGACATGTAGAGAGAATGGATGAAAGGAGATTAACAAAACAATTGCATCAGGTGAGCGTGAATGGAACTGCTGGAAGGGGAAGACCCAGGGGATGATTCTCGGGCTGACCGGGATTTTCAATGTCCCTAAAAGATCTCGGCCTATTGATCTCTGACAAACATAAGCTATCCCGAGTGAAAAATGTCTGTCTATACTCAAAAAGCCAATTCTCAGTGAAATACGACATCTATCTCTGTTGATGGCATATTTTTCAACACGAGATGCGTTACGTTACACGCTTATCCAATAATCGAACGATTAATCGATCGGTCATTTACTATTATCCTAGTGTTTTGGTCAATTATTTATCAAATGATATTTCAATTTGTTACTACAATTGAATTACGTTTATACAAAGCTAAAATGTTGGGAACAATTGAGTTTATAGGTCAAAATTTCAAAATTCAAGTTTATGATATCAAACTGACTAATAACGGAACGTAATTCGGCGCATACTTCATCAGTGTTGCTATTTAATTCTATCTAACGATAAAACGCTAGATCTAGCAGTTGGAGGACTTACTCGTAACTAATATTTTATTTTTAGCCTCGAAGTAGAATAGTTCTTAATAGCAACAAAGTTGTCTATAACACGTTATTCAAACTGTACAAACTAAAATAAATAATAAACAAATAAATAATGCGGACAATCCACACAACACTATCTAGCCCCAAACTAAGCAGAGCTTGTATTATGGGAACCAGATAGCTGATACATTACTTAAATAATCCTTTTTTTTTGTAAATACATACATAGAATACAATATAACACCCAGACATAGAACAAACATCTGCGTTCACCACACAAATATTTGTTCTCGGTGGGGATTGAACCCACGCCCGCCAGCGCAGAAGGCAGAGCTACTACCAAAAAAAAAGCACCTTGGTGCATTTCCATACCAAACACAAACCAAAGCACCTTGGTGCATAAATGCACCAAAAAAAGTTTTGCGCCAAGCGTTGAGACATCTGTCTGACTCGCTTTTTCTACTACAATGTCCGTAAGGAACGAAAAACCATCCTTTTCGCACTGATTTGAGCTTTGTAAATATGTATGTCAACTTCAAAACAGTTACCTAGACGTCAACAACACAAAAAAAACAAAATCAGTCTTTCGGAACCACGCGCGCGGGCATTGTTTACGTATTGTGAATTTTAGTTTTTTTGCTATATTGCAAGTGTTTTGTGTTGTTTAGTGCTTAAATATCGCAATAATAACTCAATAAGTAGTTATTAACGATAAAGTTTTGTGTAAACAGTGATTGAATTCGTTCAAATCGACTAAAATAACCAGCACATTCTCGACTTTTTTCCCAAGAAATTTTTTTCACGCCGCTTTTTAATGTGAGTATTAAAAATTATTAATATGACAAGTAAATGCAACTAAATCCTTGCTTCAGGGCTGAAATAAGCTTTCAGGGGATACTATTTTTTTAACTATAATTACTTGTAGGACTTTTCTAGAAATTAAATATTATTAAGATCCACCTGCAAATAATATTATCGCTTTATTTTTAAGTTAATTTAAATTAATGCTTCGAGTTCTGTCAAAGTTTTTGAGTTAGTCAAAATTTTTGATTCGGAACTGTTTACGTAGTATTAGGCCAGCAAACTCATCAAAATTCTAAATGCAATTCATCATGCCATTAAGCTCGAATACGAGAGATGTTTACAAGACGGGAATTCCAAGAACATAAACACTTATCTGGCGTTTCAAGTGGGTCGCGCGCGACGGGGCGTCTTGGCGCCAAAACAAATGCTAGCGTCGGTGATCGTCACACGTTTACCTAACTGGTTTTTTTTTGGTTGTTTTATGAACCAAGGTGCTTCAAGCGTGGTTAATAATTTTCAGTTTTTTTTATTGAACTTACTGAAATACATTTCACTAGCGGGCAACACTCAAACCACAAAAAAGAAGAAGAGTTTATTTTTGGTTTTTGTCCAAAAGTAATTAAATTATTTTATCCCCATAATATTCGCATTACGGACAAAACTATAATAAGTGGGGCTCGTTGTGTTATTTACAAAGTGTTTATGAGGTGTTTGGTAGTGTACCAACCAACAAACACTAGCAAGCTGAAAAACTGCCGTATGAAACTGAATAGAGGTTTTTTACTCAAACAGCAGATGAAACTGGGGTAAAAAGAACAGCAGTAGACGTACACTGTTATATTTTACTAAAATAATCGTGTAAATCCCTGTCAAACATAATAATTATTCATTGTCTCATTCAATCCTATTTAGATGTCCAAATCTTTAGTTTTGATGCATTATGTACCTATTTAGTACCTATTTACTTGGTATAGGTGCTGGGCAAGCCTATTCCATCTAAAATCATATCAATCACATCAAAATTGTATTTATTCAGTTAAATTGTTCCAGGCACTATAAAGTTCCGCGAGTAGGGCTTGAGTAATCACCAGTTTAGCCCCTGAGGCTTATTTATATCATCTACAATAGATGAAAAGGCCTGTATGTAAATACTTTTATTCATATTTGTATTTATTTTGTTGCAGGAAAATCTGAAAGAACTACTAAGGAATGGTTGGTGAAGCCAAAAGAAAATTTACTGTAAAGCTCTGTTATGGTTGAATAAAAATAGTGCTGGAAATTATATAAGTACTATCAGGCAACAATATTGTTAGTCTACCACTACACACAGGACTTACTTACTTTGCTTCGTCTATCTGTACAAACCACCGAGCTTGAAGCATTATTTGCAAATATAGTCTGCAAATAGCTCAACGGTTTCATGTGAATTTTGTAATTATATGTTTGTAAATAAAGTTATTTGTAAATAAAGATGTGGTTTTTATTCAGTCTATTAAATTTTTTCCTCTAGTAGGTATATAAAGTATAGTAGGTATATATTATTTATTTCTAGGTAGAGACTGTTTGGGTCCATCGGTCTTATGATATTTTTCAAATGATTGTATGTCTCTAGTCCAATTTTCAAGTACCTATAGTAAGAATTGTAATGAAATCTCTTGTATTTATATGATAATGATTAAAAAGACAAGCTTTTATCAGAGCATTGATTTAATATACTGCACTTATATTCATCCTATTATGAGTTGACTGTTCATGCCGTTTTGTGGAAGGTCCGGTAGCTCTTGAAAAACCTTCCCCAATCTTCAGATACTGCCTCATCGGGGGTCTTTGGGAAGTGTACCCATTTATTGAATTCTCTTGATACTGAAGATATGACAGATCGATTAGGATGCCTAGCCATAGCCGGTACCAACTAGCTCCCTGTGCCCAAGAAGTATAATGTGATGAAGACCTAGAAAAATAATGTAATTGTCATAAAATAATACTTAGTTTGCAATCCACAATGGCAGAACAGTGTAGGTACCTACTAATCTAACTTATTATTCTAGGTAAGGCCTTATAGGTAGGGGCTTGTCTTATTATGCTGTTATGAGGCATAATCCTATATACCAAAGGTTCCTCACCATAGAATTATATTTGGTTGGTAAGAAGTTAGGTTACCAAATTATACCTTTGATTTAGTGGAAATTTTCTCTGCTGCAAGTAGGGACCGCACGATATCTTCGATCAGTTCCCAGGCTAATGCTTTACTTAGCATAAAGTGATTCCTATAAGCATAATCGGAGAGCACAAAGGCTTTGCACAACCCCGCACTTTTTCTGCGTTTTCCATTTATCGTAGCTGTCGAGGCTTCTACAATGAGGTCGTCTATAAATTGCTCTAGGAAATAATCCATTCTCTCTTCGAAAAGAAGCATTAAAATAAAACTTTGCTGAAAATAATATTGTGTTTTGTCAAACGACTATCAAATTCAAGAGATCTCGAATACTGCGTTCTGTCTCGGCTAGTCCGGACTAGACGTTGCGTCTCGCATGAACTTCGACCGAGAATATTGAAGGAAGAAATCGTGAGAATACGCCAAGATGGTTGTCACGACTTTTTGACCGACCTATGACGACATCTCCACCGAAAAATAATCCCAGTCGGCGCGAGAATGACGCCCCAGGTTAGGAGTACCCTAAACCGACGAGCATGTATGAAGAATGTTATGAGAGCGAATGAAGCGAAAGAGGTGTGTCAGGATCGTAGCAAGTGGAAATCCGTGATCTCTGCCTACCCCCATGGGAATAAGGCGTGATTTTATGTATGTATGTATGTAGAAATGTGTAGGTAAACGAACAGTAAAAAACAGTACCGTAAAACGTGCCTACTTTGCTCCAAAATTGGCTCCAAATTTAGAGAAAGTGTGATTACTTAAAAACCTTCTACATTAAAGCTTGTTTTTTAATGTATATTGAAAAAAGACCTTATAGGCTATAGATTTCCACTCGTAAGAATGATTTTTATTGAGTTCTGAAGTATATATAAAACGCCAAATTTTGAGCAATCTTACCCACCCTTCTGGGGAACAATGCTCCTGGGGCATGATTCTCGGGCCGACCAGGATTTTCAATGTCCCTAAAAGATCTCGGCCTATTGATCTCTGACAAACATAAGCTATCCCGAGTGAAAAATGTCTGTCTATACTCAAAAAGCCAATTCTCAGTGAAATACGACATCTATCTCTGTTGATGGCATATTTTTCAACACGAGATGCGTTACGTTACACGCTTATCCAATAATCGAACGATTAATCGATCGGTCATTTACTATTATCCTAGTGTTTTGTTCAATTATTTATCAAATGATATTTCAATTTGTTACTACAATTGAATTACGTTTATACAAAGCTAAAATGTTGGGAACAATTGAGTTTATAGGTCAAAATTTCAAAATTCAAGTTTATGATATCAAACTGACTAATAACGGAACGTAATTCGGCGCATACTTCATCAGTGTTGCTATTTAATTCTATCTAACGATAAAACGCTAGATCTAGCAGTTGGAGGACTTACTCGTAACTAATATTTTATTTTTAGCCTCGAAGTAGAATAGTTCTTAATAGCAACAAAGTTGTCTATAACACGTTATTCAAACTGTACAAACTAAAATAAATAATAAACAAATAAATAATGCGGACAATCCACACAACACTATCTAGCCCCAAACTAAGCAGAGCTTGTATTATGGGAACCAGATAGCTGATACATTACTTAAATAATCCTTTTTTTTTGTAAATACATACATAGAATACAATATAACACCCAGACATAGAACAAACATCTGCGTTCGCCACACAAATATTTGTTCTCGGTGGGGATCGAACCCACGCCCACCAGCGCAGAAGGCAGAGCTACTACCAAAAAAAAAGCACCTTGGTGCATTTCCATACCAAACACAAACCAAAGCACCTTGGTGCATAAATGCACCAAAAAAAGTTTTGCGCCAAGCGTTGAGACATCTGTCTGACTCGCTTTTTCTACTACAATGTCCGTAAGGAACGAAAAACCATCCTTTTCGCACTGATTTGAGCTTTGTAAATATGTATGTCAACTTCAAAACAGTTACCTAGACGTCAACAACACAAAAAAACAAAATCAGTCTTACGGAACCACGCGCGCGGGCATTGTTTACGTATTGTGAATTTTAGTTTTTTTGCTATATTGCAAGTGTTTTGTGTTGTTTAGTGCTTAAATATCGCAATAATAACTCAATAAGTAGTTATTAACGATAAAGTTTTGTGTAAACAGTGATTGAATTCGTTCAAATCGACTAAAATAACCAGCACATTCTCGACTTTTTTCCCAAGAAAATTTTTTCACGCCGCTTTTTTATGTGAGTATTAAAAATTATTAATATGACAAGTAAATGCAACTAAATCCTTGCTTCAGGGCTGAAATAAGCTTTCAGGGGATACTATTTTTTTAACTATAATTACTTGTAGGACTTTTCTAGAAATTAAATATTATTAAGATCCACCTGCGCACCCGCGATGCAAAAAAATACGAGATGCAAATAATATTATCGCTTTATTTTTAAGTTAATTTAAATGAATGCTTCGAGTTCTGTCAAAGTTTTTGAGTTAGTCAAAATTTTTGATTCGGAACTGTTTACGTAGTATTAGGCCAGCAAACTCATCAAAATTCTAAATGCAATTCATCATGCCAATAAGCTCGAATACGAGAGATGTTTACAAGACGGGAATTCCAAGAACATAAACACTTATCTGGCGTTTCAAGTGGGTCGCGCGCGACGGGGCGTCTTGGCGCCAAAACAAATGCTAGCGTCGGTGATCGTCACACGTTTACCTAACTGTTTTTTTTTGGTTGTTTTATGAACCAAGGTGCTTCAAGCGTGGTTAATAATTTTCAGTTTTTTTTATTGAACTAACTGAAATACATTTCACTAGCGGGCAACACTCAAACCACAAAAAAGAAGAAGAGTTTATTTTTGGTTTTTGTCCAAAAGTAATTAAATTATTTTATCCCCATAATATTCGCATTACGGACAAAACTATAATAAGTGGGGCTCGTTGTGTTATTTACAAAGTGTTTATGAGGTGTTTGGTAGTGTACCAACCAACAAACACTAGCAAGCTGAAAAACTGCCGTATGAAACTGAATAGAGGTTTTTTACTCAAACAGCAGATGAAACTGGGGTAAAAAGAACAGCAGTAGACGTACACTGTTATATTTTACTAAAATAATCGTGTAAATCCCTGTCAAACATAATAATTATTCATTGTCTCATTGAATCCTATTTAGATGTCCAAATCTTTAGTTTTGATGCATTATGTACCTATTTAGTACCTATTTACTTGGTATAGGTGCTGGGCAAGCCTATTCCATCTAAAATCATATCATTCACATCAAAATTGTATTTATTCAGTTAAATTGTTCCAGGCACTATAAAGTTCCGCGAGTAGGGCTTGAGTAATCACCAGTTTAGCCCCTGAGGCTTATTTATATCATCTACAATAGATGAAAAGGCCTGTATGTAAATACTTTTATTCATATTTGTATTTATTTTGTTGCAGGAAAATCTGAAAAAACTAATAGGGAATGGTTGGTGAAGCCAAAAGAAAATTTACTATAAAGCTCTGTTATGGTTGAATAAAAATAGTGCTGGAAATTATATAAGTACTATCAGGCAACAATATTGTTAGTCTACCACTACACACAGGACTTACTTACTTTGCTTCGTCTATCTGTACAAACCACCAAGCTTGAACCATTATTTGCAAATAGCCCAACGGTTTCATGTGAATTTTGTAATTATATGTTTGTAAATAAAGTTATTTGTAAATAAAGATGTGGTTTTTATTCAGTCTATTAATTTTTTTCCTCTAGTAGGTATATAAAGTATAGTAGGTATTGTAGGTTTCTAGGTAGAGACTGTTTGGGTCCATCGGTGGACCATCACTCTCGTAGAGAGTATTATATTCCTTGGACCATCGGTCTTATGATATTTCTCTAATAATGTAGGTTATTTTTTATTTTGATTGTATGTCTCTAGTCCCATTTTCAAGTATGGTAAGAATTATAATGAAATCTCTTGTATTTAAATGATAATGATTAAAAAGACAAGCTTTTATCAGAGCATTGATTTAATATATTACTGCACTTATATTCATCCTATTATGAGTTGACTGTTCATGCCGTTTTGTGGAAGGTCCGGTAGCTCTTGAAAAACCTTCCCCAATCTTCAGATACTGCCTCATGGGGGGTCGTTGGGAAGTGTACCCATTTATTGAATTCTCTTGATAGTACTGAAGATATGACAGATCCATTAGGATGCCTAGCCATAGCCGGTACCGACTAGCTCCCTGTGCTCAAGAAGTATAATGTGATGAAGACCTAGAAAAATAATGAAATTGTCATAAAATAATACCTGCAATCCACATTGGCAGAACAGTGTACTAATTTAACTTATTATTCTAGGTAAGTAAGGCCTTAAGGTAGGGACTTGTCTTATGCTGTTATGAGGCATATCCTATCTACCAAAGGTTCCTCACCATTGAATTAGGTATATTTAGTTGGTAAGAGGTTAGGTTACCGAATTATACCTTTGATTTAGTGGAAATCTTTCTCTGCTGCAAGTAGGGACCGCACAATATCTTCGATGAGTTTCCAGGCCAATGCTTTACTTAGCGTAAAGTGATTCTTAAAAACATAATCGGAGAGCTCAAAGGCATTGCACAACCCCGCACTTTTTCTACGTTTTCTGTAGCTGTCGAGGATTCTACGATGAGGTCGTCCATGAATTACATAAGGACATCATCCATTCTCTCTTCGAAAAGAAGCAATAAAATACAATTTTGCTGAAAATAATATTGTGTTTGTCAAACGATTATCCAATTCAAGAGATCTCGAATACTGCATTCTGTCTCGGCTAGTCCGGACTAGATGTTGTGTCTCGCATGAACTTCGACCGAGAAATTTGCAGAAAGAGATCGTGGGAATACGCCAAGATGGTTGTCACGACTTTTTGACCGACCTATGACGACATCTCCACCGTAAAATAATCCCGGTCAGCGCGAGAATGACGCCCCTGCACTATCTCCTGACAAAAAAAGTGTACTATTGAGATCTGGTGAATAGATAGCAGCCTAAACTGTTACTAGGCTCCTGAAGAAAACCATAAAGTTGTAGATTTAAGTGTTTCCAGCTAGTTTTTATGGTCGAAACAAAAAAAAACATATATAAGAAAAATTAGGAACTTTTATTTTTGCATAAAGTCAGTTATAATTACAAATTAGTCATTACTCAGTCTGAATCAGCTTCAATTACAACTATTAAACGTTTCAAAGTGATAATAGATAAAATTAATACAAAAAACTTTTCTAAATTAACTAGGTACTACAAATTATTGCTTGTTAAACATTCGTTAGAAATTGAAATATGTATAAATCGTCTTATAAACTCTTAGGAAACATAATAATGACAGCTTTACTTATTAGTTAAAATACCCATCTACATAAAAAAATCGCACATTACACATCACTTATTATTGAGATCTTAAATTCTGTAAATCTAATCAGTCAGTTACTTGAGTTTAGGAACTAAAAAAAATCACATAGGTAATCATCTTATAAACCTTAAACAACTAAATTAAAGTTTATTTAGAAGACATTTTATTATCTGCCAACCTACATAAAAAATCACATATTTATTCATCACTGATCGTTGAGTTTGTTTTTAAATTCCCCAAATCTGACCGAGTTCGGGAACTGAAAAGAAATCACGACGCCCAATTTTTTTTGGTGCGGAAATGCATCCAAGAACTTCCTTCCAGTTATATTGGATCTCATCCTTTGGTTTTGGCCATTTCCAATATTTAAGTGACCTTTTCATCGAAGATATATAAGGTCCTTTGTCGTCAATTTTTGTTATGACTCCTGGGAAGACCTCGCCTTCATATGTGAATGCTACATATTGGCCTTCTGTTTTTATGAGTGGCGTGAAGTTTTTTTCTTCATGACTTTCAACGAAATTACCGGACGAGTTTTCCGAAATCATCTCTTGTTCTTTTTCAAGGAAATCTTTCAATGAACCTTCATTTGAGGAATCGTGAAGAGACATTATTTCACTTTCGGCGTAGGTGCTATCAGTGTTGAACCGATGATCACGACGTTTTGAAGTAGAAGCTTGATAAGCGTCATCTTCATTTTTTTTGTCATCATGTGTAAGACTGTAAAATGAACCAGACGCCTGAGCGTCACCTTGGTTTTCTAAGGTGTCCTGTGTAAGAGTGTGTATGTGTTGTAACTCTTCAGAAACACTTTTTCCTGGAATTATATTGAGTTTTGTGCGACGTTTTCTTGGGTTAACTCCTTGTGTCCACGCCACTCTTTTCGCTTCTAGTGATTCCAAAAACGAATCTAGTGCTGCATTCTGATCAGCAGGCTTCGGCAATCTTTCCAACAGGACATCTAGATTGATCGGACAAATACCACATTTCCTAAAACCAGATTTCAAGTTTTATAAGCAATTTTCTTCTATTACATCAACAAGCCTTTTAAGCAAAATTGGGAAACTGCTTTTTTGTACAGTTTTTTCTCGGCTGCCAAGTTCGCTGGCTTTCCATTCATTGAGAGTTTTCCTCCATGCCACTTTCATTGGATGGAAAAAGGCAACATCAAGCGGCTGCGTCAGGTGTGTGCTGTTTGGAGGAAGGCACACAAACTTTATGTTATTTTCTCTGCAAGCTTTCAGAACATCCACCGAAATATGTGAGGATAGATTGTCACCTATGATGACCTTATCTCCTTCCTGTTTTTTGAGTCTCGGCAGGAAAAGTTGGAAGAACCAGTCGTTGAATAAATTCATGTCGAACCAGCCCGAAGGGCTGCAATTATACCGAGCGTTATTTGGACCATTCTCTGTCCAAGTGTTCCACAACTGTTTTGATTTATAAACGACGTATGGGGGTAGTAGTTCTCCTACCGCATTTCCAGCAAACATGAGAGACGTGGAACTCTTGGACGTGTCTCTTATCACTTCGGGATATTTGGTGCCTCGCTTTGTCAGAATCTTCTTTACACCAGGATCATCGGCTAAATTTGTTTCATCATAGTTCCAGATATTTTCTGGTGGTACATCTTTGACAGTCTCTTCCAAGTTTTGTATGTATTCTTTGAGGGTGTCCTTATCAATAGCAGCTCTACTGCGCTTTATATTAGCAGCGAATCTTTGTGTCAAAGCTGGATTCCTTTTCAAAAAACTATGAACCCATTCTTTTCCTGGAGTGTTTTCTTTAAATTTGATAACTTTTCTTCCAATTTTGTCAAGATATGATTTTATTACAATGCGGAGATCGAATATCGTTAGGGGAAAGCCATGATCACTTAATTTTACAATGCAATCTATGAATAGTTCTTCTTCTGCAGCTGTAAAAGTGGTAGGAGCTCCAGGTGGCTTTGACGGAGTGTTGCGTCGATGAAGTTTCAATCGGTTGATAATGGTTCTCCTTGGAATTCCAAATAAGTCACTCGCTTTTCTTTGAGTCAACTCTCTGTTTTCTATTGACATCAGGCATGTTCTTAGAGTATCCTCTGTATAATTCTTATAGTTTCTTGAACCTACTTTTTTTTTGTATACGCGTGGCATCTTTTCTAAAAAAAACAGATTTCATAACAATTATTTTAAAAACCAATTGTACGGCAACCCCATAGGGGTGACATTGCTCCTGGAGCAAAGCCACCCCAAAACATGGAGCATACTAGGAACAGCATTTTAAAAGAGGTTAGAATTCCACAAAAACAAGCTTGTGAGATAAATATTAACGTATACCGCTAGCTAATTATATACCTAATGAAATAAAACCCTCCTTACCTCAAACATATAAGCGGTTATCTCGATGGAAGTGGCTTTTACCGACTATTTATTTTTTACTTTTTGTTACACTCTGAAAGAATGGCTGCTAACGAGAGAAAAAAATGGTGGACACCGGAAGTGGGTATTCAGTGTTGCCAACAAGTTCAAAGACTACTCGGATGCGTTCAAACATTTTTGAATTACTTTGTAAATTTTGAGTTATGAACGAAATATTGTTTTTAAAAAATTGGAGTATTTTTACCCATTAAGGTGCAAAGTAGGCACGTTTTACGGTAATAAAAGAAGAAAAATACAAGAATAATAAACATTATACGACCAATGTAGGTCATAATCAATGATAACCTATAGAGGGCGCGGCCCCAATTTTGAGACAGTATTTAGAAACTTTTCGTGCGCCTCAGTTGGAAGTTCAAATGCAAAAGTTTACCTAACATAGACACTCTAAATTGCCTCAGTAAAATAATCCTCACCAGCTGGTAAGTTCATTGTGGATATGCCAGCTGTGAACTTCGCAAGTTGAGTGTGTGTGATGACCTGTGAAAGTCAGACCGTCGCTAACAATCGCCCTCACAAGCTTATAGTTGGGAGGCGATAATGTACATCATGCTATTTGTACACACTGTTATTACGATGCCAGTTAAGCCACATGCACACTGGAGCAATTCAAACATAATCATGTTTGAATTGCTCCAGTGTGCATTTGCTTTTTCTTCTAACAATATGGTATAAGTATCCAGTTAATTATACCTTGTCCTTGATACTTTACCTATAGGGCGGATCCGACTTGGATAGGTTGGTTATGTTAGAACATAAAAAATACGCACAAGGCGAGCGAGCAGAGCGAGCGGGCTGCGGTAGCGGCCGCCGCAGTGCCAGAAAATGTTTTTCCCCAATACCCTCAAAGGGGCTGCCCCGTTTAGTACAATAATCCATCGCTAGATAAAAAAATTAAAAAAATCATTGAAATATTAATCTGCGACAGTGTACATAGGCCTTTATAATTTCCCAGTGGAAAAAAGTGTTATTGTTTTAACAGTGCGTACATTAACCGGACCCTTAGTGTACGGCCTGAGTGAAGAAGCGTCTAGCGGAGCGTTCAGCGTTGCGTGCATGCGGCGAAAGAGCGTTCGCCGAATGGCCTTAGTGCACGCTTAGCGTTCGTGTGAGCCAGTCACATTTTTCACCATGGCGTTTGCGTCGTACGATATTATTGATATGTATTTATAAGAAAACTAGCTGCCTGTCCCGGCTTCGAACGGGTGGACATTTATTTTTTAAACACATAAATATAGCCTATGTTACTCAAGGTGAACCTACGTCCAGCAGTGGACTGATATCAATTGATGATGATGATGAAAGAACATTCTATAACGTTTAGGAGCACTATTTTCTAGAACATTTTGTCCAAATCTAGAATTCAGAACCGTTTGCATGGGTATATTTGAGTATTCTAGATAATTCTGGATAACTAACGTTTGGATGCATTCCGGATGCTAGCCGAATAATTTCAGTCTTCGAATTAAATTTGATCATTCCAGAACCTCAAAGACATTCTAGAGCGTTCTTTCCTCGTCAAAGTCGAGAATTTTTAGAAAAATCCCTAAGCGATAGAAAGGGATAGACATATACAGGGTTATTCATTATTAGCTGCAAATACTCAGGAATTAGGTTCAAGAAATAAAATAAAAAATATTTATGAAATGATTTTTTTTAAGTTTTGTTATGAAAATCCCGAGAAAATCGATAAAGGAATCATTGGCGCCTGACCTATTTTGACCTTTGATCCGCGCCCGCGCGCCGTGAGTGACACTCTGCGTTCAGTCACCGCCTGGGTGGGTCATCGTCCTGTTCTCCATGGCAATCATTATGCAATAGCCGTAAAGAAATTAATAAAAATAAAATTTTGATACATAAACTTAAAAAAATTTTTGATCAAATTTAAAAATAATAATTTCATAAATATTTTTTATTTTATTTGTTGAACCTAATTCCTGAGTATTTGCAGCTAATAATGAATAACCCTGTATAAGTCCCTACGTGATAGAAAGGGATAGACATAGATTTCGAAACTTTTGCCCTTTATAAATAAATAACACCAAAATATTGAATATAAACTATCCTATATTTTAAGTCCGACCATATTAAAGGCAGTTGCAAAATTTTATCGAAATCCGTTCAGTAGTTTCGGAGTTTATCGCGTTCCAAATTGTGACACGAAAGATTTATATATATAGATTTGTGGCTAAAATTTAATTATGAGTCAAGAGAAGGTCCTAGTAACATTGTGAACCAAAGAAAACAATTTGGAGAGTTTTCTACGTTATTTGAAACATTAAGGGTGAATGAAGATAAATTTCAATAAATATGCGAAGATAACCATATTTCAAGTTTATTTTGTATTTCTGAAATTATTTCTTCAAACGACATCCTTCAAGAACGCACGTATCACCGCTGCAAAACACAAACTGGTTTGAAGTTGCACGCGACGCCCCGCTCGACGCAAACAAGCCCGCTGCTGGCCACGCTCCGCTCGGCCGCACTCAGGACGGCCACTACGGGCAGCACGTGTTTAACATGAACGCTGCACGCCCCTCCCCGCCCGACGCTCGAATAGAGCGTGCACTCAGGCCCTACACTTAGAGTTTGTTGAAAATAAAAGCTACAAATAAACTTCCATTATAATTTATTCCATTCACCTATGAAGTTACTTCTTTCCAAAGTTCACTTATTTCAAGGTCACTTAGCAATACGGTCACTTCTGAGCCCCCGTGGTCCTATTGACGTATCTCTGGATGTCCTGGTCGGTGACCTTATGCCCTTGCTTGAAGTAGGACTTGACCTTGCGTTTCTTCTTCATCATGAGCTTGGAAGCTGCGAGGGCGCCGCGACGCTGGAGCGACTCGAAGCGATCTCGGAGCAGGTTCGCTGGATAATAACATTTGAGTAATGAGCAATAGGGCTTAAATTAGATTGACAAAAATGTAAGCTACCGGGATAGTTTTGCATGCATGCTCATCATCATTTTCTTGTCCTTGTCCCAAGTCCAAGTCCAAGTTTTCGTTCTCCACTCTCCTCTATTAGCCGTCATCTCAGCAGTCACTCCTTTCTTACCCAGGTCATCCTTCACACATTCCATCCATCTTTTCTTTGGCCTACCTCTACTTCTATAACCATCCACATTCATATCTAGCACTCTTCTCGTTACATGACATTCTTCCCTTCGCATGACATGCCCGTACCATGCTCCTCATCTTTTCAGTCACTGACGCCACTTTCAAACTGCCCCTAATATCATCATCATCATCATCATCAGCCTGAAGAAGTCCACTGCTGGACATAGGCCTCCCCTACACGTTTCCAGGAAGAACGATTCTGAGCTCTTTCCATCCATCGGCTTCCCGCGATCTTAACAATGTCGTCGGTCCATCTGGTGGGTAGATAATAAGCATTTCCATCTACTCAGGATCCCCGCAGTACAGGGGCTTTCCCGGGACAGGAATAGATAGGACAAGGAATAAAATTGATCGGCGTGACGGCTTTGTTGGTATTGTCGGTTTGTTAGGCTTTGCTTTCTGCTCTGTAGGCCGTGGGTTCGATTCCCACTGAGAACAATACTTGAGTGATGTACATAGATCTTAGATGTTTGTTCTCTGTCTGGGTGTTATATTGTATTCTAAGTATGTATTTACAAAAAATGTACATGTCATGTGAGTATTTATGGCAGTTATTTGGTTCCCTTAGTATAAGCATTGCTTAGTTTAGGGCAAGATAGCGCAGTCCTGTTCGCTAATGGTTGTTTATTTTATTTTGATTGAGGAGGATTGAAAGTGGCTCCAATGACTAAAAATATTGGAGCAATTAGGTTTTTATACAAAACAAAACCGAATTTGGCTGTATTAGAATAGCTTTAAGACTTTACATTAGACTTTTTAGGAGAAGGTCGCGGGTTCAAATCCCGCTCGGCTCTTAACTTTTGGGACATTAAGGCCAAGAATAAGTTACATGAGCCAGATAAAAGAAAAAGTCGGTGTAATGTCGTATAAGGAAGTCAAGGAGGCCGCATTCGAAAGACTTAATTGGAGAAAACTGCATCAAACCCCCGACAAGAGCTATATAAGCTCTTTCATTTAAGAAGAAGAAGAATACGTTTTTTCTTCATTCATAAGGCTATATTTATACTCTTCATGTATCTCCTTTCAGTTTCATATTATATTATTACAGTGGGTAGAGCATAGGTTCAGGACTCTTTGTTTAAATAATATATTCCTTGTGTTATTAAGTCGACTAATTTTAGGTCAGCTACTACCTGTTTTTCTGCAACACAGTGTAAACTAACGCAGGAAACAGTGGTACTACCACTAAGTTACTGTCATGTAATATTGTTTGAAATAAAGATTTTGTATTTGTATTTTGTTTCAAAGCAAAGTGATCGTTGGGATTCAAATGAATAAATGATATAATAGCAGCAGGTACGTACAATTAGTAGTAACATGTCTCAAGTCCCCGCGAAGGGACGTGGGGTCCACAAAGTCAGGTTCCTTAACGGGCGTCTTGTTCCGGTTGAGCGCGGGCGTGGCGGTGGCCGCTACAACTGCTTGCTTCTCTTTGCGCTTTGTGCGAAGCGTTGATTGCTTCTGTTCGCGGCTTTTGATGGTCGACTGGAGCTTGCGAAGTCTGGAAAAAGTGGTGGTTGTTTTATGAATATATTTTAGCACAATTGAGAATTCTATGACTGGTTTTTAGGATGTGTGCGATATCCTCGCAGACCCTTAGCTAAGCTAGAGAAAATCTCAATACGAATGCGAACTTCATGGTATTTTGGCGAAGACCACTAGATCAAGTTCGCTAGTTCTACATTTTAGACGAGGTAAGACAGTAAGAATTTTGGACCACCCAGAAAACCCCTGTTTAAAACTGTGCATGATAGGCACAGTTTTAAACTGTGTATACTGTGCATCTAACCGACCCACCAAGATGCTCCCTATCTACATGAGTAGTTTCATCATCATCATCATCAGCCTGGAGAAGTCCACTGTTGCACATAAGCCTCCCCTATACATTTCCCTACCCCCCTACATTTCCAGAAAGAACGATCTAGAGCCTTCTCCATTCACCAACTTCCCGCAACCCTAAGGATATCGTCAGTCCACTTCATCCTACGTTTTGTCTTCCAGCTCGTGATCCTCAATCCAGAACCTTTATCGAAGAACCAACAACAGCTGGGGAGAGCACTGGTGGTCTAGTGGTAGTGGCCCCGCCTTCCGATCCGAAGGTCGCGGGTTCAAATCCACTTGTGTACTAATGAGTTTTTCTGTCGAAAAATGTATGTGCACTATTGGGAGTTGACAAGTTGAGCGGGTAACCGACTACACGTTCGTTTACTTAACTTACCAGATTAATTCATAATTTGCAGTAAAAACTAATAAGTTAATAGAAATCATATATCGGTTTTATCCTTGTGAAATTACCAAACATTTGGTGTATGTGACAGCCCTAAAAGCTCAGTGATTGTGCAGAAATCGTGTAATTAATAAATCAAACAGCTGTTTCTAAGATTGTGAATCGTGTTGTTTAACCTTGAGCTCTGTAGCGTGGTTTCTGACGGTACACTTCTACGTTCGAGTCAAAAACTATAGCCGTACAAACTCGTTGCTTTAATTCGCAAGATCAAGTATAACTTCATTGGTGTTGTGAAAGTACACAGTGAAACGCGTTCGTCGTGCCCGAGTTCAAATCCCATCAATAGATTGATCTTTTTGCATTTCAAATTTTTTACATTTTATATGCCAAGCAATAAAAAGATAAATCGAAATGTCTAATAAGGATCTAGAATGCTCCGGTTGCAGAAAGCCTATTTTGGGCAGCCTCCTAACATGCTGCGAGTGCGGTCAATCTTATGACCTCGATTGTGCAAATATCACCGAGAACTACTTTGTTGGTTTTATGTCCACCGAGCGCAAAGCCGCTTGGAATTGCGTGATGTGCGTGAGCAGGCGACCTAGGGGCGATAACGCAAACACCCCCGTACGCAGTGTTGGTCACAGCGTTAACCAAATCCGCGGAGCAGCACGGATGAGCCCTCAGGATATGCTGAATGATAGTACGGCACATAATGAGACGATTGAACTATCGGAAACGCAAATACTAGTCATGGAGGTGCGTCTATTCAAAGATGAAATGAGAGCGACGCGTATACAAATGGAAACATTGAATAATACGATGTCTGGTCTTGCTCTCAGGATAAATGAATGTGATAACAAGATTTCTCAGCTATCTGCGCGTGTAGGGACCGTAGAGGCACGCTTAACTGAAGGGAGTTTTGCGGCCAATAACAGTTCTTTACTGGAGACAATCGAGCAATTAAAGGCGGACATCAATGACCGTGACCAGGATCTGCTTAGTAATGACATAGAGATAACTTGTATTCCAGAGGAGAGAGGGGAAAATCTGGTACAGGTTGTAAACATTTTGAGCACTAAACTGGGTGTCAAGCTAACAGAGAATGATCTTGTGAGCACCACACGCGTTGGAAGAATTACTGCAACATTGGAAGGCTCCCCCCCACCCCGCCCCCGCCCTATCGTGGTTCGCCTGGCGAGGCGCGCATCTCGTGATCAGCTGATGTCGGCGGCACGCGTCCGCCGCGGCATCACCACGGAAGGCACGGGTCTGCCCGCTCCGGATCGGAAGTTCTATGTTAATGAGAGATTGACGAAGTCAAACCGGATGTTGTTCCGGCAAGCACGGGAAGCCGGAAGTCGTCTTGGTTGGCGGTTCGTCTGGACCAGGGACGGGAATATCTTTGCGCGTAAGCAGCAAGGCGCGGACTCCCCACGTCACCGTATCCGTACCGAAGGTGATCTGCGTCGGGTTTTTGGGTCTGATGCTGTTGGCACCACTGGCAGTCACTACAGCCACTCCAACTAGGTTTTGCTCGCAAATTCGTATTATTGTTATTTTACGTACCGTAGTTATAGTTCACGTAACACTGTTTTTTTCCTTACTACAGTCACAGTGTTGCATTATATTTTTTGTTGTTTATTTATTTATTGTCGCAAAATTGCATTGTTTTGATCGTAAGCATATATTATGTACGGAACGACTGCGCCATAGTTATTATATACCAGTAATTACCACTAGTATTACCATTTTACAACTTGATAAAACCCACCTAAACTTGTGTAAAAATAAATTCAATACGTACTATGTCAACTACTATATTGCGCATCTATTATTTCTGTATGTTTTTGTTATTGCTGTCGATTTATTTAATTGCTACAATAAGCGCATTCTTCTGCATTTGATTGTTATTTGCCGGATATCTTCTGCTCGTGTGGTAAATGGTGTAAAAGTTGCAGCAGCAGACTTGATTGAGATGTCATACAACGGAACATATACCCACCCACACTTGTGTCTGCATTGCACTCTTACATCACTAATTACAATAACACTTCGCCCGCTAGCTTATCAGTTATTTGTTAATTTTGTGTCACCGGGTAGGATCCCTTGTCATCATAGGTTCTGAGTCAAAGTTGCTTAAGTTAGCACTTTATAATGCGGGCTCGTTGAACACTGGGCAGGATAGTTTTGTCATTGCTATGATTCGTTACTGTGCAGATATTGTAGCGATTAATGAGACCTGGCTGAAGGAGGGACAGGAGGCGCGCGCGCCGTCTGTGCCCGGCTATCGACTGCGCATTGCACCGCGTCCCCAGCATATGCGCAGGGGGGTGGGCGGTGGTTTAGGCTTTTATATCAAGTCCGGTATCACTGTTCGATATTTGCCGAGACCTAACGAAGTGATAGAACAAATGTGGTTGTCCACTCGTGTGAATGGTTTTCGGGTTGTGGTTGGGACGGCATATAGGCCAGAATGGATAAATGTAGATACTTTTATTGATGCACTTACAGACTCAATTAATAACTTCTCCTACTTTGACTTTGTTGTTTTCCTGGGTGACATAAATATAAACATGCTCGTAAAATCCGAAGCAAACACAGTAAAGTTTGATCATTTTCTAGACTATATGAATTTATGTCAGTTTGTTACTGAACCGACGCACTTTACTTCGCACAGCGAGAAACTTATTGATGTAGTATGTACGAATGCACCTGTACATAACATAGCGATACACAACGTTACGGGTGGTAATGGGCATGCGATGATTAACGTGACCCTATCATTAAAGAAAATAAAATCCAAGCCCAAAACATTCCATTTTCGGCCGATAAATAGCATTAAACTTGGTGAATTTAACAATGACTTATATGCGATCAATTGGGACGAAATAGTTTCACTACCCTCAGTGGATATAATGGTCGATAAATTTAACGCTACAATCATCTCTCTTTTTGACAGACATGCTCCCATAAAATCTATTACTGTTAGAAATAAACACTCCCTGCCATGGGTAACTGATGTGTGCAAAATGATGATCGACGAACGAAATAAGGCTCTTGATGCATACCGTAAATCTGGGTCAGAGCAAGATGAGCTTTACTATAAGGAATTAAAAGGCCTGGTTATAAAAGGTATAGCTGGAGAGAAACGTGCTTACTTTGATGATTTAGTAAATTCGGAAGTTAAAAACAGTAAAGTGTTCTGGAAAACTCTAAAAGATAAAATTTTGGTTAATCAGAGTAGAGATGAATCATTGCCAACACATTTTGATGATGCTGATAAAATTAATGCACATTTCCTGGATGTACCTGGAGATAATGAGGTGCCGTGTACTGAACTGTCGTTTTACAATAAAAATAAATTCTCAACTAAGACATTCGAACTTAAGCCTATCACCTCAACAGAGATATCTAAAATTATTTTGTCCATAAAGTCAAATGCGCTTGGAGATGATGGTATAAGTAGAGATATGATTTTGTTTTCTCTTCCATGCACACTAGATGTAATCACAGCAATTATAAACAAGTCCATCTCTACAGGTACAGTGCCTAGCCAATGGAAGAAAGCACTGGTGACGCCCATACCTAAAATAGATAATCCTTTTGAATTTAAAGATCTTCGTCCCATAAGTATTTTGCCGTTTCTCTCGAAGTTGCTTGAAAGGGCTATCTGTGCACAGTTGACCAAATATGTAGAAACCAGTGACATATTGCCCTCTTTCCAGTCTGGGTTTCGTAAGGGGCGAGGCACGATGACGGCTCTTCTCGATGTCACAGACAATATATTGGCGCAGCAGGACAAAGGCCATAGTACAGTGTTAACTCTGCTTGACTACTCACGTGCATTCGATTGTCTTAATACTTCTCTTCTTCTTGCCAAGCTATCTTATTACGGCTTAAGCTCAAAGTCAGTCATGTGGTTTGACAGTTATTTGACCAGCCGATACCAGTCAGTAAAACTTGCGAAAAATGATGGCACCATGCTATGTTCACAACCAATGCCAGTCAATCGTGGTGTCCCCCAAGGGTCCATACTGGGTCCTCTACTTTTTATTATTTATAGTGCGGACCTTGCAAGGGTAGTTAGGCATAGCATGCTCCACTGTTATGCGGATGATGTGCAGGTGTATGTGTCGGAGTCTCCTGACAAGCTTTCACAAGTAATTTTGCAGCTTAATAAGGATCTTGATGCGATCGCTGACTGGTCCTTACGTAATGCCCTCGTATTAAATCCCGCGAAGTCCAAATATATGGTGCTGGGTACTGACACTCAAATAAGAAAAATAGGTGCATCTACTGATGTTAAAATCAATGGTGTGTCGGTTTGTCGGGTAGATGAAGCAAGGAACCTGGGTATTACTTTTGACAGCAATCTTAGATTCGAGAACCATGTTCTCGGTTTAGTGAAAAGCTGTTTTTACCGTCTTAAGGTGCTTTATAAAATTCGAAATCAGCTGTCTGTAGACTCTCGCATTGCCCTTTGTGAGGCATTAATTTTGTCTAGGTTGAATTACGGAGATCTTGTCTATGGACCTAGGTTACTTGTCAGGACTCAACGAGTCGTACAGCGAGTGCAGAATGCGTGCTGCCGTTTCTGTTTTAACATTCCACCTCGTAGTCACATAACTCCATACCTAAACAACAAGTCTCTGTTAAATATGGCTTCACGTAGAGAATTACACCTTAGTGGGCTGTTGTTTGATGTTATCAAGTTTAAAAAACCGGAATATTTGCATGCAAAGCTTAATTTCAGCAGTGGTGATAACAAGCGGTCAGGCTTGCGGTCTATTAGATCTGCACTCCTTTATCATAGCCATAAAACGGCAGCATTCAAAGGTAGTTTCCGCTATTTGGCAACGAAGTGTTGGAACAACATACCCCCTCCAATACGTAATCTCCAAACAAAGTTTACTTTCAAAACACGTCTTAAAACTTTGTTATTAGAAAGACAAAAGGTAGGTATTTCAGAACGCTTCGTCTGCCAACCATAACATTGAAAATGCTAGTGACTAAAAAAGTCACCAGATAAATGTTTGCACTTCGTAATTTGAACTCTCTTCTTTCAGCACTAACACTCAATCACACACTATCATTTCAAAGTTTCCCAAACGTCTCCACACCCACACTCTTTTACACAACACTCTTACGAACATACCCCCGCACACTACACACACACTACACAAACACACTAGAGAGCTCTCCTGTGAAACCCTGGCTCTTAAGAGACTTGTGTAATCAGGAGAGCTCTCAGTAATACACCCACATACACACACTCTTCGGGGTAGGCTTCCCTCTGTGCTTACCAGACTCTTAAGAGACTGGGAGAATCATGGAAGCCTACTCACGAAACGCACAACACTACACACTCAACCATTCGCAACCACCCACATGCACCCATACACACATATACACACCCATACACAATCTTTTAAGTTCTCCGTCATTCACAAACACTGGTTCCGTCGTTTGGCATCTCAACTTGTCGCTTAAAAAGGTAATAGCTGAAAATCAGTGTTTGCACTTGTGCAATATATGCGCTGAGCTATTACCTTTTTGTCTGGAATACAACACACACGCTATCTTAATTTTTGTAGCTAGTTTTTTATTTTCTTGTTAAGTTCTTTTTTTTGTATAATATATCTCTGTATGTTTTTATTTTATTTTGTGTGTGTTAAATCTAGGCAAATAAAGTTTTTATCTATCTATCTATCTATCACTATGCCAGTACTCTCAAAACGGTGAAGAAAAACATAGTGAGGAAACCGGCGTGTTGTAGAACCTAAAAAAGTTCGAGCAAAGCGTGTCAAGGGTCACGCAAAAAGGGCCCACCAGCGGCCTACTTGCGGAAAAACCAGTCCGCACATCAAGTGCGCATGATAAACTTCCGAACTTGGCGATCAGCAGTTTCCTCACTTGTATATATCGGATATCTTCTTCTTATCAATCTTCTTTCTCTTCAGCCGTTCCTTCTCGACGAGTTGTTCCCTCTGCTTCCTCCGTGCCTTGTGATCCTTCTTCTTGTTCTTGACGGGAGGGTTGATGGGCTTGTACTCGTTGTCCGACTCGGGCTCGGGGTCAATGGCCGGGTTGTGCGGAGTGGGGAGGCCTGTGCTCATCTCCTCGCGCCACTGGTCCTGGAGGAGATAGTTGGTTACAGAACACATCACAACCATCACTTTTAATAGTTTTATGATCTAAGTAAATTTCATGCGACGAAATTTACAAGGCAAAAAATAAAAAATCATAGCATTGGTTGATGAACATTTTTCTATATTCAGGCTTTAAAAATGTCCGTTTCACTGACACTACCCTGAAAGTTGCGATTTGTATACATAAATGTTTAGCCGACTGTACATAGGTTACTAGACACTTGTACAGTAATAGTACAGTAGAAATAACAGTAATAGTACACAGAGTGTACTGAATTCATTAAACTTCTTGTTGTGCCATAGCTGTTTTGAACCAGTGCAGTGTGGTGAAAGGATTTTTGGTACAAAAAAAAATACAATACAAAAATATTTATTCAAGAAAACAGTTTTACAAAAATCCAGATATGCAATGGACCCCGCACTAGGACTAGCCTGTACCGCGGGAGACCTAAGAGTTTGGACCCCGCACTAGGACTAGCCTGTACCGCGGGAGACCTAAGAGTTTGGACCCCGCACTAGGACTAGCCTGTACCGCGGGAGACCTAAGAGTTTGGACCCCGCACTAGGACTAGGTGGTAAGGCCCACTTAAAATCATAGCTCCATTCGCGCACTAGACACATGCCTGTCTACACCCGACTCTATTTACCCTAACTCCAAGGCGACAGAGCCCAGAGGAGAAGGCGCGAGGAAGGAGGGGCCCCCCGCGCGCCCGCCGCCCGCGCAGCTGCCAAGCTAATACTTCGCACGCACCACGCACGGAAGGCAAGATTCTAAGCTTCTGATTTTTGGTTGGTAGGTTTCTTTAAGTATATGTATATTTTTTTAAATACACAAAGACATTGAAATATGATGTGAGGCTGCTACCACTAGACCACCAGAGTGTTTCACTTCACGTGGGTTCAAATCTAGTCGTGTACCAATGAGTTTTTCTCTCGAAAAATGTACGTGCACTATGCCAAAACTGAGACGTGGTCGCTAACTATGAACTGAAACGTGGTCGCTAACTATTGGCCTCGTGCACAAGCTCAAAGTCGCGCAACGAGCTATGGAGAGAGCTATGCTGGGAGTTTCACTACGTGATAGAATCAGGAATGAGGATATCCGTAGAAGAACCAAGGCCACCGACATAGCTCGTAGAGTTAGTAAGTTGAAGTGGCAATGGGCAGGCCATATAGCTCGAAGGACCGACAACCGTTGGGGAATAAAGGTTCTCGAATGGCGACCACGAACCGGAAGACGAAGCGTAGGGCGCCCACCCACCAGATGGACCGACGACATTGTTAAGATCGCGGGAAGTCGATGGATGGAAAGGGCTCAGAATCGTTCTTCCTGGAAATGTGTAGGGGAGGCCTATGTCCAGCAGTGGACTTCTTCAGGCTGATGATGATGATGGATGATGATGACTATGCCAGTACTCTCAAACGGTGAAGGAAAACATCGCGAGGAATTCGGCGTGTCGTAGAACCGAAAAAAAATCGAACAACATGTGCCAAGCGTCACAAGCAAAAAGGGCCCGCCAGCGGCCTACTTGCGGAAACCAGTCCGCACACCAAGTGCGGCTGATGAATTTACCGACAGTTTTGTAGGTAGGTATTTACCTCTCGCTCTGCCGAAGTGACCTTGCTAAACATGCCGGTGGTCAGCCGGTACAGCCGAGCTTGCTTGCTGATCATCTTCTGCTCGTGCACCACCACCTCCTGCAGCAACTCCTGGTGCTCCTGGAACAGGCATGATGTTTATGGCAACAGGCATTTACAGCCTTCTTTTTAGTAATGATTATGAGCTCGAAGAAGTCAGGAAGCAGGACAGAGGGATTGGAGGCCTATTGCCTCCAATACGATTCCTTAAGAGAGCAATGGTGGTCTAGTGGTAGTGCCCCCGCCTTCCGATCCGAAGGTCGTGGGTTCAAATCCACTCGTGTACCAATGAGTTATTCTATCGAAAAATTGATGTACACTATGCCAGTACTCTCAAAACGGTGAAGGAAAACATCGTGAGGAAACCGGCGTGTTGTAGAACCTAAAAAAGTTCAAGCAACACGTGTCAAGGGTCACGCAAAAAGGGCACACCAGCGGCCTACTTGCGGAAATACCTGCCCGCACATCAAGTGCGCATCATAAACTTGCCGACTTCTTTATGTCCCTTTAAGACCTGCACACATCTAGGTGATCGCCATCACCTAGATGTGTGCAGCTCTTTTCACATTTTTGAGAACCTAACTCAAAAACCATGGGTATTCCTTCCAAGTACCTGGAATGTGGGGTTGTAGCTGACTCCGGGATGCGGAGTCTCAATAGCAGCTCGCTTCAGAGTCTGGGAGCCCGGAGGCCTGGCTCTCAGCCGCCGTTCGGGGAGGACATTGTGGATCTGAGCCTCAGTGGAAATGAATTCATCGATCAGGGTTGCGGGGATGCCCTTGGCTTCAGGCACTGGAAAGACATAGATACTAACATTACAGCAGATTGTTGTAGGTTGATAAATCATTGGAAACTCTTCATCACAAGGACATTCAACAAATATAAATACATACAGACTAGTTCAATAGTACAATGTGGAGAGCAGTGGTGGTGTAGTGGTAGCGGCCTTCCGATCCGAAGGTCGTGGGTTCAAATCCAGTCGTGTACCAGTACTCTCAGAACGGTGAAGGAAAACATCGTGAGGAAACCGGCGTGTCGTAGAACCTAAGAAAGTTCGAGCAACACGTGTCAAGGGTCACACAAAAAAGGCCCATCAGCGGCCTACTTGCGAAAAACCTGCCCACACATCAAGTGCGGATGATAAATTTGCGAATAGTACAATGGGCGGGATTATCTTTGAGAGCAATGTCGTCTTGACAATATTTACCAGCCTAGTGTTTTTATGTTTTGAAACTAGTCTGTATTAGCACCTTAAAACAGTTAATAAAGTAAACGTCGACGTAATCGAAATGACATTTATTATAATTAATAGATTCAGGCGTGACTTTGCGGAATTCCATTGTTAAACATAAACTAAGTAGAACAACAAATATATAGTACTAATCCGCTAATCTAATCTAAGTAAGTTAACTTAATGTAGACTTGTGTGTGCACCCCACGTAACACCTGCAAATTCTGCAAAGCGAAATAAGGTGTATTAGACACAACAATAATACCACAAGAAATAAAAAACTTAATAAGATTCGACACGTGTTTCGCCTCTCTACGAAGCATCCTCAGGAAAATCGACTCTCTGTGCACTATTAGGACGTGTTGCCTTGTCGAGTGCTGAGCAGAAAGTGAATCAACCCCTCGGGCGGACCGGTATTTATACCTGAATTTATACCTGACCGACCCGACCCAACCCTACCCGACGAGACCGTTGAGTGACTGTTGGTTGTGATTCACTGCGCCGTTTGCAAAAATTCTTAATAACGGCGATCTTGGGAATGTGTTTAATTCGTTCAACAGTGTGAAACTATTTGTACTATGTTTTGCAATTTCTAAACATTCCAAAACACACATTCTAAAACCTTTATCACAATTATGTAAAATATTAAAATTGTGATTGTTACTTAGTGAATGAGAGGATTCGATTAAATGTTTTGCAAAATGAGATCTTTCTGGGCAATTGTTTCTGTAAGCAGCAATGTGTTCTTTATACCTAGTTTGAAAATTACGACCAGTTTGACCTATATAAACAGCACTACATTCGTCACAGACTAATTTATAAATACCAGCTTTTCTATTATTTTCTAATGTATCTTTACCGTTACAGATATGTCTCAATGAGTTATTCGTTTTATACGCTACCCTAACTTCGTTTTTTAATAAAATTTTTGAAATTTTTCCGCTAATCCCACAATTAAATAATTAATTTTAAATCAAATAATTAATTTTAAATTTTAATTTTAATTAATTAATTTTCACAAGAAAATTATGATAGAGAACTTAGCATAATATATCACATGGCCATAAGTAACGGGTACAATACTGGCATGATTGACGGGTTGATTAATGGAAAACGTCGTAATATTGTTCGCTCTCTTTTATATCCTGTCCAAACAGATACACCAAAAAAATATTTAGGTAGTCTTACTTATTTAGGAGGGATTAGCGAAAAAATGTCAAAAATTTTATTAAAAAACGAAGTTAGGGTAGCGTATAAAACGAATAACTCATTGAGACATATCTGTAACGGTAAAGATACATTAGAAAATAATAGAAAAGCTGGTATTTATAAATTAGTCTGTGACGAATGTAGTGCTGTTTATATAGGTCAAACTGGTCGTAATTTTCAAACTAGGTATAAAGAACACATTGCTGCTTACAGAAACAATTGCCCAGAAAGATCTCATTTTGCAAAACATTTAATCGAATCCTCTCATTCACTAAGTAACAATCACAATTTTAATATTTTACATAATTGTGATAAAGGTTTTAGAATGTGTGTTTTGGAATGTTTAGAAATTGCAAAACATAGTACAAATAGTTTCACACTGTTGAACGAATTAAACACATTCCCAAGATCGCCGTTATTAAGAATTTTTGCAAACGGCGCAGTGAATCACAACCAACAGTCACTCAACGGTCTCGTCGGGTAGGGTTGGGTCGGGTCGGTCAGGTATAAATTCAGGTATAAATACCGGTCCGCCCGAGGGGTTGATTCACTTTCTGCTCAGCACTCGACAAGGCAACACGTCCTAATAGTGCACAGAGAGTCGATTTTCCTGAGGATGCTTCGTAGAGAGGCGAAACACGTGTCGAATCTTATTAAGTTTTTTATTTCTTGTGGTATTATTGTTGTGTCTAATACACCTTATTTCGCTTTGCAGAATTTGCAGGTGTTACGTGGGGTGCACACACAAGTCTACATTAAGTTAACTTACTTAGATTAGATTAGCGGATTAGTACTATATATTTGTTGTTCTACTTAGTTTATGTATGACATTTATTTTCCGACTGTCCACTGCGGGTGCGTACACATGTCCTATAGTATGTATGGATAGCGAATACCAACATAACAGAATCAAATAAATAAACTTACACCTGCTATCCACATCCCACAGATCATTATCAAATGTCTGTCGGACTTGTTTGTTCTTCCTCTTTTTCTCCCGAGCGATCTGCCTGTTAGTCCTTGCCTGTTCTACCTTCCTCTTGTATACTCCCTTCTCCAACCGACGCTTGTCTGTGAGCTTACTGAGAGAGGTCGGCTTGGAGCCAACGGGGTTGACGTGGTTACGCTTGGCATTGGGGTCTTGGACCTGGAAAATATGAGCAGTGTTGTATGCAAAAAAATCTAAGATCAAGTATAGGTAGCGGCACGTAACTTGAGCGGTAACCGTTATTGTGCAGAAGTCAAAAATAAGGTACCTGAGGGGCGCTAGCGGAATGAAGGGCGGGCGTGCGTAGCGCTGATTGGCTCTCCAGTCGCACTCCGCTCTCTGTACCAATAGGACACTCTGCACACATCCACACATCCAGTGTGCGCGACATGCGCACACTACGACGCATGCGCAGCGCATTGCTCAATCCTAAAGTTATGTGCCGCTAGTTATAATGAGCTAGGTATGTCAATAAATAATAAATATTTGCAGACATTACACACAGCACTATCTAGGCCCAAACACAGCAAAGATTGTACTATGGGAACCAGATATTTTACTTAATACAAGAAAAAACAATATAACACCCAGCCAGAAAACAAACATCTATGTTAACCACACAAAATGTTAGTTCTCAGTGGGGAACGAACCCATGCCCTCCAGCGTAGAAGGCAGAGCTTACTACCAACTGAGCTGTAATGTCTGTTTGAGCCTGTAAGGTCTCGGCCTCGAATTTAGCACGCAGCGGGGCGGCGGCGCGGGAGCGGCAGGATTCTTAGGCGTAAAATCAAATGGAACCCCCCCCCGCCCCGCCCCCGCTGCAGAACCGCCGCCGCCACCGCCCCGCTGCCCGCTAAGTATAAGTTTACCTTTGAGTCCGGTATAAGAATTTCAAAACATTTAGGGCCCTCGGCTAGTTTCTGTCGTTTCTTCAATTTGGCTGACAGAGGCTTCGCTGCAGCATCGGGTAGGACCTCGTTTCCGGCGGTATCGACTACGAAGAGCTCGCTATCGGGTTTGGTGTCGAATTTACTGCAATATTTGAAAAATTACACTAAGTTGAGAAATTTCAAAACACTGCACTTTATTAGAGCATTGTTTAAAACAATTTATTAGGCTTATTTCATATAGTTATAGTAGAGAGTAGGGATAAGTAAATTTATAGAAACCTATCGACGAAGAAGTAAACAAGCATGTAAACATAACCTTACCCTAGCCTTTCCTCCAGTCGCTGATCATCGAGGAACTCTTCGACGTCACGTATATCACAATGCTTCCGCCAATCCTTTTTGTTCTTTTTGGACACGTGCTTCTTTTTCTTGAGGACAGACATTATTAGATTTTATTTAGCTCTAAAAACGGGCATAGAATTACTATCGCAAAAATTCGCGACGAAAGGAAGAAAGAAAGAAAGAAAAGAAACGGACGATGACAGTGACAGTGATTTGATTGACGTGACGTGACAATTGAAATTATATGACATGAGTGATCAGTGAAGTGACGTAGGTTTTTTTTAAACATGTTGACACTGTCAAGTGTCAATGTCAGTCTGTAACTTTTTATTTGCATGCTTGCAGGCAGGCTTGCAGGGCTTTTTACCTAAGCCGAGATGGGAGGCGATAATGTACATCATGTTATTGTACACACTGTTATTACGGTGCCAGTTAAGCCACATGCACACTGGAGCAAACTTTAAAAACAAACTTTAACTAAGTACTATGACGAAAATGGTCTAAAACCCAACCCCTCCTATAAGCTGGGTAGGTTTATGTTAATAAAGAACACCACACTGAATTGTCTTATCATGAAACTCTATTTGTAATAATTAATAATTAATCAACATCGATCACGCATGAGAGCCTACGTCCATAGAGTATATCTATGCATTCCACTAGCGTCGTTCATGCTTTAGCTGGCCGCTAGATGGCGTGATACATTTTGCCTGACATCCCCCTTTTTATGCGAAGCGCTTTGGACGCACCACCGGTCGACCGCTGCGTGTAGTCCTTGACGTCAGAGGTGTGTGAGCAGTTGATGACGTCGCAGCTGCCTGTGTCACTCCACTGTGCTGATTGGGTGACGCCGGAGGAGACAGCAGCGGCGCCGGTGATGGCGACTGCGCTGGTTGCGACATCAACGGCGCTGGCGTTGCCACTATGGGTGGCGCGGACACTGCCGGCCTTAAATCTTCTGAAATTTCAGATGGTTCATTAGGAACTGTTATACTGGTTGATTGCGAGCTATTTTGTGGTCGTAGAAACCAGGAGTTTCTGCGGTATATTGACCCATCTGGTTTTCCAACTAAGTATGATCTAGGCTCTGAAGTTGGTGCTATAATTTTTGCTGGTACCCACTGTCTGTGGTTCTCTCTTAGCATTACCTCATCACCTGCACCAAATGTTTCTTCGAGTCTTTTCCCTTTGTCAGCATATTTCTTTTCTTTCTCTTTTTCAGACTGTAAATTTTTAATGACCTTTGTTATAATTTTTGGTTTCAGTAAGTTATGGTTTGTAGGTAACAATGTTTTGGTTCTTCTGCCCATTAATCTTTGTACTGGTGATGCTAATTTTTCTCTGGGTGTATTTCTGTGGTGTAATAAGGCTAGTTGTATGTCTGAATTGTCTTCTAAACATTTTCTCAGCAAGTTTTTTGCTTCTTGCACATACCTTTCTGCTAACCCATTAGACCTGGCAAAGTACGGACTTGAGAGTCTGTGCTTAAATTGCCACTCTTCAGAAAACTTCTTGAATTGGTCGCTATCATATTGTTTACCATTATCTGTAAGTAGGATATCTGGAATACCAAAACTAGAGAACCATATTTTCATTGATTTTATCACTGTAGAGCTATTTAAGTTGGATAATTCATGAAAGTCGAAATACCCTGAATATGCATCAGCAATTACAATGTAATTTTTTCCTTGAAGGTGAAATATGTCAGATGCTACAGTACTCCATGGAAGTTTAGGTGTTTCTTGCATTAGCACAGGTTCCATGGGTTTATCTTTTTGAGTCTTCAAACAAGTTTGACATTTTTTTACATATTCTTGTACATCTTTGCTCATGTTGTGCCAGAATACATTGTCTCTTGCAAGTTGCAAAGTACCTACAGTACCTTTATGACTCAGATGACAATGCTTTAATATTAGTGGTACCATACTTTGTGGAATTAGCACTCTATTATTTTTAAATATTAAATCATCATATATGCTAAGCTGTTCTCTATAATACCAATATTTTCCTATTTCTTCTGGTAATTGTTTTATGTCTTCTGGCCAACCATTTAAAATAATTTCTTTCAGTACTTTTAATTCACTGCTTTTTTCAGTCTCTTCTTTTAATTCTTGTTTTTTATTTTTCGAAAATGGCATTATGGCACAAATTTCTAGTTTGTCTTCATTCATTTCTTGACAGCATAAATCTCTACAGTCTCTACTTAAAGTGTCTGCTATGTAAAGCTCTTCCCCTTTCTTGTACACTATCTTTGCATTATATGGCAGTATCTGGTAAAGCATTCTTTGAAGTCTTGGTGGTGCTTCTGACAATGTTTTCTTGAATATGGTTTCTAAGGGCTTGTGATCAGACTCAATGGTTAAATTCTTACAACCCCAAATGTAGGCATGAAATTTTTTACATGCCACTAATATAGCATTTGTTTCTTTTTCTAGCTGACTATAACCTTGTTCAGTTTTTGTGAAAGCTTTTGCACAATAAGCTATTGGTTTATCATTTTGTATTAGAACGCCTCCACATGCATAACTGCTGGCATCAACTGATAGAAGTATTGGTGCTTTGGGATCGTAGAATCCTAAAACTGGTGGATTTTGCAAAAGAACTTTAAGCTGTTTAAAGGCTTCTTCTTGGGGAGTGTCCCAGTACCATTCTACATCTTTTTGTAGCAATTGTCTTAGAGGATTTGTAATATCAGCTAAATTTTTGATAAACTTTGATAGGTAGGTGATGAGTCCAAGAAACCTTTGCAATTCCTTCACATTTTCCGGTTGTTTTATCTTATTTATTGTGGCAATTTTCTCAGGATCTGGTTTTATTCCATTGCTTGTAAAAATGTGACCTAGAAATTTTATTTCTTGGGTATTGAATACACATTTGTCTGCATTTAGCTTTAAGCCAGCATTTCTGAGCTTTTCAATAACTTTCTTGGTCGTTTCTTCCAGATCTTCTTTATTGGAATGATGTATCAATATGTCATCCATTGAAACTTCAACATTGTTTATGTCTGCCAGTAGCGAGGTCATGGTTTGTTGGAATACTTCAGGGGCTGAGGCTAATCCAAATGGCATGCGTAAGCATGAGTATCTTCCGAAGGGTGTACTGAATGTGAGGTATCTGGTTGTTCTCGGTGTGACTTTTAATTGCCAAAACCCTTTTTTGCAGTCTAACAAGCTGAACCACTGTGAACCAGTGACTCTTGTAGCTATTTCTTCTATTGTGTTTAAAGGATAATGTCTTCTCTTCAAATTTTTATTGATTTCAGACGGATCAATACATAGTCTTATTTTGTTATTTTTTCTCACCACTACCATAGGTGAAACTGCTGGTGTGGGTTCTGTAACAGGAATTATTATATTATTTTTTACCATGCTATCTAGTTCTTCCTTGACTTGACTTCGTATTATATGCGGTACTTTCCTCGCTGGGCAGATTTGCAGTTTTGGGTTATCAATTAAGTCGATGTCGTATTCATATCCTTTGAGACAGCCAATTCCATCAAACACATCATCATTCTGGATGATGGCATCTATTCTCTTTATTAAACTTAGTTTTACACATGTTCTTCTTCCCAAAATAGGTGAGTGATCTTGTTCGATAACATAGTATTTTATTTTAAAAGTTTTCTTCTTAACTTTAGTATCTAGAACGGTTTCTCCAATCACTGTCATTTTATGTTCAGAGTATGATGTTAAATGTTTAGAAGCTGAAGTTACTATTTTCGCTTTTGCTCTGTAGGCCACTTTCTTGGATATGACATTGCATTGACTTCCAGAATCTAATTTGAATTTAACTTTTAGACCCACCGGTAGCAATTGAACTGTCTCAAACCAGTCTGTTTCATCATTATCCTTGCTTTGGTTGAAGAGAGTGGAGACATACATTTGTCCATCTGACGATGTGTCTGAGTCGCTGTCTCTCCCAGTCACAGCTTCTACTTTTCGTGATCTGCAGCATTTTGCAAAGTGGTTCCTTTTTCCACATTTCTTACATGTTTGTTGAAAGGCTGGACATTCTCTTGGCCCATGTGTAGAATCACAGCGCTTGCATGCATATTGTTTTGGTGTTTTTTTACCTTTAATCACTGCTACTTCAGTTTTTGGCTCGACATTCATGGTGTTTAGCTGAATTTTTACTTGCTCTGCTGCATGACAAATATCCACAGCTTTTTTCAAGGTTAGATTTTCTTCTGTTAGCAGTCGTTCTCTTGTATCGTTACATCGTATTCCGGTCACAATTCGGTCGCGCAAAATGTCCTCTTCCAGCTTATCATAGTTACAATTTTTCACCTTATTTTTTAAATCAGTTAGAAAGTCATCAAATTTTTGTTCCTCATTTTGGCCAATTTTGTTGAATAAATACCGTTCATAAGTTATATTCGTCTTTGGTATAAAATATTGTTCAAAATTCCTTTTAATGTTTTCTATGTTTGTGTTTTCTGAGGTTAGACCAAAGGTGTTGTAAATGACTGCCGCTTCAGTACCTAAGGCACTCATCAAAACAGCCACCTGAATCTCTGATGGTTTCTTGTCCAAGCCGGTTGCCACACTGTACCAGTTAAACTGCTGGATCCACAGCTTCCATCTTTCTGACAAAACTCCGGTTCCTCCATTTTCGATCAGGAACGGCTTGGGCGGCCTTATGCCTGCGCTGTTTGTGTCCTCTTTGGTAGACATCCCTCCCTGGTTTCGGCACCATATAAGCTGGGTAGGTTTATGTTAATAAAGAACACCACACTGAATTGTCTTATCATGAAACTCTATTTGTAATAATTAATAATTAATCAACATCGATCACGCATGAGAGCCTACGTCCATAGAGTATATCTATGCATTCCACTAGCGTCGTTCATGCTTTAGCTGGCCGCTAGATGGCGTGATACATTTTGCCTGACACCTCCAAAACCCAGGTCTCTACATTCCATCTGAGAAACCATGAAGCAGACCGAAAGCTTACCATAAGCTGGCAAGGTACCCCAATTGAACATTGTTCCCAACCTAAGTACCTCGGAGTAACTCTAGATCGAACTCTGAGCTTTAAACACCACTGCCATAACACAAAACTCAAAGTAAGCTCACGCAACAACCTTCTACGTCGCCTTACCACCACGAAATGGGGAGCAGCACCGGAGGTTCTCCGCACAACTGGCATGGCTTTGTCCTTCTCTGCTGGAGAATTCGCGTGCCCTGTATGGCACCGCTCCGCACACGCTAAGCAGGTCGATGTTGCCTTGAACGACACACTCCGCACTATTACAGGGTGCTTGAAGCCGACACACCTTAACAAGCTATACCCTCTGGCGGGCATAGCACCACCCTCCGTCCATAGAGACGTCTTTTGCAAAATTGAGAAGCGCAAACAAGAAACTGACCACCGTCACCCGCTTCATGGACATCAACCCCCACGAGCCCGTCTAAAAAGTCGCAAGAGCTTTATGCGCATGACAAAAGCCTCCCAAGACCACCCGGCCGCAGCAAGGATCAGTCAGTGGAATGAGAAAAACCCCCCTCCTCCTGACTTTATACCACCTCAAGAACAACTTCCCCCAGGTCATGATCTACCGTGGCCGGTCTGGAAGTCCATCAACCGACTCCGGACCCAAGTGGGCCGTTGCAGAGAGAACCTCTGCAAGTGGGGAATGAGGGACCCCTCTTTGACTGGCTGCGACTGTGGAGCTCAGATTCAGTCCATGTCGCATTTACTGAACTGTCCCTTGTGCCCAAACACCTGCACAAGAGACGATCTTAACAACGCCACGGGCCACGCAGTAGAGGTGGCTAAATACTACTCGAGAATTGTCTAGTGTTCTATTGACACGATAGAAGAAGAAGAAGACTGGAGCAAATCAAACACGATCATTTACTTTTGTGTTCTGGCACTGGATACTTATACCTTGTCCTTGATACTTTATAGGGCAGATCCGACTTGGATAGGTTAGGTTATGTTAGAACATAAAAATTACGCACAAGGCGAGCGAACAGAGCGAGCGAATGTTTTTTCTCCCATTAACCTCAAAGGGGCTGCCTGTTTAGTACAATTATTCATCGCTAGATAAAAATAATAATAATCGAAATATTAATCTGTGACAGTGTACATGGGCCTTTACAATTTTCCAGTGAAAAAAAAAGTGGCATCGTTTTAACAGTGCGTACATTAACTGGCCGTACATTAACCGGACTCGCCGAGATGCATAGACCGGACTTTGACTTTACTTTGATGGAAAGGAAAGTTCTACTTTCTAATTCCTCCAAGACTTTCAACCTAAGAGCCTGTCCAGATGGAGCGTTTTACGCGCGAGTGCCCTCGCGCGTTTCAATTTATATTGCGTCCAGATCTCTCGTAGAGAGTATTATATTCCTTGGTCCAGATGCCGCGTTTTACGCGCGCTCCTACCAAATAGTTGCTCGCGTTTTACGCGCGATTGAGGAATCGCACGGCAGCGTCTGGACGGGATGTATATAGCGCTCTAGTATCTGGAGAACGCGCGAATGTTTACGCGCGAGGACACTCGCGCGTAAGGGCGCTTGTACACGCTAAGAAAAAATGCCGGGTCTACCCAAGAATTCTTGTCGTAACTAGAAAATAACTGTGTACACTGCTCGCAGCGGTGCACGAAAAAAATCTTATCTGCGCAACGATGACACGACGCGGCGAACGTTGTTGCGTTTTCGTGTGTGGAAAAGACAAAATTCTTGTCTTGCGCAGATAAGATTTTTTTCGTGCACCGCTGCGAGCCGTGTACACAGTAATTTTCTTGTTACGACACGAATTCTTGGGTAGGCCCGGCGTTTTTTCTTAGCGTGTACAAGCGCCCTTAAACGCCCCATCTGGACAGGCTCTAAAATTTTCTTGTCAAGCTCGTCTTTTCTTTCGAAATACCTAACTTTGCAAAGTCAAAGTTGTCGATAATCAGAACTTTGGCCCCAAAGTAATATTTTCATTATTATTTATTTCATGATTATTTTGATTTTCAACGAATTTTGATACAAACAATCTCTTCGACCCTGGCCATTTACAACGGACTTGCATGCCTACACTACTTGGATGCCGACGTGCCTGTGCTAACGACCCTTTGTTGAGGAGCCCGGAATAAACTTTGTCACGAAAATGGATAGAAAAAAACCGCCCATCACCGAATACGAGAAACATTTGTTAATCCAATTAGTACAACCAAATTTGTCCATGCTAGTAAGTAGAAGAACTGATGGAGTTACCCTAAAGAAGAAGCAAGAGGCTTGGGAGAAGCTAACTGTGGAATTCAATAGCTCTCCAAAAATAAGTCTACCTGTAAGGGTAATTTCTTTTGTTCTGGTAATTTCTTTCCTACACATTCTTCTTCTAATAAACTCAATATATTTATCCACATGGTTTAGTTTAGGTACATATACATAGTTTTTAGTTCTTCTTCTTCTTATCGAGTCAAGACTCTAACTAAACCCTCCTGGACCAATATGTCGCCACCTCAATAGCTCCACTCGATGCCATGTTTAGATCTTCCATGGTGCAGGTGGTCGTGCACTGCGGACATGAAAGTAAGTGTGGCATGTCCTGTATGGAGGCCCCGCAGTTGCACGGTACCCTGGTCGGGTCGATGATTCCCCACTTAGCCAGGTTTTTTCTGCAGCGGCCTACCTGGGCCCGGAGTCGGTTGAGTGATTTCCATATAGGCCACTGCAGATCATGTCCAGGTGGTAAATGTTCTTCAGGTGCTATAAACTGTAGAGGGGGAGGATGTTTATTTCTCCACAGCTCACATTTCAAACTCATCGCACTTTCTTCTGAGGAGGTGGTGTGACTCAGGAAACTTTTTCTGCTCTTAAGGCGGGCGCGTGGGCGCGGGCAGTTTTTAGTTGTAAATCAGTATCACATGGATTCTGTATAAGGTAAAGCAACATGGAGGTAGGCCGAGGTTTATAGACAGTAAGGCGTGTAAAATATAAGCTATATTGTTATGTTGCCAGGCATTATATTATAGATAGGGTAAGAGGCATCCATTCATCAACCATGTCATCTTTCACACAATTCACCCATCTTTTCTTTTGCCGACCACCAACACACCATCCACATTTATATCCATCACATAGAAGACATCAAGACCTATGCGGGTAATATCAACATTAAGGAATATACAAAATATATGCATCATTATCAAATAATGTATTTATTAAGAACAAGTTCAATTTTATTATGAGTAAGTAGGTAGGTACATTTGGAAAAAACTTTTCACCATACAAACTTGAATAATCAACACTTTTAAATTTTTAAATTAAAAAAAAAAGACATAAATAATAGACACATGTTTAGGCACTATTTAAAGGCAATACACATTGTTACAATATTAAAGAATGGGTTTAATTTTAGGTAACCTGCAAACAGCTTAAAAAGATGTGGCAAAACCTCAAAACAAAAGCAAGAGATGCCAAAACCTTAGCAAATCAGGCAAATAAAACTGGAGGAGGCCCACAACCACCTGAAATAGGGGCACTGGAATCCCAAGTTTTGGCAGTTATCCCAAATGACATGCCAACAATAGAATATGTGGATATTGATTGTGACATAACGTGTGAGTAAATTTAATTTATTTTAATAACCTGCCGGTGTAATATCTCACTATGATGTAAATTGGCTAACTTTAAATAATATAAAAACAATACCTTAAGTTATTATGTTCATGATCTATCGGGTTCCCATAGGACAAGCTTTACTTAATTTGGAGCTAGATAGTGTTATGTGGGTTTTCTACAATATTTCATCATCATCATCATTATAACTCATTGATTGCAAAAAATGTTATTTGAAATGAAAAACCTAATTATTTAATATGTTCTGCCCTATAGATCTGAAAGAACACAAAATTAAAGCAGACGACGATAATGCTGCTTGGCTTTCAAAAAAGAACAGAGTGTCAGAGCTGGAAAGCCTGACACAACCATCCATCTCGAGCCAAGATGATACACTATCAGAGCATTCAGAGCCATCAACCACAAGAACACAATCACCTCAGGCATCAATTACATTGAAAAAAAAAAGAAAAGAAAGAAATCAGGAAGAGGAAACTATTGACGGAATAAAAAAAAAAAAATACCTGCGGGAGCTCCAACGTATGGAAGAAAAATTCGAATTCGAGAGAAACCTACTGTTAGAAAAACACATTATGGAGATGGAAATCCTAGATATAAAAAAACAAATAGCACTCAAAGAATTAAATAAATAATCCCCAGCCTAGAAGATCTATGTTGTTTTGGGCGTTTGGTATTGGTATTGTATTTTCTGTTCAAATATCGGTTTTGCACGAAAACTTACGAAACAAACAAATGCGTTTGAATCAATCGACTGTAGTTAATAGGAACTCGATGTTTGAATCGGATTTTTTTTCGAGGTAGGTACAATATACCGCCACATGCTTTATCGAGGCGTTTTATGTAGGTATACCTACCTACCTACCATACAGCATACCTACCTACTCACCTGCTGTGTAAAAGGTACCTAGCGTACCTACCTAGGTACAAGGTACCTAGTAGATCACATAACAATCATTGAAAATTGATTTCCCTTTCATTTCCAACGTACCTATCCAATCTAGAGGAACCGATAACAATGTGATTGTTCCGCCTCTGTAGGTAATTAATCTTTGTTTAATAAACATTTGGCGTGATTGTTTTGGAGTTCGTCAGGTTATAAGTATGAGGTTCGCTGCTGGTGGTCAGTTTCAAAATGAAGGTTATTGTGGTTGTAGCATTGTTCGCGTTGGTGGCTGTTCAGGTAATTATGACTTGCTCACACGGCACACTACTAATAGTTCTCTAAACTTTATTAAAACAAGCAATTTTACTCAATGAAACGGAAGTACAGATAAAACCTAGGTTTCGTGCGTTTGAACCCGTTTTCCTTCATTTCCCCCTCTCTGAGGCACTCAAATGGAGTCCAAAATTGGAGTGCAATTAAATAAATGCAAATGGCTGAATAAAGGTAAACAACTTGTCTAAGGGTCAATTCACACCTAGACGCGACGCGACGCGACGATACTCAAAGAGGCCAATGATTTCGCGCTACGCCGCGCGTCGCCGCGAGACGCATCGCAACGTCGCGAGGCGCATCTTAAAATCGTAGCAGGACGACCGCTCTTCTACGCCGCGCGTACCGGCGATGCACCGCTGCGTCACGACACGTCGCGCTACGCCGCGAGGCACCTCGAGGCGCAGTGCTGCGTGGTGCAACGTAATCTGAATTCTCACAATGTAATGTGTATCTTTACATCATACATGCTCAGTAAATAGGATTTTCTTTAGCGCAAAGAGGCTGTGTAAGTAGGCGTGTGCAGCCCAGTGCATTGTAAATGCGTTCCATTTTCAAATCACTTTTACCGTCTCACTATGCTTGATACGTATTGGTTCATTACAGTTCAAGAGCTTTGCAAACCTCCTTGGTGATGGTTCATTACAGTTCAAGAGCTATGCAAACCTCCTTGGTGAAACAATCTCTTTTCTTACAAAATGATATGAAAACTTTTTACTGAAAAGATATAGTAGCTCCTTAGTAGCTCACAGATGTGTGCATAAGTGTGCGTCTACGACTGTTTTAGCAGATACCTACCGGTACAAATATTATACTATTAATTTTAATAAAAATAATAGTGTAATTATAATAATACTTATATTATTATTGTAATTTTATTTTTCTCAAATTAGAATTGCATTTTGTCATACCCGTATAAATGTTGTGTTATTGTTGTATTGTAAGCCTATTTCTGCCGAAGGGTGCCGGTGAAATCACTGACACGTGAGGCTGAACATCCGTATGCCTCAAGTTGATGGCCGTAGGGCAGTGCATTGTAGGGCACGTTCCTGACGTGCTTGACCTACGAGGCAATGCTTTGCTATAGGCAATGGTTACCACTTAACATCAGGTGGGCCATATGTTTGTTCCATCAGCTAGTTAAAAATTTACCTCGCATGAATGATGTAAAGTAGAATGCTTACCTCGGTCATAAGTAGCTATTGCACCCTCGAACTATATTTGCCCTCGCTCGCTTTGCTCGCTCGGGCATCTAAATATCTCGGGTACACTCGATCCATTAGCGCCCTTTGCGAGCTGCGCTCGCACGGGCGCCAAAAAGGATCTTGTTCTGCAAAAGCTCACTTACTGCCCTTGTATAACAATCTACTATTACGTGTAGTGAATAAAGTATATTCTGAGTCGCTCTATGAAAAATGTGCGCGCAACGTCGCGCCGCGTCGCGTCTCGGTGTGAACTGACCCTAACCGATCCGTATTCTTGCCTGTTCTTCTAGGCTTGATCACGTGGAACTGGCACCTAGACTCACCTAGCTTAAGACATTTTAAAGTGAAAAGCTATCAAATCTAATCAAAAGTGTAGGTATTTATTCAGTAGGATCGCAAGGATCACCTTGAAACATATTAAAGCATGTATTCAAGTGTATGAATGACTTTGTCTTATACTGTGGTATTCTAGATGTGTCAGGCGGCACCGCTGCCAGATGATGACAGGAAGGACGGAGGAACTGAAGTTGTCTCCATAGTGCCTCCCGTTGCACCCCAAGAGCCCCTCGCTGAGGTAAACCTTCTCGTGTCACTGGTTATTTCGAGCCAAGTGTGGGGAAAGAATTTTAAGAGCGCCTCAAGAAGGCTTCATTCATGCACTTAGAACATTATTTTCGAACTAAATATCGAAGAATTGATTGCATAACAGTAATCTAAATGTTATCTTTCAAAATGTGCAAGCAAAAAATTATTCTGACAGTGGTCTTCTTTATAGAGCCAAGAACCGTTGATAGAACCAAATAACCATTGAGGTACTACGTAACAGTCGTCAATGGGAATAACTTAAGAGGTTTTCCTGTGTTGTTGCTGTACCTAATTAATAGTTAGGTGCTATATTATCTTACATGGTAAGTACCATACAAGTGAGAAACATAAAACACCAGCCAAACCAGGAAAAAATATTTGCATAATTACAAATATTTTTCAGTAGGTACGTTTAGGTTTTGCTACTGGAAACTCATTTGAAATTAAATCTTTCTTATCTAATTTTGTGCAAACTACAACAGTCGCATTAGTACTGTAATAATAGTGCCTATGAAGTAGGTACCTATCGAGTGTGATTAGGATCCGATGGCGCAGTTGCTTAGCACATCCCCGTATCAAAGGGCGTGAGTTCGAATTCTACTTGCCTTTGTTCACCACAAAATTATTTATTCTTGTTGGGAATCGAACCCACAACCTACGGCGCTGAAGGCTGAGCTACTAGCTACCAACTGAGCTGACAGGCCAGTCATAACGGTACTTATGTGTTTTTTTTTCAGGTGAAATCAGAGGCGCCTAGTTCTGACGGCTCAAAAATCGAAGTTTCAGTGGCGCCACCTGAAGAAAAAAAAGAATAATGAAATTGACAGCAAATTGACACGTATTCTAGAACCAAATCCAAGGTGGCTCAATCAACACATTATTACTCGTACATACATGGCGTTTTGTTCTGGTATACGGGCCATAGTGAAATGATTTAGATCTATGGCAGTAGTGGGTCGCAGTAGCAGTATACCTACTTTATTTATTTTAATAGTGAGCCGTTTTTACGAATTGGAATCAAAATTACTTCTGTAAAGTATGTTTAACTTTATTAAATTGTGTTAATGAAATTGTTGCATTGTTAAAACTAAATTATATGGCAACCACTCATTGTGCTTTTTATCGAACCCTCTTTACAAAGAGAACTTCTTTACAAAGAGAAGACGTCAGAAAACTGGGACTTCGAGGAATTTAAATTGCAGATCCAGTCGCCTGAAAATAATATTTCACCAGTTCCACCTATGCCTACTAACCTATCTTTTCCTCTTATTTTTATCCACATCCCCCCCCCCCCGTAGTAATGAAAATAAATCCGTTCTTCCCTAGCTACACTTTGAAACTTTGTCTTACAGCTAGGTGAGTCTAGTCTAGGGTTCATAGTCGTGACTTTGCTTTACAGCAAAGGAGTCTTCGCAAAGTAAGCTTTGTTTATCGAAGCTTACGTTCAACATTTTGAATAAAGAAGAGCTTGACAGAACTATGAAATATATTTTTGGTGAAAATAGAACTTTCCATCAAAGTAAAGTCAAAGTTCGGTCTATGAATCTGGGCCTAAGTGCCAGTTCCACGCGACCAAGCCCATTGGTATGCCCAGTAGTGGGCTCATTGAGGCTGATGATGATGAAAAGTTTGCTAGGTATGTTGGGGACATTATTTACTAGTAAACCCGTGTTCAGGTACTTATTTATTGATCAGTTTCAAGTGATTTTCAAGTATATTGTTAGCGGCACGAGTATGTACACCAGGCACTGGTCTCAAGAGGTGGTGAAGAACAGTATGTCCCGGACGCTGCCGCCAGATGGCAGCTCCAGTGCCGGCAAGGGAGGGGCGGGTTCCGCACCTTGAATGTAGAGCCGAACCTGAGGAACAATTAGTATTTATAATTATATGGAAGAAACGGGTATTTATCGCGATTACCTTTATTTAGTTCCCGACGTTTCGACCGTGTTACAACAGCCGTGGTCACGGGCTAGAACTAGCTTTTAGGCCGGGCGCATGTCATCAGAAAACGTCTCACTAATTTAATTTGCTAATCCGCACTGGAAGGCCGACGCAACATACTCGTACATTTTATAGTAGATGGGTAGAAAACTGATGGATCGAATAATTATCTAGGCTGGATTAGATATTTTCTGTTAGGCCGAGATTCATAGACCGAACTTTGACTTTACTTTGATGGAAAGTTCAACTTTCAACCAAAATTATATTTCATAGTTCTGTCAAGCTCTTCTTTATTCAAAATATTGATAGGAAACTTCGATAAACAAAGCTTACTTTGCGAAGACTGCTTTGCTGTAAAGCAAAGTGCGGTTTATGAATCTCAGCCTTAGACGTTTTCTGATAATATGACGTTTGTAACCTTACCTCAACGGTTTAGATTAGGTTTAGGCTAAACCTAGTTAAGTGTAATATTGTCTGTATGTATGTAATATTGTTTGTACGTATAGTTTTTATATTTTGATTTAAACTTTACTAACTGGAGGGGCTCACTTCAAAGTTTGAGTAGCTCGCTCCGCTCACCTGATGAGTAGGATAGGCGTGGGCGTGCTCGCTGGGCTCGCCGGAGAGAGGCACGGAGCGCGCTTCTTTGCGTCGACGCTTACGCCGCGCATCATTGCGCTTACGACTTGGCAACGTTGACGACTCTGAAAGGGGTTGACGACCTTTGCAGCGTAGTACTTATTGTAGAAGACTTAGTAGTAGAGCTCTTTGCGTGTGACTCGTGGGGGTGCGTACTACCACCATGCGTATTTCTGCCGTGAAGCAGCATTGCCGTGTTTCGGTTTGAAAGGTGTGGGTGCCGGTAAAAATACAGGCACGTGAGGCTGAACATCTGTGTGCCTCAAGTTGATATATGGACGCAGGGAAGTGCATCGTAGAGCACGTTCATGATGTGCGTAACCTACGAGGCAATGCTTTGTTATAGGCGATGATTACCACTTAACATCAGGTGGGCTATATGCTTGTTTTTTAAAAATAAATCCCGTTAAAACGATAAAAAAATATGAGTTTGTAATTGTGGAAATGTCATACTGTGGCTTTAATTTTAGCTATAAGTACCTACTTGCTCGGATTATATCATGCTATGTTATTCCATGTCGTGGAATGCAAATATGCAACCATTGATAACACCAGAGCGTGAATAAACTACCTAAGGACTTACTGTAAGCTATAACTATAACTAGGTAGGTGCACATAAAGCCGTCTTTCGTATGTCTGGCTGAGACTAATCTTCTTCATAAATATAAACTATCAAACCGAACACAGCAATGCTGTTTCACGGCATAAAAGACATTACAAATTTTTGAAATAAGCATTGATTACAGGTAGATTTACCAGACTTTAGGCACACGAAAAAAATTTGAAAATTATGAAGTTTGCCACTTTTTTTAACCGACTTCCAATCTAAAAGGAGGAGGTTCTCAATTCGGTTGTATGTTTTTTTTTTTTATTTTTTTTTTTATTTATTTTTTTAATGTTTGTTACCGCATAACTTCGTCATTTGTGAGCCGATTTGAAAAATTATTTTTTTATCTGAAAGGTACTGCTTCCAGATTGGTCCCATTTTAATTTTATTAAAATCGGTGTTGCCATTTTTTTTTTAATAATTTTTTTAATGTTTGTAACTGCATGCCTCCGTCATTTATGAACCGATTTAGAAAATTATTTTTTTATTTGGAAGGTTATTCTTACGTCCAGATTGTCCCAAACAAATTTGATTAAAATCGGTTTAGCCGTTTGACAATGAAGTCGGTTTCTCAAGTTTTTTAAACTTAAATTATTATTCAGCCCAGTCTGTCCCACTGCCAGGAAAGATTACTCGCAATTAAGATCTAAAAATGAGTTCGCAATTTTTTATTACACCGACATATTAGGCGCATCCGAAATTTAAACCTAGGATTTTAACGTTGGTATGATACAACTTTGATGGTATATTACATACCATCGGCGTCCTTGAGTCGCGGCGGCGGGAGCGGGTGGGCGGCGGGTTTTGAAATGGTCGCTCGCCGCCCCTCTATCAGTCTCAGTAGGCACTCTAGCGCTGTCTGCTTGTTCTGGAATTATAAATGTGGACAATCCATGCAACACTATCTAGCCCCAAATTAAGCAGAGCTGGGGCCAGATAGCCGATATGATACCTATATAAGTTTTTTTGTTAATACACACTCAGAATACAATTCAACACCTAGACAGAGAACAAAACATCGGCGTTCACCACACAAATATTTGTTCTCGATGGAGATCGAACCCACGACCAACGGCGCAGAAGGCATAGCTACTACCAACTGAGCTGAGAGGCCAGTCTGCTCAAGCTCAAGCAACAACCAAAGCGTGGTGCCCAAGCTCTGTGATCTTCAGTGTGTTTCATTACGATCATCTACAAATAAGTCCTGCGAGCTGGATCAAAATTTCAATTTAGAAACGAGCTCAAATTTTTCTCCCATTAAATTTTGCTCAGTATATAATTTATGGCAGGTTATTGATGTAAGACAGGATCAGATACCCTTATTTCGTCCAGTAGCGGCTCGAAGGCGGCAGGGTCGTTGGTTTCCTTCAAGGACTCCCAGCTCTTGAACAGCTTTCTGTCTGATAGCCGCACCGTACTCTCCATTTCCCGCACCTCTGATACATTACAGATTAGATGTTTATTTGCATAAATGTTAAAAATGTTTTAATATTATAAGATATTGTAATTCAGACTGGTCTACTCTTTTCAGGTGTGTGGATGATATACTTTATTGCACACAAAAGTAAAAAAAAAGTTGCTTATTTTTTCTGCAAAATATCAGTGTGACTTGGGTCTAGAAAACCAGTTAATAAAAAAAAACATAGTAACAATACCATATATGTATAGAAGAAACATTACAAATATGGGTACAATGGGCGGCCTTATCGATAAGGGCGATCTCTTCCAGACAACCTTTAAATTTTTAAAGCCGCCTTAAAGTAATGCTCGCGGTTTTCCTCGGAGTACGGGTGCCGTACACATCTCAGTGGGATGGACAAAGGGCATAAGACATCCACCAGATATGGTAGCTTCTACCTCACTTCAAGAGACGTACCGCTGTCCTTCAAGCTGGTGAGCTGTATCTGCAGCTGGGTCCGCTGTGCGCGCAACGCCCGGCGCTGCAGCCGCGTGCGATCGAGCACGTCACGTGCGTTGCGCGTCTCAGCAGCCAGCGCGCCCACCTCGCGCGCCTCGCGCTCCAAGCGACGCTCTAACTCGCTACAAGAAACGTATAGCAGTAGGCAACAAATGCACATCGGCTAATTTCGGCTTCATTATGAGCGATATGCGTCAGAAAGAGATGGCGCTCTATAAAGACAAAAAGCCGATGTGCAATATTTATTACCTACAACGCTGTCTTTAGAAAGAACGAAAGAAGAAAGAAACTGATATCTAAGTAATGGCAGGAGCGCTTGCATGTCGTATAAGAAAGATTCAAATCAAAAATTTCTTTATTCCATTTTATGGTGAGTCTAGGAGCCAGTTCCACGCGACCAAGACTAGAAGAACAGGCACCTTACTACGGCATGGTTCCTACCGATTCTTTTGTAAAAGGATGTTTTTTGTATTCTCTGAGAAGCTCCACTATTAAGCAATACTCACGTGGGATACTCTCCAGTCACCTTGGCGTACGACTGTATGTTCCTAATGACCTGCACCAGATGATGCAGCTGCTCGCAGAACGCTGGCAGTTGCTCCGGCGTCAGGTACTGGCCACCATATCTGAACAATTACGAACGACCCATGACATCACTAGAATCGGGTTAGTTCAATTAGTGGGAGAAACTTGCTGAAAGTATAGCGGAGAGCCAGGACGACAAAATTACTATGGCAAATTCATCATCCGCACTTGGTGTGCGGACTGGTTTTCGCAAGTAGGCCGCTGGCGGGCCCTTTTTGCGTGATGCTTGACACGTGTTGTTCGAACTTTTTTAGGTTCTACGACACGCCGGTTTTTGTACGATGTTTTCCTTCACTCTTTGATAGTACCTACTGGCACAGTGCACAAACATTTTCCGACATCAAAACTCATTGGTACACGACTGGATTTGAACCCACGACCTTAGGATTGGAAGGCGGGGCCGCTACCACTAGACACCAGCAGGCCGATCATGTAACTTTTGTTGCAGTGGTTTCAATCATAATCTTATTGAAACTGTTAAATTTCGAACTAATGTGATCGCAAATTGACAGTTTCAATAAAATTTCGATTTAAACCATTGCAACAAAAGTTACATGATCGGCCTGCAGTGCTCTCCAAAATTACTATTTACCAATGATATTTCTAAAGTAGAAATACCTGAGATCCATATTAGCAGCGAACTGGTCATCGTCGATGCTACTGGTGGCGTGCGGAGACGTATGCTCTGGTTCTTCGTCTTCAGAAGACTCCTTGGTATCTTCGGTTTCCTTCGTCTCTTCGAATTCTTTCGAGTTACTGCCGCACCCAGTACTCTCACTCATGCTAATCATAAAATAGTCAGCAGAGTTAGACCGGGGCACTGGTACTTTCGCGGCCACCAGTCGATGACAGTTGAAGAGTGGTGATACCCTGACCCAGTTCGGTTAAAAAGCTGTCTTTGATGCTGGGTTATTAATCTAGAATGTCTTAGACACTTTCTAGATTCGGAATGGATCAAGATGACCATAACCCACTTTATTTGGGGCCGGCACAACATGTCTTCCTCCACCATTCTTCTCTGCATTCACTCCTCTCTTATCCATTTCATCTTTCACACAGTTCATCCATGTTTTCTTTGGTCTACCTCTGCTCACATATTCATCCACATCACATTGACTTTCATCCCTCCTCATGACATGTTACGTGGTACATTGCTTATGTGTGTACATGCCACGCCAGCTTACGCGTCAAGATTGTAAATTCAATTGAATTTGAAAACAATGCAGTGCAACCATTGCAACAGAAAAAAAATTCTAGTAAAATCCCAAAAACATTTGCGTGAACTTCCAAAAATCGTAAGTATTTCTCCCCTCAGTGCCAGTGCCAAATTTCAGAGCCCCAACCTATGCAGTTTCAGTTCTCGTGATAAGTGAATTTCTCCTCGACGCGATCGAAGTTGCGGGTAGTCCAAGAGTAGTATAGTAGTTGGCGACAAATATTGCACATCGGCTATTTTCGGCTTCATAGGGCGAAGTGCGTCAGAAAGAGATAGCGCTCTACAAAGCCGAAAAGCCGATGTGCAATAATTATTGCATACAACCGTACAAGTATAACTAGCGGCACATAACTTGAGCGGTGAGCGATACGCGCTGCGCATGCGTCGTAGTGTGCCATGTCACGCACACTGGATGTATGCAGACTCAGAGTGTCCTATTGGTACAGAGAGCGGAGTGCGACTGGAGAGCCAATCAGCGCTACGCACGCCCGCCCTTCATTCCGCGAGCCCTCCTCAGGTACCATAATTTTGACTTCTGCGCAATAACGGTTACCGCTCGAGTTATGTGCCGCTACCTGTAAGACTCGATAAAATGAGTAAAAACTAACGCTGTCGAAGTGAATGAGATTCCTTTGTCCAGAGAGTATTTGTGATGGTCTCCGCGCAGTTTATTGAGCAAGCGGCTGAGACGCGACCGTCCCCCTCCCTCCATTAGTTGGAACTGTTTGACTGAAACATTATAAGCGTTTGGCTGAAACATTTAAGAAAAAAAACATTTTGCTTCATAATATTCTTGTACTCGGAAAGAAGAGCTAATAACAAGTATCAACTTAGATGAAAATGTTCTACAGAACATTCCATTCCTCAACTACAAAAGAAATAAGAACTAGGTACAATGTTTACTCACTTTATTTTTATAGGTATCCTGTTCGAGTTGAGGCACTAATTTCTCACTAACATGGTGGAGCATTGGCTTAATGATTTGCTGCATTTCAATGTTATTACCGGGTTATATCTTCCATTTTGGTGTCAAACGTGGCTATGCTGATTTAATTGTCGACATTATATTTGCATGGTATCTGCCAAATATCTAAAGTGAGGTGGATCTATGGTACCTATATTTAAGTTCTTATGACAAGAAGTATTTATGATGGAAGCCCCAAACAGGTTGCATCAAAAAATCAGTCTCAGCTCAAACTTTCTTTGCGTAAGGGTTTTTTACTAGTGTTTTAATGAACTGAGAATTATCCTACCCTTAGTCCTTCCGCTTTCTTAACTTCTAACTGTCACAGAAGAAATAATAAAAGTACCTATGTATAGGAGAGATCACAAAATATGTAACTGCATAAATTCTATAAATAAAACCATAATTATACATTTTCAGAATTGTAATTCGTATAAAAATACAATTATAATTATCAATATACATAATCGCGATCGCCGCCGACGGCATACACATAGTTTTCAATAAAATACAATAATTGCAAAACATTAAATGCGATTAAGTACAACATTACAATAATGTGAAGATACAAGTCAGTCCTTGCTAAAATTAATCGGGGCCTTTCTCACCGCGGGCTTTGCTTATTATCGCGGTTTCACTGCGTTTTAGCAGCGGTGCGTTCGCGATACAGTAGCGATATCTAGCTGATAGAATACAATAAGCGCGCGTTTACATAGCTGTTAAAGTCGCAATGTAACCGCTAGATGTTCAATCCCACGATTATGACGTAGTCGGTTACATATTGTCGATGTTCGATAATAATTTTAGTTGGTTTGGTACATAAAGCCTCTTTTGGGCTTCGTCGTCCGACTTAATTATCAGCCCTGTGAGAAAGGTCCCTAAATTCACGATACAGTCTCAGAGAAAAGAGGAATTTTCAACGGATGATCATAATTTATTATTATTTCAAGAACGTTATAATTTCATTTTAAAATTGAGATCCTCGCGATTGGACTATACCAAAGTTGTTTTAGATGAGCAACTCTAAAGGCATCTTCTATCACGAACATACCATATTTAGCGTTTGTTCTTGAAAAGGGCGATATTTAGCAAAGTGCTCACCTAAAACAAATTTACCTTTACATTCCAAAAATAACAATAACTGTGATATCCATTTACAATAATTTCAAAAGGTGAAGAAGATTACAAATTGTGACCAAGTCTAGAATTTGGCTGCGTCAATTGACGAAAGAAATCTAAAGCTTCGGCCAAAAGGACGCGATTAAAACTAGTGCGACGCGGGACCTGTCATCCAAGCTATTAAAGCACGCGGGGTCATTTGACACTGAAGCACTAGACAGACTCGCATATCGCAACGTTTTTCTGCGTCGGTTTGGAAGTAGCATAAAGCTATGGTCTGGTAATCGCATACACTACTTCGTTTGCACATTAAAAGGACCAGTATCATATGAATTAGTACAAATCTTTAAACGAATCGTCGAAAGGCCTCGATCACCAGACAAAAGCTTAAGATAAGGTATAAAAAACTACAGCTAAATGATACAATAAACTAAAACCTGCGAGTATAAGAACCATTGTTGCTTTAAAGCGACACAACTAGGACCAGAGACGAGAGAAGCTATCCTCCAAGATGGTATCATGATAGATCAAACGGCAATTTTTGAAAAGGTGAAGTCCTGTCACGACAGGCGACGATGACGTAGGGTTATGTGATACCCTTACTGAGGGAACGCTGTAAGACCTAGGGATAAAAGATTCAGGTGTGGGCTTGCACAGTCTCAGCTTAGTCAGCATAACCCACAAATCTTGGGGAAATTGAGGACATTGGGGACAAATAGAGGATAGTTTGGAATCACGATACCGATCAGGAAGTTAAAAAGCCCCCGTCTTAAACAATGACTAAACGAACTAGCTTCTAGCTTCACAACAAAGGCACAAATTCCACAAAAAGCTGGGACACTGGCGCGGCGGAGACGACTCCTTAACCAAATAATGCTCAAAGTATTCTGTTAGATATGTTACGTTATACATTTCTTACACATATTTTTTATTTCACTGTAGGATTATTCTATTAAATATTAAAGGAAATAGTCTCACGAGTAACCCCCATGCACGGTAGCCATCCCTTCAAATCTCTTAATACTCAAGATCTTCCAGGATGTCTAAGGAGGTAGTCAGAGCACATCCAAACAATTTAGGACATTTCCAAGAGCAAAAAGTTGAGTAACTATTCATATTGTTATTTGAAATTTAATATTGTTATCCCACCAGATGATGAAGAGTCGAGTTATCCTAAAGTTAGTAAAGGTCCGCGCCAATATGCCCGCCAAATAAACCTAACTGGTCCCAGCGTGCGATGCGCGACCAGCTTTACCAGAGCCCGGAGGAGAAGCCTCCTGGAGGCACACGCACGCGCTTAGGCGGCTCCGCCCTGTCTGGCTGCGAGGCCGGACCAGAGGCCTCCGGCTTAGCTGGGATAGGAGCTTCCTTGACGGGGCTGGCCATCTGGAAAGGGACACAAGTTTGTATCACGATGAGCATAGGAATAACTGCTTCCAACATTTGGTGCTGGATAGAGCTGCTATCGATATTTAGTTAGTAAGTCAAAATCATCTGCGCTTAATAGAAGATTGATTGCCTCAGGAATACCCTGTCAAAGTCACTTTGCTCATGATTATGGAGGTGGGTAGTTATATAAAAAACTGTGCCACGAATCGAGTCATTACCCCACGCAAAGTATTAAAGTCTATGCAACAGGAAACAGTTTGCCACGATCTTCCTGTAACCATTTCAACCAGGGTCATTGATCATAATCATATTAGTTTTGGCAGTTATCTTTGGAGTAGTTTATAGAAAGAACTCTTTGTAAAGGGCTAATTCGGAAGTATTACCACCATGCTTTTTTCAGCCACCAAGCGACGTGGCTTTGTTTCGGTTTGAAGGATGTGGGTGCCGGAGAAAGTCTAGTTGATGGTTACAGGGTAGTCGTAGGGCATTTTCTGACGTGTGTGACATGCGAGGCAATGCTTTGCCTTAGTCGATGGTGCCACATGCTTGTTCTATCAGCTAGTTGGATACAAGGTCTTACCTTAGGCTCAGGGTTGACGGGGCTGGGCTGCTGCGGCTCCGGAGTGGAGTCCGGGGCGGAAGGCTGCTCGGGAGTTAGGTTCCCGTTCTGGGCCGGCGCCACGCCGTTCGGCTTGGGCTTAGGCTCGTCGCCTTGCCCTGGAAACGAACAATAACATCGATTTTATGGGGTCAAGGGCTAGATTAGATACCCATCGCCATAGTCCGATATCGTAGCGGATTTAGACAGTGGACTATCACAGGTCAATTTTTAAATCGAAACCCTAGGTATTATATCGGTAGAAATGAAGTTTTTCCCAATAGTCGGAGGTCAAACGGAAGTCCTGTGATAGGGCAGACTGATTCTCGAGTAAAATCAGTACAAGCGTTCTTCAAAACATTCGACGGGTGCCTTAAAAAAATAGATTATAAGTGCCCCACAACATCTAAATTAGCATTATGAACGCAAAACTCCCTGGAATCATTACTCTATGTTTAAATGTTATGCAAAAATGACCAGCATGCAATACGTACCGATAGTGCACGGCGGCTGGGCATACCCCTGCCTACGGCCGCGGGTCGGCTCGGGCTCCCCCCCAAAGATGTCAGTGTGTCCCCCGCCTGGAGGGCGCAGCACCCGCGAGGAGTTCCTCGCCCCGTCGCCTTGCAGGCCGATGGTAAACTCAGTTGACGTCATACTCATTAAAATTCCGGGAGTGCTGTGGAAGAAGAGATTCTAATGATTTGCTGGTGAATGCTTCTTCTGTCTGAACTGGTAATCGTAATCAGCTACTCTGAATCTGACCTCTATTTCGGTTTCTAATCTCAAACCCATTATGGCAACTTGGCTTGTACGATGGCTGACTTGAATGATGGCGACAGAATAATCTGTCGACGTAGTTATAATGCCGTTTGACAACCGCCATGGGCTTAGCGACAGTTATAGCTAAGACGACAGCTTAACGTCCTTCCGAAGCACGAAAGCCACGACCCACCAATTTATGACTGGCGCTGAGCGTTGCTCAACTTGGTCAATTGGTTGGAAACTACCAACTACCATGGTTGTTGCTCCTATTTGAATTTAAATATTTTAAAACCAACTATCAAGATTCCGATTACCAGCAGAGACACAACTTATTTCAAGGTGTGTTGTGACGCGCCAGTATAGTAGGTAACTCACGTCACTAAAAATGAACAAACAACACTAGAAGCTCTGAGTCTGCAAATGGGCAAACGTCTCCTGACGAAGTAATAGCGTGTCAGTAAACGTTACTACTCATTCGCATCTCAGTACCAGTTAAACCAATAAATCTTCTATCTGTACCCAAAGTCGGAATTTTGCTACCACATTTCGTCTACCAAATGGTGTTATCGTGCGAGCATGTGTCTCTCTTTTTGTGTGGAAAACTGATGAGACAACAACTCGTTTCGATCGTTTCTACGTAACGTAATTTTGCTGTCTCATCTTTTCTCCATGCAATAGAGAGACAAATAGGCCAAGCGAAAACAACATTTCGTCCACGAAATGTTGTAAATGAAGTGGGACTTGCCCTTTTGATCTGATAACCACCAACGCTCATTTTAGGTGACACGAGTTATATTAGAATCCAACCATAAAATGCTTATTGTCACTACACACCTTTATAATGAAAATTAAAGGCCTGCGCACGCCTAGTTCGCTGGCGGTAACGATCAGTGAAACGCTGTCAAATTTGACAGCGTTTCACTGAGCCCCGACGCCAGCGGCCTAGGTGTGCGCAGGCCTTAAATGATTCTAGTCGTACCAGATGAATTGATCTGACTACTGGGGCGTCACAACCACAACACAGTAATGTATAGCGGCTAAGACCGCAATAAAGTACTCAATACTACCAGTAATGACAAGATGAAGTAAATAATGCTTACAGAGATAAAAGCAACAGTAAGTTGATGCCTACACAAACACACCATATATATGAGTAGTATATATATAGAATAGTATATGAGTGAAGTATAAAAACATGGAATGAAAGAGAAGTAAACATTTCATCAGAATTTCATTTTGTACGTTTGGTTATAAAAATATGATTGAGGTAATACGGATCTCCTGAGAAGGTATTTATTATTTAGGTACAGTACAATCAGCGCCAAAAGTAAAGCGCCAGTTTTTTAAAAAGACAATTCCATCTGGATTTTTGTAAGAATGGCAACTTCGGACTCAAAATGGATTCCTCAAAAAAGCTCTAAACTTTGATCAAAAGTAAGCCGGATGTAGAAATATTTGAACTTTACAAACCGGATATCTTCGAATCTGGTTATGTCGCTCACCGTACCAGCGAAAGAGCTTCTACGTGCGTAATATTAATAAAAATGGTAAGATAACTTTTTCTTCTTAAAAACGTAAAGTTTCGCAGGGTCCTTGCGAAACGTACGGCACAGACGCCCACGCGCTCCTTTTCTTCCTAAAAAGGGTCCTTGCGAAACGTACGGCACAGACGCCCACGCGCTCCGTGATCGCTGATAATGTAACGGTGCGGACTGGGGGCCGGACTATTACACAAAAACAACGTCGAAGCAGATGGTACGCCAGATGGTATGCGACATCATCGATACAACTGTTACTTAGACATGACTTTGTGATACTTAAAGTGCCAATACTGCTAACGTTTTTAGTTTTAAACGAGCAACGAAACGTCTCTGAATAATATGAGACGTTTCATGAAGCCCTCTCTAAATCTGTGTACAGTTACACCAATCATAAATACAGCTTTGCAATATATTCGGTTTAACATTGGTATTTTTCTTTAATTTTACTTCGCTTACTCGTCGTATTTTTGTGGCAATCTTCATTTTTAACAGCATTTATCTTACAAGTGTACATAGACTTAGCGCATTATGAAACATCTCTTGATTATTCCAGAATGTTAATGTTTAGTCGCATTCTATTCTAGAACATTTTGGCAAAACATAGAATTTAACGATAGATAATTATAAGTTTAAACAACTTGAGAAACCGACTTCATTGCCAAACGGCTAACCCGATTTTAATGAAATTTGTTTGGGACAATCTGGACATAAGAATAACCTTCGAAATAAAAAAATAATTTTGTAAATCGGTTCATAAATGACGGAGGCATGCAGTTACAAACATTAAAAAAAATATTTAAAAAAAAATGGCAACACCGATTTTAATAAAATTAAAATGGGACCAATCTGGAAGCAGTACCTTTCAGATAAAAAAATAATTTTTCAAATCGGCTCACAAATGACGAAGTTATGCGGTAACAAACATAAAAAAAAAAAAAAAAAAAAACAACCAAATTGAGAACCTCCTCCTTTTTGATTGGAAGTCGGTTAAAAAGGATAGACATCGATTTCGAAAATTTGCCACCCACAACCACCCACTTCCATCAATTCCAAAGGGGTATCTAAGTATCTACCACAAAGAGGAGTAGATCCTAATTCGCGGTGATAGAGAAAACCCTGTAATGTGTACGATTGATTATGTGGATCGTGCTTCTTGTGGCCAAATACCCACAAGAGGGAACGTGTCGTGACGATGCTTGGTTATGCTGCCTTCCTACGGTGCGTGGTTCTGCACATCATCACGCACAGCCGACGACGACGCACGGCAACGCACACAGAAAGGGCTCCTGTGCTAAAGCGCACCTCGGCGCACGAGACCGTTACCATGGTGTGTCGTGCGAGCTGGTGCGCGATATCACACACCGGTGGGAAGGGGCTATTAGTTTTTTTTTTTTTTTATGTAACTAGCTTATGGAACAAGCATATGCATATAACCATATAAGCATATATTACTAACCCAACATCGCCACAACATAAAGTTTGACGATTGCCTAATATTGGGCTCCTGTACCCGCATTTAGACTCGTAAGGCGGTTCATGGTGATTGATGGCCTTATCATATTTCTGTCATGCCCACGCCCCACTAAGCTAAAATGGTATTTTATTACTTCGGAGCTTTTTTAGGGATAATTATATATTTTTAAGTATCTTTAACGACAGGAACCAAGACAATTGAAAAGTTGGTCCTGCGATTATTTCGAAATTCGATTTGAATTATTTTTTATTCATTAGGGTAGGGACAAATGCTGAAGAGGCTTTCTGTTGTATTTAGTGGCAAACCATAGTGACGTAGTTAAAAAGAAGGCAAAACTACTTTCTAGAACAGAGGTTTCTCATTCTTCAAAAGTACTGCGGTGCTGAGTCAGAGCCGATTTGCTGCAGTAGCACACATACAATGTGTGCAATCTTTTTTTGTTTTTAGTATGTTTTTGTTATCTTTCTTTGCTTTTTTTTATTTCTTAATTTAATGTGTATTATGTATTGTTTGCTGAAGCAGCAAATAAATGCATGTCTAAGTCTAGATGTTCCAAAGTCTTTGCGATTTTATTGAAATCCATTTGACTTTGAGACATACGCTACGCCACTAGAGGTCAAATATCTCGCACAAAGATAAAGCATAATTATGCCCGATCTTACAAAAAATGCACGGTAGACATGAACACTGTCTAAGTTCACTTTTATTAGTGTTCTTTATGTTATTAATAGTTTCGTGTCCGTTAGGAGGATGGGAACTCGACAGAAATAGCGGTATCGACCAGAGGTAAATAAACTCCATTGAGATAATTTTATATCTTGAGAAGGAAAAGAGATAAAGAAGTTGTATGTGCTACACAAAGAGAAATTAAATTACATAGGTTTGAACTTAAATTTCATCCGGTCGATAACCTTGCGTCCTCGGTTTCACTCGCGTAGTACCCGTATAAGAAGCAGCCGATACCAGATCAAAGTTTCATCCAGATTATCTGTATTTAATTAATAACAGTATAATTATGAATATTTTAGCTATTTACAATTTAAACACCAAACCAATTTATTGAAATTTAAAAACAGCTTCTACCAATGAATTTTAACAACTTATAGAACACCAGACAAGAGTAAAAATAGGCAATATTTTTTTTACAATAAAGCTATTTCAATTGATGCTAGAAAGACATTGTGATCATAATATTAATTATGATGGCGGGCGGAGAAAGCACATTATCATTTCAATAGTTCACACATCCTGTCTACAAAATGGCGTACAAATACAATACAAAAGAACAATGTATGCCCGCACAATAACCGAACCATAATTAATCAAATATTTATACAAGTGACTCATTAAACCTATCAACAAAATTGTAATTTTGCCTGGTACCGCTTTTCAGTAGTTAATTAAAAGTATTCACGAAGTAGAGTTTTATATTCGAGGTAATACGCATTTAGATTCTACAAAAGAGATCAAGAGGAATAAAATAAAATTTGTGAACAATCTACACAGCACTATCTAGCCCCAAACTAAGCAGAGCTTGTACGGTGGGAACTAGATACAATACAATACAATACAAATAATTTATTTCAGTAAACTTAATCTATGGTACATTTCTTGGGTTTGAGACTCTGTTTTAAGTATGGAAATACCTGTGTTAGAGAGTCTCGCTCTTCCGTAGTACATTCTATTATGACTAAGTAGGTATACTAAGCTTGAACGGATCTAATACTTAAATAGACAGCTAGATAGCTGATATAATACTTAAATACATACTTAGAATACAATATAACATCCAGACAGAGAACAAACATCTTTGTTTGCACAAATATTTGTTCTCAGTGAGGATCGAACCCGCAGGCGCAGAAGGCAGGGTTCTACCAACTGAGCCGTGACGCATGCCACAGGAAATAACTTCATTCTTTTATAATAAGGAATTATCGGCGAACGATATGAACTCGAGATCGTAAAAATAGTCACAATAGAAATAACACAAAAATGTATTTCAATATGAATTAGTTTAGTACGGTTTTAGGCAATAAATATCGCACATCGGCTTTTCTGCTTTCGTAGAGCGCTATCTCTTTCTGACGCACACTACGCTCTATGAAGCCGAAATTAGCCGATGTGCAATATTTGCCTACTACTATATGATGGAAAGAGAGGGCATTCCCTTGCGCAAATACTCTCACTTTCCAGCATTGAGTACTAGGGTGTGTCTTACTGCGGTACCTATGCGGAAGTCTGGGCCTACGTTTTGACTGTTAGGTAAGATTCGTACATTCACCTCTTGTATATGACTGCGATCAATACAGATTTGGCAGCGAATATAGTACGCGACCTGAAAATCTGAGGCTATCTTACCTAAAGCTTCCCGTACAGCCTAGCGTCCATAATGTCCGCATCGTATACAACATTTTATATCACTCAGAATGGCAAGTCCCAGTACTCCCAGTGCATTTACAACATTTCTTCTACCAAATGTTGTTTTCGTGTGAGCATGAGCACGTGTCTCTCTCTTTTGTATGGAAAATTAATGACACAACAACGCGTTTCGATTCTACGTAACGTAATTTTGCTGTCTTATCTTTTCGCCATACAATAGAGAGAGACAAATAGGAGAACGAAAAACAACATTTTGTAATTGTTTAGACTTTCTATGCAAAGAATATTATAATCTGTTTGTCGATGCGGTGATGTGGTTGTGGACTTTTGGCTTGAAAAGATGAAAACTTCACCCCAGACGAAAAATCATTAACAATTTATAAGGCCTGTGTAGTTTCTTTTACACGTCGTGAAAGTAAATTGACTTGGCAAAATGCGTCATCGCGATTTCAGCACGTAGCGATATTGAATGACGATTTTCAGTCTCGTCTCGACGCATAAAGCCAGTCATGAATTTCTCATTACTTGTGACTAATGTGAATTCGACAAATATATTCAGTGTAATGAGAATTTGGAATACCTAATAATGATGCGGTTTAGATTAGATGGACAGACTTAGATTAATTTTTGCGATCATCATTTACATCAAGATTAACTACGTGTTCGTTAGTTTATTCAGGGGGTCAGTCGCGATTTTGACTTCGACGACTTCTGACTTTGAGACGATTTAGAAGGTCTAGAAGACACTCTTGCCTTTAAAATACCCAGTATGTAGAGATCAAAACCAGCAGTCTCACTGAACACACAGTCACAGTTACTGCGTTGTGTTAAATTCTACTTGAGTCACGGAAGACCAGCGTTATAGGGGCACTCGCTACTATAGCATATTATTCAGAGTGACAACCAATTTTTATGCCATTGTTACTTTTATATTGTTCATCCTTGTCATCATAATACAAATCTTAATAAAGACGAAGTAAGAGATGTGGGGCAAACATCAACTTATACAATACTAGCAGCCCGTCCCGGCTTCGCACGGGGTAGACAATATTGTTGTACATTATTTTGTTCTATCGCTAATAGTTTCGGCAGCGCATTCGACGAAAGACATTTTAAGACTCCTACACCTTCGGTTACATTGTTCAAATTTTACCAAGGATCCCTAATTTTTTTCAAAATGAAATTAATGTAGCCTATGTCAAATTGGAAGAATGTAGCATTCTATTGGTGAAATAATTTTTTAAATCGGCCCAGTACTTTTTGAGCCTATTCATTACAAACATACAAAAATAGGTACAAATCTTTCCTCTTTTAATATTAGTGTAGACATGCATTTTGCATTTTACAAAACTAACTTTCGATTTTGACAGTGCTGAATGGTGATAATATATCTTAGTACAAAAGCAAAACCACACAACGCATAGCTAAATTACGTTAGGCACATGCTTATATTTTGTAACGTAGTAGATAAGAATTAGAGATTGCTATTGTTTTTATAACGTGTAAAATATAGCTGGTTCACGATAACGATAACAAAGGAAATGAAAGTGGATAGTGATGATTCAGATAAGGTAGTCTGAGCCGCTAATTTATTAAATTCTCTTACACATACATGGGTCGCTTGAAAGAAAAATAAAAAGTCTTTGCTATGTCAAGCATAGATTTTTGAAATGAACGGTAATCCTTTTCTATCACATAAGGACTTTTCTTTGAACCACCATGTAACATAATAATTGCAATAAATAATATGAGTAGGTATTCTAGATTTTGCCAAAATGGAAAATAATGCTCCTAAATGATCTAGAATGTTTATTAAAATCCTGGAAAGATCTCGAATAATCAAATTTAACTCTACCCGGGCAACGCCGGGCTTCGCTACTAGTTTACCTAAAAAATCGATGAAAATATAACCTACATTTTTTAAGACCGGATTTACTTAACTTAAGCATGTCCGTTCCTAATGAAACTTAATACGCGCGAAATTAATTACTTACTGTATCGTGCAGGCGGGCGGTAGAAAAGAATTTACAAAAAGTATCTTTATTTCAAAAGAATCTTGCGCAGCCTAGTTAAATAGAACTGACTGAAACGCGGTCGATATTGCGCAAACGTTTTTGCGGTGTAAAATAGCTTTTCTGTTATGAAATGTTAGGCTGATGGGGGAAGGGATGGTCACAATGTTTGGGACAATGCCTATTTCTGGCGTGAAGCAGCTTCGCTGTGTTTGGTTTGAAGGATGTGGGTGCCGGTGATATTAAGGCCAGGATATTCGAGCGCAGTAGGCATTTAGCGCTACCTCAATCGCCGCGAGCCAGTCGCGCGAAAACGCAGTTCTAATGAACTCGGTGACCCCGCTGTGCAAAAATTTTGCGTCACAGTATAAAATTGTAACAGTAAGTACAATTAACTTTGTTTTACGGAATTCATGTTAATGTTTCGGGTGTTTATTTTTAGGGAAATATAAGTAAGCAACACAATTTATTTTATTACCTACCTACAATTGTTTTTTTTAATGTCACTAACACTGTCTCCTTTTCTTTCATGACTGTTACAGCGCTTCCGCACTACGCTTACCGATGCGGTTTTTGTAGTTTTTGTTTGATTAGAAAACTACTGGAGGGATTTGGATGAGAATTTCGGTATTCTGTAGCTTTAGTTTTCACCTATCACATAGGCTATGTTTTATAACTAGGTAATAGTCCACGCGTACGAAGTCGCGGGGCTAGTTATTTATTATTACTTATATAGGGTGCCTGGTAATTAGTGTTACCTTGTTTAGTTAAAAAAAAATCAGCTGTTCCATACATTTTGACGAGTTTTGCGAACATGTAGGGAATAGCTGATTTTTTTTCGCGATTTCACATTTGGTCTCATAGTAAAAGTTGTTCATAATGATGAGTAAAGTTACGTGTTAAAGTTTCGGTCACTAATTACCAGTCACCTTATATACTTTGGACTAAATAAATTCCAATAAAACTCATTACAATATAATACACAGGATAGTAAATTCTTTATTAGAAATAAGAAATACTAAAATATATAAAAAAACGATATAATCATTTACTCACGGCAATTAAAAGCAATTGAACATAAACAATCACAAATATTAATCACGCGCGTGCTTGGACCTGGTTGCTGCAAATCTGGTTGAGGTAGAGAATGTGCACTGGATGCGCACTTATCAGGCTGCTCATTTTCTTTGTCGTGTAATGCATGGTTTCTTATTGGCATGCCACGTGCATTTCTACTGTCTACGATTTCTGGCAGTAAGCATTTAGGGTAGGTAGGTGGGTAGGTAGGGTAGGTAGGTGGGGTAGGTAGGTAGGGTAGGTAAGTAAGGTAGGTAGGTAGGGTAGGTAGGTAGGGTAGGTAGGTAGGTAGGATAGGTAGGTAGGGTAGGTAGGTAGGTAGGGTACGCCGTAGATAAGTACCGCAACCCGTGCGAAGCCGGGGCGGGCAGCTAGTATTATAATAAGAAGCGAAGTATAAAAACATATTATTTAAAAAAACAAAAAACCCGTCTGCAAAAACATAACTGAAAAGAGAAAAACAAGCATTATAATCTATAGAATTTTGGTATGTGCAGGCAATTTCCCGCAGGAAGTCAGTCAGTAAGTCGGTAAGTTAGCCGGTAAGTCAGCCGGTAAGTCAGTAGGTAAGTCGGTCGGTAAGTCTGGAGATAACAGATATCTACACTAGTCATTATTTTGTGTGAAACTACAAAAACATCAACAACCTTGCATTACTATTATAATTTGTACAATAGATACCTACAGTAGGCGTGCGAGTTGAATTAATGCAGTAGGTACACTAGGTACGTGTCTGACGCTCACGTAGTAGAACCTACCTATAGCGCCTGAGCGAGAAGCAAATACTGCCGCCGTCGCGTCGCGTTGTCGCCATTCTAAATCCCATTGAAAAAATCGAGTTGTAGGTTAGGTACTTACTGTTCGCGGGTGCACTTTTTTGTAAATACGCCTTTGCATCTTGGTATCGATGAACTGCAAAGATAAAAGTTTCATTAGCAAAAATGATCTTTGGTATAGTTGTGTTACTGTTCTTTCTGTAAACTGTAATATTAAAAACGAGTAGGTAATTATAATATACGTAGAAAAATTATAATCAAACTTACCTTATTTTTTTTTTGAGCTTCCGCAGTTCTATCCTGGATATTTTTTTCTTCCTTCTGTTCTTATTCCCCATAATTTAATAATTTATCGTATATTTTGCGGGAAACGTAGCGAGCTAGCAACAGCGACACAGGTCCGACCTCAAAGACGCCTGGCCGGCTACTGAAACGAAGCGCGCGGGCCGCATTATTATATAATATCTTGTTAAAACAATAAAAAACTGTTTTGAGAAAAATGAACCGTAGAATATTCTTCGTAATTTCATTGCCTATTTTTTGACATGTTTTTCGGGAGTAAACGTTGGGTCTACTTCAAGTACGACTTAAAAAAACGATCAAAAATTCGCGAAACAGGGAGTTTTCGCGATTTTTTTTGATCGAGTAAAGTTGGCAATATCGTGTTTTGAACCATAGAATAATCAAGAATATTTATTAAACTACAACATATATTTTTATCAGATCAAAACAAATAATATTTGATTGTTTAATGTTGAATCAAAAATAGGTCGATTCTGAGAGTCCTGGCCTTAATGGCACGTGAGGCTGATGAGCAGTGCATCGTAAGCTTTGTTAAGAGCGGGTCGTGCGAAAATTTGAAATTTAAAAAAAAAAAATCATAACTAAATAACTAAGTGAAATTTAAAAAATCGCAAAAGGACTAATTGTAGACTATACATTTGAGATTAATTCGAATTTGTGTGTTAAAAAAATATACTATTTAACATGACATTCTATTTAACGCTAATGAAAATCAGCGTCTACAATAATTAGTCCTTTTGCGATTTTTAAAATGTCACTTAGTTATTTAGTTATGAATTTTTTTTTTTAAATCTCAAATTTTCGCACGACCCGCTCTTAATAGGCGATGGTTATCACTTAACATCAGATGGGCCATATGCTTGTTCCATCAGCTAGCTGTTAAATATCGAGGCGTATGAAGCAAGCGAAGTTAAAACTTGTTCGAAAATGTAATTTACCTACTGCAACTTAATTAAATACTTCCACGTAAAATGACCTTCATACTTCATACTGTTTTGTCTTTGTTAACTCGAACAAATAGGCTTTACGACAATTTTCTCCATTAAACTCCACCTTATTAGGTTATCTTCTCTAATATCACCGCAAATGAAGCTTATTCTGATGCATCAAGGTCGAGAATCGTGTACCGTGACTATCTAAGGATTACCGTCGGTCGGCCATTCGATATGTCGCCCTTCCTTGTTTGAATCAATATAAATGCAAACGCAAACGGATTGCGGAATGTACCTCTAGACAGACAGACAGTCACACCTAGCGATTACAATACAAATACAAAATCATTTATTTACCAAAGAACATAATATTACAGTCTTATTTACTGGTGGTCCACGCACTAGGACAAGCCTGTATCGCGGTGTACAATAAAGTTGACTAATAAGCGTTGGAGTGAAACGAGAGAGGGAACTATATCCATTCGGCTGAAATTAGCCGAAGTTATCACCGAAAATCATATCATAGGTGATTTTCGGTGATAACTTTGGAATTTTTGGCGAGGTGATCTACTGAAGAAAAAGGCAATTCATAAATTTCCTCTCAGATTGTTTATAAAAGTTTCTTTAGAGGCGAAGCAAAGATCTTTTGCTACTTGAGATTCTGACATCGATTTTACAGTAGTAATATCAGCTAAAAAGCTTCGTTTATTTATTTGTTTATTTATTAGAGTAACCAACATCGTATACACCAATTCATTCATAAATTATATAAAGAAAACCAAAAAAAACATGTCAAGTGCTACAATAATTATAGGGACAGACTACATGCAATTAGCCGAAAAACTGAAGCCGAAAACTGTGTCGTCAGCTAATGTGCCATGTCTAGACTGGAGCCGGTCGGAAATCCAGATTGCGAATCGGTTGATTGTATGCAATAACCTGATGACTAAGCTTGTTCTACAGACATAACCAGTTGCCTGGGTTTCTTGGCTTTAACATGGACCTGTGGCAGTAACAGCATTGTATGTAGATAGCTAATTTAAAAACAAACTGTTTTGATATATTTTACAGGTTCAGATAAAAACATCGCTGCTCTCGTCGCTGGAAACCTTAGAAAGGAGAGCTCCAGACACCGTAGTCGTATGCCCGACGAACTCGCATCTAAAGGGTTCTATACAAAAGTACCCATAGGTTCAGTGACGGCACAAGAAAGCGATCAATAGACAGATTGCCCTGTAGTGGGAAACTTCAGGCTTACAACACAAGAACTGCAGATCGGGTTCGGCTAGTATTTTAATAGTTTAGACAAGCAGCATGCGATAAATCAGTGTACGTTTGAGGTGTATGTACTTACTCAATAGTCTACTAACGTAGTGTCGTAGGTAGACCCGTTTTCTGTTGTATGTTAACCAGTTTTTAATTACCACAACCTCAAACCATCTACGGGGACGTTTTGGTTTCAATGACAACTTGACACCTTTGAGCGGTTTTAAGCAAAATAGCTAAAAAAACTGTTTTATGGTGACGCATAAAAATCTAAACTTCACAGTTTTATACTAAACTGGGCTCGGGTATCACTAATGCGTGTTCCCAAGCCCTTTTCAGAGTACGAAATCATTTACGAAAGGTAATCACGAACAGAGCCGATGTCCTTACGTGATAGAAGCTCTAATATTCAAATGAATCACTCTAAATCGTAAAATATTCCATGCGTACACGTAACAATGTAAAAACATTGGGTGCACGAACATCCTAGCCACAAATATGGGGTTAGCAATCACGCGATCGACAATAAGCAAGGAAATACCCAATGTGGGTAATTATCCACTAGCTATTTGAGGGGGTAGGGTAGACAAATTGATATAATGGTACGATTTAAAATGGTGTAACTGTTCGATACTGGGAACACTAAAAATAATTGAATAATGAACAGGCCAATGTCTTTTTAAGTTTTAGGGCTGTCCGAATCGTGCTCAATAACAGGAATCCTAGCGTTTTCTTATTGTACACATATTAAAAAAAACATAACATTTAGACATTCCTTTATCAGAACATACTAAGATCCTAAACAATCCTGACAACTTCAAGGCTCATAAATAAAGTGAAGCCTTAAAATACCTCTAGTTATATTACAACCGTACTTCCATCTACCATGACCATACCATGACTGCCTTCACAGCTCAGTTGGTAGTAGCTCTGCCTTCTGCGCTGGAGGGCGTGGGTTCGATCCCCACCGAGAACAAATATTTATGTCGTGAACATTGATGTTTGTTCTCTGTCTGGATGTTATATTATTGTATTCTGTGTATGTATTTACAAAAAAAAATGTATACAAGTATTATATCAGCTATCTGGTTCCCATAGTACAAGCTCTGCTTAGTTTGGGGCTAGATAGTGTTGTGTGAATTGTCCACAATATTTATTTTATTTATTTATTTATCTATTATGCCAACCCTATAACAAACTGTCGGTTTGTTATCAGACTGCCAACAGATTTTACTGCGTCATTTTACAGAATTATTAATATTATCGAAGCAGCAAATAAACTAGTGCTCACCCCTCTTCGGGGTAAAGGCATGAGTAATGTATGAAAACTGGATACTTTTACGATCACCCCATCACATTAAAAGTTAGACGGGCGTTCCATGCCGTAGAGCAGACAGGCGATATCGACCGACTAATGTTTGATGTTTTATGATAACAACGAGTGGAAGTTTTGTAACATATTTGATACTTAGGCCATTATATTTATTCTGTTATTATACCTACTGCGTCAGGGCATAAAATGTCAGGGGGATATTTTCACCCATACATTTATTTACGGGACTGGGACATAAATCTATACTTTACTTAGAATATTATAAAGAGGAAAGATTTGCATTTTTGTGTGTATGTTTGTAATTAATAAAATCAAAAATTACAGTGACGATTTCAAAAATTATTTCACCGTTGGAAAGCTACATTCACCCTGTGCAACATGTATGCTATATTTATGCGTTTAAAAGAGAACTGTCCACCCGTGCGAAGCCGGCACAGGCCGCTAGTTAGGCTGGAGCATATAAATAATACCAACCGGCAAGGTTGCAAGTCTAGGGGCCGATGAATTGGCCCCTAGACTCACCTAGCTTTAAGACGTTTTAAAGTGATCCTTGTGATACAACTCAAGAAATTCTTGATTTAGATTTTTGATCTGCGGAATATAGTCACTTTTTATAAGCTGGCAAGCACTAGAGAAAGTCGAAGACCGGGCTCAGTGACGCGTCTTGGGAGAGACCTACGCCCATCAGTGGACTGATATAGGTAGGTGATAAGGGTAGGTGTGGATGATAAATGTACATGAGTAGGCTTATCCAGCACTTTTTCTCTTAGCCTGTTCCGCTTTATTCACAGAAAAGACGTCATACAATATGGATATAGGAATAGGTGCAATTCAAAGCCGTAGGTTTCCTTTACCGTTCGAGAGCAGGTTAAACGCACTATCATCATAATCAGGCGGTGGACGTCCTTCTCTAGATTTGGCCTCCCACATAGAGACGAGAAAAACGCAGAATATCGGAATGACGTAAATAGTTTTCGAATGCAGTTAGCGGGGGCCATTGCATTGGTTAATTCATGGTCTGGACTAGTTATGCACCGTTAGGTCAATGACCCGGCAAGATACGGATACGTAGTATTCACTTCTTTATTAATTTAAGATAACAGATCACTATCTATAGTTTCATTTTCCGAGAATTTTGTTTAACTAATAATTTAACCCTAAATCTTTTAAATAAATTCGATTGTTTTAATGCATTACTTACTTATTTTTCGGTTCGTTTAAGTGGTACATCTTGAAGGTACTTCTTGAAGTACATTAAACTGCAGTCTCCAGTGCATAAATAGTGGGTAAGTACATTCGGTACATACCTACCTCGACCTAATATAAGACAAAACTGGCGCCAGCCGACCGAATAATATAATTTAAATGGCCAAAAGATTAGTCACCGAAAACTTAATAAGGTAGGTAGAAACGACAAAGAGCTTTTAGACAATGAAATAAAATAACTCTAGCTAGGACATCAGTATGAGTCATTAGTTATAGACAAGGGGTGCCCTAAGTGTTTTTTTAATGTTCACCATTGTCTATTCAGCTTGTTAGACTAGCCCGTTTTCAGTTTTCGGCTACGTTATTTTGTTGTTTTCGTTTCGCCTATTTGTCTCTCTCTATTGTATGGAGAAAAAATGAGACAGCAAAAATACGTTACGTAGAAACGAGTTGTTGTCTCATCAATTTTCCACACTAAAGGGAGAGACGAAAACAACATGTAGCAAAACTCCGACTTCGGGTACTGTACTAATGGTTATTTTAACCGCCTGTTTGTTGGTGTACTTGCCTTACCACTCCCCGGTTAGTACTTTACCTGTGGGTCAAAGGTTCATGCATCCTTAAGGTCACCTAGTAAAGGTCAGAGTACATAGATACTAATGACCTGATCCAGGGTAATGTTAAACTAAGGTTCAAATACCAACAATATGTGGTTAAAATTAATGTTTGCGCATCACTTGGCTATATTTGTCTCAAATAATTTACTTTTTCCTTTTAGTTTCTGCCATTTTACCTTGACGAATCATAATTATATGAACAGTAATAAAATATTTGCAATACCTACTATACTTCAGTTAACATAAAAACTGTATTACCTTTATTCAAACAAAGTCTAAATTAAATAACATTTTAAAATGTCTTATAATTTATAACCTGCCAATTTTCTTTAATACCACACCATTTTAAGTGGTGACCATCACCTATAAATCCTAGTTTGAGCATCAGCCTCTTTAAAAGTTAAGTTTGTTACTGAATTAAGTCACATTTCATCTCGTCTTTGTTCTTTGTGTAAACAAAGCAATCCTACTAGATTTGGATGGGTGACCTACACATAAAAGGCAGGGATGGGTGGCATACATAGAAGTGTTTTTATGCTTAAGAGTTCTCTCTAAGCTATAAATCCTGGCTCTTGCATTACCTAAGCCAAGATGGAGGCTTTAATTGACCACTATTTCATGAACTGAGAGACTAGTTTGCAGTAATTTATTGTATAGAAGGAAGATACCAAAGCATTGCAATTATAATGCGTTGAGGTAAAAAAATAATAAAAAGACAGTACTGAATACCAGTTAAGATAACATATTTCTTTAGGTACCTAACTTATCACATAACATTGTATGCAAGGGTTCATTGTACTGTGTGATAGAATTTTCTATAGATAACATGACTGTATGAAATTAGGTCATTATTGGAGAGATAAGCTCGAGCACAGAGTGGAGGGATTGAGGAAGGCCTTTGCCCAGCAGTGGGACATAGAAGGCTCATTATAATAATAATAATAATTATTTTTATTATTTATAGACGAGCCGCTTTCGCTGAAATGTCTACGTCAAACAGTGTTGAATTATAGTCAGGGCGCTTGTACACGCTAAGAAAAAATGCCGGGTCTACCCAAGAATTCTTGTCGTAACTAGAAAATAACTGTGTACACTGCTCGCAGCGGTGCACGAAAAAAATCTTATCTGCGCAAGACACGACGCGGCGAACGTTGTTGCGTTTTCGTGTGTGGAAAAGACAAAATTCTTGTCTTGCGCAGATAAGATTTTTTTCGTGCACCGCTGCGAGCCGTGTACACAGTAATTTTCTTGTTACGACACGAATTCTTGGGTAGGCCCGGCGTTTTTTCTTAGCGTGTACAAGCGCCCTCATATGATTTGAAATTGTCATTGTTATATTTGGTCAGTATTTAAGCACTAATTTATTATTTCGTAGACAGTTGTCAAGTTTGCTTTTGAAGCCATTAACCGAGTCGGCGCAAATAACGTTCTCAGGCAGCTTGTTCCAGTTCTGGTAATAAGTTTAGATCTCGTTTTCAACAAAGGTTTAATGGTCTGAATACCGGTTCAAGTGATGAATTGGAACTGATACAGTCACACCAGGATGTACTATCAGCAAAAATTCTGCCTTAACACCTTAAGGGTTCATTTTCTGTGATGCTAGTTACCACTATTCTGCTGTGATTTGATTTTGACCAGATTTTCACCAGTCTTTGGAAGTGTAAATGTCATAAAACCGATGGCTTTTACTAAGTGAAACAGATGTTTATAACTCCTATTGGTCAAAATAAGTGTACAAAGAAAGCGAGCTAAAACACTTGTAAAGTAATCTGTTTCAAAAGTGGTAAGGCAGAAATTTTGCTGGTAGTACCATAAGCATGGTGTGTTTCTCAGAGCTGGCAGTCTACTCTTGAACGCGATTCCGATCCCAATTTTAAGTTTTGATGGAATTCTGACAGAAAACCCGTAGGATTACTGTCAAAAGGCCAGCTGGACTAGCTTTTAGTTCAACATACTGTAAAGACAAACACCATGATGATGATGATTAACAGCTCATGTTTTAATAGCCCATATAGTTAAAGGTTAAACACATTGTCTGTGCCCTTCATGGTTCAGCCGGTATGTCCTTGTAAATGATCCTGTTCATACTAAGAATAATGGGACATAACTGTTGAGGTACACAGATCATTTAATCTTGTAGACTCAAGTACATGATTTTGAAGACAACTTAAATTCTGACATGTGACGCTGTACATCTGAAAGCCTCAAGTTGATGGACGCAGGGCAGTGCATCGTAGGGCATGTTCCTGATGTGTGTGACAGATAAGGCAATGCTTTGTTAGAGGCGATGGTTACCGAGAGGGTTGATATTTTTGTTCCATAGCAAATAACATATTGTATAAAAAAATCTAATTGTTGTTTTCAAAATGTAATTCTGATGAAGTTTGATGATTCATTAGAAGTGATGGCTTAGAAGTGCTATTGATTTATACATGCAATGCAACAAAGACATACAGTTTTGAGTTTGCAGAGCTTCTAAATATAACCAGAAACCTACAACAATAAACAAAGAGTGGTTATAATAAAAGAGGCCCACAAACGACTCTTGGGGTGGTATACCATTCTAAGTAGGTAATAAAATACCATGGCTATGAAATTGCGTAATTACATAGCTATTTGAGAAATGCAACTGTCTAACGGACGAATGAGTCCACCCATACTGCGGTCAATCCATTCATGCGGCAAGGCTAACGGTGTTTTTTTGTTCTCAAATAACACATGGAACCATCCGGTAAAACCGATTATCTCGATCCCAACGCAAATAAGTGCCACGAAATATTGCACGCCCAAAGCCGGCGAGACAAACAGAACAGAAGTCTCGCTCGTCCTACGACAAACCAAGCTCATTGACCTTAGCAAAATCTTGAAAAATAACGGCCTCGAAATGTTGGTCTGGCCGGCATTTTTTTTTACACGTTTTAGTTAAATTCATTTACTCACCGTTTAGCACCACTTGCAGTTATCACTTGAAAAGATGAAAGCACTTTTTCGAAGGAAGAAAGATGATCAAAGGCGAACCAGTTAACTTTTATCGATGCGATGAAATAAATTACTCACCACCACTCGCGTTCCTTCTTTTTGACAGAATGCGAAAGAAAGAAAGATGGATGCAGGAATGAATAATGTTGACATGACAGCCGGCTTTTAATGTTGCCAGAGTAGATCACGAAATTGCTACTATGTTGATCATTTGATTAAAAGTAAGGAGTAAACAGGCCTTTGCATCTATTGTAGATGATTTATATAGCGTCAGGGGCAACTGGTGATCAACTCATGCCCCTACTTACGGGACGCTATAGTGCCTGGGACAGGATTTTAGATGGAATAGGCTTGCCCAGCACCTTTACCATCCAGACAGCTTAGTCGGCCTAATCCACAGGAATGATACAGCTCCGCACGTATCATTTGATTAGTCTGTCAAATTCAAATTCTTCAGTCTTAAAAATAGCAATAGTGAACATTACAATTTATTCTTCCAATGCGTTTAATCAAGGCAATTAAAGCTTTTTTGCTCCTCTTGGGGTTGAGATGCCAGTCTTCAAAACTTTGTCTATTCAAATTAAAATTCAGCTGTTTTTAATTATTAGCCTAACATTACATATTAATTATATTTAGTGCGCTTTAGATGACTTATTGACAATGCCACCAGCGTCTTGCGGACGCTTTCATCTGGCAGTGAATTGGATCAGGTGAGCTATCGCTATCGTTTGTATCGTTTGTAACGGTCTGCAGATAGCTCAACTGTTTCTTGTATACTTTTGTAAATATTTGTATTCATTTAAGTTTATTTTGTGTAAATAAATCAATTTATCACATGAAAATGTTATTAAGGCTATATAACTATAAAACCTATATTATGTAACTAAAATCTGTAAATATTATCAGTTTCTTGTTTCTTCCAAATGTGTTTACGACACTGTAGTAGAAAACTGGCAATAGCAACCCGTTGAAAAACTGGGCTCGTCTGTATTTTCGTTCAAAAACAGATTTTACATGAATGAGAAACTTCTTTTTCGGATCTATTTACACTCTGGTACGTGCTACGCCATCTAGGTTAATTATTGGAAATCATTCTAGTTCCAGAGACGAGCAAGTAGGCAACACTGACACAACAAGACAAGACAATGACATTTAAGAACTTTCATGACAGAAGTCTTGGGATGTTATCGGGTTTCTCTTCCTCCACATTATGATAAAGTCATCAGCAGTCATCTTAAGCCAGGTTTCCACTGCGAGCGGAACGGACCCATTAATGACTAATTTCTACTCTTTCTACACGCTCGGCTCTTTCTGTCCGACTATTTGTTGGTGGAAATACAAGTATGCAGTTTGCGTTTGCGAGTTCAACGGAGTCATTAATGGGTCCGTTCCGCTCGCAGTGGAAACCGGACTTAATTTTGGTTGGCGTGGGTTTTTTCCGGGAATTTGAATTTTATTTCAAAGTAACGTGAGCACGTTGATGCAAACAAGCAAGACCAGAAAGGCAAGTCCCAGGGTAAAAACAACATGTCGCCTACCAAATGTTGTTTTCGTGAGAGCACCGTGTGATGAGACTGCAAAATACGTTACGTAGAAACGATCGAAATTAATTTTCCATAAAAAAGACAAAAGAGAGAGACCTCTCTTTTGTCTTTTGTATGGAAAATTGATGAGACAACAACTAATTTCGATCGTTTCTACGTAACGTATTTTGCAGTCTCATCTTTTCTCAATACAAAATAGAGAGACAAATAGGCGAAACGAAAACAACATCTGATAGACGAAATGTTTTTTATGAAGTGGGACTTGCCCACCGGCCACCGGTCGTACGTAGATACCTATTGTATTGTTAGTGTACCTACTATTCAACGTGTACCTACAGTACGCGCCACGACTGAAGACTTACAGCATAAGCGGGAACTAAACCTCCATAAGAACCAAAATAGTACCTAGTAGTAGAATATGATTCTTTGTCAACAGAGCCGCGTCTATCGGTCTTCAGTGATGGCTGAAGGCGCGAACTCTAACGTGGAACGTGACAGAATTGTGGCATCTAGTCGCAGTAGCCAAAAAAGAAGAAGTGAAGTGAACGTGGAACTTTTATTTTAAAGTTGGCATCACTGACCACATTCTACCTTCGTAAAATATTGGCTTGTCTTTGCTTTTTTACCTTTGCCTTTTGTTTTTGTTTGGCTAATTTTCGTAAAATTGAATTGTTTTGCTATCGTTATGGATGCTGAAACAGTTAAAGAAGATACCCAAAAAGAAGGCACAGCATGTGCCTCCCAACAAGAAACCGCAGTAAGTAACAAATCCTATATTTTTCTACCCGTTATAAAAATAGAAACTGATCGGGTATCGGCAATTTTTTGAAATCAATATTGAATGCGAAATTCTAGTATAATCAATAACAACTACATATTTTATAAGTTAAGGTTATCTAAAAAATGTGAAATTAAAGTAATTTCTCTGTATTTTTGTGTAATAGCGGAGAAATTCGGGGAAATAAGTTAACCTAAAAGTATTTGGCTTTATGCCAAATTGTGGGAATGTTTACTATTTCTGTACGAAAGCTCGATTCAGGTGGTTTCTTCTTTTACGGTTGACTACAAAGCGATGCCAAGGTGCTTATGAAATACCTCTGTTACATCATGGAGCAATGTTATAAAAAACACCTCACTTTACCGTCTCTTGTGGAATGTATAATAATACTGGTACTTACCTATTGCCTTAACAAGGCATAACTATGGAGTCAAATTTCGTATTAACATGTAAAATGTAAATCAGCAATTTAAACATCATATTTGGTATCTACGTATTGATAAATGCACAATCAAACATGTAAAATACAAGTACCTACATATTACTTAATGCAGAAGGAGCAATAAGTCTATCTCTTTGAGTTAGACCCCCAGGGTACAAGGAAATCTATGAGCACCTGGAAGTCCTCACAGTAGATGAAGAAATCAAACTCTGAGGAACTAATTACTTGGACTGTCTAAATTTGGGTCTCTACGAATGCTAACGCTATAGTAAAAGCGCTGGAACAAAAACCTAGCCACATTAAGCTGTTGAAAAAGAGTCTCTTTGTTGAAACTTAGTAAAAAAGAGTAGTAAAACTACTCAGTCTGAATCCTCGAAACTTTTAGCTCTTCCACTCATCCATCAATTAATGATTACCGATTAAATATGAACAAAAAAAGTTATGGTGTCTACCCAAGCAATTCTTTTTATAATCCGCACTTGATGTGCGGGCTGGTTTTTCCGCAAGTAGGTCACTGGTGGGCCCTTTTTGCGTGACCCATGACACGTGTTGCTCGAATTTTTTTAGGTTCTACGACAAGTAGGTGTGCACATAAATTTTTCGACAGAAAAACTCATTGCACGACTGGATTCGAACCCACGACCTTCGGATCGGAAGGCGGGGCCGCTACCACTAGACAACCAGTGCTCAGTTTTTGCATGTCGGACCAGTTAGCATTATTCTGTTTCATATTACAGGCAGAGGCAGCTGCATCGAAGCCACAGGAACCCGTCAAAAGGCAGCGCAGAGATGAGCGCAACCGAAAAGATGACAAGAATTACGATCTTTTTATGAAAGCAGTGCAGGCAGCGCCCCCAAATGAACAACTCCAAATCGCCAGTCAAAAGTACATCACAATGGTTGAGGAGAATAAGAAAATGCAGTTTTATATCAAACAGTCTGATAAGAGGCATGCAATCATCATGAAGGAGAAGGAACAGTTGCAACTGGAATTCAATAAGACGGTTCTGCTTAAGTCTAAACTGGAGAATTTGTGTCGCGAGCTGCAGAAGCAGAATAAATGTATCAAGGTACTTGGTATTTTATAGTCTTTTTGGGTAATATTTCAGATGTGGCGACCATTTTCATGTAACAAAATCGGCAAATTTTTATCTTCCGCACTTGATGTGCGGACTGGTTTTTCCGCAAGTAGGCCGCTGGCGGGGCCTTTTTGCGTGACCCTTGACACGTGTTGCTTGAACTTTTTTAGGTTCTACGACACGCCGGTTTCCTCACGATGTTTTCCTTCACCGTTTTGAGAGTACTGGCATAGTGCACATACATTTTTCGTCAAAAAAACTCATTGGTACACAACTGGATTTCATCCCGCGACCTTCGGATCGGAAGGCGGGGCCGCTACCACTAGACCACCATTGCTCTCTTTCCATGTAACAGGAAACTAACAAAAGTTTGATAGAATATGAAAGTTCTTAATTGGTATGAACTAAAGTTCAAATTCGAACACTTTGAAAGACAATTCTAAAATAAGCTTTCTTATTAAAGTTTGAGTATTTTTAGGTCAAATTAGCCAGCTGGGGCTAGCTAATTACGGAACGCAAAAAGTGCTCACAACTAAATAGAAAAATTATAATTTTAAGATTGGCAGTGTGAAGTGGTATGCTAATTTGTACTTTAGTGCATATCTACAGAATAAGTAAGTACTTCTATAGTTGAGTCTTTTGTATAGATTACTACTTATCTAACTGGGTTATTTAGTGGTATGTTGTTGAGCTTGTGTTTAACTACAGGGTAGAATCCATCCGGGCCCTTCCAGCCTAGTCCAACCCTGGCTGCAGTTATCATTCTATTCCAGATAGGTTACATAATGTCTCCATAAAATTCCAGGATGAGTCCCTCCACAAGATTCGTGAAGAAGAGGAACGCCGCAAGGAGACCCAGGCCAAGTTCCAGAGCACGCTCGCCGAGATATCCGCGCTGCTGCAGCAGAACAACGAGAAGAACGCGAAGCTGCGAGACGATAACATCAGCATGACGGAGAAGTTCAAGACTGTGGTGCAGCAATACCAGATCAGGGAAGATCAGGTTTGTTGTCTGCAGTTACTCATTTTATCCTACTAATATTATAAACGCGAAAGTTTGGACGAATGGATGGATGACCTTTTAGATAAAAAAAGGTTTTTTCAAATCGGCTTGTAAATAACAAAGTTACGCGATAGCAACTGTTCTAAAATTATAATCAAATAGCGGCCGCCCACGGCTTCTCTCGCCTCTTTCCCGTTACGCCCCGTTCACGTTACTTACATCCGATAACCGTTACAATATCTTTATAAATTGTAGCCTATGTGTTATTCTGATGTACATGCGCACATGCTTTATATTTTTCACTTAAAAATAAATACGTTTATTTTAATTGCTTTTCTATAGGTTGAGAAGATGTCAAAGCAGATGGAACTGGAGTCACAGCTGAACGATGCCAAGATGCAGAAGGCTGCCTTAGAGCACCAAGCGGAGCGAGAGCGGCTCGTCGTGGAGATGGAGACGCTGAGGATGGCGGTGGCAGAGTACCGCGCCAGGGTCAACGAGATGCAAGGCACTGAGACAGGTCAGTCACTATAAACTCAAAATTGACTTTATTCAGTTAAATTGCAAGAATCACTTTGAAACGTCTTAAAGCAGTTCCACGCGACCAAGCCTAGAAGAACAGGCAACAAACTATGGCTCGGTTCCTACCGTTTTTTTAAATGATCTTTTTACAAATCTAAAATAATAGCAGTGAAGTTCCAGTGCGGTGCCACTTCACTTAGTCAGACGTATGCAATGCAATAATACGAAAGCAAAAGTTTCAAAGACAGAACACGCTACTTTATTATACCACTTACAAGCGTTTCTTAAAAGATAATCAGTGTGTTTTGAGCTCCTTTACCTGTAGGTACTGGGTGGGATTCGTAATAAAAATCCCTTGAACTATAAAGCTATATTCACATATGTAATTATAAATTTATAAAACTTGAGAAACCGACTTCATTGCCAAACGGCTAGCCCGATTTTAATAAAATTTGTTTGGGACAATCTGGACGTAAGAATAACCTTCCAAATAAAAAATATTTTTTCAAATCGGCTCCCAATTTCACAAATAACGAAGTTATGCGGTAACAAACATAAAAAAAAATACAACCGAATTGAGAACCTCCTCGTTTTTGATTGGAAGTCGGTTAAAAACATCATTAAAAAGGCAAAACGACACGTAAATTTTTAATGTTCATTGTTAGTTTTGGCTGCTAGATCTATCAAACAAAACTGAGAGAAGGCAGAAAAAAAATAAAACTTATTTATTTATGATGGCACACGGTAGATAAGAGAAGAGAGGTTATAGAAGAATACATAGTAATACATTGAAATGGTGTCTCTTAATTTCACATGATGACGTCACAAAATGGTATCCAACTCAGCTTAGAAAATTCTGATATAAGTTTTTTTAGATTTTTTGTAAGATTTCTAAAAAGAAACGCATTTAGATCGGAGGGAGGTCTATCCTCTGTAGTGGTACAATCCAGGCTAAAAAAATAAATAGATGAAAACATCATTTTCGGGGCTACAGGACCACAAGAAAAGCTGCAGCTTTTCTTCTTGTGGTCTTGTAGGCCTCAAACATAATACATCCCTATTTCTAGTCTGGGTTTAAATATAAAGTTTCTGTTATTCAGGTCTGCGGAGCCAGTTATCTGTGTACACGGACAAGTATGATGAGTTCCAATCCGCTCTGATGAAGAGCAACCAGGTGTTTGGAGGATTCAAGGATCAGATGGATAAAGTGAGTGCCATTTGGATAATTTATTTTTCATACTAACATTTTATTTTTAAACTAAGAGTGCAATATTAAGGTTTAAAGATGAAGTCCATTTGTTCACTCAATTCTTTTAGACCGCTCTGTCACTCATCTATCTTAACTTCTGGTTGCACACATCATCTTACATTTTAGATTTTTTATCATTTATTCAATAACAATCCTTTTATAAATCGTGTTTGAATGTTTACTACTAACATGCTACAAAATAAAAAACAATAAAACATTTAAATACACAGTCATCAAATAACATAAATACACATAAACAAACAAACAAAAACAAATGTCAAAATAAAAACACAGACAAATGTCATTTCAGTACCACAGCGATATTACCTAAACCTAATTGAAGGTTGTTCGTTTGTCAGATGTCAAAGCGGATCAAGGTCCTGGAGAAGGAGTCGTTGTCGTGGAAGCAGCGCTGGGAGAGCTCCCAGGGCGCGCTGCTGGAGATGTGCAGCGAGAGACAAGCCGCGGCCGCACGCCTCGCCGCGAGCCAGCGCCAGCTCGCGCACATGCAGAGCCTCTGTCGCACCCTGCAGGTAACTATACCACTCGCTACTTATAAAGATGTGCAGCGAGAGACAAGCCGCGGCCGCACGCCTCGCCGCGAGCCAGCGCCAGCTCGCGCACATGCAGAGCCTCTGTCGCACCCTGCAGGTAACTATACTACTCGCTACTTATAAAGATGTGCAGCGAGAGACAAGCCGCGGCCGCACGCCTCGCCGCGAGCCAGCGCCAGCTCGCGCACATGCAGAGCCTCTGTCGCACCCTGCAGGTAACTATACTACTCGCTACTTATAAAGATGTGCAGCGAGAGACAAGCCGCGGCCGCACGCCTCGCCGCGAGCCAGCGCCAGCTCGCGCACATGCAGAGCCTCTGTCGCACCCTGCAGGTAACTATACTACTCGCTACTTATAAAGATGTGCAGCGAGAGACAAGCCGCGGCCGCACGCCTCGCCGCGAGCCAGCGCCAGCTCGCGCACATGCAGAGCCTCTGTCGCACCCTGCAGGTAACTATACTACTCGCTACTTATAAAGATGTGCAGCGAGAGACAAGCCGCGGCCGCACGCCTCGCCGCGAGCCAGCGCCAGCTCGCGCACATGCAGAGCCTCTGTCGCACCCTGCAGGTAACTATACTACTCGCTACTTATAAAGATGTGCAGCGAGAGACAAGCCGCGGCCGCACGCCTCGCCGCGAGCCAGCGCCAGCTCGCGCACATGCAGAGCCTCTGTCGCACCCTGCAGGTAACTATTGCACTAACACAGCTAACACAAGCAGCGGATCATTTCAATTCAATTCGGTATAATCTTATTTCAGACCATATACACATACAGAAAATACACAAATCAAATCAAAAGTGTTTTTATTCAGTTCAACTCCAAGAATCACTTTAAAACGTCTTAAAGCTAGGTGAGTCTAGGTGCCAGTTCCACGTGACCAGTCTAGAAGAACAGGCAATAAACTTAGGCTTGGTTCCTACCTTTTATATAAAATGGAGCATATTTCTTAAGCATGTGTGATGTTTGTTCCATTCCAGGCGGAGCGTACGTCGCTGGTGAGCGCGCTGAAGGAGCACGACATAGAGCGGCCCCCCCTCCCCGCGCTGCAGCCCCTCCCCCTGCCCCTGCCCGCGCCCGAGCCGTTGCCGCCGCCGACACACGCATCCGATGCCAAGGTCAGTCGTACACTCCACTATACCTGATTTTGATAAATTGATTTGAGAAAATTCCCTAATTTCTGCTTGAAATTCATTATGACGACCGAAGTTTGTCATTGGCCACTGAATCCTCTATTCGGCGGTTCGCTGAAAACTTTTGTTTTTTGTTGCACGTGCTTATTATTTTAGACCACAAACGACCGCAATGCCTTTTTTCTAACCTAATTTTTAAAAGAAAACTAAGGTACACAAGGATACGCATCAGACTATACACTGCTAGCTCTTATGTCCTTACGGTAAGCGTCATTTTTCTTTGTTTTTAGGTAACTTGAGCTGTATCCCACTGTACCTGGCCTCTAGCTCAGTTGGTAGTAGCTCTGCCTTCTGCGTCGTAGGTCGTGGGTTCGATCCCCACCGAGAACAAATATTTGTGTGGTTAACATAAATGTTTGTTCTCTGTCTGGGTGTTATATTGTATTCTAAGTATGTATTTACAAAAAAATGTATTCAAGTATTATATCAGCTATCCGGTTCCCATATTACAAGCTCTGCTTAGTTTGGGGCTGGGTAGTGTTGTGTGAATTGTCCACAATATTTATTTATTTATTATTATTTATTTATTTATTATTACCTTATAGACAATAATTTTATCGAAATCAATAGGTGGACGCGATGTCCGTGAACTGCTCCCAGCTGAGACAAAGTCTTGCGCATCTGCAAAGCCAGCTCAACGCACTGACAGCACAACAAACAGAAGAACGGACCCAGCCCGAGAAGACTAAGAAGAACAAAAACAAGAAGAAGTCTAAAAAGGCAGCTGTCGAAGAATCCAAAGTAACTACTGAAGACGCCAGTGATAAAGCTAGAGAAGTAACCGAAGTCGTAGCTGAGGAGTTTAAGGAAACCACTGAAATCGCTGATGATAAAACGGTAAATGTTACTACAGAAAAACTAACGAAAACGGAGGAAATGGCTGCAGAAGACAGCACAAACAATGAAGAATCTACAGATGTAAAAGAAACAGTGCAGACAGTGGATACTATACCTACAGAACCTGAAAGTGTAGATTTGGCAGTTGAAAAGGTAGACGAAAATATTCTAGAGAGTCTTTTAGAAGCCATCAACATTTCTAACGTGAATCTTTGCGATTTGGAAGTAGGCGACAGTAGCATGACTATCGAAGAAGTTTTGGAAGCCAAAATCGAGGAAGTAACTGATTCTGAAATCAAAGATCTTGTTACAGAATCTAAAGAGAATGCCAAAGAAAATGGCATAGTTGAAATTAAGGAGTTAGCTAGCCCAAAGGAAGAGAATATAGATGCTACAGTGACACCTAAAAAAGCGGAATCTTCTAAACCTAGCCCTAAGAAGAATGCATCTCCTAAATCTAGTCCTAGAAAGAATGCTTCTAAAGATAGTCCTAAAAAAGTAGCTGAAAACAAAATTGAAAATACAAAACCAATCACAGTAAACTCGAATTCAGAAGAAATAAAAGATTCAAACGGTGAAAGCCATATTGAAGGAGAAATAACGGAAACAGAAGTGAAGATGTGATGTTTATTATCACCAACCGATCCACGGCTCAGACAGTTAAGGCGTTATGTGCAGGGTCGGTGTTATGAGGCCTTTGTAAATTGTAAATATTATTGTTGTAGTTAGATTATGGTTTTTGATAATGATAGAAAGATGTTATGAATATAAAACACATGAGTTTGAGCCATATTTTAATACTGTACCTTTTTATGGATCATGTTAATATGTAGTTAACTCAGTGAAGTGATTGGGTATCTTTTGTTGCAATCAAAATCTAGGCGCATCTGTCAGTTGAGTATCGATTGCAATAAAAAATAGGTTGTCTGTAAATTCGGTTTACTGACGATAGTTGAATGTGACAGCGTCATACAGCTATCCACGCGGACGCATCGCTCACTCAAGTAGGAGAGAGACAGTTGTCGAATGCTGCCGAACGCGGAGGCCGTGCGTGCCTCTTTGTCGCTCGTTCCGCGCTCTCGCTTATACTTCAAGCCTTAAATGGAACGCCTCAGAGTGAGGTAACGCCGCATGAGTCATGTTTTTTCATGCGTGCAGCCGGCTCCATCAAATTATAAGACGTTGTCACGTCAAAAACGAATAGAAACAAAACTAATCTTTGACAAGGATTGCAACAAGACTGAAAGATGACGTAATAAACATAATAGCGAATAGGAACATCGCTTTGTAAAAATAGTATAGCAACAGATTGTGGTCGAAAAATAATGGTAACAAGATATATGATTGCTGTTCCTTGTTAGTATCATTTATATTTTAGTATCAATATTTTTATTGCAACAAAATAACCAATCGACCAGCTGTGGAATATTCGCACAGTTTTATGCATTTTTTGACAATTCTCTATTGAAAAACGTCAAAAATCTATGGTTGAGGCTCGACTTAGACTCAAGCACTGATTTTGAACGAGCCTTAGTTAGTAATGCTAAAGTACAAACAAGAATCCCAATATTTTGCTTTTCAATAGATATTATAGATATTGCATCAAATGCTAAAAATACAGGAACTAATTTGACTAATTTAACGAAAAATAAATCGAAATAATTATGTATTATTTTCATAGATCTGTTCAATTGCGCAATCAATTTTCATTAGAATTTAATGTATTGTCCATAACATTTTTTTGTTTGATTATAATATTTTAATGTTTTTTTTTTGTGATCTGTTGAAATAATAATAATTAAAACATTGAATATCATTGTGAACTAAGAAATTTAGTATTACTACAATTTAAATGTTTCCCCAAATTTTTCGAACCAATGGAACTTTTAACTTCATCTTAATCGACGAAGCTATAAATAAATAGTTCGACAACTTTGGGGTAATAAAATAATGGTTTAAAACTAAAAAAAAAAGGTTTTTTAGCCTTCATACTAAACTCTTTAAAACCGTTTTCGTTTTTTTTTCGCTTTTTCAGGTGCTAATTTTGTAAGCATATTCTGAATGCTCAATTTTAGTGGTCTTTACACCCTGTACTAATAGGTTTGATATGTTTTTTTTACTTTTTTATAGTGTGATTGAAGAGTGATACCTATCTTAGTATTGTTTCTAAACTACAACTTATGTCTAGTCTACAGATATTCTGCTTTTAAACTGCGTGCCCCTCCATATTTTAAGTTTCTCTTAGGTGAATGTTTCAAAATAATTCTTGTGTTTCATTGAATAAAGAAAATTTTCTCTTTGAATTTTTTCGCCCAGTTTAAGTCTGGATGATTAGTCACAAAAAGTGTTTCTAACTCTGAATATTAGAACCAACTATTTTCTACACAATTTGAACGTGCACCTATAGATTTTCTGTTCGGAAAATTTACGTACACAATGCTAGTGCTCTCAAACGGTGATGGATTAGTTAGCTCCTCACGTATTGACCATGTCTTTCATTTGGATTAACCGATTAATCTGTCAGGATGGTATAAGTGCTGGGCAAGCCTATTCCATCTATAAATCCTGTCTCAGGCACTATAGCGTCCCACAAGCTGCTTGATTAATTTAAATGAATCAATCAAATCAAATGTGTATTTATTCAGTAGGATTGCAAGAATCACTTTGAAACGTCTTAAAGCTAGGTGACGTATAAATCATCTACTTTAGATGAAAAGGCCTGTTTTTTACTTACATTAAAGTATAATGCATTGTACCAGTTTGTACATTAAGTGCAACAAAACATATATCCCGTTGTTATAAACTCAAGAGTTTAAGTAAAGTCTTAATAAATGCCACGAATAGGGGTGCTATATTACAAATCATATTAATTAGACTAAGTACTATGTTTGTATCTTAAATGATTTGAAATATTGTTATAGAATATAAATATTATATTATATACCACACGCTTAGCCAAAATTACCAAGACTATATAAAAAAAAAAATCTCTTGGGAAAATACAAACATAGATTTTTCACGTGTTGCAGCTTTTTGTAAAAACTAAAAACCACGTGTGTTCGGCCTAAGTACTCACTTAAATATTGCAATATACAGTATTAATACTTCATGATTTTGTAAATATTTCTAGGTTTGCTAGGTTAAGTTTTTTTTTTATGTGAACCAGCCATTTTGTTTGTTTGTTTGCCATATAAGGACACGTACTATCGGGAAATCGGATTGTGGACCCATGTTACTATAGCTACTTCTAACTTTTATTATTAAATCCAAATGACGAGGTTCACGGATCAACAATCCGATTCCTTGGTTGTATTTTCATAATGCATTAACGATTTGCCAAATTGAAGTCAATCTATATTATATTAAATATATTTAATGTAATTGCGGCAGTGTGCAATGTATTTAAATGGTGTTCTTGTATTATTTGTTTATATCTAAGTTTAGTACAAAATAAGTGTTTGTTTAATAAAACTAGAATTCACAATGTGATAAGTATTTCATTTTTGAAACCCCATACGCTTTTTAGATATATTTCTAAAACCCAAAGTTTGTTTAAGGATGTAGTCAGATGCACGTCCATGGTAACCAGATAACTAATTAAATTTATTTATTCGGATAAAAATAATCGTATTTGAAATAACTTTAACCCATAAACACAATATGTCAGCAGATATATGAAAACATTAAAAGCATGTTTGATAAATGAGGCTTTTGATCAGTATGCCTCAAGCTGAAGGACTAAATGGCATCGTAGGGCACGTTCCTAACGTGCGTGACCTTTTCAGTCAATGTTTTGCTATAGGCGATGGTTACCGCTTAACATTAGGTGGGCCATTATGCTGGTTTAATCAGCTAGTTGTTTACCTATGTTTAAAAAAGGATAAATCTATATTTATCCTATCTCACCTAAAAGCCGTGTTAGTTACACTATCTAGAATTCAAGAACGGCTGAAAATTGGTGGGGAGGTAGCTTAGAACCAATTCTCGGCTCATCTCGGATCATTTTGCAAAATGATCGAGATCGGCCCGAGAATTAGGCCCCTAACATCAAATAATACCAAAAATATAACGGGAATGGAAGCCGCGAGCGGCCGCTATTTACTAATAAAAATAGCAGTCATCAATATATTTTTTTTATTAGATTTATTCAAACGAAATATATTTATTTTGGCCCGTACTGTCCGACTGCAAAGCCTCGCAAAAAGTAAAAAATGCATCATAGAATTTATATTTCGTCAGACGTGTTTCACAAACGCACAAAGTACCTAGATCGTGCCTAGATTTTAGACCCCCTGGTCTGGGATTAGTCAGCAAGATTAGGAGAAAATAAAGTACACAAAATACTTTACAGTCTGATGGATCTGTGAAAGGCCAATTATCTTTTTCAATGACAAATAAAGTAAGTAGCTGAAAGTTTCAGTAGGCTGTTGTTACTAAATTGTAGAAATTGGACTGTACTGATCGCTTGTTTTAATTTTGTTTTGCGGATATTATGCCGGCCATGGCGGGCCACGAAATAAGCGGTGTAACTGCCACGCAACGCCAGGAAAGTAGCTAAGCTGAATACAGCTTAGCTACTTTCTCTCTCTTTAATACGAGCCTCTACACTAGAGAGAGAGAGTTAAAGCAAAGTAGCTCAGCTGACTACTGAGCTTCTTTCTCTCTCTTTATTTCGAGCCTCTACACTAGGTAGAGAGAGAGTTGAGAGGTAATTTTGGCCCGAAATCCTACTACTCACTTCAATATTATAAACGAGCGGATGCCCGTGGCTTCGCTCAAATTATTGTATTTTTTTCTGGATAAAAATATAGAGCATTACTTTTTTGCGAAAAATGTAGACACAGGAAAAGGGATGAACGATTGAACAGTCGAGTAAAAGATGAAAATAGCTGAAGATTTATTAATACAAATAACTTGTATTAATAAAATTTTCAAAAAACCTTTATTGACATAAACATGGTACAGTACCTATACATGATTGAATCCATTGGTTCCCGAACTAGTAAAAACTGTATTATTGCGGCGGCATCGCCTCGCTTTACACCAAGCAAAGCTGCGTGCAGGAGCGAATGAGGGTAGTCCAAGGTCGTGGTGAATGGCAAGAGCAAAGAGAGGCCTTAGGCCTTTTTTTTCCACTAGTCATGTGTCTCCTTGCTTGGTCCAATTGGAGATGTCCTATTCCAAAACCGGTTAAAAATAGATAGATAGATAGATGTATAGCTACAAGCGATTCTGCCGCCAGTTTGCTAGCCACATCACATTGTTATGCGTTCATCTATTGCACCTGTTATCCAACAGCTAAGGCAGTAATTGCTAACTGAGCTACTGTTTTTATCTCAATTGTATAAAATTAAGTGACCCGTCTCGGCTACGCATGGGTGGGGACCTGTCACTAAGAACATAAGCCTAATGCATGATGTGCAATGCTACTAGTGCACGCTTTCGGACTTGCTCCTGATTGTTCAATCATTATTTCATAATAATTCAGTTCTTTATTTAGACAACAATGAGGTCCATGTTGTTAGTAACAAAAACAGAAAAAGTATGTCGGTAACTTAGAACTATAGTACATAGGTAATGATTTATTCCTCTGGCTGAGTTTCGATACCACTTAGTTTTTTAGGATGCTGTTGCTAATCCCGCGTGGTCTACACAGCAAGGACGCTGTTTTTTTTAAATGGTGGATATTTCTGACAGAGCTGTCTAGCTCCAAACTAAGCAAAGCTAGTGTTAATAACGCTTGTGTTAAGGTAAAGCTAAGTGTTGTGTTAATATACTTAAGCTTAAATAACAAACGAATAGAAAGAACAACCGAACTGAGAACCTTCTTTATTTTTTATTTGAAGTTGATTATAAAGCCAAGTATCCCGGTTGAACCCAATTAAGAGGAATAAACATCGAGATATAAGTACTACGTACGTAGTACATACTTATATTTCGATGGGAATAAACGTATTATTTTTTTAATTGAACTCTGATCTGGGGTCACCAAAATCACCACAATTCTCTGTATAATCAAGCTCTGCCGCAGAATTCGTGGGTTCTGCAATAGTGTTTTATTTGATTTCATAATTATTGGATTGGGACGGAATAATGAAATTATTTTACCATCGCAGTGAAGCATGAAATGTGTCATCTCTGGGCATAATCCCAATGCAATCCGCTGAGGCGTTACGTTTTTAGTTTTATTGAGTTTCAGAACAATCTCTCAACTATCGATTACCCCCCAGCGTTCAATACTGATTGGTAGATCAATATTCATTCAATGATTGAATGGACGAGCGCAAGCGACGCCTAACAAGCGCGACGAAATGTATGCGTGCCATGGTTTTTGCCCTCAGTAAAAAGGCACCTCTCCGTCTGAAAAATGAAAAGGAAACCTAAATTGAAGTAAAAAGTCAACAATAGCAATATTGAATTTATACAATTCGTCTCAATTTTACAGATGGATTTTGACAAATGAATATTACTTTCAGAAACGTGTTCCCTTTCAAAACAGAACTTTTACCAAAATAAATGCATTTTTGGTCACGTTTTTGCAGAAACAACGAATTTTAAGGCCTTATTTCGAACTCTATTCTCTTGATATTAAGAGCTGTAAAAGAAGTCTTGTGTGGTAATGTTCACGGTAGGATGCTGCCGTGACGAGGCAGTTGGTCACTTTTATGAAACAGATTTTAATGTTTCGTAATAGTTTGAAAAACTATTATTTCTTTGGGTGACCTTTACCCTTGGCTATGCTAGTAAGCACCCAGGTTTTTTTTTAAATAAATATTGTGGACAATCCACACAACACTTTCTAGCCCCAAATTAAGCAGAGCTTGTACTATGGGAACCAGATAGTTAAATATAATACTTTTTTTTTTTGCTAATACATTCTCATAGTACAATATCACATCCAGACAAAGAACAAACATCTGTATTCACCACACAAATATTTGTTCTCGGTGGGGATCAAACCCACGACCTACGGCGCAGAAAGAAGAGGTAATACCAACTGAGCTGAGAGGCCAGTCAATTTAGATTTTATATCAAGTACAGAGTATTTAGTGTAGTGTGCCAATCAAAAGCTACACGACACATAATACGTACTCAGAAAAACCAAACGATTTCAATCTTGGTAGGTGGTAGAACCAGATCCAGCCTACGTAGAAGAATATGGGGCAGCCATGCCGTAGAAACCAAGCCGTAAAGTGTTGCCAGTTCTTCTAGGCTTGGTGGTATCGAACTGGCACCAAGACTTACTTAGCTTTAAGATGTTTCAAAGTGATCGTGAATAAATGATTATTGACTTTAAATTTTATTATGAAAACCTATTCGTAATTATCCCTCGTTCAAAGTTTATGTAGTCCCTTTTTTAAGGAGTGTTTTTTTCTAGTTTCACCTCGTATTTGCAATGAAGTAGATGCAGAAAAAGTTGGGTTGATGTCAGCGTGTTCTGTTGAAGTTGCTCAATTCTTTAAAGCTGGAGCTAGAGTTGAAAACCAATCTTACCAGAGAAAAACGTGTTTTATGGTCTTTAGGTAGATAGGTACCTACACCTTTAATTTACCTGAGTTCGGAGGAAGTTCTGCTCAACGGTGGTCTAGTGGGAGCAAGCCGACCTTCTGACTTCTGAGGCAATGAGTTCAAATCAGCTCGTTTATGTTTGGATTTAAATAGGTGAAGAAAAACACTGCGAGGGTACCAGCTACAATTCTAATGCGGCGATGAGCCGCCGAAATTTACTACGCACGAGTGCAGCAACAATAGCTAAGTACAAAATTAAGATCACACAACCAAATGGAAATTCAGACGTAGACCTATAGTTACATACCTCTGACTACAAACTCAAAAAAAAGTTTGAATTAATATCCGTCGCGCTGGGGAAGTCGTGTTTTTTTTTCCAAAGCTTATTTTAATTATTTGCGTTATAATAATAATGATATTGATCACCGGTTCAAGCGTTCAGTGGTAGGCATTGTAATATTTGTAATCACGCACACAAGTACAATGCTAGGTCAAGGTCTACTTTTGTTGATACTTTCCCTAAAACTGTATCGATAATGGCCTTACTTATAAGAATCACTCAAAAAGTAAACAATGCTTAAATTATGTTTTTTTGCAGTATTTTTTGCAGACATTTAAATTTAGGTTGCTTCTTTATGAGCATGAGCACCGCTTAGGACCGGAAAACAGTGGCATTCTAGCGTCGCAAGTGCCTTTTTTATAACGCTTTTATTAGCTTCACCTGTATGTATGTATGTATGTATGTATGTATGTATGTATGTAACCGTCCCCTTTGAGCTCGATTTTGTCCTACTTTGAACGATCAGATTTGATTCAAACTTTGCACACCTGTCACAGGTCGATGACAATGCAATAATATGAAAAAAAAAATAAAAAAAAATGAAAAGAAATAAAAAAAATAAAAAAAAACCTACTTTGAACGATCAGATTTGATTCAAACTTTGCACACCTGTCAAAGGTCGATGACAATGAAATAATATGAAAAAAAAAAAAAAATGAAAAGAAATAAAAAAAATAATAAAAAACCTACTTTGAACGATCAGATTTGATTCAAACTTTGCACACCTGTCAAAGGTCGATGACAATGCAAAAATATGAAAAAAAAAAACTAAAAAGTAAAAAATAAATTATAGTTTAAAAAACTAAAAAAAAAACGCTTTTATAACTAATTGAACTAAAAAGTTAAAAATAAAACTGTAATAATCAATTGAAAATTTATATTATTGTACAAAAAGCGTGAGGGGCTTGATTTTGATTGTTGTAAATATTTAATCAATAGTTTATTATATCTGAAGTTATTATAAAAAGCACCCCACGCTTTTTGTCCAATAATATAAATTTTCAATTGATTATTACAGTTTTATTTTTAACTTTTTAGTTCAATTAGTTATAAAAGCGTTTTTTTTTTAGTTTTTTAAACTATAATTTATTTTAAAGACCACTCCGACCTCCATAGAAAACTCAATTTGTCATTATTATACAATAACTACTGGCATTGATAGAATTAGTTGCTTAATAATGAAAGGGCTGTGAAAGGTGATTGACACGATTGTCTGTGTTCTGATCCAAGATTCTCGAGGGGGTTTTTTTAATCACTGCGGTAACCATCACCTCCACAACACTACACACACACTACAAAAAAACTAGTTGCCTGTTCTTCTAGTCTGGTCACGTGGAACTGGCACCTAGACTCAACTTCACTGCTATTATTTTAGACTATTTTTGATTTGTAAAAGGATCATATAAAAAAACGGTGGGAACCGAGCCGAAGTTTGTTGCCTGTTCTTCTACGCTTGGTCGCGTGGAACTGGCACCTAGACTCACCTAGCTTTAAGACGTTTTAAAGTGATTCTTGCATCGTACTGAAATAAAAATTATTGACTTTGACTTTGACCTAGCTTTAAGACGTTTCAAAGTTATCCTTGAGTTACTACTAAATAAATAATAAATCCCGGCTTGGATTAGTTTTTTAATTTCTGAAAATATTAAAAAAGTTTTAGTTCCTAATCATGGTCTGGATAGTGGTCAATATTGTCATCGAGGCTTCGAAGATCATCTAATCCACGGATGAGAAAAAACGCTAGTCCAAGAAAAATCCGAAGATCATCCAATCTAAGAATGGAATTGGCGCCTAGACTAGAAAGAAGAAAGAAAGAAAGAAAAAACGTTTATTTGTCACTTCGCCAATGGAGGACATTTTAGGTACTAAAATAAGGAACACACCAACTATATTACAGACTCAACTATATGTAGGTATAGCGTTTCAAAGTGATCCTTATGATACAACTGAATAACTTTTCTCCCAGTGGGCTACAAATCAACTAATAATTAGGTAATCATAAATTAATAATATGTCTTGTACCTAAGTAATACAATAAATAAACGTACAGATTTAGAATTTTTCAAGACCCTACACTAAGCCCATGCAGACTTGTGCAGAGGTTATAATGCCTGAAAATTCTCAATCTATAATAATATATATGTATCAACTACTGTGTATAAGCCTCGGCCTACCTCCATGTTGCTTTACCCTATTCACAGGGTCCATGTGATACTGACTTACACCTAAGAACTATGTATGTACCTAAACTAAACCATGTTTATGCAATAAATGTATTGAGTATTGAGTATTGAGGTGTCTCTTTCAGATGACGTTATACAAGGAAATGCAGCCATCACTATAATTAACAAAAAGTTGCAGTTAATGCGTACATAACAATAAGAGTATTTAATAGTTTAAGGTAACATAATTTCTGTTTAATTTTTAATTTTATTACTAAAGCATATTTGCATGCAAGATCACAAAGAGAAATTTATTTAAACCTATGTTCCGAAAAAGCATCGCCTGAGTATATTTTAATACTCAATACATTTATTGCTTTACACATGGTTTAATTTGTACATACATAGTTTTTAAGTGTAAGTTGGTATCACATGGACCCTGCATAGGGCTATACCCTAACATGGAGGCAGGCCGAGGTTTTAAGGTAAGTAGGTACATACGATTAAGTTATAAATAGTTAGCTTGAATATTTAGGATTGTGATGTTCCTTATCATGGTAGGTAGATATCGTGCCGGTTATTGTCTAGTTTATTAAATGCATTTGTTTAGTTTGCATGAATCAGTGAAGAACTTCACACGAACGCACGGCGGTCACCCAACCGAGCGGAATAATTAGATAGATAGAGTAGGTATGTGGGTTAAACCCTGACTTTGTAACATTTAATTACTTACTAATTTTAATTGTTTGAAATAAGCGTGTCGAAAAAATGATTCTTATTCCCAACTACAATTGACTTCAGTCAGAGTTAAATGATAGTCATAAATTCATTGATTTCAATCAATGAATCATTATATCATTATAGATCTCGGAATTTGAGTCTTCGTAATAAGAAAACTTCAGGCACAGGTAGGTACTTTGTTTGAAAGTTCTTATGAAAATTATTTTGATTTTTACGTAGCGACCATCATTTTCAAAATAAATCTCAAAGGATTTAAGATTAGACTGATTTTATGATAACTTGATCGATCAGAAGAGTGCGGTTTCGAATCTCGAGGAGTGGCGCCACATACCACAGGAGATAGCCAAGGTTTTTGTTGAAAGCCCTAAATGCAAAAATAATGAAATTGCTTTATAATTATAACCTTTATTGTTATTTTATGTGTTTGACATTGTTATTTTATGCCTTTCATAAGTTTATTTGGACCAAGTTCTGTCAACTTGAGCACAATATTGGTCCAATCTACGGTGCACTAACAATCAATAAGCACAAATCTGAACTGAATGTGTGTAGAGCTGATAATACCACTTACAAACACGGTTTGCACTTGAGATCTTGCGGTATCCGAGAGAGTTCATTATCATCCAATATTGCCTGAACCACGAGTTTATCGAAACTTTGGAAAATGGGAGCTCACGTTAGTTTGGGTTTTTACTTTTTTTATTCGAAGTAGTTATCTCAAAAACTATAAAAATAATTATTAATAAAAATAAATATACCAACGCGCTTGCAATGATATCCCACTTCATTTTCTTCCTACTTAGACCCTGATACCTTAACAACCCCTTATTATTTGCAACGTTGGTTGTCTGCAAAAATGATAAGAATCAAATTAATAACCAATATGAATCAAATAATCTGTCTATATCTACCTCTATCTATCTATAGTATAGTTTACATTCAAGAAAATGGTAAAGTAGACTAGGCGCTTCAACTGAATGTAAACTAATGAAAGTTTCGCTGACTTTTGCCTAGTATAGTATTATCTTATCTGTGCTTTTGCCAAAGGTGATTTTGGATGGAGAACAACTACAGCAGTTATAATGACACCGGTCTGTAAGATTTTTGTTTTTTTTTGAAACTTTTTTGTAAACGTCTTTATGTTCAATTCGGGGACTACAAAAGCATTTATCATTTTTAGATATCTAATTCTATTGTTGTATTTTGAGAATTGAATGGTGCATGTTCGTTAAACCTATAAAATAATAAAGTTCATCAAGGAACAGACATTACCCCAGACAGTACATAACTTAGAATTCCGTTATTTTCAACTTAAATGGAAAATTTTCTTGTAACTAAAATACTATCATAATGTCTAAGCTCAGTTTTTGCCATCCATCACGATTTCCAATTAAATAATCCGTCCAAACTCTGCAACTTCTTACATAAATTCAATAACATCGTGACAATCCTCTTATTGTTCTATTTCTCAATGGGCTGCATCATCTCTATAGAGATCTCCAGCGGTGCTTTCTTAGTGGTTTGGTTCTAAGACATTCACTATAAATAGAAGTACTATCGAAGTGTAAAGTCATTGCCTCATTGAACACTAAGCAAGGGCCACCTAGCCCCCGGCTAAATCACACAAATTAAACTTTTGTGAAAGTACTGAAAGGTACTTACAGCAACTAATTAAAAGTGTCATTTTAAATTTCATTAAAAATATCTTTGTGGTTTTCTAAATCATAATTGAATTCAAAAAAGTGTTTTAATTTAAATTAACAAGCTATATTTTGAAGTTTTTATCGTTTATTGTGGTTTTTTTACATTTTTCTTAAGTGTGTTTTCTAGATTTTTCTAAAACTATATTGTAGATTTTTCTAAAGTGTTTCTGTGGTGTTTCAGTTCGACTGTAGTCAATATGAAGACCTTTAGGACGATTCTGTTTTGCATTGGTAAGTTTAAATTAAATCCAAGTTTTTAATTTGTTATTGTTATCTATCAAATTCCGATATACTATTTAGTAAAAAATATTGATTCCTTAATTTAATGACTATAACTCTTTTATTTCTACTTTACTACTATACTAGCCCGTAGTATCCTAAAGTTGGGCAAAGGCCTACCCCCATTTTCGCCAATTTCTACTTTAGCAATTAACATAAAACATAAAATATTTGATGGCGAATTTAACGCACTTCTCAATTTAACTAGGCCTTTTAAAGACTTTTTTGGTCTGTATAAATCGAAGCTGAATTTCTTACCTTAGGCCTAGATTTATTTACCATGAAAGGCTGTATTTTATAAAAACTATTCATAGTACATACTTGTTATTTAACGAAAAATTTTGATTCCAAATCGAACGGATTAACGTATTTATACAATTAAAAATGCCATGAGTTTTTAACCCACATTTTATAAACAACGGGGTATTTAATTTACCAACATGCAACTGTGACGAAATATCGGGCATCAAAATTCGCAATTCATGGTAAATATCCCGTTCATAAAAATATATTTTTTCTTTGATTTAAACAGGTATTTATTTTATTTACTTATTTCATATTTTTTCTAGGAGCATATGCAGAAGGTCCCATTTAAATTCTTAGTAGCAGTGTTTAAATACCATAATTATTATGAAAAGAGATCTGAATGTGTTTTATAAAGAATTCGCTTTATAACCACAGGCACCACAGCATAAGATCACTTGAAATTTTGTAGACCATCATCTCGCCTTCTTCCCACGCTGCATAGGGTCACATCAGATTTTCTTCTTCAACTCTCTTCCGTCATCTCAGTTTCATCCCTCCATCCCTCTTTTCTTTTTGTACCTCCCCAATGGTCAATCCACAATCCACATCTTTTTTTCATATTATTTATGTAAATAAACAGTATCACATTACAAATATGGCTAAAGTAAGTGTTAAATAAAAAAAATATACCAACACTGTTTACCACAGATTATCTATATCAAACACTTCTCAACTAAAGTCACAGCATCAAAATACCAAGTATTTACGTGAAAGTAACAAATATAGTGAGATTCAATACCTTATTTCTACCAAGTGAAATTAATCTGTATAAAAACATGTATATCGAATCACCTTTACATAAACATGTGTGTATATAACTGTAGGGTGTTTCCTCACGCTATGTACCTACTTATGTACTTCCGGTACGCACCAATGAATACTTTCTTCAATCATTTCGTTATGTATCTATTTGTTTCATAACTGTAATTAGATGGTTCAATACTGAGAAATGAAGACTGGTATTGCACTCTACCCTGTAATATCAGCTAATCATGTTATTATATCCTGTGTAATTAATAACATGCTGTATTTATTAAATTATTTGATGATCTGGATACAATCGTTAGATAGGAAAGCCAAACACTCAAGTATTAGGAATTAAAATAACAAATATAAGTAGGTGCCTGCGTAATACCCACTTTCAAACATCACCTATCGGTCCTAGGTCAAAAGTCACTAGTTACGACTTCCACTTTCGTTGAAAACACTTATTGTATTCCAAATTAAGAATAAAACCACTTTCCAGGCTCCCTCACCTTCGCCGCAGCAGCCCCGGTAAGACACCAACAGCATCACCAACAACAACACCAGCAGATTCAACAACAACCAGAATACGAGTACGATTACGACAACTCACAGCTCCAAGCTGCCGAGCCAGAAGAATCAGCCAGCCACTACGACGCTTACATCCAAGACGTCAAAGCAGCCAACGACGGAAAGAAAGGTTTCTCCCGAGGCAGTGGTCTTCGGACTATTGCGGTCGGATCCGCCAATCAAGCGAAAACAGCGCTGACTAACCAAGTAGCTGCCGGGTATCAAGCGGCGTACGTCGCAAAGAACACGTTAGCTCAGTCAGCAGCTCAAGCGAGTGCGACGGCGCAAGCAGCGCTGGCCGGCAAGCAAGTAATTCTCTCTGGACTGGAGCAGCAAGTGAGGGATGCTAAAGTGGGTCTGCAAGGCGAGGAGATGCAGCTGCAGCAAGCGAAGAGAGCTGCGCAATCCGCGGCGCAGGCGGCCCAACAAGCTATGCACCAGGTTAGTCCTAGAGACTATACTTAGTATGGGGTTCATCACAGGGCGTTCTCAAATTTTCAAAGGTTCAGCAACGCGCTCGTGATGCCTCTGGTGTTGCAAGCGTCCATAGGCTACAGTAAATGCTTTCCGTCAGTAGGCCTACCACAAGCTCTGCCTGGCTCTATCTCTGGCTCTTGTTTTGAGTTTGAGTGTGTGAGTTCTGATCAGATTATATTGAATGTGTGTGATGTTTCCATGTAGGATTTATTTAGTCAGCACGTGCATAGACTCAAAACCAGAGCCAGAGATAGAGCCAGACAGAGCTTGTGGCTACAGGTGAGCCATATGGTTGTTTGCCCATTTAGTAGTATAAAAAAGTCTTGCTGCCAGCGCCGGTAGCCAAGTCACACGCTACTTCTATGACGGAGAAAAGTCCGAAAATGTCAAGGATTAACATTACAAAAATATATCAATACATCAGGTATCAAACAAAACCGTAGATAAACGTGTTTCGATTTAACTAAATGAACGGCGTATGTAATTGAGGAGCGTCACCAAGTCAATGTGTCACTTTTCAAAAGTGCATCATAATTTTCGTTCGTCTCTCGTCGAAACTTTCTGTTTCGTCATCACAAAAAACCCACCGGCTTGGGAGTCAGAAACAAAAAGAATCATCTTTTGTGTCTATTTTGATAGTTGCATCCTAATTTTTTTGCAATGGAAACCGTACGTATTGCCCAAATCTTTTCTGTGGATTAGGTCAAGTTTGTCTGAGAGAGATGGTATTTAGCTCTACACTAGAGGCTTGAAAGTTGGGATTTGGGTGAAAAATTAAGTGGTTTTCATGTAAAAAAAATTATTGTGGAATAGACGAGATAGTACAAATTAGCTAGTCGTGGGTTCGATCCCCAGCGTGAAAAAATATTTGTGTGGTGAACGCAGATGTTTGTTCTCTGTCTGGGTGTTATATTATGTTCTAAGTATGTATTTACAAAAAAATATGTATTATATCAACTACATATCTGGTTCCCATAGTAATTTGGGGCTAGATAGTGTAGCGTGGATATTGTCAAAAAAGTATTTATTTCATTAATTTAGTACCTTTAAATTTAAAAAACATGCAATTACAGCCTAATTACTTATCCATTCTAGTCTATATTAATCGATTACTTACCCTTTTATTTATTTAGTAACAAGAACTTTGGTAACGTAAATAGGCGCGGATCGTCTTACGAAAATGTTGACAAAACCGTGCCCAATCGCCTGTTGAAATTGTCATTCAATTTGCTAAGATCTATATTTTTATTGCTTCAACTAACTTAAATGCCGCCAGCGTCTTAGGGACGCTTCCGTCTGGCACTGATTTGGATCAGTTGAGCTATCTCTAGATCGTTTATAACGATCTAGAGATAGCTCAACTGTTTCTTGTGTATTTTGTACATTTTGTAAATATTTGTTTAATTGTAAGTTTCTTTGTGTAAATAAATAAGTTTAAAAAAATAAAAAATAAACTAACTTAATATCTCAACATCTTTTCTTAATAAAATGTAAGTGCACGAAAGGAGCCTCTTTGAAGCGCACTTAAAATCCTTTCACCACACTTGGTTCGAAATAATCAGTAACACGGTAAGAAGAATAAAATATAACTACAGAAATCCTACTTCACTGCAACAACATGCGAAGAGAAACGCGTTGAAGTCTTTAGTTCAATAATTGTTTAACATGGTTTTGACTCGTAACTAAATTATTATTTTTATTGACTCAATACTCAATACATTGATTTTATAGTGTACACTTAAATAAATGACAAAGATGCGTAGCGGTAAGCGCAGTCTCGTACCAAGGGGAAGGTCCCGGGTTCAAATCCCGCTCGGGTCTTAACTTTTGGGACATTGTAAAAATCTTTGTAAATTATTATTTTTTGTGAATATGATTGTTGTACCTAGGTATTATCAATATTTATAGTTCAATGAATGATTAATTGAAATAGTAGATAAATAGTTTACGTCTTATAGAGAAAGATACCTATGACTGGAAACTAACAATGTGCAATTTTTTTTGTTGATAAATTACTAATACTAAACTAATCAAATAAGGTTATGTACTTATTTGATTATGAATTATGAAACTCCAGTTTTTACATAATTGCAACGACATTACTTTTATTCTATTTGTTTACACAAGTTTTTACAGATACCTAAATTGTTACGGTCTGATTGGTTCTCTCTCAATACGCTTGCAAACTGGGTACTTTTTGTCAAGATATTTGCATTTAGGAAATTGTGACATTCTGAAGGTCAGTTCTGTTGCATACTACTCGTAATTAAAATGGTAAAAACCTACCTACTTTGATATTAAATTGCACGTTATGCTCCGATTTCGCTTTGTATACGAAAGTTGGTCGAGACCTACATAAATACTATTATGATGACCTCACATAAAACTTTATTAAATTGATAGAATAACCTTTATTTGTCTAAATCAATCTTCAACCTGAATGTTCTTTTGCTTTTGCCAAATTATATTATATGTTCTTTTGCTTTCCCCATAATAATATATTATGGGGAAGGCATTTATTAGAAATATATTTCTTACCTATATGGGTATTAGGTGACACGTATAACGAAAGAATCTGAGATTTTCGAATCTGCCCATCTTCGTGAAGAATATTTTTTGTCGAGCATCGACTAGAGCGTTCACTAGACCGCTCATGAAAATGGCTCGGCTCGTTGTTCCCTGATGCCACCGCAAGATACTTGATCTTGTAGCATTGAACTACGCGTCTCCTTCCGGTTCGGTTCACTAGATTTTGTACAGTCAACCCCATTGGCGGATCACTTGAATCAATGATCTTTGTATTAGTAGTTGGAGTGGAATCACACTGGTATAATTTTTCTTTTGGGCAACAATTCACACATTTGCACACAGAAATAAAATCTTAAAAATCTAATCTTAATAAATTGCAATGACATAATTATGTTAATTATATACTACAAATATAACTATTGATATTTTGGATTAATGCTTCAACAGATGCTAACTTCTCACTGTGGGTCACAAACTGGGCAACCAGTAAAAGTTTACAACGTATTCATGCAAAAAAACGGTAGGCACCAAGCAAGCAAAATCCTTGGCACCAAGCCGTAGTTGCCTGTTCTTCTAGGCTTCGCGTGAAACTGGCAGCTAGACTCCTAGCCTTAGCTTTAAGAGCTTCTAGATTTAACGCATTGGGCTCTGTATCTATCATGTTATTTATTTGAAAATAAATAGTTTGTAAATGCTTGCGCACACCTAGGTCGCTGGCAATGGCGATCAATGAAACGCTGTCAATTATCGCTGTCAATTTTGACAGCATTTCACTGGGTGAACCTGCACACTCCAGCGACCTAGGTGATCCTTGTGGTGCAACTGAATAAATATTTTTTGAATCTTTGGCTTATGATAACTATTGCCCAGGTGAACGTGATCCAAGCGGCTTTGAACGCGGCGCAAGCCACCTCCGAGAACGCGAATGAAGCCGCGTCTCAAGCGGCGGGCGAGCTGGGCGCTCAGACCGCCATGGTGGGCGCGGCGCGGCAGCGACTCACCACGCTGCAGGAGCAGCTGCATGGTGTCAGGATTGACTTCGAGGCCACGCAGGCAGCCGCCAGGAAGGCACAGGTATGAACACACCATGGGTACGATACGAGCTACGAGGCACAAGCACAAGCCTACATTCCACGATTACTCTTTTTGTGAATTTATTTTATTTATGAACTAAATCCACAGTTCCTGGTTTACAAAATGTATCTTTTATCAGCCAATAACGGATTTATATTTTTGTTTAAAACTGGTTATAGAATACTAAAACTGGTTATAGAAAACTGGTTATAGATTTGGAAGATATTAGGTATAAAAAACTTGAGAAACATGTCATGGCCAAACTTTGGTAAAATTTCTATGAGACCAATTTGGATGTTTAAGCTTCCAGATAAAAAAACGCCCAGTGAGGACGTGCCTTTATGTAATTGCAATGGCACTCACACCCTTCAAATCGGAACATAGCAATTCACACACCAAAATATGCTTCTGGTCTAAGATTTTTTGTACCTGGTAAATTTACGAAAAAAGGTTCTTGTCTTGACTATTGTATTCTCCTGTTCAGGACCCGAAGACGAACACAAAGATCTACATCTTCGAAGACATAAAAATATCCATTTTCTTCTAAAAACAACTGGATATCTTGTTTAATCCTTGTGTAATAAACACATGCTACAACCACACTTTTTTCTTTTCTTTGGCACCTTTAAACTCTTCAAAAATTCAAACTTTAACATAATTATGATGATTTGTGATTTAGTAGATATACTAGCTTTGTAATAAATTCACAAATGTAATAATTAAGAAACGATCGCAAGAAATTCCAAAATTGATTGCAGCAACTCACAAATTGTTGCAACAATTTAAAAATGCTTGCAATGAAAATAGAATCCGCGAACTTCTCTGCATTTTTTTGTTATCATCATAAACGGCTAATGCCTTGGATTTATTGCAACCCCACTGGAATGGTAATTTTGTTTACAGAGCTCCGCCCAGCAGGCGCAAGCGAACGCCGCGGAGGCCGCCGCCAAGGCCGCCGCCGCTGGCCTCGGAGGCCACAAGGACGCGTCCTACGAAGGTACGGCATACGAGGAGTACAAAGTAGCCCCCCCACAGCAGCAGAGCCAGGAAGACAGCGTCGAGTACTATCCCCTACAGTCGGATTATCAGAACCAGTAGCTAGGATAACGAAATAGACTTTTAGATGCAGTAATATTAGGTACCACAAATTTTGCATATACGTACTGCAGAACCAAGGTATTATTGTACTGCAGGAGTAAAAGTTGAATTCAGTTCTGGAGTTATTGGTATTTTAGGCGAGGTTTGGTTCGCGTTTGTTATTAATATTATCATTAGTTCGAGTTAATTATTTAAAGTTTTTGTTTGTTCTTGCGAACCAAATTAAGTTATAGTGTATGAAATTCCAGAATTGTAAATTTGATATGGGTGGTAATAGATGAGAATATTGAAAAATCTCCTCGGTTTCAGTATTCCGTTCTATGACCCTCCTGGGCAGACGGGTAAAAGAACAGAATTATCTGCAAAGTGTAAATAATATAGATAAATAATAGAACGTCTCCAATTTAACATCTGACGACTTGTGATATATTTTGATACTTTTATACGAATGAACACCTTATTTATGAAAAATACTCTCAAGTTTTGTATAACATAGATTAGTGTTAGTTAATAATGATAGAGGGAGTGCAACGGATGAGCGAGACAGCACGTGCAACATGTCCTGTGAGGTTGCATAATGTGTTGCATGTCACTGTTGTTGCTGTAACAATACTAACAAGTTAAGTGCGATGTCTTAGGAATGAAACCTGAAATTGTTACGAAAATAAAAAAGTTTGTTATTATTTGTTATTTCAATGTGAACTTAATTGACTTGACTATTTCTGACTATGACTCTTGACTCTTCTCGACATCTCACTTACTACCAACTTGGTAGACAATTGACTAACTTGTTAACTTGACTTTATTATTTCACTTGACTTGACTAACCCACCATCATTTAGCTATAATCATAATATGCAAAGCACAGAACTAAGGCCCGTATTCCCACACTTTTCAACGGAGAACTGTCAAAAAATCGATGCTTGCTTGATCGATGGCTCGACTCAAGCACTGTTTCGGAATACGGGCCTACATCTAACTTATTGAATATCCTGTTTTTACTTGCGTATCAGCTTAGTAAGATACGAAATGGGAACTAATAAACATGCTAGCTTTTTCAATGAAGCTGAAAACCCAACTCCAACCAACCCCAACTCCTTTCTTTTGACCGGATCCAACGCTCTGGAGCCCTTAGGTCTACAGAGAGGCATAGGGTCTCTGTGTGGGTGCTCTATCGTGTATACAATGGAAAGTGTTCTGAGGAACTTTTTGGTCTGGTGCCTGCTGCTGATTTTTATCATTGCACCTCACGCAGTTTACCACGACTCCTCTTTTTTCACGCGAGTAAGTTGTGGGATGAACTCTTTTTGCGGTTTTCCCTAGGTGCTTTGGCATGGGGACCTTCAAAAGGCTGGTTTTCCGCTTAAAGAATGCCGCACTTATAGAAGTTTTCACTTCTAAAACTATGGCATAGCTTTTACAAGTTATTGCATCAACTTTGCAAAAAATTAAGAAATGTTATTGCAACAAAACATGAATTGATTGTAGCAAATCCTACACGGTAGGCAACTATTGGAATATTATAAAGTCTGGTTTAGGTACAAATAATTCGAAATCCTAAACGCGATCCTCACAAGTTTTGTAACACACTAATTATAGTAAGTATACTTATACTTATAGGTTTACTTACACCTATTATGCACAAATATATTTTCGGATGCAAAAATGTTGTTAGAGAATCGAGGCACTTAGAGGCTCTTCAAACACCCTTGCCATACTTCTAGATGCATCTAGAAGAATCGTAAAGCGAGTGTTTCCACTTTCAGAGCCGACAACACACTCGCGGGCATCAGAGCAGAACCCTGACGAATCCCTCAAGCACGAACTACTAACCTACGCACAAGCTAAAACCAACCCTAAACCACTCGCAATAAAGGCTTTCAAGGCACAATGTAAACGAGCAGACTCACGAGGGAAAAAACCAAAGCCTGAGACGTTGAAAGTACAAAATAATTCCAAAAAGGTCGCACCTAATACTTTGCAGTTAGACGAATTTGCAATTAGTCATAGAGAGTCTATACAGGCTCTTGAAAAGTTTTTTGGATGGTAACTTGAGGTGGGTTTTGCATAAAGATAATTCACCTAACATGCCTTCCTCATAAACAAATTGAATAGAAGTAAGTAAACAAGCCATTGCATCTATTGTAGATAGATATAGCGTCAGGGCTAACTTGTGATACTCAAGACCTACTTACGGGACGCTATAGTGCCTGGAACAGGATGTTATATGGAATAGGCTTGCCCAGCACCTTTACCATCCTCACAGCTTAGTTGGCCTAATCCACAGGAAAGACGAGCTGACATAGCTATGGGTTTCCTCGCTATATTTTCCTTCACCGTTTAGCAACATTGCTTAGCACCAACGCTTCAGTCACTACGTATTTCGCATGCAGTTCTGGTTTTGAGTCTGTGTGAGTGTTGACTAAGTAAATCCTACCTTGAAACGTCACACACACAGTATAATACACTGGTGAGTACTCACACAGACTCAAAACCAGAGCCAGAGACAGAGCCAGCCCAGCTGTGGACTTTTCAGTCTGATGATGACGACGATGATAGCGAAATTTCCACGATTATTTGTTTATTTAGACACCCAAACTGTGCCATCACGTTGAATCTAATTTCAGAGGCAAAAGACGATCCACACGCGGCAGAAGAGGTCGAAGAAGAAGAAGAAGAACAAGATTGCGAGGAAGAGAAGTGACCTAATAATACGAGGGACTTTCCCACCGGCTACCAATTGTGTGGCGGTTGAAAGGCTTTGATTTTGCCATGTGCAAGGAATACCTACCTATATTGGGGTACCTACCTAAATCTACCTAGTAAAACCTATACCAAGGAAGGCATAAAAACATTGTGATTTGAATACTAGTGAAACTTACCTTATTAAATGCCATTTATTACTTTTATAGTTGGTAAAAAATCTACAGTGAATTGACTAACATTACCTACGTAGGCTCATGACGCACGAGGCACGGTAGACAAACCCTATAGGTACCTTACATGACAGGCTGCAAACTGGCATGAATAAGCGTCATTTTTCGAACATAAAATTCATAAGCGTAGGACAAGATTCGAACCCACGACTAAAATCATATAGCGTGGTCTCGCTCCAATCTGATCACCCACACCCGTGTTCCTTATAGACTTATTGTTAGTTTGACGCTGTTGGCTATTAGTATTTTTATAAATAAAACTTATGAAATTGTAATTAAATTACACCTATTTGCACAAGTATTTCATTTCAAAACCTCATTACATTGGTAAGTACGTACGTACATTAGTAAGTATACCTAAATCATGCCTGTGGCTCTTTCTAGGTGAGTAGAGGTATAAACACAGAGCACCGAGGGTATAAATATACAGGACCTCCCACGGGAAAGTACCTTGAATATTGTAGATGGGACATTTTACTGCAAGAAGACATTAATTGATATTTAAAAAACAATTTACTGCATTCATTAGAATGAGATCATGAGGATTAGGCATGGGAATAGACCCTACTATACCTGAGCCGTTTATACTAGAGCCGTTTATAAAAACAATGCTTGAGTCGCGAGTTGAGGCTCGTTATATAGATTTTTGACACATTTCAATGGAGAACTGTCAAAAAACCTACGCTTGAGACTCGATTCAGACTCAAGCATTGTTTTTGCATACGAGCCGTAGCTTATGGGAGTTAGAAAGATTTATTTTTTTGTGGAAAATGACTCTAATCTTCTGCCTGAGTGGAAATTAAAATTAACAAGAAAAAGAAATTACTTTGTGCGTGAAACGAAACGCTTTGAAATGTGGCAGACGTTGGCACTTGCGCTGGCAGCTGTTGACATTTCCTGACATTCCGATTTGCTGTCAGTCTGATGACATTGTCACGAACACTGAATTTGTTCCTTGAGACTTAGTTTGACATTTCTGTCGATGCTGCCATGTGGGTAAATTTTTCGTTAGCTCTAGCGTTGTTTTAAACTTCAAAGGCGTCGCTAGGCGTTTTGTGGCAGGCTGATCCTCATTATTAATTTTTCAACAGAACATACACAACCATTTTTGTAGCTTAAAGCTCTCTAAAAAGAGTATGTTCTATTTATAAGGTATTATAGATCACTATAAATAATAACATAACAATACGGCTGCAGACTTATTATAGTTTTGGCTTTGGCAGCACTGGTTACAGCTGACAGCTATCTCCCTCTTCTGATCTTTTTTCTCTCTCTTTCTATCAGTCTGGCTAAAATAAAAAATGTATTTCAGATTTTCGGATTCCTAACTAAACTAGCTGAAATTCTGTCCAAATAAGTTACCGTAAATAAATGTTGTGCCGGATGTGAAGTTACATAGACGTGGAGTGTATTTTTCGTAGGTTTTTCTAGTAATTTAGTCATAAAATGGCTTCACGAGGCGGAGTTATGGTCACTGGGACCAATGGTGCAGATTTTGAACATCGAGAGAAAATAGCAGCACAATATCAAATAAGGTGAGTTTGTGTGCTCATCATAGGTTATCAGCGCTACATGATATCCCTAGTTGAGCTGGTTGAGCGTGTAAATTGAAGGTTGACAGAGTTTTTCAGAGTTCCGTCGAATTATTTTTAGACGAAAGCAATCCATCCTACCTAGAATTCTGTTTCGCGCCAATTATTTAAAAAAATCGTAGCAATATCAACATTCGAGAATCCAAGTCAAAACTCCTGCTTTTCCCTCAGACAATTTGAAATAAAAAAAAACTAACTAAATTTTAATTATTTTTTTGTAAGTTTGGTTTTACTAATATTTGCAATAAAGTTTGGTTACATTCCAGTGCACTGAACAAGTCCCGGCTAAAGTACTGTATGTTCTTCCACCATGTGATGTTCCTGGTAATGCTGACCAAGCTCTCCGCAGACATCCTCGACAAGCTTGACATATTCATACTGGAGATTGAGGAGTTGCAGATACCATCCGTGAGAAACACTACAAGTCAATTCAATATTATATATAACATATCAATAAGCACAATATACACCCCATCTTGGGACGTCAGAGCAGACCTTATTCCCCCAACTCTAGTCAATTCAAGTCAAAAATTCGGTTTAAAGATATTTATTTCTCATAGAACAATAAATTCACTTACAGAGAATAATACATTTTTACAGAGAGTGTGTACACAGTGTACTGGTTTGAGTCCAGTGGTGTAACAGTGATATATATTAAATACTTAACATTAGAATTGACAATTATTACAGTTTATAAGATAGCAATGTTTTTTATGATGTGTTCCTTTAATATTTTTTTAAATGTAAATATACTTATAGCTTCCTTAATACTGTTAGGCAGTTGCTTGTGGTCTGACATAGTTGATTCTATAACAGCTAGATGGAACTTATTGTTTGTGATGTTTGTGCATATGTGATCTATTATGGACTTTCTTGTGGCGCTTTCACGGGTGCAATAATCGTTGTCAATTTTGTTCAGAAACAAAAAACCTGTTTCAATACTTCTTTATACAACCTTATGCCACTAAGATTGTGTGTAAGGTCATTGTGTACAAAGATGGACACACCTCCACCTCGGGCATCTGTTCTAAGATTATAGTAATGTGTGTAGTTTGTAAGTTCCAAGCGTAACGCATCTTCTTCCGATTTGATCCATGCTTCTGTTAGCAGGATGAGGTGAACGTTTGTAGGTATAGCTTTTAGTGTGCACTTTAGCTCGTCTAATTTCCCAGGTGCCATTATACTTCGGGCATTTGCATATAAAAAGTTAAGCGATGTTTTGTTTCTTGGTAGCTGATCATAAGTGTCTGCTTTAAGGTATGAGATTGTTTCTTCTTCTTCTTCTTGAGTTTGAGTTATATTTGATTGAGTGCTAACAGGGGGCTGTCGTTTTTTGATTGATCACTTACAATTCTAGGTGTGCCTTTAATGTACTTTATGACAAGGTCCGTTTCCCCATTAAGCTGGCGTTAAGATAGCTCGTCCCTCAGCTCAGTTATCACTTTTCTTTGAGTTGCCGTTTGATCCGAGAATATTTTATAGTCACCTGTAAGACTATTTCTATTCTTCAAAAATTATTTATTCAATTGTCAATTTATTCAATTATTTATTAATGGATTTCTTAGTACTAGAGTTAAAGCTAGACGAGCCTAGGTGTCTGTTAGCTAGTTGTCAAAGATGACAGGGGCAAGAAAGGAGTGAGCACTAAGATGACGAATGATAAGAGGTGAGTGGAAGAAGAAAAACTATTGTGCTGACCCCACTTAGCGTGGGATATGGGTAGGTATATAAAGATGATGAGCCTATGTGCTTGTTCCACGCGACCAAGCACAGAGGAACAGGCAATGTTGCCTGTTCCTCTGACCCTTGACACATATTGCGCGAACTTTTTTAGGTTCTACGACACGCCGGTTTCCTCACGATGTTTTCCTTCACCATTTTGAGAGTACTGGCATAGTGGACATAAGTGCACATATTATGGCTTGACTTCTACTGTTATTTTCTATGATCCATTTACAATATAAAAATAACAATGAAGTATTTTTGTGTTGGCAGTCCTACTTAGTGAGACATAGGCAATTTGTAAACATATAAATGCAATCATATTGTTAACATAGCAACCTATTGTTAAAAGCATTTCTCTATTCATCGTGCTCCATTAAGTTATAACTTTTGAAACCCTGTGAGACTTGTATGTATTGTAGGTATTTTTATATTTTGAATCGGGCAATATTTTGTTTCAGCCCCTATGGTGGGAGTACATCTGGTGCCTCTCCCTACTTCTGTCCTTCCTCGGGTTGTCAGCCATCAAACGAAACAACATCAAACACCTCCGGAGGTACATGCTCGGAGTGACCGTCATGGGCCTGGGTCCACTGCTCTACTGCGTGCTATACTACTGTGCCGATGTGTGGAGGTATCTCACTTACGATGAGACGGAGTCTGCTGAACTGGATATTGTTAGTTGGCAGGTATGTAGTAAAGAATTACTATATTATAGTAGTGTAATTGTAATTGAGCGCACTGGTGGTCTAGTGGTAGCGGCCCCGCCTTCCGATCCGAAGGTCGTGGATTCAAATCCAGTTATGTACCAATGAGGTTTTCTGTCGAAAAATGTTTGTGCACTATGCTAGTACTGTTAAAAGGTGAAAAAAAAAATCCTGAGGAAACCGGCGTGTCGTAGAACTTATAAAAGTTCGAGCAACACGTGTCAGGGGTCACGCAAAAAGGGCCCACCAGCGGCCTACTTGCGGAAAAACCTGCCCGCACATCAAGTGCGGATGATAAAATTTGCCAATTTAGTGTAATTGTACCCGACTTTGTTTGCGTGTAACTATTTCTATACATGCATGGCATTATTTTGTTAACCGTTAAGGAATAAAGGTTCTCGAATGGCGACCACGAACCGGAAGACGAAGCGTAGGGCGCCCACCCACCAGATGGACCGACGACATTGTTAAGCTCGCGGGAAGTCGATGGATGGAAAGGGCTCAGAACCGTTCTTCCTGGAAATGTGTAGGGGAGGCCTATGTCCAGCAGTGGACTTCTTCAGGCTGATAATGATGATTATTTTGTTACAACCTTTTCTACTGCTAGTTGTTTCAGGGTAGGCAACGCAACAACAGCACCCTTGGTGTTGTTGGTGTCTATGGGCTACGGTGACCGCTTACCATCAGGTGGGCCGTAAGCTCGTTTGTCTATCTTTTACATAAAAAAAAAAGATAACAATCTTAGGCGATTTAAGTTCAATAGCGAGTATTCAGTTAAGTTATTTAATTCCAGGGTTATCCATACGGCCTGTTATGGTACGCCTTCGTTCTCCTGGCTTCCCAAGTCCATCTGTTCCAGCTGCACTTCAGCCGCGCCCTCCTGGCGGCCTGGAGAGCCCGCGGCGCCCTACGCAAATACGATTAGACAAGACTTCAATAACAAATACCGTACACTATATAGTAGACAAGAATAGAGATTGTGACAGGGACTACAGACCAGAGGACATCGGAAAAAGCTAAAGAAATGGAGATCAGGAGACAAGGCACCGTAAGACCAGCAGCTTTTGAATCCACCAGACCTAATCGACTAAAACCTTGAAATAAAAACTAAGGCCGGTTGGTTGAAATCAAAAGTTGTCAATAGTCGGTGAACTGAAGTTCATGGAATAATAATAGGTTCAAAATATAGTTCGGACGTGCCTCTGACTACCCTATAGACTTCCTTAAGGATCAGGTTTTAGTATAGGGATGACAATTGTGACACTTTTTCACTGTATAATTGAACACAATTAAGTTATTAATGTGTTTAAGTGTTAATGTGCTTAGAATGCCGTAATAAATGTTGTGATTTGTGATCTTAGAATACCTATCAAATATCCTATATTTTATTAACTTTTGATGTTTAGTAAATAATTATAAATAGTAATAGTTTAAACTGTCAAACATTTTTAGACTGTCGAGATTCCAGAAATAATAATTATGATACTGTTATTAAATCATTGAATGTATTTATGAATAATCGCAAACGTCTAGTTTCGTGGAATAACAGCTTTGGAATTCATGGAATTTAGCAAAAATATATTTTAGTCACGTATTTTGCGTCAATCACATGTTTAGATTTTTGCATCATGCATAAGCGTATGAAGTTTCATCAGAATTTGTTCACTAAATTTGAAGGTTTTTAATTTGTGAGTTTGTATGGAATGCTGTGAGAAATAAACCCGTCTAAATGGTAAAATAATAATCATTTTAAAATTATTTTATGATGAAACTTGGCTCAAAATTAACCTTCAATTAATTAAGTTATTCAAAGACATGACTGTGTAAGACTTGAAGACCGAAGTAACAATATTTATTTGAAAATTAGTTTTTGAAGCACAAATGACATTTATTTGTAATGGACTAATATTTCCTTTTAACCCGCGCCAATACAGAAACAAATTTTAAGGCGCTGAACACCGTGAAATAACTCGCCAGCACATTTTGACTTTTTAAAACATATTATAAAATTACTGAACTTATTTATGAACATCTTATTTGTGACATTGTCTTCGGTTTATATTTTCTCGTGCTTAATCTTACTTTCTCTATAATTAATGTAAATGGTTTGTTACCGTTTTCATTAAATAAATAAAATAATAAAAAGAAAATCGTAAGCTAACATTTTGTATGCAAAATATTTTAACCCCAAAAAGTTTTTGCAAATTTTCTTACCAAAAACTTTGCACAAAAAAACCAGTGAAGCAAATATCTTCTATAATTTAGAAATATGCGGGTGAGACGTTTTCAACGGTTATCAGCGTCTTAAGATTCGTGTTTTACGGGTGTGTGTATTCTGATGTTAATAAATTATGGTTATTTTATGGATTTTAGAATACTAATCTATCATCTATAATTAAACATCATAAAATAATCGAATTGTAAGAGGTCCTATGTATTTGCATGTGTTAGTATTATTTCCATGTATGATAAATTAAACGGTTTATCATTAGGGTTCAGTCCCTAAAATGCAAATAATATAAAATATAACCTTATTCACTATGTGGTCCGTCTATCTGTCAGTCAAGCTATGTTCTCCCGATGGACCGACGACATTGTGAAGATCATGGGAAGTCGGATGGAGAAGGTTCAAATTCGTTCTTCCTGGTTTTTGGGGAGGCATAATTATGTTCAGCAGGTTGATGATGATGATTATTTCAGGTAAGTATATACAACCCTTGTCTGACTGTTATTATTTAGGCCCATATTCCAAACGAATCCCTACAAGTACCACAAAATGTAGTATATTTAAATGTACTTAAAAAGGTACGTAAGGCGACAGCAGGCCTAAATATTAATAAATTTTATTTAGATATGTAAATAAAAACAATATATCTTTTCTGTCCGTTTTGTATTGAAGTATAAAGTTTGTTGGTTTTGAGGTTTTCCCTTGGTTGTTATTAAAATAAAATATTTTTTAAATTACATGACTTGTAGTTTATTTGTCGGCTTGTTAGACTGATGATTACAGATCAGAAGATTGATTATGCTCTGATTAGGAAAGCATATTGGTTTAAAACTAAATGGAAGACAAAGTGATCCGAAATGGACAGATGCCATTCATTAAGAAGAAGAAGAAGAAGACGAAGTGTTGGACGACCATCCACTTCCTACTACCTAGATCATTCAGGTGGACTGATGCCAGAGAGGTCCTGGGAAGTAAGCAGAAGTCCATGGACTTTAAAAGTTTTTAATCAAACTGAATACAATAAACGCCGTAGAACAGACAATCGTTGGAGCAAACGAATACTAGAGTGGAGACCGCGTTTAGGTAAGCGTAGTGTAGGACGCCCTCCGGCAAGGTGGGGCGACGATCTAAGAAATGTAGCTGGCAAGCACTGGAGGAGAAGAGCCGAAGACCGGGCTCAGAGGCACGTCTTGGGAGAGACCTACGTCCAACAGTGGACTAATATAGGTTGATGATGATGATGATGACAATAAACTCTAGTAATACTTCAGAACTTCGCAGAAAATATTCAGTAATCAGCTCACAGCTCCTGCCTTTACAATGAACAAGATCAGGTCATAAGAAAACAAACAGTAAATTCAACAGTCCGTATATTCAAATCCAGATCAACAACCCTAGGGCGTCGTCACGCCTGGTCCAGCTGGCGTGGCTCACGCGGCGTGGGCACGCGTGGCTCACTCGTCCGCGACGTGCACGTCATCATCCGAGCCTTCGTCAACGGAGCCCGGGCTCTCTGCGTCCGCGCTGTCAGGCGTCGCGCGCCGCCATTTCGCACGGCGGTTTTGGAACCATGTCTTTACCTGGGGAAGGATGTGGATAGTTACATAACTTACATACCTCTTATGATATCAAAGACATGTTGTCATGATCCTAAGGCCTCTGCCTCGAATTATGCGGGCAGCGGGGCGGCGGCGGCGGCGACGGCGCGGTGGCGGCAGGATCTTATGCGTAAAATCAAATGGACAAACCCCCCCCCCCCCGCTCCCGCACCGCTGCCCCAAACCCAAACCAAAATTCGAGGCAGAGGCCTAAAACTTATGCACCGAGTGGGATTTGAACCTTCTTCCGATTTAAGAGAAAGAGCGATTTAAGAGCTCTTGTCGACGTTATGTATGCAGTTTTCTCAAGGTAAGTATTTAAATTGAGAGCAACATTTTTGACCTCCCTATACGACATGACGGTGATTTTCGCTTTTATTTGACTCATGTACCTCATCCTTGGTCTTCCCTTTCCACTCTTTCCTTCGATAGTATTGCTGATAAAGCTATCATAATATCGTACAAGACGATTTCATTTGTCGTACAAAACGGATTTGAACCGAGACGACCCATTATTGTTTATTTCTCTATGAAAAGAACATTCGAATGAAATAATACTGAAGTCGTGAATCAAGCAGCTTGCTAAGAAAGATGTGAAATGTTCTAAGCAAGCAGTGCTGCGTATTGTCAAAGTTCGCTAGGCGTCTTGCTGGCTCTTCATTTTTAGGGTTCCGTAGCCAAATGGCAAAAACAAAACCCTTATAGATTCGTCATGTCTGTCTGTCTGTCTGTCCGTCCGTGTCACAGCCATTTTTCTCCGAAACCGTAAGAGCTAGACTGATGAAACTTGGCGAGTAGATGTATTCTGTGAACCGCATTAAGATTTTTACACAAAAATAGAAAAAAAACTATACATTTTGAGGGTCCCCATACTTGAAACTGAAACTCTAAAACATTTTTTCATCGAACCCATACGTGTGGGATATCTATGAATAGGTCTTCAAAAATGATGTTGAGGTTTCTAATATAGTTTTTTTCTAAACTGAATAGTTTGCGCGAGAGACACTTCCAAAGTGGAAAAAAGTTGGTCCCCCCCCCTCTAACTTCTAAAATAAGAGAATGATAAAACTAAAAAAAATATATGTATACTATGCAAACTTTCAACGATATTTGGTTTGAACGAGATCTAGAAAGTAGGTTTTTTTTTATACGTCATAAATCGTCAACCGCAATTTACCTTTCGACGAACTACAAGAACCTTTACATTATGTTACTTGATGCTACGGAACCCTTCATGGGCAAGTCCGACTCGCACTTGGCTGCTTTTTTTATTCTCTAAGCGTAGTTTTTATATTTTACAAGGTAGGAATCCAAATAAAACAAAATAGCACTCTTATAAAAACACAGAATCCTGAACTCAACGGTTTAACAATCCTAGAAATGGTTGTCAGCCGTTATATGCTATTGGGCTTGGTTAGATGGAACTGCCTGTTTCTCCTAGACAAAACTACGTTTCATACGTGCTACTGTACGTATAGTTCTGTAGATTGACAACTACTTCTAACCTAGGTACTGTCGCTCATAACTGACCTGTCTATCGCTGAGCCGCAGTGAGGTGGCCAGCGAGCGCCTCTCGTCCGGACTCAGGTACTTGCTGGCTCCGAACCGGCGCTCCAGGGCTCCGGTCTGCGCGGCTGTGAAGCGGACCTGCCCGCCTTTCCGCCGCCCGCCCAGCCCCCACCAGCCATTGCAGCACCCTGCTGGGACACGGCATCTTATTAGCAATGCCTCTAAGTACCATTTACTAATAGTAAAGTTGGCTTTACTACATAACTCTTTTAGTTTTTATTTCTCATAACATAATTTACATTGGATATTTTTTGGGGTTCCGTGCGTACGTAAAGAGAAAAACTTTGTTTTTCCTGGCCTCTCAGTTCAGTTTGTAGTGTCTGTCTTCTGCGCCGTAGGTCGTGAGTAAGATCCCCTACATATTGTTCTCGGTGCATGCACCGAGAACAAATATTTGTGTAGTGAATGCAGATGTTTCTTCTCTGTCTGGGTATACTCGTATTCAAAGTAATATGAATAAGTAAGTGATGGATACCCCTGTTGGTAATAGATTCAACATGCTCTTTTAGGTTCTCAAGTTTGACAAAAAAGTTAAATTATTTGACAATGTTTGTCTGTTTGTCTATTTTTTATTTCTCATGTTATAGTTGGAAACGACTTGGCATGTTAAGTTGTAAAAACAATTAAGTACAAGAATCACTTTGAAACGTCTTAAAGCTAGGTGAGTCTATATTAGGTGCCAGTTCCACGCGACCAAGCCTAGAAGAACAGGCAACAAACTACGGCTTGGTTCCTACCGTTTTACAAATAAAAAATAATAGCAAGAACTTTTATATTATGTTACTTGTTGCTACGGAACCTTTCATGGGCGAGTCCGACTCGCACTTGGCCGCTTTTATTTTATATTGTTTGAAGAATGAACCCAATATCTCGCCATTAAAATTACTTGTTTTCTTAAGTAATTCTTCCTGTAATGTAATAAAGATAAGATATCAGAAAATAGGGTGATTCAATTTATTATTGTGATCGTTGTACCTACTTTATCGGCTCATAGGCGAATCCGTATGTAAGTAATCACGTATCCATTATTTTGTTTGTAAGTTTGGTACCTTTGATAAAAGCCATAAAAATATTATCTAGAATTACATTTTTATTTTTAATGTTACTTATACTTTATCACATCAATTTTTGTACTTTGTCCTCCCGCGATACCTACAGGCTTGTCTTAGTGCGGGGACCCCCAGTAATTTCTGCAATAGATAGATAGATAGAAAATTCTTTATTGCACAAAATTAAAAATTACTGTACACAGGCGAACTTAATGCTCTTTTGGTTAATAAATAAATTTGTATTTGTATTTATTTGATGCGTTTTTTTTATAAAAAAGATTAATAATTATTTACTTATCAGTATGAATATATTTGTTATGACCTCTATTAAATAAGATTAACCTGATTCCTGAACGTAGTGGATATTTGAAACTACGAGTGCAAAATATCAAAAATCGGCCAAGTGTGAGTCGGCCTCGCCCGTGCAGGGTTCCGTAGCAGCAAGTAACATAATATTTGAGTTGATTGAATGAAAGGTAAATTGCGATTTACTATTTATGACGTATTCAAAAAAAACTGCTTGCTATCTCGTTGAAACCAATTTTCGGTGGAAGTTTGCATGGTAATACTTATCATATATTTTTTTTGGTTTTGGCATTTTCTTATTAATTTTAGAAGATTTGTATTTGTGAAATATTTATAAATAAGTATACCAATAGTACGTTTATGTAGGTGTAATATTTTGAAAATTAAGTACCTGTGAATGTAATAGTACATTGTTACCTGAGTGTTGAAAGTCACGTTTTTTGAGTCCCGAGACGGGTTTGGCGCCAGAGCGTAGCGAGGGCGCCAATGGAGCTTGAGGGACTTAAAAGACTTTCACCCGAGGTAAACACTGTGCTTTTCATTACGAATACAAGGAAAGGAAAAATAAAAACATGAAAGAAAAATTTGTCAAAATGAAGATTGAATTGCCGCCTTCCCGGTTTTTTTTTTCTTTTTCTCTGGCGGTCCTTCGGCTTCGGCTCGCCAGCATTATTCAGCCATTATTTTCATTCTCATAATTTAAAAAATGGTAAATTTTTTGCTCAAATCTATGTTATTTTAAATAAATAGTTGAAGCTATATATTAATCAAGTAATTTAGAAGATATATTATTTATTTAATACTATCTTTATGTTATTTAAATTTAAATTTTACATTGCGCTCTAATTAGACTTTTTAAACTTCTTACCGTTGTAATGGGTTTCCAACCTACTTGCTGAATAAAAAGTTGGAATTTGGTTCAACGACCTCCTTGCAGTTAGAAAGACTTTAGAAAGTTGGAACATGGTTGAATAAAATAGAACTTATTTTTTTTTATAATTTGACAGCTGTCAGTAGAAAGCGATTCTCCCTAGGGCTGAAAGTTTTACTTTCAATTAGGCCCCTCAGGCAACTTCAGACTTACTTTCAGAGTATGAGTAATGAAAAATGAATTAAACCCACACCAAACTCCCCGCTCTCTTGTTAATGTTCAGTTCTCTATGCCAATATTGCTTGGTAGAGATCGATGTGAGCGATAAGGCCGCACATTGTATGATTGTGACCGTTTATTTCTTCAGCTTAAAACTGTATCTTAATTACCTAGTGCGTCCTGGTAATCAATAAAAAAATATCTCCCTATCTATAAAAAACGGCGTTACGGTTGTGGATACAAAATATTTAGATTGAAATGCTTGTCTTACCTCTATCGAATCGATAAGCTTGTTGCATCGATAGCGGATGGGTCACAAATCTGTTTGCCGCCAACTGATTCCGAATTAAACTATTATTCAAAACAGGATCACTGTAATAACTGAACTGTCTAGGCTCTAGGTAACCTAAAGACTCTTTTCTATAGTTCCAGTAGTTATTAGGTTTCATAGGCGTTGGATAGAGGGGGTAGGTGTTCCTTCTGACTGCCAAATTCATTTTACTCCTCTCGATTTCATGTTGCACTTCAGTTACCACGTTGAATTTTGTCAGGTTGTCATGAGTTGTTGGAAGCTTTTTCTCATCTTCCTTCTTTGTCTGTACGTTCGTCTCTTTCCTGCAGGACAGGGGCTTGGTAGGTCCATAGCTGAGGTTCTTGTAAGGCTTTTTCTTAGTGGTATCGCTGAGGATATCTTCGATGAGGAAGGACTTCTTCTGCTTACAAGCGCACATGATGCCGGCCTAATCAGTACTGCCGAAAAGTTATCGCAATAAAAAATATCAGTTTAGTAATTGATAGCTACTTATTTAATGGACACATATTATATCAGATTAAAATGCGTGTACATAATGGTTGTTCTACATTAGAACTTTTCAAGGAACTATAATCATGGTTTTTTTTTACCACTTAAAAAAACATGTCGGCATTTTTAAGGCAAGTCGGTGGATGGAGGGGGCTCAGAATCGTTCTTTGAATCGTTTTTTGGAAATGTGTAGGGGAGGCCATGTCCAGTAGTGGACGGCTCCATGCTGATGATTATGATGATAAAATAAAATGGAATGTGTTCCACTCATAACACAAATTAATAAGTAAGCTCCAATAGTCCCACTATGTGAAAACTGATTAATGGTCCATAGCTTTTTTAATTATCAATGAGAATATAAGTAGGTACTGCTTGTTTTCCTAAGAAATAAAAATAAAAATAAATAAATAAATTACGTAAATTGCGGACAAAATTAAAAAGCATCTACTTCCACCTCAACTGCTATTTTCCAGTTATTCTATACCTACGGAACCTCAACACAGTGGCCTGACTCTCACTTGGCTCTACAAGGCCTATTTGTTATGGGATACCGTCGATAATATAACCGAAGTGAGATCGTATTTACCTATAAAATGCAAGAAAAAACTGCAGAAATGAATTTACTAAAAAACTATTACTATATACCTCATAATGTAACCGTAGTAAGATCGCATCTATCTATAATATTGCAAGAAAAAAAATACAAAAATTACTTTACTATAAAAAACTATATCTACCCCAAACTAAGTACGGAACCTGATTGCAGTTAGCTAGCACACGCTTGACCATACAATGTCAATCAGCACAAAATATTAAAAGATCTCTTTTTTTTTTACACATCATCGGTTTTTCATAGACGGTGTAGCACGTATTTACCTAGAAGATACCTGTTCACTCTACTCTTAAAAACATCCAAGTTATTAGTGTCCGGAAAAACAGACGCACGGAACCCTTGAATAGAAGTTGTCAGGCTCTCGCTTAACGGTTTTATAAGGCGTAGATTATCGTGGTATCTACCGTTGGACAGGCATAATGCTTTCAATCGAAACACTATAACGGTGTTTGCTCACACCATCATCGGATTAATTTGTAGACAGCTGATAACTAACAGTAAGTGCTTGTTATTATTTTGATAAGTAGGTTGAAACAGTCAGCGGCAAACTAAGAAAAAAAAATATTTTTTAAATATTGAAATTAGCGTTGTAAGTTTGTATTAGAAAATGTTAAATTCATCTAAATAATAAGTTATGGATAAATATAATATCATATAATGAATATGAGATGTCATGGATGAAGATGGTTCAGTAGGCCTACCACAAGCTCTGTCTGGCTCTGTCTCTGGCTCTGATTTTGAGTCTGTGTGAGTGCTCACCAGTGTGTACTGTGTTTGTGACGTTTCAACGTAGGGTTTATTTAGTTAACACTCACACAAACTCAAAACCAGAGCCAGAGACAGAGCCAGACAGAGCTTGTGGTAGGCATACTGGTACGGTGGACATACCCTACAAACTTGGTTTACCTTATTTTTCTCTAGAAATTAAATTAGGCCAAGATTGAGAAGCTTTTTTTTTTTAGCCTGGGTCCCCTTCTTCCTTTGAATTTTATTTTATTTTAGAATTTGCAAAATAAACTGGTACTGAATAAACAAACGCACCACTTTAAACAACCCGTGTCTCCAGAATGGATCTAAGCGATGCCTTCCTGCTACCAATGGAGTAATAACTAGTCAAAGAACGCCGTACTAAGTACGAACCTACACTCCATAGAACTCCTGGCTTGGATCATCATCATATTATTTCTATTTGTACCTACATACCTATATGTATAGGTATATTCTGCTTACTTAAATTTCTACAGGAAAACTTCTTGCGCCTCTCTTCTTCTTAACGTTTCACTTTCGAATCAATGTGGTGAGAGAGTTATAAGTGCGCCTCAAAGAGATTCCTTTCGAGCATTTGATATGTTTTTTTAACTTTTAATAGGTTCTACGATCGGTTTCCTCACGATGTTTTCCTTCATATTTTTATTCAATTAGTTATTACTTTAGCTTGCTACGTACCACTCTGAGGATACCTTCCTGTTTTACCCTACCGTAATTAATGAGAAGAGTTTTTCTACCTTTTGTGTCTTCAGGAAGGGTGGCTAATTGTGACTAATTAATTAGGCCTGGGCGTATTTTTACCCCTTTCTAACCTTTGTCTGCTTAGCTCAAATAGTCCACAATCGAGTTTAACGCAGATATTTAAGTTTTCGGCGGTTAATTGGCGGCCATTGTTTTTGTTCTTTGTTTGAATTTTGTTTTTGGTTTATTGAGCAGAGCTAAAAGTTGTTGTATTTTTTATTTATTTATAGACGTTATGGATTTTACCTTTAGAGCATTCTTATGGTTGCCGCGTTGCTCTAAGATGACCACTTTTTTTTTTAACAACTTGCTAATGGAACAAGCATATGGCCCACCTGTTGCTACGTGGTAACCATCGCATTATTTGGTAGGTAATGTAGAGAGAACGGATGAAAGGAGATTAACAATACAATTGCATCAGGCGAGTGTGAATGGAACTGCTGGAAGGGGAAGACCTAGGTGCATGTATCTCGATCAAATCGCAGACGTTTTAGAGAAAGGCCAGGTTAGGAGTACCCTAAACCGACGAGCATGTATGAAGAATGTTATGAGAGTGAATGAAGCGAAAGAGGTGTGTCAGGATCGTAGCAAGAGGAAATCCGTGATCTCTGCCTACCCCCATGGAAATGAGGAGTGATTTTATGTATGTATGTATGTATGCGTGACCTACCAAATACATACATATGTATTTGGTAGGTCATGCACTTCAGGAACGGGCTCTACGATGCACCATTGATGTGTTAAAAGTCCTACATTGTGCGAAGGTAGACACGCACTTGTACAGTTTAAAAAAAAACTATGGCCTGGCGGCAATTTATAAAGCTTAATAAAACAATCTCTACCCACGTCACATAATACAACGATCCTCAACTCGACACAACGATAAAAAAGTCGCCAAGGGTGCGTTGGGATTAGCTCAAGGTTCTGCCCGTCTACTCTTGAACGCAATTCCGATCCCAATTTTAAGTTTTAACGGAATTCTGACAGAAAACTCATAAGATTTCTGTCAAAATTCCGTCAAAACTCAAGACTGGGATCTGAATCATGTTCAAGGGTAGGCCGGCTGGTTTAAAAGTAACCAGTGACACGATAAGAAGAAAAAGCTTATGGTTCTTGTTAATATTCTTGGACTTAATTACAGAAGGGTAATAACTTATTTCAAAAGGGGATGGTGGGAGGAGGCTCAGGGCAGAGGGAACTGGAAGTCTTTGCGGGATGCCTTTGTCCAGCAGTGAGATGATATAGGTATGTAAAAAAATTACAGATAAAAATAAAATAAGTAGTATGTACATATTTTACATACTTATTTTATTTTTTATTATAGAAATTATCATTATCATAGAAAGTAAATAATCGGCATAAGTACGAAGGCAGACTATAAAGCTCGGATAATTAAGTTAGATGTTGTGATTTCAGGAATTGAACCTGCACCTCACAAGTTTCGTCTATCAAAGCACTGAGTATTTCAAGTCAGTTTTATGCGATAAACAAAAAAAAACTATGAGGTAAAATGCACTGAAGTAACCTTGAAAGTCTTTTAGAAGATTAGCGGAACCCTAAAAACCTTTTTGAAATCAATTATACCCCGTAACATTGCCCTAAAGGTTAGCCATGTTAATGTCTTTGTCAAGAACGAAAACGATCGCGAAAATACCCTACCAACATAATCCATTGCGGGTTTTCTGCGAACGTTCCAACGGTGGTTCTATACAAAGCAGCAATGGAGGTCGATCAATGAAGAGTTGTGGCCGCCCTTTAGGGCTGTCGAGAGTTAATTCTGATTCGGTGGACAGTCACTGGGTAGAATCGATTGAGATAATGGCCGATTACTTAGTATGCTGGCAACCCTAAAATATCTAGGGGTGAGACTTACAGATCAATTCGTTTTAGTTTTTATCGATAAAATCTTTAAACCTTTTGGAATCTGAGAGGGATAGTCGAAGCACGCCCAATAAACATAAAAATTAGCATAGGGATTTTGGTACGTTTAAAAAAAAAGCTATTATTTAGAATTTTAAGCATTTTAGATCTAAAAAAAATCTTCTAAAGGGATCGTTTCTTCATAAGCATGTCATTTGCTACCACGTATAAATATTTAATTTTGTAAGGGCTGATTCCATTTACAACGTATTTCGTTATTTTTAACGATAATCGTCGAGAAAAAATAAGTCCTTGTTTTTGACAAACTTAAACAAAAGATAAATATATTTTTACCTTACATATAAAATCTGTAGATTCAAAAATTAGCCCCTAACTCTATAATTTATTCTTCGATGAAGATTAAATTCTTGTTATTTTATGCCACCCTGAAACATGTATTGAAGAAAACGTGGCATCCTTAGCAATCTCACCGCTGAGGTATTGATTTTGCGTCTATTTTCGTTCGTTTTACCTTGTCGGGTTATAATCTTAATTCAAATGCTCCGCGATCGGTTAAACCATTTAAGCTTTGCGCACATCTAATCGTTCTCCGGTGGCGATCAGTGAAATATGACAGCGATATTTGACAGTGCTTCAGTGATCGCCACCGCAGGACTGTTCAAAGTCTGTGGTGTATTTATTCAATAGAATCGCAAAGATCACTTTGAAACGTCTTTAAAGCTAGGTGTGTCTAGGTGTCAGTTTCACGCGACCAAGCCTAGATGAACAGGCAACAGACTACGGTTTCGCTCCTACCGTTTTTTTTTTAAATTATTATCCATTTAAAAATCAAATATAATAACAATAACTGTGCAAACGAGCAACAATTTTAGTAAAATTTCATGTTAATAATAAAAAGTTCATTGATCTGACCTGAGCTCTAAAGAGTTTTTATGATAATACATTTTAAGAAAACCCTTATAATATAATGATAAAAGTATTATTAATCTGACCTTTTGTAATAAATACGTGTCTTTGATGAATCAACCCTTAAATTTTGGACCAGTAGGCGGATGTTCTGCGGATAAATTTAGATGAAATATACTCGGAATTCTTTATTTCAGTAAAGCTAAATTTTTACTTACCCCTAGGTCTACGTCCTACTTCCTATTAATATTATAAACGCGAAAGTTTGTAAGTTTGTATGGATGGATGTTTGTTACTCTTTCACGTAAAAACTCCTGAATAGATTTTAATTAAACTTTACAATAATATAGCTTATGCATCAGAATAACACATAGGCTACAACTTTTGAGATATTGTAACGGAGAACGGATGTAAGTAACGGGAACTGGGCGTAACGAGGCGAGCAAGGCCGCGGGCGACCGCTAGTAGGGTTATAATGGTAGGTAGGATAGTTAAACTTTTTTTCAATCTTTTTTTTTAATCATTTTATAGTCTCTATCTACAATTAAAATCAATAGATAAGAGCTGAAACTTTGGCTATGGATGATAATATTAATGTTTTCTAGGAAAAAAAACAAGATCCTTTGTAACGGTCTGCATATAGCTCAACTGTTTCTTATGTATTTGGTACATTTTGTAAATATTTGTTTAAATTTTTCTACTTTGTTGTAAAAATAAACTAAAAGATCTGAAGTGATTGGGTATCAAGGCTTTGATGTTGTTTCTGTTCTCAAAATAAAATATATTTTGAGAACTAGATACCACAATTCTTATGTCAATAAAGTTATATTGTATTTTGTACAATCAGACCAGCAAACTTAACAGCTTACCCGCCGTGTATTATTAAGTAGTATTTTACATTCCGAGTGCATTATAAGAGCTCTATAAAGACCCCACTAGCAATTAAAAATTGACATAAACCTATTTTATTGTTATGGCCGATAGTATTTATAGTCCCCAGAACTATTTACTCCTGAGGGCCAAAAGTACTTATAAAAGTGACGGCTTCTTTTGTCTGGTAGTCACCTAAAAGTTAAGTATCTTGCTATTGTTTATGTTTATGCATATTTTTAACTGACTTCAATAAAAAAAGAGAAGAGGAAATCAATTCGGCTGTATTTTTTTTTATGTTTGTCATCGAATAAAGCCTTGTAAACATCAAAGCGTTCTGCGGTGGCGATCAATAGACGCTGTCGATCATGACGTTGATATTTGACAGCATTTCACTAACTGCCATCCGCAGAACGCTTAGATATGCGCGAAGCTTCAGTCAAGTTCACCTTGTTGCTCTAATCCATTAGCTATTTTCCTGTCCAGAAGTCAGATATAATTATTGATTTTATAGTGTTTCCACAAAGATTTTTATAATGTCCCAAAAGTAAAGAGCCGAGCGGGATTTGAACCCGCGACCTTCCCCTTGGTCCGAGATGAATCTCTCGTCGATTCAACTGAATGCAACTCCGGTTATCGAGCAGGTAAGTAGTTGACTGTATCGTCAACCTGTAGATGGAGCCACGGTCGCGTTAGTGCCGAACAATCCCTAAGAGTTATTCATCGAGTGTGATTAGGATCCGATGGCGCAGCGGTCAGCGCAGCCTCGTACCCAGGGGAAGATCGCGGATTCAAATCCCGCTCTTTACTTTTGGGCCATTATAAAAATATTCGTAGTCAGACATAAACCTAACTTAATCATTTATAATAATAATAATAATTCATTTATTTAAATCAACACCGGATTATCTTGCTAGTAAAACTAATAAATATATTCGTTGATAAACGTTAAAGTATAAAAATGAACTCACCCGTTGCAATAACTTCCTGCTGAAACATTTTTCTTTAAAGAACCAATGCGTAAGTGCATGGAATAAAATATCTAAACGTATCAAGCCAAACAACCCATTAAATACAAACGATTTCAACTTTATTACAAAAAGCATTCGACCCGACATCGATCAAGTTTTCGTCCAATGATTATTTTTTATCGCATTGTCAACTTTTTATACTGGCAAGACTAGAAGCTTAAGTAGCTTCCTGACATTTTAGTTTGACATCTCTCAAAATATGTACCGACTCCTATGACTATAGGTTAAAGGTCAAATTGGCTTGACAAACAGTTTATAGGTTATTTGTTAAGGCGAATGTCGTCATCCTCAGGTAGTTTGAGCTATTAAAATTAGTCGGACTTGAAGGTATTTTGGGGCTTTGGATTAGGAATTAATTCAATAGTTATGCGGGTTAGAAATGTGAGGGACTAAAATATCTTGCGTTATTAGTTCCGAATACCATATAAACTTCCAACGAAATTTGGTTTGAACGAGATCTATAGTCAGTAGTTTTTTTTAATACGTCATTAAATTTAAACCGCAATGTACCTTTCGACGAACAACTAGAACTTCTATATTATATTACTTGCTGCTACGGAACCCTTCATGGGCGAGTCGAACTCGCACTTGGCCGCTTTTTTCTAATTAATCCCTGAGTCTACATTTTAAAAATTGCAATTCTTCAGATCTATTTTTTAAACTGATGTCTGCTTTGTAGACAGCAACGGCTTATTTTAAATAAGCTGTAGGAAAAAATCTTCTAACAAAATTCCCAATTGCAGTGTTATGTTCGTATCCAAAAGTCCCATATAAAAGCGGGATTGAGAGACATAAACAACACATGACCCGAATGCCTTAATTTTATAGGAGAGCCTAAGCCGGCCACAAAAAATTAAGTACACATTATAAAGACATCTTCCAATCCATTTCGTATTTTTTTATACCTTTTTTGTCAGAGAATTGAAGACGATTAACTAAATGGGTGTTTTAATTGCTTCGCCTTAATTGTTTGAAAAAGGGATTTGTTTTTTTATTTGGTATCGTATGGGTTTTAATGAGATGGATTGTTGAATTATTTAGAGTTTTAGAACGATCGGAAACTGGTTTTTTGATGCTTTATTTTGTTATTGGAATTTCAATACTGACGAATTAGAGGGTAGCCGGGATATTCATTAGGTACAGTTGGGGACTCAATTAGATAAAAGTACTAGTTTTTGAGCTATGTTGGGAGTTTTACTACGTGATAGAATCAGAAATGAGGATATCCGTAGAAGAATCAAGGTCACGTACATAGCTCTTAGAATTAGTAATTTAAAATGGCAATGGGCAGGTCATATAGCTCGAAGAACTGACAACCGTTGGGGAATAAAGGTTCTCGAATGGCGAGCACGAACCGGAAGACGAAAAGTAGGGCGCCCACCCACCAGATGGACTGACGACATTGTTAAGATCGCAGGAATTCAGTGGATGGAAAGGGCTCAGAAACGTTCTTCCTGGAAATGTGTAGGGGAGGCCTATGTCCAGCAGTGGACTTCTTCAGGCTGATGTTGATGATGACTGGTTTTTAAAAACTTGTATCTATTCATCAAAGGTTTGAGCTATATTTGAAGATCTCCCGAAGCCTTATTTATAGTAACTTTTAATGGCAGTATTTTGCCGGTATGTACCAATTCTATTTATAAATCCTACTCTATTAAAAATAAATATACCTGTTATGCTCCTCACGGTGTTTTCTTACACCGATTAAAAAACCTCAAACCAATTAGTAGACATAAAGATAGAAAACTGTAGTGTACACAGGGATAATTTAGTTCAGACATGTTCAAAGATTCTGTTAGGTACAATTAGGTGGTCTTATCGCTGCTAGCAATCTAACAAATACCATAATATAAACCAATCTCGTATTATTGTATTTTAGACGTTAACTTTCCATTCTCCCTCCATTTTCTGTTTAATGTCAATTTTATTGTCGTTTACACAGGGTGGTGCTAAACAACCTACTAACTTTATACAGGGTGGCTAGTTTTGAATACCAAGTTCACGCGTTATTTGCTTTGATTTGATAGTAGCTTCTTACTACTTAACTAACCTAACTCACGTAAAGTCTGTCAAAATTGTTGTTAAATGCTGTTTTTAAAGCTTTTTATCGTATTAATAAGTGTTGGTGGACAATTCACAACATCAGCAACACCATCTAGCTCCAAACTAAGCCATATTGCTACAATAAAAACGAGATGATATTTCGTTCCCATTTTACCAGCATGATGATTAGTTCCATAAAATCATCATCATCGTAGAAAGGTAGAAGCAGTGGACTAGTACGAGCTACCTATGATGATGTTTAATAAAATATAAATATTGTGGACAATTCACACAACACTACCCAGCCCCAAACTAAGCAGAGCTTGTAATATGGGAACCAGATAGCTGATATGTAGAATACAATATAACACCCAGACAGTGAACAAACATTTATGTTCACCACACAAATATTTGTTCTCGGTGGGGATCGAACCCACGACCTACGGCGCAGAAGGCAGAGCTACTACCAACTGAGCTAGAGGCCAGTCAAAATTGATTCTATTGAATCATCATCATCATCATAGACAGCTCGTACTAGCCCACTGCTGGGCATAAGCCTCATCCCTCAGACTAATAGAATAATCTAATAAAATTTTGATTTTTCATTATTTCGTTAATGTTTATTTTAGAACACCCTGTATAATAACACTATTAATTCATATCATACGCAACATACAATACAACACTATTAACTAAGTGTAGCTACAGTAAGTACGACTTAAGTTTACGACTTTGCTTTATTTGCTCGTTAACTTATGCGTTTCTGTTTCTCGGAATATTTACTTTGTTATAGTTTTGGGTATTAAATCATTCAGTTGTTTTTACACGTTTTTAGGCTGTAAAAATTATAGTTAAACTCGGGGTATTCACTTCTGGATGTGAAGTGTGTTGTAATATGATACTTTCGGTTCTATCCGGTTTGGAAGTCTTAGCCTTTTTTCTGGTCCGGGACACCATTTGAGAACAGTTTGGGGCTTTAAAAGGTACTTATACTGTGCTTTAATTCATTGCCTTATCAAGTTTGATTTCGATCGTAAATGGACAGAAATCTCATAAATGTACACAGTATATTTAACTTTGTAAATTGTCCATAGTACGTAGTTGAATGTCACGCAACTTCATCTCCACAACTAAAGACATGTTAGATACGTGAGAAGACTAAGTTGCGTGTTTCCACATGATGTTTTCCTTCACCGTTTGAGAGCACATCACCAATCTAATTTGATCTTGGTTCAATAACCTACACAAAGGGTGAATATTATTATTCCCGATAAAAATTTGTAGCTGTGCTCGTAGCACTGACGCGTAGCAGGGCGCTACGCCGTAGGCGATCGCCTATAAGGTGAATATTTGTTTACTGTGCACAAGAATAACATAAACATAAATGTTTTAAGCTTTATTCTACACATTTAATAGTATAACTGGTGCAGCGTGTGTATTAGAAACTTAAAATAGGTGGAAAGTACCTAGAAAAAATCAAAACCATACCCAAAATAAACCCTAAACCATAGAGATATAAGCCGAAGATAGAACATAGACTAATTATTTAAGCTGCTCAAATAAGATAACATGTCACTTAAGCCTTAAACTGCCGAGATTGCTCCTGTGTTGCAAACTGATCCCCGAAGCACAAGAGAGGTTAATTACGTACACTATGTGTCGTTATTTGCCGTTATATGCCGTTTATGCCGTAATACGGCCTAACGTTAATATTTCAAATGGATACAGTAATAACAATGCGATGTGATGGCTACGCACACAATTACCTCCGAGGCCTGTACGATTAAAAAGGGTGCGACAATATATTTATTTTTATTTAACTTGCTTCGATAATACTTTAACTTTTCTTAGATATCCGTGATAATAATAAGTTTTAAGTTGTTAAGTTTTTATTGTTAGTGTGTGTTTTGCTTTGCTTTGCAAATGTATATTTTTTCTTTCTTTCTTTCTTTCTAATAAGCCAGTGTTTGGTACAAAAAGAACTGCGGGAATATCGGTCATGTCTGGGGGTCAAAATCTTCTGTTGTTCTTGCGCAGCTTATTTTGAAACCAGAACAAACTATTTGCTAAAACTTGGTTTATAAAAGTGAAAACAGCCGTAAAGGTATTTACTCAAGTATTTATTTTGACTATTGTACATTGTTCAATAGTACGTTCCACCCTCTATCATACACGCCGCGTGCATGTGTGAGTGCGCACACAAGCGACGGGCTGTAATAGAGCGATGACGTGATTTCCTGCGCTGAGTTATTGCTACTGTACCGGCGCTAAATGCTTTGTGCGCTATGGCCTTGTCGCGGGGTACTTATTTGATTGAGTCCAGTTGAATACCTTGGCATTGTAGGAATGGCAGTACCTTTCGATTTACCTTTTGGATTATTCTTCTTTATTGCATGAAAAGATAAAAATAAGCAACCATGGTTTAATTATTTTTTAACTTCAGAAAAGGAGGATAAAGAAGGAAACAAAATAACAGGCCAAATACATTTTTAAAGTATTTTTGTAACTTTGCTTTATTATTATTAATTACTTGCAATTATTTATCCTCTACCTAACCAATCATATTTTTTTTTAATATTGTATTAAAAACAAAATGCTTTGTGGGCTGTGGCAGTGGGCATGAATAAAAATTTCCGCGTTGATGCATCCGCGCTCCTTAACTTATTTATCTCAGAATTTTGAAAGTAAGTGTCACATGACTTCATTTGGTATTTACTTAATCAATTTATAATAACAAATCAAGATAAAAACATACTTAATCTGTCCTGTACCCGCTTAAAAAGTAGTCAAATAAATTCAGTATCACTTAAGCCGGCAAAAATTGATAGTATGGTCGGATATCGCACGTAATATGATTATCAGAATTATTAATTCTATTACAATCTACTAAATTGGTCCTATCATACTCTATGCAAAGGATAACAAATCGAAATATTGTTGATAATCGATTAATTTATCATTTATCAGTACATGGCGCAGTATTGCCCTTGTTGTTATCGTTAATTGGTTTTTATTATTTTGCTTGTTGGCTTTATCAGTTTGACCATTATTGTAAATCTTCATTTTGATATGGTTTAGCCTACCTACATATTTATACCTACCTGTTCAGCTATCACAAATTTTTGGGAACATAAATTGTTTCTAATAATTGTTTCTAGCCTAGCATATTGGTAACTAAGCTAATTATTTATCTAGATTACTTAGTTGGATTGGCAACACACTAGAGATCTATTAGTATTATTTGTGTTTGTGTTGTGTTTTAATAATTATTCAAGGAAGGAAGGATCAGCATAAAACAGTAGAAACCAAGCCATAAGTTTTAGCTTGTTTTTTTCCAGGCTTCACAGCTTAAGCAGGCTTTCCAGGCCTAATAAGTAATCCAGTATTCACCTAAATTCATAATTGTGTGTGTTTTTATATACTGAGTTACGTGTTTGTAGTTGGCTTGAATAACAGTATCTACTAGTTGAAGCAGAGCTTGAATTTAATTTATATTTTTTGTGAGTACCCAAACAATTTGTATTTGCACGTACATGCCTTTAGATACGTCAGCAATAAATCTGAATTTTATTAAAAAATCCGCACGACAAAGTCACATCACCAAGTCTGAGGGGGTGGAGAAGGCAACAACTCATAAAATTAAGCGATTTCGATGTGAGTTAGTCTAACTGTGAGAATCGCCGCGTTAACAGCCCACTAGCTGTCTCTCTCGCACACGAACACAGGTGCACACCACCGTATAGGCGTAGTAAACGACACGCACACAGAGAGCAGGCAGCTAAAGCCCGCCAGTTCGACGTTATACCGCGCGGAAAGTGTTCTGTGTTTGAAATTGACGAACTGTCACTCGCACATTTTCGTTCGTTCGGGAATTTCAAAGTGAAGTGAAGTGGTTTTACACGGATTTTGTGCCCTTCGGTAAGTTATTTACCCGAGTTCTTTACGGGTTAAGTTAAATTTTAATTGCTGTATATTGAGTGTTAAATCAAGTAGTTCTTTATTTGCCCATAATTGGTTAATTATTTTGTTAAGATTCTGATTGACTAGTGGGTAGGTAAGTAGCGATAAGGAAGGGTTAGTTAAAAAGTCTTATTTGTAGATAAGTATTTGGAAACTAACCCAACTTAGGTGATAATAATAGTCGGACATGATAACTTCTAAACTTCTTTATTTAATTAGGTATTTACTGATGTAAATACCTTATTAAATACCTAAAAAAAATTGGTGGCAGTTCGTGCTTTAAATGCCAAATATTCCCGTCTTTAATATTAAATACCTAAAGAAACAGATTACAAATGGTAGTTCAAATGCTAATTATGGTTTCCTAGCATAAGCAGCATAATAAGAGAGTTTTATCCAAAAATCACAATACTTACTTTTTAATAATTATTATTTAGCCTAGCTTTTTGGTAACTAAGCTAACTTATTATCTAGATTACTTAGTCTGATTGGCACCACGCTGGAGCACGATTATTAGTAGAAGGATCAGTATAAAACGGTAAAAACCTAGCCATAAGTTTTAGCTTGTTTTTCTACGCTTAGTTGCGTGAAACTGGCACCTAGATAGATAGATAGATAACACTTTATTGTGCACCACAAGAATAAGACATTTAACGAAAATACTAATATCTAAGCGAAGTAAAATGGGCGGTCTTATCACTATGACCTATCTCTTCCAGAATATTGGAAATTTGCGTGAAAATTGTCCTTTCTTGAATTGATTTGATGAATATTTTTTACATATAGGCAGTAGGCAAACCTGCTCCATCTAAACCCAGTCTTGTTCCATCTAAAACCTCCCATAAGTAGGGACTACATGAAGCTAATAGCGCCTGTATAAACAAACTAGCGGCCGCCCGCGGTTTCGCTCGTCCCATGCCCGTTGCGCCTCGTTCCGTTACAATATCTTTATAAATTGTAGCCCATGTGTTATTCTGATGTTCTAGCTATATTATTGTAAAGTTTCATTAAAATCGATGCAGTAGTTTTTACGTGAAATAGTAACAAACATCCTTCCAAACTTACAAATACAAACTTTACTTTACTTACAAACTTTCTCGCTTATAATATTAGTAGGATTGAACTTTAAAAGTATACCCTGTCACTGTTTGTCATCCATTATTAGATGACAATAAATTAATCATTGTTATCTGTTGTATATTTTTTGATAAGTAAGATTAATGTGAATAATAATTTTAAACTAACCTGTTTTAATACTTAGCCGCTGATAAAAAAAGAGAAAACTTATATTTCGTTATAATTTAGAATTAGTAGTTATTTTTCTCTTTGGTTTACTGTTTTATAGTACGCTTCATACTTTTTGAAATTAAAATATGTTCTTCTGAAAATATTTTTAAAATTTAAATATTAGTACTTACCTATTTGTTCTATCGCCTATTTTACTGTTGCCATAATATATGCGCACATTTGTAATAAGCCATTACCTAACATAGGGTTCCTCAAATTCACCTTATTATACCTTTATTCACTTGCTTGGACCTATAAGCTAAAAAAAACATCGTGAGGAAACCCGTGGCTTAGCCAGCTCCGCACATATTGACCATGTCTTTTCTATATAGGTGCTTGGCAAGCCTATTCCATTTTAAAATCTTGTCCCAGGCACTATAGCGTCCCGCAATTGACCCTGACGCAATATAAATCACCTATAATAGATGGAAAAGACCAATTTTGGCCTGTTTGGCTGACAATTGGTGGGGAGACAGCTTAGAACGAAAAGGTACGGGAACGGGGCGGGCGAAGCCGCGGGCGGCCGCTTGTTGTTTTGGAAATAAATATTTAGAATACAATATAGCACCTAGACAGAAAACAAACACCTGCGTTTAGCACACAAATATTTGTTCTTGGTGGGGATCGAACCCACGACCTACGGCGCAGAAGGCAGAGCTACTACAAATTGAACTGAGAGGCCAGTCAATTTTCCTGCTTGAGTTTATAGATGTAAATCAGTTGATACGAGTATCATAGTGATGTAACAGTTTGTAGCTAATTAGCGATTGTAATTGCGTAAGATGTGAGCCTAATGTCATAATGTCCACAATTGCCTACACGGGGTGGTGTTCTGTGGAAATAATAGCGTTTTTTACGTTTAAACTGTTGTACTTTATTCTTTATTGCATACACATAGACAAAAAATACAATTAAGACATATACAAATGCGAGCTTAACCCTAAAAAGAGTTCTCTTCCAGCAAACTTTTAAGGATAGAATGTGTAAATAAAGGTGGGTACGTGAACAAGAAGGGGGTTTGAAAATATTAATATGCATAAGTATAACGTATTAAAAACACAATAAATAAAATAAATAAGCCTACACAAAATTTACATAAACTGATAATAATATACTGATAATAATATATTGTCCAATACTTTACGACATTGGTTACAAATTGTTTTAAAAAGTTTTAAGCCTTGCGCATATTTAAGCGATCTACCATGGCGATCAGTGAAACACTGTCAAATATGACAGTGATATTTGCCATCGCAAATTTGTGAAAGTTTCGGATGACTTTTCCGAGTGTACAAAATGTATCAAAATGGAATAAACTTTATTGAAATTGAACTATTAAGTGTATCGTAGGGCAAGTTCTTGGCGTACATGACCTACGCAGCAATGCTTTGTTCTAGGCCTTAACATCAGTTGGGCCCTAAATGCTTGTTCCACCAGCTGGCCTACCATGAGCTTCATATGGTTATGGCTGTCAAAATTGTATCAACACATTCAAACCCAAGAAGAAAATGAATGTGTGGGTCAAAGGGGCAGCCGATCTATACAGAATTTGACAGCCATAGCCATAACCATATGGAGCTCGTGGTAAGATGTTCAAAACGATAAAAATTGAATAATATATTTTAGCTCTTTTATTATTGCTATTGAATTGCTTAAACGTATGCAATCTTCGTTATTATGGAACAATCAGAAAAGCATTATCAAATTCTATAATTATGTAAGAAATTTTGATTAGAATTTTAATTATTTATTCATATTCGTGAAAAACTTATGCATACAACAATGTATGCTTCAGCTTACTTTGTCAAATACACTTTAGCGTAGAAAAATAAACTTTATACTGAGATACATACGAGCCAAAATTTCACTACTACTTAATAATATTATACTGACAATCCACACAACAATACACAAACACACACAATAAACAAATATCTAGCTCCAAACTAAGCAGAGCTTATATTATGGGAACCAGCTATTAGCTGATATTATACTTGGATAATTTTTTACACTAAAACACGCTGACAGAGACACATCTGTGTTCACCACACAAATTTTTGTTCTCGGTGGGGATTGAACCCGCGCCCTCCAGCGTAAAAGGCAGAGTTGTGAAGGCAGTGTGAAGGCAGAATAATAAAACCCGACAATTTTTGTAAATATTTTAGTACGTTACGTACAACCACACACACCCTGGGGTGGGCTTCCCTCTGTGCTAACCAGAATCTTATGAGACTGGGAGAATCATGGAGGCCCACCCCACCCACGACACACATTCACACACCCTTTCACTAACTCACAAACACTATTATTCCGCCGTTTCCGTTGTTTGGTGTCTGTTCAACTTGTCTGCTCATATGGTAATGGCTGAAAATCAGCGTTTTGCTCTCGAGCAAAGCTTATACGCTGAGCTATTCCCATTTTGTCTAGCTGTAACACGCACACCATTTCGTTTATTTTTTAGTTTATATTGTAGTTGTATTTTTAGTTTTAATTATTCTTTGATTCTATATTTTCCGTGTTATTTGCTTTGTGTGTGTTTATTTTCTAGGCAAATATTTTTTTTATCTATCTATCTATCTAACCAAACCGTTCAGGTTGTTGCCTATTTTTTAAGCCTTGGTCGCGTGGTACTGGTGTTTAGATTCACTGAGCTTTAAGACGTTTCAAAGAGAATCTTTTGATTCAATTGAATAAATACCTTTTGATCTAATTTAAGTATATTTGCTTAGGTAAATAAAATAAGAAAACAATAGTTAACCTGAATAATGTAACGCTAAAATCGCTTATAACTATTAATTAAAAGCTTTGTCACATTCAACAAATTCAATTACACTGAAGCAGCAATAACTTGAGTTATTTGCCTTCAGTTATTCTTTATTTTAATTAGTATAAGGTTTAATATGCCTTGATTGTGGTGTAATTAGAGGTTGTAAGTAGGGCGATGATTGACGCCAATGGTAGGTGCTGTGCAAGCAAGTAATTAGCCGATATGCTTATGAACATACTAGTGGAATGCACGCGACTTCAGCTGTGTAATATTATTTTGTAACTTCCTTTCTTAAGTAGAATTTTAGAAATGTCCTACTAAATTAACTTAGGGAGACTTTTGTGAGACAAAAGCTTCACATATCTATTTTGTTTAAATAGATGTTGTGTTGTAGTGAACCTTTGCATCTATTGTAGATGATTTATATCTTTGTGAAGGGCTCGTCCGGGGAAGTACTACCACCGTGCCTATTTCTGCCGTGAAGCAGCATTGCTGTGTTTCGTTTTGAAGGGTGTGGGTGCCGGTGAAATTACTGACACGTGAGGCTGAATATCTGTATGCCTCCAGTTGATGGACGCAGGGCAGTACATCGTAGGGCACGTTCCTGACGTGCGTGACCTACGAGGCAATGCTTTGTTATAGGCGATGGTTACCACTTACCATCAGGTTGGTCATATATGCATGTTCCAGTAGCTGATTGTAAAAAAATAAATCAAGAAGCAGAAGCAAGAGAAAGGGCAGACCCTTCCCAGTCACTCTGTTAAAAAATCAACCATGTTGCATTTTCCATTTTCATATAACTATCATCAACACAAACACGGTTACACCAAAACGCATCTTGTCATCCAATAAAAATCGTTTGAACCCAGCTGTCATCAGTTGACAGTTAACAGTAAATTAAATTGACGAAATCAAAGGGGCACATCAAAACGCGTCCAGGAAATGTTAGTTATTAAGATTGGAGCAGTTTTCGCGATACTTCCGAGATGAAAAACATGTTTTATTATAATTATGTAGGTTTTCGTTTGTAAGATGGCGGTGGTATCAAAGGCCACACAAGTCGTGGTGGCGAGGGAGGTGGACGAACCGGCTTTTTTCATTTCTCACCTAATAGCCGGACTTAATTTAATGCCAGTTGAGATTGCATGTGATTAAAACATCCCATATGATGCATCCGTCTATGATGCTCTTGGAATAAACAATTCTAGATTATTCTATTTTATTCTAAAAATGTTTATATTATTTTTTAAGAACCTAAGTCAGATCTAACAGGAAAATAAATAGACGTAATTATGAATACTTCAAAAGTTTTTTGAAAAGCGTGTAGATCACGTGTACCACCATGACTTTATCCTTATAAACAAAAAATCACATTTGTGCGTAAAAAAACCGGAGGCAATATATTTGTAATGCTTTACTTATGTTTTTTCCTGGTAAGGGTTTTTTATTTTAATCTCACAAAAGAATAATGTTTTGTGGTACAAAAAACTTACTAAATTGAATTATAAATAATATGTCAATAATAAGACATTATGTATAAAAGCAATTACGAGTACTAATTAGCAATAATAATGCTTTATCTGATAACAACCGTGATTTTTAAGAAGATGATCAAGTCAAAGAGACTGTTTTTTTTCTATGTATGTTGAAAAGTCATGTTCTATGATGGAAAAGCCGGAAGTAGCGCAACCCTAGCTGACTTCCGCAGCTTTGTGGAGCCGCTTAGATCGATTAATGTCATATTCGATCGTCGGCATAATTGGCCGGAACGGCTAGTTGTATCGCACAGGATGCCATGAATAATCGAGCATGCAGCTCACTGGTTCTCTCTTGGTTTGGTTAATCACTTGTTAGCTAAATAGGCAGTAGGCATCAGCTTATAATTCGAATTCATTTTAATCTTTGTTATAATTTTATAAATCCATTGCCTCACAACAGTCTCCCAAAAGATTGATCAGTGTTTTAACTATTGCCATCTGGATTCTCATAACACTGATGGGTAATGACAAACAGTGGCAGGACTAACTTAACCCAAGTAATACTTATAAAATATTACTTGGGTTAAGTTAATGGAAATTCTCAATCTATAATAATATAGGTAAACGTACCAACTACTGTGTATAAACCTCGGCCTACTTCCATGTTGCTTAACCCTATACACAGGGTCCATGTGATACTGACTTACACCTAACAACTATGTATGTACCTAAACTAAACCATGTTTATGCAATAAATGTATTGAGTATTGCTAGCACACGAACGAAGCGATATGAAATATAAAAAATAGACCCACCTGACGTTAAGCGGTAACCATTACAAAGCGAAGAACTGCTTCACAGGTTCATTCTATTCAAATAAAACAAAAACCACTCAGCTGTAAAAAAAAGCTTTTAGCGGTCACCCATCCAAATTAATAGAAGAGTTAAATCGTTTTCACGGTCTGTATTTGTAGAAAACAGAATTACAGTGAATGAAAGCGGAATTTTGGTGTTACATATTTGTTGTGGAGCTATTCAACGCACAGTTACGTACAAATAATGAAACTGTACCTAGTGCAGTCTTTGTTTTAAATTAAACTCCCGTAGGGCTGTCCCTTTCAATATTTCATTATTACTAAATTGTATTATTGTTTTTTTTTTGTAAAATCTGGTTGTCCTGGACCACAAAGTCTCTCTGTCTCTGGTTTTAAGTCTGTTTGAGTGTTGACTATATAAATCCTACGTCAAAACGTAACACACACAGTACAATACACCTGGTGAGCACTCACACAGACTGAAAACCAAAGCCAGACGGAGCTTGTGGTAGGTCTACTGGATAAAAAAGAACTGAATACAGAGATGACGGTTGGTAGAAGAGAATAGAAGAGAAGAACATAATGCTGATCCCATATAAAGTAGGATAAGGGCAGAAGAAGAGACTTTAGTAAAATCCTTGTTTTCTAATAACAAAGTAGGTACTAAGTACATTCAGTTAAATAAAAAGAATCACTTTGAAACGTGACAACTTGTACACTTAATATAAAATTACTACAAGAAATCTATTCTCTTACTAAAATTGTATTTTACAGGCTGTGCTTGTACAGTCAGCTGCACTAAGATTTTTACAATAAGTAACTTTTTTTTAACATAAATACAACTAGCTGGTGGAAAATGACAGGTGTTTAGTGGTTACCATCGCCTATAACAAAGCATTGTCTCATAGGTCACGAACGACAGGAACGTGCCCTACGATGCAATGCCCTGCATCCATCAACTTGAGGCCTACAGATGTTCAGCCTCACGTGCCAGTAATTTCACCGGCACCCACACCCTTCAAACCGAAACACAGCAATGTTGCTTCACGGCAGAAATAAGGATGCTTTAAATCGGCGGTTTTTTTGCGTTTTTGATCATTAATAGTTTATTGTAGAATAGAATAGAATAGAATAGAATATTATTTATTGCACACCTTAAAACTAACAATGGTAAAACAATAATTTAAAAGATACTAAAGTACAATGGGCGGTCTTATCGCTGAAGAGCGATCTCTTCCAGGCAACCTTTGGATGGAGAGAATCTTGTAGAATATTGTAGTTCTGTGATACCATTCACCTTGCGCACATCTAGGTCACCTGAAATGGCGATCAGTGTGTCGTTGTCAAAGTTCGCGGCAGAGTAACTAAGCTGAGTGTCCAGTCAAAGTTATGAAGTCCTAGTGCAGACTGTACCTTTTGATTTAATGAGCTGTCTTTACAAGCTTACACCCTGTATAAGTACCGTAAAGTTCATCTACCTAAGGTCACCTTAGATTGTTTAGTACCGCTGCAAATGACTGCAGTAAGACCACTGTTCCGAGCTGGTGGGCACCAACTGTACATCAAGGCAATAAGGTTCAATATCGCGTGACATTCATAATTGAATTATGTTTATCATTTACTAAATATCATCATCAGCGTGAAGAAGTCCACTGCTGGACATAGGCCTCCCCTACACATTTCCAGGAAGAACGATTCTGAGCCCTTTCTATCCATCGACTTCCCACGATCTTAACAATGTCGTCGGTCCATCTGGTGGGTGGGCGCCCTACGTGTTGTCTTCCGGTTCGTGGTCGTCATTCAAGATTATTTATTCCCCAACGGTTGTCGGTAATAAATATCATAAAAATATGAAAAACAGTGTTTTCACTTCTGATAGTGCCGACAGTGAAGTATTTTTTGACCCCCCTCGATCCCTCTCCCCCGACATTGTTTCAAAGCGCGAAGATGGTCGATCATTGCCGAAGAGGTGTTGGTTACGTGAGTGTCGCAAGTTCATTGGTTTTTTTCAAAAATGCTCAAGCTCGCCCGCCCTATGGAAGTTTTTACAAAAAATGCGAAAGTTTGTCTGTTTGTCCGTACGGATTTTGATGAAACTTGCAGAATGAATAGTTCGTCACTTGGAATAACTTGGGCTTCTATTATTTAAGTTATGTTTTGCTTTCACTTCATCATCATCAGCCTGAATAAGTCCGCTGCTGGACATAGGTCTCCCCTAAACATTTCCAGGACGAACGATTTTGAGTCCTCTCCATCCACCGACCAATTACGATCAATGTCATCGGTCCACCGAGTGTTTACCTTTCACTTACAAATGACAAAATAAGCGCACCATTACCGCACCTATGACTCAGTGACAACCCTGATTTGTCATTCCAATAAAAATCAATCAACGGCGATGAGAGTTGATTCTTTGTCCATGTGTGCGTGAGAATCAGAGGGGAGCTCTTTCCATTTAATTTTGAAGCTTAATAACTGGTGATAAAGATGAGAGTCGTGTGGCATCTTTTATCGATGCAATTTGGTGGTTTGTTGGGGTTTTATAGCGAGTGTGATACATTTCTTTATGGGTCGCTGGAGATATGATTTGTTCGCAAACACATTGTTTTACTCTTTGTATTTTATGCACGTGCTTCATCATCATTTGCCTGATGAAGTCTACTGATGGAGCTTTCACACTTTTTCCTGGAAGAAACATTTTGAGCCATCCCTAATTCCCGACTTTTCGCGATCTTTAAAACGCCGTCGGCTTTCTTGGGGAACTAACCTATCTATACCTATACAATCGTTTATACCTTCTCATAGATTTGTATGTTTATTGATACATTTTAGAGGGTCGAGGGTAGAAAGATTTGATCGAAATTATTTTTATAAGCAATCACGATATCGCGTCATAAGATAAATTACAGTTGGATTGGATTTATGAAATGTGATGCAAATGAACAGTTTTTATACGAATGTCATAGTGAAAATAATGAACATAAAAATGGTCGACCATTTAGAAACATTGGATCTATGTATTTGTGGTGTGAGTGTGGTCATGAGTCAATCAAGCAAATCTGAAGTGTTCAATTTCGCAACTATTTTCATATTTCAATCATTATTCATTACATATATCAAAGGTTCAAATCCCAGCGAATCCTAAACGTCTGTCTGTTTGTTACAGGAAGCGACGACTTCAAAGCTGAGAACTACTTCAAAGACTTCATCAATCCAAAGTGGGCTATTAAATGATTCAATCATAAAAATAAACATGGTATTCTAGGAAGTTCTTGTACCCATGAGTGGCCAAGAGATGCAGACCGTGGTCTCCTACTCCGACCTGATCGAAGACCATCTGGATCAGAACCTGGCTAATGACTCTGGATACGACTGCGAGAGAAGTCCAGAGCCCAAAATACACGTCGATGATGAAGAGAAGGATCTCATCATCGATGATGACTCACTCAACATTGAAATCGACGAAGACAAGAGTCGTGATGGGGAGAAAACGGAAGAAAACTCCGAACCGTCATGGCATCCCCACGTGTATGGAAAACCACCCAAAAAGCCAACTCCCCACACGATAGAAAACATCCTAGGTATAAACAAAGTGAGTCAGTTAATCAAACGAAGCTTCCACGAGAAGAGTATACAAGTCGAAGATAGAAAGTTCCAAGTTGATGGAAAATTGCAAGTGAAGTGCCAGGATAGAAAGTTGAATAAGAACAGACTGCAGGAACAGCTGCTGCAGCGAGTGAGGACCAGTGAGGGTGAGTTGGAGAAGGTGTTTGCCTTCAAGGAGGACCAGCCGCTGAACCTCTCAGTGCCGAGGACCAAGGAGTGGCTGGAGGAAGAGAAGAATTGTAAAGGTAAGATTTTGTTGCAAGTAAATTGACCAAAACCGGTTTTTTTTTTTTTTTTTTTATTATGTACAGCTAAACGTTTGACTGCCATCACACCTGATGGAAAGTGAAAATGCAGCCTAAGGTGGAGCACGCTTAGCTATAATCCACTTATTCACTCTTGACTTGAAAATTCTTGAAACCTGTTTAGAAATCTTAGGGTGAAGTATTCAAAATATAATGATTTGTTGAAGGTTACAAACAAATCCATGATAACTAATATAATATTTATTATGTTGATAACAGTATTTCATTATAATCTGACTTGTATTAAATTAATATCTTTATCTACCGAAAATACATTAATCTATAACTTTAATAATCGATTAGAAATATATTTGTTTTGTATCTGTTATATTAATTAAATTTCAAGGCTGTAGTATAAATAAACAACTAATGAAATTTAAGTATATTGAATAGATATTGTGGACAATCCACACGACACTATCTAGCCCCAAATTAAGCAGAGCTTGTACTATGGGAATCAGATAGCTAATGTAATACTTTTTTTAATACATACTTAGAATAAAAATAACACCCAGGCAAAAAACATACATCTGTGTTTACCACACAAATATTTGTTCTCGGGAATCGAACCCACGACCGTTATTATGTTATTGAACCCGCATTAACAGCAAAAAGATTATAAAAGCTTCTGCTTTTGTCAGTGATCCATAGTATACGGCTAAACTTGGGCGGTCAAAAGTAGTAAAATAACATAAAACATATTTTATTAAAAAGTATCTAAAAGAATCTTCTCGCCATTCCATTGTGACAACAATTTGGAATATCCACAAGCTCCGAAAGCACCAAAAGTCGAAGTGCCATCGATTAACGAGCACCAATAAAAGCTCGCGGCTCCCCGAACACTATAAACCGACCATGTTGTAAATCACTGGCAATTAGAACTAAGTGCTATTTGCCTTGGGAGGATAATAACCAGCTGTTTGAACTGAAAGAAAATGATTGCAAAGGTTGCGAGTTCAAATCCTCACGCTACTGACTTTTTGCACTGATTTATTTCCAGTATTCGTTCGTTAGCAAATACGTGAGACATATCACGTGACGGATCCTTGATGGAATTACTTTGAGAGGTACCTAATACATTTAATTTTATTATTGGCGAAGTAACCCCTCAACATCAAGTTGGTCAACTGTTGGTTCGATTGCTTTTTTGTTATAAATAAATAAATAAATAAAATATTGACTTTTGTCGTAAAATATTGATAATAGTACATTTTTACGACATATAAATAAGATCTTTTATTTTAAACAAAATAGTTTATGACGTGGCTTCATCAAAAAGCTCTATTATGAATATATTTAGTAATTGATATGAATATATTTTGTAGCAATATTCTCTTTGTCTACGATTGTTTCATGGATACTTAGTATCAACCATTAGTTTAAATCTATTCAGTGTATTTCAACAGTTAATAACAGGCTGTTTGGCAGCACGCCTACCAATAATACTTTGAATTCCTGAAAAACGGCGACCGCTTTTTATGACGGCGGTATATTAAAACGCAGCCTAGTTTAATTTAACCTTATATTAAAACTACTTACACCAAGTTTCAAAGTGCTTTTCCTAATGCCTTTTGTACCTGTATTTAAAAGACCAATGAAATGATATATCAAGAATCAAACCTGATTTATAACCTAAAATGCAATACCTTACTACACCATTTACATTGTCTCCTAAACCAAAAGTATTTCGTACAAGATAAGCTTAAAAGTCAAAGCAGTTAGTCAGTGGCTTAGTTGTCATTGGGCACGTCATCGGCCGTCTGACGGTCATCATCTGACGGTAGTATTTTTCTAAAAAGCAAAGCTTAACCATCTATTTGTCAATCGGCATTAAACTTATTCCGGACCTTCTTAGAAGCGATTATAGCCCTATTTCAATCTCATTGCGGCACAGAGGAGTGTAGTAGCAAACAGTAGCTTCACTACAACGAAACTAAAAATACCGTTGATTATTATTATTCTGTGATTCGAGAAATACCTACTTTATATTGAAATATTTTTATTTTACTAAACTTCCTAAAAGATTACCTAAATGTGCGTCTGTATACCTCTAGTCGTAGGGCACGTTCCTGACGTTCGTGACCCAGAAACATATGAAACAAATTATAAAATATCAAAAGCAGCAATGTTTTTAAAGAATTGAATTTGTTTTTTTTTTAATTTTCCAGTACACACTTGCAACTGGATCAACCGACATTTGATGAAATACACTGGGTGATTCCGCTCTTTAGAAGGCTTACAGCCATAGATCCTAGCTACAACACTAGTCAAGCCATGACAGAAACCTTCTGGCTACCTAAGGTTAGCCATTAGACACAACAAAAGGAATGCCGATTTGAAATGACATTTAACTTGTTGCAAGCTCCTAATCGAGCAAATATTGTAAATCAGAAGTCCTACTCTGAACCTTATTACTAGTACGCAAGAACGATGCAAAAGCGATGGTAAGTTGGTAGTGAAACGTCCAAGCAATAAGCTATTGGTCGAAACAGCTGCGCCTAGGGTTGCCAACTTATTTTTGGAAGTATTCGGACTATTCGACGGAGCGGGTTAAGGGGGTTTTACTGCGTCAATGTGATGATGTAGTACAGTTGTCAACTCAGGGCTGGAAATTCAAGATTTCAGTTTATATTCACAAGAAAATAAAATAAAAAATAAAATATAATAAAAAGTACACAATCTAGTTCGGAAGAGCATAAATAAAAATCATCTTAAATGAAATGAGTAAGATTATCTGGAAATGTTTTATAAACTAGATAAATCTAGGCGCCAGTTTGACATTCTTGTATGCGTCAGTAAACCTACTTTTTTGTTTTTGTTACAATAAATTGTTTGAAATTGAGCCAAGTCAGTGGCATTTTCCATGACTTTACAGTTTACTAATATCTTAATATTATTGAAAGTACTGTATTAAACACAAAAACAAATGTTGCAAAAGTATTTTATTTCAGTATGCCTATTGTTAAATCGTCTTTAATATTCATACCTTCTTAAAAGACGTTGAATTGATAATCTACATCGCATCGCAATCATTCAAAATCTAATATTGTCAAGCTAAAAGATTATAAAACACTTAAAATAAGCAATTTATCAATTTTTACCATTTATGTCCATGTTTTTGGGACAATCAAATTTGTTTGATAATTTAATCTTGTTGTCAACATATTTTTAATTATTTTTTGTAACGGTCTGCAGATAGTTCTTTGTTGTGTAGTTTGTACTTTTGTTAATATTTGTTTAATTGTAAGTTTTTTTGTGTAACTAAAATATATTTTTTTTAAATAAAGATAAAGTGAAAACTATCGCCCTGGTTTGAAACTGAGAATAATATCATGTTGGCCTATACAAGTGAATATGACACAAAAATATTGATCGTATCTGAGTATGTGACAGCCCTAGATTCGGCTCGTTTCGCGACGGATGCCGATCGAGAGATACACTTGAGTCTAATTTGTAGAGCCGTCTCCATGCTTAGACGACGATTATAAATCTATATTTGATCCCTGGTCCTTGTTGTTTATTTGTAACGACGATTTCGATACTTTTTTATCTTTGTTAGCCGACGGTTGGTGAAAATGTTATTCATATGGGTTTGGTTAGAATCGTTAACACAACGTTTTCCATTTATTAATTAAAGTAATGTTAAATAGGTGGAAATGGAGAGTTTTCGCTTGAATTGGGACAGACGTTTCTTTAAGACGTTTCAAATTGATTTTTGTAATTCAACTGAATAAAAACAATTTTGATTTGATTTGATTTGATTTGGGAATCAAATCGGGAATTAAATATGTATGTTCTTTTTTTACGTTTGGTATATAATTATTATGTTTGAGAATATTGAAATCTTTATAACTAGTTATGCAGACTTGTTTTTCATATAGATAACACTACTATTCTGTATGTTTATATCTTTTACCCTCTAGTACTTGATATGCCTGTCAAGTCAAATATGACTCAAAAAATTTCTTTTTTAGACAGGATAATTTTGTAGCAGAAACTAACATTACTCGATCCAAATTACAAAAATAGGGCTTGAAAATTTCACTTCTTAAATTTTGCAAGTTTGTGGCAGCCCTAAATCTCGGCCAATCGGCTCGGCGATATGGCATAATTCGCTGTCGTGCCGTCTCCTTGTTTAGACTACGATTAGAGCTATATCCGTTCGGTGATTTTATTACATGAACACTTTTATGCCTTTTTCGCAGTCTGCTTGCAGGTTACGGCTTTTGGTCTTAGTTCACTTACAGTTTATTAGTCTACGATCTTTGATAATGCCTGAAATAGTTTGAGATTTACAATATCAATGAGAAATCTATTGATATAATTTAATAATCATTTACGAAATAATGTTAAAGCCTTTCGCACATCTAAGCGATCTGCGGTGGCGATCAGTGAAAAGATGTCAAATATAATTGGGGTATTTAAAAGTGTTTCAGTGATCGCCATCGCCTTCGCCTTGATGTGAGCAGGCCTTAACTCATGTGAGATTGGGGTGGGTACGAAAGCAGCCTTTCTGAGACCTTTCACCACATTGTATTAAAATAACTAGTGACAATACAAAAAGAAGAAGAGGGACGTATGTATAAGAGATTAGAGAGACATAAACTAACTTTTTAAAGCTTAAAAAAGTCAAGCAATAAAATCTAGTGTTGTATAACATTTTAGTTAACATAATCATTGGTTGCATAATAGTATATTATTAAATTACCTCTGATCCCAATTAATTATGTATTATTCACATGAATTTAATGTTAAATTTTTACGATTAAGTACCTACTTTTATAATCGACGGTAATTGATTTCATATTAATAACCGTGCAATAGAAATTAAACCTTAACATGCAAGTTATAAAGCTTTTCTTTTATTTGAGAGTAGTGACAGTTGGTATAATGATACAATACTCACAAGACATTGTAAAATGAGCGCTATGGTAATACCCGTAAGTCTAAATTTGTTCGAAAATAGCTGTTGTTTTAGTGATATCAATCGTTTGTGTAACGATTCGTGAGTCGATGGATAATTTATAATCGATTATTTATCGATTTGTAAGTAGGAGTTCACGTAATAAGCTTTTACTTTGGTATGTTTGGAAATAATGCGTAGAAATGACAAAACTTATAATTTCTTACGATTGAGTAGTTACCTGCTTGCGTAGGTACATTTTTATTGACGTATCACCATGTGTGGATTCTGGTATTTTACAACAACTTTCATTCTTTTCTCAACTAAAACAAACCTATACCTACCTAAGATTTTATTTTTAATTGAATTAATCTTAGCATCAAAATAGTTCTAGCCAATATAAAATTCTTTGTACTAGATAATTCTTTTTTTTTTAAATTGAATTAATCTTAGAGTCAAAATAGTTCCAGACGATATAAAATTCTTTGTACTAGACAATTCTTGCAATGATTTGAATCAATCAACAGAGAATAAAATTCGCGCTAATAAAAAATTAATCCAAAATGGCGTTGACAATCATCACCTTGATTACAAAATTTGCCGCGAAAACCAAAATAAAATGAATAGGTAATATAGTTCACGGGTCATAAAATGTTATACACACAGCCAAGTCAAATGTAACAAACTGTACAGTATTTTCCATCGTAAAAGTAAATCTATATCTTTCTACTCCAGAAATAGAACAGCTTAGGCCCTCAGGAGTATCTGAGTTGGGCCGTATTTTACTGGTTCCCAATCAACAGCGAGCCCAACGGCCCAAGGAGGAAGTCCTTTGATCTAGCTAATTTACAACAGAGCCGTGGTTACAACTAGATGTAGCCCATTGTTGGCCAGTATTATTATTAACTGTCATAAACTGCCATATACCATCACCTAAGCAGTGCATGTTTGCGATCAAATAACGCTCATAGCAAACTAAGACCCGATTTTTAGGGTTCCGTAGCCAAATGGCAAAAACGGAACCCTTATAGATTCGTCATGTCTGTCTGTCTGTCTGTCTGTCTGTCTGTCTGTCCGGCCGTGTCACAGCCATTTTTCTCCGAAACCATAAGAGCTAGACTGATGAAACTTGGCGAGTAGAGGTATTCTGTGAACCGCATCAAGGTTTTTACACAAAAATAGAAAAAAAACTATAAATTTTGGGGGTCCCATACTTGAAACTGAAACTCAAAGTTTTTTTTTTCATCGAATCCATACGTGTGGGGTATCTATGGATAGGTCTTTAAAAATGATGTTGAGGTTTCTAATATCGTTTTTTTCTAAACTGAATAGTTTGCGCGAGAGACACTTCTAAAGTGAAAAAAAGTTGGTCCCCCCTCCCTCTAACTTCTAAAATAAGAGAATGATAAAACTAAAAAAAATATATGTTGCACATTATTATGCAAACTTCCAACGATATTTGGTTTGAACGAGATCTAGTCAGTAGTTTTTTTTTATACGTCATAAATCGTAAACCGCAATTTACCTTTCGACGAACTACAAAAACCTTTATATTATGTTAATTGATGCTACGGAACCCTTCATGGGCGAGTCCGACTCGCACTTGGCTGCTTTTTTTTATGAAACAACGGGATATTTTATTTATTTATTTTATTTATTCAGGGACAAGAAACAGCTACAACATAAAAATAATCTAAATTAGTTTAAGAGTAGGTATAACTCTACCTACCTACTTGACTAATAATATTGCAGCCCACTGCGTTATCCTCAAGTTAAATTAATTGAATTATTTATAAATGCGCCACTTGAGGCATTAAAAATATGTAAACATTGAAATTGAATTATTTATTACATTATATAGGTACAGAATCAAATTTATTACATTATTGGCAAAGTTTGTCGAGCTTTGCTGAGGTGGTGTTGCTTACGTCATTGGTTATGTCCCATCTCAAAATTTTATTTCAAAAAATTATTTCATAAGTGCCTAGCAGTTTTCACTTCAATAAAAACTCATGAAAATTTACTATTGTTACCCAAAAAACTGAACAAATAATGGGTTATATTATATCTTACATGTTTGGTAATGTAATGTAACGTTTTTGACCCAAGCACTATCGTTAGGAAATATTAATTGAACGTCATCAACCATAGACATGAAAGAATAAGTTTCATAATCTGTGGTCACGCAGATGAGCTGTCAATCAGGACTGACATCAATCCATCCATCCGTGTGAAGTCGCCGCCATTAATTACCCACTTTACAGTTTCCTCATTAAAAGTTTAAAATTTCCGGTGTAAAATCAACTCTGGCGCAGGCTATACTAGGCGCAGCTGGGAGAATAATATTGTGACATCACACTCCACTGTGATCTTCATTGGACTGATACTATTAACTATTTTTAACTAACTTCCAATTTGACATGAAACGCACCCGATTTCTTCTTGACCACGCTCAAGATACCTTTCCGCATGACAGATGGCAGAAAATGTAAAAAAGTTAGTTTCAAAACAAAAAGTTAGTTTCAAAAAATATGGACTTGCATTAAACGCAATGTAGATTCGATTTCCCATTCGTGTTTGTGATGGGAAGGTGTGTTTCGGATCACAATTTAACCATTTTACTCATGTTTTTCGCCATTTCTTACGTGCAAACTTACGCGAACTAGTAAATCTACCTATTTCTGCTCGTTTGAAAAAGTATTAGAAGAATAGCTCATCTCAAAAGTATTTTTTTAAGAGGAAGAGTTTAAAGTATTTAAGTTTCTAAATAAAAACTGGTTCCGGTGCATTTATTGGTCTTTTTTTGTATGCTATCTCATTTTTCAAATCAAAAGTGCATTTGTTTATTAAGATTGCAAGGATCACTTTGAAATGTCTTAAAGCTAGGTGAGTCTATGTGCCATTCATGGAAAAAAAGACATATCCAAGGAAAACTAAATAAAATAATGAGCTTTCTAAGTCTCACTGCTATGCCCTCTTCAATAACCTAAAAAAACAAACACGGCTTTAAAGTATGGAGTGTTCTAGCTGTGTAGAAGCACTGTGCCATTCGCAGGTGTCTCTCATCCTCCAGCTGCGGCTGTTCCATGGAGATTTATCCGTCGTCCGTCTGTTTGTGCAACTAAGATTAACGCCGCGGTTGCTATACTATCACGAGCAGTGTTTTATTACACTTTTAAAACGTCTATTTGACGCGGCAGGGTATTGACAACCAGTGCAGCTCAGATGCAAAGTGCAGGTTTGACTCCCTGTGACCGCTTGCTGATTTGCAAATGGTTTTTGGTCTATAGGTTGCAGTAAGCATCATTAGTACTATCTGTTTAATTAGTTATTAATCAATAAATACAAAACACATTAAATTAGGAGGCCTTAAAGCGTCGCCATAATTTAGCGAAAAGAGTTGGTCACAAATATACAAATATACATACCAATTTTTTATATTTTGTTTTTACTTTTATTCACATAAAGTATAACTTAAAATAAAACAAATATTTACAAAATGTACAAAATTCACAAGAAACAGTTGAGCTATCTTCAGACCGTTACATACGATCTAGAGATAGTTCAACTGATCTAAATCAGTGCAGACGGAAGTGTCCCCAAGACGAAAAGCAAAGCTAATATACGCTGCGCCTTATTATACTCAGCCGCCTGTGGGTCACGCATTGCTTAGATCAAGTCGCCTAAACAAAATTTTGAAGACTCTTAAAGCCTCTTAAGACCCTTAAGGCCTCGGTTCCTCAAATTAGTTTTGATCTTAATTATATATAATCATAAGAATAATACTTACAAAAGGTAAGCATACCCAATTGTAATTAACAATAAATGACCTATATACGAACACAATATACGTTAACAATCAGATGAGATGTATTCAACAAAGTGCATACAAGCAGTGCCAACAAACCACTTTGCAGTATAACATTGCAATGTACTGACTGTTACTTAATCTGTTGTGGGTACAGTCAGCTACAGTATCTTGTTGTAGAACGAAATGAAATTAAATGTATTTATTAATAACTAAAGCAAACAAAAACATTAATAATAATAGTGTGTCTCGTCATAATTTATAAAAAAGAATAAAAATAATTTTAGCTGTAAAGGGGCTTGTCAAAAATATATAGGCAGGTTGCAAATAAAATTTAAATACCTAGCATAAAAATATAGTTATTATACAATGCAATGTACCTAGTAAATTATTAAATTAATATAACGTGCATCTGAAATCTTCCCTCAGGGCAGATCCCTCAAGGGATAATTAATATTTCACAAAGCACTTTTTCTGATCTTAGTGAAAAAAAATCTCCTGAGCTTTTAGCGGAGGGATGAGGGTCATATTGCGAGGAGAGAGCACTGGTGGTCTAGTGGTAGTGGTCTAGTGGTAGTGGTCTAGTGGTAGTGGTCTAGTGGTAGTGGTCTAGTGGTAGTGGCCTCGCCTTCCGATCCGAAGGTCGTGGGTTCAAATCCACTCGTGTACCAATGAGTTTTTCTGTCAAAAATAAATGTGCACTCTGCCAGTACTCTCAAAACGGTGAAGGAAACCGACGTGTTGTAAAACCTAAAAAAGTTCGAGCAACACGTGTCAAGGGTCACGCAAACAGGGCCCACCATCGGCCTACTTGCAGAAAAACCTGCCGCACATCAAGTGCGCATGATAAACTTGCCATATTGCGAGGAAAGTGTTGGAAATGGATGTGGATGGTGGTTATAGAAGAAGAGGTAGACCAAAGACAAGATGGATGGAATGCGTCAGGGATGACATGAGCAGGAAAGGAGTGGGCACTGAGATGACGAATGGTAGAGGTGAGTGGAGGAAGAAGACCTGTTGTACCGACCCCATGCAGCGTGGGATATAAGGGCAGGAAGATTTAGTCACTGATTTTTTCAAGCCAAGTGTGGTGAAAGGATTTTAAGTGCGCCTCAAAGAGGCTTTTTTCGTCCACTTGATTTCCCTGAATACATGCCTTTTGACTTAGACTTGGTTAGTCTTATTCTTCGTCGTGTCGATGTTTCCCACTATATTGTTTTCCCTATATGTGCTTCGCCCAGAATTGGGCCACATTAATAGCGTTTTCTGTGGCGTCAGTCAAATCTGGGCAAGACAGCCAGACAGGGCAAGACTTGGTTAGTGATCTGTAATGTGCGCTGCCTGTACGAGAGCAGCAGAGTGTACCAAGCAGTGAAGTAAGTCGAAGCGCAATGCTTCTCCGTAATGACGGCTATGTAATTGATATAGCGTGTGTGATTCTTTAATTGTGCCGTCAGCAATCTTATTGACGGATGTTAAGGACCCGCGAGCGGAGCGAGAAGCGAACAGCTTTTAGAAAGCTTTTTTTTAAATAATTGGCAAAAAGAATTGCAGACGACGATGACAACTGTATCAAGTGGATTACAATTTGTTGAAATAAATAGATCCAAAATATTTATTTCAACAAATTGTAATCCACTATGTAATCTTTTGGCATTGAATGCAAATTTTGGCTTAGATATAATTTGATTGGCCATTGATTTTGTTAATTTTGTAATAACATTATTTTTAGGCCATTTTAAAGAACAAGCTTATGGAATGGAATGGATGAAGTATATGACCCACCTGATATTAAGTGGTAACCATCGCTTAAAAGCATTGCCTCTTAGGCCACGCTCGTCATGAACGTGCCCTACGATGCACTGCCCTACGTCCATCAACTTGAGGTACACGCTGATGTTCAGTCTCACGTGCCAGTTATTTCACCGGCGCCCTTCAAACCGAAACACTGCACTGCTTCTTCACGGCAGAAATAAGTATGCACTTAGTTTCAAATACTACTTTCTCAAAATCAGTATGGATGTAAAATATGTGAAAACAACATTGTTTTTACTGCATCAATGCTATAGGAAATCATGGTACAGACCACAGCATTTTCATGGGGCAAATAAATCGCTTCCTCTCATCATCGCCCGCTTATACACCACACCATCGGCCTTAAAAACTCGTTCTCCTCTCATTTCTCACGAAATCGTGTGTGGCCACTAACAGGTAACTACTTATCGACTAATGGGAACCGATTGCTCCTAGACCAAACTGTTTGGCTTCTAGGAACGGCGGCCTAGAGGCGATCGATTAGGAGGCTAATCGATTCCTACTTGATACTACTAATAGCTTGATTGGTCTGCCGATCGAAGTTAAGCAACATTCAGCGCGGTTACCATTTAGATGGGTTACTGCTAATGGCGTTTAAAATATAAATAATAATAAATATTATTGATAATCCACGCAATATTTGGCCACAAATTGGAGCTGGAACTTTTGGGAACCTTACTACTTAGAATAAAATATAACACCCAGACAGGAATACAATATAATGATTTCAATAAATTAGTTAAGCACGTATAAATTATGTAGAAACATGATTATTTTATATTTATTTTAAGTGTAAATACTTCTTCTTCTTCTTCCTGCCCTTATCCCATAAATACTGAACAACCAAATTAAATTAAATGTATAATAGCCATAATATGATTGTATCAAGGTCCTCAACTGCATGTTGTTGAGGGAGAGTTAGTGTTATCCAGTATCAATTCTGGATATTAATAAAAAAAAAGAAAACACCCCTTTTTTCTCGGTGGGGATCGAACCCACGATCTACGGCACAAATGAAGACGGCGGCCTACAAACTTCGTCAGAATTGGCCACTAGATTACTTGCTTTATGTTAAATGACATTCAAGCACAAAACTGTCTAAAATAAACCAAGGCAAGGTATTTATTCTTAAATCGCCAATGCAACCGTCTAACTATGTAAACACATCGTAAGTTTATCAGTAGTAACTTATTTATGTTTCTTGTAAACTAGTTTGAACCTTGTATCGTGGTAATAAAGTAAAATATTCAATGGCGACAGGTACAGTCGCGGAGAACAGACATTTTAAGAGATCTTGATTCAGTCATGTTCACTTTGTTGCTCTTAGAGTCTAATCCATAAATAATTTTCTGTGGTAACACAAATAATGAACCTAGAATCAAAGTTAAGTATGCAGATATAAATTGGAAACATCTATCACGAATACACACAATCAAAGTGACCAGTCAAAGTCATAAAGCATTTATTCAATAAAATCATGACATATAGCTCACTTTGAGACGTCAGTTGTGAAAGTGTAAAAGAAAGTAAAAAAAAAACAAATTCTAAATCTTTATTTCGAACGATAGTACGTGACATACCTACGTTAGTTCAAACTGTGTTGCAGCAAAACCAGCAGTAGCTGACCCAAAAATAAATATGTAAATAAAAAAAAATACAATACAAGCAAAGAGATACCTACTGTTCATATTCTGTAAAATAATATTAGATGAAACTGTTAGGAAATACATACAAAACAATAGACACACGTTCATCTTAAAACGAATAATAATGCATACATACGCTACACTTGCGTGGTTGCCTGTACTCGTACACGTCACTGCAATAAGTCCGCAATCAATTCGCCAGGGCCGTTATTCGCTATTGCCAAACCACGCGCGTTACGTGAACACGTTAAGACATCGGTTTAGCAATCGTCGGATTTTGAACGAATCATGTGAAATAACCAAAACATCAAACGTGGGGCATAGACAACTAGTCTTGTGGCATACAGAATACCATTTTTCGATTCCGCACCAAGGCGCGTTTGCGTTTAGATCACGTTGTGAAGTCACACGTTTTGGGCACGGAATCTCCAATGTAATAGCGAATAAGGCCCCAGTTTAGCAAGCGTCGGCAATTAAAATACTTGGCTGGAACGCGATGTGCCATATTGAGACTGTACTCATCTGTACAAGAATGTAGGTATAATCATGATCGCATGTTTTTATTTTAAAAAGTGCCAGTTTTCAGCAGTCGTGGTGAAAAATTGTTTCTCAATTTGTTGAAAATGGATGTGAGAGCTTTTGTGATAAAGCTTCACGCGAACAAAGTCGTGTGGGATTCCATTAATAAATGACTGATAACTCTCTCTTAACTAAAGGAATAAGCACGATCATAATGGTGAGAAATAAGTAGATATAAAATAATGCACCTCTCTTAGCTCTTTTGAACCAGTGCAATGTGGTGAAATAATTTTAAGCGCCTCTCAAAGAGGTAGTCTCTACGACTGAGCTTATAAGGGTTCCGTAGTGACAAACGCGACCCTTTACTAAGATTCCGCGTGTGATACTTTCCAGCCGCGCCACAAGCTCTAATTTCAATGCAAGTTATACCAATGGAAGGTACTACAATTGTTCGTTTTTGTACGTTGATTAAAAAAAATTGTACTACGAAGGTTCAAGAGATATTTGACGAAGTTGGTGGCGCGGCCAGAAAGTGCTACTCCCCAGCCGCGCCACGCTGTACGCAGTGTTAGACTGATTATTACTAATCTAACTGATTGCTAAGAATTTGTACGATAACTGTTCGTTCTAATAACGATAAGATATAACTACGAAAACGGTTTTTTCCGACTAAAATATTAATAAGAAAATTTTGTACTGCGACGTAAAAACGCCTGATTATACACTCAAGACATTTGCTATCAAATTAATTTCAGGTGTTTTTGATATTATGTGCCGCGTTCAAAAGTTTACACAAAGTAGGTTACGGACTGCGAGGAGAATAGCTTATCTAACCAAAAACATCAAATAAATATGGAAAATAAAATATTAAATTAATAATATTGGTGAAAAAAGGGTGTAATAAAATTATTTCCAAAAACTTCAGGAGGTAAAATATTCAACATTGGCAGGCCTCCCAGATCAGTTGATCAGTTATTTTGTGTTTTGTAAGAAAATTTACTTTTTTTAACTAATTCTTATTAAAATTAAAAAAAAACTCCATCCTGTATTTTTTTTATTATTATCAGTTGATTGGTACTGATGAGTCCTTGCGCTAGACATGCTATTTATGGTTGTTTATTGGGTGTGTTGAAGATAATAAATAAGTTGTACGATTTTCTTTTTTCTCAAATTATAACTTTTTAAAAAACACTCTTCTGAAAAGTGACCCTGTATTACAAGATTTGGCGCATTTAATAGGGATTTTGAAAAGGTATTACACATGGCCATGAGTGGCCATGAGTGATGAACATATTGTTCTACTTATCATGTGTTTTAGTCGATAAAATGAACTAAATTTTTTTGTACAATGGTTACCACTTAACATCAGGTGGGTCATAATTATTATGACACCTGATGTTAAGTGGTAACCGTTGCCATAGCAAATCATTGTATAAAAGCATTACTTTGCAGGTCACGAACCGTAGGAACGTGCCTTTTGACGCAATTTTCTGATTTCCGTTTTTTCTCCTGACTAAGCATGGAATGTCTCCGTGCTCATTACCGCTGTAAAAATGATAGACTATCTGCCACTATACAGGGTTATTCATTATTAGCTGCAAATACTCAGGAATTAGGTTCAACAAATAAAATAAAAAATATTTATAAAATGATTTTTTTTAAGTTTTGTTATGAAAATCCCGAGAAAATCGATAAAGGAATCATTGGCGCCTGACCTATTTTGACCTTTGATCCACGCCCGCGCGCCGTGAGTGACACTCTGCGTTCAGTCACCGCCTGGGTGGGTCATCGTCCTGTTCTTCATGGCAATCATTATGCAATAGCCGTAAAGAAATTAATAAAAATAAAATTTTGATACAAAAACTTAGAAAAATTTTTGATCAAAATTAAAAAAAAATAATTTCATGAATATTTTTTATTTTATTTGTTGAACCTAATTCCTGAGTATTTGCAGCTAATAATGAATAACCCTGTATGATAGTGTAGTACAATTTTTTTGCGGTACGACGGTTAAAGTTGGGTGATGTAATTATCTGAAATGAAATGTTGGCCAAAACTCCACGATTTCATTGAAAATTGAGGCAGTTATGGCTTATTTTTGAATTGTAGTTTACAGATTTATCAGATTCATGCTTACATTGCAGAAAAAAAATTAAAGAAAGGTTAACATTTGTAGTCACAGGACTTAAAAGATCATCACAGGGTGTCAGTTTTTCCTGTTTTTTTTTTAAATACTCATAACTCGAAAGTTATATGACATATATTTTTTTTATATTTTTCTGATAGCTGTCATGACTTGCCCCATCGCCCGTTTTCGGCTGGACGTTGACTTATGGGACACCCTGTATACATGTATTACACAAAATTCAAACATGCGAAAAACATAAAAATTTGGTGTGATTTTATTACACCTTACATAATTTTTGAATTTTTAGTTTTGTAGATAGTCTTCAAGAAAGAAAAAAATAGAGGCAGCCTCGCGACTTTGATTGCACTTCTGAGTTATACTAGATTAATGTGTATTTTTTTTGGCTATCTTGGAAAATCAAGAAAACGTACAACAGACCTTATGCATCTGGAGCTGTGAAGTGTCTACGCATAATAATACAAACACCTGAAATTAATTTGATGGCAAATGTCTTGAGTGTTTAATCAGGCGTTTTTACGTCGCAGTACAAAATTTTCTTTTTAATATGTAAGTTGGAAAAAACCGTTTTCGCAGTTATATCTTATCGTTATTAGAACGAACAGTTATCGTACAAATTCTTAGCAATCAGTTAGATTAGAAATAATCAGTCTAACACTGCGTACAGCGTGGCGCGGCTGGAGAGTAGCACTTTCTGGCCGCGCCACCAACTTCGTCAAATATCTCTTGAACCTTCGTAGTACAATTTTTTTTAATCAACGTACAAAAACGAACAATTGTAGTACCTTCCATTGGCATAACTTGCATTGAAATTAGAGCTTGTGGCGCGGCTGGAAAGTATCACACGATTCCGCTGTCCGTCCGTCTGTCTGTCCGTCTGTCACCATGCTCTATCTCATCCAACCGTGATAGTTAGACAGTTGAAATTTTCATAGATGATTATTGCCGTTGCCGCTAATAATACTAAAAAATAGAATAAAATAAATATAAAAGGAAGCTTCCATACAACAAATGTGATATTTATACCGTTTTTATAGATAAATAACGGTCGCCCGCGGTTTGTTTTTTTTACGTTATAAACTTTTTTATTGGCATCTGCCACAATCTTATCGTTACACCGATAAAAGTGCCATCAAACACAAAGCTTCATTACCGCGCGTCAGTCCCGCGCGTCAATTAACACGCGGTACTTTTATAACACGCGGTACTTCATCACGCGCCGACAGCTCGTAATAGCCAAAGCAATGGTTGCACCCGACTTCGCTCGTATTTTGTTGTACTTAAATTGCCTATAGTTAAACTTTATTTTTTTTCAGGCTCCTCATTTTCTTTAAACTAAGTATTTTTTTTAACTTTGTGTAGGTTGCGGTTTGTTATCGTAGAATGAAATGCGTACAGTTTTTGCATTACTTAAACGACCAATGACCTGACAGCTATCTAAAAAGACCCAGTGTCAATGCGAAATCGACATAGTTATTGCGAACTCTGAATTACGAGGAAAACCCGTCCCCCGCCCGGAAGTTCCTGAAAGAAAATATTCTTAGAAAAAAGCGTTCTGTAGTAGCAATGAGTGAAAAACTGTCAAATATCGGTGTTATATTTGAAAGCGTTTCTCTGATCGCCACCGCAGAACGCTTAAATGTGCGCAGGGCTTTATTGAGCCCGCAGAGTCAAGTTATTAATTATTAGCTCCATTATTTCTATTATTTCTTATAAGAAATAATAGTAATAATGGAATTTTTAGAATTTATTTTAATTTTTTTTTTTAAATTTCGAAAAATATGTGTCAAGTGCACGAAAGGAGCTTCTTTGAGGCGCACTTAAAATCCTTTCACCACACTTGGTTCGAAAGAATCAGTGACACGATAAGAAGAAGCTTCGTTCATCGATCACCATGGCAGAGTACTGAGAGTCTTAGAACCGGATCCTCTGCGGTCATAAACTGATGTCCGGTAGCTATTTATAATTTAATTTAAAATACGATTTATTACACTTTTGATTTCGTTTGACATTTATCTTTGAACTTGAACTTTATCATAGTTGATGTAATAAAATAATAAATCAATCAATTTATTTGGCTGTTTTCGAGAGTAGCTATAGTAGGCAGCATACCATATTTTTATGCGAAAATATGGAAATTCCAAAACGTCATTGTGATAATAATTTTGACATATAAACTTCTATATCTATGCTGACATTATAAAGGTGTTATAATGTGCTACGGTAACCGCTTCCCATCAGGTGGGCCGTATGCTTGTTTGTCAACTAAGTTCTATATAAAAAAGAGGTACGAGTAATATTTGTATTTATGTGTTCATGTTTGTAATGGATAAACTCAAAAACTACTGTGCCGATTTCAAAAACTTTTTCACCATTCGAAAGCTACATTCACCCTGAGTATAGGCTATATTTATGTGTTCAAAAAATAAATGTCCACCCGTGCAAAGCCGGGACAGGCCGCTAGTTATAAATATTATAGTCAAGCGCGAGTCATTCATAAAATTAGTGATTCATAGATAAAAAAAATTGCACCAGAAGTTAGTCTTTAATAAAATGTTATTGAGTAACTAAATCTGGTTTCTTTTCCCCCAGATCCCTCAAAACTAGTGAAGAGAAAGAAGTCAACAGAAGACGTGCGTTCTCCCCTCGGAGGTGAAGGCTCCCTAACCTCAGAGGAGGGAGAGGATCCCGGCACGAGACGGAAGAAGGCACGGACCACCTTCACAGGGAGACAGATCTTCGAGCTGGAGAAGCTTTTTGAGGTTAAGAAGTATCTGTCGTCGGGAGAACGGGCGGATATGGCGAAACTGCTTAATGTCACTGAGACACAGGTAAGCTATCTTTTCTTAGGCTGGTGTCATCCCACTGCTGGGCTAAGACTTCTCCTAAAGACATCCAGGTCTTTTTATCTCAAGTTCTTTCCCAACACCTCAAAAAACTCTTGCCAAAGGTCTCCAGATTTTTCAAAGACATCAAGATTATCCCTCTTTTAATCTTTTCCTGTAGGGCCTACCATGAACTCTGTCTGGCTTTGCCTCTGGCTCTGGTTTTGAGTCTGTGTGAGTGCTCACCAGTGCATTATACTGTGTGACGTTTTGATGTAGAATTTATTTAGTCAATACTCACACAGACTCAAAACCAGAACCAGAGACAGAGCCAGGCAGAGCTCATGGTAGGCCTACTAGCCGACCCGTGACTAGAATCTGGTGAGGTCCCAAGATATGCAAAATGTATAATAAAATTATCTTGAATGTAAAAAAGATAAAAATAAACATCTTGGACCACCACACAACACTATTTAGATGCGTGTGAACTTAGCAGATCATTGTCCAGCAGATCAAAAAAAAAAGTGAGTTCTATTCGCATGCAGCATAGTTCTACAGTTCCTGATACTTTTCAGGAATAGTTCTGGCCTGAAAACCTGAAAAAAAAACAATTGAAAATATGCTCTGCCAACTTCCCGTAGCAGATCATTTTTCACCAATAAAATAAAAAAAAATATTTTCATGTGCCTAAAGCTCTGCTCTACAGTTCCTGATACTTTTCAGAAATAGTTCTGGCCTGAAAACCTGAAAAAAGTGATTTGAACAAAAAATATTAATATTTTTTTTATGGTTTTAAACAGTTTGCAAGAGCTAGAACTCTTTCGTCTCTCATAGATCCATACTAGAGCTACTACCTAGAACTTGAATCAAGTCTGGAACTCACGCAAAAAAACCAGCAGAGCAGGGTTGAAAGTTTAAAATATTTTTTTTATAGTGTTAAGGGGTTCGTAAAAACTAGCACTCTCGCGTTTATCATAGGTCCTTATAAGACCTATTACCTACAAATTGAATCAAGTCTAGAACTCACGCAAAAAAACCAGCAGAGCAGGGTTGAAAATTTAAAATATTTTTTTATAGTGTTAAGGGGTTCGTAAAAACTAGCACTCTCGCGTTTATCATAGGTCCTTATAAGACCTATTACCTACAAATTGAATCAAGTCTGGAACTCACGCAAAAAAACCAGCAGAGCAGGGTTGAAAGTTTAAAATATTTTTTTTATAGTGTTAAGGGGTTCGTAGAAAATAGCACTCTCGCGTTTATCATAGGTCCTTATAAGCCCTATAACCTACAAATTGAATCAAGTCTGGAACTCACGCAAAAAAACCAGCAGAGCAGGGTTGAAAGTTTAAAATATTTTTTTTATAGTGTTAAGGGGTTCGTAGAAACTAGCACTCTCGCGTTTATCATAGGTCCTTATAAGCCCTATAACCTACAAATTGAATCACGTCTGGAACTCACGCAAAACGTTCAGCAGAGCAGGGTTGAAAGTTTAAAATATTTTTTTTATAGTGTTAAGGGGTTCGTAGAAACTAGCACTCTCAAGTTTATCATAGGTCCTTATAAGCCCTATAACTTACAAATTGAATTACGTCTGGAACTCACGCAAACCGTTCAGCAGAGCAGGGTTGAAAGTTTAAAATATTTTTTTTATAGTGTTAAGGGGTTCGTAGAAACTAGCACTCTCGCGTTTATCATAGGTCCTTATAAGCCCTATAACCTACAAATTGAATCACGTCTGGAACTCACGCAAAACGTTCAGCAGAGCAGGGTTGAAAGTTTAAAATAATTTTTTTATATTGTTAAGGGGTTCGTAGAAACTAGCACTCTCAAGTTTATCATAGGTCCTTATAAGCCCTATACCCTACAAATTGAATTAAGTCTGGAAATCACGCAAAAAAACCAGCAGAGCAGGGTTGAAAGTTTAAATTATTTTTTTTATAGTGTTAAGGGGTTCGTAGAAACCAGCACTCTCGCGTTTATCATAGGTCCTTATAAGCCCTATAACCTACAAATTGAATCAAGTCTGGAACTCACGCAAAACGTTCAGCAGAGCAGGGTTGAAAGTTTAAAATATTTTTTTTATAGTGTTAAGGGGTTCGTAAAAACTAGCACTCTCGCGTTTATAATAGGTCCTTAAAAGCCCTATAACCTACAAATTGAATTAAATCTGAAACTCACGCAAAACGACCAGCAGAGCAGGGTTGAAAGTTAAAAATATTTTTTTTATAGTGTTAAGGGGTTCGTAGAAACTAGCACTCTCGCGTTTATCATAGGTCCTTATAAGCCCTATATTATACAAATTGAATTAAGTCTGGAACTCACGCAAAACGTTCAGCAGAGCAGGGTTGAAAGTTTAAAATATTTTTTTTATATTGTTAAGGGGTTCGTAGAAACTAGCACTCTCGCGTTTATCATAGGTCCTTATAAGCCCTATAACTAACAAATTGAATTAAGTCTGGAACTCACGCAAACCGTTCAGCAGAGCAGGGTTGAAAGTTTAAAATATTTTTTTCATAGTGATAAGGGGTTCGTAAAAACTAGCACTCTCGCGTTTATCATAGGTCCTTATAAGCCCTATAACTTACAAATTGAATTTCGTCTGGAACTCACGCAAACCGTTCAGCAGAGCAGGGTTGAAAGTTTAAAATATTTTTTTTATAGTGTTAAGGGATTCGTAGAAACTAGCACTCTCGCGTTTATCATAGGTCCTTATAAGCCCTATAACCTACAAATTGAATTAAGTCTGGAACTCACGCAAAAAAACCAGCAGAGCAGGGTTGAAAGTTTAAAATATTTTTTTTATAGTGTTAAGGGGTTCGTAGAAACTAGCACTCTCGCGTTTATCATAGGTCCTTATAAGCCCTATAACCTACAAATTGAATCAAGTCTGGAACTCACGCAAAACGTTCAGCAGAGCAGGGTTGAAAGTTTAAAATATTTTTTTTATAGTGTTAAGGGGTTCGTAGAAACTAGCACTCTCGCGTTTATCATAGGTCCTTATAAGCCCTATAACCTACAAATTGAATTAAGTCTGGAACTCACGCAAAAAAACCAGCAGAGCAGGGTTGAAAGTTTAAAATATTTTTTTTATAGTGTTAAGGGGTTCGTAGAAACTAGCACTCTCGCGTTTATCATAGGTCCTTATAAGCCCTATAACCTACAAATTGAATTACGTCTGGAACTCACGCAAAACGTTCAGCAGAGCAGGGTTGAAAGTTTAAAATATTTTTTTTATAGTGTTAAGGGGTTCGTAGAAACTAGCACTCTCGCGTTTATCATAGGTCCTTATAAGCCCTATAACCTACAAATTAAATCACGTCTGGAACTCACGCAAAACGTTCAGCAGAGCAGGGTTGAAAGTTTAAAATATTTTTTTTATAGTGTTAAGGGGTTCGTAGAAACTAGCACTCTCGCGTTTATCATAGGTCCTTATAAGCCCTATAACCTACAAATTGAATTAAGTCTGGAACTCACGCAAAAAAACCAGCAGAGCAGGGTTGAAAGTTTAAAATATTTTTTTTATAGTGTTAAGGGGTTCGTAGAAACTAGCACTCTCGCGTTTATCATAGGTCCTTATAAGCCCTATAACCTACAAATTGAATTACGTCTGGAACTCACGCAAAACGTTCAGCAGAGCAGGGTTGAAAGTTTAAAATATTTTTTTTATAGTGTTAAGGGGTTCGTAGAAACTAGCACTCTCGCGTTTATCATAGGTCCTTATAAGCCCTGTAACCTACAAATTGAATCACGTCTGGAACTCACGCAAAACGTTCAGCAGAGCAGGGTTGAAAGTTTAAAATATTTTTTTTATAGTGTTAAGGGGTTCGTAGAAACTAGCACTCTCGCGTTTATCATAGGTCCTTATAAGCCCTATAACCTACAAATTGAATCACGTCTGGAACTCACGCAAAACGTTCAGCAGAGCAGGGTTGAAAGTTTAAAATATTTTTTTTATAATGTAAAGGGGTTCGTAGAAACTAGCACTCTCGCGTTTATCATAGGTCCTTATAAGCCCTATAACTTACAAATTGAATTTCGTCTGGAACTCACGCAAACCGTTCAGCAGAGCAGGGTTGAAAGTTTAAAATATTTTTTTTATAGTGTTAAGGGATTCGTAAAAACTAGCACTCTCGCGTTTATCATAGGTCCTTATAAGCCCTATAACCTACAATTTGAATCAAGTCTGGAACTCTCGCAAAAAAACCAGCAGAGCAGGGTTGAAAGTTTAAAGTATTTTTTTTATAGTGTTAAGGGGTTCGTAAAAACTAGCACTCTCGCGTTTATCATAGATCCTTATAAGACCTATTACCATATATTTGAATCAAGTCTGGAACTCACGCAAAAAAACCAGCAGAGCAGGGTTGAAAGTTTAAAATATTTTTTTATAGTGTTAAGGGGTTCGTATAAACTAGCACTCTCGTGTTTATCATAGGTCCTTATAAGCCCTATAACCTTATATTTGAATCAAGCCTGGAACTCACGCCAAAAAACTAGAACTCAGTATAAAAAAACACAAATAAAAACACTTTAAAAACTTAACTTAACACTATAAAAAAAATATTTTAAACTATTAACCCTGCTCTGCTGGTCGTTTTGCGTGAGTTCCAAAGTGATTCAATTTGTAGGTTATGGGGCTTATAAGGACCTATGATAAACGCGAGAGTGCTAGTTTCTACGAACCCCTTAACACTATAAAAAAAATATTTTAAACTTTCAACCCTGCTCTGCTGGTCGTTTTGCGTGAGTTCCAGATTTAATTCAATTTGTAGGTTATAGGGCTTATAAGGACCTATGATAAACGCGAGAGTGCTAGTTTCTACGAACCCCTTAACAATATAAAAAAAATATTTTAAACTTTCAACCCTGCTCTGCTGAACGTTTTGCGTTAGTTCCAGACGTGATTCAATTTGAAGGTTATAGGGCTTATAAGGACCTATGATAAACTTGAGAGTGCTAGTTTCTACGAACCCCTTAACACTATAAAAAAAATATTTTAAACTTTCAACCCTGCTCTGCTGAACGTTTTGCGTGAGTTCCAGACGTGATTCAATTTGTAGGTTATAGGGCTTATAAGGACCTATGATAAACTTGAGAGTGCTAGTTTCTACGAACCCCTTAACACTATAAAAAAAATATTTTTAACTTTCAACCCTGCTCTGCTGGTCGTTTTGCGTGAGTTCCAGATTTAATTCAATTTGTAGGTTATAGGGCTTTTAAGGACCTATTATAAACGCGAGAGTGCTAGTTTTTACAAACCCCTTAACACTATAAAAAAAATATTTTAAACTTTCAACCCTGCTCTGCTGAACGTTTTGCGTGAGTTCCAGACTTGATTCAATTTGTAGGTTATAGGGCTTATAAGGAACTATGATAAACGCGAGAGTGCTAGTTTCTACGAACCCCTTAACACTATAAAAAAAATATTTTTAACTTTCAACCCTGCTCTGCTGGTTTTTTTGCGTGAGTTCCAGACTTAATTCAATTTGTAGGTTATAGGGCTTATAAGGACCTATGATAAACGCGAGAGTGCTAGTTTCTACGAACCCCTTAACACTATAAAAAAAATATTTTAAACTTTCAACCCTGCTCTGCTGAACGTTTTGCGTGAGTTCCAGACTTGATTCAATTTGTAGGTTATAGGGCTTATAAGGACCTATGATAAACGCGAGAGTGCTAGTTTCTACGAACCCCTTAACACTATAAAAAAAATATTTTAAACTTTCAACCCTGCTCTGCTGGTTTTTTTGCGTGAGTTCCAGACTTAATTCAATTTGTAGGTTATAGGGCTTATAAGGACCTATGATAAACGCGAGAGTGCTAGTTTCTACGAACCCCTTAACACTATAAAAAAAATATTTTAAACTTTCAACCCTGCTCTGCTGAACAGTTTGCGTGAGTTCCAGACGAAATTCAATTTGTATAATATAGGGCTTATAAGGACCTATGATAAACGCGAGAGTGCTAGTTTCTACGAACCCCTTAACACTATAAAAAAAATAATTTAAACTTTCAACCCTGCTCTGCTGGTTTTTTTGCGTGAGTTCCAGACTTAATTCAATTTGTAGGTTATAGGACTTATAAGGACCTATGATAAACTTGAAAGTGCTAGTTTCTACGAACCCCTTAACAATATAAAAAAAATATTTTAAACTTTCAACCCTGCTCTGCTGAACGTTTTGCGTGAGTTCCAGACGTAATTCAATTTGTATAATATAGGGCTTATAAGGACCTATGATAAACGCGAGAGTGCTAGTTTCTACGAACCCCTTAACACTATAAAAAAAATATTTTAAACTTTCAACCCTGCTCTGCTGAACGTTTTGCGTGAGTTCCAGACGTGATTCAATTTGTAGGTTATAGGGCTTATAAGGACCTATGATAAACGCGAGAGTGCTAGTTTCTACGAACCCCTTAACACTATAAAAAAAATATTTTAAACTTTCAACCCTGCTCTGCTGAACGTTTTGCGTGAGTTCCAGACGTGATTCAATTTGTAGGTTATAGGGCTTATAAGGACCTATGATAAACGCGAGAGTGCTAGTTTCTACGAACCCCTTAACACTATAAAAAAAATATTTTAAACTTTCAACCCTGCTCTGCTGAACGTTTTGCGTGAGTTCCAGACTTGATTCAATTTGTAGGTTATAGGGCTTATAAGGACCTATGATAAACGCGAGAGTGCTAGTTTCTACGAACCCCTTAACACTATAAAAAAAATATTTTAAACTTTCAACCCTGCTCTGCTGGTTTTTTTGCGTGAGTTCCAGACTTAATTCAATTTGTAGGTTATAGGGCTTATAAGGACCTATGATAAACGCGAGAGTGCTAGTTTCTACGAACCCCTTAACACTATAAAAAAAATATTTTAAACTTTCAACCCTGCTCTGCTGAACAGTTTGCGTGAGTTCCAGACGAAATTCAATTTGTATAATATAGGGCTTATAAGGACCTATGATAAACGCGAGAGTGCTAGTTTCTACGAACCCCTTAACACTATAAAAAAAATAATTTAAACTTTCAACCCTGCTCTGCTGGTTTTTTTGCGTGAGTTCCAGACTTAATTCAATTTGTAGGTTATAGGACTTATAAGGACCTATGATAAACTTGAAAGTGCTAGTTTCTACGAACCCCTTAACAATATAAAAAAAATATTTTAAACTTTCAACCCTGCTCTGCTGAACGTTTTGCGTGAGTTCCAGACGTGATTCAATTTGTAGGTTATAGGGCTTATAAGGACCTATGATAAACGCGAGAGTGCTAGTTTCTACGAACCCCTTAACACTATAAAAAAAATATTTTAAACTTTCAACCCTGCTCTGCTGAACGGTTTGCGTGAGTTCCAGACGTAATTCAATTTGTAAGTTATAGGGCTTATAAGGACCTAAGATAAACTTGAGAGTGCTAGTTTCTACGAACCCCTTAACAATATAAAAAAATTATTTTAAACTTTCAACCCTGCTCTGCTGGTCGTTTTGCGTGAGTTCCAGATTTAATTCAATTTGTAGGTTATAGGGCTTTTAAGGACCTATGATAAACGCGAGAGTGCTAGTTTTTACGAACCCCTTAACACTATAAAAAAAATATTTTAAACTTTCAACCCTGCTCTGCTGAACGTTTTGCGTGAGTTCCAGACTTGATTCAATTTGTAGGTTATAGGGCTTATAAGGACCTATGATAAACGCGAGAGTGCTAGTTTCTACGAACCCCTTAACACTATAAAAAAAATATTTTAAACTTTCAACCCTGCTCTGCTGGTTTTTTTGCGTGAGTTCCAGACTTAATTCAATTTGTAGGTTATAGGGCTTATAAGGACCTATGATAAACGCGAGAGTGCTAGTTTTTACAAACCCCTTAACACTATAAAAAAAATATTTTAAACTTTCAACCCTGCTCTGCTGAACGGTTTGCGTGAGTTCCAGACTTGATTCAATTTGTAGGTTATAGGGCTTATAAGGACCTATGATAAACGCGAGAGTGCTAGTTTCTACGAACCCCTTAACACTATAAAAAAAATAATTTAAACTTTCAACCCTGCTCTGCTTGTTTTTTTGCGTGAGTTCCAGACTTAATTCAATTTGTAGGTTATAGGGCTTATAAGGACCTATGATAAACTTGAGAGTGCTAGTTTCTACGAACCCCTTAACAATATAAAAAAAATATTTTAAACTTTCAACCCTGCTCTGCTGAACGTTTTGCGTGAGTTCCAGACGTGATTCAATTTGTAGGTTATAGGGCTTATAAGGACCTATGATAAACGCGAGAGTGCTAGTTTCTACGAACCCCTTAACACTATAAAAAAAATATTTTAAACTTTCAACCCTGCTCTGCTGAACGGTTTGCGTGAGTTCCAGACGTAATTCAATTTGTAAGTTATAGGGCTTATAAGGACCTATGATAAACTTGAGAGTGCTAGTTTCTACGAACCCCTTAACAATATAAAAAAAATATTTTAAACTTTCAACCCTGCTCTGCTGAACGTTTTGCGTGAGTTCCAGACGTGATTCAATTTGTAAGTTATAGGGCTTATAAGGACCTATGATAAACGCGAGAGTGCTAGTTTCTACGAACCCCTTAACATTATAAAAAAAATATTTTAAACTTTCAACCCTGCTCTGCTGGTTTTTTTGCTTGAGTTCCAGACTTAATTCAATTTGTAGGTTATAGGGCTTATAAGGACCTATGATAAACGCGAGAGTGCTAGTTTTTACGAACCCCTTAACACTATAAAAAACATATTTTAAACTTTCAACCCTGCTCTGCTGAACGGTTTGCGTGAGTTCCAGACTTGATTCAATTTGTAGGTTATAGGGCTTATAAGGACCTATGATAAACGCGAGAGTGCTAGTTTCTACGAACCCCTTAACACTATAAAAAAAATATTTTTAACTTTCAACCCTGCTCTGCTGGTCGTTTTGCGTGAGTTTCAGATTTAATTCAATTTGTAGGTTATAGGGCTTTTAAGGACCTATTATAAACGCGAGAGTGCTAGTTTTTACGAACCCCTTAACACTATAAAAAAAATATTTTAAACTTTCAACCCTGCTCTGCTGAACGTTTTGCGTGAGTTCCAGACTTGATTCAATTTGTAGGTTATAGGGCTTATAAGGAACTATGATAAACGCGAGAGTGCTAGTTTCTACGAACCCCTTAACACTATAAAAAAAAATATTTTAAACTTTCAACCCTGCTCTGCTGGTTTTTTTGCGTGAGTTCCAGACTTAATTCAATTTGTAGGTTATAGGGCTTATAAGGACCTATGATAAACGCGAGAGTGCTAGTTTTTACGAACCCCTAAACACTATAAAAAAAATATTTTAAACTTTCAACCCTGCTCTGCTGAACGTTTTGCGTGAGTTCCAGACGTAATTCAATTTGTATAATATAGGGCTTATAAGGACCTATGATAAACGCGAGAGTGCTAGTTTTTACGAACCCCTTAACACTATAAAAAAAATATTTTAAACTTTCAACCCTGCTCTGCTGAACGTTTTGCGTGAGTTCCAGACGTGATTCAATTTGTAGGTTATAGGGCTTATAAGGACCTATGATAAACGCGAGAGTGCTAGTTTCTACGAACCCCTTAACACTATAAAAAAAATATTTTAAACTTTCAACCCTGCTCTGCTGGTTTTTTTGCGTGAGTTCCAGACTTAATTCAATTTGTAGGTTATAGGGCTTATAAGGACCTATGATAAACGCGAGAGTGCTAGTTTTTACAAACCCCTTAACACTATAAAAAAAATATTTTAAACTTTCAACCCTGCTCTGCTGAACGGTTTGCGTGAGTTCCAGACTTGATTCAATTTGTAGGTTATAGGGCTTATAAGGACCTATGATAAACGCGAGAGTGCTAGTTTCTACGAACCCCTTAACACTATAAAAAAAATAATTTAAACTTTCAACCCTGCTCTGCTGGTTTTTTTGCGTGAGTTCCAGACTTAATTCAATTTGTAGGTTATAGGGCTTATAAGGACCTATGATAAACTTGAGAGTGCTAGTTTCTACGAACCCCTTAACACTATAAAAAAAATATTTTAAACTTTCAACCCTGCTCTGCTGAACGTTTTGCGTGAGTTCCAGACGTGATTCAATTTGTAGGTTATAGGGCTTATAAGGACCTATGATAAACTTGAGAGTGCTAGTTTCTACGAACCCCTTAACAATATAAAAAAAATATTTTAAACTTTCAACCCTGCTCTGCTGAACGTTTTGCGTGAGTTCCAGACGTGATTCAATTTGTAGGTTATAGGGCTTATAAGGACCTATGATAAACGCGAGAGTGCTAGTTTCTACGAACCCCTTAACATTATAAAAAAAATATTTTAAACTTTCAACCCTGCTCTGCTGAACGTTTTGCGTGAGTTCCAGACGTGATTCAATTTGTAGGTTATAGGGCTTATAAGGACCTATGATAAACGCGAGAGTGCTAGTTTCTACGAACCCCTTAACACTATAAAAAAAATATTTTAAACTTTCAACCCTGCTCTGCTGGTTGTTTTGCGTGAGTTCCAGATTTGATTCAATTTGTAGGTTATAGGGCTTTTAAGGACCTATTATAAACGCGAGAGTGCTAGTTTTTACGAACCCCTTAACACTATAAAAAAAATATTTTAAACTTTCAACCCTGCTCTGCTGAACGTTTTGCGTGAGTTCCAGACTTGATTCAATTTGAAGGTTATAGGGCTTTTAAGGACCTATGATAAACGCGAGAGTGCTATTTTCTGCGAAGCCCTTAACACTATAAAAAAAATATTTTAAACTTTCAACCCTGCTCTGCTGGTTTTTTTGCGTGAGTTCCAGACTTGATTCAATTTGTAGGTAATAGGTCTTTTAAGGACCTATGATAAACGCGAGAGTGCTAGTTTTTACGAACCCCTTAACACTATAAAAAAAATATTTTAAATTTTCAACCCTGCTCTGCTGGTTTTTTTGCGTGAGTTCTAGACTTGATTCAATTTGTAGGTAATAGGTCTTATAAGGACCTATGATAAACGCGAGAGTGCTAGTTTTTACGAACCCCTTAACACTATAAAAAAAATATTTTAAACTTTCAACCCTGCTCTGCTGGTTTTTTTGCGTGAGTTCCAGACTTGATTCAAGTTCTAGGTAGTAGCTCTAGTATGGATCTATGAGAGACGAAAGAGTTCTAGCTCTTGCAAACTGTTTAAAACCATAAAAAAAATATTAATATTTTTTGTTCAAATCACTTTTTTCAGGTTTTCAGGCCAGAACTATTTCTGAAAAGTATCAGGAACTGTAGAGCAGAGCTTTAGGCACATGAAAATATTTTTTTTTATTTTATTGGTGAAAAATGATCTGCTACGGGAAGTTGGCAGAGCATATTTTCAATTGTTTTTTTTTCAGGTTTTCAGGCCAGAACTATTCCTGAAAAGTATCAGGAACTGTAGAACTATGCTGCATGCGAATAGAACTCACTTTTTTTTTTGATCTGCTGGACAATGATCTGCTAAGTTCACACGCATACTATTTAGCCCCAAATTAAGCAGAGCTTTTGCTATCATCATCATCTCAGCCCGGTATCACCCACTGTTGGGTATTAGGCCTCCTTCATGTTTTGCTTTTACTATAGCAAATAATAAAATACTTATACACATTTTTTTTTCTGTATATAAAAAAAAATTATATCATCCAGACAGAGAACAAAACATCTGTGTTCACCGAATATTTTTTCTCGGTGGGAATCAAACCCACAAACTATTTCATACAAGACAGAGCTACTACCAACTGAGCTGAGAGGCCAGTCGTAAGCCAGGTAGTTTGTTAAAAAGTTTGTCAGAGGAAGTACACCTTACATTTTCCTGTCTATGAGCTATGATACTAGCATAGTTGTATATTGATTTGAAGGGTGTTATTACAGACACATGAGACTATTTTTACGTCTCAGAGAGGTGAATGAAGCCCGTATATACAATTCACAATTTTAAAAATATGTGCGTAGGTTGATCAAAGTCATTCAAATCATTAGGTCTCATTGAATGAGTCAACAAACGGTCCAATCGCCGTGGAACAAATCACTTAGTGGCTTCCCGGAACATCCCAAATTAAACGTTTTCGTATAGTGCCACATGACGCTTGGCTATTCTTCGTTTGGGGACCGGAGTGAGTTACAAGAACAAGCGTTTTAAAACACCGCTGAATTACAGTAGGTATTGTGAAAATTTGTCATTTAATCCGTTAGCAAACGGGTCAGGGTCGAAATAACCATACTGATCGATTTTATTAATTACCCCCAAAATCTGTAAGTTATATACTCGTACTGACACTGAAGTTTTAACCACTATACTTATTGTCGTTAAAATGAAACCTGCAAATTTTTGTTTAAATGCTTTGACAAAAGATGGCAGTTTATTTTCTGACAGATTTTAACCAAGCCCATAACAGTTTTATCTAAATATTTAAAACTCTTATGTTACTGACTGACTGACTGACAATCAACGCTCAGCCTAAACCGTAAGTCCTAGAAGCATGAAACTTGGAGGGTATGTTTCTTTTATAGCATAAGGGTGCACTAAGAAAGGAAAATGGAAAATGTTTTCCCTAAGCGGAGAAAAAGAGGAAAAACTTTTAAAAGAAAAATCAACGGGGTGTAATGCCAACGGGGCGACCGAAGCCGCGGGCGGTTGCTAGTGCTCGATAAAATGCTCTTATCTAACAAATAACGAGGTTTTTGAATGCACTCAAATCTCTCCCTCTCATAGTCGACAGCGCGTCGGTTAAGCGTTGTGCGAGATAATTATACGATCGTCCCCCGCGACGTGATCCGTCACATATGGCGGCACTAATTAGAGCCGCGGTGCGAGGGATGCTATACTGACGATGCCCGATGGCTTGGTTTGACGTGATAAAAGTGATTTACACGTAACTGGTAGGCCTTTTAGATCAATGCTTGAGTCTGAATCGAGCCTCGAGCATACAGTTTTTGACAGTTCTCTATTGAAAAGTGTTAGAGGGAATTAGCCTCCTAGTTTTTTTAAGGTTTGGGATCTGCGATACCTGGTGACTTTTTCAGAGATGGTAAAAGTATTTTACATGTGATTGTTAGACCTTTTAAACCCCATTTTTAGGTTTGAAATTTCCAATTATGGTAGAAGTTAAAGGCAAAAGTACTTTGTGAAATAAAATCACAGAGACGGCTTTGAAATGTCTGAATAACTAGGCAACGTAGATATGCAATAATCTAAAAGTATTGGTTTCATAGCGTCTGCTTAGGTCGGAAGCGTGGTGATACCATAATTTTCCGACACCCACATCAAAACGAGTTCAAATATGGGGTCGTCTTTGACGTAAGGTAGGTAAATGTTTACTAATGTGGCTATGACTAGAAATCTCGAAGCAATATTTGCACAAAATTTTGGCATTTATGCGACTGTGGTAGACTAACCATCGACTGAACCAAAGAAGCTACATTCTTTATTTATATCTGTCACCATAGTCTTTCTATAAGTCTATTTCGTAGCGGAGTTTATTCTATTTCTGCTCAGGAACAAATTTTCCCAACCATAAACCGGAAGTCAGAAATCAATCACTGCACTTTTAGACAAATAAAAAAAAACAACTATTATAATCCTTAGTCATCTATCAATGCACTCTCTAATAGAGTATTCACAAAAAACATTTGAAACACTAAAACAATAAGATAAATGTGTGCGTCCCATCATCAATTTGAACATTCCCTAATGATTGAAGCTATTCTCCAAGCGATCGCCATTATTTTTTCATCGCTCCTGTAACTATTTCGGAACACCCAAAAATTAATTAATTTTACGCCATTAAAGTTTCGTCGCCTAATGACTTGTGGGACACGTGGCCTAAATTTTAGGAAGTCAATTTACTAGAATGTTTTGTTTGACGAGTAGAAAAAGTCGCAGAAAAAGTTGCGACAAAAAATGGGTCGAAAAGACCCATGGGATCAAACGTGTTAAAATGTTAGTGACCTGTGTTCACTTTGGAGATAATATGTGTGAAATGATGATTTGAGGATTAAATAGATTTTGAGAAATTCCAAGTATCTGCGTTAAATTTCTTACTTAGTTTTTTATTTATGCTTCTTTATTATGTCACATGTTTGGGAATTATTATACTTATTAAAAGACTGAAAGCAGTAGGTACTAAGGGGTACGTAGCTTAAAGCACGTAAGTACTTAGGTTAAAATGGTAAAAAATATTATGGTCATTAGGACCCCATCGCCCTAACCTACACCAACAAATACAACTGTTTGTTCAAACGTACATTTAAAAATGTTATTTTATTTTATAACTGCGTCATCCACTAATTGACGGCTAACATCCCAAGAGATCCAATCCGCACTGCCACACGAAAATAGCATCTATGTTAAGGCTATTAAGTTCTTTTTACGATGGTTTTTAAACTACGGTTTGTCAGTGCTAAGGAAATATGTGATTAATACGTATAGAAATAAAGCTGTTTTTATTATGCAGGGTGTTGGCTATTGATCTTTGAGTCCAGCGGGAATCGTATACAGGATGAATGGATGTTTTGATGATTTAATTTGTGGCGGATTTTACATAGCTCCGGGTGAGGCTCAGTGTGATTGAACGATGCTTTTTGTTTATTTTATTATGAAAACAAGATATTTTTATTCTGGGAAAAATCTTTATCACTGAAGCCAGATGGTGAAAAGTATTTAATTTGATTAAAATATTCTAAGCTTTGAGTGCCTTTCCACTAAAAATGTGCTACATTGGGAAGCTATGCATGTGTGTCAAGCCCACCACTAAGATTGTTTCAGTTTAATTGCTTAGCTATGTTGCTAAAAGACGTACGGCGGTAAGACCACAAAACATAATAGAAGGGCCATGTGGCCAAAATGCATGAGCATGCTCCTGTCTCTATACAAGTCATCGTTAAATTAAAATTACCTTGTTACGCAATAATTATCCGAACAAGAAGACAAGCAATCCTCTTTCCTTGCTTTTTCTTAGAATCCAACGGAACCTAGCTTAGAAAAACAGGCAAGAAACGTATTGATATTATGTTTTATTTTTCCTCAATACACAATACAAATTAATAGCTACCTAAAAAAGATTGACGGCTCTTATTCTGAGTGACGGTATATCCTTCAGATTTCTTGATACCTAGAGCTCGTACTCACTAGGTCTTCGAGATCCTGTGAGAGTGTTTAAGGCAAAGAGGGTAGTCAGTGGCACGACCGATGATCACCCTGTATAATGTCATTCTCCCATATGTCATTTGTTAAGCGCTTTTTTGTAGTCCCCCGCGCGGCCACTTAAAGCACTACTGTTTGTGTACAGATGTGACAAGTGCTTGCCTTTGCCTGATGCTACTATTATGAGCTTCTTCTTCTTCTTGTAGTGTCACTAGTTCCTCTAAACCAGTGTGGTGAAAGGATTTTAATTGTACCTCAAAGAAGCTCCTTTAGTGCATTTGAAACGGGCTTTTGAACTTTTTTCTACGACATGCCAGTTTTCGCACTTACATTTTCCTTCACCGTTTGAGAAGAATAATTAACTGGCATAGTCATCGATTATTAGACCAAAAATTCTTTGGTGTCCAACCATATTTGAATCGATCGGAAGTTGGGGACTCTACCACTAGGCCACTATTACTTTGAAAAAAATCAAACATTCTGTATATTTTTAAAAGCAGTTACGTTGTCACAAATATTTTTTTAATGTCCCAAAAGTCAACGGGATTTGAACCCACGACCTTGCCTTTGCTACGGAACTGCACTGACCGCTGCGCCATTGGATCCTAATCGCGTTACGTTACGTATTTTTTTAATTCATCTGGTTGATGGTATAAGTATATTTGTCACCTGATATATTTTTATTTCTTACTGCATTTGTACTTTAATATCTTTGACAGATAATTACGTACTATTTAAGCCATTCCCGGTAAGTATCTATTCCATTGCTTACACCCTATACTTACACTTACACTTACATCAAACAAATCTGTTCGCTTCACACTTAGCGGGAGATCAAACGACGTGTATTATTGTATAGTAGCTTTCAAACGATACGATTATAACGCTAAGCTAGCTACTGCCTGTGGCTTTGCTCGTATGGTAATAAGAATATCAATATGGTTTTAAGGCGTAATTCTTCTATCTTTTGCAGTACTTTGGCTATTACTTTATCGACAAAATTCGGCATATTTTTCGCAATGCCGGCGAAGTATTTTAAAGAAGTGGTAGGGTGAATACGAACGAATAAATTAATTGATAAAATAACAATATGAAATAATCATCATAATTTAAAAAAATATTACATTTAAATCATTTTTATTAGGACAACACTTTTTTATTGGGTCTTGAGATTCAAATGTCAAGGTCCCTGGTACATAATTTTCTTGTCTGTGGTATCCATCTACATTCATTCTCTCCTAGTCACATACAGGCTTTCTTCTAGGTTACAACAAAAAAGAAACCGCACAGCAAGGAGTTTCAAAGTGTATTAGTCTCTAATTAGTCCGCAATGTTTTATCGTCTGTGGATCTGACACTATGATTTTTACGCGACATTCGAAATATGAACTTCCGAACGTCATATAACTAGCTATACCCACGGATGTCATATAGCTATACCCTATACCTACCCTTCATAATGTTGATTTACACCAGTGGGCCTACCACAAGCTCTGTCTGGCGCTGTCTCTGGCTCTAGTTTTGTGTCGGCGTGAGTGCTCAACAGTGTATTATAGAGAGCGCTGGTGGCCTAGTGGTAACGGCCCCGCCTTCCGACCCTAAGGTCGTAGGTTCAAATCCATTCGTGTACCAATGAGTTATTCTGCCCAAAAATTTGTGTACACTATGCCAGTGCTCTCAAACGGTGAAGGAACACATCATGAGGAAACCGATAACCGTTATTGTAGGAACTAAAAAGTTCGAAAATATGTGTCAAGCGCACGAAAGTAGCCTCTTTGGGGCGCACTCAAAATTTTTTCACCACACTTGGTTCGAGAGAATCAGTGACACGATAAGGAGAGAGTGTATTATACTCTGTGTGTGACGTTTCAACGTAGGATTTATTTAGACAGCACTCACACAGACTCAAAATCAGAGCCAGAGCCAGACAGAGCTTGTGGCCTACAGCTAGTGAATAAATCTTAGTGTTCCATCTGCTATAACGCAAAGCTGCGTAAACACCGTTAATTAGCGCCTATTAACCCCACACACGATGTGAAACAGCTATGATTTAGTATTTGCTTAATGGAATTAGTTGTATATTAATAACTACTAAAGCATTGCGCTCATCTAAGCGTAATGCGGTGGCGATCGGTTAAACGCTGTCAAATATGAAAAAATTCTAATGAAAAGAGTGTTAGACTCATGCCTATTTGGCCTACCTCTACTTTTATATCCATCAACATTCATATGTAGATGGATATAAAAGTAGAGGTAGGCCTAAGTAAAGATGGATAGATTGTGTAAGAGATGATAATATGTCCAAGAAAGAGTGAGTGCTGAGATGAGAAATGATAGAGGAGAATGGAAGAAAAATACATGTTGTGTCTTAAACATATAAGTAACTATTTTTAATAAACATGTTAAATATTTCTGCAAGGATTACTTAATCGTATCTCTATTATATTAAATTTTAAAATTATAAACATACAAAAACTTGTTTATTTTGTGATAGCTTTTATCAGCAATTAAGGTATGCGAATTATCCAAATATTATCAGTTATAAGGGATTATTACGGTTGATTATTATAATTCAAAAGACGTGATCTTGGTACATATACTATACCCGATACAACAATATAAAGTAGATTGTACAATTAATAATTATTTGCCTTACTTATAAAAATAATGTCAAAAGATAAACAATGCTTAAACTATTGCCATCTCTTACCACTGGGTAATGACAAACAGTGACAGGGCTAACTTTAAGCAATTATTAAATTTAAATTGTGTTTATAAGTATGGCGGTATAAGTTTAAAAAACTTGTGAAACCGACTTCATTGCCAAACGGCTAAACCAATTTTAATGAAATTTGTTTAGAGAATAAACTTCCAAATAAAAAAATAATTTTCTAAATCGGTTCATAAATGACGGAGGCATGCAGTTACAAACATTAAAAAAATTATTTAAAAAAAATGGCAACACGGTTTTTAATAAAATTAAAATGGAACCAATCTGGAAGCAGTACCTTTCAGATAAAAAAATGATTTTTCAAATCGGCTTACAAATGACGAAGTAATGTGGTAACAAACATTAAAAAAAAAAATACAATCGAATTGAGAACCTCCTCCTTTTGGATTGGAAGTCGGTTTAAAAAAAAATAAAACAATTTACACACACAACAATCTCATAGGAAAAGGGTATTTAGTGCTCAGTGCAAGGTAGTAAATAAATAAACTAAAACTAACACTATGTAATCCACCAAAATACCATTATAACTTGAGCTTCTTTGAGCAAGGGTTTCAACAAATTTCAACTTAGTTTTGTAAGGCTTTCAACAACTTAATAGTTCAAGTTAGCTAGGTTATAGAAACGATCACGGATATCGCTCTTCTTCATCTCAGTTCAAGGCGAACGACTAGATCAGTAACTGATCTAAACTAAGTAACTAATATAAGTACTGATCTTAGTATTTAATTTGAGATAAACTGTTTATCTCAAATTAAATACTTATTGTATTTATTTTAAAGCCATGCTACACATGGATAAAAAAACTCACGCATCGTAATCCCACAGTGTGCGCTGGCCCTAAGAGCGGGGGCACACGATGCGTTGCGGCGGCGGTGCGGCGCCGGAGCGGTGTCGCTGCGTCGTCTTACATAGAAATATCTGTGGCATGTCACACGATGCGCTCCGGCGCCGCACCGGACTTGCAACCACCAAGACGAGGCGGGGAGGGGTGAATGCGTTGCGACGTCGGAGCGGCACCGCTCAGTTGTTTCCAACAATAGACGTCTTTTACGATCCATTTTCATTAACAGACTGTCCAACGGTGCTACGGCGCCGCTGCGACATAACAACGTTACGGCGCCGCACCGCTCGTGTGCCCCCGCTCTGACTGGCTAACTTTGTTCAAGTTGAAACAAATCTAAACCTTAAAATAAACAAAATATGACAGCCCCCCAGTAATTAACATGCTACACTTATTAATGGCCTGCGCACACTTAGTTCGCTGGCGGTAGAGATCAGTGAAACGCTGTCAAATTTCAAATCTGACAGCGATATTTGACAGCGTTTCACTGATCGCTACCGCCAGCGAACTAGGTGTGCGTAGACCTTTAACGGGTGAATTCCACGAGTGCCACGTCCGTACAAACAAAAAATCAACATTTTCATGCAGTAGTAGGAAATAAATATTGCAAATCGGCTAATTTCGGCTTCATAGAGCGTAGTGTGCGACAGAAAGAGATAGCGCTCTACGAAAGCAGAAAAGATGTGCAATATTTATTGCCTACAACCGTACATTGATTCCCTAGCCAATTCCAGTAGGTGGATTTGAACCTTCCCTTTTAAAATGTTTTTTAGTTCCAACTAAAGAGCTTGCATAAGCAAAATAAGCACCAAAGCTAAAAGAAAACGTAACACGTTGATTCATAAAAAATATATTATTTATAATTTATTGAACTTGATTTGATTTTAAATTGTTTTGCTAATCTTGACTGACTATATTCATCTTATGGAAATCTGCGAGTCAGAAAGAGAGAGCTATAGTATTTATTCTGTACGTGATAGAATACGAAATGAGGAAATTCGTAGAACAACCAAGGTCACCGCTATCTCTGAAGCCTCGCACATCTAGGCGATCTGCGATGACGATCAGTTTCAGCATATGGTCACACATACTCACACTGCTGGAAACCATGACAGTGATGCACTGATTGCCATCACAGGTGATCTAGATATGCGCAAGAGTTAGCAAGTTGAAGTGGCAATAAACATGCCATATGGCTCGTAGACCCAACAAGGGATCCGCCAACTGGAAGATGAAATATAAGACGCCCATGATGGTATTTTAAAAATCATGGAAAGTCAGTAGATGGAGAAGTTAATTATATTACAAGTTGGTAGTAAATGTTACCGTTACTGTTAAAATTCTAAATATCTGCCATCATCGAAAATACTTCTTCTACATTTATAGCCAGCTAAACTAAAAATAGGTTCACGGCCGTTTCGGTTTACCAGTTGTAAACCGAAATTGCCATACCTCTGACAAATCCAGAAAAAATGAGAAATAAATAACTGAAATTGCCAATTTACTTTGGACGCTAACTGTACAATGTACAATCAAGATAAATCAAAAAACAAAATGTTAAAACATTTTACTTTGTAAGAGTTAAATATAGAACACTTTTGTAACACTGTTTCAATTAATTATAAACTTAATCTCTTTAATAACATCAAAGGCAATAAACTCACAATTAAGAGATCACTGAAAACAAAACCCATAAACTAAAGACTTCAAAATATACCCATCTATAAAACTACAACAAACAAACCAACATCTTTTAATCTATACAAATAAATGATGCACATTAAAAAGATATTTAAAACCTTAGACGATAAAGGAGAGACCACTGAAATAATAGAATTGAAATCTAAATGGATTTATGACGCGCTTGGGACAGGATGGAGGGACATAAACATGCTCACTTTTTGTTTTAAATACATTTCTTTGTGGCTGAGATAAGTGAGCAATCAAAGCTTTTTGACGTGACAACGTCTTATAATTCGATGAAGCCGGCTGCACGCACGAAAAAACATGACGTCATGCGGCGTTACCTCGCTCTGAGGCGTTCCATTTAAGGCTTGAAGTGCAAGCGAGAGCGCGGAACGAGCGACAAAGAGATTTGTCTCACGATGGTCAATCATTGTTGGTCATCCTACACATTCTTAACACATACATAAATAAAGTGTTTTTAAAACTTTAGGCCTACCACTAGCTCTGTCTGGATCTGTCTTTGGCTCTTGTTTTGAGTCTGTGTGAGTGCTCACCAGTGCATTATAATGTGTGTGACGTTTGGCTCAAAACCAGAGCCAGAGACAGAGCCAGACAGAGCTTGTGGAAGGCTTACTTATGTCAGAAGCTTTTGAAAAAGTTCGTCCTAAATTATATTTTCGTTTAGAAAATTTTCGTTTACAGAATAACAAAAATGTCGGGATCCCTAATTCATTCCACCCCACCCTCGCACCGCCGTTGGGCATATTTTGTTATTTTTTGCGTCATAGCGTTCTACCGTTAATTTATTATGTTAAAACAATGTGGGGTTTATCCACGTGTTGAAGTTATGTGTGGTGGTGGAGATAGCTTTGAGGATGTGGGTTGAAGCAAGAAAACAGGAATTAGCTTCACGACTTTGATCTCCAACCAGTAGGCCTACCATAAGCTCTGTCTGGCTCTGTCTCTGGTTCTGGTTTTGAGTCTGTGTGAGCGTTGACTAAGTAAATCCTACGTCAAAACGTCACACACACAGTAGAATGCACTGGTGAGCGCTCACACAGGCTCAAAACCAGAGACAGAGCCAGACAGAGCTCATGGTAGGCCTACAGAGAAGATACCCCCTTAGCTCCCTTAGGGCCTAAGTACCAACACAAGATTCTTTGAGCATGGAGGTATTTGGTTTAGTTTTTTTCTCTTGTATAGATAAGAATAAAGAAATAAAATAATTCATAACACCAGATTGATTGACTTTTAACAATAAAATAAAAACTAAATATAAATAATAGATGATTGAATTGTGTTTCCAATAAAATTATGGTTTACACACTTGACCCATGTTTTTACATTATTGAAAATGTCAAAGATAAGTTAAAATAGCAATAATACCGACACCAATACAAAACGACAGCAGTGAATTAAAAAAACTTCGCTAAAAACGTAATAAAATAGGAATTAATACATTGATGAAGTGGACAAGGCTTTAAATGTGCCATTTTACAACACAGCTCGGGTAGACAATAATTATAACATAAGTTAGTCATCGCACGTGACTTATCACGGTATTACTCGCTGCTGACATTTAAAAACGTTATAAAAGGAACTAAGGCTCTTTTACACTTCAACGGGATGAACGCTGTTTTTAAATCATATTTATGCGTTTATATTGTACTTAGACTAAGACCTATAAATATCGTACATTAAAAATAACATTGATTTATTTCACAGATTATCTAATTAAACAATAGTGGATATTTATAAAGAACCACAACATTACAACCTCATAAAATTTTACAATCGCGCAATACTTTTATTATTACAGAACTGTAGGTCATATGCCATGTTTTTTTTCACCCAGCTTAATTACAAAATTACGTCAGTATAAAATATAAGTTTAAAAACTTGAGAAACCGACTTCATGGCACTGCCTGCTGCTGCAGACTGCAACTTTTTTCAAACCGGCGTATAAACAATGAAGTTTTACGGAGACAAACAATGAAAATGAAATTAAATGAAAAAAGTTTATTGAATGAACACAAATACAGAAAAAAAACAAACTAGAACCTTAAATACAAACAAGGTGAGAGGTTTGAGACAAAAGAGAATACACTGAGTAACAATAAAATAAATACACCGAATTGACAACTTTCTTCTTTTTTTATTTGAAGTCGCAAAAAAAAAGTAGTTCTATTGTTTTTGCCCACACCCATATTTAAAATATCGAGGAGATAGCAGCAATTTCATCGTCCCGTGTCGACTCCTTCCCGTTGCGTTGTGAACAGACAGACGACTCCGCTTTGCTTTTTGTTTATCATTCTTTATTGGCGCCGGTAAGTGGCCAATTAGGATAGCTTGATGAGAATAGCTCTTTAATAGACCGATTGTAAACGAATATCATCGATTTAAATAAGTAATGATCTTTGGCTTGATACAGGGGGTGACATAAAGTTTTTAAGATACTTAGGTTATAAAATGAAATAAAATCGATAATTATTCATTTAAAATTAGCGTAATTAAATTTTCTCACTAAAATTAATTTATTCGAGTTTGTTTAAGTTGGTTCGCTTGGTTTACCTACGTGAACACATAAAAAAAACATAAGTATTATATCTTCAGAAGTTTTGGCGTCGTTTGGCACTCCTTATCAAAATTAAGACACTTTTTAAATTGTTTATAGACGAATTCTTTACAAGTAATAAGGGAGTTTTAACATTTTAAGTATTCCCGCCGATTCTTCAATTATATTCCCCCTTTAGCATTGAATGACAGTTTGTCACGTTGTCATTCAATAAAAGCAATTAAGAGGTTGTTCTTCAATCGACTGCTTTATTGTACGCTCAATGAAGTACGCTTTTCGTCCCGAGCTCTTGAACTGGCGACGCCATTAGGGCTGTCAAATTGTCAAACGGTGAATAAGAGAGAAAGGAAATTAAAAAAAACGGTTTGATAAAATTACAATCGGTCTGTTTAGCTAAATCACTGTTTTTATATTTTATTTTTTATTTTTATACATTTCGTTATAAATATTTCTGTAACTTTGCTTACTCACTAGAGACTTTATGTTAAAAAAAATACGTATTAGCACTTGCCTACAGGCTCGCGTTGTTCTTACCATGTAAAAAGTATGTGTGTCATGGTCATGACATATCTATTTTCAAGACCATGACACATTCCAAATTCATCGTTACGGAAAATAGTGGGAACCTACATACACACACTCACAAATCGCATTTATAATTTAATAGCATGCTTGGGACTGTAGATTTATTTATGTGCGTATGTATAACAAACAATAGGATTGTAAATTACCTATTATTATATTGCTAGGTCTTAGGTTATACATTAACTGACAGCTAATTAGGTCCATCTAAACTGTATCTGTCGTAGATAATCTCAAGTGAATTCAGATATGTTACATGGAAATTCATCTGGTTATTGCCGGTTTAATCTAGTTTGCGTAATCTGCCTCCACAGTGGTTATTATAATTGTTTCCCCGAGGGGGCGGGAGGGGGCGGCGGAGAGGAGGGGGCGATAGGGCTGCCACCAACCTAATCCGGGTGATTTATTGGTTTTACTATTTTAGTCGCTGTAGATTTTCTTGGTCTGCGCTATGTCAATGTTAGGGATGTCATTTGCTAGCCTATATACGATACCTAATGGTTTTAGGTTAAGTTACCAGTGTGGTAAAAGACATCGTGGCCTTATTAAGCTCTGTTCGGCATGCGTCTTTAAACTTTTTTGTTTTTGTTTTTACAAAAATTGCTTTGTGCATTCTTTTTAGCTAGAACTAACACGTAGAGTAAACCTAGGCCTTGGCAGGATACCAGGGTTGCACTGTGTAGTGTGACGCCATGTGACCTACACAGTGCGACATATACTGAGCCAGGGACCTATTTGACCATGTGAAACTTTGTCTAAGTACTTACCATGCATATTTGTATCTTTTTTTATGGTTAATAAACATAATATTTTCTTTCTTTCTTTCTTTCTTTCTTTCTAGAGTAATGTAGTTTGTTCTGATTTCACAATCATGAATTTCAAAGTTAGCTACTACAATGCTCATTTTAAATGTTAAAAATAAACCTGCTGACCGAGCTACGAAACAATTAATTTTATTTTTAATAGGTATTGCTAGTTGACAGCCCTGAGTGCGGGGGGTCGCTCTAATTAACCTTTGTCGACTGTATCGCTAATGTGCGCGGGACGGTACGGATCCAGTAATCATTGCTTTATTTAAGCGCTCAATACGGCCCGGTGCATTTCAAAATCGTTTTCTGATTATTTTATAAAGCCTATTGGTATGTAGCTTTTAAATTAATAATATATTAGCTTTCAGAATTTGTAAATTGAAGTGGTAATCGGGCAAAGTTACCACACATATAGTTATACCATATAGCAATAGTAAGCAAATCCACATCATCATTTCAGTTTGAAGAATTCCATTGCTGGAAATAGATAGGTACCGCTTAACACCAGGTGGGCCATATGCTTGTTCCATCAAAAAAAAATACCTCCATTTATATTTCAAGTACTCATTAATTCTAAGGCATTTTATTTTAAGACACTATAGCGTCCCGTAAATATAGAAGCATAAGTAACGCCATATCCATTACAGCTAAACTGTTAAGTAGAGCGTTTCATTGAAATCGGTTCAGCAAATGCATAAAACTGCCCCGGACAGACAGCTAGTTTCACGTTTACCTTACTACCAATATGTGTGGGATACGTAGCGACGCGAGCGTGTGATGTCGGAGCAAATAGCTCACTCCATATCGTGTTAAGGCTTGCGGACATCTAGGAAATGGCGATGGCGATAAATAAAACGCTGTCAAATATCACTGTCATATTTGACAGCTGTTCACTGATCTCTTATCGCTTAGATGTGCAAAAAGAACTAATAGTACTTTTTAAATTAACACGATCGTTATGCATAATTATATGGAAACAAACGGGTTTTTGATCGCGATTACCTTTATTAATTCCCGACGTTTCGGCTGTGTTGCAACAACCGTGGTCACGGGTTGACTGGAGTTCATGCTAAATGCGGGTTGACTGGAACCGGAAACATGCTAACAAGAAGAAGCCTCTTGAGGTAAATAGGCAGCCCATGTTTTTGCCTTACGTAAAGGGTGTGACAGATAAAATTGGTAACGTTTTGAAGAAGTTATCAATTAAGTCAGTGTTTACACCTTTTTCTAAAGTGGCTAAGCAGTTACGGACTCCTAAGGATGTGATACCTCTGCAGATGCCTGGCGTTTATAAGATAGACTGTAGTTGTGGCCGTTCTTACATTGGGCAAACAAAGAGAACTATAGCCGAACGCGTCAAGGAGCATATAGCAGCCGTCAAAAATCGTCAGGTGTATAAATCTGCCGTGGCGGAGCATTTGGTGGACTCGGGACCGAATCACTGGATTGAACTACATGACCCTAAAGTTCTGTCCAGTGAACGTTTTTACCATAGAAGAATGGTCCGGGAAGCGATAGAAATAAAAAAGTACCCCAATTTCAATCGTGAAGACGGCTATAAACTTTCTTCGTCTTGGAATCCTGTTTTCGTTAAGTGTATCCGTCGCGAAAGATCAGCGCAGTGTGTAGATACAGTTAGTGTGGTGTGTCGTAATATGAACGCGGACATTTCTAATTCTGAAGACCAAGTGAGGGTAGTTGCAAATAAAACTGCCACCGCTTCTCGACAGTAACTCCAATGAACTCCAGTCAACCCGTGACCACGGTTGTTGCAACACAGCCGAAACGTCGGGAATTAATAAAGGTAATCGCGATCAAAAACCCGTTTGTTTCCATATAAAAAGAACTAATGTTTGTCAGCGAGCCCCAAGCTCGAGTACGGGGATTTGTGTTATACATAATATCACAATATAACGCGATTTCACAAAGCACCAACTAATCGAGCAACAAAAAACATAATATTGGGTTATTCTCAATTCGTACACTCCTTTGTTGTGTAAATTAGTTAAAAATCTTCATACATTTATTCCCAATTCGTATACACTTTGGTTTATAAGGTTTTATTATGAGCCGCGGCCATATTGACATCAATTATTAAATCTAACGGCCTGTCAAAGAAGATAATTCCACTAACCATCAGGTAACCACTTTGCATCAGGTGGGCCGTATGCTTATTTGCCTACATAGTTTACAATAATAATAATAAAACATATTGTCCACACAACATTAGCTAGCCCCAAACTAAGCAGAGAGAGAATATTTACGTACGTTCTTCTTCCTCTTAACATCCATTTCGGAATCGCTGTATTATTGCCGCATACCTCATACAACGACACTACACTTTGATCTTCAACACAAGCAATATTCAACCTTATTTCTTCCACAATAACGCTTCGATTCAATTCACGCTGGTTTTATAGTCGTAGTCTATCGTTTTGATTTTCGCAAACATGAATTTCTGATTTTGACACTTGGGCTACAAGTAATAAGGTTGATTTTAGCTTGTGGATGGCAATGAGTGTGTTGGACACCAGTATAATTGGCGAGAAATGGCGAGCTTTCGCAAACTGTTGCTGTTTTGTCGTTATTTTATGACGATCGTTTTATTTTAGGAGGAATTATGGCGATTATCATAACCGCCCGATTTATAACCGTTTGATAACGTGCCGTTAATTAGACGTTTTAATGACTTTGTTTTGTTTGTTCTCAAATCTTATTAAGACAAAATATATCGAATAACTAACATTATGTTATCTGTAATTTATTTAAGTTGTCAAAATAACGTATAGGAACAAATACTGGAGTAAGTACAGGTTGACCAAGAAAAAACTAGTAGAGCGACAAAAAGCTATTGACTTAAATTCTCAAATTACGTGTTACTATCAAATATGGCCAACCTAATTACTGAATCTACCAACGTAAAAACAATAATTTCGTAATTTAAAAAATATAACATAACTCCTTAAAAGCAACTTCGTGCTCCGCATTGACGAAGCCTATATCGATATAATTAATAATTTAATGTCTTTAACAATATTCTTATCACGATTACACAATAAAGCACTACAAACACCATTTAACGTTAACATCCGACAATCGTTATTTGAATCCTAAATTGCTCAGCATCGACCAGTATAACTTGAGCTCAGCTTCGACCAACTTAACGAAATATGCTTCTTAAGGGAAGTTCACCATCACTTAAATAAATAAATATATAAATAAATAAATAAAATAAAAAATAAATATTTTTGGACAATCCACACAACACTACCCAGCCCCGAACTAAGCAGAGCTTGTACTATGGGATCCAGATAGCTGATATAATACTTGAACACATTTTTTTTGTAAATACATAATTTAGATAAAGAGAGTATTTATGAGAATTTTTGATGGAGCAAGCAAACGTCCCACCTGATGTCGAGCTTCATAATCATCAGCCTGAAGAAGTCCACTGCTGGATATAAGCCTTTTTTTTAATGCAAATAATAGACATACGGGCTTCCGGCCCACCTGATGGTAAGCAGTCACCGTCGCCCATAGACACCAACAACACCAAGGGTGCTGTCGTTTCGTTGCCTACCCTGGAGGATTTTTTTTACATTTTTCTTGAACCTATTATCTTTTACCACACTGTAACTTCACTGCTCTTATAGTTATTTTTGATGAAATAAATAAATAAAATAAAAAAAATAGTTTGTTACCTATGCTTCTAGGCTTATCGACTTGAGGCATACAGATGTTCAGCCTCACGTGCCAGTAATTTCACCAACACTCACACCCTTCAAACCGAAACACAGCAATGCTGCTTCACGGCAAAAAGACATGGTGGTAGTACTTCCCCGGACGAGTCATACAAAAAGTCTTCTACTACTACAAATATTATTATGTTGGTATTGTCCAAATAATGTTATTCGCCAACCCTACGCTCCATAAGTCAATACCGACAGTCAGGCCATTAGAGCGGCTCTCGGCACACTGGTCGTTCAACAGCACCGTAAACAATTGCAAGTTGACAGTTTTATTCGAAACACTTTATGACTGGAGTTGAGAGTATCCGGCTTTTTTATTTTTGTCCGGCTATTTTTTTATATCTTCTCTTAACTTATAATCGTGGAAAATCGGTGGATGGAAAGAGCTCAGAATCGTTCTTCTTGGAAATGTCTAAGGGAACCCTATGGGCTTCTTCAGGCTAATGATGATGAAGAAGACGAGATTTAAATTTATCTTCTCTTTTTGTGTAAAATCTATCCGATGGGATTGCATAGATAACTAATCCACATAGATAAACGCATAATGTTTTAGTTTTTAGGATAGATAACAATATATTGTTGATACGGAGAGAACAATACGTGGAACTGGCACCTAGACTCACCTAGCTTTAAGACGTTTCAAAGTGATTCTTGTAATTGAACTGAATAAATACAATTTTGATTTTGAATAAAATCATTCAAGGTTTCCAGTCTATAGAACAGAAGAAGAGTAGATACGGAAGTGTCAAAAGCCATATTTATTACTATACTCACTCACAATGATCGCTTTTAAGTATTATAGCTTGCTTTAATGCATCTCCAGTTAAATACAATAAAGTTTAAAAGAACAAACAAGAAACTTAAACTTATAAGTAATATTTATAAATAATATAGACACGTAAAAGAACACGTTATTATCGACTTTACCAACAAATAAATGCTTTTCCGGTTATTTTCAGATGTAGGTGTAGCCAACCCTAATACGTCGCTTATTAAAGGACCAATTCAACTCATTATTGTCTCATAAAAGCGTACATCATCCTGTTTTATGTCTGTCCTTGTCCTTCTCGTTTAATTTAGTATGCTCGGTCTCACCCGGGGACAATTTAAGCCGAGTATGCCAACGATTTGAAGGGTGTATTTTAAAAATTGGTAAAGATTGTTAGTGATGGCACAGGTAACTTTTTATCGATATTGTAAAAATTATTAAGGATTCAAAAAGTATCAATAAAAATTTCATCTTTTTAGGATTCGACTATTAAATAAACCTTTGGTAGATTTTTCAAGAAAATGCCATCTTTTATTTTGTCGAAAACTACGTAGTACCTACACATGTTTATTTATTTTATTTAACTCTTAATTGCACACAAAAACTTAAGAATAAATGTACTAAAGGTGGGCTTATAACCATAAGCATTTTCTGCGTACTAACTTTAGAGGTAGAGAGTAGCTTTGATGTGCTAACAACATAAGAGGAAAAACTTAGGTATCTCAACTATTAACAAGTACTTATATAAGTTATTTTCTGATGAGATCTTCTTCAGGAAATGCTTATAAACCAAACTTTTAAACACTGTTTATTGGGAGCGTTTTTGATATGAATAGGAAGTGCATTGCAAACCTACAACTGTCACCTCAAAATAAAAAAAGGTTGAATGCTTAAATAGCCAGAAGAAGAGTACATAATAGTAGGTTACTAAGCGCATTCAGATGGGTTTTTTTATTACAAATAATCTTAAAGACATCGATAAAGGTAATACACTCGTACAACACTAGTCAGCCTAACGCTTATCCTACCGTTTCATTTTGTTTTATTGTGAATCTTTCAATAAGAAATAATAAAATTCAAGTTGAGTGTAGCAATTTTGGAGTTTTGAGTCATTGATTTGTGCTTGTTTTGTTTTTATGATAAAATCTGAGCGTATTTCTCAAAAAGTTTATTGATGTGTTTAAAGCTTTTATGTCGATGATCAACTTGTCACTAATAGAATGGAAATAAGGTAGTTTATACTGTAAAATGTAGGCAGGCGTCAAATGTAATGTTTGGACGTACTCACTACCAAATATAGGCATCCTATAACATCTTGGTAGGGTACTAGTCTAGGTACTTTCAAACGGTGAAGGAAAACATCGTGAGACGTGTCGCTTAATCTAAAAAGTTCAAAAAACAATGTGTCGAAAGGAGCTCCTCTGAGACGCACTTAAAATCCTTGGAGGAGAGATCTGTAAACATCTCTTTAGTAGATAACTCCTTTATCATAATCACTCAACTATATGTTAATAATATAAAGACGATTTTTTTTTAATTGCTTCGTTTTTCTCATTTGAAACATTATTTATTTTATTTAGATTAACGTCATGGGGTTATTTCCGAGTGGCAAATCGCGACACAAGGGGACGTTGTCATTCGACGACATTTCCACTGAATTCCTGTTGACTAATTAAAACATACTGAACACTGAACTGTTGAGAATCAGCCTTGTTCACACTGGCTATGAATATCACTTTCTCGATTAAATTCATATAGCTTGAAAATATTTTTACTGGCCATTCAGCTCAGTTGGTAGTAACTCTGCCTTCTGTTCCGTAGGTCGTGGGTTTGATCCCCACCGAGAACAAATATTTGTGTGTTGAACGCAGATGTTGCTCTGTCTGGGTGTTCTATTGTATTCAAAGTATGCATTTAAAAAATAGTATTGTACCAGCTATCTGGTTCCCATAGTACAAGCTCTAATATGGGGATAGATAGTGTTGTGTAAATTGACCAGAATATTTATATTACATAAACCTTTTTCATATGAATTTCAGTATGAAACTTTGAATCTAAATAATTTCAAGGCATATTTTAAATACATAAATAAAATTTGTGTTGTGTTCCATTATTTGCTTTATGACACTGATGCAATTTATTTTTAATGCTGTAAAAAACATCTTATTAGTATTTCTTTTTTTTTTTTTAGGAAAAAATAACATACCAAATTTTAGTAGGTAGTAGGTACTCTGCTAAAATTATTACTAAAGTAGATTTGCTTATACGTTTTAAAACTATTCAACCAACAGCGTCTAAACTTTAATAACGTATGCATTATTTTTAATATCTCACTCAATAATCTCTCAAGTGTGTCAATAGCTTTATCCTCTCAGACGCTCGATGTCCCATCGCGTCGATTGAACATTTCCTCCGATCGGGTTACCCCACTGATCTCTACCGCGGGTATACCCAAATACTTATATACCTATATTTAGATTGAATACCACTCGTGTAAGTATACTTAATATTAATTACCATACCATGCCATATTAATTTATGATAACCTAAGTTTCTCGTACATGTATCTAATTATAGTTTGTGTGCTTATTGCTAAATATATCCTATTTTGAGGACTGCGCACATCTAGGAGATGGCGATGGCGATCAACTGAAACGCTGTCAAATATATCTGTCATATTTGACAGCATTTCAGCTGACCGCCATTGCCTAGGTGTGTGCAGGCCTTTATACTTACCAAAGACTTGACCAAGTTTGAATTTACAATCCTTTTGTTTTTCCGGTACTTTAGTTTCAGTCAGTCAAAAAAGTTAAGGCAAAGGTTAGTTTTCACTCCAAACATTAGAAACTATAAATCTAAGTATTTTTCAAGGATTTTTTAAAAAATTTTTGCTTTTTAGTGTGTTTACTATTGACATCACTTTTCCGATTTTCCGAGTATAAAAAGCTCAATCAGCTTCGTAGACGAATTAGAGGAATAGATTAATACAGCGTTGTTTGACTCTAAACTTCCCTTTTTGTAGACAGAAACTGTCAAAATTCTCTTGAAAACTTAATGACATAATCGTTCTACGAATTCACAAACTAGCTTCTTCGTACATGACAGATTTTCACAACAGAAAATTACAAGAAAAGTGTTAAAACCGAATTCATCGAAAAGCGCCGAAAGAATGACCGAAAGCCGAAAAGTATTTAATCGAGTTGACAGTGACAGTTGAGTAATATGTAGTCTGTCGCAGAGTGAGTAACGGGTTCGCAGGAATTTTGAAAATAGAATGATCAGTCGTGTTGAAAACGGAAAATTAAGTGGTGTAAGATAGTTTATTATTAGGGTATTTACTTTATTGATAATATCTATTTTGATAATTATTGTGTTTTAACTACTAAATAAAATAAAACTACAACATTTTTTTTCGATTTAGTGACTCTTTAGAACGAACCTATTTATTAATAAAGCTTTAGCTTTTGTAATAAAATAATTAAAAAAGAAAAACAAGTTCTATATTCAAACTTTTTGTTGTTCAAATTCAAATTTCGTATAACCTACCAAACCTTTAGCAGAAATTGGTTTAGCTAGACAATAGGTAGGTAATAAGTTTGTATAAATTTAGATAAAGTTAAGTTTTATTTGTTGTGTTATTATAGGGCAGTGTGGTCGCATTGCGACAAAGCCCTTTAAATAAATAAAAAAAAAAAAAAAAAAAACCTACCAAACCTACATAGAGTGTACATTAGCATAGTGAAATATCGATGTCTGGTATCAAGTGGAGGAATTCTCAGACGTGAGGAAACAGACATGTCGCCCACACGTAACTTATTGAAAATGGAATATGTAGAGGCGCTCCGTTTCAAGTTAATATTATCTAATATTAAACCTTTAGAGAAAATCTCTTTATTGTAAACATACACATGACTTAGAAATATTATACAGTGGACATGTACTGCATACTGAGTAGTGAAATTCGCTCGTCTTCTTTATGAGAAAATATAAAAAAATATGGAAATTTCAACGTCTGCGCCTTGCGCATGTTTTAAAATTCAGACTCTAGCCTCTAGTCTAGATCTTCAGTAGCCTAGGTCTAGTCTTGTAATGAGTGGAGTGGAATTTTCTATTTAAATTGTATTTTACACAGAACTCTGACATTCAGGATTTTTTTATAAAGATCTAAAATTACTCAAGCCAATTTAGATTTGAATAAAGAGTTTTTATTCGCAGTGGATATAATAATGTACCTAATCATTTCTTTCGTATATAAATCTGAAATTTACGGTTTGATATGTTATTTAAGTAAATATCTGAGAGTTTTCAGGGATTTATTTAAATCTTTGATGATATTTAGGTGACAGCTAACACGAGACTTCAGACTAAACATTAATAAAACTGCATTTGTGATGTTTCTCCTTTTGTATGACAATATGAGATATTGTAATATATGTTATCATGGTGAAAATTGTTCATAATTATAAAATGTAGTTTTTAGTAGGTCAAACTGTCCGATAAAAAACATTTTAATTTGAAACAATAAAGTGAGCAAATGTTTGTAAAATATATTGCAATGCAAAAATTCTCAAACAGGAAAGAAAAATATTTGCTTCAAAAAAAGACCAGTTTTTACCGCATAAAAGAAAAAAACCATTAAAAACAATGAACCCGAAATCAAATGCGTTTCAACTGCCTTTTCGAAAAGTTGCCACAAATGAGATAACTCTCCTCAGACATTCTTTGTTTCCAACTGGCCGTGGAGGGTACAAAAGGCCTCCCCTAAATCCTTGCAATTGATCTCCCACCCCCGGCCGATGCCGCGGTGATAGCACACGTAGGGGCGGAATTCAGAAAATGATGATTTGGGACATTTTGAGGATCTTATTATTAGCAGGGCTGTTTACGAAAATATACGTTGCAAAACGAATTGTTGCAAATATTCAGAAACAAATGCAAATCGATAAAATAAAGCAATTAAAGGCCTGCGCACATCTAGGCGTTGGCGATGGCAATTAGTGAAATACTGTAAAATATCGCTGTCATATTTGACAGCGAGACAAGCAAGTTCAAACACACAACCTACAGCGAAAACGTCGTCATTTTAATTTTAAAGTATAGGTTTTCATAAATAAAGCGAAGAAAGTCAAGCAATAAAATAACAAGCCACAGTCAAGAAAGGGTTATTCCTAAATAAATACTTGATTCAATCACTGCCATTCTCGGAATGTCAACCAACTGAATTCTCTAATTAAACCAACTTACTAATTAAACGCTCCATTTTGAACCCTATTACCTAAGCAATAAAAGCCTTGTCAAAATCTTTAAATAGTCCTTAGCCAAGACGCATTGCGATTTTTGGTCTTATTTTGTACAGTCTAAGGTAGAAAGTTCAGTGGTAAGAGTTTTGGTGTACCCTCAGGACGTTTTCATCCCTTGTCGTGTTTCGTTAATTAGTATAATAATAATGATTATTATGGAGGTTTAAGTGCTGTATAAATTGAAGGGATGCGAAGATTTTTCCCCAATAAACGGTGTGTTTTATACTAATTATATAAAACAATGATATGTACTCGGGTGAAAATAATTATATACAAAGGTATCCTAATTGCATGTGTACATAAATTGGCCAAGGGTGTGTCGGACGACGCTCCTTGTCTGTAGGCTTGATGAAGGACATGCAGCAGCCTACTCCTAACAACTCCACCTTAACAGTAGCTTTTAAAAAAAATAGCTTTCTTTTTTAATCTTTGACATATCCGTAACAGGCACGGTAGTCACCTTTTTAGATATTTTAGTACACAAGGATACACAACAGACTATACACTGCTGCTCGCTCATAAGCCCTTGTGGTAAGCGCCATTTTCTTTGTTTTTGTTTAACTTGAGTTGTATCCAAGTGTACCAAGTGGGTCATATGCTTGTTCCATCAACAAGTAGTATAAAAAAGTATGTACTTCAAATTTTCCGACCGTTATAATACAACCATTTTATAGCGGCGACCGTATTCAAGTAGTCCATGGTGTAACTGGTCATGACTGAGCACTTAATAACATTTGCATACGCCAGTGTTCCTATTGTGACTAATTACATAGCAACCTGTGTGTTATACAGGGTGTTTCAGTTTTCATTATGGGCATTCGTGACGTGACGTGTAATTTCTAACCGATTGACTTAAGTTAAGCAGTATTCTTAAATTAATCTTAATTTTAATATTAGGTACTAAGCTCACTGCATTTATAATTTTGTAAATACTTGTGTAGTATAAGTTAGGTTTCTCAGTAAGTAATTTGTAAATTTTATGAGAAATAAAATAATCTTAAACCTTAAACCATATTCTGCGTATCCGTCATGCAAAATCACGGGAAAGTACTACCACTATGCCTATATCTGTCGTAAAGCAGCATTCCTATGTTTCGGTTTGAAAGGTGTGGGTGCCGGTGAAGCTACTGGCACGTGAGGCTGAACATCTGATGTGCTTCAAGCTGATGGAAGCAGGGCAGTGCATCGTAGGGCGCGTTTATGCGGGCGTGAGCCGAGGAAGTGCTTTGTTATAGGTGATGGTTACCACTTAAGCCTTAGGCCTCTGCCTCGAATTTAGCGGGCAGCGGGGCGGCGGCGGTGGCGGCCCGGCAGCGGGGCGGGGCGGGGGGGTCCATTTGATTTTAATCATAAGAATCAAGCTGCTCCCACGCCGCCGCCCCCGCTGCCCCTCTAAATTCGAGGCCGAGGCCTTACGCATATCTAAGCGTTCTGCGGTGGCGACCAGTGAAACGCTGTCAAATATTATGACAGCGATATATGACAACGCGTGTCATTGGCAAGCTAGAAATAAAAAGAGAAAGCTGTAGGAAACCAACTTTAACTGAAAAACGATGAATAAATATTTTACAAAAATATTTGAGAATGTAATCGGATTTTTTTATAAAAACAATGGAAAGTTGCTCTTTTGTAAAGGTGAACTTGATCTCATAAAGTTTTCTACGACTGTTGTCAGTGAAACACCCTGTATATGGTATGCATTATGTCCTATGTATTAGGTGTGTGGTGTACCGGCTAACCACATTCATGTGATTGACGTGTGGTTAACTACACACATGCCTAAGCTACCCCTAAGATATGTTTAACTAGGGATTGTCCGTGGCTTTGGTCGCATACCTGAGAAAGAAAATCTCAAGGTCTAAGAGCATTATTGTAGTTTAAAGGCCTCCCCTACACATTTCCAGGAGGAACGATTCTGAGCCCTTTCCATCCACCGACTTCCAGCGATCTTAACAATGTCGTCGGTTCATCTGGTAGCTGTCCCACGTTTTGTCTTCCGGTTCGTGATCGTTATTCGAGAAACTTTATTCTGCAACGGTTGTCGGTTCTCCGAGCTTTATGACAATGCCACTTCAACTTACTAATTCTACGAGCTATATCAGCCTAATTATAATAATAATCAAATCAAACTTAGCCTAATTAACTAATACCATAGTGTCACTTTAGAATGTGTTATAATCATTTATTTTTATGATCTGAGGGAATCGGGTACCATTCTTCTTGTTCTTCTTATCATGTCACTTCTTTTTTCAAACCAGTGTGTTGATAGGATTTCAAGTGCTCCTCAGAGATGCTCCTTTCGCGCACTCGTACAAAATATTTTTTTTATACACTTGCTAATGAAACAAGCATCTGGCACACCTGATGTTAAGGGGTAACAATCGCCTACATAAAAGCATTGCCTCGAAGGTCACGTACGCCAGGAACGTGCCCTACGATGCACAGCCCTGCGTCCATCTACTTAGGCATACAGATGTTTAGCCTCACATGGCAGTATTTTCAACCGGCACCCACACCCTTCAAACCGAAACACAGCGATTCTGCTTCACGGCAGAAATAGGCATACTTCCCCGGACGAGCCACACACAAAGAGCTCTACTACTACATTTGTATATAACCAGATAAAATACGATATAAATTGTCCATAAAACAAAACAAACGTTATTAATTTTCCTGGAAAGCGCTACATAAACTAAACTGTGGCAAAAAAGCATTTGCAAAACCCCAAGAGCCAACAATTTGAGCTCACAAAGATATACAGCGCGGGAACTGGAAGGTGCAACAATGAATGTACAGTCGACGACAATTACGTAGCGAGTGGGCTCTAATTGTCTGCGGACTTCGCCAGTCGAGGACAGACGAGCGCGAAAGTGCTACACTAATTGACGTTTAAAATGATTGCGCAAAAACTGCAGCATAGATTTGTCGGGCTTTGTTTGCGAAAACAAACGAGCTTTTCAACAAATTTGCTGTTGTGGTTTGTGGAAATTGTTTCAATGTAGAAATGTCTAGTTTTGTCATAATTTTCTCCTTATTTCAATGTTTACGTTACAATGGCCAATACAATAACAAACGAACCAATCAACATTAAACCAAACAGCAAAACCACAGTTATCCAATAATAGAACACCTCCAATTATAAACCTATTATTTAAATCCCGATATGGGTTTCCAACTTAACATAATTCCTCTCAACTTATCCTTAAACGATAGCACCAATGCAGTAACAATTAAAGCCTATTTAAATAAATGTTTTACCCATTTAGATAAATGTAAAAATGGTTGCCACCCTTGAACATAAAAGGCGATGCCGCCGCTAATTAAAGACATTTTAAAATTAATTTATGCCATTGGCTTTTGTCGCCAACTGTACAGTACGTGCGATCAATTAAGGCGCGTGTCCGGACATTTTTATGCAAATGTCCTGGGGTCGGTAGGGCTGGCACTCATTGTAATAATCTCTAATGACGCAGCGGGTGACTTACAGGCTGAGGCGCATTATGTGCGGGTTCAAGTTACGCCAAATAAATTAGCACGATCTATATTTGGCGGCCCCCAGATATAAATTGTTAAGAAAAAGTATATTTTTTCAGTGTAGCAGATAGTTCTAGTCTAAATAGAGTGGCCAGTCATACTTGGCCACCGAGTGCTATTCGGTCATACTTGGAGCCAACTTGGACAAAGATAAGGTAAAAAGGTTTTGTTTAATTTACATCATAGGATTGCTTTGAATCGTCTTAACGATAGATAAATAGGTGCTAGATCCACACAGTCAATAGCTTAGACGAACAGCACCCTTAATCTTTTTACTCGATCAGTTTGAACAATTCGTTTCGCCTACGTGTCTCTCTCTCTTTTGTTTGGAGAAATGATGAAACAACTCGTTTCTATCGTTTCTACGTGAATTAACTTTGCCGTCACATCATTCCTCCATACGCGTACGCAAAACGAATTGTTTAAAGTTTTAAACTGATCGAGTAAAGCTAGAACCAGGAAGACCAAGGATAAGCTACATAAGCCAAATAAAAGCAAAGATGCTGTCATGTCATATAAGGAGGTCAAGGAGGTTGCCCTCAAAATAAATACCTGGAGAAAAATGCATACATTACGCCGACAAGAGCGTTGCTCTTAAATAAGAAGAAGAGTAAAGCTCAGAATTAAGTCGCAGGAAAAAAAACAATGGCTTCTATGTTTCTACCGTTTATTTACATAAAATACATTTAACAAAGTGATATAATAATGAAGCGCCGGTGTTATTTGTCTTGGTATAGTTGACAGCCCTAGAGTGAGCGCCGGTGGTCCCGCGCGGGTTCCGTAGGAAATCACGTCGTCCCGAGATCGTTATCTCACGACTTAGGATGCGATGGCAGCGCGATTACCGACTGGACGCGGTGGATGATGCCATTCCAAGTACACATCTACTAAACAATGAACATTCGCAAATTATTAGTACCAAAATTTTGCAAACTCTTAGACTGGCCTCACAGCTCAGTTGGTAGTAGCTCTGCCTTCTGAGCCGTAGGTCGTGGGCTCGATCCCCACCGAGAACAAATATTTGTGTGGTGAACGCAGATGTTTGTTCTCTATCTGTCTGTTATATTGTATTCCAAGTACGTATTCAGCTATCTGGTTCCCATTGTGCAAGCTCTGTTTAGTTTAGGACTAGATAGTGTCGTGTGGATTATCCAAGATATTTATTATTATTTTTATTAATGAACATTCGCAAATTATTAGTACAAAAATTTTGCAAATTACCATATTGATAGCAACTGTACATTAAACTTTGCTCGCCTAGCTGTGTTCCGAATTCAAGGGCTAATAACTCCCAAGAAAATTAATGATTAAAAAGACATGTCTGTATATTCTCATTCCCTAAAGTAATTATGTAGTAGTAGAGCTCTATTTCTGCCGTGAAGCAGCATTGCTGTGTTTCGGTTTGAAGGGTGTGGGTGAAATTACTGGCACGGGAAGGTAAACATCTATGTGTCTCAATTTAATGGATGCAAGGCAGTGCATCGTCGTAGGGTACGTTGTTTACGTGCATGACCTGCTTTGTTATATGGTTACCACTTAACATCAGGTGGGCCTTATGCTAGTTCCATTAACTAGTTGCACAAAAAAAAACACATAGCTCTCTTCTTCACTTATAGACATCGATTTTTCTAAGATACAAAATTGAATGTTGTTTTATTCATTTTAATAAATTCACAATTTTTTTGAAGAACTCTTAAATTAAATCTTCACAGTCGCTTCACTTTGGTCAGAGCGATCGTAGTCGTCATGAATATCCTAGCATTTCTTTAAATAAATAGAGTTTTCCATACTCAACGTGTTAATAAAAATCATAAGCGCAGACGGAACTAGAAACAATTTAAATTCGACCAACCAAACCGGTTCAACGCCATTTATATTTGATCGCTGCGACTCCAGTCAACTAGATATAGTTGACCTCAATAGCTGTCAATACTACCGACGACATTAAAAAACACTAGTTTTAAAGAAAATCATGGACCAAACCACGCCCATTGAATAACTGCCAAATTATTCCAACAGCCAATCAGAGCGAGTTTTCCATCCTACTGAGATTACAGCTAGCCAATGGCGTGGCAGCGCTTGCGCATATTTTCGTTTTGCCATTTCAATGAGTTGTCTAATTGCTTGTTTTGCTTGGCATTGCCGCTTCATTGATGAAATGTATTTATATTTAATGAGCTTCTAATGTGTTTGATTTATGTTGGGATCATAGTTGAATTAGCACAAAGAAGACGTGATTTATGGAGATTTCAGGGTATTACCGCTTTTGAATTCTCGGTAAATTTCGTTATCCTTCCTAAATTATAATTATTAAAGAACTTGGTAGACAGATATAAGTAAGAGGTTGGTTTTCTAATAAAATAAATAAATAAAATAAAATATAATTATGTAGTTACTCTTTAATCAATAAAACCCCTATGATTAGATTTTCAATATTAAAAGCTAGATAATCTATATTGTTGTTCAAAAAACTCAAATTAAATAACGAAAGAAAGTTTCTTCTCAAAGAACTAAAACTACAGCAGAAAAAAACTTGTAAAAAATATTTTGGTAAATGCCTTACATTTACTTTTTAATTTTAAGAAACCCTTATGAAGAAAGTTGCTCAAAGAACTAAAACTAAAGAAAGAAGTCAGAAAAATATATCAAAACTTGTAAAAAATATTTTAGTGAGGCCATTCACCACATCATCTTTATTTATTTTTAAAATATGCAGCGCTTACTTTGTTTAACGTCAATGTACATAAAACAAAGTAAGCGCTGCCACCTTTGATGCGTGTACATCACCTACCCCCAGAGATAGCAACGTAAAGTGCTCATAACGCATTAAAACCCGCACTCACAAAGCAGAAACACCTATTTATACACCCAATGGCTCATCCCTAATGGCCGATTTATCTAAGTACCCGCGAAGTGGCGTTTTATTTAATAGAGTTTAAATATAAATTGGTTTAATGCCAAACTCCGGCCGAGGCGATGCCAAAAACTAACTGCATAGTGCACCGGCCTGCAGATATTGAGATACAGTTGACGATTGCAGATCGTGCATTTATGGAGGTGGTACTACTTACATTGCGATTAATGCACTATTTGTAAAGGCCAGCAATAAATCACGATGAGCAGGTTCGTCGTAAGCTATTAAATTATGATTATTTTGAATTTATAGCTTGTGATAACTTTATAACGTTACAAAGAAGTGTTTTTTGTGATTCAGCTGAATAAAGGCCTGCGCACACATATAGGTCGGTGGCGATAGCGATCAGTGACCTAGGTGTGCGCACTGTGCGCAGGCCTTAAATGCCACTTTTTTAACATTAAATTTGGCATTCTTATTTTGAATATAAAAATATTATTTTTCCGACGTTTCAGCTATGTTGCAATGACCGTGGTCGCAGGCAGACTAGAGCATTTGGACTAGTTGGTGAGAAGTGGAAGTGGTATCAATAACTACCCTCACTTGATCTTCTTTTTCCACATTATGTCCATGCGCGCACTACAAACGGCACTTACCATATGAATACTTGCCATATCTAGATTTATGTAGATCCGTGCTCGCATCCGCAGGCTTCAAGTGGCTCCCTGGAGCCGCTGCTTTGATGTTGTCAGCTTGCGTCTTCAATCATTTTATAGTTAAAGTTAATCTACAGATACTGTTAAAATTGCTGTTTGGTTTAATAAACTCTTTGTGTTAAGTATTTTCATTCATGCGGTTATGATATATACACATTCCATGAATAGAATAGGATTTTTTTTCTAGCACACCTTACAACTAACAAGAGAGAAACAATTATCAATAATTTTAAAATATAATAATATACAATGGGCGGTCTTATCGCTGAAGAGCAATCTGTTACAGAGATAACATTTGCATAGAGAGGAGCGTAGAATAAGATGGTTTGCTAGGGTACACTTACAAATAACAACAAATCTAAATCACATATTACTTCTCTTAGAATCTAAGGTATCCTTGAGATAACCTGATTAACTTCAATTTCAAGTTTAATTTATTGAAGATGGATACCAACACCCTCCCCTGTGCCAGTGAAGCTGTCAGCTGGCAGCATTGGGGTATGTTGACGCATCCGAGACTCGGGGGATGAAATACCGTGTCTGTAGATTTTGATAGAGTAGAAAATGTTGTTTTTGCAAATATTTCGATATTTTAGAAAATTTTGGCACGTCGACTGTACTGTGGATAACGACGAAAAAGACGATAAAAGAGTGTTTCTTTGTATTTTATGATTTACAAGTTTAAAATACAAGTTATAAAAAAAATATGAATATTGTGGACAATCCACACAACACTATCTAGCTCCAAATTAAGCAGGGCTTGTACTATGGAACCAGATAGCTGATAAAAGACGTATACCTACCTATATCCATTTTTTTCTAAATACATACTTAGAATACTCCCAGACAAAGAACAAACATCTATATTCACCACACAAATATATGTTCTCGGTGGGGATTGAACCCACGTCCTACGGCACAGAAGGCAGAATAACTACCAACTGAGCTGAGAGGCCAGTTATGATTATTGTTGGTATTCTTTGAATTATTTTTTAACCAAATTGAGTGAGTTATCATCAGTCCCACACAAGAAAAACCATCCAAATCTTTCTACGTTTTGTTTGATCATTTTAAAACCAATCATCATAGGTAGGATTATCTTTATTATTAACGTATACCATAGAGTTTAAAGTAAATATGACTGTGATTTCAGAATTGGATTTCTAATTCACTAAACCGATCGTAAACCGCATAAATCAATAAACGTCCAGCAACGGAGTGAAATAGAGCGTTTGCCACAAACATTGATACCGACCTACCTTATGCACTGGATTTATGTTTGTGGATTTAGTAGCCATAAGGCGAGGTTTACACCTAAGACCTCTTTTTATTTATTTTAAGCCTTAAAATACAGATATATTTCTGAAACAAAATTATACTTTTCACTATGTCATCGACACTATCACTATCCTAAGACATCTTAAGTCAAACTAAAAAAATATAAAGGCAATAGCCATTTTTCTTAGTAGTGTGTTCACTATAATTACTTCTACTCTCTTTGAACTTAAAATTTACATGCCAATAATTTGAATATGTGAAACTGACTACATACTAAATACTTTACAAATTATCTTCTAACATTCCTTCCTGTCGTATCTCTAGTTCTTTTGAACCAGGTGTTTTGATTAGGCCTCCTTCATTTTCTGCCAGCCTCCTCTGTCCTGTGCGTCTCTTGTCAAGGTGTTTCCTGCGACCACGATGTCGTCGACCCATCGCGCTTTCGGACGCCCCAAATTTCTTCGGCCTGACTTCGGCCACCATTCGGTCAAGGCATTCATTCATTTCGGTATTTCCTTTAAGCGTTAGTAAACAGAAAACAAATAAGCGTGTCGTTTGCTTAAAATAAGCCATACGTTATAATTAAAATAACGTTATTCTGACATGTTCATGTTGGGAAAGTGGCCGTTAACCAACCGCCGTTAAAGTGCAAGCTCTATATATTTAAACTTTTGACATTCATAGAAAAATAATAGGTTGAAAGCGGCCTTAGCGGGTTTATTGATTCACATTGAAAATAAGTCTTTAGTAGCTATGAAAGTTGTAGTTTCATTAAAAATATCTGTAGATTTTTATCGATAATCAAACTTAAAATCAAGATGCTTCCATAAAATATACTTGATAAATGACTTCCCACAAATACTTTAATGAATTTTTTTTATGAACAAGTTCTATTAACAATTAATATTCAGAGTATTATTTACTTTTGTGCATGAATTAAAAAAAAAGCAGCCAAGTGCGAGTGGGACTCGCCCATGAAGGGTTCTGTAGCATCAAATAACATAATATAAAGGTGTTTGTAGTTCGTCGAAAGGTGGAAATTGCGGTTTACGATTTATGACGTAAAAAAAAAAACTACTGACTAGATCTCGTTCAAACCAAATATCGTTGGAAGTTTGCATAGTAATGCAAACTTTATATTTTTTTTAGTTTTATCATTCTCATATTCCAAAATTTCTTAGACCAACTTTTTTCCACTTTGGAAGTGTCTCTCGCGCAAACTATTCAGTTTAGAAAAAAACAATATTAGAAACCTAAACATCATTTTTGAAGACCTATCCATAGATCCACACGTATGGTTTCGATGAAAAAAAAATTTTTGAGTTTCAGTTTCAAGTATGGGGACCCCCAAATTTTATAGTTTTTTTTCTATTTTTGTGTAAAAACCTTAATGCGGTACACAGAATACATCTACTCACCAAGTTTCATCAGTCTAGCTCTTATGGTTTCGGAGAAAAATGGCTGTGACACGGCCGGACAGACATACAGACAGACATGACGAATATATAAGGGTTCCGTTTTTGCCATTTGGCTACGGAACCCTAAAAACGACGGCAAATTAAAAAGGTAATCGCAATAAATACTCGTTTCATCCTTAAAATAAAAAAATCTTTGTCTTTTATCGAGCTTTTTAAAAATAGAACAGTAACTTACATCACGTTTGAATTGCGGGAAGTTGTTTTAAGTCAGTGACTAGTGAAGGGACATCTACCTATCGACTATCGATAGCCGGATATGAGTAATATATTACAGTTTAATAGGCATGTATCGATAATAGCATAAATTAATCACGCGTATGGTTTAATTTAAACTCATCGGGGCGGTGTAACGAACTCAAATGACACGAAATAATACGACCCCGATCAAATGAAATATGAAACTTGTTGAGGTCTGTACACATGGAAATGAAAGGAGTTTTAATTAAAAACATTCGACAAAGAGAATTCGAGAGAGTATTATAATAATATTTCGTTTAAAAGGGAAAATTATAAGATTAAAGACACAACTTTTTGTGTTGTTTTAACATGATCATTATATTCTAGTGACCCAAATGAGCTCGTACCTTTATTAATAAAATTGGGTACTCCAGCCACACTAGGGCAGAACAACAGAGTCCTATAAAAATAAATAATAATATGACAATCCAGTTGAGCCTTGCGTGCATTTAAGCGTTCTGCGATGGCGATGAGTGAAACGTTGTGAAATATCGCTGTCAATTTGATAGTGTCTCCCTGATCGCCACCGCAGGACGCTTAGATGTCCACAAGCCTTTTCAGTTGCCGTAGCTGAAAACGGTAAGGACATCATCATCATTATACCTAAGTACTTCAAATAAATAAGAGAGATTATAAAGAGGCTTTGTTCATTACCAACGGGTTAAGATGATGATGATGATTAACCATTTTGTACGAAATCATTCATTATTTAATGAAAAGGGGTTTGGAATTGAACCCTTTTTGTCATATCCAGTCGGAAATAGATCTGTCGCAACCTTTTAATCGCTCACACGGCATTTGAACATGGAATGTTCATTAATTATCTCGATTCAAGTATAATCATCATCTCCATCATGATGAAGTCTACTACTAGTACTTCTAAAAGGACATAAGTAGACCACCCCATACTATATCCGATGTAGATAGGTTCTGAGACCATTGAACAAAGAAAAATTTTAATTTGCAATAGAGAATTTGAATCCACCAACTTTCTATGACCTTTACAATGTCGTCGGTCCATCAGGCGGGCTATAGAGATGAAATAGCGTTGCTTTGTGATGACAAAACCCGTCAAATACTCGCAGCAGGCAAATTTCTTTCTTTTGCCTCTTTTCTTCTTTTCTTTTTTTCTTTCTTTCTAGTTTCTAAGTAGTAATGTGTCAGGTCAAACTGGATGTCAAGGGCCAGAAACAGAGAACGGTGGAAAGAAATGGGGGAGGCCTACGCCAAGGAGGCCTACTACTCTAAATTAAATAATATAAGAATAGTATAAACCTATGGAAGAAATAAGAAGTAAAAAATAAAATTTTGATAAGATTTGAAGTATGTACATGTATTCTCTGCCTTCTGCGCCGTAGGTCGTGGGTTCAATCCCCACCGAGAACAAATATTTGTGTGGTGAACGCAGATGTTTGTTCTCTGTCTGGGTGTTATATTGTATTCTAAGTATGTATTTACAAAAAAAAATGTATGTAAGTATTATATCAGCTATCTGGTTCCCATAGTACAAGCTCTGCTTAATTTGGGGCTAGATAGTGTTGTGTGAATTGTCCAAAATATTTATTTATTTGTTTATTTAGAAAATTAGTGTAAAAAGTAGTAGAAATAAAGGCTCATTTTATTTTATTTATTTTATAATGTGTTAGGTCCACTTTCCAACTAAAGCACCAATTAGCAATAAACTAAGTAATCGTTTGAAAGTAGTTTTCTCTTTCACTCTTAGCACTAAGCTATCTCATGGATATTTTAATGTAGATTGGTAGAAAGTTAGTATCACAAATCCGTAGCAGCACGCCGTGAATAATCCTAAAATGAAATAACAAACGCTGTAGGGCGTGGGTTCATTTCCCACGTAGACCAAAGTATTGTGTACAATTAGATGTTCGTTCTATGGGCGGGAACTATAGTATATAAGTGTTTAATGCTGGATATCTACCAAATATGCCTCTTCTTCTTACTCTTCTTCCTGCCCTTATCCCACTTTATGTGGGGTTCGGCACAACATGACATGATTCCCCTCTATCAGCCGTCATCTCTGCATTCACTCCTCTCTTATCCATTTCATCTTTCACACAGTTCATCCATGTTTTCCTTGGATACCAAAACAAATATGCCTAAAAGTTTAAAATAAAAAAAAATACTTTTTACAAGAATTACATTTAACCAGAACTAGATTTGTTTTTATAAAATGAACTCTGTTTTCCATCTGTAGGTGCTACAGGTAGAAAACAGAGTTCAGATCACCGAAAAAAATATAAGATTTATAACAAAAACATACATTCAAAGCAGACCTTAGTTTCGAAACTATTAGACAATAAGCAAACACAATTTTTATGAAACAACGGGATATTTACAATGGCTACATTTTGTAAGTTTTGACTTTCGATATTTTGGCACAGTTCATCGGAAGTTAAAACTCACAAAATGTTATCATGGTAAATACCCCGTTGTTTCATTAAAATTGTGTTACAAACTATTAGAGTTTCTAAAGTAATAACAAGCAAACACACATTCACCCTAAAATAAGGGCAAAAACTTAGACCCATTTAAGTTGAGGGTTAAAAATGACAACTTATAATAAAGCATCCGCGCAATACCTATCAATATCTATTATTTAAATCCCCAACGACTCACAAATTAAGTCCCAGTATCGCTGACCGCAAGCGTATTATCTTCATCTTCCGTCCCTCTCTGACAGCTGAGGGAAGAGGGAGAGATCCGCCGATCAGTGCTTGGGGGATCTCAATGAATAATTGTTAGATTAACGAGCCTCACTCATCGGCTTCGATCGTAGCCGCTTAGATAAGGATAGAGGAAGGAGAAAAGGGATTATTATTTTTACCGATATCGATGATTTGGAAAGTTCACTTTGATTAATTTATAGATATAGAGCCCCGTCAATAGTTTAATTTTGGCTCCGGGGTATTATTATGAGTGTAAAATTTTGTCTCGACATGAGTACATTTTGTTTCTCATTCAAATGGTTACTAGTATGCGCTGTTTTAAAAATAATAATAATAATAAAATCTTTTTTTCAGACATCTTAGTCTATAGTTACACAATTACAATATAGCTACAATAGAAGAGACAACACAAAATATAACACAAAAATATACACATAAAGTAATATTAATATTTAATTTTTTTTTTAAATTCCGAGTTTCCGTTAAATTGAAAAGACAATATTCTTTCAAAAATATTTCTTATTCTTACAAAACCCGCTATAAACACATATCACCGTAAAAGTCAAAATACCATTCTAATTCACTTATAACCTCATTTCGCACCATTATCTTACGATCACAACAAAAAGTAGCACATACATTTCGTACCAAGCCAATTAACGTAACCAATTATTTAAACACATAATATCGATATGCATCGATCATGTTTCATGTCACATCACTAGCCGGCAGTCGGCACTAATAGGGCTGTGTATACGCTTGCGAACAAAGAGCACCGCGGTATTGATTGCTGCCGTGTATAACTAGCTTTATTGCCCGATCAGGGATGTATTCAATATTACGTTTAGACTCAACACAATAATGTAACAACATGATGGAAACACCTAGCGCTGAGATTTATTTGGTTTACAGCATGTTTTAAAGTGATTTTTGGAATTAATAGTTTAATTTGACTCTAAATAAGGTAGGGAGACTTTTCAAGATGTCTGTGAAGTCTTTGCCTTGAAGTTTATGTTTTAGTTCTGGTATTTATGCTTTTCTAAGAATATTAAGAACTGTAAAAATATAGATTTAATAAAGCTATATTATTTATTATAGTTCGGTTGACTGTCCGGAGCTGTTGGAACTGGTAGGACTGCGCACTATGGCTGGGCTTAGAAATTCTAAATTAATTAATGTTCAGCAAGCTAAAACTAATTATAGGAAGAATGCATTTATTATTAGAGCATGCTCCTCTTTCAACAATTTGGCAAAGGCAAACATTGATATTGACTTGTTCAATTCCTCCATAAGCAAGTTAAAACGCCTACTTAGTGATAAATTCTTTGATAGTTCTTAATCTCTTAGATTTATTAATTCTTATATTAATTTTTTCAAAATTTAAAATAGTGTTTCTCTGTCGTTTACGATTGTACCTATTAGTCTACATCTACTTTTTATGTGGAAACTTGTAATTGGCTCTCCGTATAAAATGTGTACCTTGCATACGTGATAAATTAATCATAACCAATATTGTACATAGCTGTAAGTTTTCCTAAAATAAATAAATATTATTAGTGCTGGCCCTAAAAGCCCCTGTGCCAGCACTTGCGCCGTCCCTGCACACCGTGTCTAACTAGCCTTAGCTAATGGCTTTCCCAGCTAATTATGTAATGCCCTGATGAGATTTCACTGTGTTTGCTGTTTAAGCTAAAGTGATGACTAAGTAGGTGCCTATCCACACGCATAATTACTATATCTATGTTGTATGTTCACTCATGGTCTGCCGAGTGGTCTTGCCTGGATTCAACGCTGTCAAATTTGACAGCGATATTTGACAGCGTTTCACTAATCGCTATCGCCAGCGACCTAGGTGTGCGCAGTACAGTACAGTACAGTACAGTACAGTACAGTACAGTACAGTACAGTACAGTACAGTAGCCTTTATTGAAGCTTAGCGTGTGCGTCTTTGAAACTTTGGCTTTTGTATTGCATACGTCTCACTTAGTTGGAGTAACACCACACTGGAACTTCACGGCTACCACTATTTATGATTTTTAAAGGATCATACAAACAAAATTGTAGGATCAAAGCAGTTTCGTAGTTTCCAGCCTGTTATTCTAAACTTGGTCACGGTAAAATTGGCTGAGATTCACCTAGTTTATAAAGTGTTTCAAAGAGATGTTTCAAAGCTTGGCTGTTATTAAATTAATGTCTCTGACTTTGACTTCATCAAAAACAAATCTATTATAAAACTGGTCGGGTCAGAGCAAAACATTATTAACATTAAACTAACTCCTAACTTTCAAGCAAATAAACATTTCATTTTTCTTTCTTTCTTTCTTTCATTTCATTTCATTAACTTAAGCAATGCTTCAGCAAAAACTATCGAGGCACAAGCTGACTTAAGTAAAAGGTACCTACATTGTTCAATTGATGTTGTAACTCGACTATTTGAACTTAGCGGTACTTGTCTCGTGATGTTGTAGCTCGACTATTTGAACTTAGCGGTACATTGTCTCGTGATGTAGCTCGTCTATCACGCTGCACAATAGCTCATGTAATTGGCGGGAATTAATCCGGGACTTGTCGTTTGACTCGCACGTGTACACTGTGCCTTATGCCGTGTACACAATGCCATTTAAAATGATATGCTTTTTAATGATAGGCCTTTCTTGATTTGGAACAATTATTAAGCTGTCTATTAGGAAGCCTGTCTACAGGTATGCATCGAGTGGGATTTGAACTCACAGTTATTTTATATACTTTCAAATTATTTTTTTTGTGTCACCGGTTTGGTTGATCTATTTTTTTTATAAAACAAAGTGGACAAACAAGAATACGGCCCACCTCATGGAAAGCGGTTACAGTAGCCTATAGACGCCTGCAATACCAGAGGCATCAAGCGCGTTGCCAACCCTGTAAAACTTTTAAAACGTCCTTTTTGAAGAACCCCATGCTATAGTCCTTAGGGAAAACCTCAGCAGGGAGAACATTCCACAGCCTAAGTGTTCGCGGTAGGAAGGTCCTCTGAAACTGATCAGTGTGATGAAAGGATTTTAAGTGCACCTCATAGAGGCTCGTTATATCAGCCAACTGAAGTTCTTAAGCTGCTCATAACAACAAAGAAAAAACCAGCGTATACTAATTGGAGATTTTGGAGACCTGGCTTCATCCCTTGTGCACCCTTCCTTAGTGAAATGCAATGTTGCTTGCAAACACAAAGATAATTATTATTGATTGCGCATTAGAGAGACAGGTAGTGTTGGAGCGAGACAGATGGCGGATTGACACAAAGGGGTTATGTGTTACAAGTCAAACGACTAATTGCATGTGATATAGGGTTGGCACTGACGAAACAAAAATATTGGGTATAATTTTATTGTATTTATAACTAGCGATAAAAATTCAATAACATTGACTTTAAAATTTCCACCTCTTTTTTCAAAATGACACCCGTGTGAAGCCCAAACAGGTTGCTTGTAAAAAATATAGCCTATATTTCTCAGGAATAATCATCATCATCATCAGCCTGAAGAAATCCGGTGCTGGGCATAGGCCTCTCCTACACATTTCCAGGAAGAACGGTTCTGAGCCCTTTCCATCCACCGACTTCCCACGATCTTTACAATGTCGTCGGTCCATCTGGTGGGCGGGTGCCCTACGTTTTGTCTTCCGGTTCAGTAATAGCGACGATCATTACAAAGCTACATTATCATGTAGATTTTTAATGTCGAAACAATTTTCAAAATCGGTTCTGTATTTTTTGAGTTTATATGTTACATACAATCAACAAGTCTTTCTTTGTTATGATATTAGTGTGTACTCAATAGTTAGATACTGTTATCCACAGGCACAGTAGATATCCCCAAGTTAACATAGGTAATCAAGTTAAGTCTGAAGCATGTATTTGTTAGTTCATCTTTACACCTTGTAGCGTAAACGGGTATCACAGCCATGACGATTAAGCCCACACTTGTATATAAATCATCCACAAACAATAGATGCGAAGTCTTGTTATTTTTGACGTGACAACGTCTAATAATTCGATGGAGCCGGCTACACGCATGAAAAAACATGACTCATGTGGCGTTACCTCGCTCTGAGGCGTTCAATTTAAGGCTAGAAGTGTAAGCGAGAGCGCGGAACGAGTGACAAAGAGGTACAATCGGCCTCCGCGTTCGGCAGCGTTCGACATCTGTCTCTCTCCTACTTGAGTGAGCGATGCGTCCGCGTGGACAGCTGTATGACGTTGTCACGTTCAACTATCGTCAGTAAACCGACTTTACAGGCAATCGATTTTTTTTACCTCACGTACGTTTATGAGTGACAGCCCTGGGGCGACATGTCTTACCTACAATATACTATCGATGTGTGTGTAGATGATGTGTGTAGATTAGCCATTGTTTAGGAGATGCGATGTGAGCAGAATGCTCTATCTTCAGGTCCACTGACTGCTAATATATTATCTGTGCTCATCCATTAGACGTAATTATCTTTGTAGGATATATTATGTTTATTTATATCTAGATATTGGTAGGTATAAGGCTATTAAAAGCTTTGCTTAATTTGGGGCTGAATTGCGTTGCGTGTAATGGTCCTCCAATATTTATTTATTTATCGGGCTCGATTTATAAGTTATTCTTGTCTTTTATTTATACCTTTGATATACTTTTGACTTTTTGTATAACGTTTATTATATAAATAATATATTAAATAATACAATCTAATAACTGATAATAAATCAGCGAAACCATTTAATAACGGAAGTAATAAGCAAAAGGCTGGCCTCTAGCTCAGTTGGTAGTAGCTCTGCCTTCTGCGCCGTAGGTCGTGGGTTCGATCCCCACCGAGAACAAATATTTGTGTGGTTAATGAAGTGGCGATCAGTGAAGCGCTGTCAATTATTGCTGTCATATATTTGATAGCATTTCACTGATCGCCACTGCATAACGCTTAGATGTACAAGAATGTGCAAGGCCTTAAATGCTGCAGACACGTGAGGTGTCAATCTCAGCTCTAACATATTATGTGACGGAGACCTTCACGTGGCCAGAAAACTCATCATCAACTTTGCCCACTAGTTCATAAAAATGTAGATCAATTCAAATAACTTATATCGATACCAAGTCATCGACAATGTCCCATCCCTATTTCCCGCGGGGTCGAATCGATCAGGGGTAATTAACTGTTTGTTAACCGATACACTCGGTGTGTCACGCACACTAACACACTGTATACAGGATGCTCTAGAAAACTTATTTCTACGTTGATTATTAGCCGACAGTAGTCGGTCTTAGTAAAGGACGTTTTTTTTAAAGGAGCCTTATTAATAGTTCTCCTTTTTAACCGACTTCCAATCAAAAAGGAGGAGGTTCTCAATTCGGTTATATGTTTTTTTTTTTTTTTTTTTTATGTTTGTTACCGCATAACTTCGTCATTTGTGAGCCGATTTGAAAAATTATTTTTTTATCTGAAAGGACTGCTTCCAGATTGGTCCCATTTTAATTTTATTAAAATCGGTTTAGCCGTTTAACAATGAAGTCGGTTTCTCAAGTTTTTTAAACTTATAATTATATATTAAAGAAAACCAAAAATATTAAGCTTATTTATTTTTTATAATTGGATACTTACGGCAACGTTATTGTTCTAATTAACTTACTAGGTAATTAGACTAAGAATTAATTTCAAATCTTTGTTTTCTTATTGGCAACTGAGAGCCAAGAGAAATAAAATAAATATAAATATAAATAAATAAATCGTTGTTAATCAAAACATCCTGTATACAAACTCATTAGTGTAGTTGTGGATTGCCTCTCAAGAGATTTCATCTCGATGATAAACACCAAAGACGAATTAACTAAACATATCTGTCTCTTTCTTTCAGGTGAAAATATGGTTCCAGAACAGAAGAACGAAATGGAAGAAAAAGGACAACGTGACGAACGCAGAAGTAGCCGAGATGAAGCAGAAGCCAGCAGATGAGAAACCAGACGCCAAAGAAGACCCACTAGCCTTAGACATGTCCAAAAAAACTTGCAACAAAATACTCAGCGAGAAACTCAAAAACTCAAAAATACCTCCCAAACCGAGAAAAGTAGACAAAGGAGTTGTTTTAGAAACGATATGTGATTCAAATGATATTGAAAGTAGGATTTCGATAACTAAAATAACTAACAAATTATCTAGTACAGATCTTTCAGATGTTAAGATTTCAGTGAAAAGTTTCAGTCCGGAAGAGGTGAGCGAACTGAAATTTGACGCGCTGAGTAGAGACGTGGAAATGTAGGTACTTGTAGACTATAACCTGTAGTCAGTTTTACGTTTAAAGCAAGCTTCAAAAATCTAATTTGGGGCGTATTTTCTCGAACTTGAGAAATAAATTAATCCTAATTGAGGATACCGCTGCAGAATGAAAAGTGCTATTTAATAAAAAAAAGTGAGCGCTACTCAGACATTTGGTAATGAATTTTCATCTCTCTCAAGCTTGTGAAAATAGCTTATAATAAAAAAAATCTGTTGTCTGTAAAGTCGGTTTACTGACGATAGTTGAACGTGACAACTTCATACAGCTGTCCACGCGGACGCATCGCTCACTCAAGTATGAGAGAGACAGATGTCGAACGTTCCGCGCTCGCGTTTCCACTTTAAGCCTTAAATGGAACGCCTCAGAGCGAGGTAACGCCGCATGAGTCATGTTTTTTCGTGCGTGCAGCCGGCTCAATCGAATTATAAGACGTTGTCACGTCAATATCACACTGCATAGACTCAGGCACTAGCTGTTTGTGAATACGGGCTAAAGAGTGTCATTTTACATAAACAAAAGTACAAAAACCTTCTAAACTAAAAGTAGATTTTAAAGCAGATCTTTTTTGTGTGCACTTGTTTAAATTTTAGAATTTCTATGATAATACAAAATGTATACGAATCAATTTTGTTTTTGAGTTTTAGATGATATTATAATACAACAGTAAATAGAGGTCTTTAGGAACCTAAAATGAGTTTTAAAACGTGGTATAATTTCTTTTTGGTCATGATCATAGTTATAAGGTACTAATGAATCTGATGTCTTGTGTTTAATATTTTGTGCAATAGATTTTTATATGTTTGTATGAACTGTAATTAGTTTTTTATGTAGTGCAGCTATTTCATTATGTTTTTCCCTGTACGCTATGACTCTAGTTTAATAGTCAGGTTTTTTTGTGAAATGCTACTTTTCAAGTCTTTTGTTAAACTTATATATTTTTCTTAGTATCAAAGGTGTGTTTACTAACTACTTAAATGTTTTACTATTTATATCAAAGAAATGTATACGAATAATAGTAATAAATTAGTATTTACATAAATAAATAGCTATGCGCATCTGTTGAATTCTGCCAAAACGTAAAAAAATATTGTTTTTCTGTAAATATAAAAAAAACTACTAGTTTTAAGATGAGAACTCAATACAAATCTAGGCTTAGGCAATTGAAAAAAATTAAGCTAATGTAGTTTTAGTTACGAACAGTGAATTGACGAATGAAATAAATAGTTTTCCATTTTTTATGTTTTATTATTGGATACAACCCTATTAAGGGGCCGGCGGAGGGCAAATTTTCATACAAACGTAATACCAAAATGATTACTAATTTAAGCAGATTTTCACTATATTATTGTAATAATTGTATTTTTATTGTATTAATGTAGGTTCCTGGGCAGTTTTTATTTTAAATTACTTACCTCAAATGAAATTAACGCCAATCACATTTAACAATGAAAAAAAATGTGTAAAATGTGATTGGTGTTTATTTCTTTTGAGGTAAGTAATTTAAAATAAAAACTGTTTAGGAACCTAGATAAATACTACACGAATACAGTTATTACAATAATATAGTGAAAATCTGCCTAAACTATTAATAATTTTGGTATTACGTTTGTATGAAAATTCACCCTCCGCCGGCCTCTTAAGTAACCGAGAGAGAACCCCTAAAAAAGTAGGTTTAGGTAGACAGTATTATATACATACACATGATAGGTATTATAAACATATGTTAGGTACTCAGCAGTGGCAGTGGGTAAGTACAATAAGATTGCTCAAAACAAACCCTATCACCTTTTGTAAGAGATAGCAACAAAATAAGACTGATTATCTTTTGAGAGGTTTTATTTTATTATGCAATTCTATATAGGTGCTACGCATACTGTAGCTAGTGCTACGCCAGTTCTACGAAAAGTCCTTCTCGATACAGGTGTCGCCATCTATCGGAAATGCTGTGGTACTACATTCAAAGATAGGTTGACTTTTATGTTATACGATTAGATAACAACAACATAAAGTGATAGGTGCTATTTCCATAGCACTATCACTAGTTTCTATCGGTAAGCGCCCAAATACCGATCAAAAACTTAGCCCCAATCATTATTCTAAAATCAACTAGACGCATACTAGAAGTTATCATTAACATTTAGTTTCGTCAATAATCTAACTATGGAACAATTTTTATATAAATCTAGCTATCGGTACCAATAAGGTTCCGTTCTCAGGAAAAGTAAATACCGTTCGCAACTAGGATTTTCATGATGCATGCCATTTCCAACAGTGGACCGTAAACTTGGCTGACTGGCATTATTTTGTTATAAAAAGAGCGTTGTTAGAGTGAACTCAAACCGAAAATAAAAAGTAAATCTTTAAAGGAGGACAAATGAATATTAAGAAAACACTTAACATATCTATATTGTCCAATTTCAAATTGTGCACAGGCTGAAATGCGAATTGAACATAGTGACATCTATCTTAGAAAATAAACTATTTCAAATTGCAACCACGCCATCTGTACGGTAACTCACGAACTTCTATGAAGGCATGCTTACTACATCTCAACTGTTGAGAGGGAGAGCTTTCGTAAGCTGAATCAAAATATTGTTTACTATTAAATCAACAGATGGCGCTAGTTGTAGTAGCAATAGCTCTTTCAAATATATAGATAGGTATCTATTCATATACCTCTTAGTTGAACAGTGCAGCTTAGTATAACCGCTAGGCGGTTAATTGAGCGGCGAATTAAGCTAGCCCGTGAATTATACACTAATAAAATCTCAAGGAGTTACTACAAAGTGCGCCGTTCTTCCAAGATATATGCCTAGACTAAGCATAAAATCTCTGAATGAATTAAATGGTACTGTTTTAATAATGAATAATAAGTTCCTGACATTGCCCTTGGCCCGTCGTTTGGTTACAAATTACAAAACTTTGGCAATCCTTATCAATGTTTCAAAGAAAGTTGAGCAAATTTAATTCTGACAGATGTTTTTGAATTAATGACGACATTTGAAGAGCAGTGATGATTAAAAGCTTCTTTTCATTACTCATACTCTGAAAGTAGGTCTGAAGTTGCCTGAGGGGCCTAATTGAAAGTAAAACTTTCAGCCCTAGGGAGAATCGCTTTCTACTGACAGCTGTCAAATTATAAAAAAAACAAGTTCGTTTTTATTCAACCATGTTCCAACTTTCTAAAGTCTTTCTAACTGCAAGGAGGTCGTTGAAATTCCAACTTTTTATTCAGCAAGTAGGTTGGAAACCCATTACAACGGTAAGAAGTTTATAACATAAAGATAGTATTAAATAAATAATATATCTTCTAAATTACTTGATTAATATATAGCTTCAACTATTTATTTAAAATAACATAGATTTGAGCAAACAATTTACAACTTTTTAAATTATGAGAATGAAAATAATGGCTGAATAATGCTGGCGAGCCGAAGCCGAAGGCCCGCCAGAGAAAAAGAAAAAAAAACCGGGAAGGCGGCAATTCAATCTTCATTTTAACTAATTTTTCTTTCATGTTTTTATTTTTACTTTCCTTGTATTCGTAATGAAAAGCACAGTGTTCACCTCGGGTGAAAGTCTTTTAAGTCCCTCAAGCTCCATTGGCGCCCTCGCTATCGCTCTGGCGCCAAACCCGTCTCGGGACTCAAAAAACGTGACTTTCAACACTCGGGTAACAATGTACTATTATGAGTTTAGCAGTTCCTTCTCAAAAATCTCTCAAGATCTCACATTTTTAATCTTCTCTCTCTTGGTTTTGTGAAGAGTGAGTCACTCCACTCTCAAAACCACAAAACTACAAGGTGGGTGGGCCAAACAACATTTAGATGTTGTTTTTTTTCCTAGCCTATGTCATCCCACTGGCAAAGATCTCCCCAACGACTTTTAGCTACAATATTTCTTCAAGGAGAAAGCGGGATCAAACTGAATGTCAAAGACCAGAAACAGAGAACTCTAGAAAGAATGAGGGATCGTCAAGGAGGCGACTACTATTTTAAATTAAATTTTAAATGAATCGGTAATAGTTATAAAGTTTATAAATAACTGTTAAAAAAGTGCTGAAATCAAAGTAAAAAGATGTCTATATGCAAAAACATACTCTATGTAATTAAAATTAGTGTGTAAGCAGTAGAAATAATGGCTCATTTCATTTTACTTTATTTAAAAGCAAAATAGATTTTTTTTTTTTTTTTGACTGTTGAGACACATAAGTCTGTTGAGACACATAAGTCTGCCATTGCAGAACATCTTTTGGACTCCGGATCAAACCATTGGATCGAGCTACACAACCCGCAGGTGATTTCAACCGAGCGCCACTACATACCGAGATTGGTTCAAGAGGCAATTGAAATCACCAAACACAAGAACTTCAACCGTGAAGATGGTTTCCAGTTATCTGGAGTCTGGAACCCGGTGGTACGAATGTGCAAACCACCAAAAAGTGTGTCATCCACTACGCGTCCCGATACCGTCAGTGTTGTGTGTCGAAATCGACAAAATAGTGAGAATGGAACCAATAGTAGTCTCGAAACCAATAAAAGAGTGCGAAAGAGGGTAGATCGATTTATCTGCCAATAACATTTCTTTTACTCGTGGACTTCAGTTCAACCGTGATCATGGTGCATGCAACTGTGCCGAAATATCGGATCAACTCATCAAAATTTAATCATGGTAAATATCCCGTTGTTTCATAAAAATAGTGTTAAAAACCATGATAGTTTCAAAAGTTATATAGCAAAATAGATGTTAAACAAGCATTTATCACACACACCCAAACTAACAGTTTAGTAAGCAATAAAACGAATTACTTCCGATCCAGTGCCCGTCTCGTCGTTGGCACCTTTGCATTGCTTTATTGCTATGCAATGTCACTATTGCTTGCTTTAAAGCTGGCTATTCACAGTGCGACCGAGCGAATTTTTAAACAACAGCAAGTTTTGCGCAAAGGAAGAACTTTGGGGGCCTAAAGCATTGTTTTTTCACACATCTCAACGGCTTTTATTATTTTTAGTCTCACAATTAATTATTATTAATTATTTGTTTGCATTTTACCTTTCACCTTCTAATTGTTGTTAAAGTATTTTTGAGTTCAACACATTCCCATTTAAATAAATTAAAAAGTTAAATAGAAAGATTTAGATTTTTCATTTTGTTGATGTTTTATATACAAATCTTATAATATTTATTTATTTATATTTATTGGAGAACCAACAGCTTTATAACAAAAGAATACACAACAAATTAGATTTAGAGAGCCAATTAGAGGTTCTCACGGGTAGGATATGTTACATACACAATGAGTATATGTAACTATGATACAAACTAGATAGTGTAAACTAAAGGAATCTTCTTTTTATACCTAATTCTATTTGGTGGAAAAACGCATGAAGAACAAGGATGATAATTAAAAATAAAAAAGGGGTGAAGGTCATTAATCATCTGCATTAAAGAATTCTCTGCTCAGCCGCGATCTCGCTGAGGAGGCGCTTGTGAAGAAGAGATCAAGGTCAATGCTCTTGCTTAGCTTATTGAAGTTGTTACTTGCTCGCCACAAATAAGAGTTTTGTCTGTAATTGATAGACACTATAGGAACATGCAGTGGGACATTGAATCTAGTTAATTTGTACGGAACATTGAGTTTTATCATGCTTGTAAGGTCGGGGCAGTCAGTAACATTGTGGGTAATTTTTAGAAGGTATACCAGATCGGCTATTTCTCGTCTCTTAGAGAGAGGTAGAAGGTGAAACTGTTTACAAAGTGCAACATAGTTATCAGATGAATATGGAATTCGCAAACGATAGCAGAGATATTTCATGAACTTGATCTGGATTCTTTCGATTCTAGAGATGTAAACATCGTAGCGGGGATTCCATATTTGTGATGCATATTCGAGGTGACTCCTAACAAATGTACAGTAGAGGATTTTGAAAGTTTTCGCTCTTTTGAAGTCACTAGAGGCACGCATTATGAATCCCAGTGCTCGTGATGCTTTATTTTATTTAAACTATTACACGGGTATTTATCGCGTATATTACCTTATGTTAAATACCCTTGTAAACGTTTAATTATGTTTTATGATCGCCAAAGTTAAAAAAAAAACTTATGATATTTTACCAATCGTCACTACGTGTATAGCCAGCTTTTCCTATCGAATTCATAGACCCGTGAAACGATGCGTGCTACTCATTGAAGTGCGACAAATTGTCGCAAAACGGCGCCAAACAATGAGAATCGAACCCGCGACAAGCAGATGGTGTGCGCATATTGTGCAATGCATTAACCTATTTTCTGGATATTCATAATAATATCAATGTTGACATTGAAGAAAAAAATATAATATCAGTTTAAACGAATTTTATCCTCGTTACCTATAATGTATAATAAGGTATAATAATTGTGAAAAGTTGTGAGTGTAATATTAATATTGTTCCCATACTACACACATTTCACACTTTCTCTATCTACTCACAGCTTGAATTTAAATCAAAAGTACATATACATTTTCTTTTGGATTTGGGTGAAACTTAGAATTCTCGTTAAACGAAGCAGAAATTGTAAACTAATAAAAGTATTTGCGCGAGATGTTTCCTTAATATCACATCTACCTACTGAACGAACGCCATCTTTGGGTGGAGCGATGGCAAAATAAGTCAATCGAAGGTGTCGAATAATCTGTAGTTATTTGATTAAAAAGGAAATTAATTAGATTTTCATAAAAAAAGATATGAATTTAAGGATTCAAATGTATATACAAGGTGTATCTAAATATGTGTACTATGCGAAGGTGGGGGGTTTCAGACCACAATGGTGATCAGTTGTGGGGGGGGAGATAATTAAAAATTCCTATTTTCAGTTTCCCATACAAAAATATTTAATTTCATAATGCCTGAATAAATTGACAACCCTATCCTTGTAACCCCTTGACCCCTTGACCTACTACCTCTGTAGGTCTACTACTACTACCTACTACCTCTGTAGCTGAGTTTAGGGTTGCCACTTTGTATAAAGTCAGCTGTTCATGTTGAAACTTCGTTGCAGTTTTTTTCAGAGATACCAATCGAAGTTCGAAAAGTCGTTGAACAAAAGTTGTTCCCCGGGGGGTGGAAATTCACCCCCCTTCAGGATGGTACACATATTTTGATACACGTTGTATAATTAAAAAAAACTTCATGTATTTTTCGTAAAGTTTTATAATCTAGAGAAATTTAATCGTTTAAGCAATTTTAAAGTTATCTTAAAGAGATTTCAGTGATTTCAGTTTTTTTTTACTTTGGCATTAACTTCACTGACTCAACTTATGGCAACATGTAGGTATAATTATTAATAATGGTCCTATAGCAGTCTTAGCTTAGCATACCGATAAATCAGTTGCCAATTGCCATCTCTATTTGTTGACATAAAAATGACAGTGACAAGTGAGCCGTTAAAAAATCACAACTTCAAGAAAGTAGTATCAGTCGAACCCTACATTCATGAAAAAGATAGATTTTTCCAAAATTCAACAAGCTGTCATTCCACGGGTGCCAAAAGCCCACCTTTCTGCTGTGGTATTCAAGCGTTCCCTGGCAGTTCACGTGAGCAGAAGCTTATGTAACGGTGTACAAACACCGTTAACACGTACAGACATGTACGACATAGTGTTTAGGCCGCACGAGGCCACCATCATGGCAAAATTACAAAGTCTTAGATAAACAATATCCTAGAAGTTTCATAGGTAACGTGTAGGTCACGTAAGAGCCAGTCCACACGGCGCGTTGCGTCAGCGTTGCGTCGACGCAGCGCTGCCATTGCGTTGTTTTACATACAAATAACCAAGATGTTCACACGGCGCGTTGCGTCGTCGCAACGCACACATGACGGACAGCAGCCCCCGAGACGAAGCGAGAGGGGGTGTACTCGTACCGACGGAACGTTAAGACTGCGTCGTAACGCTGCGATGGCGCAGCGTCCGTGTGGCCGGCTATGCGTCAAAATATTTGCGTTGCGACGACGCAACGCAACGCAACGCGCCGTGTGGACTGGCTCTTACCTAGCAAAGTTTCAACTAGCAAAAATCAATTTCTGCTGAAAGTCAATCAGGCTAATGTCGAAAAACTTTATGGTGTACTTAGAATTGTAGATCGCGTAAGACATAGCATGCCTACAAAAAACGGCCGTGACCAAGCCGTAGTTTGTTGCCTCTAAGCTTGGTCGCGTGGAACTGACACCTAGACACTTCTAGCTTTAAGACGTTTCAAAGTGAACTTGTGATACCTACAACTGAATTTAGTTGATAACTAAATTCATGTTTTTTTTCCTGATCTATCCATTGCAGTAAATAAATAATTAATAAATAAATATTATAGACAATCCACACAACACTATCTAGCCCCAAACTAAGCAGAGCTTGTACTATGGGAACCATATAGCTGATATAATACTTATATACATTTTTTTGTAAATACATACTTAGAATACAATATAACACCCAGACAGAGAACAAACATCTGTGTTCACCACACAAATATTTGTTCTTTTTATAATCAAAACTGTTTGCAAAAAGCAGTACTTGGCCGCATGATTGCACCGCGCGGGAAGTGGAAATACATCTTTCTTTGCAACAGAATGCCACTGCTGAGAGGTGGTGGGTGGGAAAGTAATCAACAATTTAAAATTGGGTCTAATCTCCACCTCGCCCGTAATCGTGCCATCACTCTGCGTCCCACTGAAGATTGCATAGTTTTGAATACGGTATCCGTTTTATTGAACCAAATGGATTTGGAATGACGAATTGACGATGTTTATTTTACCACTAGAAGACACGTAGGATGCCAGCCTTCCTAATGGACCGATGACATTGTGTCATGGTGTCAGTAAATGGAGAGGGCTCAGAATCGTTCTTTCTGGAAAGATATAGAGGCTTATGTCCAGCAGTTAATTTATTTAACTGATGATAATGATGGTTTTGTATATCTATCAATAAGTCAAGAAGCCTATTTTATAATAATATTTGTTTATGCCTCCTATTGCTGAAATTACTAATTTTGCTGATATTTGTATTTCTGCTCACAAAATCGACAACAAGAAAAATAATTAATAGGTATAATCATTTATAAAAAGACTTATAAATATTAATTTATAAGTCTTTTTATAATTTGATTAAAGAAAAAAACATGGCATTTATATTTATTTATGAGTTACAATCCACAGCTCTACGCCTGTCAAGTTATTGCAAGTTTTGTGTAAAAATAAAGTAAAATGGCAACATTATTCCACCACTTTGACAATCCCATTCAAGCCCACGTCTCCTTAATCCGATTACTTGTAATAGATCGGCTGCACTTTTCGCGCCGACTGTCCGTTTCAATGGCCCAATACTAAATAATGCATCCACGTACACCAGCCCGTATTACAAAGACCAAAGGCTTAATTTCGTGTGACAAGAAGTAAAAATATGTTTGCATTCTTAATTCTAAAAATCAAACCTGATTATTGGTTTTGGACTTTATTGCGTAGACCTTAGGACTTAGTTTCGTTTATGTTCAAGAATAGTATTTATATAATTGTGTGTAATGTTCACAAATGAAATTGATACCAATAATGGGATTTGTACCAAAATCTAAAAGCTTGACGTTTTTTGATGAAACGATTGACGTCTCTTGCAACATGTCAGTTTTTGGGGCATTTTCATTGATTTGGTGTTATTGGATAGGATTAGATAGAATTTTGTGCTATGAAAGATTATCTTTGCAAATATGTCATGCTGTTGTTAATTAAAAAAAATAATATTACAATTGCAAATTGTAAATGTAGCATTGGCTTATTAAAAAAAGATAAACAATTTTATTTGCACTAATTTAATATTTAAGGTTATTAGTTTTCAAATAAAGTCAACCAATTTGTAAACCTAACGTACCTTAAACTGCTCAGTTTAAGGTACGTTCTGTGTACCTGTGTTATGTCAAATAAATAAATTGTCTTTCTTTCTTTCTCTATCGTTTAATCAATAACAGTACATATTGTATGTACCCATATACCTAGGTACGTCGTAGAATAGACATGCTCCTGACTACCTCACAGACATCTAAAAATGAAGTTAGCCAAGTGCATGAAAACTTAAGATTTATGAGGTATAATAACATAAGCAAAAATAATCGCGTATTTATAATTCTATTCTATAGGTGCTATAAAACCGGAGTAAGGATTAAACTTTATAAATAAAACATTTCCACAGTTATTATAATGTTAAAGTTTGTCTGCATGTATTACGCGGCATGACAATTATTTTGAGTACCTATATTGATCACGATAATATTTGGATGTACTGTTTTTTTACTCCCATAGTTATAGCTAGCACTGATATTATAAAGGGCTACTACATATTAAAAGATTTCTACTATGGCCCACCTGATGTTAAGTGGTAACCATCGCCTATAACAAAACATTACCTCGTAGGTTAGCATCGTGCCCTACGATGCACTACCCTGCGTCCATCAGTATTTGCAAATTATATTAAAATTTGTATTTGCGTGCTGCGTAGGCAGAGTCACGAGCAAACGCTAGTATAACAAATAAAACAAACCCAGTGGTAGAGTATTAAACGATAATATATTATCGCTTGTTGATCTGCTTATCAACGTAAATTATGTTGAGATTAAAGCAATAAAAACTTATTAAATAAATATATTTGTTTACGCCAAGCTCCGCGGTGCTACTTGTACTGGAGTGAGTTACATGGCGCTAACGCTAAATCAAGTGTGTATCAAGTGCACGAAAGGAGCCTCTTTGAGGCACACTTAAATATCCTTTCACAAAACTTGGTGCGAAAGAATCAGTGACACGATAAAAAGAAGAACGCAAAATAAGTTTAGCTGTACTTACTGAAACTAATTGCTAGGTTTGCGGGAAGTCCGTGGATGGAAAGGGCTCAGAATCGTTCTTCCACGAAATGTATAGGGGAGGGTTATGTCCAGCAGTGAACTTCTTCAGGCTGATGATGATGACTGAAACATACAGTTATTTAAGGAGAAGAGAACCACCGAAACCAAAAAAGGTCAAAATGTGCGTACGAGTTGATAAACGGTGGTTCAGCATCTTAATGCAAGACCAGAAAAAGAAAATCTATTTTTAGAGACTATGAGTATGGGTGGTGGTCGTTGTTTAATATATAAAATGTATATATGTAGCTTATTGTTGAGGTTTTCCTTAACTTAAAACTCATGTTTTTTTTTGCGAAACCAGATAGACTTATATCCTTCTGGATACTGAGCTGCTATTTCTGCCTATAACCACCACTTTTCCTCACGAGGAAAGTTCAATATACAAGGCGACATACTCGTATGAACGCTCGGTTCCTGCAGGATCGCCATGTAAGCCCACTCTAAAGATTATGTGCATCTGTAGGTTTAGTACTCAGGCGTGCGGTTTGGCCGCGCCTCCATACTTATTTAAACTACAAACTTATTATATTCTTCATACTTATTTATTTGCCTCTTTATTATAATGTTTGTTTAATGCTGATTCCGTATTTATGAACTATAGCTATCGCCCGTGGCTTCTTATGTGTTGGCCTATAACAAGATCCAATGTGTAAACATTATTTAGTTGTGAAAAAAGCATTTTTTTCATAACGTAGGAAATCTATGGCAGATCAAAATCGGGAAAAAGTCATAAAAACATTGTGAACCATCTCGATGTATAAAACAGAGAAATGAACATAATAGTATACTCGAATTTCTTTTAAAATTCATATGAACATTTTTATTCAAAATCAAAATCAAAATAGTCTTTATTCAGTTGAATTTCAAGAATCACTTTGAAACGTCTTAAAGCTAGGTGAGTCTAGGTCTAGTCTAGCCTATTTTAAATGAATTCCAATATTCGAATTTATATAATGCATATTGATTTAAAACAAAGAATTCATGTTTTTTTCTGATAATTACAGTAGTTTTTATGAGCCCACTCTCATAGACGGAGAGTTTGCTACGGTCTTAGCTTAACAGATGCTTGAATTGAGTCTGTCAGCATAATATACTCTCAGTACGATAGTACACGTTAATGCCCATAGCAGTCACCCATCCAAATGTCAGCCGCGCCGAATAACTTCTACACTACAGGAAGAAACAGACATAGACCAGCATAGTTAGCCATATCAATCAATCAAATCAAATATGTATTCGTATTTATTCAATAGTATTATAAGAATCACATCCCCTTCCGATTCTAAGGTTGTGGGTTCAAATCCAGTCGTGTACCAATGAGTTTTTCTGCCCAAAAATCTATTTACTCTATACCAGCTCTCAAACGGTGTAGGAAAACATCGTGAGGAAACCAGCAATGTCGTAGAACCTATAAAAATCTAAAATATGTGTCAAGTGCACAAAAGGAGCCTCTTTCTGGCGTACTTAAAATCCTTTCACCACACTTGGTTCGAAAGAATCAATGACACGATAAGAAGAATTAGGATCACTTTGAAACGTCTTATAACTAGGTGAGTCTAGATGCCAGTTCCACGCGACCAAGCCTAGAAGAACAGGCTATATATCAATGCATCAGTGTACAGAAGCCTTTACCATCACAAAGAGGCTGCTTATTATAAGCAATGATTAACAAGGTTGCGTGCCATTGAGGCTGCTAACGAACAGGTAGCGGGTTCGGAGCCTGATTAATGAGGGTCGGGGGCTACTGGTATTCACGATTATATTGGTACACGTTCTGGAAGATACGCTTTGATGAAACTGCTTGCATTTGCCTCCTTAACATTAAAGTTTAAATAATAAAAGATATGAAAATGTTTAGTAGCACCATCGATCCGTGTAAAAAGGGCTATGTTAAAATATATGCTGAAAGTTTCCCCACGTGAATCAGATAATTAAATAAAAAATAATGTAGACAGTCCACACAGCGCTATCTAGCCCCAAATTAAGCAGAGCTTGTACTATGGGAACCAGATAGTTGATATAATACTTACGTACATTTTTTTTTTAATATATATTTAGATTACAACGAAACTTGTTCAGACTACTGATGATAATGATGCTCCATATAAAACCCGTGGGTAAGAGATTAATCACGGTAATTGTTTCAAAACGCCACATTTAAGCCAATCCAAACATGAGAATCGACAGGTCGGTGTTGTGTTAGGACTAATGTCAGTTTGACTGGAAGCTGTCAGCTGTCATCGGCGTTTGTTGATCTTCCTGTATCCTAATTGCCTCAAGTTGGCTGTAAAACCAACTTGTCACATCATTTGCATATTGAAAAATCCGAAGTTACCAAAAACTACTGTAAATCTATATTACTAAACGAGTAATCCCCTCCTTTTCTACTCTGCCCAATCTTCTAAGCCTAGTCTCGTGGAATGGCGTATTGATTTACCTATTTATTTTACCTTGAAAATAAAAAAACCGAATAGAAGAGAGAGAGCAGAATTAGTAGTAGTAGAGCTCTTTGTGTGTGTCTCGTCCGGGTGCGTACTACCACCATGCCTATTTCTACCGCGAAGCAGCATTGCTGTGTTTCAGTTTGAAGGGTGTGGGTGCCGGTGGAATTACTGCCACGTGAGGCTGAATATCTGTATGCCTCCAGTTGATGGACGCAGAGCAGTGCATCGTAGGGCACGTTTCTGACGTGCATGACGTACGAGGCAATGCTGTGTTATAGAAGATGGTTACCACATAACATCATCTTCATGAACCATCTTCAAATTGTATAAAAAAAAACCTTTTTTATTATAACCTTTCAAATATAAACGTGGTTTTGTAAATTAATAAATTGACTCGAAAGCGTTGGAGGGACGATCTCGACGCTTTCGAGCGAGGATGGTGGATTAGAGCGATGGATAGAGACAGTTGGTAGGATTTGGGGGAGACTTTGCCCAGCAGTGGGACGATATAGGTTAGAAAAAAAAAATGATTTTGGTTTTTTCATAGTAGTACAGTATTCTGTGTCTGCGAAGGTGCAAATCCATGAATGAACGACTCATACAATAGCGACGCGACGTGCGCTCACGAGTACGGAACCGCTTTGCCGGATGGAGTCCATTGTCGCGTCGCTATTGTGTCCGCTGTAATAGTTTGCATTGTGCGATATACGCCACTTTACGCCATTCATGACGGTATCCATTTCTATTGCCTTGACTTTTATTCATAAGTTTTTGTAGTTCTAATTATTTTTTACATTGAAACTGTGAAGTTGTTTTTATTTTCTGGTAATGTTAAATCACAGCCTACTTTAAATACCACTTTAAACTGCATTAGAGCCCCGACAAAAGCTGAACTCTTAAATTTAAGCAGAAGAAGAAGAAACTACTTCAAAGTCAGAAGTTATTTCACATGAATTAGCAACTTATTTTATTAGTAACTTATTAAATGATATGCACTACGGTCTTATTACAAAAACATGACTTAGGCTAGGTTTAAACCGGAACTAAGTAGTCTCGGCCTTTTTATAAAACACGGACTAAAGATAAACCAAAGATGATACCTTAGTTAGACCATGGTTTAGACAAAACCTTATTACAAATCATAGCCTATCTCCAAAACCAGGTTTAATCTATGACTAAAAGATAAACCCGAGAGACCCCTAGTTTAACTATGGTCTAACGTCAAACCGTTAAATGACATGTCATCAGTAGTGGATTTTTTAGAGATTAGGTATCATTGAAAATGAATAATTTTAATATTCGCTAATGAAAATGAATAATTTTAATTTTAATGCTCGCCCTCCGATCCGAAGATCGTGGATTCGAATCCAGTCGTGTGCCAATAAATAGGCTGTCCAAAAAAGTATGTGCACTATGCCAGTATTTTCAAAACGGTGATGGAAAACATCGTGAGAAAATCAGTGATACAATAAGAAGATTTATTAATTATACATATTTTTTTCTTACAAATTGCATTTCTTTTATTTTCTGATAGTTTTATTTTAGAAAAATAACACCAAACTTCCAACTATTTTGGACACCCCCAAAACTAAAACCAATTAACTTGATACACACAGTTGACAGGGCATTAGTGTATGTCACGAGTATCATTATACCTTATACTATTTGGGGATCGAAAAGGGACAAAAAACATGTGCATTTCTCCAGCTTCCTCATATGGAAATTGCGAATTCTGAAAACGCCAACATTTAAAGCATAATTGGAGCAATCATTGTTTTGAAGGAAAATTTAGCAGCAAAAAAAACAACGACTCTATGAGACTTTATAGGTGTGTTAGCTGGAGAGCGGCTCCACAGCTTCCTCATTCAGTGTGGGCAAACGGCTAACGATAGAGCTATAAAGTAAACGCCAAATTTTAGAGCATAATTAGAGCACCCGGCATAAAAAAAATCAAGTCTCTAGCTCGAAAACTCTTTGAGTTAGAAGACTATAACAACGTGTTTGCTGGGAAGCCATTTCTCCAGCTAACACATGTGGATCTCAGGAATGGCTATAGCTAGAAAGTTGCTTGATATCTCCAAATTTAGAGCAAAAAATATCATGGATGCTCCAAATATTTCAAGTGTCTAGGTTCAAAACTCACCGAGTTAGAAGCTTTGATGACTGTGTTAGCTGGAGACACGTTTGTCTGGCACGCACATGCTACATCTGAGGATCTACAATAGCTACAGATTCGGTTGACGTGTCCAAACCGAGCTATGAATTAGAGCACTCGGCTCCAAAATTTTGGACTCTCTAGGACAAGTAGTTTCCTAGTAATCAACAAAAGAACATTTTGCCGCCAGAATTTTCAAATAGTATGTTCGCACCCGTAAAAATGCGGCGTTGCCGCTCTGAAAGTATGGTATCAGCGTAGGAATTTGAACGTTAGTCGGATGGAGTTGTGTGTTGCCCGTGCCTGGTAAATAGTTACCCTAGGATTAATGTCTTAAACACTCATTACGTAGCTCAGGAAGCGGAATATAGGTTAAAATGAAACAAAAAAACACCAAAGAAAAGTTTTATAATGGTTAGTTTAAGTTTAAATATGTATTTATTAAGAAACCTGACTTCAGATTTTTTATTTTTAGTTTTAAATATCATGAAATTATATCTCTAAGTCTCTCAACTAACCAACAATGTTTTCAAATCATGAGTTACCTACTCTTGTCACACTAGGTGTAAATGGCATCGTGCGAAACTATCATTGTGTCTGTGAGTATAGATAGTGCAATTCACGAAGACGCGCCCCTCGCGGGGTGCGGGGAGTTTGCTCCGAGCGGCAGTCGCAAACCGTAGTCTATTAATTGTAGTGTGCGTGTGCACTCATAGGTAATTAGTGTGTACCGATAACACTCAAACATTGACGGAAGCTTGCACACATATACTATAAACGGTTAGGAGGAATAGTGGGGCGCGCCTTCGTGGGTTGCACTATCTATAGCGAGCTGCAGTAAATACTCACGGGAAAGCGAAAGGAAATATTATAAATATAATAATTATGAAGAAAAGTGGGGGGGCTCTATTCCGGAAAACATTTTATTTTTTTTCTTCAAAAGTTGTTAACGTAGATACCTATTGTTCTAAAGGTGTTTAGGGCTCTAATTGTGAATTTGACATTCATTTTTGAATTCAAGATGGTGGCTTCATTTTTTTTCTTAAATAATGGATATGGGTATCGTTTAATAGGTTTTTGGGGGCTCTGATTGTGAATTCAACATTAATTTTTGAATCCAAGATGGTGGCTTCATTTTTTTCTCAAAAAATGGATATGGGTATCGTTTAATAGGTTTTTGGGGGCTCTGATTGTGAATTCAACATTAATTTTTGAATCCAAGATGGTGGCTTCATTTTTTTCTCAAAAAATGGATATGGGTATCGTTTAATAGGTTTTTGGGGGCTATGATTGTGAATTCAACATTAATTTTTGAATCCAAGATGGTGGCTTCATATTTTTCTCAAAAAATGGATATGGGTATCGTTTAATAGGTTTTTGGGGGCTCTGATTGTGAATTCAACATTAATTTTTTAATTCAAGATGGCAGCTTCATTTTTTTCCTTAAAAAATGGGTATGGGTATCGTTTAATAGGTTTTTGGGGGCTCTGATTGTGAATTCCACAATATTTTTTCAATCCAAGATGGCGGCTTAATTTTTTTTCACAATAATATATTGATATGGGTGTCGTTTAATAGGTTTTTGGGGGCTCGGATTATAAATTCAAAATTGTTTTTTGAATCCAAGATGGCGGCTTCATTTTTTTCCTTAAAAAATGGGTATGGGTATCGTTTAATAGGTTTTTGGGGGCTCTGATTGTGAATTCAACATTATTTTTTGAATCCAAGATGGCTGCTTCATTTTTTTTCTCAAAAAATGGATATGGGCATCGTTTAATAGGTTTTTGAGGGCTCTGATTGTGAATTCGACATTGTTTTTTGAATCAAAGATGGCAGCTTCATTTTTTTTCTAAAAAAATGGTTAAGGGTATCATTTAATAGGTTTTTGGGGGCTCGAATTATAAATTCGACATTATTTTTTGAATCCAAGATGGCAGCTTCATTTTTTTTCTTAAAAAATGGGTATGGGTATCGTTTAATAGGTTTTTGGGGGCTCTGATTGTGAATTTGACATTATTTTTTGAATCCAAAATGACTGCTTCATTTTTTTTCTCAAAAAATGGATATGGGTATCGTTTAATAGGTTTTTGAGGGCTCTGATTGTGAATTCGACATTGTTTTTTGAATCAAAGATGGCAGCTTCATTTTTTTTCTTAAAAAATGGTTATGGATATCGTTTAATAGGTTTTTGGGGGCTCTGATTGTGAATTCGACATTATTTTTTGAATCCAAGATGTGGGCTTCATTTTTTTTTTCTTATAAAATGGATATATGTAGATATCATTTATATCTTATAGTCTTATAATTCAATAGAGCCAAATGCACGCAATGCAAACGAGAGCATGGAAAGAGTGCCAAAGAAGCACAATCGGCCTCAGCGTTTGGCAGTGTTCGACATCTGTTTCTCCTTTTTGAGTGAGCGATGCGTTCGCGTGGACAGCTGTATGACGTTGTCTCGTTCAACTATCGTAAGTAAACCAACTATACAGAAAACCGTTTTTTTAAGAAAAAAAATGTAGCCGCCATGTTGGATTAAAAAATTAATGTCGAATTCACAATCAGAGCCCCCAAAAACATATTGAACGATACCCATATCCATTTTTTGAGAAAAAAAAATGATGCCGCCATCTTGGATTCAAAAAATAATGTCGAATTCACAATCAGGGCCCCCAAAAACCTATTAAACGATACCCATGTTCATTTTTAAAGAAAAAAATGAAGCCGCCATCTTGGATTCAAAAAATAATGTTGAATTCATAATCAGAGCCATCAAAAACCTATTAAACGATACCCATATCCATTATTTGAGAAAAAAAAGCAACCATCTTGGGTTCAAAAAATAACGTTGAATTCACAATCAGAGCCCCCAAAAACCTATTAAACTATATCCATATCCATTTTTTAAGAAATAAAATGAAACTACCATCTTGGATTCAAACATTAATGTTGAATTCACAATCAGAGCCCCCAGAAACCTATTAAACGATATCCATAGGTATCCATTTTTTAAGAAATAAAATGAAACCACCATCTTGGATTCGAAAATTAATGTTGAATTTACAATCAGAGCCCCCAAAAACTTATTAAACGATACCCATATCCATTATTTGAGAAAAAAACTGAAGCCGCCATCTTTGATAAAAAAATAATGTCAAATTCACAATCAGAGCCCTCAAAGACCTATTAAACGATACCCATATCCATTTTTTGAGAAAAAAAATGATGCCGCCATCTTGGATACAAAAAATAATGTCGAATTCACAATCAGAGCCATTTAAAACCTATTAAACAATACCCATATCTATTTTTTAAGAAAAAAAATGAAGCCACCATCTTAGATTCAAAAAATATTGTCGAATTCACAACCAGAGCCCCCAAAAACCTATTAAACGATACCCATATCCATTTTTTGAGAAAAAAATGAAGCCGCCATCTTGGATACAAAAAACAATGTTGAATTCACAATCAGAGCCCCCAAAAACCTTTTAAACGATACCCATATCCATTTTGAAGGAAAAAAATGAAGCCGCCATCTTGGATTCAAAAAAGAATGTCGAATTCATTATTAGAGCCCTCAAAAACCTATTAAACGATACCCATAATCAATTTTTTGAGAAAAAAAATGAAGCAGCCTTTTTGGATTCAAAAAATAAAGTCGTATGCATTATCAGAGGCCCCAAAAACCTATTAAACGATACCCATATCCATTTTTTTAGAAAAAAAATGAAGCTGCCATCTTGGAGTCAAAAAATAATGTCGAATTCACAACCAGAGCCCCCAAAAACCTATTAAACGATACTAATATCCATTTTTTGGGAAAAAAATGAAGCCGCCATCTTGGATTCAAAAAATAATGTCGAATTCACAATTGTAGCCCCCAAAAACCTATTAAACGATACCCATATCAATTTTTTGAGAAAAAAAAGGAAGCAGCCATTTTGGATTCAAAAAATAATGTCGTATTCACAATCAGAGCCCCCAAAAACCTATTAAACGATACCCATATCCATTTTTAAAGGAAAAAAATGAAGCCACCATCTTGGATTCAAAAAATAATGTCGTATTCACAATCAGAGCCCCCAAAAATCTATTAAACGATACCCATATCCATTTTTTAAGAAAAAAAATGAAGCTGCCATCTTGGATTCAAAAAATAATGTCGAATTCACAACCAGAGCCCCCAAAAACCTATTAAACGATACTAATATCCATTTTTTGAGAAAAAAAATGAAGCCGCCATCTTGGATTCAAAAAATAATGTCGAATTCACAATTAGAGCCCCCAAAAACCTATTAAACGATACCCATATCCATTTTTAAGAAAAAAAAATGAAGCCGCCATCTTGGATTCAAAAATTATTGTCGAATTCACAACCAGAGCCCCCAAAAACCTATGAAACGATACCCATATCCATTTTTTAAGAAAAAAAAAGACGCCATCTTGGATTCAAAAACTTATGTCCAATTCACAATATAGGAATATAGTTGAAAATGAAACAAAAAACCCCAAAAAGTGCTTTTTCTTCTTCCTGCCCTTACCCACCAGGTGGGGTCGGCACAACATGGTGAGATGCCCCCCCCTATCACTTGCCATCTGGTGAGATGGCAAGTGATAGAGGGCAAGTGTGCGTGAGTACGCACACAACTAGCAAGCCGCAGTAAATACCTATTTTCCGTCCGCCTGGTTTACTCGATACGCTCATAAAAACCTGACTGAATACAGTAAAACACAGAGAACAGACGGCTAACAACAGGCAGAGTAGGTAGAATCATCAACACTGGCCTAGCAGGTACCTATTTACAGAACCAAATAAAGTTTTTTTTCTAAGAATACCTAAAAGACACGCATTACTAAAGAAACTGTAAAACGAACAAGAACGGGCAACACACAATTCTCATATAGATAGAGAGAAAGCTCTCAACCTAACAAAAAGAGAAAATATGAGTTTGAGGTTTCAGAAATCAAAACCGCTAAGCGCATACGAAAATGACTCGTATCGCGATCTAAAATAAACCGAATAACGTTCAAATTCCTACGCTGATACCAAACTTTCAGAGCGGCAACGCCGCATTTTTACGGGTGCGAACATACATTTGAAAATTCTGGCGGCAAAATGTTCTTTTGTTCATTACTAGGAAACTACTTGTCCTAGAGAGTCCAAAATTTTGGAGCCGAGTGCTCTAATTCATAGCTCGGTTTGGACACGTCAACCGAATCTGTAGCTATTGTAGATCCTCAGATGTAGCATGTGCGTGCCAGACAAACGTGTCTCCAGCTAACACAGTCATCAAAGCTTCTAACTCGGTGAGTTTTGAACCTAGACACTTGAAATATTTGGAGCATCCATGATATTTTTTGCTCTAAATTTGGAGATATCAAGCAACTTTCTAGCTATAGCCATTCCTGAGATCCACATGTGTTAGCTGGAGAAATGGCTTCCCAGCAAACACGTTGTTATAGTCTTCTAACTCAAAGAGTTTTCGAGCTAGAGACTTGATTTTTTTTATGCCGGGTGCTCTAATTATGCTCTAAAATTTGGCGTTTACTATATAGCTCTATCGTTAGCCGTTTGCCCACACTGAATGAGGAAGCTGTGGAGCCGCTCTCCAGCTAACACACCTATAAAGTCTCATAGAGTCCTTGTTTTTTTTGCTGCTAAATTTTCCTTCAAATCAATGATTGCTCCAATTATGCTTTAAATGTTGGCGTTTTCAGAATTCGCAATTTCCATATGAGGAAGCTGGAGAAATGCACATACAAAAAACGTCTAAAATTGGACAAAAACCAACTTCGCCAGACAGTATGGCACCACTCAGATGCGTACGCGACACATAACAAACCTTGGATTTAATAGACAACTTTGAACTCTATTTCACATATAATAAGGGACTTGTCGAGCTTTAATAAGGTAATAGAGGATGGTTGTCAAGTTTCATTTGATGAGGATATGGTCAAGTAATTTTAGTTCTTGAGTATTTCCGCAAGATTTTCGAAGAAATTGTCATTGATACGACAGGAAATCGATAATGCTTTTGTTGTACGTCGAAACTTTGATCTACAAAAAAAATACGTAAGTACTTGCTTACAAAATAGTAAATAAATAACAAATAAATAAATATTATGGACAATCCGTTCAACACAATCTAGCCCCAAATTAAGCAGAGCTCGTACTATGGGAACCAGATAGCTGATATAATACTTATGCAATACATTTTTTTTGTAAATACATACTTATAAAATACTTTATAAATCCTAGACAGAGAACAAATATCTGTGTTCACTCCACAAATATTTGTTTCGGTGGGGATCGAACCCACGACCAGGGCGCAGAAGGTAGAGCTACTACCAACTGAGCTGAGAGACCAGTAGTAGATTAATTGGTAATAAGTAAGTCTAGAAGAAATCATTAAAAAACATAATTGAAGAAATCATAATTTTGAATAATAATCCACATTTCGCATGGCACTATCTATATTTATCTATCTATACACATATCTATAAAAAATGAAAAATAATAATCTTTTAATTTTTCTTTCAGTGTTCAAGTCTATGAGTTTCAAAGTCCAATGCACCTCCCATCCTATTTAGGAGTGTGAATCCCCATTTAACTGTCAAATAAAAAAAAAACAAAAATAACCCGGAATGTCATTCAGATGGATCGTTATAGGAAGGAAGTTGCAGGTAAAAATATAAAAAATCACTCACAAAAACTAACCTTTTTGTGACAGGATTTAATGCGCGTACGCAAGAGGCTGACCCTGTGGGCACTGTTTGATGTTTTTATGTTTTATTGCTGGCCTAATTATGGTGGTATAAAACTTTAGATGAAAAAAATAATTTATTGCTATTTTGGAAAGCCAGTAACTAGTGGGTTTCGTTAGATTTTAAGGCTTTTGAGATGGCGTTTTGGGACTTAAAACTCAAGCTGCTGAACAACTGTTTACTTCTTTAAATACGGGTCTTCAAAAAAGTGTACATAGCCCAAAGATTGGTCGTAATTTATGTCGTCATATTTTTAAATCACTTAATTTCAATTTAACATCAAATATCAGTAATGTTTGTCCTTATTCCAATTACAGTACATAATACGTAAGTATCTAACTAATAAAATGTTTTTGAAACAATTTGCTTCCGACTGATTATTGAAATAGATGATTATTTTTTATGTTTATAGTAATACCTTATAAGAAAAACAATACGTAAGTTTGAGTAGAGTCTCAATCACACTTATTTTGTCAGGTCTCCGTTAAAAAGTGTCAAAAAGTCTATGCTTGACTCAGACTCAAGCATTGATTTTTTTCAAGCTGATGGAACAAACATATCGCCTACCTGATGTTAAGTGGTAACCATCGCTTATAACAAAGCATAGGTTCCTCCTCATAGGTTACGCACGTCAACGTGCCTTACGATGCACTGATCTGCGTCCATCAACTTGAGGCACACAATGTTCAGCCTCACGTGCCAGTAATTTCAGCAGCAAGGTTGTTTCTGCATAGTACTAACTTTTATTTCAGTTTTGATTTACATATTTTCAACAGGAACGAGTAACATAACATTTTGAATCATCCTATTTTCTTTACACCATCTTGTTCCTCATGGAGACTTGAGACTCTCACATTACAATAACAACAGGCAGGTAACGCTCGTGCGAGGGAGATAGGTGATGTGGGAGTGAGACAGCGCATCATTGGGATGCGCTAATGACGCACGGATCATTATTAAAAATAATATTACTTTGCTAGTGTTGGGATTTGGTGATCAATAAAATTATCGATGAAAAATATGAATGTGACCAAACAGATATAAAACTTATTCAAAAAAATACTCAATTGTCAAATTCTGATTATTACAATCATTAGCATAGCATTACAGAACTATCTAAACTAGGTGTTGAACAGAATTATTTACCATACTTACTGAATAAATAAATTTCATTTCATTTCATTTCATACTTACTATGCTCTACGTCTGTAGCTATATTTTTGTTGAAAATATTAACGAAATCTTTTCCAACAAATTACTGACGATAGTTGAACGTGCCAACGTCATACAGCTGTCCACGCGGACGCATCGCTCACTCAAGTAGGAGAGAGACAGATGTCGAACGCTGCCGAACGCGGAGGCCGTGCGTGCCTTTTTGTCGCTCGTTTCGCGCTCTCACTTGCACTTCAAGCCTTAAATGAAGCGCCTTAAAATCTTCTATCAAGATCAAACGCCGAAAAAACATTACAAAATATTATTGATGATGAAATGAATGTTTTTTCGTGCGTGCAGGCGGCTCCTTTGAATTATAAGACGTTGTCACGTCAAAAGTGCTTCATATGAGCAGCAAATCGATATCGATGAAATTGACTTACTGTCTCCTAACTATAGTCGGTCCGTCAGCGCTCCCACAAAACCTATTGGTAATCCGTTTTAGCTACCGTTTTATATTTCACATCTACACTATAAAACCCATCACTACTATCTCTTACAAACAGCTCATTTCACTCTTATAGCTTTGATAATAAGGCCTATTTTACCTGTAAACCTATAGTGGTTTATTTAGTTATTATTAGAGGTTTGAAGTCGGTTAAATTCCTATGGTATTATTGGTTGACCGGATGTGGTCATTAATGTGAGTTTTTCTGTTAAGATTAATTGATTTATTGTGAAGAAGTTTATTGTAAGCGATCAGGAAGAAAGCTAAATCATTTTCTAGTTGAGCATGTACAATTACGTCTGTTTTCTATAAAGGTAGGCAGAGGTCATACATTTCAATTTATCACAATATTCCTTTAACAAGGTTTCACGATTCTTTGGTTTAAAAAAACAGGTGCAATTTTTTTACTGACTGAAAGATAGAGCACATCTAGCGCGATGGCGATTAGTGAAACACTGTCAAATATGACAGCGATATCCAGCAATGTTTACTGTTCACCATCGCCATTGTGCTAGATGTGCGCAAGGCTTGACTGACTAAACTTTTCGATATTATATAAATGTGTTGTTTATATGCTTACCTTTATTAAAAATAATTGAATGATAAAATCTTTCGTTTTTACAAAATAATTACTTTTCCTGATGAAATTGCCAATGAAATGAAACTAAAGTCAAAATGTGGAAACCAAAATATTAAAAAAATATACATATTTAATGATTACAGTTTATTGTCGTTCGAAAACATGTGCACGAAAGAAGCCTCTTAGAGACACACTAACAAATCCTTTCACCACACTTGGTACACAACGGCAGAGAGTGTTAGTTGAAAACATCCGTGGTCCCTTATTTTTTATTAACTTACAAAAATATGTATCTGTTGATAGTTATACCGCATAATAAGCATAAACAAACTTTAGCAATGCTACTAAGAATGCCTAACACAACAACAAATTAGACAGATATATGGAAGGACTTCCTTTCATTCTAATTTATCATCATCGTCACCAGCTTAAAGAAATTCACTGCAAATTGTAATCCTTCCACAAGCTCTGTCTGGCTCTGGTTTTGAGTCTGTGTGAGTGCTCACTAGTGTATTATATTATACTGTGTAATATGTGTACTATGTGTACTGTGTGTGTGACGTTTCGACGTAGGATTTATTTAGTCAACACTCACACGGACTCAAAACCAGAGCCAGACAGAGCTTGTGGTAGGCCTTCTGGTTTCCTCATGGTTTTAGAGTAAAAGGGATAAAATTAGTAGATGATTGTTAGGCCGCGAAAAGCTGAGTCGGGGCCTATTTGGCATTTGCCATATTTTATCTACTTATCATTTTCTACTGTTAACGTTAACACTTATGTATGTATAGGTATGGTAAATAAATCTTTCCTTCTTTCTTTCTTTCTAATTAGCAATTGGCTCACACTGAAAGAGTGCACTGGTGGTCTAGTGGTAGCGGCCCGCCTTTCAATCCTAAGGTCGTGGGTTCAAATCAAGTCGTATCAAGTTTTCCCCTCGAAAAATGTATGTGCACTATGCCAGTACTCTCAAAACGGTGAAGGTAAACATCGTGAGGAAACCAGCGTGTCGTAGAATCTAAAAAAGTTCGAGCAACATGAGTCAAGCGTCACGCAAAAAGTGGCCGGCCGCGGCCTACTTGCGGAAAACCAATCGAAAGATGAATTTTGAATTTTTGGCTCACCTGAAGTGGCTACTTCTGCCTATAAAAAATGAATCACTATTCAGAGCGCATCCTCCAGTGGCGTGTTCACTTAATATTGTGTTCTCACCTTGAGACGAAAAGTGTGCAGTGTGTTTAAACAACAATCACACCAATCATAGATTTAAGTAGATGTGTCATTGACATACGCCCATCAAACCGACATGCGACATTCCGACTCAGCCTAGCCCCAAAACGACACCATGGAGACGTAAGTCCTTGGTTATAGGTACCCACTATTTTTATGGGCTCTTATGGCTTTATAAAATACAGCCTACCGCACAAAGCAATAGGGTTGTTCCAAAGTCCGTACATTTACGGAATAGTTTAAGTTTACGGAGGTTTTAGATCATTATTTTTAGATTGGTCTCTTTTTCGAAAATAAGTTGTTTCTATTGCATAGTATTTTCAGGTTCCTATACTACTAGTGTCTTCCTACTCATTCTATTACAGATGCTAACAGACTATAGGGTCATTCAGTAAATTCAGTCAATCTTTTTCGTTGAAATTTAAGGCGAGGTCATCATTTTATAGGACTTTTCCAATATTATACAATACAGTAAGATTACATTTAGGTAACAAAAATTGCACCCCTATCATGTACATTAAACGATGCATTATTTTAGACTTTACTCGGTTTTGAAATTATTTAAAATGAGTAATGGCTATTACCACTTGAAACTCCTCCAGGGTAGACAACGCAACGACAGCACCCTTGGTGTTGTTGGTGTCTATGGGTGACGGTGACCGCTTTCCATCATGTGGGCTGTTAGCTCGTTTGTCTATCTTTAAATAAAAACTTGAATTAACAAAGTATCCGTAAGAAGTTCGGATGTTATAGGGATCGGAATCGGACAGTATCCCATCTCTAGTCTGTCTTGCCCGTGGTTTATTACTAATATCACGAACAGTCCGTCTGTCCGTACGCGTCATTAAATCGCCATCGTCCACAATCACATAAATAACTACGGATTTATTCCTCTATTTATTTATTTATATGTTTATTTTTTTATTGCCCCGCCTGCGCCTGGTCGACTCGGTTTTTTTGGTTCAATAAAGTTTTATATTTTCATATTAATTTTGTTAAGATTAAAAAGTCGTTTAGGGATTAAGCGTGCCATAAATAGATTAGATTAGTTTATGGTAGGACCGAGTACCGGGTCCTTGGGCTCCCAAAGCCGAGGCACGCACGGCCCTTCGTCTCTTGATGGACGGATGCATCAAATGTATTGTTCTCTTTGGCTTTTATCAGATATTTTGTCAGGATGAGAAGATGACTACTGAGTGACTGATGAGTAGTAGAGCTCTTTGTGAAGGGCTCGTCCGGGTGCGTACTACCACCATGCCTATTTCTGCCGTGAAGCAGCATTGCCGTGTTTCGGTTTGAAGGGTATGGGTGCCGGTTAAATTACTGGCACGTGAGGCTGAATATCTGTATGCCTCCAGTTGATGGACGCAGGGCAGTGCGCCGTAGGGCACATTCCTGACGTACGTGACCTATGAGGCATTGCTTTGTTATAGGCGATGGTTACCACTTAACATCAGGTGGGCCATATGCTTGTTTCATCAGCTAGTTACATAAAAAAAAACATAAAAAACACGTTCACCAAGAAAAAGCTCTACGTCGTGGGTTCGATTCCCACCGAGAACAAATATTTGTGTGGTGTTTGTTCTCTGTCTGAGTGTTATATTGCATTATAAGTATGAATTTATAAAAAAAATAAGTATTATATCTAGCTATCTGGTTAGCATATTGCGAGCTCTGCTTAATTTGGGGCTAAATAGTGTTGTGTGGATTGTCCACAATTTTATATTGAATTTCAGAAATATATTAGTTTCTATGTTTTAGATTAAAGATAAATTCAGGAAGATTATCGTTGGCTTAGCTTTTGTTCATTAACTTTGAAATCAAGAGTTCTATAGAGCTCCAAAACATACGTTACGCCTTCCGATATTATTGCACCGCTTTAGCCAACAAAAGTAAAGTTTTTATAATTTACACGCGAATATTTTTTCTTAAAGAATTCCATGTAATAACTACGTCATTTAAAAAAGAAAACTAGTCATTCTAAATGTTTTTTTTGATGTGAGCCCAAATAAAAAAAAGGTCATAATTTATGCAGTGTTTATTACTAATGACAGCAACGAAACCGAAAAACATTGAGTTGTAGGAGCCAAATGTATTGCCGAAAATTGAAACTTAAATAATGTCGTGTCGTGTCATCTAAAATCGTATTCTCATTTCCATGCGAGCTCATGACTGATGTCGGATCATGTCGCACTCATTAAATGACGTTATTTATGACACTTTAAACTGCCTTAATGTCTCACGATAAACTCGGACGAAAAAATCGGATGGTATAAAACAATTTGTTGGTAATAAATAGCTGTGTTTTGAGAGTTAATAGATGAAGATGATGATAACAGATTCTATGGTTTTTTGTACAAAAAAAAACGAAAGGAACGTGAAAGAAATAACTTTTTTCAAGTAAATGATACATGAAAGAAATGTGTGTAGTGAAAGCATGCAAATCTTGTTTTTTTTTATTTACTTATAAGACATGGCACATAATAAGGTGATAAAAAAATAAAAGAGATGGCAAGGAATAATTATTAGTTACTTAATGAAAAAACAGTCAATCTATAATACAAATGTATTTTCTTTCTTTCTTTTGTTCTTTCAATGCCTTGGTTTCATAAACTAAACTAAATAAGTATAGGTATATTTTGGGAGTTATTCGTGTTTGTAATTTAATTATTATGTGGCTTTCCTCTCAGCTCAATTGGCAGTAGCTCTGCCTTCAGAGCCATAGGTCGTGGGTTCGATCCCCACCGAGAACAAATATATTATTTATGTGGTGAACACAGGTGTTGGTTTTCTGTTTGGGTGTTATATTTTATTATATGTACCTATCTATTTAAAAAAAATATATATATAAGTTTTATCAGCTATCTGGTTCCCACAGTACAAGCTCTGCTTAGTTTGGGGTTAGTGTTGTGTGAATTATCTATAATATTTATTTATTTGATGTCTTTGGTGTCTAATAACTTCACGAGATTAGTTATAAATTAACTTTAAAAATAAACGTACAGTCGATAAGCGTCGATAAACCCTTATCGATAAGGGCACAAATCAACTTGATGCCATATGTCTCGTGCGATAAGGGCCTTATATCAACTTGACACTTGTCAATAAACCGTGAGTTATCGACCGTGCCTTGATTTGAGGATGACATCACTGATAACGACTTGATTCATATCAAATGCATTCAAAACGTAATAAAATTCAGTCGTAAGACTTTCTTATTGACTTAGATCACCCATTAAAAGCTACGAAGGATAGTCTTTGACGATAGGCCTACCACAAGCTCTGTCTGGCTCTGTCTCTGGCTCTGGTTTTGAGTCTGTGTGAGTGTTGACTAAATAAATCCTACGTTGAATCGTCATACACTGGTGAGCACTCACACAGACTCAAAACCAAAGCTAGACAGAGCTTATGGTTGGCCTACTGAGGTTAAAACAAACATCCGCCCAAAATTTCACTTTAGTATTTAAGACTTGCGCACATCTAAGCGTTCTGCGGTGGTGATCAGTGAAACGTCTAATATCGCCGTCATTTTTGAAAGCGTTTCACTGATCGCCACCGCAGAATGCTTAGATGTGAACAGGGCTTTACTAAGTAAGAACCAGAAATCATAAAATTGCAATCCAAAGGTCAATGGTGGTACCAGTTAAAAATACAAATACAATACGCGCACCGGACATTTTATCCTTTTAAAATGACTGGCACGTGAGGCTGAACATCTGTATGCCTCAAGTTGATGGACGTAGAGCAGTGCATTGTAAGCCACGTTCCTGAGGACGCAATACTTTGTTATAGGCGATGGTTACCACTTAACATCAGGTGGGCCATGCTAAGCTTGTTTCATTTGCTGGCCTACTATGAGCTTCATATGGTTATGGCTGTCAAAATTGTGTCAACAGTGTCAACACATTCAAACCCAAGAAAAAAATGAATGTGTGGGTCAGCCTATCTATACACAATTTGACAGCCATAGCCATATGGAGCTCGTGGTAGCCCTGCAGCTCAAATCAAATCAAAAGTGTATTTATTCAGTTGAACTCCAAGAATCACTTTGGAACGTCTTAAATCTAGGTGAGTCTAGGTGCCAGTTCCACGCGACCAAGCGTAGAAGAACAGGCAACAAACTACGGCTCGGTTCCTACCGTTTTTTTATATGATCCTTTTACAAATTAAAAATAATAGCAGTGAAGTTCCAGTGTGGTGCCACTTCACTTAGTCAGACTGTACTGTACCTTCTCCGACGAAGCCTCATCAAAACTAAACGCTTTATTATTATGATTCAATTAAAATAATGTTTTAGTGCGGAGCAAGGGTTAGGTATTTCTCGGGCCAGTGCAAATTATTGAATACTCGATTGTAGACCGCTATCAAAACCCAACGCCTCGCCTTTATTGGCCAATATACTTGGACTGCTGCACTAGCGGCACCTACTGGCTTCACTTGCGAGTTGCAAGATATCATTATTGATTATCGACACTTTTAAATGAAGAACTGTCTGGAAATCTATGCTTGAGGCTCGACTCAGACTCAAGCATTGTTTTTGGATAAGGGCCTTGTTTTACGCACATCTAAGCATTCTGCGATGGCGGTCAATGAAACGCTGTCAAGTAACAAGTAGCTGATGGAACAATCATATGGCCCTGTAGCCCTACCACAAGCTCGGTCTGTCTCTGTCTCTGGTTTTGAGTGTGTGTGTAATTTGAACGTAGTTGTAATAATTTGTGAATTTTGCGATATTTTACAATAAAAATATGACTGTCTGCCCTATCTTAATTAGGACGTTTACTGGGCGGAAATTGACGTTTATTCGGCATTTAAAATTAAATTAAATTAAATATTATTTTATTTCAGATAACTTAATCCATAGTTGTTAGTAGGTACACACTTAATCAATACGTCAATACATTTAATCTTAATCAATACATTTAATCAATACGTCCTTAAATGGCCGGGCAAAAACCCATCCCTAGTTGTAGGCAATAAATATTACACATCGGCTTTGTAGAGCGCTATCTCTTTCTGACGCACACTACGCTCTATGAAACCGAAATTAGCCGATGTTCAATATTTGGTGCCTACTTCTTTATAGAAGTAAAAGTAGTTTGTAGTAGTTTTTATAAACTCGCGGGGTTTGACTCTCAAACAAACATTCTTCTCAACATCATCTTAATATTTCCAAGTATATGTTTATAGCTCATTCGCGTCATTAATTTTAATAAAATTGGCAATAAGGGTCATAATCCCACAACCCGTCCCGGCTCGATTGCTGTTGATAGATTGCACCGAACCAGGTACACTCATCGACATTAACTACCTACACTGGTGAGAAAGCGTTTGACTACTAGACAGATGAATTTTATGACTGACGACAAACATTACGATTATTGGTAAATCAATTTATTCATAAATAAATATAGTTATGGTCGACATTTTTTAAATGTGTAATTTTTTGTTATACCTAGTATTTACAATTATTAAATACTGTGCCGAAATATCGGAAGTCATAAAAATAGTGTTAAAACCATGATAGTTTCAAAAGTTGAAATTAATACCATTACCAACTCCTGTAACTGTGATTCTGTTCTTATCTGTCAACAAAACAGACGACAACAACATAACAACAGGTAAGAAACCCCCCAATTTTATAAGTGGACATCAATTTCAATACAATTGAAAGTATCAATTAGCTTAGTCTACAACTGTTTCTGCCGACTGTACCTACTGGTAGCAAAACGATACTCGTAATTAGCAAGACTTTTCATTTTGTAATTGGATTTTGATGTCAGGATAATTGGAGAACATCATTTGCATTTTATTGTCTAGGCACACCATCATCAACAGCCTGTAGAAGTTAACACTGACGTCTCACTAAGCTGCAAGCCCACCACAAGCTCTGTCTGGCTCTGGTTTTGAGCCTGTGTGAGTGTTGACTAAATAAATCTTACGTCAAATCGTCACACACACTATAATGCACTCACACAGACTCAAAGCAATAGCCAGAGACAGAGTCAGACAGAGCTTGTGGTAGGTCTACTGGAGTGGCACCACACTGGAGCTTAACTACTATTTTTGTTTTTGTTTTGTAAATGGAAAAAAAACGGTAGGGACTAAGCCGTAGGTACTAGTTTGTTGCCTGTTCTTTTAGGCTTGGACTCGTGAAACTGGCACCTATAGACTTACATTATCTTTTATACGTGTCAAAGTGATCCTTGTGATACAAATAAATAAACATATTTTAAACTTTGTTGCTTGCCTCTGTAGGCCTACCACAAGCTCTGTTTGGCTCTGTCTCTGTTTGGACAACACTCACACAGACTCAAAACCAAAGTCAGAAACAGAGTCAGACAGAGTTTGTGCTAGGCCTACTGGTCTTCTCTAAATTGGAGATGTTCTTTTAGGATTGGTCACCAGTATCTGGATTCACCTAATTTGTAACCTTTATAAGTGATTCTTTTTTACAACCTTATCGTCGGTCCATGGGGTTGTTTTTGAGGGGTTTAATAAGCAATTATTTTTTGAAAACTCACTCCCCAAGCTTCATGATTGTGAGTGAAGTCGCGCGGGATTCCACTAGTCATAATAAACAAAAAGGCCTAAAAGAACAAGCCAGTGAGTGAATAAAATCTTCCGAATGGATGTGAATGAACCTTCATTGACAGTGTCATAAACCAACCCGAGTTTGACACGATCAATTGTCACTTAGCTGGGCTAATTGTGATGCGGTTTACGATTATGGATCGTTGTAATGTTGATATTAAACAGTTTTGTCGATTGTAAAATAAATGTTAGCGAAGTGTTTTAGGTAATGTGACATCTTGGTGGTCTTACTGCTGGCTGATTTATGACATTTAAGTTTTATTTTGTCAAAAAAATGTCAAACTTGAGTTAAATTATTAATATAAAAATAAATAAATACTTTGGACAACCCACACAACACTAATCTAGCCCCAAATTAAGTAGAGCTTGTACTATGGGAACCAGATAGCTGATATAATACTTCTATACATTTTTTTGTAAATATCTACTTAGAATACAATATAACACTCAGATAGATAACAAACATCTGCGCTCACCACACAAATATTTGTTCTCGGTGGGAATCGAACCCACGTTGACCAGCGCAAAAGGCAGAGCTACTACCAACTGAGCTGCGAAGGCAGTCAAATGTCCAACAGTATGTCCAACAGTGGACTTGTCTGAACTTATGGTGAGAGACTAGAAATCATAATTAAATGCCTGTACTCTCAAACGGTGAAGAAAAACATCATGAAGAAAACGGCACGTAGTACCTAAAAAGTTCAAAATCATTTGCCAAGTTCACGAAAGTAATCTCTATAAGGCGCACTTAAAATCCTTTCACCACACTTGGTTCGACCAAGCATGCCCAACATGTGACAAGATATACACCAAACAACAGTGTAGTTAATCAAAACGTCTTTTTTAATTGCGATGGAGTGAAGCACAGCCCACCTGATGGTGATCGTGTCCATGATATGTGAGCTGAGATACAAGCGCCTGATTAATGGGCCATTGTCTCTCCCAATCAAATTGATGGCTTTATACTGATGGATACATTTCAGTGTTTTTCGATACTTAACTGAGTTTGTGGATTGAATATGATGTCAAAGTTGTGGAAGATACAGTTTTGATTTTGATTTGTTATCAATATTTTTTTTTTAAATTATTTCTTAGTTGATCTTGGGAAAAAAGACTAGAAAATCGTATTGAATCTTCATGTTAATAACTACTACATGAAGTTACATAATATTACTGCATTCAATGTAATAAAAATATCAATGAAATACGTTTGCAGTAAAGCACCTATGATTTAGAAAATGCAAAATTTAATAAAAACACGGCCTAAACTAAACTACTAAATGCTATTCTTAGAGTTATTTTATTATTTATCTGGTTCTATTACAGCTTTGCTTACTTTCGGGCTAACTGGAGCTGGAAATTTATATAAATATTGTGGACACAGCACTATCTAGCCCCAAATTAAGCAGAGCTTGTACTCTGCTATGGGAACCTTATACTCGTAGCAGATATAGTACTTTTTTTTTCAAAAAACATTCGTAGAATACAATATAACACCCAGGCAAAGAACAAACACCTGCGTTCACCACACAAATACTTGTTCACAGTGGGGATCAAACCCACGACCTACGGCGCAGAATGCAGAGCTACTAACCAACCCACCTGAGAGCCTAGTCAAATAATACAAAAAAGCAGTTCATTGCAGGATGAGTTAACGATTAACCTCGCACACGACTCTTTTATCTCACTACCGCAAGAAACTTGACGATTATTGTCACAAATAAATCCACAATTTTGATCCGTGATCTTTGACAATAAAATACAATCCGTGGGCGATGTAGGTGAATACATAAATCACGGACGGACACGCACTAAATCTATATAGTGAATCACTCACTGTGCGGTGTAAATGCAGTCTCGGATATTTCACAAGATAAGTGTCGAGCATATTCTGGATATAAACGATTTTAATTCGAGATTGAAACGACGCAAACTTGTGCTTTCGAAGACATAACTTACGAAACACATGATATCAAGCTATCTCCTGGTAAATAAAAAACACTTAGAAGTGGAATGCTAAGGAAATGTGATCACTGAATTTACTTTTTACATTTTCATCATCAGCCTGAAGACGACTACCTGGAGTAGTAGTAAAGCTCTTTGTGTGTGGTTCGTACTACCACCATGCCTATATTTCTGCCGTGAAGCAGCATTGTTGTGTTTCGGTTTGAAGGGTGTGGGTGCCGGTGAAAATACTGGCACGTGAGGCTGAACATCTGTGTGTTTCAATTTGATGGACGCACAGCCATCGTAGGGCCTGATCCTGACGTGAATGCTTTGTTATAGGCGTGGGTTACCGCTTAACATCAAGTGTGCCATTATGCTTGTTCCATCTGCAATTTCCAGGAAGAATGATCTGGAGCTATACAATCTCCAAGATGCAACATCGTCTTCTTCATCGTCGCCATTGCCTTGCGAAACAGTAACCAGAGTAAGCCCATTTCTGTGTGGCCTATTCGCTGCAATAATTATAATTCTCGTTTATATCATTTATTTATTGTATTTTTACGTGCTTTTTATTTTACATTTATTGTTAGAATTCTATCAAAATGAGCTTTGTTTCGAAATCAAAGGTTTGACAAATCTATTCGGGTTTATATTGCGCCGGCATCGTAAATTGTAAATCGGATTTGAGCCAGCGGCGACTGATTGAAGTAAACGTGTTTTATTTGATAGGTTTGTGACCATGTTGCTTTGTTTAATACTGTCCGTGGGTATTGGTGATAATAAATTCGTTGTGATTAATTTACTTTGTCGAAAAAGTAATTTTAGTATTCTTGTAAGTATAATAAACCTAGACTTGCTAGTCCCCGTAGCATCTGATTATAATTATTGTAATTAACTTTTATGATTAAATAAAAAATATTGAACATGGTTTGTGACACTTTGTTTTAATTTTTTTTACTTATTTTAACGTTGTTTTGCTTTTGATGCATAGGTAATTTACGTAAAATTCATGACGTTGGAACTTAAAAAGAAACGTTAAAATATGAATATAAAAAAAAACAATTTTACTTAATAAAAAAACTCTCAACCATTTTTATTGGCACAGCATTCGTGGGACTAACCCCTGATCACATTTAGCTAAAACTGTATTTTATTTAGGTCCTTCCTCAGCCATAACTAACAAAATAACTTAATTTCTCCACACCTCCTATAACCCACCACTTTCTAAAACATGTCGAGACATGTTCCCTTATTTTACTTATCCCACAATACTCTCTTTTTCCTTAGAAAGTGTAACACATTATAAATCAGCGTGAATTAGCCATACCCACACCCTCTGCCTTTGCATCTAGGGATGGGACAAACATCATACATAAGTCCGGAAAAAAAATCTCAACCACAGAAAATTATCTATGTTTGAGGAACGTCGTTCATAAGCATTCTCCATCCACCAGCATCATATGATCTCCACAAAAGTGTCCGGCACCCTGCGCTGTAGGCCTACCATCCTCCGTCTGGCTCTGTCTCTGGCTCGTGAGGGTTTTGAGTCTGTGTGAGTGCTTACCAGTGAATTATACTGTGTGTGTGACGTTTTGACGTAGGATTTACTTATGCAACAATTACACAGACTCAAAACCAGAGCCAGAGACAGAACCAGACAGAGCTTGTGGTAGGCCTACTGGTTTCGGTTCCGGATCCCGTTCTGGTTTGTGATCGTCATTCGTCAACGGTTCACGAGCGGCAGTTACATCTGTCAGTTGCATGGCTTGCTATAGTCCATGTTCCATAAATACGATAATTTAATTCGCCTTTTACCGACGTAGAGACAAAGGTAGCGATTAAAACCCAGCGCACATCTAAGCGTTCTGCTGTGGCTATCAGTTTTCAAATATCACTGTCATATTTGACAGCGATTCACTGATCGCCACCGCAGAACGATTAGATGTGCGCAAGGCTAATCTAGTTAAGTGGGATAGCTATATCGGTGACTCTTGTTGGTTGTTTTACTGATCTCTTGTGCTCCTATTATTTACATAATTTAATAGTCCTTAGCCATATCTTGCAATGGGCCACTAAATAATGCCGATTTGCCTGAGAACTAGCCGGATAATGACTGTTAGACAATCTAAAAGACGGATACCAGTCTATGAGAGTTAGTACATCCCTAACCGTAACACCATTACGTGATTCACCCCCACTTTAAAATGGAGTCATAAATAAAAGGTAGACGCACCTTATCGTCGAATGCTCTGAAAGAAGCGCCTTCTCTTTCTCACTCGAAGTGCTTTCAAACCACTCTGTACGAGTGCTGCTACAGTACGCGCACCGGTTGTTTATTGTTTTTATGTTAGCTACGTAAGTTCTGTTTTTAGTTCGAACAACAGTTTGTCATTTTTCCTATGTCACACAGTGTGCTATCGTTTGTAGTGCCTTAATTCAAAGATATATAAAGATTCTGTGCCCGCTGTGTACTAATATGTCCGCCAGTACAGTTCTTCAAGCTCAATACTCAATATATTTTTTGCATATGGTTTGGTTTAGATACCTACACATCGTTTTTAGGTGCAAGTCAGTATCACATGGACCCAAGGACAAGCTGAGCAGGCCAAGCCGTTTTACGTTTCAAAAGTGATCACTTCGATAAGTGCTGCATAGATTTTTCTAGAATTATCATGGGATGACCGACGACATTGTCTGATTGCAGGTTGATAAAGAGGCCTGAAAATTGTTCTTACTATAAATGTTTGGGGGAGCCCTATGCTCAGCAGTGACATTCTTCAGGCTGGTTATGAAATCGTACTGATACCAATAATTATTCCTTCATAAACACGGCAGCAAACCAGCGTCGTCTACAAGAGCCTCTCCATAAAACTGTTTTACATTTATAGCTACTAGCTTTACAAGATTTTGTTCTTCAATCAAAAACCGTCTTAGAAAACCTAAGCATAAGTTTGTTTTTCGCTTGCATTAGCCCCGTTGCTATGACAACGAGAGCTGCGTCGCGATTTCAGCTTGAGCACCTCCTTTCGTGTCGATAGGTACTTGTCTAAGGTACTTGTGTTTCTATCGATGGCATACCAAGAGGGTAGGTTAGTATCGGGTTGTATGATATTTTGGGGGGTTGAAATCGAACGGGGCGTGTTGTTTACTATGACTTTATTTCGTTTGCGACTGGAGATGTGTATGTGTATACTATTCGAAACTTGTGTTATTTTGACATTGCTAAAAACTTGCCTCGCAGCGGGAATCGAACCCACGCCCGTGTAAGCCTAAGTTGGGTTCTCGTAGTAGGTACTCTATTATTTTTATACACTAACTAAATGCTTGCTTGTTCATATTTTCTATTTCATGTTCAGCTTAAATATTCTCCAAAGCGGCTGTGGTGCCCAAATAGATGCATCTTGTTGGGAAATAATGGGAATTTAGTTGGGAATATAAAAAAAAATGCTGGTAATTTTATTTCATATTTTGAGAAAGTAAATAAAATAAATCATCATGATATTTTGACTAACCGTTTATTTCAAACACATGACTGGCCACGCTCATACTCACAATTCCTGAGATGGTTCATTTATTTCATTTAAATGTAATAATAGTGGGTTTGTTACAAGCAGATAACTGTATTTCTATTTACTGTGCATTAGCAAGCAAATATTCATTTACTTAACAAAGCTCTTTTCTATATTACTTAACTTTATTTTTATAGTTTGACGTGTTACAGTTTGTTCAGGTCAAATACATGCCAATACATTATTAATGTTATCATTTAGTACAAATTAATATATTTCATCATAAAACTCATGAAAATATTTTATTTACATTATTTTAAAATGGCTATATTATGATGATTATGTTTTCAAAAGAATAATTTTACAAAAATTAAATATAAAAAAAAAGAAAAGAGGCAAGTTATGCTGAAACTAAATTAAATTAAAATAACTGTATTGTTGGCACGTATTTGTCTAATAGTAATTAATATAGGTATGAATTATAACTTTGCGTGGTCGTAACTAGACGTAGATATATAATTACAATAGTTAAATTCGTTTAAATATTTATTTACACTTAAAATGTACAGTTAACAAAAAAATGCATTTCGCGTTTTATATAGTTTTGTGACTTCTGACTTAGTTTTAAATTTACTTTAATACATTTATGTTTATTTACAAATAATAAGTAGGAAGATGAAGTTACAAATGACATTTTATAATGGCCACAATGTACTTTTTTTTACAACATATTATTTTTATTTATGTGAAAAGAGGTACCATTAATAAAAATATGATCACTAAATAAAACTTGGCACCAGAGGGTTAAACTTTACAATTAGTGTTACAGCTAACAATAATCATGTAAAATCTAAATAAATTACTTAATAACAAAGTGACTATTTACAGAACGATCACAACATTAGAAATGATAATAGGCAAAGTTGATCGGCTGATCACTCTGATCATTTTGATCAGTATTGTTCATTTCGTTTTGATCGATATCACGTTCACTCAATTCACTAATGCTAGTGAACTCACGGTCGTTTGAAGAGCTTTGATCAAACTTCGACCCACTTGGATCAAACTTAGACCCACTCGGATCAAACTTAGACTTGACCTGCCAGTTTGACAGATCAAATGGCACATCGTTAGTTTCCTTGCAAAAGGTCCTCGGCACTAAATACTCCGGATAAACACTATCGTAGCGATCATTTTCGAACTTAAGATGCGAACTAAAAGTTTTCTCTTCGAAGTCATCGCTTCGAGTACTAGCACTGTTCACTTCGTTGTTCTCCGATTCAACATCGTCTTTTTTAACGTCACTATCACTGGCGCAGGCGTCGAATTGAGCGCGTTGATCGAACTGATCACGATCAAACTGATCACGATCGAATTGGTCGCGATCGAAGTGATCACGTTGATCAAACGGTCGAGCGTTCATTTCGGTGCCGGCGGGTAAGGATCACTGGCGGTGCGGCAGCTGGTGATGGCTGATGTGCTGGTGATGCAGGTCGAGGCGCGGCCGCTTGGCGTCGTCATCATCGCTGCAGTCGTTCTCGTGCTGGTCCTGGTCATCGCACTCCTCGCCCAGCTCCTCTTGCTTGCGTTTGGCGGTCGCCATTTCAGCGGCGTGCTTTTTCCGCCATTTCGTTCTTCTGTTTTGGAACCATACCTGTTGGCAAGGAAAATTGCGTTAGTTTGGCAAAATACAAATGGTTTTTAGGTATCTGAGAGTTGCACTCTGTCTCTGACTCTGGATTTGAGTCTGTGTGAGTGCTCAACAGTGCATTATACTGTGTGTGTGACGTTTTGACGTAGTATTTATTTAGTCAACACTCACACAGACTCAAAACCAGAACTAGGCACAGAGCCAGACAGAGCTCATGGTAGGCCTACTGGGTCAAAAACATGCATTCACCTTAATTCCACATTTGATCAAAATTGGCTGTCAACTCGTCAATAATAGGTGATTGAGTCTGAAAAATCTTATCCACCACCCTGGCATAGAAAATGTTATGATGATGGAGTCTCTACATAAAAAGACGAAACCAAATATTTATTGCAAAGAAAAGCACAATCAACTTAAGCCTTGCGCTCATCTTAGTGTTCTGCGGTAGCGATCATTGAATTTCTTTCAATTGTAACAACGATATTTGGCAGCATTTCACTGATCACCACCGCAGAACACTTTAATGTGCACAAGGTTTTAGATATTACAATAACAACCGCCGACAAACCCCTGAGCCGATTCGAGCGCCGAGATTCCTTTATAAATACTTCGACATCTGCCCCCAAAGGATCGTCTCTAATCATGAAAATGTATTTATGACCTAATTAAACTCCTGTCTACCTCCCGACCGCCTGAAGGAACGAGACGCAAGCATCACTTGAACTACGAGCCGAAAAGAGAGGTGAAAGTGTTCTCTTTGATTAATGAGCGTTATATGGGTGGTTAAGTACCGTGTAATTTGCAAAACGACCCTTAATTACCGGGGAACATGGCTACTATCTCCATCTCTGTCGTGAGTCCTGCTTACGTGAATGCCAGAGGGAGACGGAGGGGGGTTTGCGTTGCGACTTTAAAGGCGGTATTTAATGAGGCATTATTATGTCGGGCAAGGCGATTAGGTTCACATGCTGTTTGTCCGCTCCTTATATTTGGCTTGTTGTACAAACTCGGTAATTCGCTTTTCAGTCGTATTTCAGCTTTTACAGTGTTTCCACAGACTTGGGGCGGTTTTATTATTGATACTGTCTTATTTACTTACAACTTTGTGGAATGGGTTTAGACGAAGTGTTTGAACTATACAACGTGTATCAAAATATGTGTACTATCCTGAAGGGGGGTGAATTTCCACCCCCCGGGGAACAACTTTTGTTCAACGACTTTTCGAACTTCGATTGGTATCTCTGAAAAAACTGCAACGAAGTTTCAACATGAACAGCTGACTTTATACAAAGTGACAACCCTAAACTCAGCTACAGAGGTAGTAGGTAGTAGTAGTAGACCTACAGAGGTAGTAGGTCAAGGGGTCAAGGGGTTACAGGGATAGGGTTGTCAATTTATTTAGGCATTATGAAATTAAATATTTTTGTATGGGAAACTGAAAATAGGAATTTTTAATTATCTCCCCTCCACAACTGATCACCATTGTGGTCTGAAACCCCCCACCTTCGCATAGTACACATATTTAGATACACCTTGTATAGAAGAAATGAACGTAAATCCACTTTGTTTTTGAGCTGATTCAAAATGAACGTAGAATTATTATTTATTTGGCTTTTCACATCGAAATTGGATGTCAGGAATAAAAAGAGATCGCGTTGAAAACCGAAAAAAGATTCTCGATTTGTGATGCCGTTCTGAATATTCTAAGATAGCCTATACCAGAATGAAAAAAATAAATAAATTTAAATTGAATTTGTGTGAATTGTGTTGCTGGAATCGACACCCTGTTTAAAGCAAAGCTTTAATAAATAGATAGTTGGCAGAGGGTAGCCAATCCGCAAGTTAAATAATTGAGATAGATATGTGGGTCGTGTGTTCCACCAGACCTTTCCTTAGCACCGAGCCTACGACATGGAATAACAGTATTATTAACGCTAATTACATTCATGATCTTAATGTAGTTATCATTGATATATTGAGATGAGAGATAACTTAGTTTAACGAACTAGCATTAGCCTCAGGCTTCACTTGCGTGGCTTATCCTGGTATAAAGAGTCTATTCAAGTTTAATCAAAACCCGTTCAGCTTTTACGAAATTAATAGAAGGAAAATCTTACAAAGTCAGCATTTTTGTAAGAACTAGTATTTATTTTAGGGTTCCTCTTAAAATTGCCGTTGTCATCTTTACCGTCGTCAATATTTATTTGCCTTGGAATTTTTAAGTCAAGAGTGAACAAGTGTATTATAGCTAAGTGCTCCACCTAAGGCTGCATTTTCACTTTCCATCATGTGTGATGGCAGTCAAAAGTTTAGCTATTCATAATAAAAAAAAAAAATTGGAGTCAGGTCAAAAAGATTTTTTGGTCCTCTTTGTCCTTGCCTACCTGATTTGACTATTTGTCCTTTCTGTCACCCTAAAGAGATAAATAGGGGTGATGAAAAGGAAAAGTTTCACTTTTATCGTGACAGGTACGTTATTGCATCGTTACACTTCTCACAAGTCATTAGTATCGAGTGCTCAGGATTAATTCCCTCCTTACGAGTTTACGGCTCATACATTACGCGAACAACCCCATAAAACTTAATAAAGCCGTTATCCAACTCATTCAAATTAATTACCTGTAGCTAGGGTCAGGGAAATCGTACTAAAACCGGACAAAATCCGGCTTTGTATCCGACTAATTTATAAATACGTGATTTCCTTCCCCGGGGTTTTCTTTATTATTTTCCTCTTATTTTTCAGTTTCCTTTCGATTTTCTCACCTTTGTTTGCCCATGGATATCTACCTACTACAGAACTGGTACTGATAAAGCCTATATAACTTTTACCAAGCAAAACTGCTATAATTTTTAACAAGAAATATTACAGTCTATATTGCCATAACGATTTTTATTGAAAACGACGAGCAATTAACTGAAACTTTTATCTTATTAACCTCGTAACTTTGTTTAAGTTTACAATTAATTATTGTAAAACATACACTAGCACCATTTTCATTCAAATAATGTGAACAATATTGGCCGGACATAAATACCGGCCGGATGACCGGCTAAAATACTAGCCGGTCCGGCCACCCTACCTGAAGACAACATGGCCGCCCGAAAGCGCATTATCTCAATCAAGCCGTTACAAGGTCCTGTGAAAAATAATAGTTATACATAATTACCTCACCCTCCGAACGAGACGGCACACCTCCAATTGCATAAGTTGAAACGAGATAGACGCATGTTTCGCGGTTTGTTCTAGCACTTAAGTAATTGAAGAGGGAGCTAGGCTAGTCGGGTAAAACGAAAATAATATTATGAGTAAGCTAGTGAAACGCCCGCAACTTTGTTTCTAGTGTTTTATTTTCTTGCACGCTTTTTCTGTTGCACCATTTAAGAGTTCAATTTCGGGGAACTCTGTAGTTCAAAAATTACAAATTAAAAGGAAGCTACTCTCCAACCTTCATGTAACAAGCATACGACCCATCCTGATAGAAAGCTGCCACCGTACTTATCCTAAGGACACTTATAACACTAAAGAAAGTAGCGTATGCCAACCCTTTAAAAAAATATCGCCATTTTTTGTACCCCATCATGCTGTAGTCTTAAGAGGGAATCACACAGGCGACTCTCCATACAAACGTAGTCCCCTATTTCCTCCCTGGATAATGCCTCTAGAGTAACCATTTTTTCTCATAAAATCCAGATCTGCTATACAGGGTGTAATCGTTAAGTGTGCACAGGCGATTATTCCGTAACTATTGCAGATATCAAAAAACTTTAAACTGATATCGAAAGTACTTTACCTAATGAGTAAAATGACATTAATAACTTTTTAAAAATAAAACGAGAAATATCCAAAAAAATTACATTAATCACTCCCATACATTTTATTTCTTAGTAAGTACAAAATTTTGTGTTCAAAGCATATGTTCGAAGTGACGTCCTCCTTGTGCAATACAATGACGAGCTCTATTTACAGTTTCTAAATGAACTTTCCTTAACATTTGCGGAGTAATTAAAGCAATTGCACGACGTACTTTTCTGTATTGGAATATGCCATTTTTCAATCAATAAAAGCAACAATCACGATTATTAACGCAAATTAAAAAATACAATAAATTGGCGGGAACGAGAACCCGCGATAAAGAATTTGAATTTAGAACGAACACCAAAGAGTATCTTTCTTTTTGTTTTTATTTAGTATGTTGCTTTTCAGCTAGTTCACATCAATACAATATTGAAACAAGGTTTATTATAAATTTGAAGTGGTAAGATAATTAATCTACACGTGTATCTACTTGAAATTCATTAATACCTTCATATCGTACATAATTATAAAATGACAAGGGTAAAATGAGTAGGTACTATTCCACTTAAAATAAGGAAACTAAAACCTTTTACTATCTCATACTAAATGTATGGGAGTGATTAATGTAATTTTTTTGGATATTTCTCGTTTTATTTTTAAAAAGTTATTAATGTCATTTTACTCATTAGGTAAAGTACTTTCGATATCAGTTTAAAGTTTTTTGATATGTGCAATAGTTACGGAATAATTGCCTGTGCACACTTAACGATTACACCCTGTATACGTGCTCGTATGTTTTCCTTTTTGACGTGATAACGTCTTATAAATCGATGGAGCCGGCTGCACGCACGAAAAAACATGACTCAGTCGTCGTTACGCCGTTTCGTCGTTCCATTTACCTGAGCCCGAGCCCGGGTCGGCTAAATGAGGGTAAGGGTAAATGAGGGTAAGGGTAAAGGTTCGGTCGGGTTCCGGGTCTGGGTCCGAGAGTCCGCGAGTCCGTGAGTCCGCGAGTCCGCGAGTCCGCGAATCCGCGTGTCCGCGAGTCCGCGAGTCCGAGTCGGGTCCGGGTCCGGGTCCGGGTCCGGACCGGATTTTCATTCAATTTCATTCAGATTCATTCAGTTTCATTCAGTTTCATTCAGTTTCATTCAGTTTCATTCAGTTTCATTCAGTTTCATTCAGTTTCATTCAGTTTCATTCAGTTTCATTCAGTTTCATTCAGTTTCATTCAGTTTCATTCAGTTTCATTCAGTTTCATTCAGTTTCATTCAGTTTCATTCAGTTTCATTCAGTTTCATTCAGTTTCATTCAGTTTCATTCAGTTTCATTCAGTTTCATTCAGTTTCATTCAGTGTCATTCAGTGTCATTCAGTTTCATTCAGTTTCAGAGATTGTTTCACCAAGCTGGTTTGCATAACTTGAACTGTAATAAACTACCCTTTACCGTCACACTATGCTTGATAAGTAATGACTTATCAAGCATAGTGTGACGGTAAAGTGATTTGAAAATGGAACACATTTACAAATGCACTGAGCGGCACACGCCTACTTACACAGCCTCTTTGCGCTAAAGTAAATCCTACTTACCGTGCATGTATGATGTAAAAGCAATAAAGGTTTATAGTTGCACTGCAAGTGTATACAAGTGTACCATGACATGTTGCCGATCCTACTGAAAATATGAAATAAAACCTCATGCATGTTTTTGAGTACCTACAATTATTTTATTTCAATTGCAAGTAGGTAATCATACTAATAGGTATCTTCCGGGAAAACATATAGACATAGACATAAACATTTATTTATTTACTACATAAGCAAAGCACACAATATAATCCAGTACATATTAATAACAATGCCTAAATTATAAATAAGAGTAATATGTAGTAATATGTTGTGTTGTGAAAATATGGGTCATGACGAATCCGATGTTATTTTTCTGAATGTGTATATATATATTTACTAGCAGTTAGTGACCGAGCTTCGCTCGGTATTTTTTTGATAACTTAGGTACTTATGAATGATGAAAAAATAAGAAATGGTTATTTAAAAAAAAACACGAGTGCAAGTGTTTTCGTAGTCCTTCAGTTCCAAAACTCGACAATAGATGGCGTTCTCTGTGAAACCCTTGAGTTCTCAGGTTCTCACAGAGCTTAGTTTTTGCTTCTGAGCAACAGATGGCGCTAGGAGTAATGATATTACGAAAAAGTTGTTTGTTCTAAACTCCGAACGCCGATATTTTCTAGAAATAAATCCTAGCTAGATCGATTTATCGTCCCCGAAAACCCCTGTATACTAAATTTCATGAAAATCGTTGGTGCCATTTCCGAGATCCTAAATATAATATACAAGATTTTCTCGTTTAAAGGTGTAAGATATATATATATATATATATATATGTATCTACATTATTCCATAGTTGGTCATTTAATAAATAAATAAATAAATTCAATAAAAGGCATGATGATTACAAATATAAAAAAAAAACTAACAAATATCCAAATAAGAAATAGTAAATAAACATACTTCGTTTTCCTTACCAGTTAAATACCTGATGCGTCTACAACTTAAAATATAAACTTGCACACATAGACTGCAGCAATATAAAATTTTTTATTTTATTTTTTTTTACTTTAGTACGTCATTTTAAGTTAAAAAAAATAGGTAATAGGTATACCAAAATCAACGTTTTTTGTAAGTATTATAATAGTATATTATGCTACTAGTGAACAAAAGATGGATTTAAATCGAGGACCAAAGATGAATCACGAGCAAGTGCAGGATTCTAACGACTGAATCACGACCACAGGGAGTGATTCATGATGATTGAATGTTAGAATCCTCAACGACGCAAGTGGTTCATGGTCCTCGATATAGATCCGTTTTATTCAAGAGTTGCATACTATACTATATACCATGACTTCGAGAAAAAGAAAGATTTAAGCGAAAAAGGATTAAAAACTATGTTACTTTGTTTATACTATTCTTATAATATGACCTAAAACAAATATCCCACTCACTCACTTTCCATCAGGTGTGATGGCAGCCAAATGCTTAGCTATCTATATTAAAAAAAAAAAAAAAAAATTGATTTGATTTGTAAAAAAGCGGCCAAGTGCGAATCAGACTCGCCCATGAAGGGTTCCGTAGCAACAAGTAACATAATATAAAAGTTCTTGTAGTTCGTCGCAAGGTAAATTGCGGTTTAAGATTTATGACGTATAAAAAAAAATACTCACTAGATCTCGTTCAAACCAAATACCGTTGGAAGTTTGCATAGTAATGTACATTATATATTTTTTTTAGATTTATCATTCTCTTATTTTAGAAGTTAGAGGGGGGGGACCAACATTTTACCACTTTGGAAGTGTCTCTCGCTTAAACTATTCAGTTTAGAAAAAAAAGATTTTAGAAACCTCAACATAATTTTTGTAAACCTATTCATAGATTTACAAAAATTATGTTACGTAATTATGTACACGTATGGATGTGATGAAAAAAAAAAATTGAGTTTCACTTTCAATTATGTGGACCCCCAAAATTTGTTGTTTTTTTTCTATTTTTGTGTAAAAAAATAAAAATCTTAAAAAAATATACTATTTAACATGACATTCTATTTAACGCTAATGAAAATCGTATGTCAGCGTTAAATAGAATGTCATGTTAAATAGTATATTTTTTTAACACACTTAAATTCGAATTAATCTCAAATGTATAGTCTACAATTAGTCCTTTTGCGATTTTTAAAATGTCACTTAGTTATGAATTTTTTTAAAACAAATCTCAAATTTTCGCACGACCCGCTCTTAATGCGGTTCACAGAATACATCTACTCGCCAAGTTTCATCAGGTTAGCTCTTACAGTTTTGGAGAAAAATGGCTGTGACATACGGACGGACAGACAGACAGACATGACGAATCTCTAGGAAGATAAATGAATCTAAAAGAAAGATAAATGTAAAAGTTTTTTACTATACCTATTGGCCGACCTCTCTTTCATAAACTCAACAACTCAATTGAACAACAAACAACCAAGCAGATGTTTTTCATTCCTAGAATGCGATTTGTACTATTATCGAACTTTGTGTTGCATAACTTACTAAGTACAGTATTCATGATAGCGCCCTTTTTAGGGTTCCGTAGCCAAATGGCAAAAACGGAACCTTTATAGATTCGTCATGTCTGTCTGTCCGTCCGTATGTCATGGCCATTTTTCTCCGAAACCGTAAGAGCTAGACTAATTTAACTTGGCGAGTAGATATTTTCTGTGAACCGCATTAAGATTTTTACACAAAAATAGAAAAAAAACTATACATTTTGGGGGTATACTTAAAACTGAAACTCAAAAAAAGTTTTTGACGTGATAACGTCTTATAAATCGATGGAGCCGGCTGCACGCACGAAAAAACATGACTCATGCGTCGTTACGTCGTTTCGTCGTTCCATTTACCTGAGCCCGAGCCCGGGTCGGGTAATGGGTAAGGGTAAATGAGGGTAAGGGTAAGGGTTCGGTCGGGTTCCGGGTCCGTGTCCGAGAGTCCGAGTCCGAGTCCGAGTCCGAGTCCGAGTCCGAGTCCGAGTCCGAGTCCGAGTCCGAGTCCGAGTCCGAGTCCGAGTCCGAGTCCGAGTCCGAGTCCGAGTCCGAGTCCGAGTCCGAGTCCGAGTCCGAGTCCGAGTCCGAGTCCGAGTCCGAGTCCGCAAGTCCGCGAGTCCGCGAGTCCGAGTCGGGTCCGGGTCCGGGTCCAGGTCCGAGTCCGGACCGGATTTTCATTCAGTTTCATTCAGGTTCATTCAGTTTCATTCAGTTTCATTCAGTTTTATTCAGTTTCATTCAGTGTCATTCAGTTTCATTCACATTCATTCAGTTTCATTCCATTTCATTTCAAATGTGTTGCTAGAATACAAGGGCAATAAGTGAGCTTTTGCGCCGCCCGCATAGGGCGCTAATGGATCGAGTGTACCTAGAGATGGGCAGAGGGTTTAAACCCAGTTGGGCGAAAAGGCCAAAAACTGGACAAATAGGGCAAAAACGAATTAACGTCCTTTTAAATGTCCAAAATCAGGGCGGAAACTCTAATTAGTCAAAATCAGACTTTTTCATTGAGTATTCGTAAGATGTACCTGTTTAAACCATTTTAATATTAGAACAAATAGTAATTGACAAAAAAGAAAGATCTCACTGAAAATAAAAAATGTATTTGTTGCCAAATTACAGAATTATCAGCAGAATCACAGTCGGTCGGTATTATTTAAATCAAAATTTTACCGCACATGGTATTCGTGACTCGTGCCTGCTAATCGCTGTCACTATCGTAATCATCATCAACCTTTTGAAGTCCACTGCTGGACATGGTCACTCCCATGGCGCGCCACTGAGCCCAGAGTTCGGTTTGACTCTTCCTATCAAGTTGCTGCCCGCCACTCTGCATAAGTCATCGCTCCATCTAATCTGAGGCACCTACACTACGTTTGCCTAAACGTGGTCTTCACATTATCGGTTCTTCGAATCATGACCGGCCCACTGCCACTTGAGCTTGCTAGTTCTTTGGGCTATGTTGACAACTTTGGTCCTCTATCGAATGACCTCGTTCCAGATCCTATCTCTGAGAGAGACTCTGAGCATAGCCTTAACCATAGCTTGTTGAGCGACTTTTAATTTATGAACCCGTCAGTGTCCACGTGTTATTATAACTGGTAGGACGCACTGGCTTTCGTTTTTGAGCACTGTGGGATGGGTTACTAGAAGAACTGACGAAGTTTCCCAAATACCGCCCAACCTAGCTGAATTCTCTTACTTACTGCTCCATACTGTACTATCATAATAAAGTCAGGTTTAATTCAAATATTCTGGATGTAGAAGTTGATGCTTGACCATTGCTTCTCCATTAGGTTCATATTTGGTTTACGCAAATATGACCATGTTTCCGATTTTTGTAATAAGCTTAAGTGGTTGCCTATTCGTTTTTGCAGGAATACTCGTCTCCTTTCCTTCTTGTACAGTTTCATGTTTAACCCCTCCACCCCCCTTATCTAAAAGTTAAACTAATCTCAACGCTTTGAATACCTAAATCTTTCTAACTCTCGTACCTTACGGTCTTCTGAAACTCTACAACTTCCTGTCCACTCTTATTCTTTCTATAAGCACTTATTCACTGTACAAGCTATCCGTATTTGGAACTCTCTTCCTATTGATATCAGAAAAGTGATATCTCTACCCATCTTCAAAAAGCTTTTGCACAGCCACTATTCAGTTGAATTAGGAAGTCGCTACTTTCGTCAGCCTATATGAGATCCGAACGGCTCTCAAGCAGCTAAAGAGTAACAAGACACCGGGGGAAGACGGAATAACGACAGATCTTCTGAAAGCAGGCGGAACGCCGATACTTGAGGTTCTTCAGAAGCTTTTTAATTCTGTCATCCTCGAGGGTACGACGCCTGAAGCGTGGGGCAGGAGCGTAGTGGTGCTCTTCTCCAAGAAGGGTAATAACACCCTCTTAAAGAACTATAGGCCCATCTCTCTGATGAGACTATCTGACTATCTTAGCCACGTCTATAAGCTGTTTCGAAAGTAGTTACCAATCGTCTGGCTCGATGATTCAATGACTTTCAGCCTCCCGAACAAGCCGGGTTCCGGAAAGGCACCATAGACCACATCCATACGCTACAGCAGATTTTACAGAAGACTGAGGAGTATAATCGGCCACTTTGCTTAGCGTTTGTGGACTATGAGAAAGCCTTCGATTCAGTCGAAACCTGGGCAGTGCTACAGTCGCTCCAGCGGTGTCAAATTGACTATCGGTATATCGAAGTGTTGAAATGTATCTACAGGAATGCCGCAATGTTTATCCAACTTCAGGACCAGAGTACAAATCCAATCCACATGCAAAAAAGGGTGAGACAGGGGGATGTCATATCTCCGAAACTGTTCACCTCGGCACTGGAGGATATTTTCAAGCTCGTGTCCTGGACAAGGTATGGCATTAACATCAACGGCGAATTCATCACTCACCTTCGATTTACCGACGTCTTCCAGTCTTCCAGCAACTCCGCCATTATGACTAAATAGTCATAATGGCGGAGTCGCTGGAAGGCACAATGCTCAGAGACCTCAAAATTGTCTCCCAACAGGTGGGTCTAAAAAAATGAACATGACCAAGACAAAAATCATGTCTAATGCTCATGTTAATTTGGGTCAAACGATCCAATTAGGTAGAGCCAACTTCGACAAAGAGGTCAGCCGACGAATCCAACTCAGATGGGCAGCGTCGGGAAATTGCGCCACATCTTGTCGCAGGTACCGCAACGCCTCAAGACAAAAGTCTTTAATCAGTGCTTCTTGCCAGTGATGACTTACGGAACTGAGACGTGGTCGCTAACTATTGGGCTCGTACACAAGCTCAAAGTCGCGCAACGAGCTATATATAGAGAGAGCTATGCTGGGAGTTTCACTACGTGATAGAATCAGAAATGAGGATATCCGTAGAAGAACCAAGGTCACCTACATAGCTCTTAGAATTAGTAAATTGAAGTGGCAATGGGCAGGTCATTTAGCTCGAAGAACCGACAACCGTTGGGGAATAAAGGTTCTCGAATGGCGACCACGAACCGGAAGACGAAAAGTAGGGCGCCCACCCACCACATGGCCTGACGACATTGTTAAGATCGCAGGAAGTCGGTGAATGGAAAGGGCTCAGAATCGTTCTTCCTGGAAATGTGAAGGGGAGGCCTATGTCCAGCAGTGGACTTCTTCAGCCTGATGATGATTATAGATTAACTTAAAAAAAACCTTTTTAGTCATTTGAACTTAGCATTGTGTCATAATTTTTGAATTTTGCGATATTTTACAATAAAAATATATCCGCCCTGTTTTGGGACGTTTACTGGGCGTAAATGGACGTTTACTCGGCATTTACTCAATACGTCCATAAATGCCTAGGCAAAAACCCATCTCTAAGTGTACCCAAGATATTTAGATGAAGCAAAAACTAAGCTCTGTGAGAACCTGAGAACTCAAGGGTTTCACAGAGAACGCCATCTATTGTCGAGTTTTGGAACTAAAGGACTACGAAAACACTTGCACTCGTGTTTTTTTTTAAATAACCAGTTCTTATTTTTGACGTGACAACGTCTTATAATTCGATGGAGCCGGCTGCACGCACGAAAAAACATGACTCATGCGGCGTTACCTCGCTCTGAGGCGCTCAAGTGCAAGCGAGAGCGCGGAACGAGCGACAAAGAGGCACAATCGGCCTCCGCGTTCGGCAGCGTTCGACATCTGTGTATTTTTTTATGACGTTATCACGTTCAACTATCGTCTGTAAACCGCCTTTACAGATAACCGATTTTTTTTCAGAATCTTATTGATAAAGAAAATTTGTATGGAGAGTCACCGGTGTGATTCCCTTTAAGAACCTTCAATAAATCTAGGATACCTAAAAAAGACCTACAGTTTAGACTTTAGAGTGTGTCAGTCAGTCACGTACCAGTATTTTATATATTTAATTGTAATGGCGTCTTTGAATGTCTTGTACGGTTAGCTCGTAAATGTTTGTGCCCTTATGAATGGAAGGGTTGTTTAGCCCTTAGTTAAACTGCTTACTACTTATAGCTTACTTTACAAGAGTTTTAGTAAAGTTTTATCGCACAAGAGATTTAATAAATAATATTGTGAAAAAAACTATGTTTAAAAAATTGAGCAATATAAAAAAAATGCTGTAGATTTGATTACACCTCATTTAAAATTATTTTGAGAGAATAATTTCTTGGTAACTTCTACTATATTTTTTTAAACAACAAGCTGATGGACCAATTTTATTTCATTTTGATAATTTACAAAAAAAATGGTATGGGAAAGAAATCATAGTTTAAAAATTTAGGTGTGCAAAAATACACATAGCCCACCTGATGTTAAGTGGTAACCATTGCGTATAACAAAGCATTTCTCGTAAGTCACGCAAATCAGGAACGTGCCCTACGATGCACTGCTTCCATCAACTTGCGGCTTACAAATGTTCAGCCTCGAGCCAGTAATTGTAAAAAAAAGGAAATGAAACAATTGAGTAGTTCGTCTTTCCCCTCAGCCTTGTTATGTTGTATGTTGCTTCATGTTATACAATAAGAAATGTAAAACACATAATCCTCATTTTCCCGGCCATCAAGTTTTCCATAATAAAAACAAATGGAGCAATGATAATGCGAATAAATTACTGTATTGCTGGCTCTTTTTTATACAGGGTGTCTAAGTTATTACCCGCACCACATCTAGGTTATTCAGTATTCAGTATATTTATTGCCTTATTATGTATGTAATTTAATAGTGTAAGTTAATAGTAAGTGAGCTTTTGCAGAACAAGATCCTTTTTGGCGCCCGTGCGAGCGCAGCTCGCAAAGGGCGCTAATGGATCGAGTGTACCCGAGATATTTAGATGCCCGAGCGAGCAAAGCGAGCGAGGGCAAATATAGTTCGAGGGTGCAATAGCTACTTATGCCCGAGGTAAGCATTCTACTTTACATCATTCATGCGAGGTAAATTTTTAACTAGCTGATGGAACAAACATGTGGCCCACCTGATGTTAAGTGGTAACCATTGCCTATAGCAAAGCATTGCCTCGTAGGTCAAGCACGTCAGGAACGTGCCCTACAATGCACTGCCCTACGACCATCAACTTGAAGCATACGGATGTTCAGCCTCACGTGTCAGTGATTTCACCGGCACCCATACCCTTCAACTCGAAACACAGCAATGCTGCTTTTCTGCAGAAATAGGCTTACAATACAACAATAACACAACATTTATACGGGTATGACGAAATGTAATTTTAATTTGAGAAAAATAAAATTACAATAATAATATAAGTATTATTATAATTATACTATTAATTTTATTAAAATTAATAGTAAAATATTTGTACCAGTAGGTATCTGCTAAAACAGTCGTAGACGCACACTTATGCACACATCTGTGAGCTACTATATCTTTTCAGTAAAAAGTTTTCATATCATTTTGTAAGAAAAGAGATTGTTTCACCAAGGAGGTTTGCATAGCTCTTGAACTGTAATGAACCATCACCAAGGAGGTTTGCATAGCTCTTGAACTGTAATGAACCATCACCAAGGAGGTTTGCATAGCTCTTGAACTTTAATGAACCATTACGTATCAAGCATAGTGTGACGGTAACAGTGATTTGAAAATGGAACGCATTTACAATGCACTGGGCTGCACACGCCTACTTTCACAGCCTCTTTGTGCTAAAGTAAATCCTATTTACTGAGCATGTATGATGTAAAACTAGTTTTTGAATCAATACATAATTTACCCTGTAAGGGTGTTGCAATACTGCATGTGCTGTAATTTGCCATGGCAATGGCGATCGTTTTCAGCATAAAGTTTTGCATACCCGCACACACTGCCACGAACTTTCACAGTGTGATATTTGACAGCAATACATTTATCGCCATCGCAGACAAAGATGTGCGCAAGGCTTAAAAAAAATAAGGATTTTCTTTCATAAATTGTTCGGTTACTACTTAAATATTAGTGGGTAGACGATATTCTCACAGATAAAAGTATATTTACAAAGATTTAAATAACAATCTCCCAGGGTTTTGCCTAGAAATAGCAACTCAGGTATGCAAATCATGTGTAAAAAAATTGTTGTACCATTTTTAATTTTAAATTTTCACTTGGTTATAACTTCATTTTATGTAAGTCTTATTATTGTATGCCTAGATGTAAGTTAAAAACACTGGACATATAATTATAGAAGATCTTTTTCATGCAATTAATAATTTGACTTTAAAAAGCTTTGAAGTTGTCGCGCAATAATAAAAATATTAGTAGATTGCGTTGGTCACCCTGTATATCAGTTATCATAGGTTATAGTGATGTTTTCGCTTGTTTTGTTAGCTCACATTTTGTATAGCTCGCGTCGATGTATCGGCGCTGGCGATATATTTTATACGCTGTAGTTTCGTCGTAAAACTAAATTGATCTGAGTATATTAGCTTGTGGATATGAACTGTATATCTTAGATACACATGTAGGTATTTAGTGTACTATTTTTCTTTGGACACGTCAAAAAAAAGAAAATATAAATAAATCATAGGTATACATTTTACTATACAAGCTGATAGAGGAATCATATGGGCCACCTGACGTTAAGTGGTAAGCATTGCCTATAACAAAGCATAGATTCGTAAGTAACACATTTTTTTCAGTTTAGTTTTTTTTAATGTATAACATTTTTTGATTTACTTATTTTCTGGCAATGCAACGCACTTTAGTGTAGCCTGAAAACTATATTACCAAAGTTTTCTACTATACGAAATCACGACTGAAGTCTTGCGCACATCTAAGCGTTCTGCGGTTGTGGTCAGTAAAACACTGTCAACATCACTGTCATATTTGATATCGTTCCACTGATCACCATCTCAGAACGCTTAGATGTGCCCAAGACTTGACGAACATACGACTTTTCACAGTCCGTTTAAATATCGCCTTTATATCAGCGTTGCTTGACATGGTAGCTACTACCATATCAAGCAGCAAAAAGCTGAGTCAGAGCCTATTTGACATAATAATCTTTTTAAGCATTCAGCACAGGACGGGACTGGTTGGGACCCAGTTTTCTTGAGTATAGTGTGTTCAAAGTCAAAGTCAATAATTTTTTATTCAGTACGATGCAAGAATCACTTTGAAACGTCTTAAAGCTAGGTGAGTCTAGGTGCCAGTTCCACGCGACCAAGCGTAGAAGAACAGGCAACAAACTACGTCTCGGTTCCTACCGTTTTTTTATATGATCCTTTTACAAATCAAGAATAGTCTAAAATAATAGCAGTGAAGTTCCAGTGTGGTTCTGTGCCCAGTTCTGTTTGTATTATTACCTTCTTAGGTAGCTTGCCTGCTTTCAGATGTCCGTTCTATGTGTTTTATTTGTCTTATGTATACTTATGTCAGATAAATGTATTTTCTTTCTTGCTTTTCTTTCTTAATCTTCAATTCATGAGAGTTTATAACAGTTATTGACTCTGTTCAATATGTTTCTGTAATATAAAGAGCTGTCAATACACAGAGATAATAAATATGAGTTCTCACACGGCGCGTGATGGGAGCACAGATAGCGCGAATTATAACTACCGCCATTTGTCTTAGTTGTGGTGGCTTTGGGAATACACCAGTTTCGACGTTATCAATGAAGTTCTACATTAAAACAGAAAGAAAACTACAAAACATAGTCCAGAAAAAAAAGGTGTGAAAGACCAAAACTAAGTGAGAAAAGATAACCGATAATAGAAAAACCAAGAACCGAGATAACCGGAGTATTAACCGTTAATTATGAAATTGGATGTAATCTAAGTATTTGTTTATATTCACAAATCATGGACATAATAAGATAAGTTTAAAAAACTTGAGAAACCGACTTCATGGCCAGACTTTTGAACCAATTTTGACGTAATTTATATAGAAAGAATCTGGACTTTCCAAATATAAAAATAACTTTTCAAATTGGTTCTTATATGAAGAAAATTAAGCGACAACAAACATTTAGAACCTCCTTTTTTATTTGAAGTCGGCTAAATAGTTAATGGTCAATTTTATTTTTGGTTCCATTCAAATCAGATTGTCCTACAGATTCGGTAAAAGGGTCCGACAAACAGAATCAGCGAATCTCGCACCATCATTAGCCCATGCCATGTCATTAGTCACGCGACTTATCGCACCCTTTCCTAGTTGTCGCGGCGATTTGTCGCGCCGTGTAGACGGGCCTAAACGGGCGTGTTCTGCTAATTGGCTAAATTTATTGCGCGTTTCAATCAAGGGATAATGTTATTGGATTGTATATCTATCGCTTGAGATCTGTAGCCGTGTTTACCTACTTAAGTTAATAGTTATTGATTGACAACAGTAGCGCAGCCACTAGGTGTGACGCAAGAGGTGCAGGTTAAGGAACATTTTTTTAGATCTGTAATAATCTAAGTTCTATCGGATGCACTGTATGGTATTTTATGGTTTTCAAAATATATCACATTAAAATAAACTTAAAAGTCATCTTTAAGATTTTAATAATGTTCCAACAGCTAAGAACCAAGCGGGATTTGAACCCGCGACCTTCCTCTTGATAAGGGGCGGTGCTGACCGCTGCGCCATCTTTTATTTTTGTCTTTTGGGACATTATAAATATCGTTATTGATTTTTTACTACACTAGGTGTAGTAAAATATCAATAAAAATATTAAAAGTCTTCTATCTTTTGTAAATAAGATAATACAGTTAGTTACAGTTACAGTTTCTGTATCGTATAACGTAGGCTACGTTATAGCTGAACGACTGCCAGCGCCTTAATACTTCGTACTTTAATTCACATGATCTAATGTAAGTAACGGCTCAACACGTTTGTATAGATCGATAGTTTATCTCACGGGAACGTAGCCAATGATTCGCTCATTAAGGCCACCTACGCATTACTAGTGCCTTTGTACATGTACACGGCATCCTTCATAACCAAAGATAAATCGAAACAGACACGCATGAAAAATAAACACCTTGACTTACTTGAGAACACACTTTTTTATCGGGTAAAGTGTGCTAAAAGTAAAAACTACGACCAGAATCGCAAATGTAAAAACATGTAGACTGACATCTTAACTCAGTTGGTACAAACTCTTCTTTCAAAAGCGTAGGTCGTGGGTTCAATCCCACCGATAACAAATATTGTGTGATGAACACAGATGTTGGTTCACAGATCTTGGGTGTTACTTTGTGTTATAAGTATTTGCTTACAAAAAATGTAGATATGTATTATATCAGCTATCTGGTTCCCGTATAACAACCTCTGCTTAATTTGAGGCTAAATAGTGTTGCGTGGATTGTCCAAAATATTTGTTTTAATATTTATTATGTTTTACATAACTATATTATTGCTACTAAATTTATCACGTCACGACTGAATTGCCGCAGATAGAATGCAAAATGTGGCCTTGTGTAACCACTTATTTTGCAGCTGATGGAACAAGTAAAGCCCATCTGATGTTAAGTGGTAACCATTGCCATTAACAAAACATTGCCTTGTAGGTCACGCTCGTCAGTAACATACCCTACAATGCACTACCCTACGTCCATCAGCTTGAAGTATACTGATGTTCAGCCTCACGTGCCGGTACTGTCAATATTGTCAAACTATGACAAATATTTTCATGCGGCTATACTATTATGGTCTCCACTTTATTTTAAGGCTTGCGTACATCTAAGCCTTATGTGGTAGCATTCAGTGAATGGCGTCAAACGACAGCGATATTTATTGACAGGGCTTAGATGCGGAACGCATAGACGTGCGCAAGGCTATACGCAATTTAGTTGAAGCATAAACACACGCCGTGTAGGCAGTGGCCATGAGCATGTGAAAAGGTATACTGTGCAATAGTGTTATTAATAAAAGATGTTTAATAAGGTGCCGGTTCAGTAAGCCCATGGAAGTGCTTTGACGTGCTATGGACTACTGTGCTTTTGTACTGTGATGAGAGTTGATGTTGTGAGATGGTGAAGGCCGCTGAGGCGTAGCATTTGAGACAAGATGTGGGTTTGATTCTAGCCATTTCTTATTTTCTAATCTTGTCCGGGTGGCGTTTACAGACAGCTAATAGAAGTTGATAACTTTTTCCCGAATTTTAAGATTTATTGATTATAGCTTTTACCATAGATTTCGTCCTTATGCTGAGTACAGTGAGACAGTTCAGATATTAATTACAGCTTGATAAGATTAATGAAATTTTGTTAATATTCTTAAAACATTTGGAGCGATTATCAATAAATATTTATATAACACGACATTGTCTAAGAATAAATAAATTTATGATTATCTTTTTGCACGCCCAGGAAGACTGGTAGACAATGCTATTAGCATTAAGTCCTAGCACTAAATTGTGTGAAAGTCTTAAATAAATCAATACTTCAATAAAAATACATAGTATCATAATTATGTAGCCCCCAAGATTATGCATTATTTTTGGATATTTATTTAGTTCTCAGCATATTTTAAGTCCGCTTCATGTTTTCCTGAAAAAGTCACAATATTCCACATTTGCAGAAAAGTAAAAAAGCTTAGAACAAACAGAAACTAGATAAATAACATAGAGTTGCGAATACTAGCCCGCAATCCTGCGTATCTGTTTGTACCATCGGACGCTGAAGAATTTGTGGGCGATGGGTAAATTGGCCCGCGCGTGATCGATCGCCGCTCTCACTAATGGATAAAAGAATAAAACTCCCCGGACCCAGCAATGTATGCATTGATATGCAAAAATATTTTTTGTTTATTGTCCCGCTTTAGAATTTATCTGTGTGATGTAGCTACCTATCTGCATTTATTTACTTTGTGGTCAAATATTTGTTTGAAAAAAAGTTTGCGGGGTTGATGCAAGTATGCATTGGCAGTTTGTTCTTTTTTATACCAATTCATTTAGCTATATTCTTTTGTGTCAGTAAATACAATGCTACATTTTACGTAGCCTATTTAACATGTAAACAATCCAGCCCAACATTTTTATGGGAATATCATATTATTTAGATCCTTCGCTAAACAAAACAAAAGGGGTTGATTTAATAAACAAAAAACAACAAAAAAACCTGAAACTTCATTAACCATCTTCAGTCGTAAATCATAAAAGGATTAAAAGAAATCCCCCCCCCCCCCACTCCACCCCCAAGAGTCTACAAATTCGACGTTATTAAAAAAACTCATTTGCAAATTAGAAAAGACAAAAGATATTAAAGCGATAAAAATAATTATCTCTGGTCTCTGTAGAACGATGAAAAAACACAACCCCTTTACTTTAAGTAAGCATAAAAATGTTAATGTAGTTAGTGGGGTAAGAAGGGGTGCTAGTTACTCTATAGAGATAATTATCTATGTACTAGGATTAGTCTCCATGGATTGTTTTGATAGACACAGCAGTCTAATGATACATATTTTAAGCAGCGTTTAAATAAATATGGTAACTTAATAAAACTTTCAAAGAATACGAGTGGATTTCTATATTTTTTTTATTTTGTTCAAACTAAAGGTTACTACTGCTCCTTTGTCGCCTCAAAACGGTACAAAAAAATGACAAATCAAGCTGTAGTTTTCTTGATTGGTCATCTAGGATTGGCTGTGTGGAACTGGCACCTGCATTTACTTAGCTGAGACATTTCAATGACCCTTGTGATAGAATTAGACAATTTCAATTGAAATCAAATATTTGCTTTACATATTTAAATTTCCAAGAAAATCCAAAATTCAGAACGGAAACGGAAGTTCAAAGTTTTCCAATACAAATCACAGGGGTCGTTTTACAAAAACCTTACAAGTACGAATGTAAGAACGACTGGAACTTTGCAAATTAAGAAAATGTAATTAGTGCCGCCCGCCCCACGACACCCTCGGACATAATTAAGGCGAATCTTGTTGTAATTTTGACATTTAATTTTTTCCCTCCCTCAATAATTAATTTAGAAAAGTACCCTTAAAATTTAATCTGTGCTCTTTCGGTGACAGTGTTTTTTTTACCTTTTTCTTTGAGTTAATGAAACGACAGAGATTTTTGATAGGAGCCCCTAGAGAAAGACTTTTTTTAATTTGCAACTTTTTTCGCGGCTGACTAATGTAATCCTATTCTTCGTTTGTTATTAAATTGTGGCTTTTCTTTGTTCATAATTAAAAAAGTTATACTGACAGTAGTTGAAATGGAAATATAAATTTAAAAAATATATTTTAATTTTAGGAAATACAGATATTCTCTGAAAAAAATGTAGTAAAACGAAAATGAAATGAAATGTACCCATTTGGACGTCTTTTGAATGATAAGTCTCATCAAGAATCTTGATTGCCAAGAGATATTTATCACGAGAGAGTCTGTCTTTCAAGTTTGAAAAATAAGCAGAAACTGTGACAAAAAAGCACTAATTTATTCCACAAATCAGAAATTATTATAGGAAACACGTTTCGTTTTTAGCTTATAGAACAAGTATAATAATATGCCCCACCTGATGTGACCTAGAACTCCTAGATCGATTGGCTCCTGGATTTCCCTGGTTCAAGAGTAATGAAAATCAAAATCAAAAGTGTATTTATTCAGTAGAATCACAAGGATCACTTTGAAACGTCCTAAAGCTAGGTAAGTCTAGGTGCCAGTTCCAAGCGACCTTATGATATGATTTCTCAGCCTTTTTCATTTTATCTAACTCACGAGCTAAACTTAGCCAGATCTTCGTACTTACTACTACATCCCTTAAAACAGCAATTCACGTGGTATCAGCAGATCTACAAACTTTAAAGTAAGGGTGTGTTCAGAGTGCGTGCGGTAAGCCGCGTTATCGCGTGTAAGCCGCCCATCAAGTCGGCATTAGCGCGATGTTGTGAAAACGTTCGCGCCGTCATTCGGCTACCGGGGGGGAGGAGGGGGGAGGCTTGGTGTGACCATTCTTTATGTCTCATCATTGGATATACCCTATGGTGGTTAGTAGCTGGTTGGCTATACAAATGTTTAGCTATAAACAGAAAGCTAAAAATTACAAAATTTAAAACATTCTTGAAAAAGCTTGTATACCTAATGTATTCTGGTTCACCACAGGTTGTCAAACTTCTTAAACATAGAAAATTGAATGTGAAGTTATCATTTGAGGCTGGCGACATTAAAAAGGAAATATTTTTTTATGATCCTTTGTTGATATATTTAATAAAATCAAAACTAAAAGCTTCAGAAATAAAGTATAAATAAAAGTAAAAAAACACGAAATTGCTATTTTGATCACTAAAATGAGGGGCATTTTGCCATAAACTAAACTAGAAACAGCGACTACACAATCGTTTAGAGCGCCCACAGTTTACGCACATTCGCCCCCGCCGTAATGATGTGACCGATTTTATCACGAGCCGGGCTCAGATGTCATTTAAATTTAAATTAAGGTATTACGGTTTTGAGCCGGCTAGCGTCGGACGCGGCTGTCCTTATCGTGTGCACTGAGCCTTAGGGGTGCATTTTAAACTATGCTTTGGTTACATGTTGGTGATTTGAATATTTTGTAATTGCGAGAGATTTTGGATAAGCTTCGGCATCATGTTAGAGAGATAGCTTCTTCTAAGCTATATACGAGTAAGTAAAACAAACCGGTGGTGCAGATACCATAGTTAATTCAAAAAGCCATTTCATTACTTTTTCAACAGCTTAGTTTTAATAAGTAATGAACTTGCAGTGCCTTAAACATGTACTCGGCTAGTAGGGCTACGTTATGTAAGTAATATAGGTATGTGCATGTTTTCAATAAATAAATCTAAATCAATAAAATCACAGGGCTCATTTTTTAAGAAGACACCATTGATAAGGCCACCGTTTTGTGCCTTATTTAGTTACGTCTAGTACTATGATGTATCCTTATGTACAACAAAGTGTTATCTATCGTCTAAACATAGCTTAAACGTTGTAATGTCTTTTAAAAATAGCCAAGTGACCACCTGAATAACTAACAAATTTACAATGTTCTCATAAATTGTGGGTTTGAATCCCACACCGTTCATACTCGTATGTTTTGTATAAACATTTGTGAAATTTTCAACAGAACATAAAAGTAAAAATTATGCCTCGCAAAAGTAGCATCTTATGTACTTAACATTTTCTACTCCTTCAACCAGTGTTTGTTAGATTTGGAACCACTTTACTCACGGCTGTACATCCCACACCCCACCCCCCGTTACACGGTACCCCTGGATATCGGAATCCCGATAAGCCGGATCACATCCGAAACAAATTGAATAAAACCGATAAAAAACCGCGACCGCCGCGCAGTATTTCATTGTACCGGGGCGCGGTCACGTGGACGGATACCCTGACGCCACAGACTATAACACACTGACTACTCTCTGACGGGATAGGGTGACGTTTGTAAATATTTTTCAATTTTCCCAAAAAAGAACTGAAGCCACAGAATATAACAGCACTAAGTACTGACTGACGGATAGGGTGACGTATAGTTGCAAATATTTTTCAATTATGCCAAAAGATACTTGAATCTCAAAACGGTAATATTTGAATCGCTTTAGAATTTTCCAAAAAACTTTGTTAAAAAAAGTTTTTTTGTTTTCTCCTGGCAACAAACACCATCATTGTTTTTTTAAGTTTAGACTGTAATCTTTTTAGTGTGGTATTTTTGCCCAGTACACAAAAGCTTATTACAATAAGTATTAGTTAGCGTTGATCAAATAAAAAAGCTCTAAAAAGCTGAGCATAGGCTAAGCTACTTGTGTTCGTTTAAACCCCAAACTTTGTAAAGCGAAAATTAAACTTCTAACTTTTATTATACCAAGACCACACCTCCAGTGTACACACACGCTAACCAATAAAAAACCTTACCAATATCAGTGTTTTATTATTTATCAAGCGTTTAATCCCGGCTATAAATCTCGCGGACATAAAATGGCGTCGGTTTTTTGGCGCGAAAAGATTTGCAGAAAGCAGGAATGAGCGCAGATTAGGGATAAGCCCCTTTTATTAATGGACCGGAGATACACACGGCGTGACGTGACGCGGCGTGACGCGGCGATGGATAACTCATGTTGACACTGACTTTCTGCTTTATTTATGTGGCATTTTGACGATTTTACAAAAAATACTATGAGGAAAAAATTCAAGTATCTGAAAAATATAAATTTGTTTTAATATTACAAAAGTCAGACAAAAATTAAGTCAATTCGCGTGCAAATATTTACTAAAGCTTGGTAAAAAGTTACAAATATTTTTTTATTCGTTATTTTTACTTTTTTCTTCTCTATGCGCTATAATGTATATAGTATATGTATATAGATAGAAAATTATTTATTGCACACCTTACAAACCAACAAAAAGAGAATATAGCACATACATACTCTTTAATAAATGTACAATTGGCGGTCTTATCGCTATAAACCGATTTCTTCCAGACAACCTTTTATTAGGACTCTTCTTCTTTAAGTATTTCTGTGTATAAATGAGAAGTAAAGCAAAACAGGTCTCCATAAATCGTAGTAAAGGTTTGATGACACCTCGCTAAAGGTACCTCGTTACAATATCACCCCACTTTGCTGACGCGATGTCGGGTTTACGACGCTCATACGTTCATCACTTGCTATTATCATGTTCTATCGTACCTTTTGTAATAATAATAAAAACAGTGATAACGAAGCTGTTTTCTCTTTATGAATAAATAATATTTGCGTATAAATAAGTTGCTATCTAGTCTCAAACTAATCAAAGATTTATTGATTACTAATATAATTATTTATCACAAAATTATCGATAGATGTATTTCATAAATTCAGATCCTGAAAAGTGAAAGCTTTAAAATTAATTCAGTAATTTAGTATCTCTCTATAATAATAAACCAGGCACTAAACTAAATAAATAAATAAATAAATATTGTGGACAATTCACCCAACACTACCCAGCCCCAAACTAAGCAGAGCTTGTAATATGGGAACCAGATAGCTGATATAATACTTGAATACATATTTTTTTTGTAAATACATACTTAGAATACAATATAACACCCAGACAGAGAACAAACATTTATGTTCACCACACAAATATTTGTTCTCGGTGGGGATCGAACCCACGACCTACGGCGCAGAAGGCAGAGCTACTACCAACTGAGCTGGAGGCCAGTCTGAAACTGAATTAAAACAAGCAATATCGAACACATTTAAAAAAGTACGCGTCTATATTTTTTCCCTCTCGATGGCACGAAAACTACACAAAGGCATCAACTAGCCGTCTGAAACATGAAAGTATATTTATATAAGGAAGAGGCACTACGCCGGCGCAATAACTTGTAAATATCGCCGCCCGCCCGAATTGCCTTACACTTGGGGACACAAAACTTGGAAGAACTGGAAAGTAAATACCTAATTGTACGACAGTGAATGGATAATCTTATTCTGTGTGTCTGATTTCTGTGTAACTGTAATATGGATTAATATCTGAAATAAATGACATAATAATAATAATTATACAAGTCTCGAGAGATTTCAAAGTGCATTTTAATTTAATTCAATTTATTTAATGTCTGATAACGAGATCCATTACTAATTTAGTCAAGTATAATTTAATAGTAGTATTTTTTTTCAGCCATGGTCTCTCTGCCAAGGAAAGCTTTCTCTTCTTTGTTTTCACTTATTCACTTGAGGCAGTGATACGCCATGTGCCTGATAATTGAGTCAAAATAAAGTTGTCGTCGATGATTCATAGTTTTTCCTAAAATCTCTACTACACAGTCATTGAAACAATACAGAGGCTTTTGGTAGCTGCAAAAGCAATGTCTGTTAAATATAATGCAAATGGCACACTATATAAGGCCCGTATACTGAAACAATGCTTGAGTCAAGATCCGTCAAAAAATCTATGTTTGAGGCTCGGCTTAAACTCAAGAATTCTTTCTGCGCTTCTTCCCTACGAGTCTTTTACGCTTTTTAAGATCGATGCCTGTTTCTTTGTCCGGAAGTGCACCGATACGAAAACTGTCGCCCGTCGCGGTGTTATTGGAAAAGTTGTAAGCTGAGTGCGTTACAATGTAGCGCTGGATCGCTGTATCACCGCTGTGACACTCTTTAGGGTACCTACTACTGCATTGGTACCTTAATATTACAGCACTAGTGATGTGCTAGATCAAGAATCTTTTGAACAGGTTTCGAGTACCGGGAGTTTACAGTTTTGCCTTAAAATGCTCGTGTCGTAGCTTACTTGATTCCTTTTAACGGATTAAGCACCATTTGGATAGGTGACCGCTTGTTAAGCTATGATGGGGGCCTTAGAGTGGCCTAGAAACTTTATTACCAGAGCAGCCACTAAGCCGTGTCCAATTAAACATATTACTGGTTTTAAATTTCAATTTTAATAGACATTACTTTTTTATGTTTTTGTAGGTAATAGAATAGAATAGAATAGAAAATTCTTTATTGCACACCTTAAAACTAATAATGGAAAAACAAGTATAAAAGCAAAAAATCGGTTATCTGTAAAGGCGGTTTACAGACGATAGTTGAACGTGATAACGTCATAAAAAAATACACAGATGTCGAACGCTGCCGAACGCGGAGGCCGATTGTGCCTCTTTGTCGCTCGTTCCGCGCTCTCGCTTGCACTTGAGCGCCTCAGAGCGAGGTAACGTCGCATGAGTCATGTTTTTTCGTGCGTGCAGCCGGCTCCATCGAATTATAAGACGTTGTCACGTCAAAAATAAGAACTGGTTATTTAAAAAAAAACACGAGTGCAAGTGTTTTCGTAGTCCTTTAGTTCCAAAACTCGACAATAGATGGCGTTCTCTGTGAAACCCTTGAGTTCTCAGGTTCTCACAGAGCTTAGTTTTTGCTTCATCTAAATATCTTGGGTACACTTAGAGATGGGTTTTTGCCTAGGCATTTATGGACGTATTGAGTAAATGCCGAGTAAACGTCCATTTACGCCCAATAAACGTCCCAAAACAGGGCGGATATATTTTTATTGTAAAATATCGCAAAATTCAAAAATTATGACACAATGCTAAGTTCAAATGACTAAAAAGGTTTTTTTTAAGTTAATCTATAATCATCATCAGGCTGAAGAAGTCCACTGCTGGACATAGGCCTCCCCTTCACATTTCCAGGAAGAACGATTCTGAGCCCTTTCCATTCACCGACTTCCTGCGATCTTAACAATGTCGTCAGGCCATGTGGTGGGTGGGCGCCCTACTTTTCGTCTTCCGGTTCGTGGTCGCCATTCGAGAACCTTTATTCCCCAACGGTTGTCGGTTCTTCGAGCTAAATGACCTGCCCATTGCCACTTCAATTTACTAATTCTAAGAGCTATGTAGGTGACCTTGGTTCTTCTACGGATATCCTCATTTCTGATTCTATCACGTAGTGAAACTCCCAGCATAGCTCTCTCTATATATAGCTCGTTGCGCGACTTTGAGCTTGTGTACGAGCCCAATAGTTAGCGACCACGTCTCAGTTCCGTAAGTCATCACTGGCAAGAAGCACTGATTAAAGACTTTTGTCTTGAGGCGTTGCGGTACCTGCGACAAGATGTGGCGCAATTTCCCGACGCTGCCCATCTGAGTTGGATTCGTCGGCTGACCTCTTTGTCGAAGTTGGCTCTACCTAATTGGATCGTTTGACCCAAATTAACATGAGCATTAGACATGATTTTTTGTCTTGGTCATGTTCATTTTTTTAGACCCACCTGTTGGGAGACAATTTTGAGGTCTCTGAGCATTGTGCCTTCCAGCGACTCCGCCATTATGACTATTTAGCCATAATGGCGGAGTTGCTGGAAGACTGGAAGACGTCGGTAAATCGAAGGTGAGTGATGAATTCGCCGTTGATGTTAATGCCATACCTTGTCCAGGACACGAGCTTGAAAATATCCTCCAGTGCCGAGGTGAACAGTTTCGGAGATATGACATCCCCCTGTCTCACCCTTTTTTGCATGTGGATTGGATTTGTACTCTGGTCCTGAAGTTGGATAAACATTGCGGCATTCCTGTAGATACGTTTCAACACTTCGATATACCGATAGTCAATTTGACACCGCTGGAGCGACTGTAGCACTGCCCAGGTTTCGACTGAATCGAAGGCTTTCTCATAGTCCACAAACGCTAAGCAAAGTGGCCGATTATACTCCTCAGTCTTCTGTAAAATCTGCTGTAGCGTATGGATGTGGTCTATGGTGCCTTTCCGGAACCCGGCTTGTTCGGGAGGCTGAAAGTCATTGAATCATCGAGCCAGACGATTGGTAACTACTTTCGAAACAGCTTATAGACGTGGCTAAGATAGTCAGATAGTCTCATCAGAGAGATGGGCCTATAGTTCTTTAAGAGGGTGTTATTACCCTTCTTGGAGAAGAGCACCACTACGCTCCTGCCCCACGCTTCAGGCGTCGTACCCTCGAGGATGACAGAATTAAAAAGCTTCTGAAGAACCTCAAGTATCGGCGTTCCGCCTGCTTTCAGAAGATCTGTCGTTAGCTGCTTGAGAGCCGTTCGGATCTCATATAGGCTGACGAAAGTAGCGACTTCCTAATTCAACTGAATAGCGGCTGTGCAAAAGCTTTTTGAAGATGGGTAGAGATATCACTTTTCTGATATCAATAGGAAGAGAGTTCCAAATACGGATAGCTTGTACAGTGAATAAGTGCTTATAGAAAGAATAAGAGTGGACAGGAAGTTGTAGAGTTTCAGAAGACCGTAAGGTACGAGAGTTAGAAAGATTTAGGTATTCAAAGCGTTGAGATTAGTTTAACTTTTAGATAAGGGGGGTGGAGGGGTTAAACATGAAACTGTACAAGAGGGAAAGGAGACGAGTATTCCTGCAAAAACGAATAGGCAACCACTTAAGCTTATTACAAAAATCGGAAACATGGTCATATTTGCGTAAACCAAATATGAACCTAATGGAGAAGCATTGGTCAAGCATCAACTTCTACATCCAGAATATTTGAATTAAACCTGACTTTATTATGATAGTACAGTATGGAGCAGTAAGTAAGAGAATTCAGCTAGGTTGGGCGGTATTTGGGAAACTTCGTCAGTTCTTCTAGTAACCCATCCCACAGTGCTCAAAAACGAAAGCCAGTGCGTCCTACCAGTTATAATAACACGTGGACACTGACGGGTTCATAAATTAAAAGTCGCTCAACAAGCTATGGTTAAGGCTATGCTCAGAGTCTCTCTCAGAGATAGGATCTGGAACGAGGTCATTCGATAGAGGACCAAAGTTGTCAACATAGCCCAAAGAACTAGCAAGCTCAAGTGGCAGTGGGCCGGTCATGATTCGAAGAACCGATAATGTGAAGACCACGTTTAGGCAAACGTAGTGTAGGTGCCTCAGATTAGATGGAGCGATGACTTATGCAGAGTGGCGGGCAGCAACTTGATAGGAAGAGTCAAACCGAACTCTGGGCTCAGTGGCGCGCCATGGGAGTGACCATGTCCAGCAGTGGACTTCAAAAGGTTGATGATGATTACGATAGTGACAGCGATTAGCAGGCACGAGTCACGAATACCATGTGCGGTAAAATTTTGATTTAAATAATACCGACCGACTGTGATTCTGCTGATAATTCTGTAATTTGGCAACAAATACATTTTTTATTTTCAGTGAGATCTTCCTTTTTTGTCAATTACTATTTGTTCTAATATTAAAATGGTTTAAACAGGTACATCTTACGAATACTCAATGAAAAAGTCTGATTTTGACTAATTAGAGTTTCCGCCCTGATTTTGGACATTTAAAAGGACGTTAATTCGTTTTTGCCCTATTTGTCCAGTTTATGGCCTTTTCGCCCAACTGGGTTTAAACCCTCTGCCCATCTCTAGGTACACTTGATCCATTAGCGCCCTATGCGGGCGGCGCAAAAGCTCACTTATTGCCCTTGTATTCTAGCAACACATTTGAAATGAAATGGAATGAAACTGAATGAATGTGAATGAAACTGAATGACACTGAATGAAACTGAATAAAACTGAATGAAACTGAATGAAACTGAATGAACCTGAATGAAACTGAATGAAAATCCGGTCCGGACCCGGACCTGGACCCGGACCCGGACCCGACTCAGACTCGCGGACTCGCGGACTTGCGGACTCGGACTCGGACTCGGACTCGGACTCGGACTCGGACTCGGACTCGGACTCGGACTCGGACTCGGACTCGGACTCGGACTCGGACTCGGACTCGGACTCGGACTCGGACTCGGACTCGGACTCGGACTCGGACTCGGACTCGGACTCGGACTCGGACTCGGACTCGGACTCGGACTCGGACTCGGACTCGGACTCGGACTCGGACTCGGACTCGGACTCGGACTCGGACTCGGACTCGGACTCGGACTCGGACTCGGACTCGGACTCGGACTCGGACTCGGACTCGGACTCGGACTCGGACTCGGACTCGGACTCGGACTCGGACTCGGACTCGGACTCGGACTCTCGGACACGGACCCGGAACCCGACCGAACCCTTACCCTTACCCTCATTTACCCTTACCCATTACCCGACCCGGGCTGGGGCTCAGGTAAATGGAACGACGAAACGACGTAACGACGCATGAGTCATGTTTTTTCGTGCGTGCAGCCGGCTCCATCGATTTATAAGACGTTATCACGTCAAAAACTTTTTTTGAGTTTCAGTTTTAAGTATACCCCCAAAATGTATAGTTTTTTTTCTATTTTTGTGTAAAAATCTTAATGCGGTTCACAGAAAATATCTACTCGCCAAGTTAAATTAGTCTAGCTCTTACGGTTTCGGAGAAAAATGGCCATGACATACGGACGGACAGACAGACATGACGAATCTATAAAGGTTCCGTTTTTGCCATTTGGCTACGGAACCCTAAAAAGGGCGCTATCATGAATACTGTACTTAGTAAGTTATGCAACACAAAGTTCGATAATAGTACAAATCGATTGAAAATGCATTCTAGGAATGAAAAACATCTGCTTAGTTGTTTGTTGTTCAATTGAGTTGTTGAGTTTATGAAAGAGAGGTCGGCCAATAGGTATAGTAAAAAACTTTTACATTTATCTTTCTTTTAGATTCATTTATCTTCTTATAGATTCGTCATGTCTGTCTGTCTGTCCGTCCGTATGTCACAGCCATTTTTCTCCAAAACTGTAAGAGCTAACCTGATGAAACTTGGCGAGTAGATGTATTCTGTGAACCGCATTAAGAGCGGGTCGTGCGAAAATTTGAGATTTGTTTTAAAAAAATTCATAACTAAATAACTAAGTGACATTTTAAAAATCGCAAAAGGACTAATTGTAGACTATACATTTGAGATTAATTCGAATTTAAGTGTGTTAAAAAAATATACTATTTAACATGACATTCTATTTAACGCTGACATACGATTTTCATTAGCGTTAAATAGAATGTCATGTTAAATAGTATATTTTTTTAAGATTTTTATTTTTTTACACAAAAATAGAAAAAAAACAACAAATTTTGGGGGTCCACATAATTGAAAGTGAAACTCAATTTTTTTTTTCATCACATCCATACGTGTACATAATTACGTAACATAATTTTTGTAAATCTATGAATAGGTTTACAAAAATTATGTTGAGGTTTCTAAAATCTTTTTTTTCTAAACTGAATAGTTTGCGCGAGAGACACTTCCAAAGTGGTAAAATGTTGGTCCCCCCCCTCTAACTTCTAAAATAAGAGAATGATAAATCTAAAAAAAATATATAATGTACATTACTATGCAAACTTCCAACGGTATTTGGTTTGAACGAGATCTAGTGAGTATTTTTTTTTATACGTCATAAATCTTAAACCGCAATTTACCTTGCGACGAACTACAAGAACTTTTATATTATGTTACTTGTTGCTACGGAACCCTTCATGGGCGAGTCTGATTCGCACTTGGCCGCTTTTTTACAAATCAAATCAATTTTTTTTTTTTTTTTTAATATAGATAGCTAAGCATTTGGCTGCCATCACACCTGATGGAAAGTGAGTGAGTGGGATATTTGTTTTAGGTCATATTATAAGAATAGTATAAACAAAGTAACATAGTTTTTAATCCTTTTTCGCTTAAATCTTTCTTTTTCTCGAAGTCATGGTATATAGTATAGTATGCAACTCTTGAATAAAACGGATCTATATCGAGGACCATGAATCACTTGCGTCGTTGAGGATTCTAACATTCAATCATCATGAATCTTAGAATCCTGCACTTGCTCGTGATTCATCTTTGGTCCTCGATTTAAATCCATCTTTTGTTCACTAGTAGCATAATATACTATTATAATACTTACAAAAAACGTTGATTTTGGTATACCTATTACCTATTTTTTTTAACTTAAAATGACGTACTAAAGTAAAAAAAAATAAAAAAAAAAATTTATATTGCTGCAGTGTATGTGTGCAAGTTTATATTTTAAGTTGTAGACGCATCAGGTATTTAACTGGTAAGGAAAACGAAGTATGTTTATTTACTATTTCTTATTTGGATATTTGTTTGTAACCCGCATACTTATACATATAATCAGTAACCCAAAAAACATATCATGCTAATGGAAGGAAAGTTTTTTTTTTATATTTGTAATCATCATGCCTTTTATTGAATTTATTTATTTATTTATTAAATGACCAACTATGGAATAATGTAGATACATATATATATATATATATATCTTACACCTTTAAACGAGAAAATCTTGTATATTATATTTAGGATCTCGGAAATGGCACCAACGATCTTCATGAAATTTAGTATACAGGGGTTTTCGGGGACGATAAATCGATCTAGCTAGGATTTATTTCTAGAAAATATCGGCGTTCGGAGTTTAGAACAAACAACTTTTTCGTAATATCATTACTCCTAGCGCCATCTGTTGCTCAGAAGCAAAAACTAAGCTCTGTGAGAACCTGAGAACTCAAGGGTTTCACAGAGAACGCCATCTATTGTCGAGTTTTGGAACTGAAGGACTACGAAAACACTTGCACTCGTGTTTTTTTTTAAATAACCAGTTCTTATTTTTTGATCATTCATAAGTACCTAAGTTATCAAAAAAATACCGAGCGAAGCTCGGTCACTAACTGCTAGTAAATATATATATACACATTCAGAAAAATAACATCGGATTCGTCATGACCCATATTTTCACAACACAACATATTACTACATATTACTCTTATTTATAATTTAGGCATTGTTATTAATATGTACTGGATTATATTGTGTGCTTTGCTTATGTAGTAAATAAATAAATGTTTATGTCTATGTCTATATGTTTTCCCGGAAGATACCTATTAGTATGATTACCTACTTGCAATTGAAATAAAATAATTGTAGGTACTCAAAAACATGCATGAGGTTTTATTTCATATTTTCAGTAGGATCGGCAACATGTCATGGTACACTTGTATACACTTGCAGTGCAACTATAAACCTTTATTGCTTTTACATCATACATGCACGGTAAGTAGGATTTACTTTAGCGCAAAGAGGCTGTGTAAGTAGGCGTGTGCCGCTCAGTGCATTTGTAAATGTGTTCCATTTTCAAATCACTTTACCGTCACACTATGCTTGATAAGTCATTACTTATCAAGCATAGTGTGACGGTAAAGGGTAGTTTATTACAGTTCAAGTTATGCAAACCAGCTTGGTGAAACAATCTCTGAAACTGAATGAAACTGAATGAAACTGAATGACACTGAATGACACTGAATGAAACTGAATGAAACTGAATGAAACTGAATGAAACTGAATGAAACTGAATGCAACTGAATGAAACTGAATGAAACTGAATGAAACTGAATGAAACTGAATGAAACTGAATGAAACTGAATGAAACTGAATGAAACTGAATGAAACTGAATGAAACTGAATGAAACTGAATGAAACTGAATGAAACTGAATGAAACTGAATGAAACTGAATGAATCTGAATGAAATTGAATGAAAATCCGGTCCGGACCCGGACCCGGACCCGGACCCAACTCGGACTCGCGGACTCGCGGACACGCGGACTCGCGGACTCGCCGACTCGCGGACTCGCGGACTCACGGACTCGCGGACTCTCGGACCCAGACCCGGAACCCGACCGAACCTTTACCCTTACCCTCATTTACCCTTACCCTCATTTAGCCGACCCGGGCTCGGGCTCAGGTAAATGGAACGACGAAACGGCGTAACGACGACTGAGTCATGTTTTTTCGTGCGTGCAGCCGGCTCCATCGATTTATAAGACGTTATCACGTCAAAAACAAGTAAAAGTAATGTTTTCTTTAAAAAGTAGGTTAATCACCACTTTATTAAACCTTTGTAATTGACTTTGGATTTGACTCTATAACAATATGGGTACACTGATGCGGATACGGAAATCAGCACATCTCTAGTAATAATACTTGATGGCCGGTGTTTGAGGTCAGCTGCAGCGCTTTGCATGGTAATACAGCGCTTTATGCTTTGTTATACAGAAGACGTAAATGTTACTGCAACTCTGTTGTTTCAATAAAGATGTTGAATTACAGTTCAATAATTTTAAGTGTTAAGAACCGACAACATTTGGGGAATAGAGGTTCTCGAATGGCTACCACGAACTGGAAGACGAAACGTAGTACGTTGCCCACTCACCAGATGGACGGACGACATTGTTAAGATCGCAGGAAGTCGGTGGATGGAAAGGGCTCAAATTCTTCCTGGAAATGTGTAGGGGAGGCTTATATCCAGCAGTGGACATCTTCAGGCTGGTGATGATGATGATGTCGCGTGGAACTGGCACCTAGACTCACCTAGCTTTAAGACGTTTCAAAGTGATTCTTGCATCGTCTTCTTCTTCTTCTTCTTCCTGCCCTTATCCCACTTTATGTGGGGTCGGCACAACATGTCTTCTCCCTCCATTCCCCTCTGTCAGCCGTCATGTCTGCATTCACTCCTCTCCTTTCCATGTCATTTTTCACACAGTTCATCCATGTTTTCCTTGGTCTACCTCTGCTCACATATCCATCCACATCCATACTCATCACTCTTCTAGTCACATGACTTTCATCCCTTCTCATGACATGCCCGTACCACGCCAACCTATTGCTCTTCAGTTTTTCTGTCACTGGCGCTACTTTCAAACTTCCCCTGATATACTCATTCCGTATCCTATCCATTCTTGTCACTCCACACATCCATCTCAACATTCGCATCTCTGCCACATGTACCTTTTTTTCATCCGTCCCTTTTGCTGCCCAACACTCAGATCCATACATTACGACAGGTCTTATGATCGTCTTGTACACTTTACCCTTAAGTTTAAGGGGAAGTCTTGGATCACACGTAGTTCCGGAGACCTGTCGCCATTTCATCCATCCCGCATTTATTCTATTTTTCACGTCTCGGTCAATGTCGCCGTCGTTCTGAATCAATGAGCCGAGGTACCGGAAGTCGGAGCAGACTGGTAGGGATACACCATCTAAGGCAATTGGGATAAAATTGGATGGACCACCGAAGTCACAAAACAGATGCTCTGTTTTGGTTCTGCTGGTCTTCAGTCCGACACTCTCCAATTTATCCCGCCATTTTCCCAGCCTGCTCTGGACCTCAAGCGCATCTTCTCCAACAAGAACAATGTCGTCGGCGAACAGCATACACCAGGGTGCCTCTTCCTGTATGTCTGATGTCAAAGCATCCACTACCAGGAGAAACAGATAAGGGCTTAAAGCCGACCCCTGATTCTTGCATCGTACTGAATAAAAAATTATTGACTTTGACTTTGATGATGAATTTGATGTGTTTGGGACTTTGGTGCCGGTGTTGTAAAACGCATATGAGACTTTACCTACACCTTTAGGTAGGTACGTCTTAGAGTGGCAATGCCACCAGTTAGGGACACTGAACTTGCGCTGTGTGGTAATTCAATTATTATAAGCAGGGGTAACTATTATAACATAGGTGTTTTTTTTTCACTTATATGTCTTTTATTTTAAACTAACAAGCCGACAGCAAATCGTTCTGTCCACGTCAAAGAATATCGAACATCTTTGGTAGCTTCAATTTTGAATTCTCAAACTTGAATCAAATGAAGATATCTAGCTTGATTCGTACATATTACAGTATATACAAATTCCTAACAACAATAACAATACTGCACAATTAATAGGGAATGATACTCGTAGCTTGTAACACGCCGCTGAGTATACGGAGCCCATCACAATCGCATTATCTGCGATCGATTCCACCACGACATGTGTCTCCTCTACACACTCTCATCTCTATGGCATTTCAGAAACCTTACAAAGTATTATGAGCTGTGTATCGCTGCTGTAAGATTTATTATAACTTGAATAATGAAGGAACTTTTAGGCAAAACATTGACAACCACTCAAAGTTGAATGTTGAAATAATCTCATTATAGTTTGAAGGCTAATAATATAAAATTGCAGCTCGCATTTAAACTGCAAAAAAAGTAACAATTGCCTTCTTTTTATGACGTTTCAAAGTGATCCTATTTTATTGAACTGAATAATAATTTTGACTGAGGTTCGACATCCTTCAATGGACTTCAATAGCAATCGAATAAAAATTAAGTAAACCTTATAGATAAGCGAACCATTCCCCCTCCGTCTGAGGAAGTTGGAAGAAGGGGAGGGGGGACAACGTAAAGTCAATATGCGGATATAATAATAAAAGATGGCGCCACCCGCATACGTATCGCGGCATTATCGTCGCACCATCGTAACGAGCCGAGTAGTTCAACTTACTACGTGTTCTCCACTTTCAGGATTTATTTTATGGAGTTTTGTATGCTTCATAGCTTCGTTTATTCAGCAAATACAGTTTCGTGAAACTAGCTTTGTATTAAGACATTTTTTGGTGAAATATAGAAGCTGGGGATGTAAACCGTAATTTATAATAAATGCTTTCTTGAGCTCAGATCATGTACCGTTGTTTGTTACAAAACATCTGCACTTTATTGACTTGATAATTAAACTCGTCTATGATTTAATAATGTTATAGTGTTTGTTACGAACCGGAAGGCGAAAAGTAGGGCGCCCACCCACCAGATGGACTGACGACATTGTTAAGATCGCAGGAAGTCGATGGATGGAAAGGGCTCAGAATCGTTCTTCCTGGAACTGTGTAGGGGAGGCCTATGTCCAGCTGTGGACTTCTTCAGGCTGATGATGATGATGATGAATAGTATTTTAAAAACGCAAAAAAAAATGTCCGTAATTTAATGACTTACCTTCTTAAACCCCACTCTATTTTCTAATATATGACAAGTGAACGGCGTTTCGTCAATGAGCTTTTAGCAGTGTAGTTACAGAAAACTAAAGTAAACCACAAACAACAAAGGAAATAATACCAATCTAGCATTCACGTCGGAATAATCGCAGAAAGTACAGGAAACTCCATCAGTCCCCGTTACGTGAATGAAAGCGATTCGCAATCATATCGATATTACAGCGATATCGATTCCCTCGCCAGAATCGATTCATGAATATATATTGCGGCTACAACACGCGTTATACTTGTTCTTAGGCTGATTATGTTCTGGATTTGAGGAAAACGACTGGCGTGAATTGTAAGTGGGTATCTTTTCATAATCGGAACTCATCGATGATATTTTGGAGCCAGGTTTATTATTTCAGTAGCTTGTTTTTGCATCTTCTGCATTATTCAGACGTGCCCCTGATTAGCCCTTTTCTGGGATCTTGAGTAATTCACAGGCATCCTCATCATCAGCATGAAGAAGTCCACTGCTGGGCATAGGCCTGCACTGCACATGCCTGCACATTTCCAGGAAGAACGATTCTGAGCCCTTTCCATCCACCGATTTCCCGTATATTCTCAGGCAAAGTAGACCATAAGCCATAATGGCTAAAAAATAAAGACTACAGAGGTGGCAGATGATGGAGAGGAATTAAAGAGAAGAATATGTTAAGACAATCCAACCTATAGAAGGATGTGGGTAGAACAATGATGGTGTAGTATCGTTTAGCATAAGGCAGCTTGAGTTTGTTCTATTTATCCAATCTAAGGCTCATATTCAGAAACAGCGCGCAGCGCTTGAGTCTGAGTCGAGCCTCAAGCATATATATTTTTTTACAGTTCTTTATTGAAAAATGACAAAAATCTTTGCTATCTATTAGATATATATTGTCAGTCAAAGTGACAGAAAACAATGAACGAAAATGTTACGTCGTTTGTTGAAACAAGATTCAGGAAAATCTATCTATGGAATATAACAATCACTCTCGAACATTCTAAGCTGTACATTTCTCAATCCAAAACACAGCATTGTCTTGTGTAGAGCAGAACAAAGGTTCGGTATCGCTTATCGCTGGAACAGACGATGTCGCGGCGGCGGCGGACCAACATGGCGCGGGTGTCGGTAACTGCTTCCGGACAATGCTGTGGAGACGGCGCACACTATTTACTGTGTTTTGTATTGATGTTGCGTTCAAATATTTAGTTTGATAGAAGGGAAAAGAAGAAAGAATAGTACATTGTTCACCGAGAGGAGAAAGTGACCGATTACCGTTGAGGGTGTCGTTTGAAGCCTGAGCCGTAGGCGAGGGCTTTAAAACACCCGAGATCGGGAATCGCAGTTTCTCTCGAGTGATACATAGTGCTTTATACTACACCTACAAGGAAAATAAATTCTACGAAAACTGAATCCTCAAACAAACACACAAATTGGAAATGGCGTCTGCAATTTTCACATGTTCTTTTTTCAAATTGTTTATCCTGCCGCCGCAGGGTCGCACTGCCAGCCCGACACCATCCAACACACAGCTATTGGTGTCATTTTGCAAACTTTGAGATAAAAACTCACTGTAAAAACTTTTTGGCTTTTTTCATTTAATTCTAGGTTACCGGCGCATAGTCTTACCCAAAATTAAGAAAGAAAAACCACGTAAGAAATGGATTTTCATACACTTTTCTCTCCCGCTCAGATGCGTTTTCTCCCCGCATATTTGTTCGATATGCAATGACGTACTTTCTACCGTAAATTTGATAAAGTATCAAGGTACTTTCCAAGCAGGTGTAGTATAAAATCATTTTCATCCCACCAGCTCTGAAAGTGTGTTTTTGCTGTTTAATTTCTGACTGGAAAAGCCGTTTTTATCCGCTAGAGGATAAAGTAAATTTGAATTTAGAATATCGTGTTCAATAAGTTTGTGAATACACAACCTATTAATTCTACCTCTATGGTGCCGAACTTATCATACAACCTTTTTTATTTTGTTAAAAACTCGCACTCGTAACCTTCTTGGTGTATTTGTGAATTCAAAACACCATTAAACCTATTTACTTCTACCTGCATGGTGCCGAATTTATCATGCAACCTTTTTAAATTTGTTAATAACTCATACTCGGAACCTTCTTGGTGTGTTACTTTTAGTCGCGCCATGTTCTTTTTTGCATTTCCTCGCTGAGGTGGGATGAAAAGTTACGGTGTTGCACTCGAGTGCAAAGATTTTTCACCTTGTGCTCTTTTGATTCCTTCGCCAACGCTTAGGATTCTAACTTTTAAACCGCTCGCTACGCTCGTGGTTAAACTTTAGAATCCTGCGCTTGCTCAGTCATCAAAATTGAGCACGCGGATAAAAAGCAGCTTTGCACTCTTGTATAACAAATAACTATTATTTATACAAATGAAGTTTATTTCTTACCATAACACGGGATATTTACCCTAAGAATAGTGTTCAAATAGTGATTAAAAAATCATAAAAATGATAGTTTCCAAAAATTAAATCTTGAACTCTTTCTATTGTTTATTGCTTTATGAAAAAAATAACTGCGTAATTTTTGAATCTCCAAAATATTTATCTATCTTTAATATATTTATGTTTTTATAGGTACCTTGTAGTGCACTTGGTAAAGAAAAGAAGGTAGGTCATTTGCTTGTTCCATCACTTGCTTTAAACCCACGACCTTTAGGATTTGAGGAAGTTTTCACAAACGATATCGTCTCTACGCATTTTCTAGTCGAGAGTCAAGTGATCCCGTCTTCGGGTGTATGATATGAATAATGTGATATCGATTGCGACGCTTCATAGAGCGATGTTTTCACGCACCAACTTTTAACGTGAGAGAATATTCTCGACGCGGACATAGTATAAGAATTATTATAAATAAATAAATATTGTGGACAATTTACACAACATTATCTAGCCCCAAGCTAAGTAGAGCTTGTGTTATGGGAACTAGAGAACTGATATAATAATTATACATTTTTTGTAAATACATACTTAGAATACAATATAACACCCAGACAGAGAACCAACATTTGTGTTCACCGCTCAAATATTTGTTCTCGGCGGGGATCGAACCAACTAAGCTGAGAGGTCAGTCAAATTATAGTATTTTTATTGGTTGATTTTTACAAAAACTAAAATAATTTCTTCACGAACTAGATATGGCAAGAATCTTTATTTTGTGTTGTTTAGTAATAATTATAAAATACAACTGCTCGATATTTTTTATTAATAAAAATTAAAGTAGGAACGAAATCTTGAAAAATCTGAAAATCTATTCGAAATAGAATAGGGATATTCTATCAACGTAGACAACGTTGATATGTATAGTTGCGTTGAACTGGAACCTAACTCACCTAGCTTTAGGACATTTCAAATTGATTCTTTAGATTTAATTGAATAATACACCTTTTTTAATTATTTTTAAGCACGTGTCAATCAAGCCATCAAATCCTGAGTGTGACTCAGCTACCAACTTAATAATATTCCTACCCAATAACCAGATTACTATCAAAAACGGTCAAGCACAAACGAATCAATTAAGACGACGTATAACCGTGTCCAAACGGTGCCATTAACCGACCGTGTAACTCGCCTATCTTAATACCATCTACTATTATTGGAATTACTATTATTAACACCGAATATCTCACTCTCGGGCCTGTATTCAGAAACAATGCTTGAATCTGAGTCGAGCCTCAATTATACATTTTTTGACAGTTCTCCATAGAAAAATGTCAAAAATGTCAAAAAACCTATCAGACTCCATCATTATTTCGGAATACGGTTCTTAGTAAGATAAAGGTTCTCGAACGGCGACCACGAACCAAAAGTTGTTTGAGTGTTTTAAATGATCCTTGTGATTCATTTCCATTTAGTAGACCTTCAACCTTGAAAGTTCTAAAACGTGTTAATTTCACGAAAAGAGCCTTTTTGAAATGCACTTAAAACACTTTCATCACACTGGTTCAAAGAACTGCGACACGACGAGAAGAAGCCTAAAAAAAAACCTTGATAATCTATCATCATCTTACGCAGAGTGATTAAGAAGAAACCAGTGATAAACCTGAAAGAAGAGAGTAGAGTGAACAGTTCGTCTGTAAGTATAATGATATATTCTGTGTATAGATAACACGACCAATCTGTCCGTCTGTCCGTCGCTTTGACAAATGAAAGCGTCAGCCGACACACTCATCAGAGAAATTAAATACCCTCCGATAATTATCTACACGCACAACCTCAATCGAACCCTAACCCAATGGATTACGGATCTATTTCCATTGGCAATCGATGTTTACTACTATCTTTGATTTCATCACGTTCTCATATCGTCACGTCATAATAACCTCAACTGAACATTCAAATATCGACTGTATGCTGTAGTAATTAGAGTTGAGAGTTGTGGTTTAGCGTGCGATAGTAAGGCTTAGTGTAGGCATGCGAGCTGGGAGCGGTAATGATGAGGCGCGACAAGCGGAATGCGCGGTAGCAGACGAATTAATTAACGACATTACATGGCAATGAGCTTTAGTGCCGTGAGATAGATACGATTAGCGTTTTTTATTTCGGCGTTTTTATTGAATTATCGAATAACTTTTGTACGTAGCTTAAATTTGATGATGAATAATTACATGAAATTATTTTATTTTTTATCCATCATGCTTTCTTCTCAGCTCAGTTGGTAGTAGCTCTATCTTCTGGCCCGTAGGTCGTGGGTTCGATCCCCACTGAGAACAATAATATTTGTGTGGTGAACGCAGATGTTTGTTCTCTGTCTGGGTGTTATATTGTATACTTAGTAGGTATATACAAATAAAAATATAAGTTTTATATCAATTATCTGGTTTCCATAGTACAAGCTCTGCTTAGTTTGGAGTTAGATAGTGTTGTGTGGATTGTTATAATATTTATTTCTTTATTATTATCTTGGGCGCTTAAAGATTTTAATACAATTGACTATGTCTTAAAAAACTATTGAACCAACTAAGATTACGCAGTTACCACAATTACACAGTACAATCTTATGAGATTAGTTGTTTTTATGGTATTCCATCACAGTTATTCACCGAGACATGGTTATTGATATATTTCTACAATATATGATTATTGTAGAAATATAATTTGACATTGACATTTCTCAACCCGCAAGCAACCAGAACAAGTCCACTTGTAATAATTATAATTATAACCAGTTGATTAACCGATTGATTAGTGAGTCGTGTGAACGTCGCGGCCAGCTACCGAGCCTAAGACGATATTATCTACCGATGACGATATTTTCTACCAATGACGATATTTTCTACCAATGACGATATTATCTGCCTTTGGAGATATTCATATTCATATTCATATTCATTTATTCATTGTTTCATGTGTATTATAGGTCTTAGGGGGTAATAATGTCCAGAACATGAGCCCCGCTGGGGCATTACAATGGCCTTACGGCAAATTAAATTAAAATAGGTAAATCTAAGTAAGTAAGTAACAAACTTCTTATTTATAGAATCTAATTTAACAATAAATCTTATTATATCTATGTATGACAATTCAGTAATACAAATGTCAAAAATAGTAACAATCTTCACCTATTGTACCTACCTAATACGAGTGGCTGCCTACCTACTTACAATTTTAAATAAATGTCAAAAACAATTACAATAATTTTTATATAATCTACCTACCTAATACGAGTGCCTACCTACTTACAATTTGTCAGATAAAAAATCTTCTACGGTGTAATAACATTTATCGATAAGAAATTTTTTAAGTTGGCTGCGAAAAGAGGAATCCTTTGTTTGATCCTTGATATAACTAGGAATTTTGTTATAAGTCGAATGTATGGGCTGCTGTCAAATGTTTTTAAGGTGGTTGGAGGCTTAATAAGCATATCTTTGTTACGTCTATTATAGTTGCTATTACTTTCTGACTTTGATTTAAAAAAAGTTCTGTGTTCTCTTACGAATAGGGTCATTTGCATGATATAGATACACGGTAATGTCAATATACGCATTATTTTGAAGTGAGGCCTACAGCTTTGTCTCTGCTTGATGTTCGCAAATATTCGCACAAGCTTTTTTTGTTTGATGAATACATCTTTAAAGTCCACACTGTCTCCCCATAATATAATCGAATAATTGAACCAAGAAAAGGCGTTTGCGTAATATGCTGACAATGCGGTTTGGTAATCAGTATTGCGTTTTAAAATACTTAGCGCGTATGTAAATCTGGAAAGTTTTACTTTTAGAGTGTCAACATGTTTTTTCCAATTTAGATGTGTGTCCAGATGTATACCTAACAGGTTAAACTCCGAGGATTCTTCGATATTTAAATTTGTGGTCATAAAGGTTAAATCTAAAGGTTGTCTATGATAGGTCTTGAATTGCATTAATTTAGTTTTGTTTAAGTTTACTTCTAAATTGTTCTGCCTGAGCCATTGTTTGGTTAATTCAAACGTAGATTTTATTAATTCAAGGTCGGTGTTTGTTTTTATTTTAAATAGCAAGGATACGTCATCTGCAAAAAGTACGCATTTAGTATTTAAAGATATTATCTACCGATGGAGATAGCGACTACTCGAGGCATTAACGAGGAATGCGACATGCATCGACATGTTTTGATTCAGAGATCAGGAAGTCACGATAAAACAATACGATTATGACGCTAAAGATATTTTGTGAAAGGATAATGCAGCGGTAGGAACCAAGTGCAAGATTGTTGCCTTCTTTTAGACTTGGTGGCGTGACTCACCTGGTTTTAAGACGTTTCAAAGTGATCCTTGCGATTCATGTTGAAAACTGATTTACCTTTTTTTCGACATTAGAGTACAATTATTGTTTTTACCAAAAATTCCATACTTATTAAATGCTAATTTAAACGAATAATTAACTTCTTACAAAATTTAATATTTAAATGAGACAAATAGTGGTTATTTTCTTCAACATTATAGAATAGAATACAATAATAATTTATTTGCGAAACAAGCACTTACACTTATTTATGATAACCTAAAAAGAAATCTTAATACTACATTTGTGTGAAGCTTGTGCGTCGCAAAACGGTCTCTGACTCAGCATAATGTTGGCTTACAACCAACGCTGATCTTCCGTCAGAGCCGGTCGGTGATGCCACGGACAATCTTTCATCATCTGCAGCTCGACCTGCTGCTGCTAGGCATAAACCTCTCAGCACAGGAGGCTGTGTACTCAATGCGGGCTACACAGAGAGCCATGGAGAGTACCATGTCATCAAGCTTTTCGACTGAGATCCTAATATCAAGATCCAAAGGCACACCAATGTCCAGGACATCGAAGTACAAAAATGTAACTAGTTGATGAATCAAGCATAACCTGATGTTAGGTGGTAACCAACGCCTATAACAAAGTATTGCCTCGTAAGTCACGCACGTCAGGAACGTACCCTACGATTCACTGCCCAGCGTCCATCAACTTAAGGCATACAGATGTTCAGCCTCACGTGCCAGTAATTTCAGTAATTTTTAACTGAGCTCATAGCCGAGGAGTGGGAGAAGAAGCCTCGGCCGTCCAGTAACACAATGGGTTGAAGACATTATCAGCGTTGGCAGCTGGATGAGGGTAGCCTAAGATCGTGGTTATCTTCTAACAATTAATTAAATATTAAATGAGACAAAGAGCTGCAATCTATCACCTAATCCGTTATTTAATTAGCCAATAACCTAATGAATGAAGCCCGAAGGTCCGCCATTAAGCGGCTGTAAACGTCGCGGTTGGTTATGGCAACATTAATTATAATATTAATTATTAGCTAACTCGTGTACCCTACCCTTAAGGGACGTGACCGGAATGTACAGGCGAAGAGAAAAGTGATTTTAAATATTTTTATAATTGACATCTGTAATATTCTGTTTGTAACGAGTTAATGATTGAAAAACTAAAATCTATTCTAAAATCTGGTGAAAATGATTATATATGAAAAAAGCTCTACATCTGCTGGACTGATGACATTATAAAGATTACGGGAGTCAGAGGACAAAGAAAGTTCAAATTTTTCATCTTGGAAATGTTTTGGCTGTTGTTCAACTGTGGACTTTTTCAAGCTGTTTTTTTTTTTGCATTAATTTTCAAACATCATCCGTCTATTAAGTCACTAGTCAATGCTAATCATTAGCTAAAAGGTTTTACTTTAATTTTCTTGCAGGAAAACTGTAGTCAAAGTTTGTTTCCACTTTATATTCAAATATGCTAAGCCTGTTTCTACAAACAAAATTGTCTCGCAAATAAAACGACAATCAAACAAAATAATTATTCACAAGCAAGCCTTCAATACCAACAAATCCAGGCAATCAACCGCTGTTGCCGACTGTACTTTAAACTGGCACATAAGCTGAAAGACGGCGACATCTGCCGGCGTAATTGAGGGATTACTCAGATAATTGAAACCGTGAGACTGAAACAGAGATAGCCAAGCGAATGAGTGCGACAGAGACGACGCACATCACTCAACGCCGTCGCACAACGGAACGGTTAACAACGTGTCTTCTTGTATATTGTATTATCTTACGTTTTATGCCCTATTAATCTTGCTCGCTCAAATCTTGATCCGCTGCGCGAATTCACACCTTAACCCGAGGCAAAAGGGCTGGTATTTCATTATCGGCGCAACCTAGTGCAATAAATAATTGTTTGTTCGCGTAAAACTGAAGTGTTCTCGTTTATTCGAGTGTCAAGTGTCAGACTCGTTGTATTGTTTTATTTGAAGACGTCGGGTAAAGTTGCTGATTTGGGATAACGAGTGCTCCAGCAAGGCATCGCTTGCACCCCAGACTACCCTGTAAACATTGTTAAACTGATTAATTAGTCGCTGTTTCATTGTTCGAATTGATGATGTTTAGCATGGGGCGTAGATGCTCTACGAAGTGCTACGCCGTAGAAGTGTCGTAACACTAAACTTGGTGTATTTTCAGTTTTTATACAGGGTGTAATCGTTAAGTGTGCACAGGCGATTATTCCGTAACTATTGCAGATATCAAAAAATTTTAAACTGATATCGAAAGTACTTTACCTAATGAGTAAAATGACATTACTAACTTTTTTAAAATAAAACGAGAAATATCCAAAAAAATTACATTAATCACTCCCATACATTTAGTATGAGATAGTAGAAAGGTTTTAGTTTCCTTATTTTAAGTGGAATAGTACCTACTCATTTTACCCTTGTCATTTTATAATTATGTACGATATGAAGGTATTAATGAATTTCAAGTAGATACACGTGTAGATTAATTATCTTACCACTTCAAATTTATAATAAACCTTGTTTCAATATTGTATTGATTTGAACTAGCTGAAAAGCAACATAGGTACTAAATAAAAACAAAAAGAAAGATACTCTTTGGTGTTCGTTCTAAATTCAAATTCTTTATCGCGGGTTCTCGTTCCCGCCAATTTATTGTATTTTTCAATTTGAAAAACCTTTCTACTATCTCATACTAAATGTATGGGAGTGATTAATGTAATTTTTTTGGATATTTCTCGTTTTATTTTTAAAAAGTTATTAATGTCATTTTACTCATTAGGTAAAGTACTTTCGATATCAGTTTAAAGTTTCTTGATATCTGCAATAGTTACGGAATAATCGCCTGTGCACACTTAACGATTACACCCTGTATAGATTTTGGGTTCTATTTAAAAGACTGAAGAGTTTTATTTTTTATTTTCTTTATTGGAAAATCAACAGCTATTAGAGAAGTTGGAAAGCAGGGTATTATAATAATCTTAAAAAAGGCCAATAACAGATTTTCCTAAGTATTATGTTATGGAAAGATGTTTCATCTATCGATTACATACTTAATACTGTTTAATTTTTCTCCTTTAAAAAGCCAATTTCAAGAAAGCTGCACTGGTAGCAATAAAATACCACTTCAATTAATTAAAACAAGATAATAATCTCCTAAAAGCAATCGAGAACGCTCAATCGAGTTGGATCAAAATCGATTAATATCGAATCGATTATTCTCGTCGTGAAGTCGGTACAATGATCCAATCCGGAAATGTCACCGAGTGCGTGACAAATTTTAATTAAAAATTATACAGACGCCTACGAAGCCTTTTAAATGAAATATGATACACCTTTAATTGCATATTTTTATGATAGTGATAGATATTTGTTTTTTTATTGTATCTAATCTTGATTCTAGACGCTAGTTAAACAATCAAAATTTCTACCAAGATTTTAAGCACGATTCAGATTCTGTAGTGGTTTGGGATAGGCTTTGGGTTCTGAAGACAACGAATTAATTTGATTAGTAATATTGTTCTAAGAAAAACTCTTAAAAACGAAGACGAAGGAAAAAAACAATTTCATTTACTTAAATCACTACCACAAAGATTAATTGAAATCAAAAAATTAAAAACTAAAAACTAGGCGAATCTCAGTCAGTTCCGCGCGACCAAGTGTAAAAGTATCTACTAGGTATGAATAAAGGCTCTATCTCAGCGCCCTTTATACACCACAAGGGGGGAAGGTGGCGGGAGAGGTGAGGGGGGAAGGGGGAGGCACATAAAAATGCAAATGGTTGTGTCGACAAGGGATTTCATTGTATCAATCACGTGGTATTATTATATCAACCTGCTATTGTTTCAGAAGGTTTTGCGTTTGTCAAGGATATTGCGTTTGTTCTTCTACTTATCTCACTTCCTATTCCTACTTTACGATACGATTTTTTTTATGCAACTAGCCAATGGAATAAGCGTTGACCCACCTGATGTTAAATGATAACCATCGCCTAGAACAAAGCAATGCCTCGCATTTCACGTACGTAAAGAACGTGCCCTACAACTTTAGGCTTATGTTAATTTATTTTGTTTAGATTATACATAGGTATCCATAATGTAGGTACACAATAAAATAACACACAATTAGAATTAAATTATAAAATGTTTTAGTTCCAATCAAGTTTTTACATCTGAACCGATCGGGATTAACATGGAAAAAGTATATTATAGGACACATTTCTAATAATAATCTAAAATCTAAAAATTAAATAAAAAAATTAAAAGTAATCAATTTTAGGACCTATTAAATAAATAAATAAAAAAATATTTTTGACAATCCACACCACACTATCTAGCCCCAAACTAAGCAGAGCTTGTAATATGGGAACCGGATAGCTGATATAATACTTGAATACATTTTTATTTTTTTGTAAATACATACTTAGAATACCATATAACACCCAGACAACGAACAAACATCTGCACTCACCACACAAATTGTTGTTCTCGGTGGGGATCGAACCCACGACCTACAGCTCAGAAGGCAGATCTACTACCAACTCCGCTGAGAGGCCAGTCAGCTATTGTTTGAATAGATGATGGATGTACGAATTTAAATTACAAACCAATGTAAATTTTACTCTGCTCTACTTAGTTTGGGTTCGATAATGTGGATTTTCCATAATATTTATTTATTACTGTAAAGTACACGTGAGTCAATTTTACTTCACTCATTGGAAATAGTTATAATAAATCCCCGATAATAACAAATACATCAATCAACACCATTACAGAGTATTAATGTGAGCCGCATCGGTCGGTCCGTGGGCGTGCCATTAGCATGACAATGCGCGCGGCGCAAGTGTGCGCTAACCCTTAGATTGTTGGATTTGTTTGTTGTATGACAGATGGGTTTGTAATGCGCATCGATGTGGTTGTTTGCTAATATCATTGTGTTTAATAAAGGAACAAATTGATTCACTATTCGTAGGTATACAAATATACGAATCAATAGTTGGGTTGATAAAGTCTTGAAAATAACACAAATAAAATTACTTACTTATTCTTCGTATGATTTTATCCTACTAAAATTATAAACGCGAAGGTTTGTATGTATGGTTGTTACTCTCTCACGTAAAATATACTGAATAACGCATAGGCTTCAATTAAAGAAGATATTGTAACGGAGAATGGAAAGTAATGGGAACGGGGCGTAACGGAAACGAGGCGAGCGAACCCGCGAGCGGCCGCTAGTATATCTTTGTTTTTAAGACGTTTGAAAAGGGGAGAAGTGAATAAAGTTCCATTGGTAAAGGAACTAGAGAACATTTTAGTTTAGGGTTCCATAGAGTCCTACGGATCACTAGGTCTCGTTTGAAATGGTTTACAGATGACTCTTTCCTGTAGATTCTGTAAATACCTACATTCACTGTGATTTTCTTTGTAAACACAGCACTAAATGTCCATTTCATTTAAGAGATTTGAACAATTTCTCATAAGAATGGACAGCAACAAGCAATATTGAAGCAAACTTATTGAGCACGCCTGTTCTCGAATCCCCGCGAATTTCCCCCGAGATACAAATAATCAGAAATGAAATTGTTTTCTTTAAAACATTCGCAGATTTGCATCACGGACCTTTTCTATCATGCCGGCTTATCCCGGGCATCAGCTGCGTTCTTCCCAGACCATTTTAAACTCTAACATCTCGATAATAAGGTCTACAACTTTTATTTAAAACTTCTCTTTGGCTAACCTGGTTTGATAAGATTCTCAACTTGTTCTAGCTTTTATTGTACAAGATAATAAAGTTGAAATTCGGTTGTGCAGTTATTGTTATTTTGTGGTGTGTATCGTGTTGTTGACGCCGATACTTTGAGGAATGATCTGAAAAGCTTTCGTTTTATTTTGTGGCTTACAGGCGGCGGCGGGGCGGGGAGGGTGTCACGTGCTTTTTATTACTACTAGAAAAACACCAACGTAGAAGAACACAGCAGTTAGACAGTAAAAATACAAAAGTAAAATATTTTATTCAGTTAAACCTTTACCTCCATAGAAAATTGTTAACTTCTTAAATTAGGTGTGCCTCAGGGTTCGATCATTAGTCCATTTTAATACTCAATATATTTATTGCATACACATAGTTTAGTTTAGGTACACACATAGTTCTTAGGTGTAAGTCAGTATCATATGGACCCTACATAGGGTAAAACAACTTGGAAGAAACGGCATTGTTAATGTTTTGACAGATTTTTACAAATACAGTCATGATTCCCTACAGCACACAAATAAACTCATAATTATTATCCCGAGAACACCACTTGTACCAAATCGATGTCCCAAAGTACCTACAACAAGTAACTTCCTTCCGGCGCGTGTTGTGGGCGGTTCTACGGAACCCTAATTGCGTTAACGACTTGTTTTAGGGTTCAGTCGACAAGTGTGCGCGTTTCTCTTATTTATTGACTATAAATTAGTTAGATGGCGCACCAGCGCAGGCTCCTCGGGGTATTGCTTGTATTGATCTTGAGAAAGAATGTTATTAAAGTATTCGTTTGGTTAGTTTCCTATTTTATGGAAACCTCAATCATAATAAGTTTTTTTCATCATTTTATTTGTTTCACTTCGGAGGCAACGCAACGACTGCACCCTTGGTGTTGCTGGTGTCTATGAGCGACGGTGACTGCTTACCACCAGGTGGGCCGTAGCTTGTTTGCCCATTTTTTACATTAGCCCCAAGTTGTATAATTTGTTTGCAATAAAATATTTTCTATCTACCTCTATTATTATGAAATGAAAAAATTCTCAGGAGGATATAAATCTGATTTTTATTCTATATAATTCTTCGATATAATTCTTGATGGGTGATAAAAGTCAAAGAAAATTTTACCAAAAACAAATTTAAACAAAACATTGTGGGTCCAGAATAGTGCAAACTAGCTTCAGAATCAATCACTTGTTTATTCAAGTCAGGGACTTGAAATTAAAAAACAATGACAATCCAACATGGCCGTCATAATGACCTCATCAATAAAATCCCCAATAAAATTAATTAACATAGTATATGCAAAATGCAGATGTTTCAACCGAAGCGATTCAGTCGCCGAGCCCTAATGAGCGTCGATTACCGCTCGCTTTGCCTGTCATCGGCCCAATCGATTGATCAATCCATCCTGCAACACAAAATCAACCCTATTCTATAAGCTACAAAGTCGCAAATAGTAACGCATATATTCAACGTATGTATCAACGCATTCCAAATGACAGATCAATTTTAGAATGTAAATTCAAAATGCTAAAGCTCAAAATAGATTGTTTTGAGGTCAGGCGTTGTTTTCCCTGTCTGTTGGATAGATTTAGCTTGGAGTTTAGGCGGATATACGTCATCGAGTCTCCTGTCAATACCAGTTCAAACATATCTGTTAAACAAATGACGCGTTTGATAAATGGTTCAAATAACTGACGATGAATATTGTCTGTTATTATTGGTTGTACTATGTTTTTTTTTAACTAAAATTAAATCAATCTTGTTTTGGAAACAAAAAGTGTTAGAAACAAGGCTTTTATGAGGTACTGATAGAACTTAAAATAATTGCTTTACGCTATCAAGCGTGGACTGAATTTAGGAACCTTTTTACAAACAATAATATAAAAGAGAGAGTTTGAAAGACATAATCAAGTGTTTCTAAGTCAAGTTTAATCATCAATTTTCATAAAAGATTTGCACATTAAACCCTGGTTAATGACTCGTTAACTGATGTGTCTATGCAAATGGCGATTCAAAATATTTAATGACAAGATCCATCAAAATATGCAACGTTATTTAGTTACGTCAAATCACCGCCAAGTTAGAGTTGATGTGCGAAGTAAAAAGGGTTCTGTCTATGGTATTTATTCTACTTGATTTTATGAGCAATTTTTTTATGCCATAGCAGGCAGACGAGCATACGGGCCACCTGATGGAAAGTAGTCACCGTCGCCTATAGACACCTGCAACACCAGAGGTGGTGCTGATGCGCTGCCAGCCTTTTAAGAAATGATGGACCCGCCTTTTGAAGGACCCCATGTCGAAGCTCCGAGGGAAAACCGCAGAAGACAGCATTCCACAACTTACTCGTGCGTAAAACAAAACTTGTTTGCTCTAAGCATACTTATAGAAGTGACGTTTTAAAGATTTTATTCTCTGATGAGCATATAACAAAACTTTTTTGTTCTAAGTATGCATATTAATAAAAGTGTCATTTTAGTAAAAGATGTTTTGGTGGCCTCGTTCTCTAAATCATTGTAAAAATACATTTTTGAAACTTTTACAGAGTAAAATACATTTCAATAACATGGTTCAATAATCATATCAAAAACGAATCAAAAGCGTGATTTTTAATAAGTTCCTATATTGTTAAGAAAACATAAATAATGAAATAGTTCTAATAATAATTATAAGTTTAAAAAATTTGAGAAACCGACTTCATTGCCAAACGGCTAAACCGATTTTAATGAAATTTGTTTGGGACAATCTGGACATAAGAATAACCTTCCATATAAAAAAATAATTTTCTAAATCGGTTCATAAATGACGGAGGCATGCAGTTACAAATATTAAAAAAAAAATTTAAAAAAAAATGGCAACACCGATTTTAATAAAAATTAAAATGGGACCAATCTGGAAGCAGTACCTTTCAGATAAAAAAATAATTTTTCAAATCGGCTCACAAATTACGAAGTTATGCGGTAACAAACATTAAAAAAAAAAAAAAAAAAAAAGAAATACAACCGAATTGAGAACCTCCTCCTTTTTGATTGGAAGTCGGTTAAAAAGCACTTATCTGCGTTAAAATCACGCCGTTTCCTAATCTCGTTCAAAAACATGGTCAATGATAAAATCAAAAACGAATCTATAGCGTGAATTTAAATAAGTTCCTAAATTGTTAAAAAAAACATAAATCATGAAATAATTCTAATAAAAAGCACTTATCTGCGTTAAAATCACGCCGTTTCCTAATCTCGTATTCAGACGCATCCCCATTTTACGCATCACTAACCAAATTACTTTTCAATTATGCAAAAATTATAAAAAGCATTTAGGACGTTTTATTTTTATCAAAACACATTAAAATTAAATCATAGCGCTATCCATCACAATAATTTAATATGCTCGATCTAGGGGCGGAGGGTAGGGGGAGCCATCCCCTTCTGTATCAATATTATCTACACGAGTTTAAAGAGTCGTTATTCTTATCGTGATGTCATTAGAAGAGCGGTTGGGTCTGCAACGGCCTTTATGGAGTGTCACGAGTTTGCATAATATATTGAAGTCTGTCTACTGACAACACTGTTTTGAGACCTTGAAAGTTTTTTATATTTTAAATAATATATTTACTCACAGCAGTATAACTCTTATCGTGTATATTATAAAATGTCCAATAAAAAGTAGGAAAAAGGAGAATAAGTCATTCAAAGTGCTGGGTTTTTCTGGCGAAGTGTGTGAATCTGTATTTGCCTATAATATTTAAGATCTTAATGTACCATGCTTCAAGCAAATAAATTATTTAATTTCATTTCAAAGTGATATTTGTGATCATGCACAGCCCACTTCACCCACTGCTGGGTATAGGCCTTGAGAGCGATCTTATGCTAATCTCATCCAGGTCTTGCCTGCTATTCTACTATTACTATTACTATATTTGACTCCATCGAATTCAAGTTTATTCTTCTTTTTTTATTAAGGCCGCGCTGTTAAGTATATCGGTTTTATTTGACAACGTTTCTCAGATCACCATCGCCATCGCGCTAGATGTGCGCAGGCCTTTATAAACTAAACAGCCCTAAGCACATGAGGATATTGTTGTTTATTCTTATTCTTATTCCTCTTTTGTTTTATGTTTTTCTTTCTTGTTGCATTCCCTTTTATTCTTCTCTACAAGGGCTTTGAAAAGTTAATGTCTTCTAAAAGTTAGTGAAGCGTATCATCAAACGACAACGCTGCTGTGGGAAGCATCCATTGCTGGCTAGCAGCTAATTCACTAGACGTAACAGTGGTAATAAAAGCAATGGTAGCGATACATTACAATAAGCAATTTGCATTTCAATTGAGATGATACAGTTTAGGGTAGTACACACTATCTGTACCTCCGAAAAAAAACATTTCATGGATTGCTCTCGTGAAATTACAGGCACGTGAGGCTGAATATCTTCTTGCCTCAAGTTGATAGACGCAGTGCATCATAGGGCACGTTACTGGCGTGCGTGACCTACAAGGTAATGCTTTAATTTGCGGCGGTGTTTACCACTTAAAATCAGATTGGCAAAATACATGTTCGTTCCGCTAGTTGTATAATTTTGCCCTTGTTGTTTTATTTAGTTGGAGTTGAATTATAAAACAATACATTAGCCGATCTGTGACCTAGGGGCTGATCGGCATCTTATCCAAATCTATGCAGGTGTACGCATATGCCTGGGTTCGCTGAACAATCACACACACATAGTACGCATGCCGAAAAAATGTGTTCCAAATTCAAAATTACCATGTAAAAAATACAAAGGCAGTACACACACACACACACACACATATTATAATTGTTATTCTACACACAGATGACTGGTTTGAAAACAGGCGTGAAGTTTCTGCCATGCAACGTGGTGGTTGGTACCCTGATTGTAATCAAGAAATACTCTTATTATTTTCTTGCATGCCATAGTAATACAGGGTGTTATATCGATACCAAGCCTGAATATGTATGATTATGTTAAATACACGCCAGTATTATGACAACAATATATCAATTTGTAATGGTTACAAAATTATGCGCCGCTTAGAGGTTAAATATTTTTATGATATCCAAAACAGTTCTTCTTAAATTAATATATTTAATGATAGATTTCTATTTTTATAGACATGTCACTCATTAATTTATATATCGTGATATAAAAAGGATTATGTTGTTTCTACATAGGTTTGATTGATTTGCGTTGAATTTTAACGAGAACGTTAATTCTTGCGTGGCAAATCATAAAAATCTATAAAAAAACCCGCGGCTGCCCACGGCTTCGCTTGCCTCGTTCTTGTTGCTTTTTCTGGATAAAAAGTCTATGGCAAATAAAAAGGCTATGTCCGTTTCCTGGTTTTAAGCTACCTCTTTACTAAATTTCAGCCAAATCGGTTCAAATAACGTAATTAAAACGACTTTTTTATATCTATCGATTCATTTTGTGGTGTTGTTATTATCTATCAACAAAGAAATGATTGAACAAGCCTAGATTAAACCCACGACCTTAGAATCAAAAGGCACTACTTAAACTGGCTGACAGAAAGTTAATTATACTGTAAATGTACGTAATTAACGTACACTTTGCCCGATGAGCTGAAATACATACAAGGCATTAATATAATTGTACGGACAACTGTGAAACAGTTTATATAACCTGATTATCCTGCATTGCACTAAATTATACTTATTGAATACGCAGTCAACAATTTAATTGCATTATGCCATTCTGCGATGGCACAGCGGACACGAAACAGCTGGGTCAGTCCATACGTGTCTCGGTCTAAAGCACTGTCTAAACAAAATGTACTCGTACGTAATCAATTTCTCAAACTGGTAGGAGATTAAAAATTCCATCCGTATTTCAAATAAGGATAAGTATTTTTGACGTGACAACGTCTTATAATTCGATGGAGCCGGCTGCACGCACGAAATAACATGACTCATGCGGCGTTACCTCGCTCAGGCGTTCCATCTAAGACTTGAAGTGCAAGCGAGAGCGCGGAACGAGCGACAAAGAGGCACAATCGGTCTCTGCGTTCGACATCTGTCTCTCTCCTACTTGAGTGAGCGATGCGTCCGCGTGGACAACTGCATGACGTTGTCACATTCAACTATCGTCAGTAAATCGACTTTACAGACAACCGATTTTTTTGTATATTTTAACTAATTCAAAAACGTAAACTTTTCACGTTGATTTTATGCAACAAATATTGTACATCGGCTAATTTCGACTTCATAGGGTGTAGTTTGCGTCAGAAAGAGATAGCACTCTACGAAAGCAGAAAAGCCGATGTGCAATATTTGTTGCCTACAACCGTACAAGGCTTATAGTTGTTGGTTGTTGTACCATTATTTTTTTTGCATAAAATAGAGAATGTACAAAAAAGATACGTGAAAAGGTTGAATTGGGTACTTTATTTTATAAATAAGACCAGTCTGAGCCAGATTATATTGATTGAAGCAACTGTTGTCGATTGTAGCTATGGTGCTGCAATGTCGCATGTGTAAACACACGACCCTCCTAAAGTTAATCTTCTCTTTGGATTAATTTTATCAAATGGCAAATGAGCTATGACACCATGTAGGGGAATTGAATGAGCCTGCCAATTTATGCATTCACTGTGCACCATCCTTATTTGAGGGTGATAAGGTTCAAAATTGCTTGGATGTTTTTAGAACATGTTGGGGGTAATTGATCCCCTCACAGACCATTGCCTTTTGAGCTCAATTTGTGAATGAAAGTGATGTGCATTTATCGGTATAAAGGATTATTACTGTTCAAGGTCCGATAAATCTTTTGATGGGTGACCGTTTAACTTATTGACGTCTTTTAAAATGTCTGGGTTTTTGAATACCGTTGCTTTGAATAGGCAGAATCTTTACAATTCGACAAATTGTTTGTAATTTGTTGGATAATATTAAAACATTCAGTATCGAAATTTTTGTTATGTCTACGATCGTTTTTATTATTATTATATCAATTCATAAAATGTAAAAAAATATATTGAAAAAAATAAAATTACACTGGAATTTGTTTTAAAATATTAAATTGTAAGTCAAATCAAATTAAATAAAAAAAAATTTCAGATGCATCACGAGGATCACTTTCAAAGATTTTAAGCTAGGTGAGTCTTTAGTGTTTATCTATAAGGACTATTCGTCATTTTTTAAGAATTAACTGAACTATTCTCAAAGTGCCATACAAGCTAAGTCCCCGTTTACACGAAGAATGAAACGTCACGCTCTTCACTGAGATCTCGCGTCATCGCGACGGTTGCGATTCCATTAGTCGCGATTCGCCTGATTTACTCCAACTTTCCCTTTGCTAAATGGAGTTAGGCGTATTACAAACGGAGATAGAAATAGTCGCCAAGTTGTTTTCAGTACAAAATATTAAAGCCCATATTTATAAAGGTCCTCTAGCAGTCATTTAGCTAAACAAACCTATAAGTCTGGTGCCTTCTCTATTTCTTATTGTCTTGACATTATAGGGGGTAGTGACATGGGGCTTTAGCAAGCCGCTACAAAGTGTCCGGCATTTTGTTTTCACAAAACAAAACAAAATAAAAATTATGAATGACGGGGTATAAAATAATGATTTAAATCGTATTATTAGATACATACGTTTTCTTATATTAGTACGGCAGTCAAACCTCAAAACAGTTTGCTATTGAGTTAATTAAAGTTTATATCTCACTATCGATGCAATGTAATTTAAATGTATTTGGACGAGAGAGTCTCTGAGTGTGCACCGCGCCTAATCCGCGCCCTAACAAAGCGTCACTTAGTATAATACAATTTGCACCCTCCGCACTAAACACCAAGTTACGATGCTAGCTAGTGTACTGCATCTTATTGATGGCTCTTCACTGTTTGCTGAAATGTAGTTTATAACATTTTGTTTGGATATATTATGAAGACGGTGCTTAGTGACGTCACTTAACTCTAATGAGATTGTTTTTAATCTAAAAATTATTTTATTAATTGACTTCAAATAAAAACGGAGAAGGTTCTCAATTCTTTATCGCATAACTTCGTTATTTGTGATGATAAAAAAATTTATTAATATTTTTTTATCTTGAAGGTCTGGAAGTTTCCCGATATATCTCATAGAAAGTTCATCAAAATCGGTTTAGCCGATTTGACATGAAGTCGGTTTTTTAAGTTTTTTAAACTTATTGATGTTTACTTAATTTAATTATCTTTAGCAAAAAGAAGCTTAGCTGAGGATACAATTAAAAATGTAACTTATTATTTAAAACAAAACAATTTCAAATCAGGTCTTAGGTGTCATCCCAAATTCGAATGGAAACGATACCATATAGACTTCGACTTTAAACAATTAAATAAACAACTATTTTGATGTTAACCCTATTTATGTATTTCTCAAATTACAGTAAGTTATCAGCTTTTCAACTTCAATAAGGCAACATCATCCGCATCAAAATACTAAAACAATAAAATGGAACGTCCTCTAAGCGGCGCGACCACAAAAGGGTGAGTGCAGCCGTGCCAATCCCCACAGCTTGTGTTACTTCGAACACTATGCCAATGTAAAATTGTCTTTATTGTAATCTGAATAAGCTTTAATCTTCTTCTTGTCGTATTACTGTTGAACTAGTTTGTTGAATCCCATAGGAAACAGTGTTTAAAGTATATCTGACAAAGAATTTATCTCCTCAACTAAATATGACTTTTTTGTACATTTTTCTTTGTTATTAAATTAAATTGTAGTTACAATACAAAGAAAAAACAATACAAGTTATATTAAAACAAAGAAAAATACCTAAACTAATAACTTTATATTTTTTTTCAAAAAAAAAATAATTGAAATCGACTCACTTGATGGTATGCCAGTAATACTCATAAAGAGTAATTTGGCGACGAGTACTATGCTCAAGTCCTGTATTTTAACCAGAAGGTGTAGTGATAAAGTCTCTGCATACTATTGTATGTTCCATGGTAGCCGCAAGTGGGTGACAGTAACAGAACAAGGCCGCCCTCGCTCAGCGGCCGCTTAGCGCGACGCAGGGGCAGTGGCATAGCTAGGGCGGAGGGTCACACCCTCATTAGCTTGGAATAAACTGTCTTTTTACGCCGGCTTTATTTGTGCTTTAATTGAAAGCGAGTGATAGTTCGGTAGTTATTTTACGATGGAATTCGGGAGAACGTATTTATTTTATTATATTACTGTGTTTGTTTATTTTATGGCTATGTAGTATTTTGACCGATTTCTAAAAAAAGAGATTCTTGGTTCAGCGTGTTTTCAAATGTTTGTACTCTGCAAGCCTACCACAAGCTCTGTCTGGCTTTGTCTCTGGCTCTGTTTTTGAGTCTGTGTGAGTATGGTAGTCCTACTGATTGTTCTAAGGCTTATCAAATTTAGCAAGACGCAAAAATACTAATTGATAATTTTTTTTGCCGTGAAATAGTTTTTTATTTAATCAAAAACATTTTGTTTTCATATTTGTTAATTTTTTTTAAAATTGGGATTCAATGTAAACGTACAGTCACGTGCACATGTTGTCTAGAATATCTACTAATAGAGTGCATGGTCCGTCCGTCTGTCCTCCGCGAGTGATTGACTTTTCAATCTGTATAATCGGATTAGCGTCGCGGCGCGCATGGCCGCTGTGGTGCTCCAATCACTGCTCTGAATCTATTCACTCAGTACTTTTAATTAGCTTTTACGTGACAAAAAAGCGCATTTCGTGTTTTTTCTGGCCGTTGATGAATAGAAAGATGTGACCGCAGAAACTGTGCAAGAAGCGTTCGCTGCTAAGTGTTTTAGGTACTGCATTATTTCCTGGGTACACAGCTCTTGTTATTAGGAGAAACAGAGCGAGACACAAATTTCATAATCATGGTCTTTTTTTAACATAACAATTGCAGTATTTCACAGAGTACCAAGTCTACCAAGGACTCATCTTTGTACCAGGACTACCCTTCAAATCAAAACACAGTGATACAAGCTTGCAATATAGTACGGTGGTAGTATTTCCAAGGACTCTATCAAACGGAGATCTACTATGACGTACTGTTCAGCATCTATTAAAGTTGTGTTAGTTATACTATTTATAACTCAAGAACGGCTGAACCGATTTGGCTGAAAATTGATGAGATGGTAGCATAGTACCAGGAGCAGGACATAGGATCCTCTTTATCTCGAAAAAGTAACAGGACCGGGAATGGGGCGAGCTAAGCCGCGGGCAGCTGCTAGTTTGATTAAAAAAAAATATCTTCTTTAAAAAAGTATTTAACACGCTAGAATAGAAACTAAATAATACCAGTGTATTATTTAGTGCTATTATCTTAAGGCTGTATTGTAATGCTGTATTGTATTGTTAATCTAATAACCATTTTTCATGTTTTTAATGTTTTTCCAGGTTACCTTAACTTGTGACTCCGTCATGCCGAGCGCGTAGGCCAGCTTGGCCCGCTCCGGCCCCGCCAGATACTTGGTCTGCTCGAAGGTCTTCTCCAGCGCGAAGATCTGCTGGCCGCTGAAGGTGGGCCGCGTGTGCTTCTTCTTGCCGTCCTTGTCCATCGCCTGCTGCGCCGCGCATGCGCTCAGCGCGTTGTTTGACACTGGGAACGAGTACACTGCTTTAGTTCAAAGATGCTCGTTGGGTATGGGGCTGGTGACATAGATTTGTAGTTATTTGAGGTAGGTTCAAATACGGGACTGGATTTATTTATCAGAATAACCCTCCGAGATACAGTTTTTTAAACTAGTTCGGAGTGTATTGCAAATCGGAATCAAACACATACCACCACTTTTGCTTAATGTACCTTTAGATTTATTTTTAGATGCTAGTATACCTACTCTCATAATAATATTAAACATTCACTTATAAAATCTAAAATGTTAGCTAGTGTAATTAGTAAATAACTAGTTATTAGATTAAGTATTTTTAAGTTTTAGTTAAGTTTCAAAGTGGTTCTGGAATAAATAAATTGAAATTGAAATTGAAGAATGTGAATGAACCAAACAAAAAATCCACCAAAAAAGTTAGTGCAAAGAATCTAACAGGTTTTTAACTTTCGGTCACATCTGTTTCAAGAAAACGATCCCAGTAGGCCTACCACAAGCTATGTCTGGCTCTGTCTCTGGCTCAGTTTATTTAGTCAATACTCACACAGACTCAAAACCAGAGCTAGAGATGGAGCCAGACAGAGTTTGTGGTAGGCCTACTGGGCGACGATCTAAGAACTAAAGGCCTGCGCACATCTAGATGACGTCGATGGCGATCAGGGAAACGCTGTCAATTATCGCTGTCATATTTGACAGCGTTTCACTGATCGCCATTGTTAGATCGCTTAGATGTGCGCAAGGCTTAAGTGAATACTATAGTGCTCCAGCAACACCGTAGACCAAAAAAAGAGTTATAGAAAAAGAAGATTACTATTTTCGATTTTTATACAAAATAAACATACGAGTAGGTATAGTGATTCAAACATGCACATAATAAGGAGTAATAATTCTTTGGAGGCAATAGCCAAGTATAACAATAGCGGGCAATACGTTTAGCAGTGGCGGCTATAACTCACCTTGCTCACCACTACTCATGTTTATGTGTATCTATTACTTAAGTTTACTTTGGAATAAAACATACCTACTAGATGCTGTGGATTTCATAAATAAATAAACTAATATTATACGGAATGCCTGAACGGAACCCCAAACAAATCTTACATTTAATTTTTTTCTTGTGAGAAAAGTATGGAACTTTCAGTTGGCTCACCTCATGATGAGTACAAATACCTCATAGGGTACTTACCTATTGGCATTGTTTACGTGGCATTGCACTGCGTCTATCATACAAAAGTATCATGGGCCTAAAAAAATGCACCCGTATCCATACCCATAAAGCCTTTGGTGGCAAATATGACAATGATAATTTTGTCAACGTTCCACTTATCACCACCGCAGAACGCTTAGAGGTGTTCGCAAGGCTTAAAGGCTGGAATGGACCGGTTATGCAAACATTACTGTTTAAAAACTGGTAGGAACCAAGCCTGCCTGTCGTTCTAGGCTTGGTCGCGTGAAACTGGCACCTAGACTCACCTAGTTTTAAGACGTTTTAAAGTGATTCTGTGATACAACTGAAATAAGAAAATTTTAATTTAAAGACTTACCTAGCTTTAAGACAGACGTTTCAAAGTGATTCTGTAATACAACTGAATAAAGAAAAGTTGACTTTAGCTACATACAACAGGCTGTTGACTTGCCTCTCAGCTCAGTTGGTAGTAGCTCTGCCTTCTGCGCCGTAGGTCGTGGGTTCGATCCCCACCGAGAACAAATATTTGTGCGATACAGATGTTTGTTCTCTGTCTGGGTGTTATATTGTATTAAAAGTATATATTTACAAAAAAAAAATGTAATCAAGTATTGTATCAGCTATATCTGGTTCCCATAGTACAAGCTCTGCTTAGTTTGGGGCTAGATAGTGTTGTGTGAATTGTCCACATCATTATTATTATTATTATACAGGTTGGTAAGTTTTAGTAAATAGTGGGTAGGAGCTATCTAAGTATAATAACGTTACCGTAAAAATTCGATGAAAGTGCACGTCCGCGTTCATAAAAGAACGCCTGACGCAGCGACTGCGATCATTCATACAGAAGATATCTATAAAAGCAACGTAAAACCAGCGATATAATATCATCGCGTATAAAAGTGTTTTGATGAAGCGTGGGTACAGTCGGCGACATAATGCCCTCGGGGAGGGGGCGAGAAATGAAAATAATGATAAAAAGGCCGAGCGCGACGGATGATTCGCAATGGTTTTTGCCAAATTGAATTTGCCGGCGGTATATTTGATTTGGGGATATTTTGAGTGGAAAACAGAAAATGAATTGAATGAAATATTGTGATGGGAAAGGGTTTGATGAAGCTGTGTTGTTATCGTCTGAGAGGTGGACGCATGGTACTAATGAATTAGTTTTACTTTTAGGGCTTTTACAATAAATACCTATGAGTACACTCATTTTTGGTGTCTACGATTTGTATAACCTAATGCTTTGAGTTTAAAACAGACATTTTCAAATAGAAAGTGAACTCTCTTGTTCAAATTCAAAAACTTTCATTTTTCTACACATCTCTTTGTAGAATAATGAAAAAAAAAATAGATATATTTAAAAAAACACCTATTGAAATCATTATAAATGTTTCATAAAATTTTCAAAATGCTATATTATTTAATGTTATATTGCAATTATTCATGATTTTGTTAGCTGATTCTGCTAACCGTACCTACATGTACGAAAAACATGTAAAGAGAATTGAAAACGCGTTCCTTGGACGGCACTCTTGGGGCGTGAGGCGTGACGTCACACGTGTATAATGGCGGCGAATGTACGCACGCAGACAAGCGTATATTGAACACAATATTCTTTGTGACTGTACCAAGTAGGTACTTTTCTCTTACTACGTAATTTTTTTACGATTACATTATATTATTTTGTTCTTACGTTCATAACATAGTCCAGGTAAATAATAGCACTTACAAAATATCTGCGACAAAAAATTGTGATAAAATGCGAAAATAACTCTTTGAAGCTTTATCGTAAGCTTTGATGTTTTAATTCTTGTGACAAAACTTCTTGTAGCCAAACTGCTAATCCGGTTTTGATTAATTTTAATGAGACTCATCTAGAATTCTTTTCAGATAGATTTTTTTCAAATTTGTTCCTTCCAAAGTTATTACATAACAAAAATTAAAATAAAATACAACGGAATTGAAAACCTCCTCCTATTTTATTTGAAGTCGGTTAAAAACAGTATAAAAAGTAACCGTAATCCGTGTTTTCTCAGATTCATTATTATATGTTTTTATTTTATGCCTGTTTAGCCTTAGGGTAAAAGGGGAGAGATTGCCAAAGACATGTCATGTCCAAATATCATAACTTGGCACAATAACTAGAGTTTCATACCTCAAAGGATACATTACATATCAATAGAAGTAACAGATAAAATTAAATGGTCTTACTAATAAACCCAAAACACATTTTGCAAAGCAAAATAGCCAAACACTAAATAGCCGAATTATTCACTAAACGGAATCGTTACTGAAGCTAATGTCAGCCATGTTTGGGACCATGACCACCGAATGAAAACATTATTAAACTCACACCAAACTCGACCATATTACTACACCACTACTGTTCATATTCGCTACATCTGGTTAAGCTATTTTACTAAGCGAATCTAAGCTTTATTACCCAGAGATAAGGTACAACTTTAGTCGTTGGGGTTACGATTTGTGATTGCGTAGCATTTGTGTTACTTTAATATACATCGCTGTGTTTGTTTCATGATATACAGAACATTGTGATATAGAGCTAGCAATGGTTAGTAAAATAATTTGCTAAATGCAACTGCTGCTACGTAATGTTATGCGAAAACAATGTCGCGTCAGTTTGAACGTAGAAGAAGAAAGAGAGCAAACAATCAGTCATTTTTTTATGTTTGTTACAGTGTGTGCATAACTGCTAGCCACCTCCTGCGGTATGCGAGCCATGAAAGGGGTTAGCGAACCATCGGTTTTCTCGATTCGCTAGTCAAGTGTCTTTTAAAGGTTGGCGAATCGGAATGATGGCTCGCTTCCCCCTCTTGCCGCTTGCATACCGCAGGAGGTGACTAGGTGACGAGGTGAGGTAGCAGTTCTGCACACACTATATCGTGCTAATCCATTGTTACCAAAACTCGATTATATCACTTTATACCGCATGTGATATTTATAAAAACTGGCCAAGTGCAATCGGACTCGGGACATGAATGGTTCCGTACCATTATCTATAAAAACGACAAACAAAAACATGAACATTTTAAAAGTGAATATTTCTATGTATAACTAAATATTCTGTTAATATTTCAAGTGTCTATCTGTTACCGTTATCAATTTCAAGTAAAATGGAGCTAAAACCATGTTTGTTGTATGGGACCCAAAATATTTATTTTATTTTGTTTTTGAGTATTTTCCAATGCATCATCTGTGAAAATTTCAACTGCCCAACTATCGCAGTTCATTAGATACAGCCTGCTGAAAGACGGACGGACAGCAGACGGATAGGGTCCCCTTATACCCTTTGGGCACGGTACCCTAAAAATTACCAAATAGTATATAAGCAGCTGTTCCAAGCTCATGCCACAGATATAAGCGAAGTGTCACAAAAGTATGTGCAAATGGTGATACAGTCGTGCATAATGCATGGTGCACACCGACGCGGCTGACGCCTGCAATATGACGCGTCGGCTGGCAACCAACTTTATTATTTGAACCCAACTGATATAATGCGCTTTGGAAAATATTGAAGAAAAGAATGGAACTAGTTTACTTATTTTTTTTCATACAAATAGCCCATGGCACTAGCGTATAGCCCGCCTGATGTAAGGTGGTAACCATTGCCTTTAACGCATTTCTTCGTAGGTCACGCACGTCAGGAACGTGCTCTACGATCTCGCTCTGCCTTGCTTCTATCAATTTGAAGCATACAGATATTTCTCTTCACTTAGCCTTTTACTAGAAGGAAGGCTCTTTGTGTGTGGCTCTTCAGGGTGCGTACCACCATGCCTATTTCTACCGTGAAGCAGCATTGCTGTGTTTCGGTTTGAAGGGTGTGAGTGCCGGTGGAACGGGAGGCTGAATGAAAAACGTGAAAATGAAACAATCTGTGCTGATTGACCCAGGGCAGATCACCGTAGGGCACGTTCCTAACGTGTGTGACCTAAGAGGCAATGGTTTGTTACAGGTGATGGTTACAGGCAGGCCATAACGCTTGTTTCATCAGCTAGTTTTATAAAAAAAAAGCCTCGACCATAGACCACCTACAATAGTGTGGTTAACTATTTTAATACGTTACACTGCACCCTTAGATTAAAAAAAAATGGTGATTTTTTAGCGTAAACTAAAACTAGCCTTTAGTATGAAATCAGAAAGAAGATGCCAAATCAAGTAAGCAATAAAAGCAGGCCAGTGTTGAAGTTAAAACCCCATCCGCACACCTAATTGTCCGCTCCAAGGTGCGGTGAACACATTTATCTCACAAAATCTACCCAAATTAAGTACCAAATACCCTCACATAACCAGCCCCTTATCTAAAAAGCACATAGTTACAAGCAAACCCCTTTGCTCCTCGTTAGGCCCCTACAAATTGAGCCGCGGGGGTGTATTGTACCCCTTCAGGGGGCAAGGGGGGGGGGAGGGGTGCGGTCTCGAGGAATGCACGGATTTGTGAAGGGTTTCAGCATTTTCATTGTTATGCCTTTGGATGGGTGTTTTGTCAACAAGTTAGAGTTATGTTCGGAGGTGGGTTTCTTTGATTATGATTATTGCGTCGTTGTTTTTACGTGCTATGAATTTATTTTATTTAGTTTTGAAGTGCTCTTGGATTGCATTGCCTGTGTTCTTGACACAATAACTCATTTGTTCAATGATTAGCGCACCGACTTTTACATAAAAAAATATTATACATTGTCACAGTATAATTTTGCAAGTTTAGTTCCAATTTAAAATGTTTGTTGCTGTAATGAATTTCATAGTGTTTAGTGGATTGAAAGAACCAGTGAAACGTTAAAAAGAAGATAGTGCTTCCACTAGCTTTTAAAATAGGCGTTACTTCTTCCCAGCTAGCCTATTCTCAAATATGATCAAAGTGGTTCTTGCAATACAATGAATAAATACACTTTTGATATTGATTTCATTTCATCACCTAGACAAGTCTAGTTTAAGACTGATCAGCGTCCAGCCAGCTTTCAGCGTGACAAGAAAGAGATTCTCGAGATTAATTAAAAAAAAATTGTGTTTGATTTGCTAAACATTATTTAAATGATTCTAATTTCATTTTTACTGTAACAGTCACACATGCATAGCTAAAGCAATTTCTACCATTAAACACACACAAGTACAAACTGTAAAATTTTTAATTTTTTTTTACTGAAAATTTCAACGACTGAAAACAAGCCTGCAAAGAGCAGCACATACGAACAGCACACACCTCCAGTGACTAATCTCACCATCGTCTCAACACAGAAATCTGCGCTCCATCATCTACTAATAAATCTCACCCCCAACCCCCCGGGGAAAGAAGGAGGGGGTGAAGGGTGAAACCGAGCATTCGCGAAATTTCAAAGAACATGTGAAAACGCAAAGTTTCCCTTGTTTTAATTGTTATACCTCCTTTGGGAAAGTTGGTTTATGTTTGACAAAGTTCTTCATGTGGAGGATGATTGAAGTTGTCAGTCGCGAGGGTTACAAACAGGGTTACTATGAAAAAGCTTCTAGACTTGCCCACGATCAACAATTTTTTCAGTTAAAAAACTAGATTCTATTATTTTAAAGTAGAACCCCAACAACGACCAAATTTTAATTAGTCCAAGGATAGTTATTAAAAAACCAGTGAAGCCTTGAGACCATTTAAGCGTTTTACGGTGGCGATCAGTGAAACGCTGTCAGATTAAATATTACTGTCAGATTTGATAGTATTTCACTGATCGTCATCGCAGAACACTTAGATGTTGCGAGTTTTGAGTGTTTATATTCTAAGTTAAGCTCACTATTTGAACTAGTTAATATAGCGCAAGTTTGATTCTAGTGCATCCATCACTGTTCATTTTTAGCGACTGTCAGCTAGTCTCCAGCACGTGTGGAAGTGCCTGTAAGCTTGGGTTCACACTCACACATAAGTTACAATAGTCACTGGCATGACAAGTTTAGTATACGATTCTTATGTTAGTTTTGAACAATATTTCGTAACATCATCGGTGTAAAGATGTAAGGAAATACTAAAATATGATTATCCACGCGGTAGACCACCATGGAGATGGCGCGATATAATATGTTTATAACATAATATTATTAAGTGTCAACTAAGAAATTATGGAAAATGGAGACAGATAAACAGAAACTGTTGATCATAAGTGTTCCATTTTCCAAAACTGAATACCAAATATATAAGAAAGCGTCATCACTTATTTCTCCAACACTTAGTATTCACTGCGAGTGTAAGAACAACCAATAATCGTAGAGCTAGTAAGGGCGGCGACACACATAATGAACACATCGCACCTGCTCGCTAGGCGCTACATTATCATTATAAAGGTGTGCACACACGAGTGCGGATATCATTTTTTTTAGTTGAAATTCGAATAAATAGATAATAACTATCGGTGACGATGTTTTTTTTATAAAATACAAGCAACCGCCCTCGTCTTCGCTCGCCCGGTCCCGTTACGCCCCGTGCCTGTTTTTTTTTCAAGATAAAATGTCTGTCTCCTGGTTCTACGCTAAATCCTCACAAATTTTCAGACAAATTAAGTAACCCGCTGTAAATAATGTAACTAACACGACTTTTTTAAACATAATATACACAGATTTGTGTCATTATAAGCCTAGTTTAGTTAGTTATTTTCAAAACAAAACGAATGACTTGCCAAAATCTGTCTAATGTATCCTTAATTCTCATTACGTCACTAAAATACTTCGATAAGAACCTTATTTTCAGCATTAAAAAGTTCACAATCCTCTGAATACTACCAATGCCTATACTTGTACACTTCACTACAGATAAGGGCGCGCGCTCACGTCTACTAAACAGATAAGGGCGTGCGTACACGAGACGCGGCAGTAATGAAGCTGTGCCATGTGGCGACGACAGACACACCTGTCGTTTAGATAGCGGGCGGTAAGGGTCGTTTTACACTAGTAGAAAGAGTGGTTTTGCTTAGTATAGTTATTTTATTTGTTTGATATTAAAATCAAATCGAGAAATAGAGATGAAAACAGTTTAAAGTAAAAAATATATTTAAGCCATTACCATTTTTTAACAAAATAACTACACAGTTCATATTCCTTTCAAGACCGTGTTTTTTTTATAAGAATGATATTATGATCATCAAATTTATTCCTTCTAAGCTTCAACAAACCTGACACTGAATTATATCTTTTTCGATGTGAACTAACCTTAATTTATGTCACTGTGACAGCGAAGACGTCAAAATTAGTACAAGGTCAATTTAGTATAAATTGTGTGATGTAGGCTCAAGTGTGTACAGCGCCTACGGCGTAGCACCGCTACGACATGTGTAGCATGTGTCGTAGCGATGTAGTACTGTATGCTACGATATTGTGATCTTATCAACGTTAACATGTGGTATCTGACATGTGGCGTTATACTGACATTGTTTGTATATTAGATACTAGTTAGTAAGTAAAGAGTAAACAGGTCTTTTGCATCTATTGTAGATTATTTGTATTGCGTCTGGGACAGCATATTTTTTCTCATGCCCCTATTTATGGGACGCTATAGTGCCTGGGACAAGATTTTTAGATAAAGTAGGCTTGCCCAGCACCTTTACCATCTTGACAATAAAGTCGGCATACTCAAATGAAATTTCATTTGATTTTGATTGTGCACTCAAACGGTGAAAGAAAACATCGTGACGAAACCGTATCGTAGAACCTTAAAAGTACGAAAACATGTGTCAAGTGCACGGAAGGAGCTCTTCTGAGGCAAACTTTCAAAATCCTTTCACCACACTACTGGTTTGAAAGAATCATTGACACATTATAAGAAGAGATAGTTATATTTATTTATAAAAAAAACAGTTTTATCTAAAGGCCTGCACACACCTAGGTCGCTGGCGATAGCGTCAGCGACCTTTGACGCTGGCAAATTTGACAGCGTTTCATACACTGCGTTTTACTATGAGTCTGAGGCGATATAATTTCCATTCACTTTACCTATAAAATTCACATTTACGTAGAACTTAATTTAAGTGGAGTCAAAAACAGAGATATAGCTATAGTTTAGTTAGATAACTACCCCACTCGCCAAACTATACTACCCTCATTACTACCCTCTACGAAACCGGCAGAGCAAGTTTTTGCGTCGCGCCGGCCATAGCGGCCGATATGGCTTTAATAACTGGACTTTTTGCACACCCTGTATAATGTTATACAAGCAGACTGGATAACTAACTTTATAAAAACTACACTGTATAGTTCAAGTATAACATTTTTATCTCAAATTCTCAAAAAAAAGCTTTATTTCTATTTTGACAATGAAAGTACTTAAGGTTGTTCGATTCCGATACAAACTGAATTTACACAACTATGGGCAAACGAAGTATAAAATGTACACCGAAATAGCTGTAATAGAATTTTACAGTGATCTTTATTGCCGGCCAGTTATATAAAGTTGTAGAAAACTGTAGGATAGCAGAAATATAAATAAAAAACCAAAAAAGTTATTTTTTCGTCATTCTTTCTAACGGGTACTAGCTTTTAGCATAGAGTCAATTTTGTACATCACTGTTTCAAAATAGACGAAAAATTTTTTAGTTCTTTTTCTGAAGCCCCGACTGCCACGACCAACGGCTGACACTCCAACTTTATATAACTGGCCGGTAATAAGGACCACTGTAAAAGCCTATTACAGCTATTTCAGTGTACATTAATACTTTATTCGCCCATAGTTGTGTAAATTAAGTTTGTATGGAAATCGTACCCCCTTAAGCGTTCACAGTGTTGGATCTGGGTGGATCCACTAGTATACCTTATTAAATTATTATTTACTTTACAACGAAAATGTTTATGGCATTGAAAATTTAATCAATGAAAAACAAAGGGATCTCTTCAACTTGCCATAAAGTTGTATCAATCTCGTGAAATGATGTGTATGATAGAGCTCTATTTGGCGAGCCGCCAGATCGCTATCAAACTTAATTCATTCAAATTACATTACTTTTCTTAGCTTTTGCTAGTTCACTACGGTTTGTGAGCATAAACACACATCAATGTTTGCTCTCCATAGTTCATTTTTTTATTTCGGTGAAGCGTAACAAAATGATGATACTAATATTAAGTAAAATAGTACCTATAGTGTTTAATGTTTTTAATAAGCAATGCCTGCAATAGTACACTTTGGAGTAATCATAGTTCTCATTTTGGTATACCAAATTAGGAATAAATAAATAAATATCTAGTATTTTCTTGCATAAAAATATGTTTATAACAAGTTAAATCGCATCATATCCTCAAGTATTGGTAAAGATTAAACCCCAGGCGTCATAGAGACGCATATCCACGAAAACATCCCAACTTGTCTCATCAAAAGATGCATAAATATCACTTAGCCCCAGCCTCCTTCATAAAACTATCAAACACGCTCACACAAAAACATCATTTTCCACAAACAATCAAAACAAGAACTACCATAGCACATAACATAATAATACGCGTCAGTATAAACGTCACCTCATTCCGAAAAACAAAGATGGAGGCATAGGACGGAGGCCCACTGGGACCACCCGCGGGGGTGCAGCGGGGGGCGGGGGACTCCCCCTCTCGGGTCGGAATTATGTTATTCTTAATTTAATTTCATTAGGTTCCGCGATTGCGCAGGTTTTATGTCGACCGAGCTATAATTGCTGGTTACGCAGCCTGCAACTTAATTGTTGCTGAATTTTGTATCTGAGCTTTATTGATGGTGGCGGCATTTTGTTTTTGAGTCAGTTCTGTTTCTACCGCTAAGAATACTCTTGTAGCGAATATCGAATTTCTTTAACTTGAGTGACTCTGTACATTATTATGTAGATATTTGGTAGAGTTACGCCGCATCACACAATTTGGTTTTGCTTTTGTGATACCAAAATATTTCCCTCTTAAAAGGGCCGCAACAAGGGAAATAACTCCTTTGACGCTGTGTGCGTATGAATCATCTTTAATATTATGCCAGTAAATAGGGCTATTTACTACTTGGAAAGCTGTAAACGTCGTTCACTTGTATCACGAGGATCAATTTGAAACGTCTTAGACCTAGATGAGTCTGATGTTAGTTCCACGCGACCAAACTTAGAAAAACAGGCAGCTACGGTTTTTAGTAATTTTTCTCTAAATTTTTTAAACTGACAAAAAAATTCACTGCAAAAAAGTTGTAATATTTAAATAATAAAATTCTGATAATTTAAATTCATTCTGTCATGCTGCCAGGCAAATATCTATCTCACCAAGATGCCACTATTCAAAACAACTCAATATTTATTCTCAGAAAAGATCCAATTTGCTAGTAGCACACAGAAATAAAATCTTAAAAAACAATGTTAGTAAATGTCAATGACAAATTAATATTACATACATACTACAAATATAAATATTGATATGTCGTATTCATGATTCAACAGATGCCACCAAACTATGTTCAGACTACTATTTCCCTACTATTTCTAGGTCCTAGATATTTTATGAGCATGAATGGTTGCTGCCAGAACTAACGAACTGCGCCTGAAAAACCAATTACAAAACGCCAAACGCAAACCCACCGAAACCAAACATTGCAGCTCTATTTGGAAACCAACAAACTTTTCGGCACTAATAACCATAAAGAAACTGAACAGCGAACCAATTTACTACCTACCGGCCGGTCGTCGCAAAAAGTCTATCATAACTTCTGTTCCAAACAAAACTCCAATTGAAAACTGCATCCGAAAACTGGAATTTTAATTCCCTGTAACATATGCTGGCCACCCCCTCACCCCCAGTGGGCAGCGAGGGGTGGGTCTGTAATTAAAAAAATGTGTCCCACTTCATTCGTGCGCCCAGTGTGACCGCAGCGGTACCTCCCTAACTAATTAATAATTTCCGAACGAAACGGCTCGCGAATGTTCTAATGGTTTTGGGATTTTAATAATAATCTCGCTTTGTTGTGTTATTAAACTGTTTTTGTTGATTCTGAAGCCCGGAGCGTGGACTTATAATGGAGTGGAGGGCTCGACTCATTGGCATTATGTTATTATTATAGTAAGCAAAGTTTTAGGAACAAATGAAAACCTTTCACCACACTGGCACTGGTTCGAAAGAACCAGTGACGCGATAAGAAGAAGATAAATACGATAAATGTGTAACATACTCGCACAAAAACAACGCGTCAATCCTAATCAACAAAGAGCAAAGAGATTTCTCAATAATTTTAGGAAATAAAATTTTTAAAATGTCGCTACTTTTTGCCCGCAAATTTGGAAACGTAGAAAGTCTATGCTTTTAACTGTAATACTTATTAAGTAGTAGGTATTTACTTAATTGGTAGGTATTATAATAGAAAGGTAGCTAGAGCAGGCAGGAACTCAAGAAGGTTGGACAGGTAGATGTAGGGAACATGCACTTGATTTGGTGGCATCAAAAAACCACGCTAGGTTGAAAAATCTGTGTTGTGGATTTTGACCCTTCCTTGGGTTTATAAAGGTAAGTTTTTGTGTGTTTATAACTTGCTACTTAATATACGTTTGTATGTTTCATTCAAATCAATTCAACTATTACCGCATGGGTCCGTACAAAAAAATGCAATCTACAATTAATAGGTTACCCATATAATAGTTAATATAATTGGTTAAAATTATTCGAATGTATTTTTATATTGACCTAGAACAAATAATACAGTTTTATTAATTTTCGTATCAAAAATACAGTTTGTGTGTGTATGTAATGCAAACTAATGATTATGTCAGTTAAGCCGGGCCACACTCCGCGCCGTGTGCCAGGCGCCTAACACACTTATTAGTTATTACACACATTATTAGTTGATTCTATCGATGGCTTATCAACATCATAAGTTATCACAGATATCAGTTAATAAGTACTATAACCGATACGCCTTTATTAAAATCCGTGGCCTGTGACGAACAGAATTAATACCTGTTTCAGATAGTCGTAGATTATTTAATCTAATTTAGCAGAATTATTGTGATAGCACACTATCATGGTAATCCAACTGAATTGATCCTTCGACTGAATGTTATTGGAAAATATTGTGATTAACAATAAATAGTTATCTGTTTTTAGTAGCGACTCACGGCTCTGTAAGCGTAGAGCCGTAGTGCGTGCAAAATAAGCGCAGACGCAGTGGACACAACTTATTTGTTAAAAAAAACATTTATTCATTTAAAACGTGCGGATTTCATTACAAAATTTAGGTTCTAGTTTGACACGATCAAGTCTAGGAAAATAACAAACTTGCTGCTTGATTTTTTTTGCTATAATTATTTTACAAAATAAAATAATAAGGCTCCGGGGTGGTGGCAATACAACATAAGGTCTTAGGTTAGAACTTTTATATAAAAAAAAATATTCACAGTTGTCTGTACTAAGATGGTATAACTTTATAATCTTACTGATATTATAAAGAGGAAATGTTTGTTTTTATGTATCGATAAAAACTAAAACACTGGAGCAATTTAAAAATGCTTCACCATAAGAAGTAACAATGTTAATTATTAGAAAAATATATTAAAACTGTGGAGTCACTGCCTTAGATTTTTTCTACCGTGCGAAGCCGAGCGGATAGTTAGTTTTGGCTAACTTTAGCTACAACTATTGCTACTGCTACTTTTTATACAACTAGCTGCTGGAACAAGCATATGGTCCACCTGGTGTTAAGTGGTGACCATCGCCTATTACAAAGCATTTCCTCGTAGGTCACGCACGTTTGGAACGTGCCTTACGATGCCGCTTATCTCAAGTTGATGGATGCACTGCCGTGCGTCCGAAGGCATGTCACCGGCACCCTTCAAACCGAAACACAGCAATGCTGGTTCACGGCAGAAATAGGCATGGTGGTAGTACTTCCTCTGACGAGCCCTTCACAGAAAGCTCTACTACTACTGTATTACTTAGTAGTAGAGTAAATGTTTGAGTAAATGTTTTTCTTTATACTTCTAGCCTGTAAATAGCCATGGGGGTCTAAAATTATTGTTGCATCCAATTTTCAACGACATGATAAGTATTAAATTACCAACCTTCATAATTTGTATCACACTAACCATAAAATGCCCCCATAAATTCAAATATGGAATGTTTGCAACTGTAATAGTCGTTGAACAACAAAGAAGGTCTAAATCTGGTCTAAAAGAAGTTTGGATGTTTTTTAATAGTTCGGTTACGATAAGTTTCGAAGATGGTACAGTACAGACTGTAAAGTTACCTGCACTGAGACAGTAACACTTTATAAGTTCCATTTTTTATAGAAATAGAAATAGAAAGTATTTATTTTACGTCACAAAATACGAGTACACAAACAAATAATAATAATATAACAACAAACAATAAGTGACAAAAAAAAGGCTTCCACTTAGCACCCTTTTTATTTTTGTGCTCTGTAGTGTATTTGTACAGAAATTTCAGCCGGAATCAAGTTAAATGTATCTAAAAGCACTGTTAAAAGTCCACTAAAATTCATTTTAATTACAAACGCATTTATTTTATGATATTTTCAGTACAAGCACTCAGACTAATATCAGCATAAAATGCAATTACTTTTATGGTTATCTGTGGAGTGGCGGAGGTTATTGAGGCTTGTAACTAGCTTTATTACATGTCATGATATCGTGATATAGTATCGCTTGTTTAGCGTATCGTGATCTCACCTGAGCCCGAAGTCCCAGTGCATTTACAACATTTCGTTACCAAATGTTGTTTTCGTTTTGCCTATTTGTCTCTGTCTATTGTATGGAGAAAAGATGAGACAACAACTCTAACTACGTAACGTATTTTTGCCGTCTCATATTTTCTCCATACAATAGAGAGAGACAAATAGGCGAAACGAAAACAACATTTGGTAACGAAATGTGGTACCAAAACTCCGACTTCGGGTACAGTTCTAGGCTAATAAGGTCTCCGTCAAATGAGTCGTTACACAAGTTCTGCTAAAGATGCATGTCTATGTAACCTATCCTTTTGTAATTTGCTGTTAGTAGCCAATTTAAGTAGCGACAGTTCTTATTTTTAGTTGTAGAACTTCAAAGGGATTAAAATCCGCAGGTCGATTGTGTAATTCTTTTGCAATCAAAAGTTAGACACTAACAAATAGTTATACTAACAAGGAACAGCGATCACACATCTTGTTACCATAATTTTTCAATCTGATGTAGTTTTACAAAGTGAAGGTCCTATTCGCTATTTCATGTTTATTACGTCAACATTCAGGAGCCTAATTCTCGGGCCGACTGAGATTTTCAATGTCCCTTAAATACACATTGGCATTGCACAACCCCGCACTTTTTCTACGTTTTCCGTATATCGTAGCTGTCGAGGCTTTTATGAAGAGGTTGTCGATGAATTACTCAAGGAAATCTGCCATTCTCTCTTCGAAAAGAAGTAATAAAATAAAATAGCAAAATGATCCGAGATTAGCCGAGAATTATGCTCCAGTCTTGTTGCAATCGTTCCTTGTTAAAGATACATTTTCTTTTAATTCTTTTTTTTATTGCAATCAAAATAATGTAAGAACTTGGTTTTGATTGCAACAAGAGATACGACACTTCACAATCACCTCATGCGTGTAGAGTACAAGCCTCTCAAATTACTGAAGCTGAATTCATAAAAAAAAGCTGAGATATTAATGGTTGAGTTGCTTTCATTCAGTTTTATGTACTGGAGGACCAACTAAAGTATCCAAGAAAGTTTACAAAACTATTATTTTATGTCATTAGGTTAGTTGCATAAACACACATGGTATGGTATATACAAAGATGTCAAACGAATAAATAGTATCAAATATTTTTACCAAGGAATGTGCAAAAATTCAATTTGGATGATGTACATTATTATAATATTAAAGTTGACTTGTAGACGTGTCAAATTCAATGTTAATAATAATTTTAGATGAATCTCTTATTGCTGAAAAAAAAAGGGCCAAGCAACTTCAGAATTTAAATATCTAAAAACTAGATATCAGCGCAAAAATATAGTTAATGTTCAATCCAAGAGCGCAATCTAACAAGAAACAACCCTCATCACAGTTTTACTTAACCGTAGTGTTGTACGTGTCCGTAAACGTAACCGTAATGTGCGCCTAGGGCCGTAACCCGTAACTGCCGACGGCACATCCGCCCGAGCGACGGAACCTTTACGCCGCGTACCGTAGCCTTCGACAAAAGTAAAAAAAAAACTTACTCAGCTTTTTTTGTGGTATGAGTCTGTGGTCATTCAATTTTTATTTATGAGTATCGGAAGTCTATTTGTAAGATTTGATTTATTGATGGTGATGATTCAATAAGGAAGGACTATTATAAAAATCTAAGAATAGTGTTTAGTCCTCTTAGCTTAGTATCATTGTGAATAAAATATTGTGAATATTGTGAACAATTAACACAACACTACCCAGCCCCAAACTAAGCAGAGCTTGTAATATGGGAACCGGATAGCTCATATAATACTTGAATACATTTTTTTTTTGTAAATACATACTTAGAATACAATATAACACCCAGACAGAGAACAAACATTTATGTTCACCACACAAATATTTGTTCTCGGTGGGGATCGAACCCACGACCTACGGCGCAGAAGGCAGAGCTACTACCAACTGAGCTAGAGGCCAGTCATTAGCAGTCAATTTATTTTTTTATTTTTAACAATGACCATTTTGGTTAAATTGATACATTTTCAACTTTTAGGTATATTTTTAATTAAGAAATAATTGACGGAGGTCTAAGACTATATTTAATTGCAATTTTCTTGCTTTAGTTAGTGTTTAGGCTGAATATTTTTGTTTTTTGATTGCTGTTATTGATTAAAAGTGATGTTGATATAAATTTTGTTTATATTATCCTTTACTCATCAATATTTTTGACTGAAAAACTGGTCTAAATTCCAGGATCTAGTGTTCTTTAACTCAAACTTAAACCGTGTTTTACACAAGTACAAACCCAAAATTATTAATGATTTAAATTAAATACTTTTGAAGCGCGTTGAAGTCTTTTGTATGAAATTCATAAGAAAATTGAAGTATTTTAAAAAGTCAACGTTTGAAAACCCACACATACTTTATACGTAGGTATATAGCGTATCTAACCACCATGCATTTTTCAAAGTGTCAAGCTTCCAAAGCCTAGGTTGTGCAGATGAGAAGTAAAAAAAAAACTATCAAATGAGCTAGTTAGAAATAAGACAATTTCATAGAAAAATACAAGAATTAGAACAAAAAATATGGGTAGGTACTCACACAAAAATAACTAATTGAGTAATAAAAAAATACTACCAACAAACCAAACTACCAATCTAGGTGTGTTTCGTGCATTCGGCATAAATAATAGCTAGTAGCCGTATAATCAACATATCTGTAAGCTGTAGAATGAACTCAAAAGGACAAAAATAATAAATGACTCACTAGACTGTAATCGGTCCCGCCACGCCATGGGGTTGGAGACGAGGCCCTGGAAGCCGGGCCAGTACAGCGGCTTGTGCTGCAGGTAGTGCGCCATGCCGGCCGCCGCCGCCGCCAGCGACAGCCGCGGGGTCAGCAGGCCAGCGCCCACGTTGGAGCCCACTGCTGGCCGGGACAGGATGTGGTCGATGCCGTGCGGGTTCGGCGCCGGCGGAGGCTGCTCCGCGAACGAACTCAACGCGGCCAACGGAGCCCCGAACCCGTTCTCCAGCGACCCCCGCGATAAAGGCGACGAACCGCGCAAATCCGACATTTTCATCCACACTACACTACGTCCGGTACTTAGAACATTGTCCGTAACTATCCGTAAATTACTCGGTCATTGTCCAGTTCGATATTCGAATTCGGACGAGTGCTTACGATCACGACCCGACACCAAATGAAAAGCTCCCGAACGCTTTTACCGAGCGCTCACAAAAAAACGGTTGAATAGAGAACGCCCAGTCAATCTAAACCTTATATCGTCGACGCCGCCCCCTGCCGGACGTCACTCGAAATGTATGTTTCTCTCTTTCTTGGTGTGCTATGAGTGATAGGGACGGGAGACATGTGGTGTTAACACGAGAGCGTAGATTTAACGAATCGCTATTTAATGGCGCTTCTTGTCTCTTTATAATTAAGTCGGGTGCAGTTTTTGCGGTGCCCCCTCCCCCCCGCGGCAGACTCTCCCTGTCTGCTCACCGCTCAAAACTATTGTGTTTCGAATAATAAGCCCAATGGTATGGTTTATTTTTAATGTGATTACTATTTGATTTTTTTGTTGAAACAATCAAGAAACTATCAGATGTCAGACTCATTTGTCAGATATGTGACAAATGAAAGTTTTTACGAGCTCGTATTCAGTTTAGTTTATTGATTTTGAAAATTTGCGAATAATGTTGTCACAAAATTGGAGTATGAGCAAATCCGTTCAAAATATCTATCCATTAATCTTTATGGTCATGGAGGTCCTTGTCTCTGAAAACTTCTTAAAGCTGATGATGATGAATGTTAGATAACCTCCGTACGTTGTTAACCATACATTACTTGTAAACTTCTCTGCGAAGTCTGAAATTTAGTAGGTACCTTAAATATTTTTTAAGTGAATGATTTTTAAACCAAACATAAAACATTTCATAAAAGTTAATCTTTGAACGTGCTATTTTTTATGAAATTATCATAGTTTTTAAAGCCCCTAAGTAATTATGAAAATTTGAACTTGCCAAAATTTTGCAAGCGAAAAAAAATCCGAACATTAGTCCGTTACCCGGCTGGCGTGTCCCATCCCTATTCCGGAAGGATCTCAAGTCATTTGTCGGTGTAATTTATGTGACAAATATTGTATTAATTGACAAGGCCGTATGAATGGCACTCGATTCGGCGGAAATATAACACCCATAGAATTATAAACCATTAAAGAGGGACATCTGCCTCATAGAATGTATTTTATGATCATTTTCGACTATTATCTGTGATTAATGAGTTTGAAGGTGAATTTCACGGCCTATTTGTTTTGAAGATGTGCATTTTACACTTATTTCCTGACCGAATCTTAGGAGCATGTGCTTTATGTGTAAATTCACGATGATAGTGATTTTTTTATTAACTATTAAAGCAAAGTTTACTTTGAAAATGACATAAGATTTATGATTTCATATATTTTGTTAAATAATTATAATTTTTATTGAATGAAATTTAGAAAACCATTTTTAATTATAAACCCAATAAACGAATATTACTTTTCAAACATAAACGTGATTTTATATTAATATCAACGCTTCATGCCTATTTAAAAAAATAAAGGATATTTTTGTTTTTTTATTGAAACTCGTCCATCATTCACAATCTGTTTATAAACAAAAATAAAAATAGTTTATATCACATCCGGATCATATAATTAGGGATCTAAATATAACAAACGCACCACAACATTTTAATACCCTCTTTGATTCCCAAATAATATAACACGATTCAGAATGTTGCCCCTATGATGGCGGCGTCGTAAATGGGGTTCCATTCAAACTATTCAATTATAAATAACATTTTGGCATCCTGTTTGGAGATTATTTAGCCTGATATCACCAGGTTTGGGGAATTAACTTAAAAAAATTGTAATTTTATTTTGTCATGATAATTACCTATGTTATAAGGACGAAAGATTTGAAACTTTTACAAAATGTCTAAAATTATACATACTTCCCACACTATTATTTTTATGATAGGTTTAAAACCTTGACTGATGCTACAAGGTTTTTTCAAACATTATAAATCAAATTTATATCAAAGTCAAAAAGCATTTTTGACTAACGTTAAAAAGCCCGTCATCACGTAGCTAAAATATATATTAATATGCCGAGCAATAATATAAATTACGATATATGCTGGTAACGTCGAAGAAATATATAATAATTTTAGCTGCGTGTGTTTGTATAGAAAATACATTATGTCGTAATATGCCTTGCTATAATTTATATTATAGCTACGTGGGTGACGGGCTTCAAGTTTGTCTTTGTGTACCTTTTCGTAAATTATTAACATAAATAGGTTAACAACCCATTTCTTTTTCAAAATCGCAATAAGAAGAATGTCAATAGTCGAGCAGACCATTCTTTGGTATGAAACCGATAGCATAGTATAATAGACTTGGCTAATATGTCAGTGACAATGCGTATGCGCAGCATGCCGCGTCCCCTTCCGCCGGATGCGACACTACAAAGTCAAAGGTGGCGTGTCCACAGTGCACGAGAGTTGAATCACTAGATAATCTATTGAAGTATTTATTGACGTGAAAACGTCTTATAATACGATGGAGCCGGCTGCACGCACGAAAAAACATGACTCAGGCGTTACCTCGCTCTGAGGCGTTCCATTTAAGGCTTGAAGTGCAAGCGAGAGCGCGGAACGAGCGACAAAGAGGTACAATCGGCCTCCGCGTTCGGCAGCGTTCGACATACTGTCTCTCTCAGACGAACGATTTTATTAGCTGCCTAGTTCTCAAGTGTCTATGGAATATGCTACTGTACTATGGTAATAAAAATAAAATAAGTATCTAATCAAAATTCACTCATCAAAAAAGTAAAGATTTTAAATTAGCCGTTACATTATTTTTTTACTGTTTGTGTGATGTTTTTTTTTATATTGTAATCTTAATTTTTTGACGTGTTTGAGCCCTTTTTTCATAATAATTTAGTTAGACTGAGGTTCAATTACAATTAGAAAATCGTTAGAAATTTCCTTTGGAGGATGACTTAATAACGGTCCGCTGCCCGCTCCGCTCCGCGCCCCGCTATATCTCGCACCGCACCCGTTCGGTTCCCCACAGCTTCCCATTCAACCCCCCGTCAAATTAGCCGACACCTTTGCTTTGTCTGATTTTATCATCGGTTTATTATCCACTAACATATTGACGTTTGCCTTTCATACAACATCACACAAACTCCGACTCTAATCCCTTCTGATAAGGGCTATGGGATTATGCGTATTATTTTATTAGCTCCAAGGTATTTATGGATTATAAATATTAAATATAAATTGGATGAGTTATAAAACCGTTACTAATCGTTGGGTTATTAAACCGAGTTCCCACTGATAAGATGCTACTGGTAGGTACCGTCACCACCAATTAATAATAGGTACGGTTGTAGGCAATAAATATTGCACATCGGGTGACATCGGCTCTTCTGCTTTCTTAGAGCGCTAACTCTTTCTAACGCACAGTACGCTCTATGAAGCCGAAATAAGCCGATGTGCAATATTTTGTTGCCTACAACTACAAGTGAGTAAATGATAGGTATAATGAATGATGAACTTCTTTGTTTCAACAAAGTAAAATAAATATAAATTTTAAAAAAGCTCTCCATGATGAAACTCCTAAAATTTGAATAAAAATTAGCAAAATGACTTCCTATAATCAAAACAAAACGCCTTAACATATTTGGCCTTATTTAAAAGTCCATCTAGCCGTATTCCCGTGAGCTCGATCGCTTTAACTTTGGAATTGCCATAAAAAATCAACCTACCGGCGATATGAAGAATTGAGTACGGTAATCTACGAATTAAAACGAGACTGCACACGAGCTAGACAGAGACAGACAACAATACTGCTTTATTATTGGCCGGTATCAATGAAAAGCTCCTCCTACGTGGATAGACTCAGTCACTTGTTTTTGTCATTATTGCCAACACTGCCGGTATTGCGCTAGATCTAACACAATAATGGTTCAATTTCATGTAAATTTTCAAAATATAATTCAGTGTTTCCTTCTTTCGAAATGCCTGAACACTAGTTACAGTGAAATTGCATCGTTTTGAGATTATTGGTCATATGAAATATTATTTATTTATTTCACTTTCACAAAAACAATATAGTGCTAGAAAGACTTAGCGCTAATATTTATTGTCTACCAATCTTCCCAGGCGTGCGAAAATATGGTGTGATGAATCGTCTATTAGACTCTTTCATGTCTATCTATTCAGAACAGACGGCGTAGATATAATATTTATTTTTATTCATTATATCACATCATCCAGTTCGTCTGAAGCGTGCCCCTGCGCCTTGGCTGTCGGACGAGATCCGAAAGTGCATGGCGCGGAGGGACTACTTATACAGAAGAAATAGGAAGGATCCGAGTGTGGAGAACTTTTCACTTTATAAAAAAGCTCGCAATAAATGCAACCAAATCATTCGCAATGCTAAAAAACGGTATATCTTTGGCAAAATCTCTACTGGCACACCAAACAACATGTGGAAGCTTTTGCACAGCCTCGGCTTCGGCCGCAGTAGAGCCTCTGCTGGTTCTTCAGTGGATGTAAATGCATTGAATAAGCACTTTGCTATGGTTTCGCACTCCGTGAATGACGTTGTTAAGGCGAACACAGTTGCAGAATTGGGTAACCTATCACAGCACACTTTCACTTCCTTCTCTTTCTGTCCTGCTAGCGAGGACGAAATTCTTAAAATAATTACAAGTATAACTAGTAAAGCTGTGGGTCTAGACGGCCTCGGTCGTGACTTAATTATTCCCATCCTTAATCACCTGCTCCCTCATATCACACATATTATTAATTTTTCTGTGTCGTCCGGATCCTTTCCTACCGTATGGAAGAAAGCCAACATAATTCCAATACCCAAAAAATCTGTCACAGCTGAACTCAAAGATTTTCGTCCTATTTCTATCTTGCCCTTCCTTTCTAAAGTTTTAGAACGGGCGGTATACCACCAACTAACTCAATTTCTTCAGTCACATTCTCTCCTTAACTCATTTCAATCCGGTTTCCGCTCTGCTCACAGCACAAACACAGCACTTATTAAAATCACCGACGACATCAGGTTCGCGATGGACGGTAAACAGCTCACTCTCCTAACTCTACTTGACTTCAGCAACGCTTTCAACTGTGTTGATCATTCCATTCTACTAGCTGTTCTTCGCTCCTTAAATATTTCACTGTCTGTATGCGACTGGTTTCGATCCTACCTTTGCGGACGGGAGCAGCGAGTTCAAGTGGATGATACTCACTCCGACTGGTGTGATGTGGTCACTGGTGTTCCACAAGGTGGAGTTCTTTCTCCACTCCTCTTCTCCACTTTTATTAACACTCTTGTCTCGGGACTCCGTTATTCTTCATTTCATCTTTACGCCGATGATGTGCAGCTTTATCTGTCGTCCACTCCTAATAAACTTCATAACGCCGTAGAACTCCTCACTGATGACCTCCGTGCTGTTTACTCCTGGTCGCAGAAATTTGGTCTCCAAATCAACACCAGTAAGACGCAGGTGATGATCATGGGAAGCAGGTTCTTTCTTTCGAGGTTAGACCGAAATTCTCTCCCCTCTGTGAAATATAATGACGTACCCTTGGTTTATTGCTCAGAGGTTAAGAACCTGGGCCTCGTGATCTCTGAAAGTCTTAACTGGGATAAACACATCGCAGAGGTCAGCAGAAAAATCTTTGGCTCAATGCATGCCATGAAAAGGATGCAAAACTTCCTTCCTTTCGCAGCCAAAATTACTCTAGTAAACTCCATCCTTCTTCCAATTATAGACTATGCTGATGTTTGTTACTATGACGCTACCGAAGAGCAGCTTGATAAATTGGAGCGGCTTCTGAATGTCTGCATTGGGTATGTCTTTGGGCTACGTAAGTATGACCACATCTCTCATTACCGTTCTCAACTGAAGTGGCTCAAGATACGTTATCGCCGTGACACGCACGTTCTTTGTCTTATTTATAACACTCTTAATAATCCTATGTCACCCAGCTATCTCAAAGAACGTTTTTCTCCCCTCTCCCTCTCTGATCGTTCCTCTCGCCCTTCTAAACACCTGCTTCTAATGACCCCCGTCCATAAAACCTCTTTCTATAAATACTCCTTTACCGTCAGTGCGATACGCCTATGGAACTCCCTTCCAGTGGTAATACGCGAAGCTACGTCTTTAGCAACATTCAAAAAGAAGTTATTCCTTCACTTTTTATCCCATCAGGCATCTCAACAAAATTGAGCATTTTTATAGATTATATTTGTATTTATACATATGTATTATTATTATTTTTATTTATTATTTATGTATTGTAGGTACTGTAGATATGTAGTAATATGTAGGTATTCTATTAGTAGGTTTCTAGTTTTAAGTAAATGTCTCTCTCTTCTCTTGTCATAAAGCACTACCACCCACTCCACATAACACAATGGTTAACTGGTAGAAAATGCTAATTAGCATTAAGTTCGCCTATGTACTTCATTTTGTGCAATAAAGAATTTTCTAATCTAATCTAATCTAATCTAATCAATCAGGTGATGGAAAAATGTTTTGTGTGGAATATAGCGAAAAGCTCACGAGAGCGGGCAACTCTAGTTTTTGCTGTCAGATGAGTTTGAACGGCGCTAGAATCGGACGTGTTTGTAGATGCCTGAAACTTTTACATGTTTACGGCTCGCTCGCAAAACGTGCATGCTAAGCAGCCTTTATGACTATTTCTAACTTTTACAATAGTTTATTTTACTTTATGACGCGCTTGTGGAGGAACATGATTGATGCAACCAAACTATAAGCATCGATCAATACAGTTATAACTAAGATAGGTGACTGCTTCCATAGTTTCAGCACCATGGTTCATCGATCAGTGCAGTTTTCATTGGGATGGGTGACTGCTGCCGGGGTTTGAGCATGGTTCAAAATTTAAGACAGAACTCTACAATGTCTATTCATCCGGCGCGACGTTAGGGACAATTCTCTAACTCCTCACAGAAATCTGGCACTATGGTAGCTACCAGCTGTTGGGCATGATTTAAATAGAGATCAAACCCAAGCAACCTAGCCCAGAATAAAAGTAAAATGCACTTGTACCATCCGATTAGGCCCTGTCTAATTCATAGTAAAGACATGATCAATGCGTGCGTTTCAACTAAGATAGATATAATATAGATTAATACTTTATTGTAGATTGTAGACAAAAGAATACATTCTAAAGAACAATTACAAATAAAGGTACAATGGGCAGCCTTATCGCTAAGAATGATCTCTTCCAGACTTTTAAGCTTTTAGTAAGGCTTACTTGAAACGCAAGCATTGATAGCTAAGCAAGCTAAGTTTCTACTGCCGTACAAAATTACCCTTAAACGAATTGTCCACAGGAATCATCCCTAAAAGGGTGACATTACAAATGAAATGAAACTAAGCACAATCCAGTTAAAATGTAATCTTCTAATGTTGTTTAAATCACGCGAGGTCTGTCACTAAACAAACGGGAATTAAATCAAAAGTGCCCCTCGGGGGGCCCCTAATAACGTTTGGTTAGGGTTCCGCATCCCTTGCGTTAGGCTCTTCGCCTAGTGATAGATATAAAATAGTTTAGTTTAATTTAGATTACTTGATACTTGATGGGTGGACTGGTTTCCGCAAGTAGGCCGCAAGTGTGCCCTTTTTGCGTGACGGGTGGATGCTGCTAGTTCAGCCACCCGATGTCTTCCATTTTTTTTTAAATTTATAATGATAGGAAAGATTTAGGAATCACAATTTTCTCGTCGCTTTAAAGCCGATATCGTTTGCTTACCTTTGGCCTAAAATATATATTTTTTTACCTATATAATGACTGAGAATTTGAGAATCACTATAACCTGTGAGGTAAAAGTAGCAATTGTATGTACTTTACTCTTCAATAACTCAATAAAAAATCGGTTGTCAGTAAAGTCGGTTTACTGACGATAGTTGAAAGTGACAACGTCATACAGCTGTACACGCGGACGCATCGCTCACTCAAGTAGGAGAGAGACAGATGTCTAACGCTGCCGAACGCGGAGGCCGTGCGTGCCTCTTTGTCGCTCGTTCCGCGCTCTTGCTTGCACCTCTAGCCTTAAATGGAACGCCTCAGAGCAAGGTAACGCTGCATGACGTCATGTTTTTTCGTGCGTGCAGCCGGTTCCATCGAATTATAAGACGTTGTCACGTCATAAACATTTTTTATTTTCATTTTCAATTAATATAATCTGCTATATTATCTTGTAGTGGTCGACCACCCTAACCAGAAGTAACATTCTCCTATCCTTTATTATCAAATGTTATTGTAACACTCGATTGACTCACAGTTTTGCAAACACCACTTTAATGGAACGATGCCTTGATTACTGCTAGCATTTGGTCCTGCATCCAGCGACGGAAGGATTTTATTCACTAGGATTTGATTTAGTTTTCTTAAACTTAAGTAAAATAAGTCAAAGATTATAACAATAAATATAAAAATATTTATTGAAATATTTTAGACAATCCACACCACATTATCTGGCTCCAAACTAAGCAGAGCTTGTACTATGAACTAGATAGCTGATAAAATTCAAACTCAATAAAATTTTTATTAATTACAATTACAAGAAACGTCTTAAAGCTAGGTGAGTCTAGGTGCCAGTTCCACGCGACCAAGCCTAGAAGAACAGGCAACAAACTACGGCTCGTTTCCTACAGTTTTTTTATCCTTTTACAAAACAAAAATAATCAAAAATACGAGGCCGAGAAATTTAAAGACAATATCACTACTATAGGTAAACCTACTACCATACTACTCATATATTTTTTATTGTAAATACATACTTAGAATACAATATAACACCCAGACAGAGAACAAACATCTGCGTTCACCACACAAATATTTGTTCACGGTGGGGATCGACCCACGACCTATTCGGCGCAGAAGGCAGAGCTTCTAACAACTGAGCTGAGAGGCCAAACAAAAAGTATTTAAGTATTATATCAGCTATCTGGTTCCCATAGTACAAGCTCTGCTTAGTTCGGGGCCAGATAGTGTTATGTGGATTGTCCGGATTATTTATTTATTGTGAAGAAAGTTAGTAATTAGGCAATATGGCATAGGTACGCAAGTCGACTTATTGAATTTGCTTCTGATTACCAATTTTAGTGCTAATTCATTGATTCATGATAAAGGTAAAGAAGGTATTTAGTTGTGCAATAAGGTAAGTAATGTGAAGTAGGTTGTATCCGCTCGGCTATTGCCAATCGACGCTATAAACACGGCGCGCAGGTGCGCTCATGTATTGGAAAACTTGCACTGTTAACCAACGGGAACGAAGCGGGCTAGGGACGGGATGTGTCGATAACTTTTCTTCTATTTAAAAAGTCTTGAAATAATCGCTGGGGTAAATGAGTTTTGGAGTGGAAACGGCGTTTAAGCAAACGTAGTGTAGGACGACCTCGGTAGGCGTACCACAAGCTCTGTCTGGCTCTGGTTTGTGTGACGTTTTGACGTAGAGGTTATTTAGTCAACACTCACACAGACTCAAAACTAGAGCCAGGCGGAGCTTGCGGTAGACCTACAGACTAGATGGAACGACGACTTACGCAGGGTGGCGGGCAGCAACTGGATGGGAAGAGCCGAAGACCGGGCTCAGTGGCGCGCCATGGAAAAGACCTATGACTGCAAAAGGTTGATGATGATGAAGATTTAAATAAAGACAGCAAAACCAAATTTTTTTTTGAATTTTCTCTTCCTTTAAACCAAATCAGCAAAAACAGAAATCAAAATGTTTTTTACTCTAAGTGATGCGGATTTGTGTTTTAATATTAGGGTGTATAATGCTGTTTCTTGTTAGTATCATTTATTTGTTATCAAACTTTTAATTTGCAACAGAATTACGCAATCGTCCAGCGTTTTCGGAAGTTATTAATCGATATCGATACTTGTCTCACCCCCACCCCCACCCCTCCCTACAGGCAGCAACTAAACATTGATTTGATGCTGTGAGGTAGCACACCTGAATTAAAAACGATAAATTCCACCCCCGATACAATGAAACGAAAGTTCGCGATTAAAAAAGTTTAAAAGAAATGTTTATTGTTATTTTGTAAGTTATCGATAAAAATAATGGTTGCTCTTGATATTTGTTTGTATGAAAATTTTATTATTTATTAAGTTTTTACGAAAAACAAACCATGTTAAGTACAAATACACTTAGGGCCTTATTAATAATCCTGGCGTAGCGTTGGACTAGTTAATCCGTGTTTTGTCTCTTGCATTGACATGCAATTGTCAACTCGAGCAAATTTGACAAAACACGGATTAACTAGTCCAACGCTACGCCAGGATTATTAATAAGACCCTTATAGTACTTTGATCATCATCATTGGCTCAAAGAAATCCGTTGCATAGGCTTTTAAAACAGGATTACTAATGATGGCAAGCCCTCTTAATCCATTCACAATTAACATCGGTCCATATAAGTGGATTTCTGACCTCTACTGAAATAATAATAAATAATCCGACCGTAGGGTCCTCCTACACTAATTCATCTTATGGTTTACTTACCAACGGTCGCTAAATAGTTTTAACATTCTGTAAGTACCTGTAATTCCAGTGCTAGCTAGAACCTGTTTTATTTGGCATCTTTACATAAGTCAACTTTGTATTTAAACGATAGAAAAGCTGTTAGATGCATTATTTTTGGAAGATTTGATTTTTTGGTTGAAAGTGCATACTTAGATATTAATATAATTTTTGAAACTATCATGGTTTTTAACACTATTTTCACCATGCACCATGATCACGGTTGAACCGTGATCATGGTGCATGCAACTGTGCCGAAATATCGGAAGTCAACTCATCTAAATTTAATCATGGTAAATATCCCGTTGTTTCATAAAAATAGATAATAATAATTTTAAAATGATAAAAGTAATTAGGTACCGACTAATGAAGATACTGCTCCTAAATATTAAACACAAGCCATTAACATTAAAATGTGTTCAAAAGGCTAGTTTACGCCTCTATACATTACCACTTTATCCCAATTAGCTGAGTCGCAAACGATGAAACTTTGACGAAACAATAGCTCTAACTGTTTCGGTAATTGCTTAGTCCGGCGCTAATTGACCGGACAAATGGCCAAGACATCCTTTCGTAGGCCAGGGTCAGATTCAGGACTTTACTTGACCACGCAAAACTTACACATATAAAGGAATGCACTGACTACGTTTGCGTGGGGTGATATCCAGGCAAGCTAATACCCTAAGAACGATTCACAATTCATGCTTCGAATTCACTTCTAAAAAAAATCAATTATAAATAAAAACTTTTATGATGTTCAACAGATTGTGACATTTTCAAAATACGAATGTGCTCCTTCCGGATCGTTTCTATTATTCCCATCGTATTTACAGACACACTGAAGACCGAAAAGCTAGCGCAAATCTAGCCGATGGCGATAGTGATCAACTGAAACGATGTCAAATATGACCGCAATATTTGATAGCATTTCAGCTGATCACCATCGCCACTGCCTAAATGTGCGTGTCAAATGTGACTTAAGTGTTTTAGAGTATTTTTACACCCGTTCTTTACTAGTTCAGTCCTGAGTGCGTCCCTGCGCTAACTGGCCGGACTCTGAGCAAACTCAGCGCATTATGTGGAGTGGATGGTGCGGTCACAGATTTACGATTCTTGTCCTCTCCTCCATTTAATGGAACAACATTTTGTTAATTGAACCAACGCCATTTATTACCTAATGGGAACTATTGTGTTCACTGACTAAGTAGGTACGTAAATTAATAGTTTGATTAACGTTTTAGTTAAAGGTGATTAATTGAGATGGAAGCATAAGACGCCCGATGGACCGACGACATTGTTAAGATCAAGGGAAGCCGATGGGTGGAGAGGATTCAAAATGTTCCTAAGAACAACAACCTAGTGCAAGTGGATCAAGTGCATCGTTGCTGATTGTAATTAAGGTAGGTAGATAGACAGCACCAATAAATTTATAATTTACAAAATATTAATTTAAGAAATGTTTTGGTTTGGTAAAAATGATATGGATAAAAATTGACATTGCAAGCAAAAGAAATGTGTCACCAAAATACATTTACCTTGACAAGAAGCTTATATCTTATCAATGCTATTCATTTTTTTCTAGAAAATAGGTGTTATCTGTGAGTACGGCTGAATTGATAACCGCTGTCAGTTAGCAAACTCAACTATTTATTAATTTTACGAATTTAGTCATCATCTTCGGTAGTATAGTGGTAAGTATCCCCGCCTGTCACGCGGGAGACCGGGGTTCGATTCCCCGCCGGAGAGAAACACTTTTTGCAATAGTAAATTTTCATATTTTTTAGTGGTATAGAATTGCATCAAATTGCTTGTTGACCTCTGACTGTCCTAGGAAACATTGATAATCTACTTTGCTTTTATTTTACTTAGCTTGTGACTCAAATGCAAACAAACATTTATAAATTTAGTCGTAGCACACGGATGACTTTGAAGCATCTAGAAACTAAGTGACTTCATGTGCCAGTTCCTCAAAATTATTTATTTGAGAATAGATTTTGATTCTTGTGAGAATCAAAATATGCAATTTAATTCGCACATAAACTAGCCTGTGTCGCGGGAAACCAATAAAACCTTACAAAATGAATTATGGCGAACTATAAGATTCTGTATAAACTAAGAAACACAATTCAAGTCTTGTCTTCTAGAACCTGCTATTTCCTCTTCTTATCTGATTTCGTCGACAAACCTCACATAAATCCATTAAAACACGCGACACTTACTTACACTTATCGATGGCTTCCGTGCCAAAAACACACTTACGCTACATTATAACGCTCCGCACTCAAGGGGTAGGCAGGGGGTGAAATTAGCAATATTGTAACCCTCAGAGACAGGACGCGTTCTGTTAAAAGTGGATCGGATAGAGCTCAGAAGATGATAGAATAAAACTAGTTTTATAAACATCTATGATAGGCTATCAAATGCGTAACCCTATGATAGGGACTGGCCTCTCAGCTCAGTTGGCAGTAGCTCTGCCTTCCACGCCGTAGGTCGTGGGTTCGATCCCCACCAAGAACAAATATTTGTGTAGTGGCCGCAGATATTTGTTCTCTGTCTGGGTGTTATATTGTATTCTAAGTAAGTATTTACAAAAAAAATGTATGATAAGTATTACATCAGCTATTTGGTTCCCATGTACAAGCTCTGCTTAGTTTGGGGCTAGATAGTGTTGTGTAGATGAAATTGCCTATAAAACTTATTTATTTATGTAAATACTGCAAAGTGGTACTGCAGTACTGCATACCTATCGGAGGACTGAACAAGTACAAGTTGGTAAGCAATTTTCAGATAGATTCTAACCTGAATACCTAGATACTATTATACCTAGAGGCAGACTTAAAATAAAATAGATGGCCTGTGCGAAAGACTTGAAAAGAGTTCGGTAGAAAAGAGCTGGCACCATATGACAGATTTCAGAAAGGTAGGTAGGTAGTTTTTCTTGCTTTAGTCTTTCTAGGTAACTTCATTCCCTTTGTGGGGCCACCTGACTTAAGACTATGCGTAGGTCACAAAGGGAATAAAGACCAGAGCCCGAAGTCCCAGTGCATCTACAACATTTCGTTACCAAATGTTGTTTTCGTTTTGCCCATTTGTCTCTGTCTATTGTATTGAGAAAAGATGAGACAACAACTCTAACTACGTAACGTATTTTTGCCGTCTCATATTTTCTCCATACAATAGAGAGAGACAAAAAGGCGAAACGAAAACAACATTTGGTAACGAAATGTGGTAGCAAAACTCCGACTTCGGGTACAGAAAATGACAATATGTATTCTACATGTACCTACTAGTAGCTCTATGGGAGTACCTCGTCGATGCGGTAGTGTCGACAAATTGGGATTTATTGTTAAAAAGCGCGTCTCCACGTCGTCGTCGCCGGCGCCGCCGCGGTCAGGGAACTGCTAATTGTGCCATTATTTATAACACTACTTACTTACTAATAGAATATGTGGGTGCTACTCTGAGTTGACGCTTACAGCGCTTCGCTTTTCTAGCTGCTGGACGTGTTTTAAAGAAGATGGCGGGAGAATGCTCGGAATAGAGAGACGTATGGAAGTATTTGGGGGAAGCTTCTGCCCAGCAATACCAGTGGCTTCTCCCTTATTAAGAAGATGAGATGAATGATGAATGAGATGGCATAGCCAAGAAAAAAAGTGTGCAACTCCAGTTTGGTGTTCATATTGTTTGTGAAAACAGCTAAACTAATTTGAGGAATAGTGGAAAATTTGTAACTTAGTTCGAGAAAATTCTAGTTAAAGAACTACAGATGTGCATTTAGTTTTCATCATCTGCAAGGTACCTAAATATACCTACTATTGGTAGGTATAGTTTAGGACAGAAAACAGAAGCATTCAAATCAAAATACCAGCCACCACAAGACAACTTAACCGAGCGTGTTCAATGTAAAAACAACTAAGCAAAGTACCGTGGCAATGCTTTGCTAGGTCTAAAGACTTCGCAGTAGTACCCCTGAACGTTTGAACAAGCTTGGAAACTCTCCATCAACTGTGGTGAGTGCCTTTTAAACGTTAGCGGATATTACATGACGGAGGAAAAGCTATCTGATTCCTTACACATTTTTGTTACGACATAATCTCTCACATAATTTTCCACAAGCCCTTTTATAGCCAAAATTTCATTCGTGAGTATACCTACTGTTTAGTCTCAGAGGGTGTTATTAATAATCCTAGCGCAACGCTGGAGTAGTTAAATCGTGTTTTGTCACATTTGTTCGAGTTGACAATTGCATGTCAATGCAAGAGACAAAACACGGATCAGCTAGTCCAACGCTACGCCAGGATTATTAATAAGACCCAGAAGGTTTTAGTAATATCGTAGCGCTTTGAAAACGCAATTTTTTTCTCAACGTGCTTATGATCGCGTAAATATAAAAATGAGTACTTACAAGTAAGTTCAAGTGATACATTTCCAAAAAAAAAAATTCTGAACCTTTCCCATCGACTGACTTCCCGCGATCTTTACAATGTCGTCGGTCCATCTTGATTAAAACATTGGGTAACACAAAAATATGCTCATCCATATAGGCTAACACTTCTAAAAAACATTTTAGATTCTACGTCGGGGGCCAATTGAACCCCGGAACGTCATTTAATTGTAGTAGGATTGTAGGATTGTCCAACTATAGTATAGGAGTAGGTAACCATCCTGTCAGCCAACTCACTTTAGCCAATAAAACATCATCGACTTTGTTATTCACATAAATAAAACCATTTAAAAAACGTGATTCATAGATTTTTACTAAAATCCAATTTGCAGGATTGGATAAAGAACTTGTTTTATTCATAGGAATCGCCATCTATTTCAGAAGTCATCCTATTTTCTTCATTAGCAAATCGCTATGCAAATTCGTAAAAAATTGCCAAGTGCTAATGGAAAGGGTTGTGCTGTGTTCTGCACAAAACTTCACACCAAAAGTTAGGTACACTTCTTTTAAAAACAAGTGTGATTTTTTTTATATCTTGATCAATTAATTAAGTAGGTTAGTATTTAATTTGTAACAAAATTGTGACTCGTAGTAGGTACCAACAGTACCAACCTAAAATATGGTTTTTAGGTTGGTACTGTAGGTACTACCTGCTGTAGCCCCATTTTGTTTACTTGAAACGATTTTGAGTTATTATTATTGTTCTATCAATAGTATCCCTAAATAGCTGTTCATCATGATACCATCACGGTTCATGTTGCAGTAAATACTATATCTGAAAGATAAGGAACACCAAACATGGCCGTTGCTCATTGCAAAAACAGCTCATCTACAAATGGATCTCAAATAAGTTCCAATTCTTATTCCAATTTCGAACCGAATCCATTCCCAATTTATTGGACTCCGCGATTAATCTCGCCGTGATCCGGTTTAAAACGCGCTTATGAGTTCATCTGCCTACTCTATTCTCCACCCTATTCACATATATGTAAAGCTCAAAATGTATTGATAAATCCCGGAAAAAAATACACGCTGATGAGTTTTAACTCCAAACAAACAAGCGATCTTATATTCGTGAAGTGAAGGTTGATTTTAAAATGAAAATTATTGAAAAGAAGTAGTAAAAGTGGCAAATATTTATGAGCTTTCGAAGGAAATTCTTTCCGAATGTTTGCATTTATGAAAATATGCTCGAATCAAAAAGGGGGCGATCGACAGGGTGATTCAATTATCATGCCTCATTTCAATAACGATGGCTTAATTTCTTTCAAAAACAGTTTTGATAATATAATAAAACAAGTAGGTACTTATGACAAATCAAATAATGTAATAAGCATTTAAAACCTGATGGATAACGGCCTCGTCTGAAAAATACAAGTCAGAAAACATTAAAATATGTATACCCTTCCTCCTACAAAAACCTATTCTATTCACTGAAGCTTTTATTCTTAATTCAAACAGCAAAATAGCTTCTGGTATTTAAATTTAGAACTCTCCATATTCGATCTCCATCTCAGTGCTATACTTAAATCCTCCTTGCGCAAAAACTACTCAATGCAAACTCCTTGTGCAAATAACTGCTCGAGGTTTCATTGATCGAAATGTTCGACAAAGAGTTATTTGTTGCGATCTCAATAAATAGGTAACTGGAGGATGTTCCTTATTTTTGCACCACAACTGCAAGGCTTCGGTGGCGTAGTAGGTAGCGCGTAAGGCTCATGACCTTAAGGTCGTGAGTTCAATTCTCACCCGAAGCGTAGTTTTTGCATCTTTTTAGTACCATACATTTAAAATACTCAAACCCATCTCTTCTCATGTGATGTGTGATGAATGTTTAACATTTTAAAACTTTTTAATGTTGAAATTGTTTTTTTTCAAAAAGTATACACCCTGTTTGAACGACAACAATACCTACTTCCGATCAGGGTGCAATCGAATCTCAGATCAAGGGGCTCGTAATAAACCACCCCCTCCCTCCTCTTGCTACTTAAGATTATTGTTGCCATCGGCTGATTTTATTAATTTTCTTATTTATTTTGGCATAACAATCACTACTTACGTACCTACTCCACATTTTGTTCTAAAGAATTTCTTTCAATTAACTTACAGAATCGATGCCATAATTTCATTGTGTGTGACACTTTGATTTAATTTCCTCTATAATATTAGAAACTGCAAGTATGTATATAATAATTATGTATAACGCGTTAAACATATGTGCAGTTTCTAATATTTTTAAAATAATTAAAGATTTATACCTCTTAGTATTATTAAAGTAGCTTTAGAGATGTATACGTATACACCTATATAGCGCCATTAATACTAATAATTAAGTAGAACTAACCTATTAATAACTATATTATTTCACGATCCAAAGGATCAAACTGAATCAAATTTCACAACAGATAGGTATAATACCTAGAGTTGTAGGAAGGTAAGTATATTCATACATACTCATCATTAAGCAACCATATTCATCGAAAATAAGATCAAATAGCTTTACGACATCCCACCCAGATATACGGTAGATAATTCCGTTGCGTAGTACCAAATACTTAAGCTACCCTCAATAAATTATAAAAAAACAATAAGTAGGATTAGCTACCTCCAAATGCTAATAACAAAATATTTGAATCGCTTTTCGTTTAACTCGGAAAACAATATAAAAATTAATGCCAAAACACATTGACGGCAATCGTAAATTTCCCTCCCCCGATATTTAATACTCAGAAATCATTCACAATCCACCTTTTATTAAAAAGCATTACTTTTGCCATTTCATTCCTATACACAACCATACGATTACTGTACCTTCCTCCTTTTACACGAAACTCAACCTTATAGTAGTGCCCCTAAGGTGACTTTCTCTGTGTAGGATTGAAAAGAGGTTGGCGTCTTAAAGAGGTCGATTCGTAGAGAATTCTTTTAATAAGTGTGGATGATTTACGTTCCTTCAAGCACACTTGCCTCCCCTTAATTAGCGTTCGAAAAAGTTAACACCTCTAGTAGTTGACGGTGAGAGGCGATTATTCATCTGTTTCATTTATAAAAGTACCATTTCAGATTTTGAATTATATTATTGTTATATTTACTTGAGAGTTTACTTGAAGCACGCTTTTGTGAGGAAAATCAAACTAGTTTAAGAACTTATGAGGGAAACTCATGTCATTCTTTGTTGATTAATAACTGGTTGACTTAAACAACGTTCTGCACGGCCACCATTTGGAAGGGTGACCGTTGACATTTATAAAAAATATTTCTTGTACTTTCGTCAAAAAATATTTAACATTATTGTTTTGTGAAAATGTATTAATTCAGTATCAATAATAAATTACCTTTACAAATTGTAATGAATAATTTTCTTTGATACATCACAGGGAGGCTGACTATTGTCAACAAATATAGGTTTGTTTGTTCACGTTTGTGTCACCCCCCTTGCCCCCGGCACCCCCTTGTACTTGCTGAAATCAAAACACAGGTACAAATATCAAAAACCCTGCACAATAGGGTAACCATGGTGAGTGGTCACATACAATACACTAATATTTAAGACATAAAAAAACCATGCCTAGCGACAGTCTGGTGTGAGTTTTTTGGGTCTGCAGAATGTTTCTCAAGTAAAAGCAACTAATAAATCAACAAAAATTAAAAGAGTCTTTATTCAGTAGAATCATAAGGACCATTGGGATTACAAAGTATTGCTAGGGTTATGTTATGATATGACATTGACAGATTAAAGTTATTGGCGATGGACATTTTAAAGTGTCCTTAAAGATGACAAACTCGTGATGTCTTGAGTCCTCTGCATTGGAACTGTCTCGTTCTAAATAAAACCATTGCTCCCAAATCGCTTCTATTTCCCAAGCATCTGTATCTTAACACACAACTTACTTACCATTTTCAAAATCTATTCGCATCCTTATTCTCTTGTGATAAGAGCTAAGGACGAATCTTTTGGATGTAATGGTATAGTGGTGATATTATAGGTATGAGATTGCAAGCTTCGTGTGTGGCAACATTAAGGCGAATAAAATTTAAATATGGCAACACAAGCTCTCGCTATAAAAACAAAACAATATAAAGAGAATGGAGAATGTTCCGGTGTTCCGAATCACCTGGTGGATAATGGAGGTTTATTTATTTTTATACGGAAAACGTTTTGAATTCATATTATTAGCGCTACGCCGTAGCCGGAGTGCTACGCCGCCGTAGCTACTGTAGCGATACTTTTAACGCTAACTATGATTACGCTTATACTATTTTCTTTTGAATCTTCTCAAATGTCTGAATAATGTGAAATTATTCTGACATTTGAGACGTAAGGCGTAAGGCATTACGTAAGGCTGATTCTCTGTATGCCTCCAGTTATTGGACGCAGGGCATTGCATCATAGGGCACGTTCCTGACGTGCGTGACCTATGAGGCAGTGCTTTGTTATAGGCGATGGTTACCACTTAACAACAGGTGGACCTTATTAAACTTGTTGCAACAGCTACTTGTATATTTTTAGTTTTAAAGATTTTTATAAATAAATAATATCTCGTGGAACTATTATGCAAAAATATTTTTAATACTTACTTTAAATTCTGACAAAGCTTAATTTTACTATTCAGAAAAGATGGTTAAATAAGTTGTGGGACCAGTGTAAATAATGCACTCACCTATACATTAGGACTTCTTGCAAGGTCTTGTTTGAGCCCCTTGAGGCAACATATCACAACATCAAGTCTAAGGCGGCTAAGTACGGTGCTGAATTAACCTCTCCGCCGTTCCGGGTTACGGCTGCCCGTAACGCTCTTATGGCTTGTATTATTATAACTTACACAGAACTGATGGATCTGGATATGGTACTGCAATAAAAATCTATATTGTTTTTCTAGTTTTTAGGGAATTGAAAGTGGAATTGATTTATTATCTAACAGTTTTACGCAATTCCATTGAAACTAATTTTTTAATTTATTAAATATCATCCGCACTTAAATAAAGCCATGCATAAAACAGGAAAATCATACGCAAATAAATGTATTGTATTATATTGTATTGTATTCAAAGGCAATTCAATTTGAATAGGCGATCATTGTGATTCAATAATTGAATCACTTCAAAGTTAAAGTGGTCAACGTCTTAAATCTAATTACCTGAGCGAAATATTTTGCCTGACTTACACAGAGTTTTGTGCAAAATTTATGAATATTATGAAAATATATTATGAAGTTTTTTTCTAGTGCCATTAGTATTCCAAGTTCAAATTTGCACATAAAAACTAACTGACTCTGAGCTGGTCAGCTCTCTCCTCTCACTCTGGTGAGTGGCAGCTCACAGCTCATCTAGCCTCTCTAGGTCGGTGCACGCAAGGTTATAAGTTACAGAGGTCGGATATTTATTCGTGCCGTTCGATTGTAGTTTTATGCCAGGCCGTAAATGCTCTTATTGGTCCACATTTGAATAATACCCAACGTCTGTTACTTGTAACGCGCAAAAACATCTATTTTACGATCTGCACCTGACTTATATTGCTTTCTTTGCTTATTAAAAGTACACAATACCTATAGCTCAGATCTGGACGTTATTCTGATTCCTCCAGTGACCAACTCACTGACTTTTTGCAGAGTTATGTATTGGAATCTTTTTTGTCGTTGGCTAAAAGTTGCCGAAAATTGTACGGTAAACTAACGCCCTGCGCACATCTACATTCTACGGTGGCAATCAGTTTGTAAACGTTCTGATTGCCACTGCAGAATGCTTAGATATACGCAAGGCTTATATAGATGCGTGTGAACACTTAATGCCAAATAGTAGCATATTATGCCTCAAAGTTAATAGAGCGCGTTTCTAACTCACAAAAAGTACATTCAACTTAGAATTCAAGGTGAGTACCTACTATGGTAGTATTTCATTAGACAGCTGCTAAGTTAGTCCTTTCTTCACCACAAAATGTAAGCACACCACTTGAACAGCAATAACAGAAGTGGAAGCAGTAACCTCGCGGTCTCGGCCGAGCGTTACGTTTTATGTCATAATCGGCGGGTTCCGCACTTAAGTTTACAGACCGAGCACCTGCCGCTACGGAACTCTGATATATTCATGTGTTCCATCTGACTATTTTCATGAAAACTTGATAAGTTTAAATTTATCTCACTACAAGATCTGTTAAGTTTGTGGCTTAGGGAAATGTCTTCAATATTTATTCCTTTCTTTTCAGATAATTAAAAAAAAATCATCAGCATCTTCTTTGGTATTTGTTACAAACAAAATACATACGGAGACGTTTGGATGTTTGGAGCCGTTTTTTTACGGGTTGTTGATAGCTCAAACAAGCCGTAAAAAACGGATGATCTGATTTGAGTGAAACCTAGAATAATCTATATCGCGGCGCTGAGGAGTATAGCCTAACCCTTGTTATACATATAAATCCCATGAGGTTAGCTTGTACCTTCAGTTTAAAGCAGTATTTTTTTACAGCCTATTATTATGTGTGCGTGTGAAGGAAATGAACAACACATTTCTCTAAAACTAGGTACCGAAGCTTACATCGCAATCAAAACTGTATCAAGTAGTCTTACTTTATTACAACTACTTAACTACACACATTAATTAATCAAACTTCCTCCTATACCCTTTTCTCTTCCTTAGGGTATAGTTCCGTGAAAAGCGATATTCACTTTTTTTAAAGTAAATAGCGGCAACAGTAAAGTACTAAATGTCTTTCTATTCAAACGTGTATTTATCAGCGCAATACCTGATCTTATAATTGTTTCGATAGAACCAGTGACACTATAATAAGAAGAAGAAGAATGGTAGAAGAAAGCATCTCAAAACCAGTTACTAGCTATTAGTATTCTAGCAAATTTGAAATGCAAGGCAGTGAAGTTTTTCGCAAAATGACGGCCGTCAAAACGGTATCCGCTTTTAAAACAAACGCTCAACTAAAATAGATAAATAATGAGTGTTGGTAATAAATTCACTATGAGCACTTAATGCCGTCGGTTAAGTTGTCCAACAACTTGTTAAGTTACGTTTAAGTTATGTTTAAGTTGTGTTTTTGTTTACCTACGCATTGTTTGAAAGTTTGCTGTGGCGAAGCTTGGCAACTAGGTTATACCTATGATGGTTGGCTATTATTATTAGCTACTATGCAACCTGCAGTTATAGTTTGGCCGGGGGTCAGCTAAAACGACTTCTTTCGTGAGTGATGGGCACATCAATTAATATGGGAAGAAGTAACCACTCAACATCAGGCAGACCAATAAAAACATAGCAGCAATATCCAAAAAATATCAAGTGAAAAAAACTAGGTACTTAAGATATAGCTGTCATGTTTTTATTTTGATTTGTATATTCTGCGTGGGAAGTGAACGATTTGCTACGCTTAACTAACTACTCTTATAGTTAATTCTAACCTCAAATAGTATTTTTTATTAATAGACCCCCCAAGTCATTCACCCCTGACTATTACGAATGTTGTCATCTTTTTACCCCCAATTGGATAAACACACAGCATGTAAACTAACCCTTCACGCCTCCCACGCGCCTAACACGCAACTGGCACGCGACCGACGCGCGACCGTCACGCGACTTTCACGCGACTAGCACGACTCCTCTTGTAATTACGTTAGGATTACGGATGATCGATGCTTAGCAAATTAACAAGTAATCGAGTGATGTAAACTGTGTTGTTGTCGTCTGTTTTTTATAGTGCCAACACAACATAGCACAACCCACCTGTAGTTCGGCATAAAATGTAAGAAATTTGATACTTTATATAGCTAATGGAACAAGACGATGGTTCTAATGTGAAGTGGCAACCATCACCTCTGAAAAAGCAGTGCCTCGCTATCACGCATGTTAGGAACGTGCCTTTCGTTCTTCAGCTTGAAACATAATGTCAATCCACTAGTTCGTTTTCTGCATTAATTACTTAGGTATGGGAAAAAAACAATAAACTTGCGTCACCGTCACCGACGCCTATCCAACAAGAGATCAACAAACTTCGCCAAAAAGCGCGGGGGGAGGGGGGGTGGTAATTGTGACGCATAGGTCACTGTCAATTTCTGCGACTTGTATTTTAAGTTTTAGAAATCACAAGAAATACTAACTAAGGGTTGTGGACCCGCGCTTTTGCTAAAAATAACAGAAAACAATTTTGAAATTGGAACATCAAAGCTTTGTTCGTTATTCGTTTGTTTAGTTGGACTCTCATTATACAAATACGTTCGACGTTTGAATCAAACAATCACATTGAAATATGAAAACTGTTCTGTTGGTTTTCCCGCCGCAAGCGACAATGACAGAACAACATATTTTAAGTAAATAATTAAACAGTACAAAACAATTATGAGGAAAATAAAAAAACATCACTCTTTATTAGAACTTTGAGACTAAATAAAATATGGAGAGTGCACAATTATTTTTCTTTACTAGCCTATGGTAATAAATTTCCTTGCAGTACACAACTTAAAAACAAAATTTAGAATAAAAAACTTCAGCAACTTCACTATACTTGCAAATAGCAACTTCAAACTAAGTATACTTATCAAATACTTTTATTACAGTACCAGACTGTATTATCCAGTGCATACTTAAAACGAAATATGAGTTGACCGTGTTAGTAATACTTATTATAATAAGAAGAAAATACACAATTTTTGTTATAAAAGTCATGTCCACACAAAACCGTTGTCAGATCGGAATATTTCGATTGATATTCAATTCGGGCGGGAAAGATCGCCTCGGGACATTGGCCAATTGAATTTGAAAACAGAACATCTCCCCTCCCGTTTCCACCCACTGATGCCCTCGGCTAGTGGCACCATAATTTTGGAAAAACAAATCTTGTTTTACAGAATAATCTTACGAATGAGCGAAAATTTGCATTGTTGTGATGTTAAAGTCAAGTAAAACAACATTTATCCAATAAAACCAGGATTATTTTTTAAAATGACGTCAGTGTTGGTACGATTTCCAGGCGGTCATGTTTGTTAATTCCTATTTAGAAGCTCTCGATCCATCATGAAACAAATTTATTTATTTCGTAGCAAAGTGCTACGAATTTTCTACGGTTGTGTGTGCTACTAACTGTGGTGACTGCTATTGGTTGGAATGGAACCAACCATTAAACGTGTCCTTTCAACCACGAACACTCTTAACTGTTGATGCTTTGCTGCCTCGACGAAGACCATCTTAGTAATAATAGTCCTAGAGCTCTCAAGTCTGCAGATAGCTCAACTGTTTCTTGTGTATTTTGTACATTTTGTAAATATTTGTGTAAATAAATAAATGTATATTTCTTTTATTCTAGCACCTACTACGCCGGCACCGGTCTCTACAAGGACGGAACAGAGTACTACTGTGATACCCTCGTGCGACCTAGTGAAACCTCATTACAATATTTTCAATATCTCCTCCATAGTCGCTCTTCTGTTGAGGATCGTGACTCTATTTTGTATACAATATCTCTCCATTTGGAGCGACCGGTGGCTTGATGATTTCTATCTTATCTTTTGCGTATCTTTTGTTGCAATCAAAACCTAGTCGCATCTGTCAGTTTTGAATCCTAGTGTGGTGAAAGGATTTTAAGTGCGCCTCAAAGAGGCTCCTTTCGTGCACTTGACACATATTTTTTAAGTTCTGCGACATGCCGGTTGACATTATTTTGAGTTTCGATTGCAATAAAACCGAATTAAAACAAAACTTATCATTGACAAGGAACGATTGCAACAAGACCGAATGTTGTCGTAATAAACATGAGATAGCGAATAAAAACTACGCGTTGTAAAACTAGTATGGCAACAAGATATGTGATCGCGAACACTAGAATCACTTAATTATCAATGTTATTTGTGCCTAACCTCTCTCCTGTATTCGGTGAGTTGATACCAAAAGAGATTTATTCAAATGAATCACAAATATCACTTTGAAACTTCTTAAAACGAAGTCAATCTATGTGCCTAGGCTTGGTCGCGTGGAACTGGCACCTGGACTCACCTAGCTTTAAGACGTTTCAAAGTGATCCTTGCAATCCTACTGAATAAATACACTTTTGATTTGATTTACTATTTTCGCGCGACCAAGTCTAGAATAACCGGCCAACAAACTACGGCTTGGTTTCTAATTTTTATATTCCTGTTCAATAACCCGTTTAAACGCTTCCGAAGCACGGAAGTGCTCATGGTAATACCAGTAGCGGTCACCCATCTGAACAGTGATTGTGAAGAACGTTGCTTAACTTAGTTGGTTTGATTAAGAATGCGCTTCCAAGCATGTTATTCTACAAACCGTTTGTTTCTTACTTACAGAGTTGGAGATATATAAATTCTTTTTATTGTAAATAAACAAAAAAAAACTATATTTTAACTGTAAATTACGAAATGCCATATTAAATTAAGTTATTAGTACAAAAAACGTTAAATTAAGTAGAAATTCTATTTCCCACCTATAATTAAGCTTAGTTGCCATGTTCGTTTGACCTGCAATAATTATGTTTAAGCTAATTAAGTATGACTTAAGTTATTTTAAGTAACTTTAAGTGTATATTTCTAAAATTATATTTGAATGTTTCTGTTTGCGAGAAGTATAATTTACAAGCTCTATTTTTGTGCAAAAGTCTCAGCGAGGCAATTAACCTATCGTCACCCTGGTTCTTAGAGACCTGGAGGCTTAGACAAGATTTTTTTTAATAAATCGTATGAAAATTTCGTTATTTTGGCGTGTCTGTTATGCTAATGTCATTTTCATTCATTTATTTTTCCGCATGCGTATTCTTCAAACCTGAAGTATATCTTGTCTATACCCAGGTCATTCACCGCAAGTGTTCAAAAAAGAACAAGTAAAAAGACCCTCAATAAGACATAAGCTTTAAACCCCAGCCTTAGTGCCAGAATATTCCAAAAAATATTAATTTTAAGTTGTACATTTAAATAATGCTATAAGTATTTCGTAGGTTGGTTCAATCAATTCAGGTTGGTTCAATTGGTATCTGCAGATTTGAGAGTAAATATTGATAAAACTAAATTTCTTAGATTCAAACATCATAAAACACCATCTATAAAATTAAATATTTCTCACAACAGTACAAATATTGAAGAAGTCAATGAAATAAATTTCCTTGGCATAAAAATTGACACAAATTTAAACTGGAAGTCGCACATTAATAAAGTTAATCAGAAAATATCGAAATATGTCTATGCAATCTCAACTCTGAGCCATGTTTCCTCTACATCTGTAGCCAAAAATACTTACTATGGCCACGTTTTCCCTCATTTATGCTATGGAGTGATCTTTTGGGGAAACTCGGTAAATTTAAAATCTGTTTTTATAATGCAGAAAAAATGTATAAGGGCCATATATAACATGAAAAGCACTGAAACGCTCCGTCCTGTTTTTAAAGAGCAAAACATACTCACTTTAACTAGTATATTTATTTTGGAAATTTGTCTATTTGTTAAGAATAATGTAAACTATTTTAATAAAAAATCTAGTCATTCTAATAATCTACGTAGTAAGTACAAATTTAACATATGTATTCCTCAAGTAAATAATATAATGTTTCACAAAAGTACCTATTACACAGCTATTAAAGTCTATAATCACTTGCCATTAGATTTAAAAGAAGTAAATGGTAACATATTTAAACATAAGTTAAAAAAATGGCTTGTTACGAGAGTATTTTATAGTTTAGATGAGTATTATGATACCTGAAACTAACTGTAACTAGTAATTTAGTTATAAATAAAATAGGTACCAAAGTACCTTTATTTTTAAGTATATGCCATACTTGTCCATACTTGTATAATATTAAATGTAACCTACTGTAAGATAGGCTACATAATTTTAACCTCATAAAAATGCTAATTTTGATTATTCAAAATAATTAGAATAGCAATATTGTACGCCCGAAATGGGTAGACTGTTGGAACAAAATTGCATAATGTACCTAAGATCTTCTTACACAGCCTTACAATAAATTATTCTTATTTCTTATTTCTTATTTCTAGCAATCTACTATGTAAGTGGTCACCGCAACTGCCCTCTGCCCAGCGCGGCCATTTTCCCAGCCATAGACAAGAGTTTTATTGTTTTTATATTTATTTATCCGACGGTGTTTTTGCGTTATTCTGCCGTATCGTTTTTGGCGCGCTCTTTTATGACGTAGCAAAGGACGATCCTAGATACGATAGCATTCTATTGATAAGAACACATAAATAATATATCTACAATAAAAGTAAAAAAAAATTGTAGTCCATATCTTTTATTAGTAGGCATAGTTTTCTTAAACCACTTGTTTGTATATCAATCAGGTTAGTATTTAAAGTATCCACCGCATACCCAAAAACCCTTATAAAGCTCCTAGCAAAATTTATTAAACGATATTTTTGTGCTTCAAGTGAATAAACGTTTACTCTGAGTCGTCACTACTACATATAGGTACATAATGAGGAAATCATAACGCCACTATCATAGCTCTCGTGTCATTGATTATTTCGAAACAAGTGTGGTGAATTTTAAGTGCGCCTCGATGAGACAAAACTGTATTCTGATGATATCCCTGCACTTTTGAATAAAATAACCTAGCTTAGAGCTTATCCACACTACTGCAACACAGTCAGGTGAAACGAAGGTCCGACTATGATACGTCAGCGCGATTTAGAATAGCCACCCTCTTTTATCGTATCTATACTAAGACCATCTTACGCCACCAGCGGATCTTTGCAAATTGTGCTTAGTTGCTCAAAGAATAAGGTCGAGAGTAAAGGTTACGTTGAGAATCAGATGGCATGATGTTTGGGACGAATCAATTCAATAACATACACGTTCGGTACCGTCGTTTTGCAGATATTACTCAAATGTCGACATTGTGACACAATACAATTGTTTGCAATACTGTTTGAAGGCTTTTATCTAAATTGTATTGTTTGCGATATTTTGATGTAAGTACCTACCTATACCTTCTTACCTTCCTACAGGGTAGGTAGGTAGGTAAACAAAGTAGGTACCTACTTACTGCTACTAAGAAAGTAGGTAGGTATAGCTAAAGTTGCGGCTCGCTTCCTATACTCACCAGTAGATCTGCACTGCACTTCTTCTCATTGTGTCACTGGTTCTTTCACACCAAGTGTGGTGAAAGGATTTTAGGTGAACCTCAAAGAGGCTGCTGCACGAAATGCTCTTGACACATGTTTTCGAGCTTTTTAGGTTCCACGACATGCCGGGTTTCTCACGATGTTTTCCTTCACCGTTTGAGAGTAGGTACCTACTACTGGCTACTGGCTTAATACTTAGTCATAATTTTTTGGACGGAGAAACTCATTAGTACCTACACCCCACGACCGTATGATCGGAAGGCGGGGCTGGTTCGGTTTTACCTACCTTTTCCGTATTGACTCCAAAAGAAAGTAAGTATTTTATCTACTTACTACAGAAGCAAGCAGAAACAAGCGCTTCGAATCGATTCGAAGCTAATTAAAATAATCTCTGTTGGTTCCCGAACAGGCGTCCACCGTAATCGGTTTTTGGTCAAGTCAATTTCGCTAATGAAGGTTTTTGGCTGCGTTGCGACCGGCGAAGGACTTCTTGCAGGCGTCATCAATCACTAGGAATTTGGTGAACTAGTACTAAGTTGGTAAAAAAGCTGGCATACCCAACTAACATCATCATCATCCTACTGCGTAAAGTTAACTTCTGCACATAGCCTCCCATAAAAGTATTCCCATTTCAGCAGAACGATTCTGAGTCCTCCATCCAACAACCAATTTCCTGCGATCTCTAGAATGAAATCAGAAATCATAAATAATGTCATCGATACATCGCGCATCCTATGCTTCGACTTCGTTCACGATTGCATTACATGGTTTTTATAATAATTTCATGATGAAAACGTACATATTATTTTAACGCCATCTATTGGCAAGTAAATACACTTTTTGCAGTAGCTGAGCTACAAATAAATGTAAATACTGCAACAAATGAATTTATCAAAGATGGCAGTAGTAGAATGTAGATCCGATTGTTTCATGACTTACATGACAGTTGACATTAGTTAGTTTGACGTCTAATGGTTTGATTGATTGATTGATTAATTTTTTTTTTCATTGAATCAAGCGGCGTGCTGTAGACCGGTCGCTGAGCAACGTGGTTTTGGTTATTTGTTAAAAAGTGCAATTTGCATTTCAAAAATGAAAGGCGAACAGAAAGTCGACTTTCAGGCGTTGAAGGACATCGCCAACATGCTCAGGATCGACAGCATCGTTGCCACAAATGCCTCGAAATCCGGGTAAGTCGACCCTACCCTAACCTCAATAACATGATGCCGGTTATTGTCGCTATGAAGGTCTATTGAAGGTGAAGGAGCTTCCAGCGCTACATAAAGATACCGGGGATAACGCTGATTGATTTTGCAATAGTATTTCGATAGAAAATGTTCGAGTTTGTACATCGGTATTTTCTAACTTATTTAGATTAGCCGGATGCACAGGGTCACGCTGTAGGTTGATTACCTATTCAAATTTATTTTTACCTACTGGACTTGGAATTCGACTTCATGCACTGATTCCTTACCTATTATGTTTAAACATTTCTTACAATGTGCTGTTGCGTTGAAGTACTTGCCTGTTACTTGCCTACCTCAAGGCCGTTGACTTAAATTGTTATGTCATTAATTATCTCATCGAAACTACAATCTATCATTCCTTGCCGAGTCATTTTATACCTTATCACAGTGCTAGTAAGTTGATGTTCACTTGCAGTAGGTAGCAATATCATTTTATTACATTGCCGAAACAGCTACATAGTTCAATATTATCATGTCATGATGATAGTACTGAGGAGTTTATATTGGGTTTATATATTAGCACCTGTGATTTTTCCACCATTATATTGATACCTACCTAGAATTGTATCAAATATTATTGCAATTTTGGTCTTGCTTTTAGATGAGCTAGTAGGTAATAAGATAGTGATTGCATAAAACATTATCATTTTATACATACCAGTACAAGAGCACTGGTGGTCTAGTGGTAGCGGCCCCGCCTTCTGATCCGAAGGTTTAAATCTAGTCATGTACCAATGAGTTTTTCTGTTGGAAAATTTATGTGCACTATGCCAGTACGCTCAAAACGGTGAAGGAAAACATCGTGAGGAAACCGGCACGTTGTAGAAATAAAGTTTGAGCAACACATATCAAGGGTCAAGGAAAAGAGGCCCACCAGCGGCCTACTTGCGGAAAAACCAGCCCGCACATCGAGTGCAGATGATAAAAATTTGCCAAATTTATACGTACCAGTAGCTATTAACTATGAAGATGTACTTTTTCTGCTGTCCTTATCCCACATTATCTGTGGTTGGTACATGTTCTCCTCTACAGACTTCATCTCTGTATTCACTCCTTTCTTATCCACGTCGTCTTACACAGTGTTCAATGGTTTTTTTCCCCTGGCTCTGCTCACATTCATACTTACCACTGTCCTGGTAAATGGTCAATTAGAATTAGACTCTCCTGGTCACACAACTGTCATCCCTCATGATGTACCCGGACCATGCCAGCCTGTTGCTCCTCAATCACTCCGCCCACACAACCATCTCAACATTTGAATCTCTGCCGCATGTACCCCTCTTTTGTTAGGCCTACTTGCGGAAAAACCAGCCCGCACATCAAGTGCGGATGGTACAAAATTTGCCGAATTTTTTGCCCTCTTTTGTCAGAAGAACTATAATAGCCACCTTATTTTTAAATGGATAAATAATTGCTGCAGCTTAAAGTTTATACATATCCTGTATTTGTGTAGTTTTGCCTTGTAGCTGTTGCAACTTAAGGACAATAACGCAGGAAGACGTCTTCAAATATGTAGGTCACAGATTGTTTGCTTGTATAGACAGACACCTAACCTAGATTATTAAAAATACAACTACCTTCTGTGTAAATCGTCCAGAATATTTTTTTTAACACCCCATGAATGCCTGATGGATGTCGGCCTCGTGGTCGGCCTAGAAAGTGTTGGCAGGTCAATCTGGACGCCTTCGAAAGGAGATAGTGGGAGGAGGCTCAAAATAGAGGGAACTGGAAGTCTTTGCCCAGCAGCGGGATGATCTGGACTAGTAAAAAAAAACTATTGAACTTTAGTATCCGTTGCATAATATAGTACTCACAATTAGACCTCATTCACATAAATGGAAATAACATTACATGTTGAGTGAATCTCGTCATAATAAGACTTGCCATTTCTACATACCACATACCATCTTGCATCTTGTAGGACTCCTGTCCCCGCAATTAGATGTAAAAGCTGTCCATTGTGCTTCAGGATGTGCTGAATATAATTGTAGCTAGCCTAACTCCCAAAAGCGCAGAAGCTTCATGGAGGCTTTGCAGAACCACATACCATTACATTATTAATTGAACCGATTGTCAGGCAGCAACAGCAGTGTTGGCTGCATGTAGGTTAACCTTTGTTTGTCTTCCACAAGACCTTGACTTGTCACTGACCTCATGATTGTGTAATGCCACTATCAGCACCGCAGACGGCTGATATAACTGCCGTGTACATAGCATGTCTTTGATAAAGATAGACTTTAAATAACTGTTGAACCTAGGTAAGTATAACACTATAATTTTTAATTTCTTGATTATTTGCAAGTGTAGTATTGTTCAAGTATTTAATTTTGTAAATATCTAACTGGTGCATGAAGTTACTTAACAAATATAACCCACTTTATGTTATCATATGCATCCTTCTCTCTTGTCCTTCCTTGTTTGTTGTTCTGTGTGCCACTCACTGAAACAAATTAATTAGAATTGCAGTTTTGTGTAATAGTCTATCTATACTATTTATGAACTGGCTAGGTTAATGCCCTTGCCACATGCTGGGTCTAGCTAGTAGGCAGACTGGAGCTCCAACTAAAAAAAAAGCAGCCAAGTGCGAGTCGGACTCGCCCATGAAGGGTTCCGTAGCACAACGAACTACAAGAACCTTATATATGTTACTTGATGTAACATATTAAGGTTCCTGTAGTTCGTTGAAAGGTAAATTGCGGTTTACGGTTTATGACGTATAAAAAAAAACTACTGACTAGATCTCGTTCAAACCAAATATCGTTGAAAGTTTACATAGTAATGTACAACATATATTTTTTTTAGTATTATCATTCTCTTACTTTAGAAATTAGAGGGGGGGGACCAACTTTTTTCCACTTTGGAAGTGTCTCTCGCGCAAACTATTCAGTTTAGAAAAAAACTATATTGGTAACCTCAACATTATTTTTGAAGACCTATTCATAGATACCCCACACGTATGGGTTCGATGAAAAAAAAATTTTTGAGTTTCAGTTTCAAGTATGGGGACCCCCAAAATTTATAGTTTTTTTTCTATTTTTGTGTAAAAACCTTAATGCGGTTTACAGAATACATCTACTCACCAACTTTCATCAGTCTAGCTTTTATGGTTTCGGAGAAAAATGGCTGTGACACGGCCGGACAGACAGACAGACATGACGAATCTATAAGGGTTCCGTTTTTGCCATTTGGCTACGGAACCCTAAAAAGATCATTGAATTATTTTAAGAATATTCTGAGCATGTGTTATCCATATTTTAATAGGATTATGAGTTTTTCTGGCGAAAAATTTATGTACACTATGCTAGTGCTCTCAAACGGTGAAGGAAAACATCGTGAAGAAACCGGCATATCGTAGAAATAAAAAGTTCGAAAATATGTGTCAAGTGCACGAAAGGAGCCTCTTCGAAGCGCACTTAAAATCCTTTCACCACACTTGGTTCGACAGAACCAGTGAAACGATAAGAGAGAAAGAATCATCTGCACTCGATGTGCGGGCTGGTTTTCCGCAAGTAGGCCGCTGGCGGGCCCTTTTTGCGTGACGCTTGACACGTGTTGCTCGAACTTTTTAGGTTCTACGACACGCCGCGCGCCGGTTTCCACACGATATTTTTTTTCACCGTTTTGAGAGAACTGGCATAGTGTTTATTCATTTTTCGACAGAAAAACTCATTGGCACTCAACTGGATTTGAACCCACTACCTTAGGATCAGAAGGCGGGGCCGCTACCATTAGACCACCAGTGCTCTCACCAGCAGTTTGAATTATAGCTTTCTATAAGGCTGACTTTTTGCTTGCACATATTTATCTTTTGAACGATAGGTATGGGTAAAATTGCATGCAGCAAAGCTGCTGTGTAAAACCAAATTACACACAGTTCAGTCAAAGCATCAATCCAAGAGGTGTTCTGTGCTTAGAAGTGGGTTTGTTCCAGACATCCAACATCATGCGCGTCCATGGCGGAGATAATGTCTGTGCTGTTCTTCCACACCATGCGGTACAAGATCTCAGCACCCCGGGACGCCTCCGCAGACAGATTCATTCTGTCCAAGGTATGTGGCCTACGTCTGATATTAGATGAATTTGAAGGTGGTGGTCGGGAAATTTTACTATTGAAAGTGGCTGGGCTAGAACAGTCTTGTGTTTTTTTAAACCATCATCATCAGCGTGAAGTCAGTCCACTGCTGGACATAGGCCTCTCCCATTAATTTCCAGAATCGTTTGATTTTAAGCACTCTTAACAATATCTACCACCAGACCCATCCCTGACCCAGAATCGGACTCTTAAATCTGGTTATTTTATTTATTATTTTTAATTAATTCATAGTTATTAAGTACTAACCCCTAGCCTTAAGTTTTTAACCGACTTCCAATCAAAAAGGAGGAGGTTCTCAATTCGGTTGTATGTTTTTTTTTTTTTTTAAATGTTTGTTACCGCATAACTTCGTCATTTGTGAGCCGATTTGAATAATTATTTTTTTATCTGAAAGGTACTGCTTCCAGATTGGTCCCATTTTAATTTTATTAAAATCGGTGTTGCCATTTTTTTTAAATAATTTTTTTAATGTTTGTAACTGCATGCCTCCGTCATTTATGAACCGATTTAGAAAATTATTATTTTTATTTGGTTATTCTTACGTCCAGATTGTCCCAAACAAATTTGATTAAAATCGGTTTAGCCGTTTGACAATGAAGTCGGTTTCTCAAGTTTTTTAAACTTATAATTATATTAACACTATTGGACTACCTAAGTTGCCTTTAATAAAAAACTATTTATTTTTATTATAGACTTGCCAGTGTACGCAAACCTGGATTATAATCCTTATTATAATATTATAAATGCGTTTGTAACTCTGTCTGTCTGTCTGTCTGTCTTCCTGTCTGGCTTTCACGCCAAAACTACTGAACCGATTGAAATGAAATTTGGTACACAGATAGTTGAGGGCCTGGGGAAGGACATAGGCTACTTTTTATTACGAAAAAAGGGTTGTAAGGGGTTGAAAGTTCTATGGAAGTATCGTCATTTTTAGAGCTAGAAACTTAAAACTTATTTTTTAGTCTGTTGATTTGATATAAAAAAAATATGACATTCAAAGTTTGTGCTGGGGGGGTAGAGGGAGGGGAGTACAGGGGGGAGTGTGGAGGGGAGTACAGGGGGAGTGTGGAGGGGAGTACAGGGGGAGTGTGGAGGGGAGGTGCGGGGGGAGTCTGGAGGGGAGTACAGGGGGGAGTGGGAGGGGAGGTGCGGGGGGAGTGTGGAGGGGAGTACAGGGGGAGTGGGGAGGGGAGTACAGGGGAGAGTGTGGAGGGGAGGTGCAAGGGGGGATGCGGGAGGAGTGTGGAGGGGAGGTGCGAGGGGGGATGCGGGAGGAGTGTGGAGGGGAGGTGCGGGGGGAGTTTGGAGGGGAGGTGCGGGGGTGTTTGGAGGGGAGGTGCGGGGGGAGTGTGGAGGGGAGTACAGGGGGGAGTGTGGAGGGGAGGTGCGAGAGGGGATGTGGAGGGGAGTACAGGGGGGAGTGTGGAGGGGAGGTGCGAGGGGGGATGCGGGGGGGGTGTGGAGGGGGAGTACAGGGGGATTGTAGAGGGGAGTCTGGGGGAGTGCGGGGGGAATGTGGGGAGGAGTTGAGGAGAGTGGGGGGAGTTCGGAGAGGAATGCGGGGGGGATGAAAGTGTGGCGTAGTACGACGCCATATGTCTAAGTTTAGTAAGAGGGCAGACGACTGTGTCACGTGCACGCGAATATGACGTTGTTATTTAATTACTGTTTTCTTCCGCTGCTAATTAAAAATGCTACCCATAGACACTATACCACGCGGACGAAGTCGCGGGCACAGCTAGTATGAATATAATTGACAAGAGATTTACTGGCCTTTTGTGATTCCTGTAGAAACCACAAAAGGCCAGTAAATCTCTGTCAACTTCAAAGCATGTTCTGCCTTGGTAAGGGTCACGCGGCGCCCATCCTGTACGCGGCGTGGGCGGAGGCGGGGCTGTTCCCCGTGGAGGAGCTCAAGAACCTGCGCAAGCTGGACTCCGACCTGGAGGGGCACCCCACGCCGCGCCTCAACTTCGTGGACGTGGGCACGGGCTCGCTGGGCCAGGGGCTGGCCGTGGCGGCGGGCATGGCCTACGTGGGGAAGTACTTCGACCAGGCGCCCTACAGGTCAGCATTCTAAAGAAGAATGAGCAATAAAAAAATATGGTTTATGGTGGAGGTGATATTTTCTTTATCAATAAGTTTCTGAAGAAAAGGGAAACCTACGAGCACGTATAGCAGATCTGGATTTTATGAGACAAAATGGTTACTCTAGAGCAGCGGTTCTCAAACTTTTTTGGTCACGGAACCCTTTTGACAAGCAAAATACTTGACGGAACTCGAACATTCTCAAAAATACTTGAGTCGGCGCCTTTGATAAACAAAAAGCGGAAATAAAAATAAATGCGTTGTAAACAATCTCGACTTTATGTTTTTGAAGATAGAGCCGAAAGTCGCTTGTTCACAACTATAGCGTCTAATTCAGAGGCAGCTTTTATCAAAGGGACTGCGCGCTCACAAGTATACGCGCGGCGGGCGGAGTCAAAATGTTCGACCAGTGACCAGAGAGAGGTATTTTGGTTTTTTTTTCTAAATTCTTGCGGAACCCCTACAGGGGTAGCGCGGAACCCTAGGGTTCCGCGGAACACACTTTGAGTACCGCTGCTCTAGAGGCATTATCCAGGGAGGAAATAGGGGACTACGTTTGTATGGAAAGTCGCCTGTGTGATTCCCTCTTTAATAAGTATAATAGGTAAATAAATTGGTTGTCTGTAAAGTCGGTTTACTGACGATAGTTGAACGTGCCAACGTCATACAGCTGTCCACGCGGATGCATCGCTCACTCAAGGAGGAGAGAGACAGATGTCGAACGCTGCCGAACGCGGAGGCCGTGCGTGCCTCTTTGTCGCTCGTTCCGCGCTCTCGCTTGCACTTCAAGCCTTAAATGGAACGCCTCAGAGTGAGGTAACACCGCATGACGTCATGTTTTTTCGTGCGTGCAGCCGGCTCCATCGAATTATAAGACGTTGTCACGTCAAAAGCGGTGTGTTTTGGCTTCCGGCTTGGGCATGTTAAGTGTAACAAGTCAGTCAAGTTAAAAGAGAAGCAAGCTCTTCAAATAAGCTTCTATTTATGTTAGTTTCGTTTAGATTCAAAGGTTTTTTTTAATAGTGAGCTATCAAGTGCGCAAGAAGGATGGATGGTGGATGGAAAGGGCTCAGAATCGTTCTTCATGGAACTATATTATGTAGGTGAAGCCTATGGCCAGCAGTGAACTTCTTCAGGATGATGATGATGATGATTTTTATAATGTCCCAAAAGTTAAGAACCGAGCTCTTTTTGAGCTCGCGACCTTCCCCTCGGTACGGGGCTGCGCTGATCGCTGCGCCATCGGATCCTAATCACACTCGACGAATAACTCTTAGGCCTCTGCCTCGAATTTAGCGGGCAGCGGGGCGGTAGCGGCGGCTCTGCAGCAGGGCAGGGCGGGTGGGTGCATTTGATTTTACGTTACGCATAAGAATCCTGCCGCTGCCGCCCCGCTGCCCGCTTAATTCGAGGCCGAGGCCTTAGGGACTGTTCTTCACTAACGCGACCGTGATCCATTTACAGGTTCTATGGATGACCTTTTTGTACAGTATAGTTAATAGTGTATTATGTGTACAGGGTGTACTGCCTGATCGGCGACGGCGAGGCGGCCGAGGGCTCGGTGTGGGAGTCGCTGCACTTCGCGGCGCACTACAAGCTCGACAACCTCGTCGTCATCTTCGACGTCAACCGCCTCGGCCAGTCCGAGCCCACTTCTCTGCAGCATCAGGTCATCATCGCCATTATAAGCCGCCATTCTCATACCAAGCCCTAAAAACTCAATTTATTTATTATCTGCCCTCCACTAAGCCTACCATGAGCTCTGTCTGGTTCTGTATCTGGTTTTGAGTCTGTGTGAGTGATGACTTAATAAATCTTACGTCAAAACGTCACACACAGTATAATGCACTGGTGAGCACTCACACAGACTAAAAACCAGAACCATAGACAGAGCCAGAAACATAGAAGCAAATGCATGTCTTGTACAATATGCAGAGTGACATGCACATTGCACAGCACAATGTAAAAGCGGCGGCAAATTCTGTCGGTCCGTAGACAAATTGTGCGAAAGAATCGCGAACCGTCGATAATTGTTACAACTCTCTGTAACGACTGTACAAACATTACTGTTGACATCTTTGCTATTCGTTAAAAACACCGATTTATTTTCGATACCAATACCACCGTATTCGTGCAACACGCGATAACGTCTTCTTCTTCTTAAATTAAAGAGCTTAGCTTTTGTCGGAGTTTAGAGGCAGTCTTCTCCAATTAAGTCTTTCGAATGCGGCCTCCTTGACTTCCTTATACGACATGACAGCGACCTTTTCTTTTATCTGGCTCACGTAACTTATTCTTGGCCTTTCTCGTCCGCGTTTTCCTTAATCTTTCCTTCAATGATGTTCTTTATATAGCTGTCATAAATGTTATGACGTCGCTTCTAGCTGGATGTGTACGACGCGCGCCTCAAGGCGTTCGGTCTGAACTCGGTGGTGGTGGACGGGCATGACGTCACGGAGCTGGTGAAGGCGCTGGACACAGCGGCCGCCACGCCGGGCCGGCCCACCGCGCTCGTCGCCAAGACCTACAAGGGGAGAGGCTTCCCCGGGATCGAGGACAAGGACAACTGGCACGGGAAGGCGCTGGGGGCAGAGGGAGATAAAATCATCAAGGTAACTATTCAACATTTCATTAAGGGGGTACGATTTCCATACAAACTTAATTTACACAACTATGGGCGAATAAAGTATTAATGTACACTGAAATAGCTGTAATAGGCTTTTACAGTGGTCCTTATTACCGGCCAGTTATATAAAGTTGGAGTGTCAGCCGTTGGTCGGGGCAGTCGGGGCTTCAGAAAAAGAATGACGAAAAAATTACTTTTTTGGTATTTTATTAATATTTCTGTTATCCTACAGTTTTCTCCAACTTTATATAACTGGCCCGCAATAAAGACCACTGTAAAATTCTATTACAGCTATTTCAGTGTACATTTATACTTTGTTTGCCCATAGTTGTGTAAATTCAGTTTGTATCGGAATCGAACAACCTTAACTCGAAGATTTTAAAATTTCCCAAAAGTTAAGAGCTGAGCGGGATTTGAACCGCGACCTTCCCCTCGGTACGGGGCTGCGCTGACCGCTGTGCCATCTGATCCTAATCACACTCGACGAATAACTCTTACGGACTGTTCGGCAATCACTTTTGGGACATTATAAAATCTTTGTGATTTCCTAAGTGTAGTTAACACTATAATAAAGTTGGCATTTCTAAGTATTCCTGTATTTCTGACAAACCAGTTTGCGCTTGAGACGGTTAAGGGCGATATTTTGGAGTCTTTGGCGGATTTCGACATTGGAGGTCCTAGGCGAGCCTCAAAGCTCTATTCCATATGTCCAGATCGGTTTTTTGATGACCTTGTAGGCAAGTAGTTTGTTGCTGAGAGATAGCTGCGATTGACGGCCTAACAGCCAAGCTAGTCAGTCTTTTATATTTTATGGCGGCTTCGGTTCTTTTTTTAGCTTCGATATGGTTGGCGCAAGTCAATCTTCTATCCAGGTGTAGGTCCAGGTATTTTACGGTGTTCTGGGTCATATGCGTTCCATCTGCTAGTTGTAAAAAAAGAGGCCAAGTGCGAGTCGGACTCGCCCATGAAGGGTTCCGTAGCAACAAGTAACATAATATAAAGGTTCTTGTAGTTCGTCGAAAAATAAATTGCATTTACAGTTTCGGAGAAAAACGGCTGTGACATACGGACAGACGGACAGACAGACAGACATGACGAATCTATAAGGGTTCCGCTTTTGCCATTTGGCTACGGAACCCTAAAAAAGGTGAGAGTAATGAGGTAATGTTGTGTTATTTGTCGTCCAGCATTTGCAGTCGTTGATCAAGTCCCCCACCATCACGCTGGTGGCTCGCCCGCCGCTGGCCGAGGCGCCGCAAGTACATCTCGCCGACATCACGCTGTCCTCTCCGCCCGACTACAAGGCGGGGGAACTCGTCGCCACGCGGCTGGCATACGGCACTGCTCTCAAGAAGATCGCCGATACTAACATGCGGTATGTACATTATCAACATTGATGATATAAAGAGGAAAAACTTGTGATTATACGAATAAATTTAAAAAAACTATTCAACTGATATCATTTCACCATTAGAAAGCTACATTATTATATTTTTAACTAGCTGCCCGTCCCCGTCCCACCTCGGCTTTGCCCGGGAGGCATTTAGATAAAAGAAGTCGAAAAATAGACATTAACAAAGTTGTAGAAAAAGGCTAAAGTTGGTTTCAATTTAGTCATTGAGGCTCCATTAGGGGCCAGGCCACTCACTCGTCAAGAGATCTCCAAATGAAAGCTAGTTGGATATAGGATAGGTTTTATCAATAACTAATCCATGAATTTATTTGCAGTGTGATCGCGCTTGATGGAGACACCAAGAACTCAACCTTCAGCGACAAACTTCGCAACGCATACCCTGACAGGTAACATTTATTAATATTCATATTCATTGCTGGTTCTAAGGGGTAATAACGTTCAGAATATGAGCCCATATTATTGATCGAGTGAGCGAAGCGAACGAAGATCTTACAAACAACTTTGGGCAATGTGTCATTTTATGTGCGTATGTATGTATGTATGTTTGTACGACGATAACTTTCGAACCGTTGATCCGATCTGCATGAAATTTGATAAGTAGGTAGCTTGTACTTGAGAAATTTACTGGTAAGTATATGAGTAAAATCGGATTAGGGGTTATTAAGATACGGGGTTTATAAAGGGTGCAAAAATAAAAAAATTGACACAAAAAAATCAAATTACATATCATATGAAAGAACTTTGCTTGGACATTTCAAAACCATTTTTACTTTTTTTCTAGGACGCTCGGTTTTTGCTATACAAAAAAAAAGCAGCCAAGTGCGAGTTGGACTCGCCCATGAAGGGTTCCGTAGCACGACGAACTACAAGAACCTTTATATATTATGTTACTTGATGTAACATAATAAGGTTCCTGTAGTTCGTTGAAAGGTAAATTGCGGTTTACGGTTTATGACGTATAAAAAAAAAACTACTGACTAGATCTCGTTCAAACCAAATATCGTTGAAAGTTTACATAGTAATGTACAACATATATTTTTTTTAGTATTATCATTCTCTTACTTTAGAAGTTAGAGGGGGGGGGACCAACTTTTTTCCACTTTGGAAGTGTCTCTCGCGCAAACTATTCAGTTTAGAAAAAAACTGTATTAGAAACCTCAACATCATTTTTGAAGACCTATTCATAGATACCCCACACGTATGGGTTCGATGAAAAAAAAATTTTTGAGTTTCAGTTTCAAGTATGGGGACCCCCAAAATTTATAGTTTTTGAAGTGAAAACTTCTTTAGCGGCGTTGAGCACTTTCTGTAATGGGTATAAAATCTTAAACTCGCGTCAGCGCGTCAGGATCACGTGACCTGATCGAAAAAGCGTAAGACGGATGGAGAGGACGTTGCCGTTCCGCTCGACTGACCGCGCCGTACCCGGTGTGCGACGTTGCCGCTTCGCTCGCCGGCCGGCACTGTTGCTACGATGGGGGCGGGGCGGCGCGTGCGGTTCGTGCATCTATTAATGATAAAAGTGATGAAGAAATAGCGAAAGAAAATGAGTGAGTACTTTATAAATATACTAGATGAAAATTTAATAAGTTTTAATACGAGCGGCAAGTTTTCACTTCTGCCGGCACTCCCGGAGTGCAACCCGTCTTTTTTTTCTATTTTTGTGTAAAAACCTTAATGCGGTTCACAGAATACATCTACTCACCAACTTTCATCAGTCTAGCTTTTATGGTTTTGGAGAAAAATGGCTGTGACACGGCCGGACAGACAGACAGACAGACAGACAGACAGACAGACAGACATGACGAATCTATAAGGGTTCCGTTTTTGCCATTTGGCTACGGAACCCTAAAAAAAGGTTAAATGAAGGTAACCAACGATCCGAGAGCCCCCAATCTCTAAGAATTTAGTTGACATAAAGGTTTTTCTACTGGTCGGCGATTTCTTTTACTTTTTCTTTTTGTTTTTTCTTGAAATAAATTAAGGAGCTGTCATAAAATAATGGTGTGAGCGGCTTGGCCTGATGATGGAGCCAAGGTCTTTCCAACGGAACTCTTCAATCAATTGGCCAATTGAGTTAAAACTTGTTTACCATACAAAGTTAGTGAGGGATAGTCAGAGGCAAGGTCAAACAGTAAATCTTATATATATTTAATTCATCTAGAATTAAGTTCTTAGCATTCACTCTGGTATGTAATATATTGTATGTTGTGTGCTAAGAAGCAAATAAATGATTGTCTATGTCTAAATAGTAATGTTTGTTTGTCAATATTCCAGATACATAGAGTGCTTCATAGCGGAGCAGAACCTGGTGGGCGTGGCGACAGGCGCCGCGTGCCGGGACCGCGCCGTCGTCTTCGCATCCACATTCGCCGCATTCTTCTCCAGGACATTCGACCAGGTACTGCCATAGCCTAGCCATACACTGCAAGGTACACTAGGATACGCATCAATATATACACTGCTAATTATATGGAAGAAACAGGTATTTATTGCGATTACCTTTATTATTTCCCAACGTTTCGGACCTGTTGCAATAGCCGTGGTTACGGGCAGTCTGAACTTACTTGACTGACTACTTTTAAAATGTGCTATACACTTCTAGCTCTTAAAGCCTTGCAGTGTCATTTGTCTTTGTTTTAAGGTAACTTCAGCTATATCCTACCGTACACTGAACTAACAATCACGTTAAATATTACCAATAGAGAGAGAAGCAAGCCACTTTGTGACGGTGTCGGCAAATTCATCATCCGCACTTGGTGTGCGGACTGGTTTCCGCAAGTAGGCCGCTGGCGGACCCTCTACGTGGCGCTTGACACGCGTGTTGCTCGAACTTTTTTAGGTTCTACTACACGCCGGTTTCCTCACGATTTTTCCTTTACTGTTTGAGAGTACTGGCATAAATTAAATTAAATTAAAAATTTGTTTAATCAGATGTCAAAAGATCCATTCTTAAAACTAACATAACACATACAATAGCAAATCAAAAAATAATAAAATAAACAGAGAACATTACAGTAGGAGTTCACACGAATGGTTACCTAGTTAATAATAAATATAATAAATAAATATTGTGGACAATTCACACAACACTACCCAGCCCCAAACTAAGCAGAGCTTGTAATATGGGAACCGGATAGCTGATATAATACTTGAATACATTTTTTTTTTGTAAATACATACTTAGAATACAATACAATATAACACCCAGACAGAGAACAAACATTTATGTTAACCACAGAAATATTTGTTCTCGGTGGGGATCGAACCCACGACCTACGGCGCAGAAGGCAGAGCTACTACCAACTGAGCTAGAGGCCATTCAAAAAAAAAAAGTTAATGTAATAAACTTGACTGGCATTGGGATTGATTAAGGCAGCCACCCAGTAGTTTTGTAGTGGGCTGTCCCATCTGCCAGCCAGTACTCTAAGTATACTGTTGGAGCTAGCCAACATTCTGCGCTTGACGGAAGCTATTTTATTACGCATTATGGCGTGAAAGTCGTTGACATGTGCGTCAGCAAACATGCCCGACGCACTGCAGAATCTTGGTAGCCCCAACAATACCCTAAACATGTTATTGTACAGGACACGCAAGGCGCTGAGTACACTTACATTTTTTTATAGAAAAGCTCATTGGTACACGACTGGATTTGAACCCACGACCTAAAAGTCGGAACCACTAGACCATCAGTGCTCTCTATGTGACGGTGTTCTATCACATCTAATCTGATAAGTGATCGGAGACCAGCGGCAGGGGCGTTTTTGTTTCTGAATAAATTACACCAGCGCCCCTGTATGCAAGGGAGGTCTCATTGAAATGGTTTACATTATAGTAATGTATATAATGATTGTGTTGCATAGATCCGCATGGGCGCGATCAGTCAGTCCAACATCAACCTGGTGGGGTCGCACTGCGGCGTCAGCATCGGCGAGGACGGACCCTCGCAGATGGGACTCGAGGACATCGCGCTCTTCCGCGCCGTGCCCACCGCCACCGTCTTCTACCCCTCGTGAGTACCACCCCCACCCCCACCCCCACCCCCACCAACATCAACCTGGTGGGGTCGCACTGCGGCGTCAGCATCGGCGAGGACGGACCCTCGCAGATGGGACTCGAGGACATCGCGCTCTTCCGCGCCGTGCCCACCGCCACCGTCTTCTACCCCTCGTGAGTACCACCCCCACCCCCACCCCCACCCCCACCAACATCAACCTGGTGGGGTCGCACTGCGGCGTCAGCATCGGCGAGGACGGACCCTCGCAGATGGGACTCGAGGACATCGCGCTCTTCCGCGCCGTGCCCACCGCCACCGTCTTCTACCCCTCGTGAGTACCACCCCCACCCCCACCCCCACCCCCACCAACATCAACCTGGTGGGGTCGCACTGCGGCGTCAGCATCGGCGAGGACGGACCCTCGCAGATGGGACTCGAGGACATCGCGCTCTTCCGCGCCGTGCCCACCGCCACCGTCTTCTACCCCTCGTGAGTACCACCCCCACCCCCACCCCCACCCCCACCAACATCAACCTGGTGGGGTCGCACTGCGGCGTCAGCATCGGCGAGCTTGTCTCTCTCTATTGAATGGAGAAGCAGACTGAGAGACAGCACATAGAAACGATCGTAACGAGTTGTTGTCTCATCAATTTTCCATACAAAAGAGAGAGACACGCGCTCACACGAAAATTAATTTTGGTAGCAAAACTCCATCTTCAGATACTGGTTGCATGGAACTGGCAACTATACTCCGGCCAAATTCGCAAATTCGATATGGAGTGTAGGTAAACACACTAGAGCCAAAAAAAGATAAGTTTCGGTGTCAGGTGTAAGATATAATTGTTAGCAAAATAATTCTCAGACTTACACTAGCCCCTTCCTTCCAAAGCTGTCTCGCTCCATGTGCGTCAGTCATTTCAGGGAAGGGAGATAATGGTGACATTACCAACCGGCATCGGTATTCAATACCTTGCTTGTTTGAAGTGGACACTACATTTTACAACACCTTTGTAAATCGTGATGGAAATTAATTTCATAACCCAAAGTAGCATAGATATCGTCTGATCTCGTACTGAAACACAATACAGAATTTGTCCAGTGAATTATACTCATAGGCTTGTATTTTGAAATGAGACACAAGAATGGATTTTTAGCTCTTGTTTAATGTTAAGTGAAAAAAAACTCAAGAATATGGGGGTCTCAAGCCCGTATTCAGAAACAGTGCTTGAGTCTTGATTCGAGCTTGACACTTTTCTATGTAGAATTGTAGAACTATCAAAAAATCTATTCTCGACATAAGCATTGTATCTGTATACTACGGGCCTTGGGGGAGTATACAGATAATGTTAGAATCTACTCAAGCTCTTTTAAAAATTTAACTCAAGCACTATTTTACATAGGGCTGTTAGGAACCGTATTCAAAAACAGAGCTTGAGTCTGAGTCGAGCCGCAAGTACTGATTTCTGACACTGTTCAATGGAGAACTGTCATAAAATCTATGCTTGAAACTCTGCTCAGACTCGGACAGAATTCCGTGAGACTAGCGCAAATGTTCGTTTTATTTCATTCTGAATGCAATGATTACAATATAGTGAATATAAATTACGAATGGAAATTTCGGAACGTGTGCGCCAGCACCAACAAAATATACGCAAGCACTGCGTTCCGACGTCATTAGGTTTTTCCCCGATAGTTATTCTGAACGCGCCGGCTTGCATTCGGAACGTACGCACGGAATTTGTTACGTTCGGAAAAAAAGCGAACGTGTGCGGCAGCTAATGTGTTTTCTATTGATCCCATGCATTCGGAAGCCCTAATTCAGAAAACGTAAGGAAAACGAGCGTGTACGGCCCGGCTAACTGAGTATTGTTTGTTATGTCAGTGACGCGGTGTCGGCGGAACGTGCGGTGGAACTGGCAGCCAACACCAAGGGGATCTGCTACATCCGCACATCCCGCCCCAACACCGCCATACTCTACTCCAGCGATGAGGTCTTCAAGGTAACCAGCACGCAACCATCTCACCTCTCAACGCAGTTTGTAGTAGCTCTGCCTTCTGCGCCGTAGCTCGTGGGTTCGATCCCCACACAGAATAAATATTTGTGTGGTGAACACAGATGTTTGTTCTCTGTCTGGGTGTTCTACTGTATTCTAAGTATGTATTTACGAAAAAATATATATTTAAGTATTGTATCAGCTATCTTGTTCCCATAGATGGATAGAAAATGCTTTATTGCACACAACAAATTATAAAAGTAGTTACAAAAAAATACTTAAAACTATTTGCCTCATACAATGGGCGGTCTTATCGCTAAACGAGCAATCTCTACCAGACAACCTTTGGATGGAATGGACTCAAGATATTTACAAAGGGACTGTGTGCAAAGAAAGAATAAATAAAAAAGTGCCTTAAAATTTTTGATGTGTAGCCAAGCTCTGCTTAATTTAAGGCTAGATAGTGTTGTGTGGATTGTGCATTATATTTATTTATGATGTAATGTGTAGGTGGGCCAAGCGAAGATAGTCCGTCAGTCTGCGAAGGACAAGGTGCTGTTGATTGGTGCCGGCATCACGCTGCACGAGGCACTCGCCGCAGCCGACACGCTCAAGGCAGAAGGTAACATGCTGGCTTCTATTCATCACACTCGTTTTCCAATAGATTTCAACTTCACTGCAAAAAGACTCCTTTCGTACATGTTCAATATTTAGCATTACAACCTTGGAATTTTCAAGTCAAATGAGCAAGTTGACTAAAGCTAAGCGTGCTCCAGCTTAGACTGCATTTTCACTTTCCATCAGATGTGATGGTAGTCAAAAGTTTAGCTATAAAATATAAAAAAAAAATGTTTTCTTACTTTTTTAGGTTCGACGACATACCGGTTTCCATAGTGCAAATAAACATTTGTTTGTACAGAGAAACTTTTTGGTGCATGATCGGATTCAAAACACGACTTTAGGATCGGAAGGCGACTTCCTTACCGCTAGACCACCATTGCTCTTATAAATTTCTCATTCTGGTTTGAACATTTTTTTTATACATCTAGCTGATGAAATAAGCATATATATTATATGGCTTACCCTCCTGATGTTAAGTGGTAACCGTCGCCTATAACAAACCATTGCCTCGTAGGTCACGCACGTCAGGAGCGTGCCCTACGATGCACTTCCTTGCGTCCATCAACTTGGGGCATACAGATGTTCAGCCTCACGTGCCAGTAATTTCACCAGCATCCACGCCCTTCAAACCGAAACACAGCAATGCTGCTTCACGGCAGAAATAGGCATGGTACTTCCTCGGACGAGCCACACACAAAAAGCTCTACTATTTATACTTACGGCGTGGTTCCTAAAACTTTTACTATCAATTTCTAGATCCTGCATCTTTTTAAATCCAATAATATGTATATTTGGTTCGTGTTCGTGTTCAGGCGTGGACGCGCGAGTCCTGGACCCGTTCACCATAAAGCCGTTGGACGAGGCCGCCGTGGTGGCCGCCGCCAAGGCCGCGCACGGCAGAGTCGTCGTCGTAGAGGACCACTACCAAGCGGGTATGTTACCTATCCTATCTACTGTTTTATTGTACATTAAGGTCGACTTGGCTGATGCCTGAGTGGAATTGGAGTCTGCGACTATCTCTTTGATATGGATTTTAATATCATTAACAAAATGCAGTGTATGTAAAGTTAAACATTTTATCTGTATAGCATGGAACGATTAAACTAATTTCCAAATAAGGTATAAGTCGGTTTAAGCTTCATTCAGTCAAGCTTTAACTAATTTCTTCTCTTTCCTTGTCGGGGTTTTGATGCAGTTTTCTCCAATTAAGTCTTTCGAATGCCTGACTCCTGAATGAATGGCCTCCTTGACTTACACAGCGATTTTTTTAACTAGTTTAGATTTTAACTTGCTTTAAATACGTTCACCGTACCTAAACATTATAGAATTACCTTTTCATTCCAACCGCTCGGAAAGTGCTTTGGCTGTTCGATATCTGAGTGCAAAAGCCGTTTTTATCCTCTAGCTAGAGGATAAAGTAAATTTGAATTTAGTTTATCGTGTTCATTAAGTTTGTGAATACTCAACCTATTTACTTCCATCTCCGTGGTGCCGAATTTATCATACAACCTTTTAAAATTTGTTATAACCTCATACTCGGAACCTTCTTGGAACTTTTAGTCGCGCCATGTTCTTTTTGCATATAGTCATTTCCTAGCTTAGGTGGGATGAAAAGTGTGTTGCACTTGAGTGCAAAGATTTGTCACCTTGTGCTCTTTTGATTCCTTCGCCAACGCTTAGGATTCTAATTTTAGTATCCTACGCTTGCTCGGTCATCAAAATTGAGCACGTGGTTAAAAAGCAGCTTTGCACTCTTGTGTGTGAAATAAGTATGGTCCCCCCCGCAGGTGGTATCGGCGAGGCGGTGCTGTCGGCGCTGGCGCTGCAGCGCGACGTGGTGGTGCGCCACGTGTGCGTGCGCGCCGTGCCGCGCTCCGGCCCGCCCGCCGCGCTGCTCCACAAGTACGGCATCTCCGCGCCGCACATACACACAGCCGCCAAGGAACTGCTGCAACACTACCACTAAACTACACAACACAACACAACCAGCGCTTACACTACTCGCAACACGAACTACGAACAGAGCATTTCAACTCGTGCAGGCCGCGATCCGTCATTTGCGCAGGGGCGCGCAGTATGCACGCAGCTGGTAAAAAAACTAAAATTTCTTGCCACTAGAACAAACAGTGCCAAGGGTAACATTAAGTGATGTCTCACGACTTAAGTAAGGTATGTGTTAAACCTCTTCCATGAATACTCTATCGTCCTACTCACTGCCAATTATACTCCAGACAAAGTAATCATCATAAAGATTGCCAATTTTTGAAGCCTAAATGTAAAATGCTGCCCTGACGCGTTTGTCGAAATTTTAGTCGTAACAAAATGGATGATGCGATATCCGAAGTATATCGCATCATCCATTCCGTTCTCTTGCCGTAACTTTTATAATTCTAGTGTAAAAATAGAAACGAATGCGAGTTGTCTAAGCGCTCTGTAGATTTGTCAAGACATAGGTCATGTTGCAAATCCTGCACATTGACTATCTGACATCTGCTGCAAGAATATGCTTTTCTCCAGTGTGATCGCGATGTGTTTTGCGAGTTGTCAACGCAACTTGCACTAAAATTGTGGCAACACAATACCTGTTTCACTGTCTCTGACTAACGCTATCTGATAAAAATATTTCCATTGTTACGGAACAATAACGTTATTCAAAGAGGGTCAAACGCGGAATAAGGCAACAATAGTTTTTTTATATTTAGAACTCTGTTTATCAATATTTGAACAGCTGTGTTTAGTGTGCGTTGACCTTGCCCAGTATGTTTAAGTTCAAATTGTCTTCGATCAAAATGATATCTTTGTAAAGGTAAATCCGACAGCCCTTTTATTGTTAGTGCCTCCATAGAAAAGGGACTGAAAACTGACACTGAATCATCATTTTCTGCCAATCATTCCTAGTTGTAACATTCCTATTGGTCTATCAGCAAAATTAAATAGTTCCTAAGAAACAAATCGTTACTAGATTACTATGTAGAAGTGTTATACATAAATATGTTTCATATATTATATATACTATGTACTGTTGTGAATCAGTGCCTTAAAAGCACAGTGGTGTAAGGCTGCTTTTGAATGGATTTAATAAGGTTAGTTGGTAAGTTTAAATTGCGATATTTATATATCACTTTTATATTCTATCAGATAGAAGGAATCAGAAATCGGGTAGACTATATTTACTACTAAGAGCTCAAGTTACTAAGAGTTTCTTATTTTTATAAATCACACAAAAAAAGACTTGGTTAAATGTTTTTAATGGTTCTTACATTCCCGTTGCATTTCACGGAATATTTGTTTTTTTTTGTAATAAAAAAGTTTTGAGTAAAAAAACGTGTTTCAATAATATTACAAAACATTAATTGTATTAACATAATTATAACAAAGTATAAAAACTTATACTAATGACTAGAATAACTCGTTTCTTTATATGTACAGTTTCCAATTTTTAGCTATATAATTAAGAGGTCAACTGACTAGTTTTGTTAGTAAATTCTGTACTACAACCCTTTCACACTTGCATTAGGAGCAATTTGATACGGAGTATGAAAGAGTACCTATATGGTAATAAGTATGATACACAACACATTTTGTACAACAAAGCAGTTAAAAATAGAATAGAAATTATACAATCGGACGGAGTGGCGAACACACAAACATCAGTTAATCTCACTTACACAATTTAAATGCATTATTTGGCCACTAGCTTATGAACTTATAAAATGACGCGTTTTTAAGTAGCCTACTTATTAATTTCACAAAACTATTTACAAATAATTTAAGAACGTGCTTGACTCAGACAAAAAGAGTCAAGTAAGCTCGAAACAGGCAATTTAACCTACAGAAACAATTTACAAACTCTGAGCACCGAATTAATACTTGGACATTTTTAGAGACTATCTTTGGTGTATGTCACCCCCAGTCGGGCGCCGGCGCCGCGCCCTCGCTCGGGGGCCGCGGAGGGGGCGGCGCCGGGGCAGGGGGGGTACTCTCCCCCGCCCCCCCGGCCGGGCTCTCCAGCTCCCCGGGAAGGTAGTCCTTCCAACTCCTGAACAGATACCTAGTGAACTTCCTCAGCTGCCTGAACTTGCAGTAGGTGGCTCCCTCCGCCGATTGCAGCTGCTGCGTCTGGATCAAGAATCCTTTCTCCTTGAACGTCTGTTCCAACTTCTCCCGTTGCAAGCTTTTTTTAGACTTTCTCTTTTTCTTGGTGAGGTCCTCCTTGAGCGCGACCTGAGTTTGTTTAGCGTGAGCGAGCGAGGAGTCCCCGGCCTCCGGCGGCGCCGAGCTGGCGTCCTTGTGCAGGAAGTCGTAGCTCTTGTTCCCCTTGTTGCCCGTGCCGCTGTAGTACCTGAAGTTGCCTCCCGAGTCCACCGACAGCATCTTCTTCTCTTGAAGGGACGGCTTCGATCCTCCGGTGAACTTGAACTTGCAAATGCTGACTTCGGTCGTCGGCGTCGTGGAGTTGGTTTTGGTCGGCATCGGCGGAATGAAGATCGCGGACCGCTTCCGCTTCACGGGACCCTGGCCGGGGTTCGGGGACGCGCGCTTCATCTTCGGCTCCGGGACCTTCTTCGCCTCCTCCGCCTGCTCGATCACCTTGGGGTCGAGCAGCTCGGAGATCTGCTTGAGAACCAACTTGCTCCTGCTGTCGTCCACCGAGTTATCGGTGGAGCCGCTCTCGGCGACGCTGCTCGGGGTGGAGGCTCCCCGCTCGTCCGCCATGCCGGGCAGGCGTCCGGCGGCCGCGAGGCGCTGGTAGTAGAGCAGCTGCGTCTGCAGCGCCAGGGGGTGCATGTAGACGCCGGCGGGCGGCCAGCACACGTAGCCGGGCCGCGCGCTAGAGGGCGTGGGCTCCGACAGCGCGGGCGACACGGGCGCGGGCCGGCGGGACAGGTCGGGCGAGCTGCTGGCGGTGGCGGGCGCGGGCGCGGGCGGCAGGTTCGTGTTCCGCTGGATGACGGAGATCGCGTTCGGCTGCTCCGACGTGGGGCTGGGCGGCGCGCTCTCCTCGCGCTTCACGTCCGGCAGGGAGGTGTAGATGTTGCCGAACTTCTTCTGGATCTGGATCTTGAGGTCGTGCAGGTCCCTGATGCAGAGGTTCAGGGGCTCGTCATCGCTGTGCAGCGGGCCCGCGATGGTGGGGGGAGCTTCCGGCATCGGCGCGTCCGGGCTGTTCAGTCTGGGAGGGGACAGGTTCTCCAGTCTTCTCTTATTCTCCTGCGACAGTTTTCTTTCCAGCAAGCTGGAGATGATCTTGTTCTGGAGGTCGGTTTTGGGGCTGTGGAGCGGTTGGTGCTCGCTCCGGAAGGGCGGGCACATGGTGAGCGGGTTGAGTCGGTCCTGCGCGGGCGGCGGCTGGCCCGGGACCACCGTGCCGTAGTTCTCGTAGATGAGGTGACAGATGTCCGCCTTCTTCGGCTTGCGGCCGCGGCGGGGCTTGGAGTTGTTGAGCGTCATCTCGCCCATGTACGGCAGATCGTCGTACGTGACGATCTTGCTGGGTGCTATCGCTGGGTTCTTCTTCTTCTTTTCCTCCGGCTTGGAAGGTTGTTTCGCCACCATGTTCGGAACCGTCAGAGTCCCCGTTTCGTTCTGAATGCCTGCTAGTCTTTGAGCCCAGATTTTGAAGGTTTCGTTAGTGATGTTGTTGAGGTCAAAGTTGTTGTTCAAGTTGGGTTCGTTAGACTTTTCCGCTTTGGGTTTTTGCGGGGCTTTCGCGTTGGCTTTCTGCAGGCTCTGCTCGTAATGGTCGAGGTACTCCTGCGGCAGCGCCTGGTGGTGGAACTTGAGCTTCCATCGGTTCTTCTGCCGGTTGCGGCTGTGCTTCTGCTTGGGCGGCTCCGCCTTCTCCAGCCGCTCCTTGCTGGTCGACAACAGCTGTTGGCGCAGTAACTCTTTGTTTTCTGACCTGGAACGAAGACAGACATTCAATTAACAACTGTTGTCAGCCCGAATAACAATATAACAAGAATAATAGCCAGATTCGAATCACGAAGCCTGAGAAGAAGAAATTGCCGAATTCAAATCAGAAGTGGGATTTCAAGAAGGAACCTCTAAACTAGAAATATAAAGTTCAGGGTATTGAAGGTACTTACCTAGTAGTAGTAGTACTAGTGGTGAGTGGGGGGGCGGGGCACATGGCACGACGCATCACTTCTGGAACAATACAAACAAGATTACACAAACAACTTACACAGGGAAAGGTTTGTATCGAAGAAAGGATGGTGCAAATAATAGGAGGATGGAGCAATGTGTCGTCTAGTACAGTCAAAGCCAAAAGGAGATTGACATTTCAGGTTTGTTACATTCTAATATTTTTTAAATTAGCTCACTTAAGATTGAAGTTTTGAACTTTATTTGAAGATCCGCTTTGAGCCGCAACTATTTGTAAACCGAAGTTGCCATACCTTTGATAAATCCAGAAAAAAGTGGAATTTAATGACTGAATTTGCTTTGCTACTATCGTACCTATTCAACTTTTTTTTTTCCATTTCGCTGATATCTAGTGTGGAGTGGCTTTGGTTATTTTATTAATAGTGCTGGAATGAAATTGAAGGTAAACGAACTCGCACAATGCTCATAAATCATAGATTGTTTACGATACGTCACTACGCGCCGAATGCGTGCAATCAGATTGTATGAAATGATAGCGTAAGTGTAGTGTACTGCACCATCATTTCATACATCACCACTAGGTTTTCTTACAACGCTTAGAAATGTTTGATCAAAGAGCTGACATAATCTCGAAAACGTGTTCTGCATGCTTAAGACAGGTGACCACTAGTGCTGATATCAAAATAGGAGGATTCTCTATTATGATGTCGCATAGTAAGTCAATTGATTCAACGTGGGACTTTGTTGGTAAAAACTGGCATATGATCGTGGCAGATGGAGGGAGACCTATAATACCCGGCTAGTAGTTAGTGAACTTCGGTTATGGATGATGATGATAGTTAATGCTAATGTTTTTTAAATAGTTTTCAGAGAGCCGAGGTAAGGGCCTAAGTATAAGCTAAGATATAAAATGTACCGAGAGCTGTGAGACAAGTTGATGTGGAAATCTAATAAGAACTGATCAACGCAGGAAACTGAGCCACAGCAACCCACGCGTACGAGTCCTTGGAGATATGAGTGGAGTACGTAGTGTAGGTAGGTACTTCTGTTTACCTTTTTATGCAAACAATGTAATCAGTATTAATTTCCGTATAAATATTTTTCAATAGCGTTCCACTATAGATAATAATACACTACAAGTAGGTTACTCACAGAATCGTAACAAACATAGGTACAATAATGTCGTACCTACTATAAAAACCTCGTCTCGATTGGTTTCAAACAGCGACTTTCGCATTTTTATATTGGTACCAATACCAATTTAAAAAGTTTTGCTTTATTTCAGGCTATACAATTCAATAGTCACTATTAAGTAAAACTCTTATAAAGCTAAAAATAGCGAAACTCGTTCATCTCTTTAGAAACAGTCAATATTTTTTGCTCTCATCTCAATCTTTCTACAGATGGCGTTTTTGCTTCCGGCTACGCGGCCTGAACTCTATATTCAGGCTTAGTCGCAGCTCGTATCCACCTGTAACCGTTTGTAATGCGTGTACCACTCGTGTTGTGTTGTGTGGCTGAAACAGATGCAAAGCACTGTAACAGCACTGAAAGCTGAAACCCGAGCTCGTGGCTCGAAATACTCGCCGCATGGGTCGCGCGCGCCATTTCGCAACCGATGGATACCTACCTCGGCCCGATTCACTTCACGGAAAACCGAATGAAGCTTTATAGAGAAGCAATAAAACATAAATAAACGTGACAAAAACCTTTCCCAAATAAAGATGAAGCCGTAGACGGCTCGTCTCGCTGACCACTTTGTTTGACTTTTGGTGGACGATTTCAGAAAATGGATTATTAGTTTTTTGCAAATGCCTGACTACCTAGTAAATTACGGGGAGTCAAGGCTCTACGTTGATTCTTGCCCCTAATTTCGGGACTTTAGTGCGGGATTGGCTGGCTGGATGTTGATAGAAAATACACAACATGCAACGATAGCTACCGGCTGTCATCATGTATTTGGATCATTCATCGCCATATCAGCTAATTTAGTGTTATGTTGATTGTCCAGAATAAATATTTATTTATCTAATCATGATTGTGATTTAGGTACGCTAGATAATCCATAGATCTGAGGTTATTTCTACCGTGCTCACCTATGAATAGTCGACATTACCTATAGTCGAAAAACATGTGTCAAGTGCACTAAAGGCGCCTCTTTGAAAAATCCTTTCACCACTTTGATAAGAAAGAACTAGCGACAAGATAGGCGAAGAGTCGTTTTACCTAATTTTGAGCACTGAATAGTCGACCAGTACTTCCACAATAAACGTTTAAAATCATTAAAAAAAATCACGTCGTACAAAAAATATTTTCGTATCTCTGACTTCTACACAGACTTGTTGATACGAGCCTTATCTATTTTATTGTTTTATTGTAAGAACAGAAAACGTAGTAAATGGTGTGTCAACTAATGATCATGCTTGCCCATAAAAGGCTGAGCAGATGCGTCTCAACTATAAATATAAAATGATTTAGTGCCATGTAGGAAGTACCTACCATTATGTGGCATTAGCTCTCGATTGCTTGCCAATCATAATCATCTTTGAAGATGAGCAACAACTATAAGTACTACCTATAACCGAACTGTTATTTAGGGGAACGAAGGGTATTGTCGGCCAACTAAGCCAAAATGGTTACACTCAGTGACAAAATAACTTTTATGGAAATAACTAGGTATTGATCACATGAATTATAAGATAAGTAGGTAACTATATACTATTGTACCTTTAAGTGTTTAAAAGGGGTACTCAAAGGAAGGAACCTAAAGGTACCTACATAAATATTTAAAAGTTTATAAGTAGGTAAATCCATTATTGTTGAATACAAAATTCCTAGTTTATGTGAATAATTAAAATTTTCTACATAACAATGTAAAATTAAACTTACCATTAATTTATCTGTCAAAGGGGGCTTTTCTCGCACTATTTTTTTACTAGTAACAATATAGGTAATATAATATTGTCCTAAACGAGTGACGTCGCGTATCGCAATGACGATAGATCTAAAGTTAATTGCGATCTCAAAATGTATTCCGCGCGCGCGCAAATTATTTTACAAATAATTAACCTGCTGCGATGATAACTACCTACTAATATCGGTTCACCTATTATTCTTACTAATATGGATTTATTATTATTATAATTGTTTAATTTAACTTCAGTAAGTAGGTAAAATGTATTTCTAAATTGTACTTTCTGAGGTGAACGCAGATGTTTGTTCTCTGTCTGGGTGTTATATTGTATTCTCAGTAAATATTTACAAAAAAAAATGTGTAAGTAAGTATTATATCAGCCATCTTTTTTTTTTTAACATTATACAACGTGTATCAAAATATGTGTACTATCCTGAAGGGGGGTGAATTTCCACCCCCCGGGGAACAACTTTTGTTCAACGACTTTTCGAACTTCGATTGGTATCTCTGAAAAAAACGGCAACGAAGTTTCAACATGAACAGCTGACTTTATACAAAGTGACAACCCTAAACTCAGCTACAGAGGTAGTAGGTAGTAGTAGTAGACCTACAGAGGTAGTAGGTCAAGGGGTAGGTGAGTTACAAGGATAGGGTTGTCAATTTATTTAGGCATTATGAAATTAAATATTTTTGTATGGGAAACTGAAAATAGGAATTTTTGATTTTCTCCCACCCACAACTGATCACCATTGTGGTCTGAAACCCCCCACCTTCGCATAGTACACATATTTAGATACACCTTGTATAGACCACCCTTTGGCTACAATCTCACCTGATGGTAAGCGACGATGAAGCAGGATGGTCTAGAAGACACCTGGTTCCCATAGTACAACCTTTGCTTAGTTTGGAGCTAGATAGTGTTGAGTGGATTCTCTGCAATATTTATTTACCTATTTATATTATTTAAATTGGGTCCCACAACTTTTCTCACCTGATGGTAAGCGACGATGAAGCAGGATGGTCTAGAAGACACCTGGTTCCCATAGTACAACCTTTGCTTAGTTTGGAGCTAGATAGTGTTGAGTGGATTCTCTGCAATATTTATTTACCTATTTATATTATTTAAATTGGGTCCCACAACTTTTTTATCAAAATCGGTTTAGAAGTTTGTTTATGAAATCGGTTAAATACCTAACTAAACATAGTGATCACTTCCACCGGGGTGGAGTAATCATTACGGAGCGTTTGGCGGCAGTCCAACGGTCTGTGACGTCACCGGGACATGTGTACTCCATGTACTTGCAATTGGGCTACGAGGTAAATGTACCTACAATTGGGTGAAATTGTAGTAAGTACATGAATTTGTATTCGATTGAGACTGGGTAGGAAAAGTTTCAATGGTCTTAGAATAAAAAGTTGTAAACATGTTTTTGAATTTGATAAAATGTTTCAAGATAAAAGAGGCCTACGACCTAAAGCCATTTTGAATTGAAAGATAAAGATACGAAATCGTAAGAGAGTAGTTTTGTGCGATGATCGTTTTATTTTCCGAGGCCTTACAGGTTTTTAATTCATTATGTTTTTAATTCAACACGGTGTTTTCAGTACCAACTAACTGTGCAGTGTTAGCAAATTCCGTAACAAAACATTTATTAAGTCTACAGGAAGATATTTTAAAATAGAAATGACTATTTATAACTGTCCCAGAGATAGATGGCATGCTTTAGATTTTCACCTTGAGTTTTCCGGTATTATTTTAAATGCGTATTTTTATAAAAGTGATGACTGTGAGATACTTTAAAGATGTTGCTTTTATTATAAAGAATTCGTATGCTAAAGCGCTCCCAACGAACAACTATAATGTTGACAAATTCAAAACTACATTATCTGAATTAAATGTACACAATAAAAGAAGTAGTCCGTAAAATTGTAAAATTGCTTAATTAATTCTCAAAACATAACAAAGGATCACATTTGGCTATATGGATGAATATAGGAAGGGACTTGAATCATAACAATAAACATCGGCCAACATCGGAGCCAATAAATAACGTCTCCGTATCGGTTAACTTAAACTCCATATCGAGCGGAAAACCAAAAATATCCCTAACTTAATAAGCAACATGACGTTTCTGACAACATTTAAGCATTTTAACGACCTATAATTTGTATATGGCGATTGTTATTGCCGAATTTTGGTGGCTTCCCATAATTCGGTATATCCTTAGGTAGGGATACCTGCCAACTGTTTATATAAACGATTGGCATAAAGGGTATGTTAATAGTCACCAATTTAGGTATACGCAGAGCAGCGTGAATCATATGCAAAGGCGTAGGATTAACGCCTTATATTATGGAAACCGCGGAATCCAAACAAAACATACGTGCTTGGAAATTGTTTTGCATAACAGCGAGTTTAATGTGATGGGTTTCTTATATTGGTTCATGATGAGTGCTAATGCACTATGACTGCGAGTTGTTTGCCAACCGGAGTTTCTTTTGAAATAGAAAAGAATGTGGGTGCTTTGTTAAATTCTTTGAAAGAGAAAATTAACTTCCGTTAATATTTTTGACGTGATAACGTCTTATAAATCGATGGAGCCGGCTGCACGCACGAAAAAACATGACTCATGCGTCGTTACGTCGTTTCGTCATTCCATTTACCTGAGCCCGAGCCCGGGTCGGGTAATGGGTAAGGGTAAATGAGGGTAAGGGTAAGGGTTCAGTCTGGGTCCGGGTCCGGGTCCGGATTTTCATTCAGTTCCATTCAGTTTCATTCAGTTTAATTCAGTATCATTCAGTTTCATTCACATTCAATTCAATTCAGTAAAACTAAAATTTTCTTTTGAAAAATGCAACCATTCCATCAGTATTTTCTTATGACGTTATCACGTTCAACTATCGTCTGTAAACCGACTTTACAGACAACCGATTTTTTTTTAGTGATAGTTTCACTACGTATGGGCCCATCTCATCTTTTTTCTTGGGAAGATGAGCTCCTTTAGGAGTGGCGCAGATCATGTCTGGACGGAACCAAATGGAAGACCTTGGAGGAGGCCATAGTAATGGCTTTTATACTAGGTATACATGTTCTTGGCCGTGTGTGGACTCCCTTGATAAATTAAACCTATTTGAGTCTTGAGATTTTTTAAGTGCAATTTTCTGATAGTTTTTTGAAAGTAGAGTATCTCTTATCAGTAGGTATTCTACTTAAGAACAATGAAATTCAGATCAATTTATTTCTCCTTTTGTTTAGAGGAAAAAAACAAAATATTTTTTATAAAATAATTTTGATAAATATTCTACAATAATGTGTTATTGAGTCAAATCCAAATATAGATTATGCACAATAACAAAATAAAATTAAATGACTGGTTAAAATGAAACGAAGCTACCTCGATCCGTCCTTATACGGGTTAGTGATAACAGAGTGTACCTCGGTGTGTTTGCTAACTGTATGTCTGTTTGTAACGATTTCGCTATAGTTGGGAAAAACAATTTGGTCAATTTGACACTCCCCTTGTACGGAGCAGGCTGACGCTTTCTTGCTGTAATGAGTAACTATACCTAGGATGTTAAACAGACAGACAAACATGACACACATTGCCTCATTGGCCGTTGTCGATTCGATTTCAACGTAGATGAAACATCTAAAGAAGCCTTATAAGAAGGTTATTGGAAACTTGAGCTTTCGTTTGCATAACTCATAATGTAACCTTGTGTTCACATCAGCTCCTACCTGTACCTAACTAGTGTGGTAGCTCCTCTATTGTATTGAGGCACAACAATTAATACAGAACAAACATTTAATTTGAAATAATAAACTGTTTAACAAGAATATTAATTGAAAACTGAACGCAAATCTAATAAATAATGTCGAATAAAGTTAGCGTGTTAGGTAGGATTCAATTAATTCTGATGATAAAGTAAGTTAGTCACCAACTACAGTCAATTGTTGGTTTTTTAAAGTCGAAAGCATAAACAGGAAAATAATACCAACCTAGCGTCAATTCTGACTAAAAAGCGTTAGGTAGTTCTTTGACACACCAATCAACAAATACAGTACAAGGGAATTCCATTAGCGAAAAAACAATTTTACCTACCAAATGAACAATAATTGGAGTGCAAATTGCAATTTACGCAAACTCGAATGATTTAATAAAAATATTCGATACACTAACAGCGAAATTAGATATCGTTGCGTTGGACACTCGGGTAGATACTCCACTTAGATAACGTGCAGTAAAGCAATGTTAGATATAAAAAAAATATTCTTAATGTCACATGATTTAGTCGGTCTCCAATAATTAATTATGATTTAGATAACAAAACAAAACTTAAGATAAGAAAAGAAGCGATGGTTAGAGTACCGGCGCAAGTAATGTGGCATTATGTCATCGAGATAAATTCACAGCAAGATAATCAGATAGGTAATCACCTCCGCCTTCGGGCAGCATCTGTGACATCCAAATCCTTTAATGACGCACTATAATCACAAAACTGTTCATTGATAAGTAGCAGCGTATATAATACCGCGTGCGCATCGCGGATGTCACTCGCGTGCACTACACTATCAGCGGCCGGCGCGGCGGTGGGACCGCTGCAGCCGTTATCAGAGTGCGGGCGGAGGTCGCCGAGGCCCGTCCCGTCACTCGCTGCGCGCGACTCGCTCTAATCTAAATACAGACAACGCGGCCGCAACCAAAATCGCTCGTATCACTTTCGGTTTCCATACGGCCTAAATTTAGAGGGCGCTCGCACAGAAATAAAAACGTTTTTTACGTGTTTTTAGACGGGGCGTTTTTGCAGTTGTCTGGTTGTGTGCCAGAGCGCGCGCGCTCGCGAAACCCGAGATTCCTGCCGTATTTGGCAGCCGCGGCCGCGCACTGAACGGTTTTGGGTATTTAGTTTCTGCGCTGGCGATGGCCGCCGGCGCGCGGCTATTTCAGCCGCTTCCGCCGCGCTGCAATGCTCTCCCTGCCTCCGCCCGGCTCGGCTCGGCTCGGCTGCAGCACCTGCCGTCCTACATGCCCTACAAGGCACTACCTCCTCGGGAAAGAGCCCAATATAAACAATATTTGCGAACGCTGATGATCTCACTCACGATGACCCATTTTGATGCTTTGTTTAGGTCTGTCTCCAATTTATTTCTATTCTTGGTTTGAGTAGCGTGCAGCTACTGCCGCCCACAACAGTTTTATTTAGGAAGCGGAAACTGAAAAGGAATAACGATTTTGATCTGAAACAACTCACAATATCGAACATTGTTATAAATTTACTTGCACCTTGTAGGGAAAGGTATTCGCTAACTAGATGACTGATCCATAAGAAAGAACCAATGAAACATGCCTGCATTGAAAATTTATCGATTTTGCCTTCACTCTTCTCAGATGAAAAGCCGTATTAGTTTTCTTTTCATTAGGCAATAGTTATTTTCTCTGTTCTGCGTTATGTAGGTACTATATATTTTAGAGAACCTAACACAGTTACAGTGTGCCAAAGAGTATCAGGTGAGTGTGTTCGATTCTTTCTGAAATGTTTATGCGATTCTTGTGCCAAAACGTTTGTTTTTCATCGACTATTTGAGTTGTCTTTTCTTTAGTTTAGATTTCGTTTTCATTTAATTATATTAAAGATAAAAGCATTTACTTTTATGGCTTTTATTCCCAATTAAAATATTATATCCCTACAAAATCTTAAGAGTCAAAAATACTGTAAGGTAATTTTATTCTGTGCCCTACACGCCTCTGTCGACCCACCTGGGAATATTTTCATTTTTGACTTTTATATGGTCTTAATTTCAAGTTTTCCAAATATTGTTCTATGTGTACATTAATGGATAAATAATTTATTCATGTTTGGAAAGACTGTTTTGGTACCTATATAAATAAATAAATAAAAATAAAAATAAAAAATAAAAAAGCCTATTTATTCCAATTTTACAATATTCACATACATAATATAGGTAGTTCATTTTCACATGCATTTCTAAAAATTGTATATTCACATTTTTTATTTGTAATCTTATTGTTTATAAATTATATTCATTTATTTCATGCATATTTTATAGTTTATTTATTATTTTACAGTATTTCTTTGTTAGGACCCCTCTCGGGTAAAGGCCTCCTCCAGTTCTTTTCAGCGGTTTGTCATGTTTTATATACCAAATTTTAATATTAACATTATTTCTTCTGTGGACTGGACACTGGATTTGGTACATAAACTGTCCGCAAATTAAACAAACTAGAAATACGTACATGGGTACGTTCGTATGAAAATTGAAAAATGAAAAAGTAGGTAATGCTATTTAGAAAGATACTGTCGTAGTTTACAGAAAAAAAGAAACAGGAATGTTCGTTCAAAAAAGACACTTGCCAAATAGTTTCACAACAGTTTCTTAGAAAACGCTAGAAATTTACATTTGTGCAAGTATTTATACACATGCCAGTAGAAACTGTGGACTGAATGCGACAAAAATACAGATTTATTTTTAAATCAATATATTTCTCAATCGTTTGATAACTATTTATGGCTTTCTCGTTATGGCGGAGTCGTGTTAACCACGTGTTAACGATGTTAGGCCTGGTTTCACTGATTGCTAATTAACAATTAAATATTTGACAGGTTGTTTAACCGTAATGTTGCTTGCAAAGCTTACATAAACAATTTTCAAATATAAGTATAATATCCGTGTAACTCTAGTTTATGTTTGTTACATATTAGTTCTAGGTTAAATCATTAGAAGAAACAGACGAACCGGTTCGACCGTTTTTAGCTTGATTTTGTTGTTTCTTAGATGCCTGAGGTTTGCGTACTTAGTTTTGCACATGTTCTTTTCCAATTCTAAAAACTTCTGACCAAGATTCAAATCTCACAATCAGATAATCGTCAGTCGGGTCACTAGATCAGTGTGTAGTGTCTAGTATGATCGCTAGATAGCTCACTATCTCCAAGCACTGGGGTTTGGCTGCGCAGACAGCTGCGCCCGCCCACGCGTGGAGTCCCACACGGACTGACCCCAATCCCTGTCGTAGGAGTACTTCATCTACATTCACTAACGTGTTATGCATTATTTACTAGTACAGTTTACTTATTGATTATTATCTGAGGACCGATTCATTTATAGTGAGCTGACCACTAACGACTTGACTGCTTTTATTTCCAATCTAATCTATTATAATCTAGCTATAGTTGAAATGGCTTTCGAGGAGCTTTATATGTTTTGGAAAGGTTGTGCCATTTCTTATAGCCTTGGTCGTGTCATATGCCTGGAACGGACTTGATCTTTCCTTTCACCACATTGGCTCGAAAGAACTAGTGACACGACAGAAGAAGAAACGGACTTGATCGCATAGAATTCGCTTAGATTTGCCTATGTTGATGATTCAAAGGAATCCTTGTGACTGAATTGGTTAAATACCGACTTTGTTTTCAACATTCATGGTCCTGAAAGGTGGACGTTATTACTTTTTCCTGTTTTCAAATATAGCACAGTAGGTAAATACATCCACGGTACGTTCATGAACACGCGTGCATGTGATCGAGCCTAATCCTCGGGCCGACCGAGATTTTAATGTCCCTTAAATACACATTGGCATTGCACAACCCCGCACTTTTTCTACGCTTTCCGTATATCGTAGCTGTCGAGGCTTCTACGATGACGTCGTTGATGAATGACTTAAGGAAATCTGTCATTCTCTCTTCGAAAAGAAGCAATAAAATAAAATTGCAAAATGATCGAGATCGGCCCCAGAATTAGGCCCCAGCACGTGGCACGATCACTAAAATTAGGCTTGTTTGTAGTGCGAGTGCGTTGTCAATCTGAGCATGAGCACTATTTGTCCTTTCACTAGTGGTCTGGTATATAGGCGTGTCCACTAACATTTACACACCTTCGCTAAGTTTCTCCTTCTGCATGTTTAAACAAACTGTGCTAACCCATGACTAATTAACAAACACCTAGGTACAAGTATGTTTAACCAAAAAAGTAACTGCATAATATCAACTTTCATTCACTATCTTCAAATATATTCTTCTTTCTTCAATGGTTTTCATCAAGAAACAATGTCTTGATCCCGTTTGCGTCTTCTTTGTGATAGAACATTTCTTTCGTCCAGTCATTAATAATGCACTAACCAGTTCTTTCTAATAGATAAAACTTGTCAAATGAACAAGAATCAATTGAACATTGATACGCACCAAGTATAGGCCGTTCATATTGATCAACTTGTCAAATCGCCCACTGTCTCATAGATGTCTTCAAAAACTGCGTTTTCAAGTTCAGACTCTGCTTGCTGGTAATAAGATCGAAAGAATGTTAACTAAGTACTTAGCTGGTACAGTCCTGGCAGCACCATTCAGTTCTGATGTCCACTAATGTGGGCATTAGTGTGTGGTGGATCAGGTCCTCGAACCTACACCCTCGAGTAATGCGATCCGACAAGTCGTTGAGTGAGATTATATTAATTAGGTTCTCTGCCCACGCTGCGCTGGTAAGTGTCGGTACTTAGATGGAACTTGTTTTTTGCCGTTTTCCTTTGTTGAGTTTTTATTGCATTTCATTGTTGATGGAGCAGTTACAAAAAATCTATAGTTTTTTCGATTATTCTCAGATCCTCTAGTCCTAGATCCACTAGTGCTCTCGAACCAGTGTGGTGAAAGGATACAAATGTTTTTCGAACTTTTTAAGTCCTATAGGTTACATGCTGGTTTCCTCACGATTGTTTTCCTCCGCCGTTCAAAACATAGTTTCAAAGAGAAAAACTCATCGTTGCTCGACTGGATTTGACCCCACGACCTTAGAATTGGAAGCCGGGATCGGTACCGCTTGACCACTAGAGCCACAGAAGCTACCCAACAGCAGATTAGGTACCTCCTTTAAAACAATTCAAAGCCTTCGCCCACGGACGCCAAGAGCGATGATGTCTCGCAATTACACGACATTAGCACGGTGGACGTGTACCGTGTCCTACCAGCGGCGATCCATCATCGCGGCTTTTTGCGCGAGATTCACGAACCTTTTCTGGGAAACGCGAACCTCGTCACAGCGTATTGTGGCTTCGGCTGGTGCTCTCAATACATTTTATTGCCGTAATAGGAAGGTTAACAGTCAATGTCACAGAGATACAGTAGTGGTGGAATCACATTGTGAGCTCCTGTGACACGACAAATTAAATAATATCCTTATAGGGCAGATATCCTTATATTACAATGGATCTATAAACAAGAACCATTAACAACCCTGTACCTGTAATTCTGTAAATAAATCCACTTTGACTTTTGACTTTGAACATAGTTACTTCAAAAATATCTTCTAGTTCTAGGTTACCGTATCGCGTTTGCAAAGCGTTCTTTTCAAGTAATAAAGTGCGTAGTGTGTGGCATACCTAATGCTGAGTGTTTCTTTTTTATTGTTAACACCTGTTTAAACTATTTTTATGTGATCTATAATAAATAACTTTTAGTTTTGATTTGTTTAGAGAAGTCGTCGTGTAAGAGTTTTAAATTTGTGTGAAGTGAACTAGCCGTGTGCACTGCGTCTGTGGCAGTGAATCACATGTTAGTGGGAGCCACCTACGTGCACAACAATAATTATAATAATAAAGCAGCGCATTTGTCCATAATATTCTGAAACACGCCATTACGGTGCCTAATGCCTATGGCATGTAATGTGAGCCGCGGGCAGGGCGGGCACATTGACAAATTGAATTCTATCGGTTTTTTGTGTTCGTAAGTTTAAAGATTACCATCGACAGTAGCGGTTTTCATCATGCTGTGCGTGATGCATAAACACGTGGATATTCTACACTACACGCGCGGGCATGTAGTTGTAAGTAATCAAGATCAAAAGTGTAAGTATTTATTCAGTAGGATTGCAAGGATCACTTTGAAACGTCTTAAAGCTAGGTGAGTCTAGGTGCCAGTTCCACACGACCAAGCCTAGAAGAACAGGCATCAAACTACGACATGGTTCCTACCGTTTTTTTATATGATCCTTTTACAAATCAAAAGTAATCCTATGCTTTGGGTACCGACACCATACTTGCTATCGATATCAGCCGGTTGGGCCTCATGCATTAACAATGTTTGTTCTGGGTTCCATCCCAAACACAAGCTTTTGTCTATCCCGGTTGTGTTTTTCTCCATAGCACAACCGACGTTACACTTAAATCTTCCATGACGGGTGCGCATGCGCAGCGGTTCAGTGGACACTGACCCTAACGTGAAAATTTGTCAGGCTAATGGAACGGCCTATATCGAGACCATAATCAATTAAGCGAATTAGATTAATTTGTGAAATCTCTTGAAATAAATGCTCAAATCCTAAAATAGTCGTTTGGTAATTTGTCATGAAACAACTAAGTGATGGGTAGCGTTATTTCATTTCTAAAGAAATAGGTGTATCCTAAGATGAACGGTTTTCAGATAGCCTTTTAGGAGCCGTACGGGTGGGCGCTCTACATCGTGTCCCCAGGCCTTGCATTTTATTTATGCTACTAGAAGTTAGGTAGGTACATCCATCCAAACATGACTGAAAGCACATGTTTTTTTTTAGAAAATAAATTAATAAAAATATATCGATCTGCTTCAGTTAGCGACTAGCTCTTTTCTCGCTCTGCTCGTTGCTGCACTGCAGAAGTTATACTGCTGCTGGTAGGCCTACTTTTCTGCCATCCATGGCTGTTCTGTGCCATGTGCTACATGGACGAAGACTCTCTCGGCACTTCAAGTGCTAAGCTATTCGATCGCTCCAACCTCCAACACTGCTCCAAGCTAGGCACGCAGCTCAGGGTGCGTAGATCGATAGGCACATGCCATCTCAGAACGATAGACGCAGTGCAATGCCACGTTAGGGCACGTGTCGGCACGTCCTTAGTGGGTATGATAAAAGTGAGTTGAAATGAAAGGTACTTCACCACATGCGTGAATCTGTATATAAAGCAATTTTCTGATCATTAGATGCTCCAGACATCTAGTTATAAACAACAAACTGCTTAACGTAGAAGGTACTTACAGTTATTTCAAGCCCCAAAAATCACCAAAAATAAATATGAATCCCCAAAACAAATATGAATATTTTAGGAACCTATCCAAACATCCGGAAAGTCTTGTTGCGTTGGTCGGAAGTGCTTTTTTCAGCTAACGAGCACCCTAAAATGGCGACTGGTACTGGCAGGGCACAATACAAAATGGCTATAAACCATAACAGGACACAATGATATTAAGACGATAAGCAAAAGCAGAGGTGAGGTGCCGATGTAGGCGATAGGCGTAGCGATCTGACAACTCTTACCGTTCAGTTAGATACATGAGGGCTGCGCAAGGGTCGCTGAACTCCTTATTTCGGCGTTAATGAGCGCCCCTAAATGGCATGGCCGCCACAATACAGAATGGGGTATAAACCATAACAGGACAATGACACGATAAGTCGATATCGATAAGTGAGTATAAGGGTGCCGCTTTAATACAAGCGATAAACTCTGTATTTATAATAAGTCTACCACTATGTATTAGGTAGTTATAGGTTTACCATACATTTGAATTGATGGAAGGTATATAATTAAAGGTATTTTCGCTGTACGTTCACGAAGACCGTCAGGCGGCCAGACTCCGACAACAGAATACATAGCGCTACCTAATAGCACACTTACTGCTGACTCAACCTGGATTAGGTTTAATTCAACGAATACCTAACGTCTTGCAAACAAGAGCGCACCACAACCTCACAGATCACTAACAGTGGTTCTGTAGGGTTTTTGCACTATCGCTAAGCTCTTTGCTGTGGTCCCCATTATGAATTGATACCTCGCACTCTCTATACGGCTTACCGCTCGGCTCGGCTTACCGCTCCGTTAAACTCGCTAGCAATGCAGCCGCACTCCAGGATTGTCGATTGTAAGGAAACATCGCATCGGCGAGGCCGCTGGGCCTGATTCGGCGCGCACTAAAACGAACAGTATTTATCGGTTCCTGCTCGACCGGTCACCAACTCGGCGGATATGGCGCTTTCATCGGTTTCTGATGGCCAGCACTTCGACAACCTTTTATGAAGCAAGATAACGACAGCATTTTATGACACACCGTGGGAAACATGCAAAAATTGCATATTTAGGTGTCTCAGGTAGTTTTTTTTTGGTTTGTATTACTAGTTTAATTTGATGTGGTTTTAGCATCCATCATCTCCGTCCACTGACCTCACTTATCAGGGTTTGTTGACCCCTTTTAATTCCATGCCTAGCGATAAAACAATAGTTGCATGTAGGTGGTAGTTGGTAGGTACGTACAGCGAGTATGCAAACTGTACGAGGTGTCTAATGTACTGGCCACGACTATACCCACGACGTAGGATGTCATCATTAGTGCGTGCCCACGTGCTACCGATGCCCATGTCCAGATTGTTGTCACTAAATGTTGCTTATTTAGGCAAAATTGGCTTTTGGTAATAATCTACGATGTGGTACAGAGAGACGATGGACACTGTGCATCGGGTAAAGATAAAAAAGACAATAACAAAATCTCCTGTGTTCTTGTCCTAAGTCTAGTTCAATGAGCTGGAAAATGTTGATTGAGACTGCGGAAGGCGAAGGGGTGGAACAGCTTCCAACAAAATGAAAACACGGCCTATATAGTAGATAAGTTCAGCTGCTCTGAAAGTAGACCTACCAACTAAGTAAAACTAAGATAATGCCGACGATTCCAGTATGAATTTTTTGTGCTACCTTCGTGCCATATAAATTTTGACTTGAACCTTTCAATGTTCGACCAGGTAGTACTTCACGTGACAGATAAATAACTTGAAAGTAATTCCTCAGCTCCTCTTGGATGTGGGAGGGGCAGATCGTCAGTTATAATAACAAACGCCTAATTCTAATGTGATTTTGCCAAAAGCGATTATGGGCAATTTCGTAAGATCGTTTTATAGCTAACTAAGGAGTTATGGCCAAAGATCGTTTAGGTATGTAAGTATTTTATTAACAAAGCTACTGGTATTTTGTATAGCCTTCTCGTTTCCTCAACTACTGAGTTGCCTACACCAAACATTAAACTATTTATTTGGTAGGTAGGTTTTACAATGTTCCGTACCTTATTTTACAATTAAGTTGCTTACTAAGTAACCATATAAAGCCCAGGAATCATTCAATACGAACAAGCAACTGATCTCACTAGGTAGATGTAGGATTCGAACCCACGACCTGGCGACCTTATGAGCTCCTTGCATCTAACCCGTGTGAGGTGTTTATTTCTTGATAAATTGCAACTGCATGAATCACCATAGCTGCGTTTAGTTTAACGTTGTTAACAGGTTCCTACGTTGTTAACAGGTTCCCTTCATACGAGTAGGATAGAATTTAAAACGTGGTCTAAAGATTCATCTTATGAGAAGGTTTGTAAGTAGGTAAGGTATGAAATCTAGTAATGTCCTCTTTACTGTCTTCGTAACTGCGTCCGGACTCCTGGTTTTACACCAGAACCAAAAGATTTCGTGGGAATTAGTATGATGATAAGTAAGAAGCCCTTTTGAGGCACTTATAATACATTCACCACACTACTGGTTCGAAAGAACAAGTAACACGACAAGAGAGATCCTATACATAATATACTCTGTTTGTATTTTCGTTTTATTTTTTTAGTATTTCAGAGAGTAGGGCATTTCAGTACATTTTCATCATCAAAAACCGCTCGTACTAACCGCCGACTGCTGCGGGCATTAAGTTTTTTGCAGAACCGTTGGGCACTGTAGTAGTAAGGATTGATTCATTCTGGCTCACTCAAAAAAGGGTGTGGCGAACGACGGACCTACCATGGCGCCGACTAAAAAAAAAAAAAAAAAAAAAAAAAAAAAGTTTGGAGTCTTTTTGTATGTTTTGGCACACGCCCAATCGATTGAGCTAACCCATTTTAACGCATCTCTTTCCATTCAAAAGTTACAAAGCCACTTGTATACTCAATAAATGAACAATAGCCTTATAATGAGGGTTGAGCCATTGTGTCCGGCTTGCGCCGCAGGTAGTAGAGATAGCCGCAGTCCCTAATGCATGTTCACTTCATTTAGGTATTTAATTGAGAACTTATGATAATATGATAATCAATATTTATTATTAGCAATACACCAATATATTTTTATTTTATATGTATATTATTTAATATTGTACGGCCCCCCACGATGCATATAATATGGAATTGTTATTTAATAAGTATGAATTATTTAACTATTATCAATTATTTTTATTATTTAAATAAACTAACCTAACACCTTAACTGTGATGCACTGTTCGACGCCTGATTAACCAGCAGTGGGCATTAATTATAAGCTGTGGATGATGTAATTGCAAATAAAATTTTCGTGAAGTTCATCGTTCAGCGTCATGTTATATTGCGAATCGCTATACATTGAATGCAAATATAAAAAAAAAGACGGGTTGCACTCCGGGAGTGCCGGCAGAAGTGAAAACTTGCCGCTCGTATTAAAACTTATAAAGTACTCACTCATTTTCTTTCGCTATTCATAATACCTTAATAAATACAGTAGATCTATAAAATCATGTACCAATGACCACTACTACCTGCCGCGGGCGGCCGCTAGTTCATAAAATCTATAATAGGTATGTACCTATACCTACTACAGTCACGAAAAACGCCTTGGTATGCTTGCTACTAACTATTATCTATTCTGTGACGTTACCGTGTCATAGTAACTACTAGCGTATCTGTAGCGTCTTACGCTTTTTCGATCAAGTCACGTGATCCTGACGCCCTGACGCGAGTTTAAGATTTTATACCCATTACAGAAAAAGTGCTCAACGCCGCTAAAGAAGTTTTCACTTCAAAAATCGATAGATAGTGACCACCCAAAAAGGCATTTTGCTTGTCGAGACATGACGCCAGTTTATTGCTACCTACGCTAAAAGCATGTCAGATTACATCTTAGATAAATCAATGTGAGTTATGTGACGCTGCATACCTGTTGAAACATGTCATCAGTTTTTTGCAATACTTCTCTGCTATAAATGTCCAAAACCCCGAGTTACTGTCACAGTCTTACGCCATTCGTGCATTCGTATTGTTATAACGTGTAATAACATCTGCGTGTATTCTAAAATTATTCGTTACTCAGCACACAGTCTTTGCCACAATAAATAGTGTTTCCGTGTTCTACCGTATAAAATGGTAAGTTCTGATTTCACCTTTGTACTTAAACGCTATCAATACCTATAAGCTAAACCGAGTTCAAGATACCCTTGATGACAAATTGTTGTAGCGCCACTTAAACTTTATTTGAGCTCGATGTGATCTATGATTTTGCATTTATGTTGTATGTCTACTTGTATCTATGTATTTTATAAAAGTAACATGTCGTTACAGGACACGCCAAGTTACTCCCCCGTGGAGCAGGTTGATGAAGACAACACTTTCAAGCAATTCTATTATAATACTATATCTGATGAAGAGGGCATATATATAAAATGAAGAGAAGACGGCCAGAGGAACAAAACCATTTGGAAATACCATCAACATCGCAGGAAGCATTTGACCCAATTTTCGATAATGAATTACTCAATCTTTGTATGGAAGCTGAAACTGGAACTGTAGATTGCACTACCTGCAATTTACCAATAAAAAAGAGGTATTTAAATAGCCATTTCAATAGTAAACAACATAAATATAACTCTGTTAAAATTCAACATTCTTTATCGAATGTTGATCTTATACAATCAGCTTTTGGAAACCGTGTTTATACATACAAAATAACATCTAAAATAGATAAAACGAAAATAGATTTTGAAACTCCTGAGTTATTTGTAGAATCAATCAATGAAACAATTTCAGTTTTAATCAATGAAGCTATTAAAGAACTAATAATTTTTAAAGTTAACTTTATATTGTACGCTGATTTTGTACAACAAACAAAAGAAATAAAAAACTCATTTGACTTTCAAACTAGTAACTTTATAATCATGCAAGGTGATGATTTAGATATATTTTTAAAATCATTAAAGGACACTTTGTCTAACAAAATAAGCGAATTTGAAAAAAAGGATAGTGGTTGGAGTTTATCCAAAATTGTGAGCATTGATATGAATATCAATAAATTTAACCCGCTACGTGGTACATCATACATTGAATTACCACATGATATACAAACAAAAAAAGCAGTAGTAAATGTTAAAAACGCAGACGTTAAATGTTTCCAATGGGCATTACTGTCGGCATTGTATCCAGTTGCAAAAAATGCTGATAGAGTTACATCATATGTAAGAAATGAAAATAAATTAATACTTGATGGGGTTTCTTTCCCCGTTAAACTATGTGACATCTCAAAAGTTGAAAAATTAAACAACATTAGTGTGAATGTTTTCGGATTAGAATATGATGATGTTAAAAAACAAAATTCTGTTGTTGGCCCCTTATATTTCACAAAGTGTCGAAAAAGTTGTCACATTAACTTATTATACATAACAAATGGTTCTAATGGTCATTATTGCTATATCAAAAATATGTCACGTTTAATAAGAAGTCAACTCACCTCGCGACACGCCGCAATACATTTATGTGATGGCTGTTTATTGTATTTTCCAAATCACGAGCAGTTATTGCAACATCAAGAGCGAGATTGTAATCAAATTCGTACTGACTTACCTTCCGAAAAACCATGCTTAAAGAATTGGTTCGGTGAAAATGTTTCCAATAATAAGGTTTCATTTGATAAATATCAAAAACAACTCAAGGTTCCGTTCGTTATATATGCAGATTTTGAATCATTTCTGAGACCAATCACATCCTGTTCAAATGATCCAGATTTACCTCATACGGAAAATGTTCAAAGACATGATGTATATAGTTTCGGGTATTACATTAAATGTGCTTATGACGACAGTCTTTCCAAATACAGAACTTATGTGGGTGATGACTGTGCAAAAAAGTTTATGGAAAGCTTACAGAAAGACATTGAAATAATTACCAAAATAAATAATTTTCAAAAATGTCCATTACCTTTAACAGATATGGACAAAGATAAAATAGCTGTAGCTACTACATGCTACATTTGTGGGAGAGATTTAAAATCCCAACAAATAATAGACCACGATTGGTATACAGGCGTTTTTCGAGGTGTTGCTCATGAAATATGTAGCAGTAAATTTAGAAGTCAATGTTTCGTTCCGGTTATCCTGCATAATCTAAGTAATTATGATGCTCATTTTATTGTCCATGCCTTAAATTTTGCTGAAGTGGAAATAATTCCCCAAAACAAAGAGCGTTATATATCTTTTTCAAAATTATTAAAAGTTAATAACCATCGAGTAAGTTAACGGTTTATAGATTCTCTGAAATTTTTGTCATGTAGTTTGGAGACACTAGCAAATAATCTAAACATCAATCAATTCGATGAATTGAGGAAACATTTTCCGAATGAACAGGATTTTAACCGATTAAAAAGAAAAGGTGTATATCCTTATGAATTTATGACCGGACTAGAAAGTCTTAAACAAAAATCTCTTCCTACACAAAACCAATTCTTTAGCTCAATAACGGATACAAACGTTTCAAATGAAGACTATGAACATGCTAAAGATGTTTGGCAGCATTTTAAATGTCGTTCTATGAGTGATTATTCTGATTTGTACTTAAAGACAGATGTTTTATTGCTAAGTGACATTTTTGAAAACTTTAGAACTGTTTGTATGAGTACATATGGTTTGGATCCTGCGCATTACTATACAGCACCAGGTTTAAGTTGGGATGCGATGTTAAAATACACAAAAATAGAATTAGAGTTGCTAACAGATTTTGATAAAATTGCCTTTATTAAATCTGGTATTCGAGGTGGAGTATCACAGTGCAGTCATCGATATGCCAAAGCAAACAACCACTATATGAATAATTACGATGAAAATCGGGCAACATCATTTTTAATATATCTTGATGCTAATAATTTATATGGTTGGGCTATGTCGCAGTATCTCCCCGTTGGAGGTTTCCAGTGGGTTGATATTGAGACTAATTTCAAAGTTGCAATCGATTCTGAAATCGGCTATATTTTAGAAGTAGATTTAGAATATCCTGATAACTTACATGATTTACATTCTGATTTTCCACTCTGTCCAGAAAATGTTTGTATAGGAAATACAAAAGACTTTAAACTGGTTCCAAATCTAAATAATAAAAGTAACTACGTAATACACTACAGAAATTTAATACAATGCTTAAATATGGGGTTAAAACTTAAAAAAATTCATAGAATTTTAAAATTTGATCAAAGTCCATGGTTAAGTAAGTATATAGAATTAAATACAAATCAAAGAACCAAAGCCAAATCCGATTTCGAAAAGGATTTCTATAAGCTTATGAACAATGCAATCTTTGGAAAAACAATGGAAAACATTGAGAAACGGGTAAATGTTAAATTGCTCACTCACTGGGAAAATCGAGGGAAGATTCAAGGGGCTCAAAGTTTAATAGCAAGACCTGAATTTCATAGTCTTTCCATATTTTCAGAAGAATTAGTTGCAATACAACTTCGTAAAACAAAATTGGTTTACAACAAACCCATCTATTTAGCATTGTGTGTTTTAGATATTTCCAAAACTTTGATGTATGATTTCCATTATAATTACATGAAAAATAAATTTCAAACCAATATCAATCTATTATACACAGATACAGACAGTTTGGTTTACCAAATATTTACAAACGATTTTTACAGAGATATTAAAGACGATATTCAAACATACTTCGATACATCTGATTATCCACCAGACAATGTATTTAATTTTTCACTTTTCAACAAAAAAAGAGTAGGGTTATTTAAAGATGAAAATAACGGTAAAATCTTTACAGAGTTTGTGGGCTTACGATCGAAAATGTATGCAATGCTGGTTGAGAATAGAATCATAACAAAGGCTAAAGGAGTCAATAAATGTGTAACTAAAAAACTTACAATGGATAACTATAAGACGTGTCTCTTTGATAAAAATATTCAATTTTCACACATGTATAGATTTAAGTCAATAAAGCATGTCATTTTCACTCAAAAAATTAACAAAACATGTCTTTCACATAATGATACTAAACGTCTTATTTTATCGAATTCTGTAAATACTTTAGCATGGGGGCATTATAGTTTAAGAAACTAAGTTTAAGTAATATTAGAATTTAAGTATCTAGTTAGGTACCTACCTCACCGCACCTTTGTAAAGTACCTAGTTGTTAATGTAATAATATAGTTATACAGTTCCTTTATTTTAAGACAATATAAATTTTAATTCTATTTTAAATTTAAGTTTACATAAATATATATATTTTAAATTTTCGATACATTGTTTCATTATTTTCATTTACCTCATACCAGAAACACGTGTTGGTAGTAAAAAATGTTTCATTTCAATCATCCATTTACTGCAATAGTGGCTAGTCCAAGTGGGTGTGGAAAATCTAATTTTGTTACAAACTTTATAAAATATGTAAAAGAAGTTTGCAGTGTGAATTTTGTTCAAACTACATGGTGTTTTGATGAAATGCAACCGTTGTATAATTTGAGAAACGTAAATTATTTTCAAGGAATACCAGATCTTAGTATGTTCGATGGAAAGGATCCGCAATTAATAATTATTGATGATCTCATGAGGGAATCCGATGGACGCATTGTTGATATTTTTACAAAAGGTAGTCATCACAGAAATTTGAGTGTTTTCTACATAACACAAAACTTATTTCATCAAGGTAAAGGCCAAAGAGACATATCACTGAACTCTAGTTATATCATCTATTTCAAAAATCCTCGTGATAAGACTCAAATTCGATACCTAGCACGACAAGTTTCACCAGAAAATATGAAGTTTATGGAAGATTCTTACAAAGATGCGACTAATGAAGCTCATGGGTACCTAATGATTGATTTAAAACAAGATACTAATGACATGTGTCGTTTTAAGACTAAAATATTCCCTTCAGACGGATATTGTACCGTGTACATCCCAACAAAAGTGTTTAAATATGCTAAAAATCAACAAATTCATATCAGTCATAAATAATGCATCGAAGACTAAAGACGCATACGGATTTACTTAGAGCCCTGCATACACTTAAACCAAAATACATAAAAGCTCTTTTAAAATCGTGTAATGAAGAAGAAATTAATTGTATTTGTGAATGCATTCATAACGTTTTAAAAGGAAAAGTGCCCTTAGAAGAAAAAGCTAGAAAAAAATTGAAAAAATATAAAGACATACTTCGCAAACTAGTAAGTAAAAGTACAAACAAAATTCGCAAAAACATAATCATTCAAAAAGGAGGTGCCTTTTTACCAATGATATTGGGTTCAATTTTAAGTGCATTAGTTGCCTCTCTTGTTTGAAAAATGGAACATGCCAAGAAAATGTTGCTTGTTGATCCAAGTGTAATAGAAAAACTTAATCAGCATAATACGGCTGATAACCCCCTATCACGATTAGATATGGAAATGCAATACATTTTAAAAAGTGATATGGATGAAAGAAAAAAGTGTACTCTATATATGCAAGTTTTGCAGCGATATTTGCATTTTGCTGAAGAAGGACGTCGACCAATTCAATTAGCCATCGTATCAAATAATGAAGTATCTGATAGGAATAATAGTGGATATGACACAGTTGATAATAAAAACAATGAAATCAGTGTTAAAGATTCAGTTACTGTTCAGTCTCCAAACGAAGGTGAGGAACAGGTAAATATTACTGTTTCTCATGAAAAACCAACTGCTTACACCCCAAAACACATACTCAGCTTGGTGCCTAAAACATATATAAGGAAGGGTGAGAGATTATTGTTTTTGTTGGCATCGAACAAAAATAAAATTGATTGGGATGCTGATGGTATAATTACTGTAGACAAAGAAAAAATCCCTGGGAGTAATATTGTTGACTTAGTAAATGATTCATTGAGGCCGCTAAAAAGAAGTGCTCCAATAGGATGGGAGAAATTTGCAAAAGCACTGAAAGATATTAAAATACCAATGATTTATATTGGAAATCCACAAAGAGTCGACTATATGCAGCAGCTTCCGATTACACCATATAAAGAATACACATCGCGGAAAGAGGAGGAAGAATTTTCAACACCAGTTACTAGCAAAAACAGACAGAAGATAGATTGGGAAAAATGGAGTCCTTATTAGAAATAAACAATATTTACTATAACCCTTCACACCCAGCGGGATATGCCAGTGTTGATAAACTGGCTAGTGCTATGAAAGGTAAAATGAACAGAGAAGATGTTAAAAGATGGCTACAATCACAAGAAACATACACGCTGCATAAACCGGTTCACAAAAAATTTCCACGAAACAAATATGTCTTATCTAATCTTAATGAACTTTGGCAGGCTGACTTAAGCGACATGAGAACTTATTCAAAATATAATGATGGTTTTAATTACATACTTTGTGTTATTGATGTTTTTACCAAAGTTGCCTATGCTCGATCAATGAAAAATAAAAATTCTGAATCGATTAAACCATGTTTTGAAAGTATATTTCGTGAAGCCGATATAACACCAACCCATATACAATCCGACAAAGGAACCGAATTTGTTTCGAAAGATGTTCAAAAATACTTTAAAACGAAGAATGTCAATTACTATACTACAAACAACCCCGATATTAAGGCTAGTGTAGTTGAAAGATTTCAAAGGACACTCAAAATGAGGATGTGGCGTTACTTTACTCACAAAAATACATATAAATACATTGATATTTTACAGGACTTAATATATTCATATAACCACAGCTACCATTCCAGCATTAAGATGTGTCCTTGTGATGTAAACTCAAAAAATATAATGACAGTGTGGAACAATTTGTATACACGCAAACATGTTCAAAATAATACCAAAACATCTCCAACACTGCCCAAATTTCATATTGGAGACTATGTAAGAATAACAAAATATAAACATATATTTCAAAAAGGATATGAATCTAATTGGAGTGATGAAATATTTGTAATATCTTCAGTGATAGATCGGACTCCATGGATTGTGTACACACTAAGAGATTTACAGCAAGAAAACATTGTTGGAACCTTTTATGAAAAGGAATTGCAAAAAGTGGGGTATGACCCCTCTCTAAATTATAAACTAGATAAAATAATTAGTTCCCGCTATTCTGGTAACAGAAAGCAAGTGTTAGTGAAGTGGAAAGGTTATCCAGATAAATTTAATAGTTGGGTTCTAGTTTCCGATTTAAAACAAATATGAATAAGGAAAGTTTTTATTTAACATTACCTAGTAACAGTTCTATGGAATATTTTCCAGACAATGTTACTACAAGATTTTCAACTAAATTACCAAAAGCCATAAAATTGGAAGGACAATGGACCGTCGGAGTTGTCGAATTTCAATATCCATGTACCATGTTTACTGTTCAAGAACATGAAAATATTATTTACATAACTCAAACGATGATAATGCCTAATATGAAAACACCTTCATTGGTTTATTATAAAAAACACATTCCAGCTACAAATTATGATAACATTAATCATATTTTAACAGCGTTGAATAATATGTATGAAAAAGTAAAATTTCGCTATGATGAAATATCAAAGTTTGTGTCAGTTTCAGTGATGGATGATTCAGTAAAATCGGTGATGCTAAAACCCAAATTGGGTGTTCAACTCGGTTTTGAACCCAATAGAAATCTTGTAGATAATGGTCTTGGAAAATGCCCCGCAAATTTGCATTTAGGGTTGCCATCACAATTATTTATCTATTGTGACATAATCGATCCTCAGATAGTAGGAGATGTTATGTCTCCTCTCCTGAGAATCATTCCTTTAGATCCAGCGAAGTATATATATGGTGCAAATAAAATGCATGTTTTCTCACCTCCTCACTATTTACCAGTAATGCGTAGAGAATTTGATACCATTGAAATAGATATAAGATCCAGCACAGGTCAAAAAATACCATTCCAGTTTGGAACAGTGTGTGTTAAACTTCATTTCAAAAAATTATAATGTATCCCCGTAACAGCATAACTTGTCCATATGAACATTATTATTCTCATCAAGCTGGTTCTGGTATTGGAGTGATTTACAAAGGGGCACCCTACCAACGTGGCCATGGGATCGGTAGCTTTTTAGGAGGGTTGTTTAGATCAGTTTTACCCTTACTTTCTAGTGGCGCTCGCGTAATAGGCAAGGAGGTTCTAAATGCTGGTGTCGGTCTTCTATCAGATATGGCTACTGCCCGCCCCATGGAAGAATCAATTAAAAGCCGATTAAAAGTAGCTACTTCAAACTTGAAAAGAAAAGCTCATGATAAAATTGACGGATTGAATATGTCTGGTTCTGGATATATAACCAAAAGGAAGCGTCTTAGTTCAGTCATTCCACCGTCGGCTGTCGAAGTGAAGGCTCAAAAAAAATTACGAGTTAATAATCAAAAAGATATATTCTCATAAATAATTTTTAAAATGTCATTCTTGCATAGCCATTCCTGTGAATGTATAAAATCAGAGTTAGATTTATTTGCTCTACCATCCACGCAAACTAGTATAGAAAACGGGTTATGGATACACTACAAACCCATTTCATCTCTAGCTGATGATGGACCCATAGAATTTCAAGTACCTGGAACAGGTGATGACTACATGGATTTATCCCATACATTGCTGCACATAAAAGCCAAGATACAAAACCAGGATGGTACGAAATTAACCGACTCAACTGTTGTAGCTCCAGTAAACAATTGGCTCCATTCTCTTTTCACCCAACTGGATATTTATTTGAATCAAAAGCTAGTATCACCACCAAACAATACATATGCCTATAGAGCTTACATGGAAACTTTATTAAATTATGCTCCTGCAGCTAAGGAATCTCATCTGACTTGCGGTCTTTGGTATCAAGATACGGCTGGGAAAATGGATTCAACTGATGAAAAAAATGAGGGATTTGATAAAAGACGAGAATTAGCATGTGAAAGTAAGGAGATAGAAATGATTGGTCATCTCCATGGCGATATATTTAATCAAGAAAAGTTTTTAATAAATGGTGTTGAAATGAGTGTCAAATTAGTTCGTTCGAGAGAAACATTTAACCTAATGTCTTCAACATCCGACTTGAAATTTAAAGTATGCATTACAGATGCAACACTTATTATACGTAGAGCACGAATCAATCCTACTGTATTACTTGCACATCAAAAAGTTTTAGCCTCTACTACAGCCAAATATCCTATCACTCGAGCTGAAGTCAAAGTTTTAACTATTCCTTCGGGGATTCAGGGTAAGACTCTAGATAATATTTTTTTGGGGCAAGTTCCCAAAAGGTGTATAATCGGATTTGTGAACAATGCAGCTTTTAATGGGGGTCTAACAAAAAATCCATTCAATTTTGAAAACTACAATATAAATACATTTTGTTTATACATTGATGGTCAACAAATACCTTCAAAAGCTTTGCAACCATCATTCGATAATAATATTTACACAGCAGCCTATCACACACTATTTTCAGGGACAGGTATACATTTTTTGAATGAAGGTAATGGTATATCTAGGGAGCAATATGCAAAAGGATATTGCATGTTGGCGTTTGATCTAACAGCTGACCTCAGCTCTAATTCAAACACTCATTGGAATCTTATAAAACATGGTAGCGTTAGACTGGAGGTTCGTTTTGAATCTACTCTGACTCAGACGATAAATTGTATTATTTATGCAGAGTTCGATAATGTTATTGAAATTGATAAGAATCGTAATGTAACTGTAGACTATAGTAGTTAGGATGTAATAAAATTGTATTCCAATTCACGGACTATTAAATTGTATTGTTTTGAATTTTTTCAGACTATAAATTGTATTATTTATGCAAAGTTCGATAATGTTATTGAAATGTGACCCTAGACTATCAATTGTCAAAATTGGATAAAATTGTATTTAGTTAAGTATATAATAAATAAATAAAACATTGATGTATGCATACCTACAAATAGTTTTATTTCCTGAAACCTCTTTTTTTACTTTTTCGCTATAAAAAGTAATTTATAAATTTCCTTGTCTCATTCTTGGTTTGAAGATTGAACTTGATACAGCTTACCTTATTAAGAATAATGGATACAATTGATATTCAAAAATATTTACACTACATTCACCCAGCTTTACACAAAAATGTGTATGCTGCAAACAGGTTACCGCTGCATGTAAAAAAACCGATGTATCTAATAAGTAATTTGGATCCGGACAACAAGCCAGGCTCACATTGGGTGGCCATGCACATAGATAAAAATGGTGTTGGTCAGTATTTTGATTCATATGGACATGCACCTAAAGACTACCACAAAAACTTCTTGCGCAGGAACTCAAGACAGTGGGATTTTAATAGATATAGACTGCAGCACGACCTAACAACAGTGTGTGGAGAATATTGTTTGACATATCTGTATTTCAAGTTTTATGGTAATACTATGACAGATTTTACTGAATTATTTAGTAACAATACCCTCAATAACGATCTATTTTTACACAAGTTGTTTAATGAATGCTTGAAAAATAAAAAAGGACCAGATACCAATAGTTAAAGTTAACTAAATTAACTAAGTTAACTAATCGATAAATGTGGTTAAAAGTGAATCATTATACAAATAAAACAAAGTTTAATGAAATTAAAAAGTTTTTTATTTAAGTATAAAAATAAAAATACCTGGATACACAAGAAAATATTGACAATGACCTATTCTAAAAATAATTATTACATATTTAGTTATTCACCTAAGTTTTATCATGCGCACTTGATGTGCAGGCAGGTTTTTCCGCAAGTAGGCCGCTGGTGGGCCCTTTTTGCGTGACCCTTGACGCGTGTTGCTCGAACTTTTATAGGTTCTACAACACGCCGGTTTCCTCACGATGTTTTCCTTCACCGTTTTGAGAGTACTGGCATAGTGCACATAAATTTTTCGACAGAAAAACTCATTGGTACACGGGTGGATTTGAACCCGCGACCTTCGGATCGGAAGGCGGGGCCACTACCACTAGACCACCAGTGCTCCAAGTTATTCACCTAGTTAGTTAGCTATTGATTTTTGAAAGAAAATATTTTGCTGTCTTCGGATTCCGATATCTCCTTGGTGATTTGATAAACAATTTTTTTCAAATTTTCATAATTTTTGTTATTCAATTCCTTGCAATAATATTTGACACGAACGTCAGCGTGTTTCCAATGTTGGGGAGGAGGAATTTTACTCAGCTTTTTCACATCAAACACATCAATTTTTATAAGATGTGCTGCATTAACACTGTCGTCTGTGTTTGTTGATATGTATGATGTACCACCCTCTTTGTTCATTCGTCCAACGTTTGATGAGTTTTTTGCTTTCTTCTTTTTTGGCGGCACTTCCGGAAAGAACTCATCTATGTTGCTGAGACTACTGCGGGGGCGCTTACACATAGATTTCTTTGCAAGGTAGTATGGTACGCAATTGGTGGCTTCCTCATCATCAGATATAGTATTATAATAGAATTGCTTGAAAGTGTTGTCTTCATCAACCTGCTCCACGGGGGAGTAACTTGGCGTGTCCTGTAACGACATGTTACTTTTATAAAATACATAGATACAAGTAGACATACAACATAAATGCAAAATCATAGATCACATCGAGCTCAAATAAAGTTTAAGTGGCGCTACAACAATTTGTCATCAAGGGTATCTTGAACTCGGTTTAGCTTATAGGTATTGATAGCGTTTAAGTACAAAGGTGAAATCAGAACTTACCATTTTATACGGTAGAACACGGAAACACTATTTATTGTGGCAAAGACTGTGTGCTGAGTAACGAATAATTTTAGAATACACGCAGATGTTATTACACGTTATAACAATACGAATGCACGAATGGCGTAAGACTGTGACAGTAACTCGGGGTTTTGGACATTTATAGCAGAGAAGTATTGCAAAAAACTGATGACATGTTTCAACAGGTATGCAGCGTCACATAACTCACATTGATTTATCTAAGATGTAATCTGACATGCTTTTAGCGTAGGTAGCAATAAACTGGCGTCATGTCTCGACAAGCAAAATGCCTTTTTGGGTGGTCACTATCTATCGATTTTTGAAGTGAAAACTTCTTTAGCGGCGTTGAGCACTTTTTCTGTAATGGGTATAAAATCTTAAACTCGCGTCAGGGCGTCAGGATCACGTGACTTGATCGAAAATACATATACGCTAGTAGTTACTATGACACGGTAACGTCACAGAATAGATAATAGTTAGTAGCAAGCATACCAAGGCGTTTTTCGTGACTGTAGTAGGTATAGGTACATACCTATTATAGATTTTATGAACTAGCGGCCGCCCGCGGCAGGTAGTAGTGGTCATTGGTACATGATTTTATAGATCTACTGTATTTATTAAGGTATTATGAATAGCGAAAGAAAATGAGTGAGTACTTTATAAGTTTTAATACGAGCGGCAAGTTTTCACTTCTGCCGGCACTCCCGGAGTGCAACCCGTCTTTTTTTTTATATTTGCATTCAATGTATAGCGATTCGCAATATAACATGACGCTGAACGATGAACTTCACGAAAATTTTATTTGCAATTACATCATCCACAGCTTATAATTAATGCCCACTGCTGGTTAATCAGGCGTCGAACAGTGCATCACAGTTAAGGTGTTAGGTTAGTTTATTTAAATAATAAAAATAATTGATAATAGTTAAATAATTCATACTTATTAAATAACAATTCCATATTATATGCATCGTGGGGGGCCGTACAATATTAAATAATATACATATAAAATAAAAATATATTGGTGTATTGCTAATAATAAATATTGATTATCATATTATCATAAGTTCTCAATTAAATACCTAAATGAAGTGAACATGCATTAGGGACTGCGGCTATCTCTACTACCTGCGGCGCAAGCCGGACACAATGGCTCAACCCTCATTATAAGGCTATTGTTCATTTATTGAGTATACAAGTGGCTTTGTAACTTTTGAATGGAAAGAGATGCGTTAAAATGGGTTAGCTCAATCGATTGGGCGTGTGCCAAAACATACAAAAAGACTCCAAATTTTTTTTTTTTTTTTTTTTTTTTTTTTTAGTCGGCGCCATGGTAGGTCCGTCGTTCGCCACACCCTTTTTTGAGTGAGCCAGAATGAATCAATCCTTACTACTCACTGTTGTACTCGTACCTGTAAGTTGCCTGCTTTTTACGCAAACTATAAACTGCAGGCTGCGGAACTAGGAATGGACCCGCCCTCCGCAGAGATCAGATATCGTGACGAGCTATGCAAATGCCTATAAATTCGCTTGTTCGCAGACCAAGGATTTCTAAGACACCATCTATTAGGTAAAGTCGTTATAAATCGTGTTAACATTCTCGCAAGACTAGCTAAGTTTCTGCGTTTTCGCACTCAAAGCAATACCTCTTTTTACAATTTATATTGTTAAACTCTTGACCGCAATCTCACCTGATGTTAAACATCTTCAATGTCGCACTTTTTTTGTCACCAAACTGGACAAAAAGTGCTTGAACTTATACATAATTTGGTGTTCATCGATCAAAACCGGAGAACTCTTCCTGGCCTTCGTGCTGCCGCCACGCGCCGGCGGCAATGATCAAATCATAATCAGTGCAAGAGAGAAGCTATGTGCAGTGCAGCACGAATTAACTGTTCATGAACGATACATCCTTAAATTATCAAAGTTCCGAAACTTTCATTATTCAAATTTTAATAAATTCAAAATTCGATTGTTTTTAGGGGCATTTATTTTGGTACCCGGCGTTTTTATTTTATTTCTAACCGCAGTCTTCAAACAATAAGTTTCGTTCTGCAGGATAACCAATTTTTATCACGCTTGTATTATTATGAGTCGTGCTCTACTAGCTCTACTCACGTTTATTTATATCCTCTTCACCTATCCCTGGTTGTCCACACATTAGTTATCAGGTTTGTATTCACTACACAGAATATTTATTCACTGAAACACCATTTAATTTCATATAGTATCCTCTAGAAAAATCACGAAAAGTTCATTTTATAGAGTAGAAAAAAATCTCCAAATTCAAATCGTAAGCGCGCGGAAACAATACAAACGCGCGCTAAAATTATAATTGTTTTAAAACACAGCTCGTGGCTAAGGCACGCGCGGATATACTGCCCGCATCGACGGAGGCTTATGGGTCACCGCCCACTAGCGCAATGAGATCACAAAACTTATAATTTTACACTCGACTTGCAACTCAATACAGCCTACTTTACCTATCAATATGTAAATAGAAATGTGGTGTAGGCAGCCGATGCAAGCGAGTCTCGCATTTGCAACATTCTGACACTATATTTTAATGACTGTGTTTATATTTTATACGTATAGTAATTAAGCGTAAGTGTTTATATTATAAGTACAAGGTCGATCAATCTATAAAATACTCTCCCTTTGATTATTGACTACTAAGTTACTATATGTCCATATACTTACTGACAGTTTAAATTTGATTGTCTGAAATAAATCGATTGGTCTGTGTTCTGTAGGTATCTTAGCGTGTTCACTGCGGAATTTAGATGGGGAATCCTGTTTGCCTTCTGAGAATATTATAACCGAAATTGAGCATTCATCTTACAAATATGTAGGTAATTAACCTACCAACAATGGACGAAACCATTTAAATACCTCTATACCTACTTCAGTAGATCGTCGTCATAGCATTGGAAATCAACACTTTTAAAAAATCTGGGCACTGGAACAGGCGCTGCTTATAAAAAAAAATAGGAGAAACAGCTAAGCCGATTTTGATAAAATTTGAATGGGACCAATCTGGAAGTATAGTAACATTAATAAATAGTTATTTACAAACATTAAAAAAATTAAGCAATACGATTGATATGTGATCATCTATACTATAATATTGTAATCATCACAAATATACACAAGAATGTTACAAAAAGAAACCAAATGCAAGTGGTACATAAACGTTGACCTAATCCTCCATTGCCCCATCTTCAGTCGACCTTAAGCATCGCTACTATATAGTGCTGGTCGCTGCTAGCACCATAGAGACTGGCTACTAGTGATGCTCGCTGCTGGCTCCAAAAGAGACGCGTCCATGAATGCTGGTCGTTGTCTGGCTACTGGTGCTGGTCGCCGGCGACGGGCATGTAGTCGAAGAGCACCGCCTTGCGCTGGTACCCGCAGCGGAACAGGCGCCAGGCCACCTCCTCCGGAGCTGCGGCAGCATCGTCAGCCTGCGCCGCGCACTGCTCCAGCACCTGGAGGCAAGAGCGCTGGTAGGTCTCTTTTAAAGGTACCTAAAGAGTTCCCCGTTACCCAGTATTAAATACAAAAGAAAGGTCTCAAATTGACAAAAAGAATTGTCTTGCCCAACAACGCGTGACCACAGCCCGTCGCATGTCGCATTCGATTTTCTAACTGGATTATAGTTTAGCTAGATCATTATAAGAGAAATTGTATATTTTTTAAATTTCATCTAAAATCGTTCTGCCCGTTCGGAGGTGAGTGGGAACACACACCGCCGCATAATCTTACGAAGATAAAGTTTAAAAAACTGAACATGGCCAATCTGCTAAGTAAGTATTATCTGTCTTAGGTATCCTTGCAGATAAAAAATGAATTTTCCAAATCAGCTCTTAAATGACCGAAGTTATGCTATGACAAACATTAAAAATAATAAAAACACAACCCAATTGAGTCTGTGAAAAAGTAGGATCAGAACTAAGCAGATGACTTTATGATTGTCTGACCTTGGTAGCATTCCGTGCGTCGCCCCTCGCCAGCTTGTGTAGCGCCGCCGCCTTCAGCAGCTTGCCGTCCTTGGCCAGCACCTTGCACTTCACCAGCACGCAGTACACGTGGCGCTTCAGCGCCGCGTCCTCGCTGAGCTCGCCCCGCAGCAGCGCCGCCAGCAGCCGCGGCGCCACGCGCGACTGCGCCTGGCACGCGGACGAGTGCGCGAGGAACATCGCCTTCTCTTCCTTGCCCAACATCTGGTGCACAATATTATACAGCACTGGCATTATCCGTCGGTAGATGTCCTGTTTAGTCTTTCTGATTATTTTTAACGAATAGCTTTTACATCAAGGTGATATATGTATTATATTGTCATGATAGTCTGATCTGTGATCCGAAATCTTAAAAACAAAATCAACTTACCACACAGTTTGTGCATGCTGATACCACCTGAAAAAACTTTATTTTTAGTATAATTTATGTAACAACGCAGGTGATTTATAAAGATCAGGTTTAAACCTCGTTAAATAATATTTCTTTATAAGAGGATCTTCTATGAACCCGTACCTGGAGGCAGGCAGCAGCGAGCAGCAGCAGCCTAGTCATCGTTCGTGCTAGTGTTAGTGTTGGTGCAGGCGCAGCGGCATCCGAAGCAGCAGGTGAGCCAGCGACAGGCGCAGCAGCGCTTGCAGTAACAGTCGCGCGCCGCTCTGTGCGCGCCGCGCTTTATACGGCGGCGCATGGTTGCGGCCCGCTACCACGGTGCACGGTGGCCAGCGATACCCAACAGGGACACTCGAGTTCAACAATTTTTTCTGAAAATAATACTCAATACATTTATTGCATAAACATGGTTTAGTTTGGGTACACTAGCAGTTGGTAACCGAGCTTCGCTCGGAATTTTTTTCGGTAATTTGTATTTAAGAAATCATAAGAGTCATATATCTTTACTGGTTTATTCTTACTGAATAACGCCAACTGCTGGACATGCTTGCAGTTAGTTGCTAACAATCGTCAATAGATGGCAGGAGCAGTCACATATTCAGTTTATGTTTAAATATTGCACTCGGAAAGAAATAATCATTTTCTTAAAATGAATCCTAGCTAGATCAATTTATCGCCCCCGAAAACCCCTGTATACTAAATTTCCTGAAAATCATTGGTGCAGTTTCCGAGATCCTAAATATATATATATATATACAAGATTTTCTCGTTTAAGGACGCTATTACATTTTTCATTGTCTCGAATTCGGCTTTCTGCGCCAGCACACAACAGCAAAGTGACCACGAACACATTCAAGCCCATTTACGCTCCATTTTCTGCATTATTCAAATAATCTTGATACTTGATGGTTAGGTAGGCAATTAATTGAAATTACTTTTTTTATATAAGTCGAATGTGTCGCTATTGTTTTACTCACAAATCAAATCAAAACAAAATCATTTTTTTTTCAAGAATTAAAATACAAAAATACAAAATTTTGTTTAGGCGACCGATCGAAGCACCGCGTGACCCAGACGCCAGCGTCTTGGGGACGCTTCCGTCTGGCACTGATTTGGATCAGTTGAGCTATCTCTATATCGTTTGTAACGGTCTGCAGATAGCTCAACTGTTTCTTGTGTATTTTGTACATTTTGTAAATACCTACATGTATTAATTGAAAGTTTTTTGTGTAAATAAATACTTTATTAAATACTAAATAAAATGAAAATAACACACCAAAACCAAGCAAAAGGTTGATGGATTACATTAATGGGGAACTGAGTACGCTCCTACAATAAACTTCCGAAAAATGCAACTAAGCTTCATAAGCGGAAGTCCTACTTCCTACTATCCTACTATATTATACACCACTATTTTGTAATTACCAGAAAAAAAATGACGATATTGGCTGCTGATACTGAACACATCCACGAAAAAAAAAATTCAAGTCATAAAAAAATATTTTTAAATAACCACAATTTTTTGTCAAATATTGAGAAATGATTCAACAAGCAAAAATAATTTCATTCATAAACGCTAAATACCAAGCGGAACCGAACAGCGTAATTTTTTTTCACGCTAGTACTACGTAACTAATATGTCCAAATAATATGTCCTGAAAATTTTAACATTTAATAACTTTGTCATTTTATAGAAACTAAAAATTCTGATTGCACATTCATAATGTTCTACCCCTACTACATTACCTTACAAAATAGTGGTGTATATATATATATATATAATAAACGCAAAAGTTTGTAAGTATGGATGGATGTTTGTTACTCTTTACATCAGATTTATACAACCAAAAGTCAATTTACTTCTGTTTGATTGCTTCTTCGGGCTCTAAATTGTAAGCTGATGATGGGCATTTCACTTCTACAATGCCATAATGTATGCATTTGCCGTCCGGAGTAGCTCCCAGAAATGGAAATTATTTGTCAATGTGCAATCCACATTCTTGAATATTAACGTTTAACGTCTTTTCTAAATCCTGAAGCGCTATAAGTTTTCAAAATATGACTATTTTCAGTTTGACAGCTGTCATTAAAAAGGCAGGTCTTGGTCATACCAATCCTTTGGGATTAGAACGAGAAGACAAGGACGAGTAGTTTCCGAGATATGACCATTTCAAGTTTGACAGCTGTCATAAAAAAGGCAGGTCTTGGTCATACCTATCATTTGGGATTAGAACGAGAAGACCGGGACGAGTAGTTTCCGAGATATGACCGTTTCAAGTTTGACAGCTGTCATTAAAAATCCAGGTTTTGGTCATACCTATCATTTGGGATTAGAACGAAAAGTCTGGGACGAGTAGTTTCCGAGATATGACCATTTTAAGTTTGACAGCTGTCATTAAAAATGAAGGTCTTGGTCATACCTATCGTTTGGGATTGGAACGAGGAGTCCAGGATGAGTAGTTTCCGAGATATTACCATTTCAAGTTTGACAGCTGTCATTAAAAATGTAGGTCTTGGTCATACCTATCATTTGGGATTAGAACGAAAAGTCCGGGACGAGTAGTTTCCGAGATATGACCATTTTAAGTTTGACAGCTGTCATAAATGAAGGTCTTGGTCATACCTATCATTTGGGATTGGAACGAAGAGTCCAGGACAAGCAGTTTTCGAGATATGACAATTTCAAGTTTGACAGCTGTCATAAAAAAGGCAGGTCTTGGTCATACTTATCATTTGTGATTAGAACGAGAAGACCGGGACGAGTAGTTTCCGAGATATGACCGTTTCAAGTTTGACAGCTGTCATAAATGAAGGTCTTGGTCATACCTATCATTTGAGATTGGAACGAGGAGTCCGGGACGAATAGCATTCGAGATATGACCATTTTAAGTTTGACAACCGTCATTTTAAAATGCAGGTCTGAAACCTTTAATTGGCTGTTTTAAATTTGACCGCTGTCATTAACAGGTATATTGCTAATATCATCCTCATCAGCCTGGAGAAGTTCACTGCTGGACATAGGCCTCCCCTATACATTTCCAGGAAAAAAATGAAAATTTCTATACATAATCAATGTATAAACATTTTCATTTTCCTTTCCCAGCCAATGCCATGACGTATTTGAAGGTTCTTTCCATGACTTCTTCTGGCTGATAATGATGACTTTTATTATGGTCCAAGAAAGTATCAACTTTATCCAGGCACAGTACACACACGCACGGCGCATCTTGTGTACTGATGAGAACGACAAGGTTCTTCAAGCAGGCGCCGCAGTGCTTTCTTTAGAACCTTGTCGTATTCATCCTAATTATTTGCAAAAATGTGTGACACCCGTCCTTCCAGGACCGCGTCTGAGCGCGGAATGGCGAACGAAATGTAATGAAATCTACCTACTATCTACCTACCCTTGGAAAAATGTAAGGAGAAATTATAGTCCGTTTTAAAATTGTATATTCTTTCAAAGTAATTTATTTGGGTACAAAATAATAACGAAGACGAATAGAAGACTCTGTATGCCACAATTTCGTTCTATTTTCACGTTATAATATTCAGCGGATTTAGCTATTTATGTACCTATCCAGACCCCATTTTTAGCGATTTTTGCTATGTTAAAAACGTATTCATGTGAAAATGTTGTATAGGACTGCCCATTTTTTATTGGCTATCACTATAGATGAACATATCATCTTTAATTTTATACCATGTTATATCTACAGTTATGATTCCTGGTTCCATAAATGGTACCCAAAAACCGTTGGTATTCGTAAGTCCCGATACATAGTTGTTAGGTGTAAGTCAGTATCACATGGACCCTGTGTATAGGGTAAAGCAACATGGAGGTAGGCCGAGGCTTATACACAGTAGTTGGTACGTATATTATTATAATAGATTGAGAAATTCCAGGAATTATAATGTAGATAGTTTGTTACTTTATTTTAAATTAATAAGCTTGGTAAAACAGATTAAACGATAATGTCAAGGTCTTAAAAGTAGTCAAAGTTAGGTTTAGTGCGTAGTTATACATTTTTATTTTATTTATTTAGTAATAAATGGGAGCCATAGGCGACTTATTTAGAAACAGTGCTTGAGTCTGAGTCGAGCCTCAGGCACTCTCAAGCATAGATTTTTAACAGTTCTCTTTTAAAAAGTGTCAAACATACCTATATGATCAAGGCTGGACTCTGACTCAAGCACTGTTTCTGAATACGGGCCTTAGAGAACGCTTTAGGGGATGACCAGCAGCATGATCTCTCTCTCTGAGTAAATAACACTGGCAAGCTCGGCAAGTTTTATCATGCGCACTTGATGTGCGGGCAGGTTTTTCCGCAAGTAGGCCGCTGGTGGGCCCTTTTTGCGTGACCCTTGAAACGTGTTGCTCGAACTTTTTTAAGTTCTACAACACGCCGGTTTCCTCACGATGTTTTCCTTCACCGTTTTGAGAGTACTGGCACAGTGGACAGAAAAGCTCATTGGTACACAAGTGGATTTGAACCCACGGCCTTCGGATCGGAAGGCGAGGCCACTACCACTAGACCACCAGTGCTCTCTAGTAAATAACACCAATATTACGGTCAACAATCGCTAGCCAAGCGTGGGGACTACGGCACTCTCATTTATGGAGGAGACCCATGTGCAGCAGAACTGGACATGGATCTAACTAAAAGGTCCACGACTACAGCCGCTCCGGCGGCGACTCGCTTCTTTGGAGATCAACCTGCTTACAAAATAAGGGAAGCCCAATGTCTATTATGATTTGCATATTAACACTAGCTAACCATCTTCAATAATTTTGAGCTAGAATTGGGTATTTTGATAATTTGGTACCTACTACATAGGTATGTACATAATATTTAAGTAAATAATTGGAACTGAAATGAAGTCGCTTCAGTACCGCGGTAGAGGGTGCATATTATGACAGCACAACACAACAAATGTGTTATTTTGTCAACACGGAACCAAACGGATGCGTATCACAAGACAAAACGGCGAATCACGCCAAATATGTGAAATCCATCCTGCTGCAGATTGGTCGTGGGTACGAATCTCATGAAATAAAGGCATCAACTAACTCGTCGAGGGTCACGTGCGCTGCACCCACGCACGATTATCCTTTCTTCACTGATTTACTTGACTTCTTTGTTTTTGTAGCACATCTGTAATAAAAAATACCTAAGTATTCATGAAAAAATACGTGAAATACGTAAGAGATATTCAAACTTTTGCAAAATTTTTAACGTTATTCATCATACTCATCATCCTGAAGCTCCCAACCTGATGTCCACTGCTGAACATAACGCTTACAAGTAATAAAGTCTAAATACAACAGTGGTGTGGTGTGGTCACATAATATCCTACCCACAGAACCCGCAAGCATCAACACAAACCTCCTAGTATACATTATTACGATGAGAGTGACCTACCCATGTGTTGGTGTGGCATCGTCGTCGAGGCAGTGCATGCAGACGCTGGAGGGAGTACGTGCCGGCCGCGCCAGACACACGCGCTGCAGCACGCAGGGGGACAGCCCCGCGCCCACCAGCGCACATAGCGCCACCTGCACCAGCATCCTGCACCCCACAACACTACATCAGTACTAGCGCGCGGACACACGCGCTGCAGCACGCAGGGGGACAGCCCCGCGCCCACCAGCGCACATAGCGCCACCTGCACCAGCATCCTGCACCCCACAACACTACATCAGTACTAGCGCGCGGACACACGCGCTGCAGCACGCAGGGGGACAGCCCCGCGCCCACCAGCGCACATAGCGCCACCTGCACCAGCATCCTGCACCCCACAACACTACATCAGTACTAGCGCGCGGACACACGCGCTGCAGCACGCAGGGGGACAGCCCCGCGCCCACCAGCGCACATAGCGCCACCTGCACCAGCATCCTGCACCCCACAACACTACATCAGTACTAGCGCGCGGACACACGCGCTGCAGCACGCAGGGGGCAGCCCCGCGCCCACCAGCGCACATAGCGCCACCTGCACCAGCATCCTGCACCCCACAACACTACATCAGTACTAGCGCGCGGACACACGCGCTGCAGCACGCAGGGGGACAGCCCCGCGCCCACCAGCGCACATAGCGCCACCTGCACCAGCATCCTGCACCCCACAACACTACATCAGTACTAGCGCGCGGACACACGCGCTGCAGCACGCAGGGGGCAGCCCCGCGCCCACCAGCGCACATAGCGCCACCTGCACCAGCATCCTGCACCCCACAACACTACATCAGTACTAGCGCGCGGACACACGCGCTGCAGCACGCAGGGGGACAGCCCCGCGCCCACCAGCGCACATAGCGCCACCTGCACCAGCATCCTGCACCCCACAACACTACATCAGTACTAGCGCGCGGACACACGCGCTGCAGCACGCAGGGGGCAGCCCCGCGCCCACCAGCGCACATAGCGCCACCTGCACCAGCATCCTGCACCCCACAACACTACATCAGTACTAGCGCGCGGACACACGCGCTGCAGCACGCAGGGGACAGCCCCGCGCCCACCAGCGCACATAGCGCCACCTGCACCAGCATCCTGCACCCCACAACACTACATCAGTACTAGCGCGCGGACACACGCGCTGCAGCACGCAGGGGGCAGCCCCGCGCCCACCAGCGCACATAGCGCCACCTGCACCAGCATCCTGCACCCCACAACACTACATCAGTACTAGCGCGCGGACACACGCGCTGCAGCACGCAGGGGGCAGCCCCGCGCCCACCAGCGCACATAGCGCCACCTGCACCAGCATCCTGCACCCCACAACACTACATCAGTACTAGCGCGCGGACACACGCGCTGCAGCACGCAGGGGGCAGCCCCGCGCCCACCAGCGCACATAGCGCCACCTGCACCAGCATCCTGCACCCCACAACACTACATCAGTACTAGCGCGCGGACACACGCGCTGCAGCACGCAGGGGGCAGCCCCGCGCCCACCAGCGCACATAGCGCCACCTGCACCAGCATCCTGCACCCCACAACACTACATCAGTACTAGCGCGCGGACACACGCGCTGCAGCACGCAGGGGACAGCCCCGCGCCCACCAGCGCACATAGCGCCACCTGCACCAGCATCCTGCACCCCACAACACTACATCAGTACTATCTATTGAACGGAAATCCAAGCATCCAAGGAAAGTTTCCGTTCGAAAAGTGTGTGACTGAGCCTTAAGCCGGGCTAAGCATTTCGTCACTTGACAAAGATCATACGGACATGTAGCCTAAGTAGTTCTAAGCAGCCTTAGTAGGTACCTAAGTAGCTTAGCCGACTTCAAATAAAGGTTGAAGTTCTAAATTCAATTGTTTTTTTTTAAGTTAACGTTTTTTTCGCCTTTTATGAGATGATTTGGAAAGATGAAGTCGGTTTCTTAAGTTTTTTAAACTTGACTTGCTAATTATTTCAATGAAATTGGAAGAAAGGAGGCCAGGGTAGTCCTCGAGACTGCTTGCTAGGCCGCATGGCCGCGGGGATCGGGCGCTGATGCATGAACATGGTAAATGATAGGATTACCGTCGTTTTCTTCTACTTCTCCAACTTATCGTTCTGAAAGTGCTTGAACTCGAAGAAGCTGTTGACGCGAATCGGCTAAGATAGCCACAGCATGGTTTAAAATAAAAAATCAAAACAAAAAATTTACAAAAATCCAATTTTTCAGGTTTGACGTAACGTTGTTTGTTTGTCAAATTAAAAGTCATTGATTCTAATGAGTCTAACATTACTCTATGGATCTACTCTACTCGCGGAACGGAAGTGACACGAACCCGCAGATATTAAAATTCTTATGTCCCTACCTAAAATAATTAAATACCTATATAACTCACGATTTTTTCCACGGTTTTCTGTAGTCTCGCCATTCGGGCATCCTAGATAGTTGAATACTAGAGTCATATTTTGACTGGCCTCTCAGCTCAGTTGGTAGTAGCTCTGCCTTCTGCGCTGGAGGGCGTGGGTTCGATCCCCACCGAAAACAAATATTTGTGTGGTGAACACAGATGTTTGTTCTCTGTCTGGGTGTTATATTGTATTCTATGTATGTATGTACAAAAAAAAAAGTATTTAAGTATTATATCAGCTATCTGGTTCCCATAGTACAAGCTCTGCTTAGTTTGGGGCTAGATAGTGTTGTGTGGATTGTCCGCATTATTTATTATTATTTATTATTTATTATATACCTAGCTAGTTCTAGGGCGAGTATAGAATTAAGCAGTGTTCAAAGTTCTCTCGTGTGTACTCGCTTAGGAGTTGCTAAATCTAGGGGTGATACGCACAAAGTTATTATAGATAGGCAAAGGCACGTACGTAAATAAAAACGTATTTTTTTTTAAAATAAATGTATATTTCTCAAAAGAAAATGAAAAACATTATTTACATACAATCATATAATAAATATTTATTCAATGGATATAAAACGCCACAGCTTATGAATTAAAATGGGTTTATTCCACTTTATCAGATAAAAATAATTCACCGTTGGCAAAACAGGTTTTTATTATTACAAATACTAATATTCGAGAACGTATACTTGGTATAATCTTTTAAAATATTTTATGTAGCTATATTACATTTGTCAGTAAATTGACAACACACACATAAATGGTGGCTATACAACAGTCGCAGTCATCCACATTATTTACAGGGTGTAAGAGACACAGCACAGAATACAGTAAAAATACCGGTCCTCGGGCAAGCGTTTTCACTGTTTTATTTAATTTATTACTAAATATAGAGATTATTTGTGTGGTGAACACAAAGGAATGTTCAATCTCAAATAAAAAATATATAAATCTCAATTGATCAATTTCAAATATTTATTCCTCAGAGGAAGTCGGTTTTTCATATAACAAATAATAACACATAACTATGTACAACCACAGATTCAATACTAGTAAAATGGTACAACCAACTAATAGTTAGATAAAGTATGTATAAATGCCCACAATACTAATGTACGAATAGACCTATGTTCACACTTATAATAATTAATCAAGTTTTTAAACTCCTTTATACCGCCTTCGGACGGTTATATCGAGATTGTGTGTACATACTTTCTACACATTTTATAATATATGTAATAGAAAAGTGTCCTATCCTCAATGTTTCTTATCACAATCACATCACTAAACTATGAAGCCCGTATTCCGAAAATCAAATCAAATTTGAAACGTCTTAAAGCTAGGTGAGTCTAGGTGCCAGTTCCACACGACCAAGCCTAGAAGAACAGGCAACAAACTACGGCTCGATTCCTACCGTTTTTTATATGATCCTTTTACAAATCAAAAATAATAGAAGTGAAATTCCAGTGTGGTGATGTCTCACTTCACTTAGTGAGACATAATGCAATGCAATAATACAAAAACAAAAGTTTCAAAGACAGCACACGCTACGCTTCAACGTTATAATAAAGTAAGTATCTACACAGCATATAAAATAAGATACGAAAATAGAAGGTACAGACATTGCAAATTGACATGTTAGCTTCCGATGGGTAGAGTGACCGGGACATCGGGCCATGTAGTTTTATCATTAGAGACAGTGCTTGAGTCTGATTCCAGCCTCAAGCACAAGTTTTTGACATTTTTCAATGCAGAAATGTCATAAAATCTATGCTTGAGGCTCGACTCAGACTCATGCGCTGTTTCGGAATACGGGCCAGAAAGAGCTTGGTGTGAATGTGACATACAACACACAGACTAAACCGTCAGTCGTAGCGACTTGAAATTTGGAGAGTGCTCTCTAAGAAAGGTGTGGGGGGAAGGTACATTAAGAAAAGATTTTTAAAAATTAAACTCCCAAAGGTGTGAAGCGGGGGTTGAAGTTTGTATGGAAAAAGCTTAACTCAAACAAAGTCACCCGTGACTCCACTAGTTGGGAATAAATAAACATCATACAAAATAATTAATTTAATAATAATTCATGAGTTTTGTCGGTGTACTGCTACTACTAGGTACTACAGTGTTGTATTTTTTAAAATTTTGTGCTGGCTTTAGCTCAAAGTCCTTCCGCCAAGTCCTTTTTATTAGTGTTGCTATTACAAATAAAAAATACAACATTACAAATGCTGGGATAACATTAAGAAAATCATGAAAATGTGTACATCTTGGTGACACTGACTTGATCATTGCACTGAATTTAAAACCTTGCATAATTCAGTTTTAAGTCGATTTAGAGCTAAAAACGACTGCACTCCATCACACCACCACCACCACTCCACCACTCCACCACTCCATCCGCGTCCATCTCAGTTACTCGCACTGCTTCATATCACTGGCTTCATTCACTTTATCACTCTTCAATATTCTACAACTTTAGTCCTTTCTATTCCTGATAACGAGACGTTTTAGGTCATTACAAATTACTTAAGTAAAATTTGTGGTCCTATCTCTTCCCGCCTTCTGGTGAAGAAGGCGGGTTCCGTTGAAGTCATGACGTCCGCCGCAATGTTCAGCCCCCTGAAAAAACGACAGTAACGTTTTACCACTGATACGAGGGCAAGTAGAGATAGTTATCAAAAACATGTCGATGTCGGTTTTGTGCCGCATATTTCTATGTGGAAAAACGTGTAAAATAAATAATTTGACTTGAATAACAAAATTCCAAAAATGATTTTACTTTAACAACCGAATTTTAACAACCGTCTACTGAACAGTTATGCATAACTTTTATGGTGCGCCATTTGTACATAAAAAAGTTTTCAGATGTGTGTCTCAAGCAGATGGCAGCCGCTCTTGCACTGGGGCCAGCTGGTCCGAGATCCAGTGTCTATGTGTGCGTTGGTCTCGCGCACTCGTTTGGTGCGTCACGCGGCTAGGGGGGCGTGCAATACCTGTGTGCAGCGGGCGGGGCGGGGTGGGGCGCGGCGGGCGCGGGGCGGGGCGCGCGGCGGGCGCGGTGCAGGCGCAGCAGCACGCAGCAGAAGACGAGCGCCACGCCGAGCGCGCCGCCCGCGGAGATGCGGTGCCCGTACACCGCGCACGACACCAGGATCGACACCGCCTGCACACAACACACGCACACACACACACACACACATATACAGAGAGCACTGGTGGGCTAGTGGTAGTGGCCCCGCCTTCTGATCCGAAGGTCGTGGGTTACCATCCACTCGTGTACCGATGAGTTTTTCTGTCGAAAAATGTATGTGCACTATGGTAGTACTCTCAAAACGGTGAAGGAAAACATCGTGAGGAAACCGGCGTGTTGTAGATAAATAGTTCGAGCAACACGTGTCAAGGGTCACGCAAAAAAGGCCCGCCAGCGGCCTACTTGCAAAAAAAACCAGCCCGCACATCAAGTGCGCATGATAAACTTGTCGAATATGCCGAACCCACACATAAATACACACCTCATACCACCAACACGACATCAGCTCAAGACTGTGTGTCGGCGGGCACTGGTAAAGGCTGATTCACGATACACCGGGTCGGGGCCAGGTCGCGACGGTGCCGTCGATTAAATTTGAACCCTATTCTGTCCTCACAATGAATTCAATTTATATAAGACAATATCCCGTCAGCACAGCCCTGGCCGGATTGTAGCCAATTCGAAAATTCCACTAAATTTGGAAAGGATCACTTTGATCGTCTTAAAGCTTGGCGAGTCTAGCCAGTTCTACGCGGCGAAGCCTAGAGAACAGGCAACAAACTACGTAAATCAGCCTTTGTAGCAGCTTCGCCTTCTTAAGTAGTGGGTCCGTCTGGTCATGTCTGAATGATTTTATCTGTATAATAATGTAAGTGCAGTAAGATAGATAGATATATAGATAGATAGATAACTTTTTTATTTGGCTCAAAAAAAACACAGCTTACCTATAAATAAAATTAAACAACAGAAAGAGAAGAACAGAACATTGAGTAAAGGTACGGCTACACAATAAAAAAACATAATAAGAGAAAAAGAAAACATAGAACACATACAGAAACACTTATAAAGAAATAAGTACCTACACACATAATCCTAGTTCTATTTCTGAAAAAAGGGTGCCGACAGTATCCAATTAGGTAAGGTAAGTATGTGCTTATGAGCCAAAATGGTCCTCACTCAGCTTAAATGCTGCTTCGCCTCCAAAAAGGGGACGAGGCAGCGCTGGTTTTCAGTGAGGAAGTAAGCAAGGTGCCGCACTGACCTGCCGCAGCGTCATGATGATGGTGAAGACGACGGCGCCGAAGCTAGCGATGGTGCGGTAGATCAGCAGCTGGCCCAGCGCCGAGCTCAGCGAGAGCAGCAGCAGATCACTCAGGAAGCCCCAATGCTGAGGATGCAACACAACACGCATCACAGTTACAGTTATTTATTGGAACATCAACAGCATTTTATTATGAGACTCGACACCAATTGAGATTAAGGCCTGTATTCAGAAACAGTGCTTAAGTCCGAGTCGAGTCTAGCTTACATAGCTTTTTGATGCTTTTCAATGGAGAATTATCATAAAATGTTAGCTTGAGTTCGACTCCGACTCGAGCACTGTTTCTGAATACGGGCCTAAGTGAATGTATGTGTATACCTGCAGCAGCGGATGGTAGAGCGGCGCCTGCTGCAGCGCGGCGAGGGAGAGGCGCACGAGCCAGGTTGCGGGCCCGGCTCGAGGGACATACCTGCAGCAGCGGATGGTAGAGCGGCGCCTGCTGCAGCGCGGCGAGGGAGAGGCGCACGAGCCAGGTTGCGGGCCCGGCTCGAGGGACATACCTGCAGCAGCGGATGGTAGAGCGGCGCCTGCTGCAGCGCGGCGAGGGAGAGGCGCACGAGCCAGGTTGCGGGCCCGGCTCGAGGGACATACCTGCAGCAGCGGATGGTAGAGCGGCGCCTGCTGCAGCGCGGCGAGGGAGAGCGCGCAGGAGCACAGGTTGACGGCGCACAGCATCTGCAGCGGGTGCAGCGCGTGCGCCTGGAACAGCGCCGCCTGCCACGACGCCGTGAAGCTGTCGCAGCACAGGTACAGCGCCAGCAGCGCCGCGCCGCCCGCCACGCCCGTCGCCGCCGCCTCCGCGTCCGCTAACAACACAACATGCTACTGAACTAGCTCAAAACCAACGTTACATCACTGGACTAGCTGACATCAACGCTAAATGCGAGTGAGCTAGCTGCCACCAATACTATTTTAGAGTGGACTAGCTGTACGCATCCACGTTCGCATCTTAGCAGACAATTTTGTATCTCCTTTCGGCGAACACGAGAGAACGCGTTGTATCGTTGTGTAAGCGGCTCTAAGGCTTCATACCTCGTGAAACGGCTGTGCATAGAGAAGACTGTAAATCGTTCTTTAGAAATGTTTTGGGGAGCATAACTTACCAGAAAGCATGGTAAATATCCCGGAGTTAAAAATATACTATTCAAAACCATGATGGTTTGGTAGATAGTCGCGCGGAGTACTGCGTGCGGTGCAGTGTACATACATGGGGCATGATGGTGCGTGCCGTGCATGAAGAGGAGCATGCCGAGCGAGATGAGCGCGGCGGTGAGGTACTCGTGCGCGGAGTACTGCGTGCGGTGCAGTGTACATACATGGGGCATGATGGTGCGTGCCGTGCATGAAGAGGAGCATGCCGAGCGAGATGAGCGCGGCGGTGAGGTACTCGTGCGCGGAGTACTGCGTGCGGTGCAGTGTACATACATGGGGCATGATGGTGCGTGCCGTGCATGAAGAGGAGCATGCCGAGCGAGATGAGCGCGGCGGTGAGGTACTCGTGCGCGGAGTACTGCGTGCGGTGCAGTGTACATACATGGGGCATGATGGTGCGTGCCGTGCATGAAGAGGAGCATGCCGAGCGAGATGAGCGCGGCGGTGAGGTACTCGTGCGCGGAGTACTGCGTGCGGTGCAGTGTACATACATGGGGCATGATGGTGCGTGCCGTGCATGAAGAGGAGCATGCCGAGCGAGATGAGCGCGGCGGTGAGGTACTCGTGCGCGGAGTACTGCGTGCGGTGCAGTGTACATACATGGGGCATGATGGTGCGTGCCGTGCATGAAGAGGAGCATGCCGAGCGAGATGAGCGCGGCGGTGAGGTACTCGTGCGCGGAGTACTGCGTGCGGTGCAGTGTACATACATGGGGCATGATGGTGCGTGCCGTGCATGAAGAGGAGCATGCCGAGCGAGATGAGCGCGGCGGTGAGGTACTCGTGCGCGGAGTACTGCGTGCGGTGCAGTGTACATACATGGGGCATGATGGTGCGTGCCGTGCATGAAGAGGAGCATGCCGAGCGAGATGAGCGCGGCGGTGAGGTACTCGTGCGCGGAGTACTGCGTGCGGTGCAGTGTACATACATGGGGCATGATGGTGCGTGCCGTGCATGAAGAGGAGCATGCCGAGCGAGATGAGCGCGGCGGTGAGGTACTCGTGCGCGGAGTACTGCGTGCGGTGCAGTGTACATACATGGGGCATGATGGTGCGTGCCGTGCATGAAGAGGAGCATGCCGAGCGAGATGAGCGCGGCGGTGAGGTACTCGTGCGCGGAGTACTGCGTGCGGTGCAGTGTACATACATGGGGCATGATGGTGCGTGCCGTGCATGAAGAGGAGCATGCCGAGCGAGATGAGCGCGGCGGTGAGGTACTCGTGCGCGGAGTACTGCGTGCGGTGCAGTGTACATACATGGGGCATGATGGTGCGTGCCGTGCATGAAGAGGAGCATGCCGAGCGAGATGAGCGCGGCGGTGAGGTACTCGTGCGCGGAGTACTGCGTGCGGTGCAGTGTACATACATGGGGCATGATGGTGCGTGCCGTGCATGAAGAGGAGCATGCCGAGCGAGATGAGCGCGGCGGTGAGGTACTCGTGCGCGGAGTACTGCGTGCGGTGCAGTGTACATACATGGGGCATGATGGTGCGTGCCGTGCATGAAGAGGAGCATGCCGAGCGAGATGAGCGCGGCGGTGAGGTACTCGTGCGCGGAGTACTGCGTGCGGTGCAGTGTACATACATGGGGCATGATGGTGCGTGCCGTGCATGAAGAGGAGCATGCCGAGCGAGATGAGCGCGGCGGTGAGGTACTCGTGCGCGGAGTACTGCGTGCGGTGCAGTGTACATACATGGGGCATGATGGTGCGTGCCGTGCATGAAGAGGAGCATGCCGAGCGAGATGAGCGCGGCGGTGAGGTACTCGTGCGCGGAGTACTGCGTGCGGTGCAGTGTACATACATGGGGCATGATGGTGCGTGCCGTGCATGAAGAGGAGCATGCCGAGCGAGATGAGCGCGGCGGTGAGGTACTCGTGCGCGGAGTACTGCGTGCGGTGCAGTGTACATACATGGGGCATGATGGTGCGTGCCGTGCATGAAGAGGAGCATGCCGAGCGAGATGAGCGCGGCGGTGAGGTACTCGTGCGCGGAGTACTGCGTGCGGTGCAGTGTACATACATGGGGCATGATGGTGCGTGCCGTGCATGAAGAGGAGCATGCCGAGCGAGATGAGCGCGGCGGTGAGGTACTCGTGCGCGGAGTACTGCGTGCGGGAGATCAGCTTGCCCATCAGCATCACCGGGATCACCTTACACGACTTCGACAGCACCTGCACAACATATTCTATCATCAACTCCGACACACCCGGACCCGGCATACCTTGAACATAGATTAAACGACTCATCTATGCTAAAATTATAAAATTAGAGGTTGTGAGGAGAAATGTGAGGTTGATAATCTCTGGATCTACTGAACCGATTTTGAAATTCTTTTACCAATAAAAAACCACGTCGTGAGTGACGTAAGTGTCATAGGCTATATTTTTACTAGCGACCGGACTCTGCTTTACAGGGGTCTGATTTAGAAAACGGTGGTGAAAAATGAGAAGTTATCGCTTCTGAATTTTACCCTTGTGAAGCCGGCCGGCTGGTTGCTAGTAGTTAATTAAAAATAGTAAGTAATACAACAGTTATGAGTTATGGGAAGTTATGGTATTTTCAGCTTCATAGAGCGTATTGTGCTACGAACAGAAAGAGATAGCACTCCACAAAGGCGATGTGCAATATCAGTTACCGTACATGTATGATCAGTAGCATGTGTGAGGGGGTGGAATGCACACATACCTGCGTGGGGAAGGAGACGTACTTGAGCGCCTCGTACTGGCACCAGGCGCTCAGCACGTTGGAGAGCGCGCAGTACGAGAACTTGTAGAGCGGCGCCGCCAGCAGCGACCTGCGCGCCGCCGCCAGCCGCGCGCCCGCCACGGCCAGCGCGCCCACGCGGTTGCACAGCACCAGCGCGCCCGCGTCCGTGAACCGCAGCGCAGACCCGTCCGCCATCGCGTACTCCTGCGGATGTAACCCTCACTCTAACACTAACCGCGCCTCCACACTACTCGCGAAGTTGAACGAGGTTAGACGAATAGAATAATGTAGAGAGGCAGTTCGGCTTACTTCGTCCAACTTTACCTCGCCTCGGCCGACTTCCGTTTGTTGTCGGTTTTTGCGCCCGAGTCAAAGGGCACGAAGTTACCCGAAGTGCGTTCTCGAAGTACCTCTCTACACTACTTGGCCGAGCCGACTTCAGTACGCGTCAAGACGCCGTTGTGAACGCACTTGTGTTTAATAGATTTTATCGTTGATGTGCGAGACTCTATTATGAGCGGCATACAGTGGTCACAGGAGCAAACTATGTTGTTCCTTGAAACACTTAATAAGTATGCACGTAGTTATAATACGCTAGAGAGCACATTGCTACGGCAGCTGCTACTTGAGCGTCCATTATAATAAACGTCCGCAGGGTACCGGTAACGCTACACGAATGCGCTCCTCGCGAAGTTGAACGAGTGTGTAGTGTAGCACCGCGGACTTCAGTCAACTTCGGCCGAGTACTTCGACGAGAAACTTCGCGAGTAGTGTAGAGGAGGCATAACCCTTACCACACCTCCGCCAAGGGACGGAAAATTAAAAATTACGCACAAAGTGAGGGAGCAGAGCAAGCGTGCCGCCGCCCGTGCCAGAGAATGTTTTTTTTTCAATACCCTCACAGGGGCTGTCTCGTATAAGACAATTATCTATCGCATGATAAAAAAAAGTAAATAATCACAATATTCATCTGCGACAGAGTACATAGCCCTTTACAATTTCACCGGGTTAAAAAAGTGGATTCGTTTTAGCTGGGTGAACATTAACTGGACCTACATTAACCGGACCCCTAGAATTGCCCCCCAGCACTCAACACTCGAGTTCCGCTGCGCGTTACCTGCGTCATGATCTTCTCCTGCAGCAGGCCCCACACCAGGTAGGTGGCCATGAGGCCGGCGTGCTGACGTCACGCGGCGCGTTACCTGCGTCATGATCTTCTCCTGCAGCAGGCCCCACACCAGGTAGGTGGCCATGAGGCCGGCGTGCTGACGTCACGCGGCGCGTTACCTGCGTCATGATCTTCTCCTGCAGCAGGCCCCACACCAAGTAGGTGGCCATGAGGCCGGCGTGCTGACGTCACGCGGCGCGTTACCTGCGTCATGATCTTCTCCTGTAGCAGGCCCCACACCAGGTAGGTGGCCATGAGGCCGGCGTGCTGACGTCACGCGGCGCGTTACCTGCGTCATGATCTTCTCCTGCAGCAGGCCCCACACCAGGTAGGTGGCCATGAGGCCGGCGTGCTGACGTCACGCGGCGCGTTACCTGCGTCATGATCTTCTCCTGCAGCAGGCCCCACACCAGGTAGGTGGCCATGAGGCCGGCGTGCTGACGTCACGCGGCGCGTTACCTGCGTCATGATCTTCTCCTGCAGCAGGCCCCACACCAGGTAGGTGGCCATGAGGCCGGCGTGCTGACGTCACGCGGCGCGTTACCTGCGTCATGATCTTCTCCTGCAGCAGGCCCCACACCAGGTAGGTGGCCATGAGGCCGGCGTGCTGACGTCACGCGGCGCGTTACCTGCGTCATGATCTTCTCCTGCAGCAGGCCCCACACCAGGTAGGTGGCCATGAGGCCGAGCGCGCAGAAGGCGAGCTCGGGCGCGCGGGCCGGCGTGCTGACGTCACGCGGCGCCGGCTCGCCCAGGCGTGCGTACGCCCCGTAGCACGCGTGCAGCGCGCCCGACACGCACGTGGGCGGCGCGTTGCCTGCAACGTCACACGAACCAGTGCTGACACTACCGCCACCGTCTCATCACACTTATCACGCCTCTAACTGGACGTGTTTAACTAAAACGTTCCATTCCACATGAAGTTTCATGCGGAGTTGGAGGAATAAGATGGCGGATGGTAAGAGGATGGATGGTGACACAGATGTGGATGTGGAGGGACGAGACTCAATCAGTTCCCTGAGCCCTGTCTTGGCCCCTTTGGACCTAGTCAGGCCTGCAGAATCTAGTTACCGTCAGGGGTAACTGTTCACTCATGTCTCTATTTACGGGATGCTGAGGCAAGACTTTAAATAGAACAAAGCTTGCGCAACACCTGCACGAACTAAAGCCAAAGTTTCGCTTCTGCAGTGTATTTCAACGCATGACAAGCCTATCTCTCACATAAATTTTGAATAGAAATAATCACACTATTGCAAACCACATACGCATTATTTCTCTTTCTATCGTTATATATAATGTCTGAGACAGTCGAGGCGGCGATACACGGGCAAAATGGCAAATTCATCATCAGCACTTGGTGTGCAGACTGGTTTCTACAAGTAGGCCTCTAGCGAGCCCTTTTTGCGTGACGCTAGATAAACAAATGTTTGATTTTTTTTGGTTCTATGACATCGGTTTCCACACGATGTTTTCCTTCACCGTTTGTGAGTACTAGCATAGTGCACATAAATTTTTCGACCGATTGAATACGTACTGATGCTATCAAAGTAGTTGGTCATCTTCAAGTACTTGTAGACTATGAAGCCGGGCACCATGATGATGGAGTAGCCCAACAGGTTCAACACCAGCCGGAACAGCCTGGAACAGTGAGCAATCAGCAATAACCACTTTTTACTGCATACTTTTCCTCTTAACTGTATGTGTAACTTTTTTATCATTTATAGGCATTAAGTACCTATTAATAATAATGTAGTCATTAGTCAGAGATGAAAGTAGATTAGCTAATTAAATTTTTTCATACTTGTTTCTCTTATATTTTTATAATATCAAATTTTAATATAATAGCCTGGAATGACCCATTTAATTTTGTCAATCAAAGAAAGGTGAACATAGGTAAACATCTTCTATTATAGGAACCGAGCCGTATTTTGTTGCCTGTTCTAGGCTTAATGGCGTGGAACTGGCACCTATAGACTCACCTAGCTTTAAGACGTTTCAAAGTTATTCTTGTAATTGTAATGAATAAAATTTTATTGAGTTTGAGTTTTTGAGTTATTCTATTCAACTATTGATACCATTGGGACACATACCTACATAGAATACCATATAACACCCAGACAGAGAACAAACATCTGTGTTCACCACAAAAATATTTGTTCTCAGTGGGGATCGAACCCACACCCTCCAGCGCAGAAGGCAGAGCTACTACCAACTTAGCTGTGAAGGCAGTCAATGACACATAGCAACAGGTAATGTATGATGACTAACCAAGAATACTCCAGGTCATCCAGTGTCCAGGCCTGTTCATAGTTCTCCTGCAGCACCCCGCGGAGGAATACCAGCCCGATCACGGAGATCCCACAATATCCACCCACCAATCTGCATTACAAAGGTACATACATACATACATCATTAATATACCAGGTCTCTCTTATTATTCCGAACCTTTTTGTATGATTATCAAAATTGGACTAGTTATTTTTTTTTTTTGTTTAGGGAACTTTGGTCGGTTTCCGACCATGTCACCTCCATACTGCCCTCTCTGTCTCACCTACTTCTCTAACTAGCCCAAAAATGGACCGGAAGGGTATGCTAGCCACATCCGAGTTCGGAGTCGCTAGCATACTCTGGAACAGTCCCATATCGAGCCAATGGTCTATAGATGTTTGATAGTTTGTTAGAAGCCAGTTGACCTAGATCTGTCTAACTATTTTGAATCTGATCTAGAACCTGTTAACTTGATTGAGGCATTAAATTATTTAGTGTTTCAACTTAGTGTTACTTGCTATTGACATGGTATGATGAATGATTAGATGAATGATACACTTGTAGGCGGTCTATTTAGGTGACCACTAATTTCAGTACCTAATCTGAGAGTAGGTAAATGCATACCTAACTCAATGGAACTAGGATCAGCAGAATCTGACCATTGTAAACAAGTTAACTGAAACACAGAGTATTGGTTAATATTATAATTTTATAGAAAAGGTAAGTAATTGTCAAATAGTGCGCTGTAGTTTTGTACCCTAACATCACGGTAGAATACTAATAAATTGATGAATAGCTATTGCTTACCCAATTTCAAGATATGAGCGCATTTTGCCGTCGTGCATTTTATACGAGCAATATTATTGCAAAACTATAAACAATTGTTTTGTATCTTTCATAAGTAGCTTGATTCATTTTTCAAGAATGTTACGCAGAAATTTCGACATGATAATGAGGCACTTTTGCCGTAATTCTCGTTTGTCCGAAATAGTACAATTCAGGTTTAATTTGAATTAATTTCCCTTCCCGTCCTGCCTGACCCGCCGCGCCGCAAAACAAAAGTCAAGCAGAATGGAATAGGGTTGTTGAAATAATATCGACATTTTTATTCGGTATATCGATATAATTATTTTGATTTATTATTGTTCAAAATATAAATAATCGTAGGTATCGGAAACTTTATTATTGGGCATTTAAAATTTAAATACTCTTGACTAGTCTTGACACCTACGGCTTCCATTGTGTCTTCAGTAAGAGAGAGCACAAAGAGAGAGTGGCTAACTGGCTAGCTAGAGTAGCTAGCTTCTGCCGTAAATTAAATCTGACAGTTCACAATAGTAGAAGCCGGCTGAAGGAATTAAGGAGCTGAAGAGTTTATTTGTGTGTAATAATTACTTTTACCTATTAATGAGCTACACTGAACAAAATACATCATAATTTGAAAACCGGAAAATCTCTGAGAATTTTTCAGATATTTTTTCTTAGACATAATTATTGAGGTGGATGTTGATGTTGATATTTTAATAAACATCGATATATCGATATTTTTTAAACTTTCGCATCCCTATGACAAAATTGATTGATTACAGAAACTGTCAAAATCTCATGACTGCTTGACTTTTTTGATTTTTTGGTATCCCTTTGATTTTTTTCTGGCACTGGATAAACAGTGTTTTGCCTAGTTTTATTACTCTAAAAATGTATATTTACCTAAGTCTTCTACTTCGTATAATCCTCGTACACCACATACTGTGCATACAAATACCTACAATCGCCCGTATCGCCAGATATTGCCATTTTTGAAGTCCTATATTGGCTGGCTCGATGTACTTCATCATGGACATGTTCTGACTCTAACAGAAAAAGCATTTTGCTTTTTATTTTATGACAGTGATTATCTGGTCTATTTTATATGTTATTCCCTTTGGGTCATATCATAATTTTCTATGTACTTTACTGAATTATTTGCTAAATATTTTTTTTTTCAAACAAAATTTCAGATAAATTAACACATAGGTAACTTATTATCCATCAAATACTTTAGGTTACTTACTACCAAGTAAAATCAAGACTTGATAAATCTCAGTCCACCAGAACTAATAGATCTAACCAAATGAAAAATGTGGAGTGACCCTGTAATGCTACTGCTGGAATTTTTAGCAGCAATTTGTGCAGTGGCTCTTTGTGGGCCTGGCCTGTTGGCATGTGCAAGAAGACTAATAGTAGGGGATGAATTGCTACAAAAAGGACACACAGTTCATGAAGCGGATGTCCTAGGATGTGATGAACCGAACTGCCCCTACTACAAGAAAAATACGAAGTTCTTGATGGTCCCAGCCTCAAGAAGACGGACATACACATCGCCAACCCGGCAAAGCAATTATTAATCTCTACCTTAGCTAGGTAAACTTACCATAATTATAACTATTAGTTCAAGGATTTGTTTTAATATACTTACCATACGGTCTTCATAATAAATTAGAATACTTAGACAGCTAATGTGCTATAAAATAAGTGCTTACGTACCTACCTATGCAGTCGTTAGTTATGAACTATATTCTTTAGATTTTGTGGATCTTCCAATTCCAATCCTTCTATGCTCAAGTAGGTAGGCAAGTTATAAGGTACGGCCTCATCTAGGCGATAAGCTGCGATATTTAACAGCGATATAGGTATCTCCCCTAGTCGTACGGTAAGTACGTGCGATCACACAAACACACACAAAACGTGCAACGCTAACAGTTCATGAAAAAAAGTCTGAAATAAATAGTGTTCTATTTTATTTGATTTTAGGTCTAGGTAGGTGTAATTTCAACTGTAAGATCCGCGGGGTACAACGCCAATATTCTCGTCGTCGATCTGTATGTCAGGGTCCCGCTTGCACTTGGGCGCTCTGCTGCGGCGGGCCAGCGTGCATGCTGCCGCGGGGAGAGACACGGATGTCTCTGAAGAGTCGCCATCGTACGTGTATAGGGGCGTAGGAGCTTCCGAATTACTGTGCTTATACTGGAAATGAAATTATATTAGTTCATGCTGTATTTATACACAGACAGGTACTTTGCTACTTGGCTAGCTAAAACTACTAAGCTAACGCCTATAACCTACGTAAGAGCAACCACTGTAATGCTTCAACCCGATTCTTTTACATAAGGTGCCAACCGGATCCATGACACTAGCCGTAGGTCATCATTATCGTCATCTCAGCCCGGTATCACTCACCGCTGAGTATAGACCTTTGATTACGCAAATGTTCGTCCTGCATGGGGCTATTTCTCAACAAGTTAATATAATAAGATGGTTGTAAGGTCCTGCTAACCGAGCAGATTCGTCTCGCCACAGCATGCCGTCTCATGAGGAAGAGGATCACGGTTAGCACGGCGGCGAAGGCGTGCAAGAACAACATCATGCCTCTACTCCGCTATAATCCACTCTGCTATACTCCGCTCCACAGTGTGTCAGACCGACAGACGTAGACGCAGGTAACAGTTTTCATGGCTTAATCAATTGAAGATTGCTTTGCTTCGGTTATTTGCCCATTGAATCTATTGCTTTTTTTATAGAATTTTAGTTCACATTTGACGGACGACTCTTATGGCATATTGTTTTCTTTCTTTGTTTTTACAATGGTTCAAAAAAGAAGGTCGCTAACATGCCATTTTAACCCGACGAGTGCCATCGAACGAGGGTTATGTTTTCTGGATATTGAGCATCTAAAAAATCATCTCAGCTTAGTCGAGCATTTACACAAGAAAATTTCAATAATTGTGGGACTGAATAGGTACCTCAGTAGCCCCGCTATTATGACCCTACTACCAATCTCTACGAAGTGCTACGAAGCACTACGAAACCTTGCCACAACCCACGACCCACTACGCCTGAAATAATTATAATAGTTAAAAAAGCAGCCAAGTGCGAGTCGGACTCGCCCATGAAGGGTTCCGTAGCATCAAGTAACATAATATAAAGGTTCTTGTAGTTCGTCGAAAGGTAAATTGCGGTTTACGATTTATGACGTATAAAAAAAAACTACTGACTAAATCTCGTTCAAACCAAATATTGTTGAAAGTTTGCATAGTAATGTACAACATATATTTTTTTAGTTTTATCATTCCCTTATTTTAGAAGTTAGAGGGGGGGGGACCAACTTTTTTCAACTTTGGAAGTGTCTCTCGCGCAAACTATTCAGTTTAGGAAAAAACGATACTATAAACCTCAACATCATTTTTGAAGACCTATTCATAGATACCCCACACGTATGGGTTCGATGAAAAAAAATTTTTTGAGTTTCAGTTTGAAGTATGGAGACCCCTAAAATTTATAGTTTTTTTTCTATTTTTGTGTAAAAATCTTAATGCGGTTTACAGAATACATCTACTCGCCAAGTTTCATCAGTGTAGCTCTTATGGTTTCGGAGAAAAATGGCTGTGACACGGTCGGACAGACAGACAGACAGACATGACAAATCTATAAGGGTTCCGTTTTTGCCATTTGGCTACGGAACCCTAAAAACGGTAGGAACCATGCTTGTTCTTCTAGGCTTGGTCGCGTGGAACTGGCACCTAGGCTCACCTAGCTTTAAGATGTTACAAAATGATCCTTGTCATACAGCTGCATAAATAATATTTGGTTTTGTTTAATACAACTAATAATTACAACTGAAAGCTACGAGCGCTTAGAGTGCTACGAACAGCTACGAAATCGTAGCATCAAATTATTGTACAAGTTGAATAAATTATTACTTACACAATTTTTTTTTCACTTCTGTTTTAGGCAAATATTTTAAGTAGGTACGGTGTTATCTATCACTCTCTAAAACATGTAGGCCTACCTTCCCACGGCTTAAATTACTATGTACCACTGACTGCGTACTAATTTAGGTCCACGAAAAGAATTCCAGGCAATTGATACCGGTTATCTAAACTAGTATCAGGTAATAGTTTTCCCAATTAATGTAATGTAATGGAACTAGGTAAAATCCAACGTGATAGATCTTATAGATAGGTGTGTCAAGGGCATAAAGGTGACATGTTCAAAGTTCGTTGCCCCTGGCAGTTCTAATGATATCATCATCAGGCGAAGACGAACGGCAACCAGATAGGTGATATTATAATACTTATTATGTAATTTTTTTTACTAATACATAAGTACTTAGAATACAATATAACACCCAGACAGAGAAGAAACATCTGCGTTCACCACATAAATATATGTTATCGTTATGATCGAACCCACAACCTACGGCGCAGAAGACAGAGCTACAACCAACTGAGCTGAGAGGACAGTCAAAATACAGTAAAACAGTTATAATTTTATTGAAAACAGAAATGTTTGAATTGAGATGACAAGTGGCGATTAGATGCATCTGTGGGCATCTTCCAAGTGTCATTATTTGAGGCAGACGTATTGTTCGTGACAAACAGTCAATAAACATGCGAGGCACCACTCTGGGTACTTAACCAGTAGGCCTACCATGTGCTTTGTCTGGCTCTGTATCTGGTTCTGGTTTAGAGTCTGTGTGAGTGTCGACTAAATAAATCCTACGTCAAAACGTCACACACACAGTATAATGTACTGTTGAGCACTCACACAGACTCAAAACCAGAACCAGAGACAGAGTCAGACAGAGCTCATGGTAGGCCCACAGTTGTCTCTATTGCTGTACAAGTCTTTATGGCCCATTTCGTGTACCTAGGGTTGTGCTGATTACAAATACAAAACAAATAGGTGGGTATGTCCAAGTACGTATTTAACGACTTTTTTTGTAATTGCATTGAATACTGCCATTTCAGATTTAAGTACATAATATAATTGTGATCTATGGTGACAGCAAGTTTGAAAAAAAATACTTTTCATCCCACCATCTCGGAAAGTGTATTTTTACTGTTCAATATCTGAGTGGAAAACCCGTTTTTATCCGCTAGAGGATAAAGTAAATTTGAATTTAGAATATCGTGTTCACTAAGTTTGTGAATACACAACCTATGTACTTCTACCTCCATGGGGCTGAATATATCATACAACCTTTTTTAATTTGGTAAAAACTCGCACTCTTAATCTTCTTGGTGTATTTGTGAATTCAAAACATCATTCAACCTATTTTCTTCTACCTGCATGGTGCCGAATTTGTCATGCAACATTTTTAAATTTGTTAAAAACTCATACTCGGAACCTTCTTGGTGTGTTTTAGTCGTTTTTGCATTTGGTCATTTCCTCGCTGAGGTGGGATGAAAAGTTACGTGTTGCACTCGAGTGCAAAGATTTTTCACCTTGTGCTCTTTTGATTCCTTCGCCAACGCTTAGGATTCTAACTTTTAAACCACTCGCTCCGCTCGTGGTTAAATATTAGAATCCTGATGCGCTTGCTCGGTCATCAAAATTAAGCACGCGGTTAAAAAGCAGCTTTGCACTCTTGTATAACAAATAACTATTGTGAAGTGCTAGTAGTAGTAGTTCCTATAGTACAAGCTCTGCTTAGTTTGGGGCTAGATAGTGTTGTGTAGATTTTTTTGTCACAAAAAAAGAGGTACCTAGACCTAGGTTAGTTCTACGATGGTTTATCTACCTAAAGTAACCCAGACTGACACAATAGTTAGTCTGTGTTACTTTCCTTGCCTATTGTTTTATGTGTGTAGAACTTGAGTCATAGATTATACATTATGAAGGAAAATAAACAGCTTTATAAATATGATGAAAGACTTATATTATAGGCACACACGTGTCAGACACATACATTTTGTTATTGAACAGTCCATAAAGCGTGCCATACTTATCAACTGCATGTTTTGCGGTTTTCATTAATAACTTCATGGGATGAATGGGCTCGGTGGCGTCAATGCAAAGTAGTGTCAACCACAGAACACAATGTGTCAACGCACTTCAAGGTGGGACCCATAAAAAACTACCAAAATAGGCAGGTAATCCTATAGTTTGATCGAAACCCCTGTGCCGCTCCTTAAGAAAATGCGGCGAGGTGGGGGCCGAGGAAAAAAGAGTACACATGAAATCGATATTGTCAGATAGATCTGTACGATATTTCATTTTATCTAGCGACTAGTGGAATCCCGCATGACTTCGTTCGTGTTGAGTTTTGTCCATGCAAACGTCAACCCCCGCTGCACCCTTTTTGGGGTTGAATTTACAAAAATCCCTTCAAAGGCCCTTATGCAGAAACAACGCATGAGTCTGAGTGGAGCCTCAAGCATAGATTTACACTTTTCAATGGAGAACTGTCAGACAATATTCGGCCAATTTAAAAATAACGCTCTGACATCTCGAGATAGCGCTCGCCCTATTTTTAACCGACTTCCAATCAAAAAGGAGGAGGTTCTCAATTCGGTTTTTTTTTTTTATTTTTATTTTTAATGTTTGTTACCGCATAACTTCGTCATTTGTGAGCCGATTTGAATTTTTTTTTTATCTGAAAGGTACCTACTGCTTCCAGATTGGTCCCATTTTAATTTTATTAAAATCGATGTTGCCATTTTTTTTGAAATAATTTTTTTAATGTTTGTAACTGCATGCCTCCGTCATTTATGAACCGATTTAGAAAATTATTTTTTTATTTGGAAGGTTTCTCTTACGTCCAGATTGTCCCAAACAAATTTGATTAAAATCGGTTTAGCTGTTTGACAATGAAGTCGGTTTCTCAAGTTTTTTAAACTTATAATTATTGGATATGTATTTGTTGTGCGTCTGATCATAGACTAAGGAAAACAAGTAGACTGCCAATCTCATCCAAGAAAACGTGCATCGATAAATGATTGCCTACAATGACGCTAGATGTCGCTGATCGTTTTGAATCTGATAAAAACGAGTGAAATGGTTTTTACAGTATTCGCAACAATAGGTTAGCTAACTAATTGATATTGTAGTACGACAACAAATAGAGAGATGGCGTTAATCTGAGTGGCGTTACTTAAACTTGCGGCGTTGCCAGCTTTCGATGGAGCAAAAACAGGGTAGAGTGTGACGCGACGTTGTCAGCTAGTGTACGGAGATTTTATTTTGATGTTTTTAGTTTGTTCCAAGGATTAAGGTCATTGCTTAATTGCTAACAAGTTGCGCTGAAGCGTCAAAGTGACACTCAGGCAGGACAGGCAGGACCAACCTGGATTTTTAAAAACATTGGGTTATGTAATAACTTGTTACTTATTTGTAAAATCTTATGCGTAAGTTGTTAGGCAAAGTAAAAAGGCACACCACAATAACGTGTTATTTATTTTGTTGTGTATGCAAATTAGTTTAAAGATTTAGTATGGAGTTTTAGTTGAGTGATGACTATGACATTTAGTAACAACCTACCGTCTACATACCTACATTGTAGATTGTAGGTACACAATACAAACTGAATGATTTACACATTACACACCCATTTTTAGGGTTCCGTAGCCAAATGGCAAAAACGGAACCCTTATAGATTCGTCATGTTTGTCTGTCTGTCTGTCTGTCTGTCTGTCAGTCCGTCCGTATGTCACAGCCATTTTTCTCCAAAACCGTAAGAGCTAGGGTGATGAAACTTGGCGAGTAGATGTATTCTGTGAACCGCATTAAGATTTTGACACAAAAAAAAAAACTATAAATTTTGGGGGTCCCCATACTTGAAACTGAAACTCAAAAAAATGTTTTTCATCGGTCCCATACGTGTGGGGTATTTATGAATAGGTCTTTAAAAATGATGTTGAGGTTTCTAATATAGTTTTTTTCTAAACTGAATAGTTTGCGCGAGAGACACTTCCAAAGTGGAAAAAAGTTGCCCCCCCCCCCCCCCCCCCCCTCTAACTTCTAAAATAAGAGAATGATAAAACTAAAAAAAAAATATATGTTGTACATTACTATGCAAACTTTCAACGATATTTGGTTTGAACGAGATCTAGTCAGTAGTTTTTTTTTATACGTCATAAATCGTAAACCGCAATTTACCTTTCGACGAACTACAAAAACCTTTATATTATGTTACTTGATGCTACGGAACCCTTCATGGGCGAGTCCGACTCGCCCATGGCTGCTTTTTAAATTGCCCGAAAATTGAGTTGTAGCGTGTTTTCCTCGTGTTTATTGTTTTTAGTTTTTTCCGTTTTTCTTAAGAGGGTACCGAGCAAAATAGTTCAAAACGATAGTCACGGTTAAATCGATAATATGAATAAACTTGCGATAATGAATCTAAAACTATGTATAAAGTACCAGACTGAACGTATTTACAATTATTCCGTCATAAAATTATAGTCATAAATATTAATTGATGTCTAGTTAAATAAACGAAGTTAAGTAAAATTGGCCAAAATAGTATGTCAGCGTTAAATAGAAATGTCATATTAAATAGTCATTTTTTTTTAACACACTTTAATTCGAATTAATCTTAAATGTTTAGTCTACAATTAGTCCGTTTTCTATTTTTAAAATGTCACTTGGTTATTTAGTTATGAGTTTTTTTTAAAAGCATCTCAAATCCGCTATACATTTTTACTATGGACGTGCGAAGTTGAATATACAGGGTGGAATTTTGTAATGCCACCTGGAGGGAAAGTACTCATAATACTGCAGATAGATTTATTTTTGAATAGAAAGCAAACTGCACTCAAAGATTTTCGAAAATTCTCTTCTCCCACACCCGGGAATCGAACCGGATAAAATCTGAAAAAATTATATCCTGTACTTTTATTTCAGATTTTATCTGGTTCGATTCCCGGGTGTGGAAGAAGAGAATTTTCGAAAATCTTTGAATGCAGTTTGCTTTCTATTCAAAAATAAAGGAATGTATCCATTGAGTAAAATTTTCTATCTGCAGTATTAAGAGCACTTTCCCTCAAGGTGGCATTACAAAATTCCACCCTGTATACGCAACGCACACTCAGTGGAAATTCAGTCGACCACGGAAGCTCAGAGAGAGAGAGAGCACGTCTCGTTGCGGAGTGACACAAGCCGAGCAGCAAACGCGATCTTTTGTGTATGCGCATTGAGCTGCGAACAGGTGAAATATGATAACTCAATTTTATTATTATTTGTGCTTTTTACCGTCAAAACAAAGTTTTTTTTTTGGAACAAATTTTTCAGAGAAAAATTCGGTTTTCAGAGAAAAATGGGATATGAGATGTGGGATGATTATAATATGAAGAAAAGTGGGGCTCTATTCCGGATAAGGTTTAATTTTTTTTTCTTAAATAGTTGTTAACGTAGATATTGTTTATAGGTTTTTGGGGGCTCTGATTGTGAATTCGACACAATTTTTTTTAATCCAAGATGGCAGCTTTATTTTTTTTCTTGAAAAATAGATATGGGTATCGTTTAATAGGTTTTTTGGGACTCTGATTATGAATTCGACATTATTTTTAAATCAATACGGTGACTTCATTTTTTTTCTTAAAAAATGGATATGGGTATCGTTTAATAGGTTTTCGGGGGCTCTGATTGTGAATTTGACATTATTTTTTTAATCCAAGATGGTGACATAATTTTTTTTCTTGTAAAATGGATATGGGTATCGTTTAATAGGTTTTTGGGGACTCTGATTATGAATTCGACATTATTTTTAAATCAATATGTTGACTTCATTTATTTCTTAAAAAATGGATATGGGTATCGTTTAATAGGTTTTCGGGGGCTCTGATTGTGAATTTGACATTATTTTTTTAATCCAAAATGATGGCTTCATTTTTTTTCTTAAAAAATGGATATGGGTGTCGTTTAATAGGTTTTTGGGGGCTCTGATTGTGAATTTGACATTATTTTTTGAACACAAGTTGACGGTTGCATTTTTTTTTCTGAAAAAATGAATATGAGTATCGTTTACACATATCGTAACAATGTCAAACGAGCGACAAAGAGGAACAATCGGCCTCCGCGTTCGGCAGCGTTCGACATCTGTCTCTCTCCTATTTGAGTGAGCGATGCGTCCGCGTGGACAGCTGTATGACGTTGTCACGTTCAACTGTCGTCAGTTAACTGACTTTACAGACAGCTGATTTTTTTAAGGAAATGTAGAGCTTGCATTACTGCTGAAGGCCAACAGTTTGAACATTTGCTGTAACACCTTGATGTAGTTAAATTAAAATCACGATTGAAGAAATCCTATGATTTTATTTTATTTCAAACTTTCACTTAAAACTAACAAATTACTTGAACACCCATGTTTATTACTCTTTCGACAAGATGGTGGCTCTATCTGTTTACTTGCAATGTCGAAATGGTATTTACTTTTACCTGTAAATTGTGAGCGACTTAAAAACACAGCGTAATTTTAAGTTCATAATTTAAATTAAAGGGTACAAACATTTTATCTCATGAAATAAAATTGATTGGAAATCCGGTTTATTTGAAAAAACATTTTTTATTTCGAAAACTAAGGAGTACTCTAGCAAGTTTTATACCATTTTGGAATCCTGAATAAATGCGCCATTTTTTAAAGTTACTTGCCATAATAATGTAGTACATTATTTTAGCAGTACAGACGGTTAAAGATGGGTGATGTAATTATCTGAAATGAAATGTTGGCCAAAACTCCACGATTTCATTGAAAACTGAGGCAGTTATGGCTTAATTTTGAATTGTAATTTACAGAAGGGTTATTCGTGCTTACGTTGCAGAAAAAAGTAAATATTTGTAGTCACAGGACTTAAGAGATCATCACAGGGTGTCAGTTTTTCCTGTTTTTTTTAAATACTCATAACTCCATAGTTACATAACAAATATTTTTTTTTATATTTTTCTGATAACTGTCATGACTTGGCGCATCACCCGTTTTCGGCTGGACGTTGACTTAAGGGACACCCTGTATATTAAAAAAAATCCTCAATCTTGGATTCAAAAATGAATAGCAAATGCGAGGCGGAATATAGTTTAAAATGAAACGAAAAACACCAAAAAGTCCATTAAAAACATAATTATGAAACACATCACGATCATGACCATGGTCATGATCGTGACGTCAGATTTTTCATATCCGAGTAATGAATATTATTTTCTTGTTTAAATAGTGACCTAAAAATATATTCGTCTCTCTTAGTCACTCAATCAAACATTTTTTTTTTCAAATCATGGGTTACCTACTTTTACCATTCTAGGTGTAAACGGAGTCGAGCGAACCTATCATTGTGTGCGTGAGTACGCACACAACTAGCGAGCCGCAGTAAATACCTATTTTCCGTCCGCCTTGTTTGCTCGATACCCTCTTAAATAACTTACCTTTGCTTGCCTACCGGACTTGATTGACTACGCCTACCTGTAACCTGTGCTTATTAAACGGACTTCGATTGCCCAAAGAACACTGTCTGACTGTCACGAAAATGTATCTTTGAAGGAAAAGTTCATGATAGTCTTAAAACCAAAGTTTTGAAAAAGACTGCATTAACATTACTGTTACGGATAGGTGCGTGGAGTGGCGAGATGCCGTGGGAATTTAAAACACTTTTTTGAGGAAGTTAAAAGAAAACCGGCCGGGTACGCGCGGACAAGCTAGTGCTCAGTACCGAGGTTCAAATCCAACTATTTTTGTAGCTGTCCGCGCGCAAGCGGGGGTAGTCTCCAGTTTTATTCAACGAACAAAGTAAGTACATTTTATATTTTTTTAAATCTACCTACACTTTATAATTTAATAATTGTTTTTTTTTATATTATTACAGGTTCGTGAGGTGCGTCTGTCTACATTTTCCGCCCAGTGTCACGTCGCGTCAGGGACACTGATTAGCAACAGGAAGCAGCACCAAGCGAGTAACAGGTCGGAACTCCAGTCTCGGCGTTTATTTCCACAGTGCGTCATACACTTGTCGGGTCCGGACAATAGTAAATCCGCGGTACCTCTCGGCCAAGTGGTTTTGGTAGGTGCTACTCGGCCAATGCGAAGAATGCCCCACTCGCCTATTTGAACAGCAGAAGTACAGCAGTGCAGCAGCGACGACAACTTCTCTAAATGCAGAACAGCTAAGTCGACGCTCTCAGTTGCGTGTACAATTTCTAACGTTTCTTTATTTATTTTTCTTTTTTCTTTTTCAGGTGCGGCTGTCATCCAGGGCCATCCGGGATCATCTTTTTCGCACAGGAAACCAGCATCTCGGGACCATTGACAATCTTTGTGTAATTTCAAATTCATATATTTTCTTTCTGAATGTGTGTAACACAACTTGTCTAAATAATTTGTAGTCCAGTACATACCACTCTTATGATTCATCGAAAAATAAATTATATTTATTTGTAATCTGTGTTTCTTTTGTATGACACCATCGCTGAGGCAGTATGCGCGTACTGCACCCTGTAGATGTACTCGTAGCTCAGGAATCGAATCAGGATTTGTAGGTATGTATACGCGCCAGTAGACGACACAGGCGGGGCGCCGGCGTAAGCGGCGGGCGATGTGTTACATAACAACAAATAATGCAGCTCATTTTTCTCGCTTGAACTTGAAGTGATTTGTATTTTATAACTTTTGCATCCTAAAACTTGCTTTTGTAAACAAGGGAACCATCTTGGTATGCTAGTCCGATATTTCATCTGTTGAAGTTGTAGAATCCAATCAGTAAAAATCTTGCCATATTTCGTAGGTATTTGTTCGTATGCTGATATCTTCTTATGAATGTTTATGAGTGTGCGTGAGGGCGACGCATCAGCTGTGGTCTCGCAGGCACCTGTGCGCGCGGCCACCAGTGGGGAGGTGGTAGTGACGGCGCGGGAGCAGGCGTGGCGGGGCAGGTAGCTGGAGGCGGGGGCAGGGGAGCAGCTCAGCTGTTCCAGTGCACACTCAGAACATTGATGCTTCGAAAGACAGAATCCGTGAACACACGAACCTAGCGGTGTTACGGTGGCACAAGGTTCATTTTTGCAGAGCATTATTGTCTTTATTGGCGCGATGCAATGGTAATTGTCCTCACCAATTAATAACTTTGTTTTTACATTATCACTACACGAAATGAGACAGTTCATATGTAAATTTAGTTCATCACTTTTTCTCGCACTTAGTTCTCGCAGAATTATTGTTTATGTTTGTAACTTTGCACTTTTTATCAGCTACAGATTTTTGTCGATTCTTCGTTACATTTTTACGATTGATCTCGTTATTGTAGGCTGGTATAAATAACTGCGTTGGTCTATGTCTTTTGCGTGCGCTTTTTTCTAAGGCTGCTTGGTAGGTATGTCCACGGCTAACTTTTGCCCGAGTAAAAACTTTTCAAATTGAAAGTAATTTTTGTTGTATCTTTTTTGAAGTGATTTTGGTTTTTCAGTCTACGTAAATATGATCCTTCGCGTATTCTATATTCAAAAGTAATTACAATATTTCCGCGCATGTTTAAGAAAAATATAGTTATAGAGGTCTTCTAAAGTGCTATAAGGTTTAATCCTACTAGAATAAAGAAACTAACCAAAGTCGAGGGTGGCAGTTAGTCTACTAGCAATAAAAAAATAATTTTTCATTAGCGCCATCTATTTTAAAAAAGCACCACTTAGTATGTACCTTACAAAATACCACTACGCCACGCCATCTATCAATAGGTATATGAACATTGAAAATATTGCTCTTTCCAGGCTATTTGCCAGCGCCATCTAGAAATAGCCCGGAATTTTACCATTTTTTGAGTCACAAAATTTTGTTCTCTATTAGCAGTCTACTTGTTTTCCTTAGTCTATGGTCTGATATAGACAGTCCGGTTCCCCCCCGTCCCGCCGTGCGCTCAGGCGCGGTACAGGGCAGCGGTCGCGGTCAACCTATACCTAAATTGCATCATGCAGGATAATGTATACGAAACCATACCTACTAATTACCAACACGTGTGGAAATACCAGAATAGTCAAAAAACACACTACATCGACTAGACGCACGGAAATGCGACATCCATACATGGTTGATGTTCCAACTGTCCGCACCAAGCGCTTTGCTTCAACTTTTTTGTTGCGGACAGCCAAGGAGTGGAACTCCTTGCCGGCGTCTGTTTTTCCGAACACTTATAACTTGGATGTTTTTAAGAGTACAGTGAACAGCTATCTTCTAGGTAAGCGTGCTACACCGTCGACCGCATCATCACTTAACAGCAGGTGAGATTGCGGTCAAACGCAAGCCTATACTATGTAAAAAAAAAAAAAAAACATAACCATGCCAACATAGAGACTGAAACTGCGATTGAAGCTAGTATGTAGGGCACTAAAAACGGTTATTTAGGTTTATAGAAGTATTACCTTTATTTTTGCTATTGGAGTCAATTAATATAATGTGTTGGCACCTCGCTGGGCAGTAATCGAGTCGCGTGGTTCGCGTGGGCGGTTAGAGCAATGCCTTTTGCGAAACACCACACCACCACACACAGTCATGCAAACAACACTTTTATTGGCTGGGAAAGTGGGTTCATAAAAAAAACCTTATCATAATTAATTAACTCGCTGGATAGCACCCGAAAGTTTATATGATAGGATGGTAAAGTAAGTAATAATAGGTTACAATAGGTTTCTCTACTAATTGGTAACAGGTTACAGCAGTTACTCGTATAACTTAGCATTCAGCCAAAAGAACCTAGTTTCGGCAGTTAACCCCTCAGTCTAATGAACTGAAACCAATTGTACGAGACCAATCAGAGCTGTAGGCTTACTACAAGCTCCGTCTGGCTCTGGTTTTGAGTCAGGTTTTCTGACCAGTGTATTATAATATGTGTGTGTGACGTTTCGACGTACGATTTATTAAGTCAGCACTCACACAGACTCAGATATCAGAGCCAGAGACAGATCCAGACAGAGATTGTGGTGCCTACCACAATCTCTGTCTGGATCTGTCTCTACAGCTCTGTGAATGTTCATATCAATTTGACTAGTGACTCGAACTACTTTTGCAGAGGCCAGCCGCGCTAATCTAATCCATTGTGATAATAATAATTCACCCATCGAATAAGACAACGTTTGAATTGTGGCTGTAGCGATAAGCAATTATACAAACCACAGCTCACCAACGCACTGACGACCGGTTACTTTAACCGGATGATATGTTCTCAGACCGGCCGGCATCGCGGCAGGGAAGCTTTCAGTTATAAGTAACAACAGTAGCCAAGCCACCCAATCAAACCATCATCAATTTATTTCACCAAAAGTTAGTTTCTACCTAAAATATGAACATTTTTAGAATATAAGTACCTATGTTTAGTGCTTTGCTTAGGCAAGATATTATACAATTGAAAATTAATTAATTTAATTTATTTATTTATTTAATAATAATAGTTGGACCAGTAATATAGCTGTAGGTGGCTACTTACATAACAGTAGTTTAGGTAACTTTCCGAGGTAGGGATCAAAAAAACCGAGTTAGGTTGTAAAAACCTGTGTTATGGTTTTTGATGCCTCCCTTTGACAGTCACTTTTACAAAAAGTGTAGGCACCCAGTTTATTGTAGATTATTTAAAAATAGTTTTAGGAAAACAGAAAAAAATATCAATTATAATAGTAGTAATGCATCGTAGTATTGGCCTAAGTATGGTGAAATCCGGTTCCTAAGTACCTATGCCAATTTATTTTAATGAAACTTTACATAGCGAACAATAGGTGTTGGCTCCCGGTTCGGAAGACTGCTTCCTCTACGGTTATGGCGATATGGCGTGCGCCTTGTACGGCGTTCTGCGATGTACAATGCAATGTTCCTGTGCTTTGTATAACACGCATGCATACTAGATACTCGATGTATAGATAAACCAGTCTAATTATGCACGCCCCTCCACTACGTTTTCTTGAAGTTCGCTCACAGCAAAGTACTTCAAAATGATCTTTGTGATGTAGGTATTATAGAACAATTTTCTTTGACTGACTGAAGTACTGGGACGTGCAGTTTAAGATTGGACGATCTCTACCTAGCTATCTTTATAAGCTCGATCATGTAGGTACTTGCATGATATTTATGATTCCTTTTAACATTATGTATGGCTTAAAATTTTATGATGAATGTTTTGTTTTGATTCATAACCTTGTTTTAAACATGCCTAGACATAAGCAGAATACATTGGACATTACCTATTATAATTTAAAATCTTTTACAACAGGGAGTCAAAAATACACGAAAAACGAGAAAAACGACTAAGTAAAAGTCTTTTGAAAAATAAATGTAACGACAGTAGATCTTTAAAGCCTCTTCTATGGCATTTATAATGTACGTAATGTTGTAAGATACATTATTTACTATATCACATAATGAGTACCAATATGTAATTGTAGGTAAACACAATTAAAATGTATATAAACTATTACACGTGTATTTATCGCGTATATTACCTTATTTTATTTATTTTCCCGTCGAAAATAAACATAGCCAAAACGTCGGGAAAATAAATAAAATAAGGTAATATACGCGATAAATACCCGTGTAATAGTTTAAATATGTTTTATGATCGCGAAAGTTTTAAAAGTACTATTCATTAAAATGTGACGAGCCGAATAGTTATCACACTGCGCCCGAAATAATGAATTATCGTTCATTGCGTTGCGAGAGAATGTTTGTTCCCGATAACGTAATAACTGTAGGTCTCTACAATAGATAGAGATAATACTCTATCAATTGTAGAGATACCTACAGTGCCACGTCTCTTCTGGACTTAGACAATTACATAAATGGTCTAAGCTTCTGGAGTACTGTTATCATTTTGTGACATTGTAATTATTGTCCTTTCTCTTACCGAAATGGTATTTTTTTTTACCCTCCGGGAAAATCGAACTCAAACAAAAATCGTGTAAATAATTGCAAGACTAAATTATTGGTATGGCCATTTTTGTTTTACTGTTCTTCGACAATAAGAAATTACTGTTAAAATATTTGATGACGCTATTTGTTTTAGAAACTATTATTTTGCTCTATTTTAGTTACTAATATTATAAAAATTGGCATGCCTAGTATTACAGTCTATTGTGATAATGTGGTAAATAAATGAAATAATATAATGTTTTTAACTAAGTAGTAAATATAATAATGGTGTGACAAAGAGGTTCCTCTATAGAGAACTTTAAAAGCCATCGAGAATACGAGGTTGTTACAAGGGTCATTTATTATCAGAAGGAACCGATGAACGAATTTCAATGTTTTAATTAAATAAGCGACCGTCAAAGTTTTTTAGTGTGAAAAGCGTAAAACTGATTCACAGTTCAAATCAAATCAAAAGTGCATTTATTTAGTTGAATTGCAAGAATCACTTTGAAACGTCTTAAAGCTAGGTGAGTCTAGGTGCCAGTTCCACGCCACCAACAGATAGAAGAAAAGGCAACAAACTACGGCTCGGTTCCTACCGTATTTTTAAAAGATCCTGTTACAAATCAAACATAATCTAAAATAATAGCAGTAAAGTTCCAGTGTAGTGCCACTTCAATTCAGTTAGCGTTGTGGAGTATAGGTATCCGTGTTCTACTCCTATGTACCTACTACCGTAGTAAGTACTTGTTGATTGGGCACTGTCCAGCGTCCTTCGAGGGCCATGCGCTATGCAGCCGGTTCAGTCGCGTGGACCAGCTCGCGCTAGGAGTACGCCTCGCGTAGCCGGCGAATGCAATCTATCGTAAACATAATAATACATTCAGCAAAGGTTAAACTGATGCCCGAATATAGTTTTTGGTGATTTAAATAAATTATACAAAAAAAAGTTTTGCTGAAATTTTATGAAAATTTAAATCCGGGATGGATTTTCTAACTTTTTATGTAAGTACAAACAATAATGTATAGTTTTATGGATTAAAAAATCATTTTTTTTTGTATTTGTAAATATTATAAGTTTAGTATAGTACCCACTGCACGCCCTTATATTGGAAATAAGAACGAGATCACTGATAGGCATACACCTTACAAATATCTACCAAGGTAATTTATACCCGTGGTCCGCCTCAAATCTAATATTGACAAGCCTCTCAGCTCAGTTGGTAGTAGCTCTGCCTTCTGCGCCGTAGATCGTGGGTTCGATCCCCACCGAGAACAAATATTTGTGTGGTGAATGCAGATGTTTATTTTCTGTCTGGGTGTTAGTGTATTCTAAGTATGTATTTACAAACAAATATATAGGTATGTGTAATATACCAGCTATCTAGTTTCCATAGCACAAGCTCTGCTTAATTTGGGGCTAGATAGTGTTGTGTGAATTGTCTATAATATTTATATTTTCTATATTTAATATTATTCATCGTACTTTGATACACTAATACCTACTGAAATGACGGCTCCATCAGTAACAATTTACTAATACCCAATCCCCTCTGGGATGGAATAATTAGTAGATTGTTACACTAGGGCAGTAGGTAAGCTATTGCAGAACAAGATCCTATTTGGCGCCCATTTTTTTGGTTGTTCTTCTAGTAGGTAATCACGAGGGATTTGCCGCGTGCGCGTGTATAAGTACCTAACTACAGTACATCCATACGTAATATTTAACCGGTAGCTTTGTAAAGCTCAAAATGAGTTTGTTATCGATACTCGAACGCCTACGCAAACAGTAGTTAAATTATTTACTACAAGTTCTCGATACAAACTCGCTCAATTATTTCGATACAACTATTCATCTATATACAGGGCGCCACACGGACATGCCACATGGCGGGAAAGTACCTTAGATATTGTAAATGGAACATTTTTCCAAAAGAATTTTCGTATTATTTATAAAGGTATTATTTATAAAGGTATTTTAAACTGTGTTTATACAATGAACTGCTCAGCTTGCACTACAGAAATCACTGATCTAGGCGAAATGTTAAAATGCACTGGATGCTCCCAAACCTTCCACTATGCATGCCTAAACATGGACCCTGCCTACTTTATAAGCAATAAAAAAGAGCTAAAACAATCTTGGCGTTGCCCTCCTTGTAGTAACGTTACAAATAGGCGAAACAGGAACGATAATACACCAGTACGAAAACAAGGTCAGGCGAATTTGAACGAAATAACAACAGATCGAGAATGCAATAACTCAAGGTCTGAAACTCTTCCAAAACCTGGCCAAAATCAGTCCATTCCCTATCAAGAAAATATCTCCCTAGAAAAATTTAGTCAGCTACTGGACAAAAAACTAGAACAGAATAAAATATCTACACTTAGCGAGATAAAGAGTATAATTAAAAATACTATACAAATAGAGGTAAACAAAGCAATCCAGAAACTTGAAAAAGATATAACAAACAACACGAACACACTAAGAGACGAACACACAGAAACTAAAAATCTAGTAAGTACAATAGCTACTACTATAGAAAAACTGGAATCGGAAAACAACATTTTAAAACAAGAAATCACACAATTACAACAACAAATAATAAACATAAACAGACAACCATACCACACTATACCTACTGACAACACAAAGAGAATAGTAGTTTATGGACTTAAGGAATACGATCGAGAGACCGAAGACTGCTTATACGAGAGAATAATTAACGCTTTTCAAGACATCCTCAATGTGGATCTTTCGGGCTACATTGAGGAGCTAACTAGAATAGGTAAAAAAGGTTACCAGAGACCGGTAGTAGTTGAGCTACTGAGCAAAAACATGACGAAATACCTACTGGAAAATGCATCCTTTTTTAGGAACACCGGCCTAGCTATTTCTAAATACCTAAACGAAGAATCCCTAGAACAACGTAAACGCCTGCAGGAACAGGTACGTGCCGCCCGCCGAAACGGACATCATGCGGTTATCAGGAATAACAAACTGTACATAAACGGAAAAGTAACGATTGCTTACCATGATACCCATCACACCTCCCCTTCAACTAAGCAGTGTGCTTCGCAGATAAATAACACCACACGGAACTCCACAAATTTTGATGCTTCTGTTTCATATGGAAACAATACCACAATAAATAGCTCCCAACACAATTTTCGTCCCTCATCAAAAACCACATAACCCCACGGAACCAATACTACTATTTCAAAATATGCAAAGTATGTACAACAAACAACACTTATTGGAAGAATTTGTAAATAGATCACCGAACTTCACCGCATTATGCATAACCGAAGCGTGGTTATCGCCCGAAAAATCAACGTTAATTAACTGCACTGGATACAACCTAGCAGCTTCGTACTGCAGACCTAATAGCCGAGGGGGCGGGGTATGCATATTACTACGAAACGAGTTTGAATACATAGAACAAGAAGATATCTCAAACCTTTCTGTGGAACACGCCATCGAACTTTGTGCCATAATAATACCTATATGTAATGTCTTATTGATTGTGCTTTATTGGAATGGAAAAGCGGCCGATGTTTTTTACAGACAACTAAATAAGCTATTGAAGCTTATAGCTAGTAAATATAATTCAATTAATGTTATAATTGGCGGTGATTTTAATGTTAATGTCCTAAAAAATAATTCAAAATCAAATACCCTATTGAATCTCATGCGTGAATATAACTTTAAACAATATATTAATGAACCAACTCGTATAACCAAAACTGTATCTTCATGTATTGACTTATTATTTACAAATTTTGATAAAAACTACACTAGCACGCATGTCCATGATTATGGATTCTCGGACCATTTGGGCATCGTTGCAACTCTAAAAAACTTGCCTAGTACCCAAAAACATCCTAGTAAATTAATAATACAAAAAAGATTATACAACACAAAAAATATGAACAACTTCCAAAATGCAATTGCCGACATAGACTGGACTACAATAATAAATCCCAACTTTTTAATTAACGAAAACTACACCGCTTTCAATAAAAAACTTACAGAAATTTTAGATAGCTGTATACCCAAACAAACCTTAAAAATTAAATTAAATAAAAAACACTCGTGGTTGACCCGCGGCATAAAATCGTCTTGTAAACATAAAAGATTACTTAAATCACTTACTAATTATCTAAGAGATCCCATTCTCACAGGTCACTATAAAACATACTCAAAGCTGTTAAAAAAAGCCGTCAATAAATCTAAACGAATAAGCTACATACGTGAAATGGAAAAATCTACAAATAAAATGAAAACTATGTGGAAAATTATTAAAATACGCACTAATAAAACAATAAAAAAATCTTATAACAATTTAAAAATTAATACTCAAGAAGGCATAACATCGGACCCTAACAAAATAGCAAATGAATTTAACGAGTTCTTCGCATCAGTAGGTATGCTTAGAACCGGTATAGCTCCCGGCCGGCCGGTGCATCATCCCATTGCAACTACAATGTACTTGAGTCCGGTCGAGCCGCGCGAGCTGTACCTAATAATCCGCAACCTAAAAAGTAAATATAGCTATGGTATCGACGAATTACCTCCGATTCTGATAAAAAATTGCGCAAAAGAACTGACGCTTCCATACTATTTACTAATTAATCAGTCGTTTTTGGAAGGCACATTCCCAGACCTACTTAAAGTGTCAATAATTAGACCGATACACAAAAAATTATCTAAAACTGACCCTAATAATTATAGACCAATTGCGCTACTACCTACCTCTTCAAAAATATTTGAAAAAGCTATGCAGACACGCTTGACCTCTTTCTGTGAAAAATACTGCATATTTGACGAAAGCCAAAACGGATTTCGAAAAAACCGCTCGACTACGCTTGCTGTTTACAAATATGTTCAGGAAATTCTAAATATAATAAATGATAAAAGTTACGCTATAGGACTTCTACTCGACATGACAAAAGCATATGATAAAGTACAGTACAACATACTACTCAATAAACTATACGGAATAGGTATACGCGGACTGCCTCACGATTGGCTCACTTCTTATCTTAAGCATCGTCAGCAGTTCGTGGAAGTTGAGTACATTGACAACGTAACCGGCATAATTAGTAGAATAAGGTCAAACCCCATACAGACACACGCCTCAATCCCTCAAGGAAGTGTCTTAGGATGTATTCTGTTTTTAATCTACATCAACGACCTCCCAAAAATATTAAACGATTCTTGTGTTCTTTTCGCAGACGATATTTCAATTTTGACATCAATTAAAAACAATGACATCAACTTGACAACTAAACTAACTGACATACTAAATTCTATTCAAAATTGGATGATTGATCATAATCTGGACATAAATTATTCAAAAACCAAAATTATGCAATTCAGGCCATACCAAAAACCCCCTCTTGACATAAATTTTACTTATAATAATATTAAATTAGAATGTACCGACTCTTTTACACTCCTAGGACTAAACATAGACTCTCACGTGAATTGGAAAAGCCATATCCAAAAAATAAGGTCCAAACTATCTAGTTTTACATATGCCCTTAGGGAACTTAGAAAAGCAACAGACCTACAAACTTCAACAACTGCTTATTACGCCTATGCATTCGCTTGGCTCACAAATGGCATTATCCTTTGGGGTAATAGTGTTGATATCCATGATCTCTTTGTTCTACAAAAGTCATGCATCCGTACCCTCGCCAATATAAAGCTTCCGGAAAGCTGCCAAGAACATTTTCGTAGCCTAAAAATTTTAACATTAACAAGCATCTACATATTCGAAGCTTGTAAGTTTGTAAGGAAATATCCACAATTTTTCGTGAAAAAAACTGACTTGCCACGGCGTTACCCATGCAGGTACAAGCACAAACTAGTACTGCCTTGTTCTAAGTTAAAAATACACAGTTCCGGTCCAACAACAATGGCATCAAAAATTTATAATAAAATCCCCGAACAAATTAAAAATCTAGAAAAGGATAGGACATTTGAATGTAAATTAAAGGACTTATTGATAAAAAAATGCTATTATAATATAAATGACTTTTTCAATGATACATTGCCTGCGTTATAATAATAATTTAATTGACTTCTATAGAACACTAACAACTAGCTTTTAATTAATCTACTTTTTCAGACTTCGGCCCGCTTCCACTCCAAATATTGCTATGCCCTGAGCATTAGGGCCTATTATGTATTTACCATTTTTTACTTTAAGACCTCACCATGTAACATAATAATTGCAATAAATAATATGAGTATGAGTATGAGTATGAGAAGACTTATTTAAATTTACAGATGTTCGTTCGTACTGTGTGTTAGTGTGGTAGGGCCTCGTTAATGCGCATACCTTTAACAAGTGATTATTGTGTTGGAGTCCTGATTTGTATTATTTGCATGGGCTACGCACCTAATCATAGCTACAGTTACATTGTTTTAATGTAAAAAGTTGGTGCGTGCGTTTGAGATATCGGCATAAAAAGCTGCGTGTTTCTGCGCAAAAATTCTGCGAAGAACAAACGGAACCCTTATCATCACTTATCATTACTCTTTCTATCAATCTTTCTTAGACAGTTTTGGGTACTAGTGCCGTGCCTACGAATCGTGTTGTATTGCGTTAAAAATAAAACAATATGGCATATTTGTTTCAGAAATTAATTGCATCACATCAACCGCGATGAGTCACAACTCCACCCACAATGTCTTAACGAATCAATCGAAAGATTAACTCCACACTTGAACCTTTTCTACGACAATGGACTCCACTACGATCTCATACGATATGGATACCACGACCCCATTCAGCATGAATACCACCGACTTAGGGAACAGTTCGCTTAGTGCAATGATAAACAGCACTGCTGCGGCCACCATGGACCCACAGAAGGAGATGATCCTCGGGATGATCTTCAAAGTGGCGTATGCGATAGGAATCATCAGCAACGCGGCGGCCATCGTGGCCCTCCGCTGGGGAGAGAGGAGGATCCGCAACCGGAAGCATCTGCTGCTACTGACGTCACTAGCGGTCAATGATCTCGTTGCTTTGGTAAGCGTCTGGTTGTCCACTTCATGATTGTAACCTACACTTTTTATAGGCTACAGTGAAAAACGTACAGAAGACGTACATGGACTATCCTACGAAGCCGCTACCGCCTGCTACGACAGTGCTACGAGATACGCTACGCGTCTGAATTCAATGCGATTGAGATCCCATTGTGCATTCATTTTTAGCGGTTTCAATTTAGCATTTCGTGATCTCCAAATTTAAGTAGAATCATTTTGGAAGTTTTGTAGGAGTCTCATCATTTAGATATTATTTTATTGTACTGCGTAAAGCTTAGATGCGGTGAACAACTGGGAACTGCGATGATGATGGTGGAGGCGATCATTTTCACATTCATTTTTTTAATCCAACTAGCTGAGGGAACAAGCATTATGGCCTCCTGGCCCCTGTTTAATAAAGCTGACAATTTGACATAAATGTCAAAAAGCGACAAAATAGTGGAATTGTCGCGCTTTTGTAACATATTTGTCACTTTTATTAATAGCATAAGCGCGACAATTCCAAAATTTAGTCGCATAATGTCGAACTGTCAGTTTAATTAAACAGGGCCCTGATGTGAAATGGTAACCATCGCTTATCGGCATCGCAGTTGTCAGCTGTTCGTGGAGATGTGGATGGTTGATATAATGTTGCGTGTTGTGTCCAGCTGGGCATGCTGGGCGCGATGCTGGTGAAGGAGCGGCTGCCGGGCTCGGACGGCACGGCGCTGTACTGCGGCGCGCGCGTGCTGCTGCGCGTGTTCGGCATCGGCAGCGTGTGCATCGCCGTCACCATGGCGCTCGAGCGCTTCCTCGCGCTCACCAGGCCCTTCTTCTATCAGAAGGTACTCCCTCCCTCCATACCCTACCCTACCCTACCCTACCCTACCCTACCCCCTTCCCTACCCTCTGCGGCATGAGAGAGGAAAGCAATTCTTGAACAAGACATTGTTTGAATTTAAATAATTATAAGTTTAAAAAACTAGAGAAACCGGCTTCATAGCCAAACGGCTAAATCGATTTTAATGAAATTTGTTTGGGACAATCTGGACGTAAGAATAACCTTCCGAATAAAAAAATAAATTTCTAAATCGGTAAAATAATGGCAACACCGATTTTAATAAATAAAATGGGACCAATCTGGAAGCAGTACCTTTCAGATAAAATAATATTTTTTTTTAAATCGGCTCACAAATGACGAAGTTATGCAGTAACAATAATTAAAAAAAAATACAACCGAATTGAGAACCTCCTCCTTTTTGATTGGAAGTCGGTTAAAATCTATTTTAACTACATTCATAGTTCGTTAAATAATTACATGGGAATCGGACCCGTTACACGAGAAAAATAATCACCCTGTAGCTTTATCATACCAATCGAAAGGATTCATCATAAGGATATTTTTTTACCAAATAACAAAGGATCAGAAATAAAAGGAAGACCATGAATTTTACTACCGTTAGACACTTTCAAAAAAACACACTCAAAGTTCACTTGAATAAGAAGGCTCACTTTGAAATTTTCTAAGTGAATCTAGATGCTAGTTTGTCGCAACCAAACCTAGAAAAATAGAGCCAAGAAACTATAGCTATCGGCAGACGAAGCATAGGAATTACCGAAAGGGTTACAATTGCGGAAATTCGGTGGATGGAATAGACTCAAAATCGTTTTTCCTGAAAACCTATGCTATGCATAGCAGTGTTTAGGCTAATTATTTCACTAAAGATGAAATCCAGGTTCCACAATTCGGTTCCCTGGCAGAACCTTTACATAAAGTCAAAGTCAAAGTGTATTTATTTGCCCAATCACATGTACAAGGGTTGTTAGAGTCAGGGGCGTATTTACCCTTAGGCCAAGAGGGCCATGGCCCGGGGCGGCAGGCTGCGAGGGGCGGCGCGAGCCGCCCCTCGTTCAGATTCGTGCGCCTTTTTTACTTAACATCATCATCATCATCAACATCCACAGCCCGACTTCACCCACTGCTGGGTATAGGCCTCCCTTAGTTTGTGCCATCTACCTCGATCCTGTGCCAGTCTAAGCCATTGCCGCCCCACGACCCTAAATATATCTGACTTTACATCCCTGAAGCAATTTTAAAAAGCCTACTAACCAAAACTAACCTCACCTCGTTCGTCGAACGAACGAACAAAAAATGAAATTCATAAAAATAACGTTAATTTTAACGGGGCGCTTGGCCGGCGGCCGGTCAACGGGAACGGGCGAGAGCGGGGCGAGGCGAACTCCGTCGCTCGTGAGTGACTCGGGACTAGTCGGGACGCTTCGACTTTCGTTTCTCGTGTTGTAAAGCAGCCGGGGCGGCGCGGCGGCGCGGTCGCGGGTGGACTAGTGGCTAGCGGCACGTAAGTCTAGCGCTGAGCGATACGCGGAGGGGATAGCTGCGCATGTGTACTGTCGCGCACGCAATACAATTATAACTTTAAATAATTATTTAGTCAATTGAAATGTTACATAAGCTTTACATTTTTTCATTGCTAACTCTTTTCCTTACTTATAGAACTTTTCAAATTATTGTTTCTTGTAGTAATTTCTAAGAGGAGTGTACATTTTCGATAATGTTAGGCAGGTAGAAAAGGTGCGGGTTACCGTTTGGGGACAAATTAACATCTACCTGCTACGACTATTATTATTATTAAAGAAGTAATAAAGTGAATAAGCAAAAAAGTGAGAAAATTTCTAGACAAAATTTCTCCCCTTTTTGCTTATTACTTCTTTAATTTTAAATTTAAGGCAAAAAGTTATATACATATTTTTAGCAAAGCGATTTCCTATAAATTATTCCTTGATGATTTTTTTGTAGGACGCATAGTTTCCGAGATATCGCGAAAAAAGTGTTTGCACGCCTTTATCGAAGATGGCGGCCGGGGAACAAGGGCGGCAACCCCATAAACTTGGAGTTGAGCTATTATTGACACATATCCCAAAAATAAAATTGCGTCCTTTATCAAAAATGCAATATTCGGTCCTTAAATTGTAACATTTCAATGGACTTATTAGCTAAATAATTATAATGACATGATTTTAATGTAATGTTAAATAGTAAGATGTCCAAACATTTATAGTAGGTACCTAAGACATAAACTTTTGACAAGTTTATGGGGAGTAGAAAAAGAAAAACTTCTTAGCAGTCAATACCAACACAATTATTGAGAACGCGACTGTACACTGTATGTGCACGGGGTGTGGTATGGGTGTGGGAGGGGAACTCGAGCGGAGAGCCAATCGGCGCTACGCACGCCTGCCCTTCATCTCGCTAGCCCCCCTCAGGTACCTTAATTTTGACTTCTGCGTAATAACGGTCAGCGCTAAAGTTACGTGCCGCTTACTACTTTTTAGGGTTCCGTAGCCAAATGGCAAAAACGGAACCCTTATAGATTCGTCATGTCTGTCTGTCTGTCTGTCTGTCTGTCTGTCTGTCCGTCCGTATGTCACAGCCATTTTTCTCCGAAACCGTAAGAGCTAGACTAATAAAACTTGGCGAGTAGATGTATTCTGTGAACCGCATTAAGGTTTTTACACAAAAATATAAAAAAAACTATAAATTTAGGGGGTCCCCATACTTGAAACTGAAACTCAAAAATTTATTATTGAGTCTTTAGTATTGATTATCTATGAATAGGTCTTCAAAAATGATGTTGAGGTTTCTAATATCGTTTTTTTCTAAACTGAATAGTTTGCGCGACACTTCCAAAGTGGAAAAAAGTTGCCCCCCCCCCCTCTAACTTCTAAAATAAGAGAATGATAAAACTAAGAAAAATATATGTTGTACTATGCAAACTTTCAACGATATTTGGTTTTAACGAGATCTAATGAGTAGTTTTTTTTTTATACGTCATAAATCGTAAACCGCAATTTACCTTTCGACGAACTACAAGAACCTTTATTATGTTACTTGATGCTACGGAACCCTTCATGGGCGAGTCCGACTCGCACTTGGCTGCTTTTTTTTTTTTCTTCAGCCTACATTGTCCCACTACTGGGCAAAGGCCTCCCCCAAAGACTTCCAGTTCCCCCTATTCTGGGCCTCCTCCCACCATTTCTTATATATTTTATAAATAAAATATAAAATATTGGCAGGGTGTGCTCAAACGCAAACCTATTTAGGTAGTAGGTAGGTACGTAAAAAAAAAAACTTTTTTTCCGAAAAATTTATGGGGCGGCATATCTTTTTGGCCCGGGGCGCCAAATCTTTAAATACGCCTCTGGTTAGAGTATAGTATATTTCATTACAAGTGCGGAAAGGCTGTCATTGCAAAGAGTTCCGACAAATGTCTACCCGAGCCGAAGGCGAGGGTTGACAGTCGGAACAAGTTGCAATGACGGTTCCGCACGTGTACTGAACGACTATTTTTAATACAGTTGCGAAAAAATGAAGCAATTTAATAAAATAATAAAAAAACTATTTACTTTTTTCTCTTCTCTCCACGCAATAAGTTCGTCGTATGTATGCATGTAGCGACTTTTTGACTTTTCCGGTAAAATGTTCTCCGAAGCATTTTGTGCAATTATACTGAGTTCCGGTGGTGTTAATTCAGAAAAACTAGGTTCTAAATTACTCATTTTGTGCAACAAACAAATAAACTCGCAAAGAAAATTTCTGAAAAATGGCGCCAACCGTAGAATATAAGCAGAGATTTTTTTTTTCTTCACCCATTCTGGAAGGCAAAGGGAACTATACCCATACAGCCAAGTCTTCAGTAGATTTTTTTTATTGATTATGAATTGAAAATGAAATTTAATGATATGAAATGAAATGAAACCTAACATAACTCATTAAATCTGTTAATGAAACAAATTAGCAGCTTCTTTTTAGAAATATACGTATTTGCATGAATCATAAAAACTTCGATGAATTTTTTTAGTAAAAACTTCATGGTTGGTTTTTCTTTTTAGACATTATTTTGACAGTTGGGAAAGAAAAAGCACTAGTGCGGGAATGGTAAAAAAAAGCACGCGTGTGTAATAGGCTATTAATTAGCCCACATCCCGAACGCTATACGTCCCTGCAATACGCCACTTTTTGAGCAACTGTCAAAAAGTGGCGTTGAGCAATTTTCATCCATTGTGATTCCGCCCTTTGAGGGCATGCAAAATTCGAGCTTGAACATTATTTATTGAGCACAGCACGATCACGATGAGTGTTGTTTGAGTGCAAACAATGCCAATATGCCATTCCGCGCTGACTAACTGCTTGCAGCCTAATGAAGTCCGCGTTATTGCTCTTGCCGACTGTCTGCCAAATGAGGACTGTACGAATATGCTAATGGTATGCATAGTTCTACTAGTACATCTAAGTACCTGTACTTCGATGGTGTTACGAGTAGTAGAGTGGTACTTATATATATCTACCTACACATTGCTGGCATTTCGACGGATCTCTCAGCTCAGTTGGTAGTAGCTCTGCCTTCTGCGCCGTAGGTCGTCGGTTCGATCCCCACCGAGGACAAAATATGTGTGTGGTGAACACAGATGTTTGTACTCTGTTTGGGTACCTATATTGTATTATTAGTGTGTATTTACAAAAAATATATATTTAATTATTTTGTTCTCATAGAACAAGCTTTGGGGCTAGATACGAGTAGTGTTGTGTGAATTGTCCACATTATTTATTTATCTATTTGGTGATATATGATATAAATGGCCAAGTGCTACCAATGTTAAGATGGAGAAGATATATGATGATGATAAACCGCCAAGGTTTGTCTCATAACACCATAATGTAAAAGTTTTTAATTCATTAAATAATTAACTAAAACCTTTTGAAATGGCGTTTATATAAATAGGTACCTAGGTTCGAACTTTATTTACGATGTACTTAATCAGGAAAATTTTAAAATGATTATGTACCTACTTTATTTATTTTGCTGAGGAAAATTTAAAAATAATATTGTGATAACTATATTTGTATTATTGTTATTGTATGACTATTATTATTGCTTCAGTAAAATCAAAATCAAAAGTGTAGGTATATATTTATTCAGTAGAATCGCAAGGATCTTTAGGCGAGTCTAGGTGCCAGTTCAACGCGACCACAGGAGCCAATTCTCGGCTCATCTCGGATCATTTTGCAATTTTATATTATTGCTTCTTTTCGAAGAGGGAATGGCAGATTTCCTTAAGTAATTCATCGACGACCTCATCGTAGAAGCCTCGAAAGCTACGTTATACGGAAAATGTAGAAAAAGTGCGGGGTTGTGCAATGCCAATGTGTATTTGAAAATCTCGGTCGGCCCGAGAATTAGGCTCCTGATCCAGTACTTTTATAAATACGGAAGTGTATTTAGGAGACATTGAAAATCTCGGTCGGCCCGAGAATTAGGCCCCTGATCCAGTCCAAATATTCGGTCATACGGAGCCCACTGCTGGACGTAGACGTCCTGGCAGGTTGTTAGTATTATGGTTCTTTTGTAAATTCACTGAATGTTTATTGAAGAAATGTGCAGCAAAGTATAGATATCAAGTATAGATCTCAAGCGGTCTTAGAGCTGTTCCCACTTGGAAAGTTGGTACTATTATTATTTTTTGATTTCATAAACAGCAGATTTTAAGAAAGTAACTAGAGCCCGCGCAAGATCAACTCTTCGCGCGACTGATGGCGGAAAACAGAAAAAAAATAATCTGGAAATAATGCGTTAATCCAAGTTCAGTTTTTGATCTAGTCTGGTTTTTTAATACCCTGCACAGGGCTTTACGAATGCATTTTTTTCTTGATTTATATTTATTGAGACGGTGCCAATGCATTCCTTATTAAAGTACCTATTGCATAGTAAATGAGCTAGATACCCATCTAGCCATTGGTGGATCCAAGAAGATACTCTTCTGGCAGCATGCACTGTAACCACGAACAATGTAAGCCACCCGACTTCACCCGCGCGTGCTTCGCATACCGAGGACTGCTATTCTAATTGTGTGCCGGAAATGGGACGATAACAAAACTTACTTGAAATAATTCAATGAATCATTGATGTTTATACTTTGTTGCTATTCATTATGCCGAAATAGACCATAGGATTTCACATGAAACATCAAACAAAGAACTGAATAAACTAAATAAATAAATAATAGCTACTCATTCTCGAAAAGATGAGGGAGAGAGAGAATATAATTGTAAGTAGGACATCTGATATCCAATCAGTTTAAATGAGATTTCAATAGGTTTGAGATCATTAGAAAAACAATGAACACCTACAAAATATATGAAATGCAACGTCAACTTCAACCTCTCGAATACCTTTCGGAATTTAGTTTTTATAAGTAAAACTTACTTAAAATGGTTAAAGCGCAAGTGTTTAATCCGAAGCCTGTGTGAAGTGTATATTACCAGGGGCTCAATTCTAGACCAGTGACTTTTTTGTCACAGTAGATATATATCACAAGAACTGTCAAATTCACTAAAGAAACTGACAGTCCTTGTGATATTATATCTAACGTGACAAAAAAGTCACTGGTCTAGAATTGAGCCCCTGAAGAGACTTGCTATAGGTACGCTAAAGTTGCGCAAGGCAATAAATAGGTCGCAGAATGGGATCTGAATTTCCAATCTTCACTGGCGTCAATCATGACGACATTATTCCGAAAATCTATTCAATTGCAATACCAAATTTATCCAAATGTGTGTGCGGGAAGTTGAATATGTACTTAAGTACTTACATATAGGATAATCAATTTCTTGATATCACTAGTAGTGACAACAAGAAAGAGCTGTTATTTTCTTGGAGGCTCATTATAATCACAATAGCCAATAGAAACAAGGCACGTGGTTACGTGCCTTGTTTCTTTCCTGAGGTGCGTTTATAAGATTAAAAAAATTATAAGATTATTCCTTAGGCTAAGTATTTTTAAGACCTATCCTAGAAATACTTAGCCTAAGGAATAATCTTATATTTTTTTTAGGTACTTTAGTAAAGTGCGTTTTCGAATTTCAATGTTGGTATGTAGGTGAATTTGGATATTGCTTTCAGAGGCGAAGGCTTTAAGCGCTTGTAATACTGTATTGTTTGGTGTATGTACTATGCGCGACCAGAAAATACACTAATAAAATAGATGAAATAATTATGAACAAATAGACAAATGATGAAATCAGTGTGACCATCCTATTTCCATGGTGTTGAACATTCAATTCGGTACCTATGTTTTTCACGTGGGTGACGTTAACAATAACAATAAAGTTTCAAGCCCAAAAAAGTAGCAACACACTTGGAAACCCCTCAAGCAGAAAGGAGTTTCCCAAATTTTGAAAGCTTGTTTTTAATCAGCTGTTATAAAATCGCTGTTAGAGTGAACTTTTCGTCAGAGCGTAATGGCCCGAACACACCTAGTTCGCTGGCGGTAGCGATCAGTGAAACGGTGTCAAATATCACTGTCAGATTTGAGATTTGACAGCGAATATTTGACAGCGTTTCACTGTTCGCTACCGCCAGCGAACTAGGTGTGTTCGAGCCTTAAGTCGTCAAATTAATAATTAGGGATGCACAATGATTTCAGGGAGGGGGGGGGGGGATATGAGGGTGTAGGGAGGCAATAATGTACGACCCGTTCATGCACAGCAGGATAAAGTACAGCAGGTTAATGTACACACCGTTATTACGATGCCAGTATTTGGATTAACGTGTTAGTACGGCAGGTTAAAACAAATCCAAAAAATAAAAAAAGCAGCCAAGTGCGAGTCGGACTCGCCCATGAAGGGTTCCGTAGCACGACGAACTACAAGAACCTTTATATATGTTACTTGATGTAACATAATAAGGTTCCTGTAGTTCGTTGAAAGGTAAATTGCGGTTTACGGTTTATGACGTATAAAAAAAAAACTACTGACTAGATCTCGTTCAAACCAAATATCGTTGAAAGTTTACATAGTAATGTACAACATATATTTTTTTTAGTATTATCATTCTCTTACTTTAGAAGTTAGAGGGGGGGGGACCAACTTTTTTCCACTTTGGAAGTGTCTCTCGCGCAAACTATTCAGTTTAGAAAAAAACGATATAAGAAACCTCAACATCATTTTTAAAGACCTATTCATAGATACCCCACACGTATGGGTTCGATGAAAAAAAAATTTTTGAGTTTCCGTTTATGACATATAAAAAAAAAACTACTGACTAGATCTCGTTCAAACCAAATATCGTTGAAAGTTTACATAGTAATGTACAACATATATTTTTTTTAGTATTATCATTCTCTTACTTTAGAAGTTAGAGGGGGGGGGACCAACTTTTTTCCACTTTGGAAGTGTCTCTCGCGCAAACTATTCAGTTTAGAAAAAAACTATATTAGAAACCTCAACATCATTTTTGAAGACCTATTCATAGATACCCCACACGTATGGGTTCAATGAAAAAATTTTTTTTGAGTTTTTGTTTCAAGTATGGGGACCCCCAAAATTTATATATTTTTTTCTATTTTTGTGTAAAAACCTTAATGCGGTTCACAGATTACATCTACTCACCAACTTTCATCAGTCTAGCTTTTATGGTTTCGGAGAAAAATGGCTGTGACACGGCCGGACAGACAGACAGACAGACAGACAGACAGACATGACGAATCTATAAGGGTTCCGTTTTTGCCATTTGGCTACGGAACCCTAAAAAGGTTTCGTTTTAACTGGGTGGGGTGTACAATAACATGCTGTACAATAACTGGTGGGGTGTAGCTTGCACGCGCGCGAGGATTGTTTATTAAAGTGTAGTGATGGGTTCCAGCAAGTGACGTACTACATGATCCGCTGGGCGCTGCTGGGCTCGTGGGCGGTCGCGGCGCTGCTGACGTGCGCGCCGCTGGCGGGGATAGGGCTCTACCACGACCCCGTGAGGCGCCGCTGCGTGCGCTACCGGGAGACCACGGAGCCGCTGCACTTCGCCTACGCGCTCGTCTTCATGTTATTCGGTAACACCACAGAGCAGCAAACACGCTTTTGCTTACGCAAAGTAGAGGTAGAGAGAGCATGATGACTTATCTTATTAATAAGCACAGAGCAGCAAACACGCTTTTGCTTACGCTAATTCCGTGGGTAACACTCATTCGAATGCACTTTATAATTAAATTATATGCACTGCAGCTTTTTTATTTCCATAGAAAATCGCAGAAATATACCTAATATAGTTATTTTTTCTATGGAAAAAAAAATCTGTTGTCTGTAAAGTCGGTTTACCGACTAAATACCGATAAACCATAGTTGAAAGTGACAACGTCATACGCTGTCCGTTGCACTTGGAACGCCTCAGAGCGAGGTAACGCCGCATGTGTCATGTTTTTTCTTGTGTGCTCCATCAAATTATAAGACGTTGTTACGTCAAAAACATGAAAAATCGTGTTCTTAAAGTTACCGCCCCAAACGCAACTTTTTAAGCTAAAACGCGTAAACCTTTGAATATTTTTACACTGAACATGAAAGTGTCCCCTGGATTGACAGACCAAAATTAAATGGTATTATCACCTTCTTACATTTTAGTTCTGCTCCTAAAGTTCCAATGTGTTCGTGCTGCCTTTAGCTTCCGTCATGCATGACTCATGGCTGCTAACATAACTTTAGGACATTCGTAACAGTTATGTTCTGCGATAGTATAAATCAAGGCAAGAACACAGCTAAATTGTCTTTAAGTAGGTAAGGCTCGCTGCAGCCGTTTCCACTCAATAAGGACGGCCTGTTCACTGGTTAATGGCCAAACGATTCCCATTGCGTTAATTTGCGTTATCAAACCGATTACAGAAACTGTTCTCATCACAGAGTTGTTTTCATTTGTCAAACTAATCGAGAATATGTAAGGCCAGCAACAAGATAAGGTTTTCACAAAACCTACGAATACTTATTACAATAAAAGCAGCCAAGTGCGAGTCGGACTCACCCATGAAGGGTTCCGTAGCAACAAGTAAAAAAAAGAATTAACAATGAACATGATTACATTATTGATTGTTAACATGATTTTAAGAATGAACTGGTGTATACGGTGTTGGTGACTCTAATAAATAAATAAATATATAAAGCATAATATAAAGGTTCTTGTAGTTTGTCGAAAGGTAAATTGCAGTGTACGATCTATGACGTATAAAAAAAAAACTACTGACTAGATCTCGTTCAAACCAAATATCGTTGAAAGTTTGCATGGTAATGTACAACATATATTTTTTTTAGTTTTATCTTTCTCTCATTTTAGAAGTTAGAGGGGGGGGGGACCAACTTTTTTCCACTTTGGAAGTGTCTCTCGCGCAAACTATTCAGTTTAGAAAAAAACAATATTAGAAACCTCAACATCATTTTTGAAGACCTATTCATAGATAACCCACACGTATGGGTTCGATGAAACAAAAATTTTTGAGTTTCAGTTTCAAAACCCCCAAAATTTATAGTTTTTTTTTTATTTTTGTGTACAAATCTTAATGCGGTTAACAGAATACATCTACTCTCCAAGTTTCATCAGTCTAGCTCTTACGGTTTCGGAGAAAAATGGCTGTGACATACGGACGGACAGACAGACAGACATGACGAATCTATAAGGGTTCCGTTTTTGCCATTTGGCTACGGAACCCTAAAAACTCATTGAGGTATCGATGATTAATTATGATTATAACCTATCCTCAAAAACAAATTGCGTTGCTCAAAAACACAGCTCGAAATAATGGCACGCCTCTACCATGCTTCCCTTTCTAGCAGTTTTTAAGGCGGGAAGTTCAATCTGGCTATGATACAGGCATGATGATTATATCGATTTGACGGCACTAAGCGTTTGTTTGTTCTGTAGGTACGGCACTATGCGTGGTGCTGGTGTACTGCAACTATGCCGTAATCCGCGCGCTGTACGCCATCACGGCGACGCCGCCCGGCGCCGAGCCGCTCGTCCGCCGCGTGTCGCGGACCTCCTGCCGCCAGCGCGACCGCGACCGCGACCGCGACCGCTGCGGCGACTCTTACCGCGACCGCGACCGCCAGCGCACGCTGAAGCTCGGAGACGTGCCGCTGCACCAGAACGAGGCCACGGCCGAGGAGGTCACCTTCAGCAGACTGATGGCCTTGCTCTCTGTCTTGTTCATTCTCTGCTGGATGCCTCAGATGGTAAGTTACAAACCTTTCGTCGCGAGACTGCTCCCCAAAGGTCGTTAGATTGCCAAGGAATCTGCTAGGAGCCGCTGTCTTTTTTTGCACATTGCAAAACTTAATTCCTTCCTCTCCTAAAAAATAACTGTTTCTATGTTTTCATTATGTTGGTGAGTGAACCAGGTTACTGCGTGTTGTTGACATTTTCCTACAGTTTCCAGTCTACGTCGTTTTACGTACACGTACACTTGCAAATTAACTTGCCGTAGATGCTACTGCTACGCAAAGACTGACGTAGGTCAGGTCCAGCTTGTAGGTTTAATTTCATTTCATCAGTCAAAAGCCTAGAAGAACTGTTGAGAAACTTACGGGTGGGTTCGTACTGGTTTTTGTATGATCCCTTAGCAAAAAAAATTCAGCCCGGGTGTCTCAATAATGTGTATGCAGTAGCAAGGTATGAACCTACTCACGTAGGAAGCAATAATACACTGATATGATATGATCGACAGTAGAAGCGCCATATGCACCACATGTGGCAGACAGAGCAGAGTTCCATGGACGGCAATTGACACCAGAATGGAACGGCTTCTGACGGCGGATCTCCGGATACGGAACCAATAATTAACTGCTCACAATGCAGGGTGTGAAAGGATAACTTTCTAAAACTTTGGTGAAGTTGGTGTTGACAATGCGAAAAATCTAGAATTCGTTTTTTCACTCTTTCTGAGTTCTTTATAGGTACTTACCGAAATCATAAAGCATGATCTGAAAATGTCGTTCAAATGTTCGGAAGTAGTCTCTAGACTAGACTCTCTAGTATAGTTTAGTATACAATAAGAAACTATCAATAATACGAATATTGGTTCCTTGGTGCAAGCCCACCTGTTAGCAAGCAGGCCACGCGTCAATCAGCTCATCTAGGTAGTATACTCGTAGGTACGTTCGATTGTGGCTATTTGTATGCACATGCTTACAAAAGAACATCCCTGCCTGCAGGGATGTTCTTTTGTAAGCGAAGTGTGTGAATGAAAAATAATTCCTCAAACTTGACGACCTTGATAACTGCGATTGAGGAGTGGTCAAGATGACTCAATGTTATTTATTTGTGAACCAAATATTTATCCTGGACGCTTGTAAGAAAAAAAGAGCACAAATCTGGACAAGTAGACTTTTTCAATAGACCACAGTTTTGCTAGACTTCTTGCTTTCCTTTACATAAATTTGACAAAAACACACATGTGGTGTGTGTGTTGGAGCCAACAGCAAAGTGATGCTCAGCGCATATAGCACTGATTTTCAACTATTATTACCTTTGGACGAGAAGACAAATTGAGATTCTTGTGACGTAACTACAAATAATTAGTGTTTGTGACTGACAGTGAATTTGAAAGACTGTGTGTGAGTGAATTTGTTTCTGAGAGCTCTCCTGACAACCCCAATCCAGGGTTTCACAGGAGAAGGAGAGCTCTCTTGCGCACATCATGAAAAAATTCAAAACACGAATCTTGACCATTTCAGCTTATTTTCGATGAGAACATTTTTATGTGTGGATGTGAACCTCCACATAATTATATTCTCATCGAAAACCTATCTTACCCAGCTTGTTTTGTGCCCTCAAAATTGTTGCACCTAACATGCTCTTTTCATGATGTACTTATTTCGTTATCGCATCCAAATATCAGTGCTCGAATCAGAGCTATTATTGTTGCAAGTGCAAGTGAAGCACAGCATGGTGGTCCGTTGACCGCGGGTTACATACCTACATCAGCTCCATAAATGACATGATGAATAATCTCCTTCGACGCAGATAGCCCCTAGCGTAACGACTCGTGATTGAGCTATTGCATGCAATGATAAATTGCTATGTTGCCGTCTGTTGGTTTCCATAGCCACTTGGGTGGGTGAGGGGTCTGGACAATACATTCAATAAATTCATTATTTTTAATTTTTAAATCAGGTCTTTCTTCCAGTTTAGGACCTAACTAGTTAATTGATTCAGGTTTTAAAATTCACAGTCACTGGTTTCATTGTAGCATGCTGAACTCTAGTGACCCCAGGCTAGTGTGAAGTTGATTGATTGATTGATTGTCCACTCGTTTTATTGTTGTCAGCGACCAGACTGTTCAATCTCTATTTGTATGCAGGAGACGGCGTCACATCGCAAGCCCCTAATATATTTTTCATTGTTTCAGTAGGTACTTAACTTATCTATTGTGTTTGATTATGTTCCTGCTACTTTTTATACTTTGGTTGAAAATCTGAGCTAATAAAGGCCTGCGCACACCTAGTTCGCTGGCGGTAGCGATCAGTGAAACGCTGTCAAATATCGCTGTCAGAATTGAGATTTGATAGCGATATTTGACAGTGTTTCACTGATCGCGTTCGCCAGCGGCCTAGGTGTGCGCAGGCCTTAAATGTATTTGTTTGTTTGGTGTGTTTTCACGGCTAAATCCCAGAACTCTACAATTCTAGAGGCAGATTTGGATGCATCTCAAGTTCAAAATCAAACGTACAATGAGCTAAAGCCTTATTTTGAAATAAAAGTTTTTCCAAATTCATAATATGATCATAGGATCATCATCATACCTACGGACCAGTTTAGTTTATTCATGAATCTGATTCAAAGGCAATTGTTGTTCCAGTTTACGGCGGCCCTGTACCTGGCGCTGGGCCCGACGTACTGGGACTCGCTGCTAGGGATGTCGCATCTGTCCAACGTGCTGCTGCTGCTGAACTACGTGCTGGACCCCGTGCTGTACGTGCTGATGTGGCGGCGCGGCCCGCGCGCCTGCGGCCTGCGCCGCTGCCTCGCCGGCGCCGTCTGCTGCGCCACGGTAACCACCGAGGACTTGCACACTGTTCACAGCACAGGGCCACTCTGGCTTACCAACAAACAAACAATGACCTGCCTCCCCGGTCCGCTTAGGATTGTGATGGATTTCTTTTTCAGAGGATGAATGTGGAAGTGAGAGAGGAGTGTTTGGACGGTGGGCGGGACCGACTGAGCTCAGGTGGCAATGGCATGCCGAGGTAGCGCCTGTCGCGCGCTCGCGCCACCGGGAGTACGCGGTGTACCACCTACACTCCAGGCACGCCAACAAATCAAAGACCACCATCAAAAAGATCAGTCATGTTTGTGCTTAGCTATATATGTTTCGGTAGAGTAGGTATGCATGGGCATGCAGCACCTATATTTTCTGATCTGTATTATCTACATGTTATTGTGAATCTTGTTTTTTCTGAATTTGTGTAAATTATACAATGCTGGGCCATCTGCTTTCCGAGCATCTGCTTAGCTTTTGTAGGTAACCTAATACCCACACGCAGATGGATAGCGGAATAATAGTAAACTAGCGGCCTGTCCCGGCTTCGCTCGGGTGGCTATATTTATGTGTTTAAAAAATAGCCTATGTTGCTCAGAGTGAGAATGTAGCTTTCCAATGGTGAAATAATTTTTGAAATCAGCACAGTAGTTTTTGAGTTTATTCATTACAAACTTATACACAAAAATACAAATCTTTCCTCTCTTTAATATTATTATAGAAGATAAGTGCAAACCTACCTAGTTTAAGCAGGTATATTCAGATAATAAAATGTATATTTGTTCCAGAGTCACAAGTCATCGGAGGAGTCCATGTCGATGAAGACGTCGTGCACGCCGGACACACTGCACATCAGCGTGTCCGCGCCGGCACTGGCACCGGCACCGGCACCGGCACCGGCACCGGCACCGGCACCGGCACCGGCGGAGGCGCGCTCGCTGCGACCCCTCCTCGACCGCTGCTCTTGCGCTGACGACTGTTAGGGTCATGCTACACGGGCGGTTCTCCCGCCGCGCGTATCCGCTCGACAAAGCTGCCGCAGACCATCAAACTACACGGACTGTCTTTTGTTAATTTGCAGCATGCAACTTTCATATTAAATTGTGACTAGTGCGGCTCAGAAACGGAGTCCCGCAATGGAAGAACAGCTCATGTGTAGTCTGACCCTTAGTGCATCTTTAGAGATTCTACGAGTAATTACCGCACCGATTATTCTACCGTAGAATGCACAGAGTGCTCTTGGTAGAATGCAAGCACGCGGCCCCGCCCCGCTCAGCGTGTGCATCGCATGAGAGCGGTCCGCCGGACATCAATGACAAAAGTGTATTAGTGATAATTATACGTATCAATTAAGTAGTTCTAGTTCATCTATCTGTGTAATGTAGAATCATAGCATAGGTACCATTCCACACTTAAGAAATGAGAAGCATGACAATAAAATACCAAAGAAACTTTATACCTAGTCTACTATATTATTCGACCTAGAGACCACTTAGGTTACACTACACAGTAGAAGGTGCGCTTCAAGTCCAAATTCTAATTAATGTTATTTATCAGCACACACACAGATACAGAGGTAGGATAATAATGTTCCGTGGACAGAAGTCGACGACGATCCTTATATGCTGCTAATAAACAACGGACTCGTTTCATAAATTTCATTCAAATGAACCATAATGTAAATATTTTTGATTATAAGTATGAATAAGAGACAAATTGCGTTTTATTGTAGGCTACCCTACACTATGCAGCGCGTCCTTCCTTAAACTTACTACGCTTTTCATTTTTCCCCACGTACCTTATACGTTAGGTAGGTAAACGTAGTGACGTACCACCCTGCCCCATTATTTATTTTGTATTGTAGACCTATCTCTATAATGATAATGAACCATTGAAAAATTGATAAAGGTAGGTACTAGGTACGCGTACGTTAGCTAGCTACCTACAGACACAGATTAAATGAAAGTTTATTATCTGGACCCTGCGAAAGATAACTCTGCGCGTGACTGATGGCGGAAAACATGAGAATGGTTAAAAATTGACTGTAAATAAAAAATATCTTCCGATCACAAACATGAATGGGGAAATCAAATTTGCATTACGTTTAGTGCGCACGATCATTTGTGATTGAGAGATTAGTTCCAGACAGGTTTTTAATTTACTGTAAGTTACACTTGCTTGAGCTTCACTCGCAAAGTTAGCTTGCGCGGTCCTAAAAAAATCGGTTGTCTGTAAAGTCGGTTTACTGACGATAGTTGAACGTGATAACGTCATAAGAAAATACTGATCGAATGGTTGCATTTTTTAAAAGAAAATTTTAGTTTTACTGAATTGAATTGAATGTGAATGAAACTGAATGATACTGAATGAAACTGAATGAAACTGAATGAAACTGAATGAAACTGAATGAAACTGAATGAAACTGAATGAAACTGAATGAAACTGAATGAAACTGAATGAAACTGAATGAAACTGAATGAAACTGAATGAAACTGAATTAAACTGAATTAAACTGAATGAAACTGAATGAAACTGAATGAAACTGAATGAAACTGAATGGAACTGAATGAAAATCCGGACCCGGACCCGGACCCAGACTGAACCCTTACCCTTACCCTCATTTACCCTTACCCTCATTTACCCTTACCCTCATTTACCCTTACCCATTACCCGACCCGGGCTCGGGCTCAGGTAAATGGAACGACGAAACGACGTAACGACGCATGAGTCATGTTTTTTCGTGCGTGCAGCCGGCTCCATCGATTTATAAGACGTTATCACGTCAAAACTAACGGTAACGAGTAACACAACCAACGTTTTTTTGGTTTTTGTAAATATTCCCGCAGGTTCCCGCAAATGTTTGTTTTTTTTTTTTTTTTTTTTGACGTGATAACGTCTTATAAATCGATGGAGCCGGCTGCACGCACGAAAAAACATGACTCATGCGTCGTTACGTCGTTTCGTCGTTCCATTTACCTGAGCCCGAGCCCGGGTCGGGTAATGGGTAAGGGTTCAGTCTGGGTCCGGGTCCGGGTCCGGGTCCGGGTCCGGATTTTCATTCAGTTTCATTCAGTTCCATTCAGTTTTATTCAGTTTCATTCAGTTTAATTCAGTATTATTCAGTATTATTCAGTTTCATTCACATTCAATTCAATTCAGTAAAACTAAAATTTTCTTTTGAAAAATGCAACCATTCCATCAGTATTTTCTTATGACGTTATCACGTTCAACTATCGTCAGTAAACCGACTTTACAGACAACCGATTTTTTTTCGCTCCTTTCGATGCAGGCTATAGTACCAGCCAATGTTTGATTGACGAACAATCTTACGGCTTCTTCTTCTTCATTTAATGGCATCTGTCCATTTAGATCACTTTTGCCAGTGTCGAGTGAGGATATTAAACAAGGATGTTTTACTTACTAGGGATGGATAAATAAATTTCAAAGCGTGTCTGTTTTTTGTTAGTGTTCAGTTGTAGATATGTATTAGTGTGCGTGACTAGAGAAGTAACGACATTAACTAACCTATCGATGAATTACGACGATTTGACGACCTCTGTGGTGCAGTGGGCGAATGTCCACCTGCGACGCAAGAGGTTGCGGGTTCGATTCCCGCCTTAGAACAAATATTTGTACGATCTGCAGGTATTTATTCCGGGTGTTCTGGTCTTTTCTATATAAAAATAAAAAATATCTATACATGTAATGTATTGTATTATGTAGGTAATCCGTTATCTAGCACCCATAACACAAGTTCTGCTTATTCTAGGGCTAGATAATGTTGTGTGAATTGTCCAGCATTATTTATTGAATACCGAAATCAATGAAAAAGGCGTCATAATTGGATATAAACTCTTTGATTTGTTCAACGAAATTACAATAATATAATTAAATACACAATGAGGGATTTTCACGGTATGAAAATTTATGAAACGGTTTAAACTTTTAAAATTCTCACTGCTCGCTTGGGTGTTGTAGAAAGGTCTTGTGTTTCCACACCACTTTCTTGCATCTTTTTCCGTTCTGGGGCATTTTGGGAATCTAAAAAAAATTATAAATGAGATAAATAAACGAGGCCGTTAATTACTATTTCAGCTGAGCATTGTATACTTAGTACTATTCTCTAATTTGCGAGGAAACAAAAAACAAATTAATTCTAGAATCAGAAGTTTACTTCTTCAGCTATGTCTCTCAATCGAGTTTTAAATCTTATTCAGCACCCAACGACTAAGTACCTACTTAGTATTTATTAAACAAAATAAAATTGTGATAAACCTAAGAGAACATAACATCCACAGCGCAGAGTAGGTAGGTAGGTATCAGATTTTCATTCCTGCCAATTTGACTGTGCGCGGTTTTTTTTAGCATTTAAAAAAAAATATTGTGTACAAAAAAAAACGAAACGAAAGATGTTTCACATTATTATGATTCCACAACATTACAACAGTCACTTCATAATCCTAATATCAAGATATCAAGCTAACTTACCTTAAAACCTCGGCCTGCCTCCATGTTTTCTATACCCATGCAGAGTCCATGTGATACCTAATTACACCTAAAAACGATGTATGCAGAAACTAAACCATTTGTAAAGCAATAAATGTATTTAGTATTGAGTACTTAGTAGTCATGATCCCCCAGTAGGATTACACTAGGATACCCGTATCGTGGGTATCAGGAACTACGAGTGACCCGCTACAAATATTTGCAGATCTTACAAACATTTATCCCGCAGTAAACTCATTCAAAGCATTGAGTTATATGCATAAAAAACGGAAACTAAAATATTATCGATATAGCCAAATTGGCTGGTGTAGTACATCACTAGCACAGATGCCTAAATCATTTTATTTTACAATAATTAATGGTTTTACACTTAGTTTTCATCAATAACACTTATGAATATATGACTAACATGAAATAAAATTTAATTATTACTGTTTTTCTGGTAAAAAATCTCGCTCTTTTAGCATGTAAAAAGATGAAATATATTGACTAAGACTTACGTATTAAATGACTATTCCGGGTCTTTTACACCTCCTTTTGTTGTTCTGGAAGATCAATACACAGCAGAACAACACATTTTTTCACTAGGTGAATTGATTTTGTAGAAATGCTTTATTTTTAACACAATTTATTGAGTTTTCTCAGCACTGCACCACAATGTTTTGTCCAACATGTCGGAAATCAACAGACACGATTTACACAGGAGTAAGGTGTTGCCAAACTTACATCTACTTTCTCTTCTACTCGTAGCTACGTTCCGTGGGATAGACAAAGATAAGATCACTGGTGTAATACACAGCTAAGTAAGAGCGGCAACGCCTTATCGCGGCTTCCATTGTGATTCCTCTTCCCTGATATTAAATATTACAAATATAAAATTGTTTTTAATCAAGTCAAGTCAGTCAATAGACGAGTCGGCCCTACCCTAATTAGCTTTGAAAACAAATGATGACCGTTTTTTCCAAAACCATCTGAAACATTTTTGAATCACATACTACACTTTCATTGCAACTGCTAACACTTTGAGCTAACACTCTAAGAAATGTTGGTTAAAATACCACCGAAATTACACATCAGAACTCAAAATAACACCTGAAAAACAATTCAGATGAAAAAGTTGTGTTGAGTGACTTCCCAAAATGACAGAAAACGAATCCAGTGCTTATGGCCCGTATTCCGAAACAGTGCTTAAATAGATAGATAGATAGATAGATAGATAACTCTTTATTGTTCACCACACAGAAACATAATACAGGATTCATGAAGATTTTTGGCAAAACAATGGGCGACCTTATCGCCCAAAATAATATGTCTGAAATATGGCTTTAAATATGTCTGAGTCGAGCCTCAAGCACAGATTTTTGACACTTTTGAATGGAGAACTGTCATAAAATCTATGCTTGAGGCTCCACTCAAACTCAAGCACTATTTCAGAATACATAGACATAGACATTCATTTATTTGCTTCTTAGCACACAACATACAATACACAAATATGAATAATACAATGTGAAAAACAATAAGTTACGAAATAAGTTATTCTGCGTATAGGCTTTTTTACAATTCTCAATTTTAAAACGTAAAAAATATATTCTTGAGGCTCGACTCAGACTTGAGCACATTTCTGAACACACACGGGCCTAGCTGTCACTACCAAAGAGTACAGATACGGAAGGAGGTCACTACCCCGTCGCGCCTGCACCAATTACGAAAGTAGGCTAAATTATAATTAATGTTGTCTTGATTGAGCTTGCAGCACTGCACTCAGTCGTCGTCAGTCAGATCTTGTTGCCACTCAATTAGAATTAGACTGAACTGACATAGTAGTGGATAAAAAAAGACTTTGCAAAAAGACTAAGAATCCAACGCTTGTATAAATTAAAAAAAATAGATGAAAAAGAAGAAGTTGAAATGAAATGAAAACTTCAAAAACTTGAAAGCGTCAGAAAAGGCCGTCAATTTTCTCCCATTTAATCAATGAATTCTAAAGTTATTGAGTTCTGCGAAACAATGAATGGATTCAGCAGCTTAGAAATGTATAGGCGCTAAAGTTATTAGTTCAGATTCGTGTTAAAACTGCTAAGTTTCTACGCCGGCAAGATGTCGAAATGGTAAGCCAGTAACCATCGTGTGAATCACTAAAAAGTGTTAAAAGTTTTGCCGTTATTTCTATCTTTTTAGCCTATCTGAAACCAGTTCATGTTGTTTAATAGGTAATACCTGAATCGAATTAAATATATTGTATTTTGGGTACGTTGTTGGGCAGGCAATCTGAGCGAAGTATCCACGAAATGTTGAAGGATACGCCACCGATCCGTGAGTCTTCCGACTCGATCACGTCGGGCACGGAGGCCAAGTTCCCAAGCTCGCGCTCCATGCCCTTCCCGCCGACATACTGTAAGTCCTTCATCCACTAAACTACTAACTACTCACTGTGCTATCAAACAACCCTGATAGCTTTAGAGAGCGCACATCCGATCAAACTTAATAACTGATTCAAATAATGGGTATACTGTAGTGTTGACCATTGATAATTATTGGAAATTGTAACAAAATAGAAAGGTAAATTTCATCACTACCATAATATAATAAATTCAAAAAACTAAAACAAATTTTCTTGCCATCTGAAACTAGATTATTGCGTATAGAACCTTCATTAACCAAGAACTAGGAGAAACCTCTAGATATCCCTCTGTACTTTCTCTCTCTCTCTTTACTGTCTCTGTCCAAACATATTATAAAAGTTGGGTGTTTGGATAATAAAGGGTTTTGAACACTTAAATGTCATTTCTTCAGCACCAGACAGTCAAAATGGTACAGGCACGAGCCCGGGAGGCTCGAGTACTCTGCTGCGGGCCGGGGGCTCCAAGCTGGAATCCATCCGCAGCTGGGGCGTCTCCACCTACAAGTGCACCAAACAGATCCTGTATGAGAAACTCGGCAAGAGCTCACGAACTGTTGACACTGGTGAGGGAGTACTACTGCTAACTCTTTCTTAACTTTTCAATAATTATGTGCATTTGATCTTAAAAAAGAAGAAATTTATAAATACTGATAGTTCAAACTTTCCCAAAGTCCCACGACAGAACAGACAGAAAACAATAACAGAATAAGTATCATTGAACTGTAAAACCCTATCTAACACCACAAGAGAAGAAGGCTTGTTAGAATGCGCGAGGTGACTGTACCTGATGGTGGACGGTTCCAGAGCTGGAGGCGCAGATCGAGAGCGTGCGTGAGACGCAGCGCAAGTACCTGGGCGTGCTGCGGCTGAGCGGCGCGCTGGCGGCGCAGCTGGGCGCGCAGCTCGCCACGCAGCGCGCGCTCGCCGACGCCTTCGCCGACCTCGCGCAGAAGTCACCCGAGCTCCGGGACCAGTGAGTACCTCACCGCGCCGGGATGTGCTCACAACTCAACACATGTGGAGGGTGCTCTCACTACTACAGTCAGATGTAGTCATTAAACATTAGAGCTTGCATTCCACTCCAGTTAGTGACTACATCCCACTTCAGTTAGTGACAACATCCCACTCAAGTAGTGACTATATCCATCTCTATTAGTAACTACATCCCACTCCAGTTGGTGACAACATCTCACTCCAGTTAGTGCAAACATCCCACTCAGGTTAAAGATTACATCTCACTCTATTAGTGACTACATCCCACTCTATTAGTGACTACATCCCTCTAGCAATGACTACATCCCACTCCAGTAAGTGACAACATCTAAGCTTCGTCAGGAACGTGCTCTGCGATGCACTGCCCTGCGTCCATCAACTTGAGGCTTACAAATGTTTCGCCTCACATGCCTATAATTTCACCAGCATTCACACCCTTTAAACCGAAACACAGCAATGCTGCTTCACGGCAGAAATAGACATGGTGGTAGGACGCACCCGGACGAGCCCTTCACAAGGAGCTCCACTACTACTAAAGTTAGTGTAGTGAGATGAAGCATGGCTGGGTTGGGTTGGGTTGGGTTGGGTTGGGTTAGATACAGTGTGATGGGTATGCAGGTTCCTGTACAACGCGGACACGCAGCGCGCGCTGACCCGCAACGGGGAGACGCTGGTGTGTGCGCTGCAGTTCTTCAACAGCGCGCTCGGCACGCTCGCCAACAAGACCATCGAGGACACGCTGCTCACCGTGCGGCAGTACGAGGCCGCCAGGTACATCTACTCACCACAACACAACACAACACAACACAACACAACACTTCTACATGCCTCTACCATATCATTTCTATTTCACTCAATGGCGACCGATCTTGACTTTCTTCTATTCTATTAGCCTAAAGCTAGGGAGAGTCTAGGTGCCAGTTCCAAGGTTACAAGAATAGGTAGCAAAGAAATGAAATGAAATGAAATATTTTATTTGCAAGAAGCATGGTACAATTCGATCGTCAAAGTGCAGCTTTGCTCCTACCGTTTTTTTGTACGATCATTTTACCAAACAAAAAACTCTGATATCCCTTGTTTCATTCTGGTTAGGTCATATTACAATCGCTACATCGCTGGCACTCTCTATTGTTAAATCTATACGTCATTCTATCTTTCATTATTCCCCTTTGTCAAACTCTCTTTATTTAAAAAAATAATAATTTAATATTTTATAGAGTGAGAATAGAATGAGCAATCGCTGTTTTGGTCACTGACTCAACCTTATCCGTGTGACAGGGTGGAGTACGACGCGTACCGCAGCGAGCTGGAGGCGGGGGGTGGGGGCGCGGGGGGTACAGGGGGAGTGGGGGGTGTGGGGGGCGCGCTCGCGGCGGACACGCGGCGGCTGTGGCAGCAGCACGAGCGGCTGCGGCAGGACTCCGCCGTCAAGCTGCAGCTGCTGCATCAGAACCGGGTCAGTGTCTCTTACAACAACACAACACAACCACCAACAACATATATTTGATAACATTATCCCTCACAATATAATATAGACTGCTAGGGCTACGATGGGCAGCTCAACATGCTCTCTGAAGTATCAAACAGTTAAGTGTAATAATTGCCCCTAGCAGCTACCCGGTCCAGCCTACACGCAATGTTCCTTAACTATAACAACCAGCGCTTTACTTGTTCAGAAGAGTTAGCATCGTTTTCGATCCGCAGATAAAAGTGATGAACCAGCAGCTGGTCCTGTTCCACAACGCGGTGGCGGCCTACTTCAGCGGCAACAGCGTGGCGCTGGAGGCCGCCGTGCGACACTTCAACATCCCCCCCCCGCAGCACGCGCTGCCCCCGCCGCCGCGCCCCTCGCCCCTGCCGCCGCCCACTCTACCCGCCGCCCCCGCCGCCGCCGAGCCCCCCGCGCCCCAGGGCCCGCCAGCCCCCCCCGCCGGCTCCTAGCGGCCAACGGGCGCCAGTGCCTTTGCGGACAGTGGACCGCGTCACTATAAGTTTATTGAGCGTCGCAGAATTGTATCTGAGCCCAATGTTCAGTTGGTAAGCTTCAATATTTTTAGTAATCGGGTTGTTGACTGCTGCCAGATCAAGGGAATAAGAACGCACTGCTAGTAAGTCCAGATTATACATAGACAAGGTTTTTAAGACGCACCTTAATGAAAAGACGCCCGTTTCCTGCAGGTCACCTCGGCGTCAACAATGACGATAACATTTTGAAACCACGCTTTCTATTTTGATTTTTTGGTTGAAACGAGCTGGTAATCAAGTAGCCTTTGAAGTTCCAAGTCTCGCCGACTATTATACGATAGGTTAATTGACGTTTGTGTGAACAGAACAGCCAATCCAGAATGTCCTATTGTATTTAGTACATAATGTGATAATAATTAATTCCTTGTTGCTGCAATACTCAATGCACTGCGATATGCGGCTACTTTGTAGTCGAATGCAATTGATGCACTCATTGCGATCGCGTTTCTTGACAAATATTATAGTAGGCCTGAGAGTCATTTAGGTCATTCGAAATAAAACGCACATTTTTATCAGTGATATTTCACGCAAATACATAGCAATACTAGCCATGAACCATGATGGCGCCGCTGATCATTCGCTCTCGCTCGCACGCTCTTGTTAACCGCAGTGTAGAGCGAGAAGTAATGATTAGCGATGCGTTTTATTAGATTATTTATTAAGCGCAGGCCTGCTATTATAAAAAAAAAAACATATTAGTGTTGGCTGGAAAGATGGTTGTGGCCTATTCTGGACATACATTTATATTATAGTAAAGTAGGTATTGTAAATTAAAAATCCTCTTGATTTACTGTAAATACACTTACTGCGTGAATGGAAGAGTTGCCGTGAGTTCAGTTCTATTTGACTGCCTCACAGATCCGTTGATAGTAGTCTCTCTCTACCTTCTGCGCTCTAGGTTGTGGCTTCCATTCCCACCCAGGACAAACCTTTGTATTAATGAACATAGCTGTGTGTTCTGTATCTGGGCGTTATACTTAAGTAACCATCTATACCTATTCTAGGTATGTATTTACAATAAAGCTTTGATTAGTTCGTGGCGCTGTGCAAAATACCCACCAATATTTATTTATTGTTAACATTTGATAGCTTGACCAAAATATTTTTATATAATTAGTTTTTAGAGTTGTAGCTGTGTAGTGTGATGTAATGTTTAATTCCAGTATTCCGTGGCTTTGTTGTAATCTAGTTCGTAAGTATTTTTATATGGATTTAAATCAAATGTTTAGATTATTTAGACACAATAACTAGCTTAATTAATGTAACACAAATTCTCAATGAAAATAACTTGGTAAGTACGCTATCTCAGGATTACCACATCCACAGATCTGCAATCTATATAAGCTTCATGTTCTGAATGTAATCTCTATTATTGTCTTAGTGTCAGTTGTACCATTGATGGTACAAATTACACAACTTTGTATCCTTGGTACCATTAATAGTACAAGTGACAATTATTTAGGATCTGAAGTACCTACCATTATAAATACTAGCTGCCTGTCCCGGCTTCGCACGGGTGGACATTTATTTTTTAAACACATAAATATAGCCTATGTTACTCAAGGTGAACCTACGTCCAGCAGTGGACTGATATCAATTGATGATGATGATGAAAGAACATTCTATAACGTTTAGGAGCGCTATTTTCTAGAACATTTTGTCCAAATCTAGAATTCAGAACCGTTTGCATGGGTATATTTGAGTATTCTAGATAATTCTGGATTACTAACGTTTGGGTGGGAGCATTCCGGATGCTAACCGACTTTAAATTTGATTATTCCAGATCATTCGAGAACCATAAATAACATTCTAGAGCGTCTATGTGCATTCTGTTCTCGTCAAAGCCAATAATTTTCAGAAAAATCCATAAGTGATAGAATAGGATAGACATAGAGAAGTCCCTACGTGTTAGAAAAGGATAGACATAGATTTCGAAACTTTTGCCCCTTATAAATTAATAACACCTAAATATTGAATATAAACTATCCTATATTTTAAGTCCGACCATATTTTAGGCAGTTGCAAAACTTTATCGAAATCCGTTCAGTAGTTTCGGAGTTTATCGCGTTCCAAATTGTGACACGAAAGATTTATATATATAGATTTATGTATCCATAGTACCATGAATGGTACAACTAAACAAACTTGAAGTATCGTGGAGTGGTAATTAATAAGGTCCAATAATTAACTTGATAAGGGGTAAATTGACATTGGGGTTTTTCTGGGAAGCAAAAAACACAAAAGTCACACAATAATTCAGGTTGTGTAAAAGGGCTTTATTACATTCTAATGATTTTTTTATTTATTTTAATTACATGGAATATCTTTACTCTTTTATAATGGTACTTGCTTAGACAATTTAACCTAAGGACTTGCCTTGCATCTATTCAGCCTAACAAATTTTACTGCCATATTTTGAGGGGGACGAGGAAAGCACACACTGAAACGAAAGCGACACACATTCAAACGATCGTAACACACACAACAATTATTTGTGTTGTTATGAACGCACACAAATACAAATCTTTAACACTAGTTCAAGTTTACTGTCTATACAGGTGACACACATTCAAAATACAGAGAACCACAACAGTGATGCCGTATCATCATTTTATTTTACCCTATGTTAAGTTTGAAAGAATGTAAGGCTTCCGAAGTCAGTAAGATTTATTTATTAAAATATTCATTCTGAATATTATTTTAGATTTCATGGCACTAATGGTCGTCGGGTATTTATGTTCAAGACAAACAATATAAAAATTACTAGCAGTTGGTGCCCGAGCTTCGCTCGGTATTTTTTGATTGGTAAACTGTTGTTGTGAATTATATTTAAATACGAATTACTTACATACTGATTAAATATTAATATTTTTCGATCTTACCGACATAATAATAAACTCCACTACTCGTCAGTAGATGGCGTTCTCTGTCCCATTAACTCATGACTTTATCAACAGATGGCGCTAGGAGTTATGATTTTATTATAAAATTGATTATTTACTTTACGATTATGGAGACATTTTCTAAAAATGAATCCTAGCTAGATCGTTTTATCGTCCCCGAAAACCCCTGTATACTTAATTTCATTCTAACTATATTTATTCAAAACTAGACTAAAGCAGCTTTTGTTGAAAGGGTGTTTTTATTCTACTGATGATTTTATAAATATGGTGTGACATTGCTAGTATTATTTGATAACAATTTCTTTGATAATTATTTAATTTATGATATGACTCATATTATTTTTGCTTATTATGTACTATTTTTCAGACACAAATGTATAATTGTTAATGAATGAATATCACAGGCAGACTAGTTCATTTCGTTCAATTGATCTGGACTGGACAACACTAAAACTACAGCCAGCTCTCTAGGATGCCATGAGGGACAAATCCTTTATTGTATGTTACTCATTACTTGCACTAAGAACCTATTTTTACCCCAAATCTCGACAAACTACATCTTGATTAAGTTGGCAGCATTACTACTCAAAACTGACACTTTCATAGAGATTGATAAATTTTCTGAGCTTAAAATCAAAGATATCGATGTTTTTATTTGGCCTAAATAAACTTATCATTTTAGAACCAATATGGGGTCAACCTCAGAATAAGAGCGAATAAGCTGGAAACTCGTATACACCGTCATAAAGGTGTTCTAAAAGTTATTTCAAAAATAACATGAAATTCTATGATGACTACGTTAGTTTTTCAAGGTAAAAGGTCACAAAAACTATCCATCTTATAAAAGGTGGGATAAATAAATGTTTGGAACTAAATTTGTGTCAAATGCTATGCTTTTGGATGTCCAAATACGCAAATTGGCAAATTTTATCATCCGCACTTGATGTGCGGGCTGGTTTTTCCACAAGGTATAAAGTTAAAAGTTTTTTAAGTTCCTAAATTGTTCAACAGCTACATTGTTAAATTAAACAAGTAGGCTACGTAATGTTATGTATAAAATAACACGTTACAACTTCAACACAATCCGTTGGTGCACGACTGGATTTGAACCCACAACCAATCAGAAAGCTAAGACAAATCTACTCGCTAGAACACCCGTGCTTTTATCGATATCGATAAAAACTGTGTGTAAACATTTATCCACCTCTAACACTAGTCTCGCTACCGGAGGGCGGGGTTTTGATGTCTCGGGCCTGTCAGGTCTGGAAAAATTCAAAGCCAAATCGACTTAATATCTAAATCAGTAAGGTCAAAAATTCATTTTTGAAATGCCAACTATCTCGTGGGGAGTTCATAGGTACGTCATAGGTAGTCTCGTTACAATTTTAAATTTTTGCTAGTGACTAAAATTGCTTGGCAGTTAGAGATTATTTCGCAATTATAGTCTACTAGCTGATACCCGCGACTTCGTCCGCGTGGATATTTGAGTTCGTTTTTTTAGTTTGATATGACCAACTGCTAGTTACCATTGTTTTGAGCTTGTTCTTTAGAGTGTATTTGAATTTGAAGGCGAGTGCTGTTGGAGCCGATTTTTTTCAGCAGTGTTAAGTTTAAGTATGATTGATGTTTCCCGCGATTTTGTATTTGTGGTTATCATCGGTTTTTTTGTAAACATTTGTGTGTATTAAAACCTGGTGACAAATGCTGCGGTAGCTGAAAATTTTTTAATGTTTTTTTTTTGCGTATTTTGTAAAGCTCTTTTTCGTGATTTTGTTGAAGTGGCTAATTTGGGCTAATTGTATTCGTCGTTGGTGTATAATCGAATCTGTTTTTTTTATTTGACATGACCAACTGCTAGTTACCATAGATTTGAGCTTGTACTTGAGAGTGTATTTGACTTTTAAGGTGAGTGCTGTTGGAGCCGATTTTTTTCAGCAGTGTTTTGTTTAAGTATGATAGATGTTTACCGCGATTTTGTCTTAGTTGTTATCATTGGTTTTTTTGCATACATTTGTGTGTATTAAAACCTGGTTTCAAATGCTGCGGAAGCTGGATTTTTTTTAATGTTTTTTTTTTTCGTATTTTGTAAAGCTATTTTTTGTGATTTTATGTTATATTAGTGGCTAATTTGGGGTTTCGTATGCGTGTTGGTGTATAATCGAATCAGATGTTTTTAATTTGACATGACCAACTGCTGGTTACTATAGTTTTGAGCTTGTACTTTAGAGTGTATTTGAATTTGAAGGCGAGTGCTGTTGGAGCCGACTTTTTTCAGCAGTGTTTAGTTTAAGTATGATAGATGTTTCCCGCGATTTTGTCTTAGTGGTTATCATCGGTTTTTTTGTAAGCATCGGTGTGTATTAAAACCTGGTGACAAATGCTGCGGTAGCTGAAAATTTTTTAATGTTTTTTTTCGTATTATGTAAAGCTATTTTTTGTGATTTTATGTTATATTAGTGGCTAATTTGGGGTTTCGTATGCGTGTTGGTGTATAATCGTATCAGATTTTTTTAATTGGCATGACCAACTGCTGGTTACTATAGTTTTGAGCTTGTACTTTAGAGTGTATTTGAATTTGAAGGCGAGTGCTGTTGGAGCCGATTTTTTCAGCAGTGTTTAGTTTAAGTATGATAGATGTTTCCCGCGATTTTGTCTTAGTAGTTATCATCGGTTTTTTTGTAAGCATTTGTGTGTATTAAAACCTGGTGACAAATGCTGCGGTAGCTGAAATTTTATTAATGTATTTTTTCGTATTTTGTAAAGTTATTTTTTGTGATTTTATGTTATATTAGTGGCTAATTTGGGTATCAGACTTTTTTAATTGGCATGACCAACTGCTGGTTACTATAGTTTTGAGCTTGTATTTTAGAGTGTATTTGAATTTGAAGGCGAGTGCTGTTGGAGCCGATTTTTTTCAGCAGTGTTTAGGTTAAGTATGATAGATGTTTCCCGCGATTTTGTCTTAGTGGTTATCATCGGTTTTTTTGTAAGCATTTGTGTGTATTAAAACCTGGTGACAAATGCTGCGGTAGCTGAAAATTTTTTAATGTTTTTTTTTCGTATTTTGTAAAACTATTTTTTGTGACTTTATGTTATATTAGTGGCTGATTTGGGGTTTCGTATGCGTGTTGGTGTATAATTGAATCAGATTTTTTTAATTTGACATGACCAACTGCTGGTTACTATAGTTTTGAGCTTGTTCTTTAGAGTTTGAATTTTTAGATTAGTGCTGTTGGAGCCGATTTTTTTTAACAGTGTTTAGTTTAAGTATGAAAGATGTTTCCCGCGATTTTGTCGTAGTGGTTATCATCGGTTTGTTTGTGAACCTTTGTGTGTAATCGAACCTGGTGCCAGATGCTGCGGTAGCTGAATTTTTTTTAATGTTTTTTTTGCGTATTTTGTTAAGCTATTTTTTGTGATTTTTCTTAAAATCTTTTTCCGTTTTTTCTTCTTTTAGGGGAAAAATTTTCCTATTTTCTTTCTTAGTGCACCTCTGCTTTATTAGAGGAACACATCTTCTAAGTTTCATGCTTCTAGGGCTAACGGTTTAGGCTGTGCGTTGATTTTTCTTTAAACCATTTTTCCCCTTTTTCTCCTCTTCGGAAAATAATTTTCCATTTTCCTTTCTTAGCGGATGCCTACGTCATAACATCTACCTGCATGCCAAATTTTAACCCGATCCGTCCAGTGGTTTGGGCTGTGCGTTGATAGATCACTATGTCAGTCAGTCAGTCAGTCACCTTTGAGTTATATATATAAAGATTTCATTTTGTGATAAGGTTGAAAATTAAATGCGGATAATTGACGGCAGGAAACTCGAGGCGATTCGATCTTTTTCGTATAATCGTATACTGAATCGATGTTCTAGAGCTAAACGCCGCACAACAATTTTACATTATTTTAATAGAAAAAAGCATTAACTATGCAAAAAAATTATTACATATGAAATGTTACACCATCCTTTTACAAGCTTGATGTGTATGACTTCCTATTACACACTGCAACTGCACATGTTGGCATTTTTAGAAGAGGTCCTTTCACCGCGATACCGATACTGACACTGTTAAAGATCGATTACGAAGTGGTTTTTATAAACGTGCTAGATATGTCAGATTCATTAGTCTTGTACCTTTTGGCAGAGGGGAAGATCCATGCAAGGCAGGTCCTGATCTAAATTGTCTAAGGGTACTTGAGATACAAAGTTGTGTTTCTTGTACCATCAATGGTACAACTGACACTAAGGCCTATTATTTATTACCTATTTAATCATTGTTACTTCTGTCTCTATCTCTCTCATTGAATGTACCACTTTAATAATATGTTTGTATGTCTGTAATTAGTACCTTTATTGCACATGGTTTCCAGCAATTAATGAAATACCAAGATCAATTCAATATTGTGTGTGTGTAAATAATGTATGGAGTTATTTCTGTTGACCCTTTAACCTAAACTTTGTGACTTGTTAGAACATCACTACACCCATAGTTAAAACTATGGGAGGACTTTGCTAATGTGACAATATAAAGTTTTTTATTTTTGTGTACTTGCATAAAAATATTAATGTGTAATGTACCTACCTTGTATGTACTTCATGAACATTATTTATATAGTTTGTATAGCTAGTCAAACATTTAGTTGAAATATAGAGATTTCTTTATAATATATTGTTTTAGATAATATTGAAGAACCTATAGAATAAGTTAATGTGTTTATCAAGTTTTTTATGGAGTGTAATATAGATCACTTGCAATCTGTAAGAGGTTTTATTTGATTAACCTGGGTACTTTTTGACTAGCCAAAAGCGGTATTTTCGTATCTTTTTAGGATTCCGTAGCCAAATGGCAAAAACGGAACCCTTATAGATTCGTCATGTCTGTCTGTCTGTCCGTTCCTATGTCACAGCCATTTTTCTCCGAAACCGTAAAAGCTAGACTGATGAAACTTGGTGAGTAGATGTATTCTGTGAACCACATTAAGATTTTTACACTAAAATAGAAAAAAAACTATAAATTTTGGGGGTCCCCATACTTGAAACGGAAACTCAAAAATGTTTTTTTCATCGAACCCATACGTGTGGGGTATCTATGAATAGGTCTATCGTTTTTTTCTAAACTTAATAGTTTGCGCGAGAGACACTTCCAAAGTGGAAAGAAGTTGGTCCCCCCCCCCCCCCCCCCTCTAACTTCAAAATAAGAGAAAGATAAAACTAAAAAAATATATGTTGTACATAACTATGGAAACTTTCAACGATATTTGGTTTGAACAAGATCTAGTCAGTAGTTTTTTTTTTATATGTCATAAATCGTAAACCGCAATTTACCTTTCGACAAAGTACAAGAACCTTTATATTATGTTACTTGATGCTACGGAACCCTTCATGGGCGAGTCCAACTTGCTCTTGGCTGCTTTTTTTTATATGCTGTTTAGATACTTTATAACTTTGAAGCATAGCGTGTGCTGTCTTTGAAACTTTTGCTTTTGTATTATTGCAATGCATACGACTAAGTGAAGTGGCACTACACTGGAATTTCACTGCTATTACTTTTAATTTGTAAAAGGATCATATAAAAAAACGGTAGGATCAAAGCCATAGTTTGTTGCCTGTTCTTCTAGGCTTGGTCGCGTGGAACTGGCACCTATACTCGCCTAGCTTTAAGACGTTTCAAAGTGATTCTTGTAATTGAAATGAATAAAACTTTATTGAGTTTGAGTATCATATAAAAAAATGGTAGGAACCAAGCCATAGTTTGTTGCCTGTTCTTTTAGGCTTTGTCATGTGGAACTGGCACCTAGACTCACTTAGCTTTAAGACATTTTAAAGTGATCCTTGCGATCCTACTGAATAAATACACTTTTGTTGTGATTTGAGTAAGTGATCTACCTTTTACACATTTTGTGTATCAGTACAACCAGATTAACTATATCCAAGATATTCAGAAATGTAAGTACTTGCAACTGATACAATAAACTTTATTTATAATTATTAACATTGCATCTTAGCATCAGAACTTAGTTCTGAATTGCACTCCTGAGTCCAGGCACATCCATGGTTTCCACTTGGCTGTCAATCCAGACATAGCGCAAGCTATTGGCAGAAATACAGGGCTTATGCTTTCACAGCTTCCTTCTCACCATCCTCTTTTATCATCTCCTCGTTTTCAGCTTTGATTTTTTCCTGAAATATTAAAAAACATGAATCAACATCTTGTTTCCTTCAGCCATGTGCTTTCATCACGCACGTGAGTTACAGACAACTTACCAAATCATAAATAACTTTAACAACAAGGGAACAACTGGGACAGGTAGCGACTTCTTCCCCAGCCATCAACTCCTCCTGGAAGCATTAGTTTCAATGTAGATCCAACACGCAAACTATTAGTCCATAAATTGTTTTGAGGAATCTAACCTTACTGATTTGGAATCGGTCTCCGCAGGGGCACGGGTAGTAGTACATCTCTTCGTCTTCGTCGTACTCGAAGTCTTCGATCTCTACTTCATCGTGGAATATCGTCATTGTGAGTTTATTTACACAAAATACCTGTTCACGGCATGAAAACCACACTAATCACTTCACCACCATCACCACACCAAACAAAATCAAAAATTCAAAACAAACAAGCCAAAGCCAATCAAACAGTGTTGCCAGTGGGAGGTAGTCAAATATAACATGAGAGAGCTCAAAAAGTAACATTTTCACAAGAAAAGTTATTACGAACATTACCATAATGATGTGGCAAACGATACACTCATTTACTAGGGCAATTATTTACCTAAAAACAGAAACATTCTTGGATGCCTTCCGTTTCACGATATGTTTTTGTTGTTTGCTGGAATTTTTTGTAGGGAATTTTTATGGTTATGATTAATATTATTATGGAGGCGTGTAACATGAGATGGTTTGACCCTCTCAAGTTCTCAAGTTACGTAACGTAAAATGTTACAAAAGTAACATTCTGACAACGCTGCAACCAAACCACAGAGCAGCCAACACGCTTTTGCTTACGAACCAAACCAATAGCAACAAACCTACTAAATAATCACTACAGCCTGCTACGCCACACCATTGGATTCATGGTTATTTTGAGTATGTTTGTAGGTAGCACCAACCGCAGTGTCAGCATGCGTCACATCATGTCAACGTCACGATCACCTCAAATGTCATGTTCACTCTTCTCAGTCATACGTCATTTGACAATTTTGACATGACATTTCACATTTCATTTTTGTATGGAATGATGATCACGGTGGTCTCGCTGGAATTGATAAAAATCTTTAAAGTGGTATAGTGCGCGAGTTAGGTAGTGATATTGTGCGTGCGGTCTGATACAAATATAAGCAACAGTGTCCCTCCCAGTAAGCTTCCTCCAAAATGTTCAGCTGGCTAAAAAAGGAAGGTGAAAAAACAGAAAGTATCGAAAATGTCGTGGAAGGGCTCAAAAGGATATATAGGACAAAGCTACTACCGCTCGAGCAGCACTACCAGTTCCATGACTTCCACTCGCCTCAACTCGAGGATCCGGACTTCGACGCCAAGCCCATGATCCTGCTGGTGGGCCAGTACTCCACCGGCAAGACCACCTTCATCAAATACCTCCTCGAGCGGGACTTCCCGGGAATCCGCATCGGCCCGGAGCCCACCACCGATCGATTCATCGCTGTTATGTTCGATGAAAAAGAGGGCGTAATCCCCGGTAACGCGCTCGTCGTCGACCCGAATAAGCAATTTCGACCGTTGAGCAAGTTCGGCAACGCGTTCCTGAACCGGTTCCAGTGCTCCACGGTGGCGTCGCCCGTGCTGCGCGGCATCTCCATCGTGGACACGCCCGGCATCCTCTCCGGGGAGAAGCAGCGCGTGGACCGCGGCTACGACTTCACGGGCGTGCTGGAGTGGTTCGCGGAGCGCGTCGACCGGATCATCCTCCTGTTCGACGCGCACAAGCTCGACATATCGGACGAGTTCCGGCGCAGCATCGAGGCGCTGCGCGGGCACGACGACAAGATCCGCATCGTGCTGAACAAGGCCGACATGATCGACCACCAGCAGCTGATGCGCGTGTACGGCGCGCTCATGTGGTCGCTGGGCAAGGTGCTGCAGACGCCGGAGGTGGCGCGCGTCTACATCGGCTCCTTCTGGGACCAGCCGCTGCGCTACGACTGCAACCGGAGGCTGTTCGAGGACGAGGAGCAGGATCTCTTCAGGGACATGCAGTCGCTGCCTAGGAACGCGGCGCTACGCAAACTGAACGACTTAATTAAGAGGGCTCGTCTCGCCAAGGTTCATGCTTACATTGTCAGTGAACTCAGGAAAGAGATGCCATCCGTGTTCGGCAAAGATGGTAAAAAGAAAGATTTAATAAAAAACCTCGGCCAAGTATATGACCGGATCCAAAGAGAGATGCAGATCTCACCCGGTGACTTCCCCGATTTAAAAAAAATGCAAGAAACATTAGCAAATCATGATTTCACAAAGTTCCACCCTCTTAAACCTAAGTTGTTGGAGGTTGTGGATCAGATGCTGGCCATGGACATCGCAAAACTCATGGATATGATCCCGCAGGAGGATACCAACATTGCCAATGAGCCGCTCATCAAGGGTGAGTGCTTTTCCTATAATATCAACGCAACGCTTCTTTCAATCTAAATCAAGTATTTAAACTGATTTACAAGGCAAGTGGAGATTCTAGGTGCTCGCAGGCCATTAAGCATTTAAATTTTGTTCAACTTGTCACTTGATAAAACTCACACCAGCAAGCAGAAATGGAGTACAGTTACCACACTTTTATCAGGTGATATCTGATACCAAGCACAATGATTTGTCCAAAATACCTAATTCAATGTGTGTGACAAAAGCCATGATATCATCTAAGTGCTATAATCAATATTGCGAGTCTTTTTGAGGAGTGCCGTTTATCACTAAACAAGGTCACAGAATAAATATCTAGATATTTTCTAGTACATTTAGAACATACAAAAAAGTTTCAGTCAAATACATTATAATACCTTACCTACCTACTGGGAAAATTGAACATACATAATGCAACTTGTGAGCGACCTAGTGTATCACCTGTTTAAGAAAGCCTTTTCACTCTTAGCTACTTTGATTTGTGGCTGAAGGTACTTGTTGGCAGTCATGTAGGTACCTATGTGAGGGAATAATGATGCAGTTTGTTTAACTGAGTTCACAAGACTTGAGCTACAGATAGGCTGTGTTCATCTTATCTCTAGATATTGACCTAAATAATCATTGTTATCATTGATAATGCTGAGCATTACCTAGTTACTGTGAGCTGTTATAGCACCACTATAATTAGAATTTAACTGTGTATGAAATCTGACTTCATTGCTTGTTTTACATACTTCCTTATTTTAGGTTTGCTCTCGCTCGACTGTTGCATGTTTGATAAGAAAACTTACTGTCCAATAACCTTTGAATATTAACACTATATCAATCACTATAGCCAAAACGTTCTTACATAAGTCAATTAAATTTACTTAAATGATCATAATTTCATCAAGCTTTAATCCTATCATAATATTTATCCTTTTTAAACTCCAAATAAACTAAGTAAGTACCGCGATATATATAGTAGATAGATAGTAAGTTGCATTTTCCTCAAAATACATAATAGCCGTATGATGATGTCAGATGTAGGTATGCGCTTACTATAATATCAACTGTGTAAAATTATTGAGAGTGATGCAAATAATTTGTACCTAAGTAGAGTAGGTAGAGGTATCCACAGAACATAGGAATATAATTATTTTGTCTACCGACGTAGTATGTGTTGAGTGCAAATTCGACATTTTAATAATAAATGTCAGAATGAGAGCGTACAATAGCGAGGAAGTGGTTCACGCTCCATTGTCGGCGAAAGTGTTGACGAGGCTCTTTCAGACGCACCTCGAGTCACGTTCCTTCTGCAGCTACGAGGTAGGTAGGTTAGGTTATATCGTCACGTATAGATAACGCTGGAAGAAGGTGAAGGGGGTGTGTTGGCGCATGCAAAACTACCTACTATTTGGTGGTTTGAGGTGCGGGTTTTGCATGTGCAAAAGCTTTCCCTCTATATTTTTAGCGTTCATTTTACATGATGATGCATATAGGTACAGAGATAGAAGGCTCGTTTAGTATGCCGTCATTCTACAAGGTGTAGTAGGTAACTCAGTTCGTGATCAACCTAGGCAAGTACTTAGGTACCTATTAGGTTCCGTCTCGCTACGTTACCACTTACCACCTAACTATTGAAACGTAAGGGTCGGCGTATGACCTCTATTGTTGTCTAACTAAATACGTTTTGGTTATTACAAAAATCGAGTAACTACCTAAGTAACTTTTCTATCCACGTGAAACCCCATTGTAGTGATATTTTAATGGATGACTCACCGCAATCGTTGACGACTTCGATTGATCGTTTTGTTACTCAACATACCTACCTAACCTACTAAGTACCTACAATGAAGTTCGTATGTTTCAACGTTGTTCTGAGTAATCCCGATGTACAGTCATCGCTTTTAATCTGTAGTAGATAGATAGGTTGGTAGTTTAGATTCGTCAATAGATCCCCCTTCGATGTTTATTGCAAAGAAAAGGTTTCATGTTGACCAGTTTGTGGTATGATGGAACACATCTCTCTCTTTACGAGACTGAGACCCCATTTCTGGCAGTAATAACATGTAACAACGTCGAACCCGAAACTAAAGCGGATTTACTGCACAATACATTTTATCAAATCTTTCCTGAAAATTGATGGTAAAAAGATTGTGCTTGCAAAGTTTTCTGTGCACAGAACTACATACCTACTAGTAGTAATAAATTACTTTGTTTTCTTTCAATGTTTGTTCTTACCTAGGTGAATACCGTAGGCAAGTAATGAACATTTTTTAGATTTCCACATGCCTTTACCTAGTACCTGTCTACTTTGCTTCACTTACCTACAGCTGCTGAGCTACTACACTATGTGTCATGCATGCGGTTTAAAGTGCATACCTACTGCTTCTTTCAATTGAATAGTTTATTACAAGCTGTTTAATTTATCTGCTATTTCATCAGCCATCACGTTGTAATACAATATTGCCATCAGAACGCCGTCAGTCGCCATAACGCCAATAATGCACTAGAATAGGTCGCTCACTGATGATAATAGGCCGCACCTGTGTGTTCTCGACCTTGACGTATATTATCAAGGCTTATGGTGTTGTTCCAATACTTTCGTTTATCTGTGGTAACTTAAGCTATTATTTAGCTGAAATCGTCATCGTTATCGCCAATATGAATGCTCCGAACTCCCGCAAACTCTCCATTTACGTCAATAAACTATCATGATCGTGATCCTGTAATTTTACCGAGATTAGGTATTTCTGCTGAACTAGGTATTTAAAAAGTGGAAAAGGAAAACCTCTCATTTCGAACATAATTAATAATGCCCAATAATGGGATCACAAATTATCATTTAAATTTATTCTCTGCGTAGAAATTGATGCTGTTGAGTTTAAAACGGTTAAACCTTTTATCGAATAAATTAAGCAAAAAAGTTGTGATTTGACACACTATATTTCATTTAAAGTAGGTACATACATTAAAAGCAGTTAGTTTCCATTTATAATTAAATTGCGTAACCGTCCGTGGAGCGACTAATTGCTATAAACTGCTAGATATGCCTGACGGAGGCACTAATCAAACAATCTGCTATCTGCTAAGTGTTCGTGACTGGTATGCTATCTATCTCGCTATCAGTTTCGTAACTTTGCGATTAGTGTAGGTACAACACATACACCGAACGCTTTACAGTCCACTTTGATAGGATCTTCTGTTATGAGGATCTTTGAAGAAAAAAACCCTTTCTCAGACTCTCTGATTAGAAGTTTTCCCTTACCTAGGTATACCTCTGAAGATTGAATGCTTTCAATGAAAAGAGTCATGTTAAGGTTGTCTAAATCAAACCTTATAATAACCATTTATTCTTTGCTTCATGTTGTAATAATAAGACACAGCACAATGAGAATTTGATGATGCAAAGATTAATTATTGCAATTAATTACGAATCTGGCATGAATGTCATTTATTTCATCATGATTTAAGACAATATAAATTAGAATCTGTATTCGATAACCTAACGGCGAGATTTTTTTTTACCTATTTGAGATCCGTTTCCAAAAGTTGTAAAATAAGTACGTACACCTGATTATGGCTAGACCCGAGTTTGTCACTTGTCTGCCCGCCTCGCGTCACTCATGCGATTCCTAACTAAACCTTGCTATCGACATGGATCTGGCACGAATATAACCCCTAGGCACATATAATTTAACTCTAACTTGGTGAAATTATAAAAAGACTTATGTCACCTACACAAGATAGCCGTGTTTTTCTACGTCGATACTATTCGACGTCGCCAGATCATCAGTCAGTCTCTTGACGACAATCTCCTAGTGCAATCTAAGTTCATTGTTCTGGTCCCATTTAACTCAAGTTTAACCCGCATGTTGCCAGGCAACGTGTTCTAATAACCTGCGTACACAACCACAGAATGTTTCAACAGTTAGTAGGCACAGCTAGCAGCTTGCCACATATCTCGCAAGTGGTGCGCTTCGTCATCGTCTGTCGGTTACTCATCACGTCAGCATCAAGCTCATATAACTCGCACGTTCTTCTTGCAACGTTACCGATTCAACAAAATTACCTACTTCTTTTGTGTCAGCAATTCGTACACGTACTGCAATTCACAATGCTTGCTTTGGTTGCATTTATGTTTTCATTATTGTATTGTATCATAGATTCTAAGATAATGATCTGAATTCTGAACATCTTAAGCTTTCGTGAGTTTTAAACGAATATCGGTCGTATCCTTTGTAAACGCAAAAATACTGTTGTTCAAGCACCATTACATCAATATAATCATCCTGAAAATGTGTGGAGGAGGCCTATGTTTATTCGGGCTGATAAAGGTGATACGTCAGCATTCGAGTTGCAAGCATTATAAACATGAACCGTATGTAGTTGACGCCGCAGCACCGCCTGTGGCCTTATCGTGCGTGTCGTCCATAGCGTGTGCCGCCTGTCGTGCGTGGAGCCGGGCGCGCGGCACGCGTTGCTGCTTATGATGACTAGCAGCACCGCGCGCGCTGCTCTAATGCGGATATGCCATTTAGCTTAAAGCGTCGTCTTTGTCACTTGACTATCATTGCGCTTTACCTACTAACGCCTTGGCCTTATCTCATGCGCCTGACACAATCAGCAACACCAGTTTGATATGTGATTCAAGTTGTAAATGTTTTGCAAAACCAGTTATATATTTTGCACAGATTGTACGAACCACAATATAAACTGTATTATTGTGTTACAATGTCCGAGAAGAGTTTTCTGACAATACGGTTATCTTATCACAATAGAAATATGATTTTTAAAGGTTTGTACAGAACTATCTGAAATGTGAACACGATCGATGCTAAGGAATGATATCAGTAGCTCCGCAAAGTTATCACGAGCGTAGCGTAGTATAGTAACCATATCGCAGATACCAATGGAAGAACAATTGATAAGTAGGTTGGTGGCGCCGATCGCGAATGTCAAGGCCCCAATATCCCTCCTTACAGGGCTGCGCGTGCCGTTTTAACTCTATCGACAATATCACTTTCACCAACTGCGTATAGAACTCTTGAGCTAATTAGGTCTCAAAGCTTAGACGTAATTGCGGAAAATGTTCTTCATCCAAGTTTCACGAAAGATTCTGCTTTGTCATTCCTTATCTGATATCCTTCGCGTAAGGTATATCACTACTATTAATTAATTTTGTAACTTTCTCCAGTTGGAGTGTAACGTTATGTGTGTTGAGTAAAATTAAATTGGCAAGGTTTGACTAGAAATGTGACGTTTGCGTCGGTCTGAGCTTTCTTTGATATCATGCATAGCCTTAGCCTTAATGTGATTCAAGAGTTTTATGTTTTAAAGTGGTTCGATGTTCTTGTTCGATTCGTTCACAGTATAGTTTGTCATATCAGCTCGCTGGTTATTGCAGTTTGATTGTGCTAGATTGCAAATGGAAGCTACGTACTCCAATATTTTTATAGCTCTCCGATTTGTAGCCGAGGTTATGAAAATGTTACATCACTTTAAGATTACAGTACAGGTTACGAATATTGAAACAGCATGCCACTCGCATGCAACAAATAAATTCGCCAAGTTTATAATCATCAACAATGTGTAGAGAGCGTAAGACTTCCCGGTGCCATGACATCGAGCTAGAGTCAAGGCTAGGTTAGGCTGGCTGGTGAGCGCAGGCTGGCGGCAGGGATCGCGGTTATCAGACCGTAACGGATACTTTCCCCGCCTCCAGCCGACTGATGTTTACCTTTTGGTTGATCTTGTTACAATACTGTGTAGGTAACCGGTTTTGGCAATACGATTAGATTCCCATCTCTGTATGTAGAGTTGTATTGTAGATCAGGCTTGTCTTACGATTGACGCTATCTCTCAAACACATTCCTTCTTTTGTGTGCATTAATAATGAGGCTTGCCAACATTAATGTTTTCGGTGGGATGGTGGTAGACCGGTCAGCATTAGTGCGGTATAATCAAGTGAATGCGTTGTCTAATTGCCGGGGTTGTTGGCCGCGCTCGAGGATCACAATCACTCACGGCGACTCCCAGCACGCTCGAAACATTGCTCTTGTTCTCATTTACATTTTTATTGGAGTTTGCATGATTATGCCTTATTATTATAAATTGTTAAAGTTAGGCTTGTTATGGTTAAAAGATTTTAACCTATCCTATTCAAATAAACTTTCATGGAAAGTTCGACTTCTTCAAAGTTGACTACGCAGGTATATTCTGATTCACGTGTATTCATGGGACGATTGCCATCACTATAGATTACTGTGTGAGTTGTGTTTGACTGACTGTAAATTATGCGATCATTATTAAGAAACAGACTGAAAGAGAGCAATCGAAAGATACTACGCAACAAGTAGTACAGTTGATTTGCTGATTGGTCTCACAAAGTGTTGAAATTAGAGTAGACGGGTTTAATCTACTACATCCTGTAAGCGTAAAATAATTACAGAGCGTATCAATCTTTGCACAACTCACATTCCATAAGTTCTCTGACCGAGCTGTTGCTGTGGCTGTTGTAAAATTAAACTACTTGGGAAGCAGCTAATATTTAATTACATGAATCTATACCTCGTGGCTACATCGTCGTGGTGTACCTCACCGTACTCTAGTAGTTTCCAGGCGTCTGACACGAGCTGGATTTAGAACTAATATACTCATAGATCATAAAAACATTGATTATTGGGTCACCCGATAGCAGTTCTGCTAATAGTAACGGTTGATAGATCATCGATCTACGTCCGTTGTGTTGTATTGTTATGGATGTGTAGTGGATTGGTTTGGATATACGTTTAATTGTGGCCGGTCATTGTTCCTGCATCCGGCGTGACATCATGTCCATCCAGTGTGCCGGTGTCCATTGAGAGAGCATCCAGCCTCCATTGTGAGCGGCCCACTTGTCGCTGAATGGGGCGCTATTGTGCGCGCATCACGTTGTCGGCTTGCATTGCATCGGAATTGGATCGTTTGTTCTTTTAGCAATTGTTACGCGAGGGAAGTCGGTCGATATCGTCTCTATTTATAGGATTTATGTTACTAGGTAGATCTTTCTTTATGCCTCTCATTGCACTCGCTTAATCTTTATCGATTTGACGACTGTTGTAAGTAGCTTATAGTTTTATTTCTTGCTTTAACGTACGTCCTTGAAAATTTACATTGGCCCATCAAATATTTGATAGAGTTCGTTCTTCAATCAACCACCAAACCAATCGTCCGTGAATCATTTCAATCATCGTTCTCTTCAATAAATATCCTAATGCCAGCATTTTGACCCAGTGAATCCCAGTGACTCATGTTTTGGAGTTATTGGCCCATCATATAATGGCGGCTCCGTTGAGATATGCAAACAAAACAATTTGGTAACGATAGTGTCGCGTTCGGTTCGTAGATAGTTGACCTGTGCTGTGCCGCGGTGCGTGCGCGACTTGAATTAGATACGAATGATAAATTAAGGTGCACCACTTCCGGACATCTAGAGCCCGTTCGCTGCTAACCTAGTGGTTGGCGAATTATCTCTATCAAAGAAACATAATCAGATCACTTTCTTTGTTGGTGGTTTCGCGCTCTTGCTAAAGTATAGCGACAATAAAGATTCTACGTTGTCAATGTTTGACTTTGATACGGATTTTGATAATCGGTATGGGTAACAGGCAGGCAGTCGTCACACGCATGCGCATGCGCAGACGTGCCTCGAATGGGGACGTGCCACAATGCAGTCCATTGTACTCCCACGTCCGCGTCCTGATTGTACCGTTACGGGATGATAATCGAGAAATCATAGCGCGGAATCGGCATTGCGTGCTTTCTAAGGTCGGGCTATCTAACTTCAAAATGGATGATAAATGATCATGGTAACGTCATAGTATTCAAGTTTTTTGCATGGCATGCAAGGATGTAAACAAGTTGGTTACGTTGTACAGAGACTTGTAGCCACTTGTCAAGTTCCAATGAGTTTTATATTAGTCAGCAGCGGTCGGCCTCGGCGGCGGCGCCTGTCTTGCGATTTGGCCATATCTATACTTGAAATTTTCTAAGAAGTTTACTTCAAGCGATCACCCAGTCACTATTAGTTATCTTTTTAACCGACTTCCAATCAAAAAGGAGGAGGTTCTCAATTCGGTTGCATGTTTTTTTTTTTTTTTTTATTTTTTTTTTTATTTTTTTTTTTAATGTTTGTTACCGCATAACTTCGTCATTTGTGAGCCGATTTGAAAAATTATTTTTTTATCTGAAAGGTACTGCTTCCAGATTGGTCCCATTTTAATTTTATTAAAATCGGTGTTGCCATTTTTTTTTAATAATTTTTTTAATGTTTGTAACTGCATGCCTCCGTCATTTATGAACCGATTTAGAAAATTATTTTTTTATTTGGAAGGTTATTCTTACGTCCAGATTGTCCCAAACAAATTTGATTAAAATCGGTTTAGCCGTTTGACAATGAAGTCGGTTTCTCAAGTTTTTTAAACTTAAATTATTTGGTTACTATTCTTATTTACCTAGCAGAAATTGATATATTTTTCAAGTGTTTTGCACACGATCCCACACTTCTGCTTCCCGTACTTTGAACAAATACGAAGACTACATTCATTGCTATACCGTACCTATACGTCTTTCTTTGCTTTACCCACTGAACTTAGTAAACTTGGAAACTGTTACATTTTCCAATGCGTATAATAATAAGTTCGTATTGAACAATTCAAATCAAGTAGTTTCAAAGACCATTAAAGAATGAGAAACATCCTTGTACGTTGAAGGTCGATATCGCGAGCACATTCGGCGGTGTGGTGAGTGGTGGCCACGGCAAGGCCGCATCGAGCGCGTGCCACGTGGCGTGGGCGGCCCGGACGCGCATCCTCCTTACGGCTAGGATACAGGTATCCTGCCGCTCCTCCCGGGAACACCTTGAGATGCTGCTCGCCTTGTGCACTCGCTACATCATCAAACCACTTCCTCGTTACCATCTCGAGCTATTAAACAATTCTACAACTCTGACAGTACTTGCTGAAACGTGATAGAATCTCGCCGTTCCCATGAATAGTCAATGAACGCGAGATATTCGTAAGTTCATAAATCTGACACTCAAAACTGAAACTCATGCGAAAACCACAGCCTATATGCCTAATAGGAAGTTATTGCAAAATCTGAACGTGATATGCCAACCTATATTATAAAACAAAATTAGCAGTAGTCGCGCGATCGGTATTTCACTAGCTTTTAGTACCTACGTAAGAAGTAGTTGCTATCATAGAATGTAATCAACTGGACCGTCTGCGACGTCCATTCGACGGAGCACACTTCCCGCACTTTCACTATGCGCCAGCGCAACGTCCGACCTGAATTACCTACTCGTGCCCTCGTGCCTTGCTGAATGTTGCATGGCTTATTGAGCTATGAAGTTGTCCTGTACTTTGGCTCCCATTCTTCAGTGTGGGAGATCGTTTGTCCTGTTAATTGATTGTTTTTCCTTTGTTGCCACGTTATCGTTCATTTTGGAGACTTCAGTGACACGTAGTGGAACACGCGTGGAACTGGCACCTAGACTCACCTAGCTATAAGACGTTTCAAAGTGATTCTTGCATCGTAATGAATAAAAAATTATTGAGTTTGAGTTTGAGTTCGTAACCTACTTTTAGCCGACGCAATCCACAGAGCTACCAATGCGCCGACTCACAGACTGACTTTTGGTTCATTTTAAAAGCATTTATGACTTCATCATTATTGAATTTATTGTTTAGTAGCTTCATTTTCAATCTGTAGCTTCATTTGCCTGAGTACTACTTATTACTTGTGTATGATATGTATGTACCTGCATGTTCTTCCTTCATACTAATGTTGTAATTTGCGTTTGATTTATTACGATGCTGTTTGTTGTGTCAAGATGGCCCTGACCCTTCTTTATTATGCCACTTTAGTTATCATTTGTAGGTTGTATAATGTTCGCCACATAATATTCAATTATTACTGTCTTGAATAACCGCTTTGGCGTAGGTATGTGATTATTCCACCTATCCAGTTCCCGGTTATTTGTCATGTATACTACTTGGGTTTCAGTAGATACATACTACCTGATTTAGATGAGTATTTTATAATACATAACTAATACCGAACTCGAATAAAATGAAACAAATAATGGGACTTGGGCTCAACATCAAATCATTCTTGAATTTAACTATCTGCAATAAGTTTATGTAAGGTACAGTCAGTGGTGCTTATGCTTGCCAATTACCACTAACCCCATCCGAGCCTACTCGTGAGTCTGCACATTGAGCTGCTAGATTATTTATAACCGTTTTATCGGTTTTGCCGCCGTTATAACTGGATCTTGAATATTTAATGCACTCTGTGGCGATGGTGTGACCGTCATCGATTTTACTTACAGCTCAGTTAGCTTGACTAACTTCTCTCTCAGACTCGTGTATTGAAATGAAAAGAACATTATATTTCGTTCGGCTTTCATTAATTTCAGAAAATGTAAATAGGTACCTTAGGTATTACCTAGTTTCCTGCGAATGGTTCGAAGCGTTGCGCATTGCGCTCATGTTGATTGGCATTGACTCACTGAACATACACTTTGCTAGTGTAAGTACTGGTGAGTTGACAAACGTAGCAACAATTCTCACATGTGCAGTCAACAAACACATCCATCTTTATACACAATCAAACATAAATATAGCACAAGCAAGGAGACATTACTCCACATGCGCATTATCATCATCTGCAGACGTACCTACTTAACCCACTGCTGTGTATGCGTATCTTTACTATTCCCTGGTATCGCGGGCTGTCAGTCATCCACCTGCAGCCTATCCTGACAACGTCGTCGATTCATCGTTTCTAAACTGTCCATGCTATTTGACGTCCGACTTATCTTCAGGTGCTGATTGTCTTTATTTCACGGCATGTTCGTTCGTATTCTTCGACAATGTTATTGTAGAATTGCTTACGGTGCTCGCGAATGTGTCGATCGACATGTGCTATTATTTCCAAATAAAACTGCCTGTTCATCAATGTTCAAAGGCATGATTCAAATGTAATATTATTAAGTCAATTCGTCACAGTAGCAGGAATCCTAAGTATCTCTAGATCTAGCCAGTCGGCGTAGTCCTTGGGTGTGCAATAGTGTATAATAGGGATGACAGTTATAATAGGTTTCATTAGTGTAACACGCTTCTTATTTATGACTGCCTGGTGGCCTGGTGGGTATTCCTGTCAAGCCCTGACTCCTCAGCTGATCGCATCGGGTCACAGTTCAGCAGCTTGACCGTATATCTCAGTTGAGTATCTCTCGTGTCCTCAACATTGACCTTCATAATGCATCTAAAAATATATCGCGACTGTATCTAGACCGAGACGTATCAATGTTGCGCAGCTTTGTTTTTGGGGTTTCGAAGTCCAACAAAGAACCCTCATAGTTTAGCTGTGTCCATCTGTCTGTCTGTCCTTGCTCAAGGTCATGCAATAAAATCATTTATTTTGTTTGAAGTATAATGCTTGTGTACAGGTGTTATAGTTAAGTAATTGAGTTCACATCACACTTCCCCGCTTAAGTCGGCATGCAAGATAGAAAATTCAAAATGTCGCTCATTCGGCCCACTTAATGAAAAGTGGTTACTGTTGTTGCCTAAGGAAGCTTGCAACACCAGAGGCATCACTTGCCTGTTGCTGACCCTTTATTTTTTTTTAAATATCCTTCTTTAATCTGATCCAATCTATAAGTTATACTGACTTCGGAAGTGTTCTATCTCCGTGGTACTACACGCACTTTACTAATAGCCGGCCTACCGGCCACTTTACCTATTGGGCGCATGGTGCATGACATGCGCAGCGCATTTTTCCTCTTTTTGCGCATTCCGCTATTTGGCAAACCATTGACCTACATCAGATCGTTTCATCATTTCTAATACAATCCTTGAACTAACAATAGATTCTAAAATCAGTACAAGTAAATGATCTATAGATCAACCATGACGGCCTCTATCACATCACTTGACGGACAAAGATGTAAAAACGATGAGCTCGATGTTTCGTCCATTTTGAAATAGTTTTCCTCCATCACCCATGGTACTGGTGTGCTAATGGAGGAAAACTTTTTAGCTATAGGCTATAGGTATAGGTACCCGCCTAATTAAAATGCCTTACAAGGTAAAATGTTACTCATAATTTGCTAGATACTTCCTTCCTACCTACTTCATAATTACATATAACATCAAACGAATTATTTCACTGTTATATAAGTGTATCAGGGGAAGGAAGTCTGTAAGTAGGTTATAGGTTAGGCTGATAGGTGAGCAACACATGGCGCAGACTAAAATCCAGAGTCTGGCACATCGTCGCAAAGTTGCTTGCCTATCGATTTTCTATAGATTACATTTTGGGGAATGTAGTGAGGAACTGCATGATCTTATACCACCATCTCCCTTCCACCATAGGACTAGCAGACGCACGGCTCAGTACCATCCATACCTGATTAGCATACCACCCATTCGCACTAAGCGTTTTGGCTCCACCTTCATTATGCGAACCTCCAGGGAATGGAATTCATTGCCGGCGGCTGTTTTTCCTGACCACTACAATCTGGGCCTCTTCAAGGCAAGAGTGAATAGGTGTCTTCTAGACCATCCTGCTCCATCGTCGGCTACATCGTCACTTACCACCCGGTGAGATTGTAGCCAAAGGCTGGTCTATATCATGTAAAAAAAAAAAAAAGTGGGCCCAATGGTTTTACCTGGTGGTGTTGGTGGTAGTCAAGTGGCAGATGGGATTCTGTTGTGCTATAATACTGATCCGCTTATAACAACGCCATCAAAATCAATTGAATTCGTCCTCTTGTTGTTTATTACCAGCTTTCATCGAGATCTTCATCATACCTACGCATCATTTCTACGAATTTTCTGCATTACTTAAGTACATTACACAAAGTTAGAGTTTTCGATACTAGACCTGTGTTATTCTTCACAAAGTCTACATTATTACCTGCTTTTAGAAACTTCTTGGTGATTTAATAAGTCATGTCGACCACACATTTTTAATTCAATGGTGTTCGTTTCATAGCGGTTGTGTCGTGATGATCATTATAGTCAAATGAGATCGCGTCGCACCAGTGGGTCTAAGCACGGTCTAACTAAAGTGAAATAAATGAGCGACCTTGGCCGCGGGGTCTCTCAGACCTTATCTCTGTTTGGTTGACTGAGTGAACTGCAGGCAAGGTGAACTGAGATAATTACATCTAATATGCACGCCGACACATTATTGTTGTAGAATACGTCATTAACACCGTTATTGTTATGCAACAGTGACCGAGTTTTGCAAATAAATGAAAAGCAGTTTTTTTCTTTATGCTAAAATAATATCTGAGTGCGTAAAACAAATTCCATAAGATAGGTACAAATTAGTCTCGCCACGACACACACGAACTTGTGGGCGGCCGCGCACGATTTCTTTAACCATAATTTCCCTGTTCAAATTGATGAACGTCGTTGGTCATGGCCTGGATGGTCTATGATATAGTAACCTAATGCTGAGGATATGGTGCGAGAGGTTATTTCGACTATTGTTGACGCTAGGCGCACGTAAAGTATCTACCTCTGCCGATATAGCTAATACAATATTTATCTTTACGCTCATGTTAAAACAATAACATTCAACTTTGAACTTGCTACGAGAATGTGCCATGGATTTACTATGTTATGTTAGATTTTCTGAACAAAGTAAAACTACCATATTACATAGTCTTTACTTCTCTTCGAAGAGTGGATATATTATTATGATAGTGTAATGTTTTCTTGTCTCGAAATAATATGTGAATTACGTAATTCCAGGAGGCGCATTTGAAGGCGTGGAGGACAAGGTGTCTCCGTTCGGGTACGGACGCGGCGAGGGCGCGGACGCCGGCCACGGGGACCCCGACTGGATCTGCAGCAAGGAGAAGCCGCGCTACGACGACATGTTCCAGGCGCTCAACCCCATCGACGGCAAGGTCACCGGCGCCGGTACGACATCACCTCTTACACGCACACATCCACATCCATACCCACACCCACACACTCTGCTCATCGACAGAACGCTAGAAGCGTTCCTCTCTTCCACGCGGAACTGCTCCCAGCTGACCGAACTGTACGTCAACTTCAAGGACGAGGACGATGCCGATCAAAAAGATAAGATAGTAGAGGCGCTGTCGCTGGCCGCTCAGACCAGCAACATGATTGCACAGTTCTTGAGCCACCCGCGTCCTGGCGTAGATGATACTATGTCGTCCGTTTCCATTCATAGTTTGTGTACGTTGGCTATCGAAGAGCCGGCTCGCGAGTTGAATTACGATGACATTAGCTACAAAGGTTTCGAGTGCCTCGTCGACGAAGACGCCGATGAACATTTTTCTGAAACCCAATTCGATGAACCCGATTTCAACGACGATTCACAAAGTTCCGCTGAAGAATCTTTCGAAGACATCCCAGCACATAACATAAGAAACACAGCTTCTAAAGAATCAGGTTATTTTCGTCAGCTCTACAACGCGGTGAAGTTTATAATTTTGTTCGTATTGAATGTATCGGTTACTGCTGTGGTGGTAAATGTTATGTTCAAAGTGATGATATTCGCTATAACCGGTCAGAATTTCCTTGAGTTGACGGTTGAAAAGTCTCCAGAGGGGTGGGTAGATACCGCGAAGGTGATGGCGTTCGGTCCCGAAGTGGAGACGGTCCAGATCCAGTCGGTGGCCGAGCTGTTCTACCGCCGCAACCTGGTGCCCATGCTGCAGCATGCCATCCGCTGGCTCCGCAGCCCGCAGCCGACTGGGTGATTCACTCAACTCCTATTACACCATTTACACACCGATTCTATTGTTCTAGTCTTTACAGTGAGAGTTTTTGTTTTGAAATTCACTTTTCAACATATTTTCAACATAATTTAATAATGTATTGTTTTCAAGCGAACGGTTTTTTCGATGAGTTTTTATACTTCTAGGTATAAGCATTAATACTCGTGCCTGCAAGTGTATTACATTGGTACCACCAAAGAACACCTACACTACACCTAGTCTACACAATCCTTTCCTACTTATTTTATACCTAAGCATCATAATCAAAATTTCCTAATCCAAATTTTGCCGAGATAGTTACAATCAGAAGTAAATGAATGCAGGCGTTTATTCGGTGGACTTATAGGTCTCGTAGACCGCCTTGTTTATGAAAGTTCTCATTCAATTCATGCGATCAACTACCTCCACTTGGGTTTACTAGTAAAGCTTCATCGGAAGGCATGCTACTAATTGCTTTTAACTCACTCTTGACTTCTTTACAAACTTTCAATAAAAATAAACCACAGTTTGTATCAAGAGCGAGAGAAAACAATATTACTTAGCTGATTTTTTGAGAAAGAAAAGGTTCCTTTCATTCACCAACATTTTGAAATTGATAGGATGCTTCACCAAAGTATTCTATCAGTTTCAAAATAGAGCGTAAAATATAATCGCAGATTTTCGGCTCGTATAGGCTCGTGCCTGCGCTTGCTGGCCTACTCATCCACCGATGCGCACTGCATCGCATTGTGTTCGTGCCTGTTGGTTGATATTGTAAGAAGGTGACGTTTCTCCACAGCCGCTAAGACGGAGATGGTGAAGTCCAAACTGCCGAACTCCGTGCTCGGCAAGATCTGGAAGCTGGCCGACATAGACAAGGACGGCTTCCTGGACGAGGAGGAGTTCGCGCTCGCCATGCACCTCATCCGCGTCAAGACGGACGGACACGACCTGCCGCAGGAGCTGCCCAGCCATCTCGTGCCGCCCTCCAAGCGGAACTAGCGCGCGCACCGCTAGCGCCGCAGCTGACAGGGACTGTGGCCGGCTCGAGTGTGATTGAATGAAGTGTTCGGTGGACTGCCCTGTGCGGTGTACTGCGGGGAACGCCGTTGGCTCGGCTGACCCTGTTCCTCATTGATGTGATGCGCTAGATTTGCTCTACGAAGCATAATTATTGTAAATACAATTTTATCAGCTTTGCAATGTTTTGGATACTTTTGGTATTGAACTTATATTTTCAAATTTTATTTTCCTCTTCCGAGATAAATGTGCAATATGTTTGGTGCGGAGTGCGCATGCGCATGCGATGTGTAACATCAATTATTTTGTTAACGAAACAGTAATTATTGAAAGACCGTTCCGAAGAATATCCAAATAATGATGCTGCGTTCTTTCTTGCGTCTCACTTAATCTTAGTCTTTTCTAAATTCGTATTAAATTTCTAACGTAATGTTAAATCTGAGGCTATATTTTGTATGTCTGCTAAATTAAACTAACTATACACCTGCTACTTACGTGGCTAGTGCTTTCGAGCTTGCGTGTGCAGATTGTAAAGGCAAGCAGACTACTTCAAGGGGGCCGCCTCTGCTCTGAGCCTCTGACGGCGCGGGTTGCTTGGGTTGGGTTGGGGAGTTGTGGAGTTGTATCATGTCATGGATGATGTAGCTTGCTACGTTTTGTTTCTGATTGTAACTTTCTTGTTCACTTCACACACACGCTCGTGTCATGTAACATTACAATCGCTTCACTTCACGTAACATTGGAAAGCAGTTGATGTATCTGTACCTTCCTATGTATGGTCCGCTCCGCAGCTTAAGTACTGAATTATCTAAATTGGTAGTCGGATTCCGTAGGTCGCAGCGACACGCGCGGCAATGTTTTGGACATGCAGACAGGTAGTAAGTAGATTGTATGTGAAACTATGAACCGGCATTGTAATGCAAATAAAAGACAAGCCGACGGCACCGCTACTAACTTGCTTATGCGGATTGAGATATGTTTAAAGGAAGAGAATAATTTTAATTATTTATTACCAACTAGTTATATGAAATCTTACTAGATTATTATTTCAGAGTCAGATTTATATTATTTACCTACTTAGTAAAATAATTTCAAAATAGGTATCCTAGGTTTCTACTGTACCTAGGTACTTAGCTATTTTTCGTTTCTTAATTATTTTAGTATTCTATGATTATAAACATAATATTATTTTAGACTGATGATGTTCAGCAAATCAAAAACAAATATTATTTTTTAAGAAAATGGGATTGTTTAGCAACACTTAGTACCTACTTACCTTTAGGCCTTAATAGATACATCTGTTGCCCATCAAGTAGGTACCTATGTTCGTTATGTTCCTCAGTTCATTCTTTTTAACTTTGTTTGCTATTTATGTGTGCATTTATGGATGAGCCTATATTGATGATACTACTGTGGTGCCTTTACATTATTTGTTATAAGGGTTGGACATTAGATAGAATTACATTTAGCGAAAACATCTAGCTATTTCCTCAATTAGTTGAGCACTTTGTCTGTCAACTGGGATTGGTGTAAATACAGAACTTTATAATGGTTAGATAGATGTTTTGGATTGTATTTATGCGTGCGATGGACGTTGCTGTTTTCTAAAAGTATTGTTGAGGCAGAGAGGGCACATTTGTCAAACATGTTTTTACAATTTGCTACAGCATTATGTGTACATAAAGATACGTAAATTGATGATTATAATCATAAATTATACAAAGTGTGTAATAAATAGATAAGAAAAAGTGTTAATTTTTATTTTCAAGTTCCTGGAATAATCTTTACCTAAGGTTATTTTTGTTAGATCCCGATTAGGTTTTAAGATTCTTATTTACTTGTCCCTGCATGGTGCCGAATTTATCATAAAATAATTTTTCTTTCTCACATCATCATAAAATAATTTGGTGACCGAGCAAGTGAAAGAATCCAGAGAGCACAAGAAGAAAAAAAAAACCATTTTTTAGCAGATAAAAACAGCTTTTGCACTCAGATAGCATAGCAAAGAGCGAAAATATACTTTCTGAAATGGGGGGGATGAAAAGGTACTTTTTTAACATTTTGCTGATAGTTTATAATAATGATAATTGAATAAAAGGGAAAGGGGGTCACTTTTATAAATATTTTATTAACAATACCATACCAATAAATTCAAACCTTATCTAGATCAGTATAAATTTTGTTAAAAAAAGACAAACTTACAATAATTACTGTACAATGTTTGTCTCTTGCTAACATGATGACATTTAGTAGTTAGACAATGAATGCAACATGACACATAGTATGCCGTTTAAATATTAATAATTTTTACATAAATATTGACATCATCCGGTGGACACTTCTAGCAAAGGAAATCATCATAAAGAATAGAGATAAATGCAAGCAATAACCTAGGTTTCTGCTAAATCTGATAAAGATATGAAAATATTTAAGCTCCAGCTCACTTCATGCCCAGAATGAACAGAAATACTAAAAGCAATAGAAGCGAACCTCTTCGCCGGCCAGAAGGGGCTTAACTAACACCTAGGACATAAAGTGGAGCTCATCCAAAATAGACACTTCAATCGGTTCAACATTCCGGAAAGCAAAATCGGGACATCATCCTTCAGCGTGCTAAGGATCGGAAACGGGATTCCCTCGACGGGTGAGCGGCGCCGCTACTGCGCGGGGGGCGTGCCGTCCGGGGGCGCGGCGCCGGGGGGGGCGGGGGGCGCGGGGGGCTGCGTCTGCACCTGTCGCCGCAGCTGCTCCACCAGCGCGGGGTTGGAGGCCTGCATGTGCTGCGCCAGCGCCTGCCCCGCCTCCAGCAGCGCCGACATGCCGCCCGCCGCGCCCGCGGCCCCGCCTGCGCCCGCGCCGCCGCCCGCGCCCTCCGCCCCCGTGCCGCTCATGAGGCCGGAGATGAGGTTCTGCATGCTGGGGTCGGCCAGCATCTCGGTCGCCATGCTGAGCAGCGCGGGGTTCTGCAGCAGGCCGCCGAGGTCCATGGCGCCGCGCTCGCCGCGCGCCGTGAGCCGCTCGTCCGCGAGCCTCAGGTTCTGGCGGTAGGACTCGTTGTCGGGCTCGAGCTGCGCGGCGCGCGCGAAGGCCTGGCGCGCCTCGCGGTGCCGCTCCAGCGCCGTGAGCGCCAGCCCCAGGCGGCCGTGCGCCTTGCCGTAGTCGGGCTGCAGCGCCAGCGCGGCCGTGCAGTCCGCCACCGCGCCCTCGTGGTCCGCCAGCTTGAAGTGCGCGGCGGCGCGGTTGCAGAAGTACACGGCGGAGCGCGGGTCGAGCGCGATGGCGCGCGAGTAGCGCTCCAGCGCGTCGCGGTGCCGCTCCGCCTTCATGAGGTCGTTGCCCTCCTGCTTGAGCCGCTCGGCCTCGGCGCTGGGCGCGGGCGGCGCGGCGGGACGGGCGGCCCGCAGGAGCTGCAGCAGGTCGGCCGCGCGCGCCGCGTCCGCCGCCGTGAGCTCGAAGGCGGTCTCGACGCACTGCGCCGCCACCTCGACGCTCTCGCGCGAGTCGGCGCCGAGCGCGTCGCCGTCGAGCTGCTGCTTCAGGAAGTTGACGATGCTCGCGGCGACCGTCTTCACCTCGTCCGCCATCGTTCCGAGGTTCGGGCTGTGAATCTGCGGTCCGGAGCGAAGGTTTCTTCTTCTGACTACGTTTTTTGCAACAATTTTTGTACAAATCACATCACTTAAAATGAGCTAGCGATTGCGATAACATGACAGGCTAGATATTTCAATATAATCTGATGTTGACATCCGTTAATGACATTGACAGTTTAATTGTAAGCGACATTTTGTAAAGGTTCAGTCTTCCTCTTCTTTATTTAATGGCATCTGTCCGTTTTAGGTAAATTCTGCCAATGTCGAGTGAGGATATTATTACACTAAGTAAAATACTTTTTCGTCAAGTCAGTCATAGCATAGCTTGTAGCATAGCCATACTTGGCTTTGAAAACAAAATGATGGTCGTTTGTTTTCAAAACCATCAGAAACCTTTTCGATCAAATCAGAATATAAAAAGCTATGTGACTTCTTAAAACGACTGAAAACTAATCCAAGGTTCAGTCAAGGCCCAAGGTTTGTAAAAGTAGTTCATAAGTAAATTACAACTATTATATTTCTTCTGTAGTTAATCAAATCAAACCGTTTATTTGCAACCTTGTTGACACATTATATTTTACTTAAAGTCTTCTAACTAAACATTAGCAGTAGTAGTTGCAAATTGATCCCAACTCAGCATAATATGCAAGTTAAAAAAACTTACGGTGGTCTTCTGTTGGGGCCGTTGAGGAATAACACTTAAGCCTCCGCTATACTCTGGTCTAAAAACAAAACACGACCGGAAAGTTGGAAAAATTTAAAATAAAGATGGCGTTGCCTGACCTGAGCTGTGAATTCATGTATTTGATACCAACTATTACTTATTCTGTGCTTGGGTCTGACATTTGTCACGACATTACAATGTGTTGACTAGAATACGCTTCGTTAGACAAAAACACAGACAGATATTCAGTAAATAAATATAACCCAATTGTTATGTTAGCTGATTCCCGTCGCAGAGTTTCCATTGCATATTTTTCATCCAGGATTGGTGATAACAATGGCAAGCTGTGCGGATTTTTTAAACTACCACGAACGCTACATTTTAAATCTAACTTATATAGTAGTGTAGTAGTAGTAGTCTAATTTATATAGTATATATATAATAAGCAAATAGCCCCAGATTTAATAAAAGAAACCTTCCACCAAGAAGAGATTTTCCTCATATTATGCAAAACCAGAGTGAGTTGCAAGTTCATAAATGTCGGTAGTCGGTGAATGAACACTTGTATTTTTTAAAGGTAAAAAACGGAACCCTTATAAATTCGTCATGTCTGTCTGTCTGTCCATCCGTATGTCACAGTCACTTTTTTTCAAAAAAATGAAATGAAATGAAAAGAAATAATTTATTTGCTTGAAGTATGGTACTTACAAAACTGTAAAAGCTATATGTACTGATGAAACTTGGTAAATAGATGTATTCTGTAAACCGCATTAAGATTTTTATACTTAGAACTGACACTCAAAAAATATTTTTTCATAAAACTTATGAGTTTTCTTAACATTAAGTAAAAGATTATTAAACCAGTTAAGTATTTACGACAGAGATGCGTTAACGTCAGTAATTAGCCTTATATCTATCGACTTTAAAAATTAATGAGGTATCGTCAGCAAATAGTACTGTTTCACATAGTTTTTTAACCAAAAAAGGAAGGTTATTTATTATTTATTTATTTATCGAACCTTGTGGCACCCCTATGTCAATAACTGACCCAAAAGATCTCTCACCGCCCACATCAACTTTAAGGATTCTATCAGTCAAGTACGATTGTAATAAGTCAATGGAGCGATTTAGAATACCGTAATGTTTAAGTTTAGATATTAAGAGGGTGACGGACGCAGCTCGCAACTTCAATTCGAGGCGCGGGCAAAAATTGCTCCGAATATAGCTATCTCTATTCATTTGATGCGGGCGCCACGGAATATATAATAGTAGTATACACACACAGGCGCTCGTGTGACGCGCTACTTCTATACGTGAATCCAACCATAGTGCCGCGCTTGTGCGTGTGCGTCAGCCACTGATAACGATTTTTATGCATTGCCTAATTTCGTCAACGTTACTAAGCGTCAGATAGGCTAGTGGCTAGGGCGTGCGGATTCACACTGAGAGGACGAGGTGGGCGGGAGTTCAAATCTGGTCAAAGAGAGTTGACTTTTTGCACCCTACAATTTTATGTTTTTATTTTTTGTGGCTGCATTACCTGACTAACCCTCTAAGCTTATTGCTTGCTTGTTTCGCTTTTCTAGTATTCAATAAGCAAGGATTGGTCATGCTCTGAATGCAAGAATAAAGTGAAAAAAAAAACAACATTCCTGAACCGATAAAGAACCTTCAGAGTAGCTATTTACGCACTTAGAAAAGACACCAGGAAATTCTCTAACATGATACGAGTGAGTTTATTCATCAGGTAGGGTTTGTGCGGGTTCTGGACCAAATTGAAGAAGAGTAAAGAGAACCATTGACTCCGAGTTGAGTTGAGAGAGCCATTGACCCCGGCGCGGAGCGATGGAGTTGTGGTTGATGACGTTCCAGTAGAGGATGATGGGTGGGAGTCCGCTCAACATCAGGTGTGGTGTGGTTTGCTTGACCTCATTGGCCTAGTGGTTGGAGGGTGCGGGTTCAAAATCAGTGATAACGTTACAGTAATAGATGATGGGTGGGGTCCGCTCTACGTCAGGTGTGGTGTGGTTCGCCAGACCTCATCGGCCTAGCGGTTGGGGGGCGTGGGTTCAAAACCAGTCATGACGTTACAGTTGAAGATCATGGGTGGAGGTCCGCTCAACATCAGGTGGGGTGTGGTTCGCCAGACCACATCGATCACACACACACAGCAATAAAAAACACGCAAAGCGGCTCACTTACCAAAGTACAGAAAGTCTAATAATGTGACTGCATTTAAAAAAATACTTTATTCGTTGAGCAATTAGGTTGCTTTTATTCTGCTTATTTACATTCGCAAAACCAACGATTGCGAACATCGACCTACAATTACATGGACCTCGGCTTTCGCACAAAACTCGCGAAAAAAGTGTACCAAGCTAACCTACTATAGGTGGATACTTATACAGTATGTTAGTTTAAACGAGGGACATATTGAAACCCACAATAGTGCATGATTATATGATACTAATAAAAATATGAACAAAAAAAAAACACTGATAAATAACAGACAGAACCATACCAAAAATTTCGCTAAAGTCTCGCAACGTGTGTACACCCTTGTGCTAGCGATTTAATATTATCACAGAACATGTGCGCGGGTCAATGACCTTTAGGTATAATCCATTTTCCCTTCGTACTTTAAACCTGGCTTACCTAGGTATGGCTCCCTTCCTCGTCCTTGGGCATGCGTCGGTACGGTGAACTGACCGAATGTTCGCAATCGTTGGTTAACACCTAGCATAAGATTGTACGACGGAATCTGGCGGTTGGGAAACATCTCTCGGTACAAAATAATGGCTCCTCGCACACTATCATTAGATAACACGTAGGCACGAACCATATCCCAATATTCTTCATTAGAATATCGATAAGACGTCATTTTTGGTTATTAAAAGAACACGTTTACAGGACACACTTATCCCGAAGTAAGCGGGGTTGTTTTTGCGATACGCGGAAGCGCAATATTAGACATGTGGAAATAGCAGCGCACTCGCATAGACTGACTGCGGTCAGCGCGGGAGTGTGTCCTCCTGTCGGTGCAACACAAAGGGAAGGGGCGGGGTTTGCGCACAAGCTTCCTTTTCGGTAGGATCGGCACGTGTTTTGCCGCGTGATTATTTTACTGTTTACAAGTTCACTTCTTGCGCGCTCAGTGTTCATGAATAATGTATTTTAGTGGACAATTACGTCACAAATTAAGGTTATAGGTTTTTTACATATTTGGGACGAGAATCGAATACTGAATACCCTCCCTCAATAAGTCCCTCGTTTAACCTAACACACTGTATAATGATTATAAACAAACTGAAAAAAAAATTATTTATGTCTTATCACAATTACTATATAGAACTCAATTTTGATTGCATGAAGCAACTTCTAGTGAACGTTACAGAAATTTTTCCAAATCTTTTTATCAATATTTCCACCAGACGTTGAGCAGTACTCTGTTTATTGAGCTCCAGTTATATAAAGAAAAACTATTTTGTTAAAGTATTTCTCAGTCTTTTTATCAATATTTCCACCGGACGTTGAGTGGTAGTTTATTTCTTGAGCTCCAGAAAAATAAAACAGAAATATGTTGTTCAAATTTTTACAAGTCTTTTTATCAATATTTCTACCTGACGTTGAGTGGTATCAGTTTTTTTAAGCCCCAGATAAATAAAGAATAAAAATATTTTGTAGCCATTTTTCTTAGTCCTTTTTTCAATATTATAACCTGACGTTGAGCGGTAGTCGGTTGTTTGAGATTCAGATAAATAAAGAAAAAAAATATTTTGCTGAAGTTTTTCCAAGTCTTTTTATCAATATTTCCACCTGACGTTGAGTGGTAGCAGTTTTTTTAAGCCCCAGATAAATAAAGACTAAAAATATTTTGTGGCAATTTTTCTTAGTCCTTTCATCAATCTTTCCACCTGACGTTGAGCGGTAGTCGGTTTTTTGAGATCCAGATAAATAAACAAAAAAAAATATTTTGCTGAAATTTTTCCAAGTCTTTTTATCAATATTTCCACCAGACGTTGAGCGGTACTCTGTTTATTGAGCTCCAGTTATATAAAAAAAAAACTATTTTGTTCAAGTATTTCTCAGTCCTTTTATCAATATTTCCACCGGACGTTGAGTGGTAGCAGTTTTTTGAACTACAAATAAATAAAAAAAAAAAAAAATTGTTGTAATTTTTCTTAGACCTTTTATCAATACTTCATATACAGGGTGGAATTTTGTAATGCCACCTGGAGGGAAAGTACTCTTAATACTGCAGATAGAAAATTTTACTCACAGGAAACATTCCTTTATTTTTGAATAGAAAGCAAACTGCATTCAAAGTTTTTCGAAAATTCTCTCACACCCGGGAATTGAACCGGCTAAAATCAGAAAAATTATACCTTGTACTTTTATTGCATCGATCGTTAGTCAATTATAAGGATGAAATCTCTCTAACAAACATGATAAATTAAATGAAAGAAAAACCAGGAAATCTTAAATTAATTTAATTATTTACAAAAAATGGTTAACTAACTAGTTACTTGAAATTAGTTGCTTGAAATGGGCTCCATTCTCTTGGATACACAAATTTATTCTTTTAACGAATTCATTTCTTTAAAAGAATAAATTTATTCCTTTCAAAAAAAAAAAAAAAAAAAAAATTATTTTATTTTTAATTTTAGAAATTGCTTTTTATCCAAAAATAAAGGAATGTTTCCTTTGAGTAAAATTTTCTATCTGCAGTATTAAGAGTACTTTCCCTCCAGGTGGCATTACAAAATTCCACCCTGTATAGAAATTAATGGTTCATAATTTGTTTTAGTCGAAATGTTGGCTTTTTTCGAAATTTCGGCAGACTTTTTGACCTAGTGCTGCACCTTGATTTCGTTTACCCAACCTACAACCTACCTAGGTACTTAGTATTTCCCATCTTCACTTAGTACCCTTCCTAAACTAACAATTATCAAATATCTAAGCATTATGTTTTATGCCAGTGTAGGTATTTAACTAGTCCGAAGTCCGAGCGATTCACACACACAACCGAAGTGTCCCGTGTGCTTCAAGCGTTTCCTCCCCCTGCACCCCGCCACCCGCACCGTGCGTGCGCGATAGCAATAGTAGCCGTTCGAAAATGCCATGAATTTGATCGTGTTCCGTAATACCAAAAATGATGACTGAAAACTTTTTGTATTCTTCACATAGTATTGTTATTCTGTAACTAGACAATATAAACTAGGTTCCTTAACAAAAAACACGTAAGATATTGTTGTTTTTAGTACGAAACCAATAGGTAGAAAACTTGATAAGTTTAGCATAAAAATGTGCAAAATGCGATTGGTGTTTATTTCATTTTAGGTAAGTATTTATTATTATTTATTAGGTACCTAAGTAATTTGAAATAAAAACTGTTGAGGAACCTAGATAAATACTATTTAAATACAATTATTACAATAATATAGTGTAAATCTGTCTAAATTAGAAATCATTTTGGTATTCCGTTTGTATGAAAATTTTCCATAGCCTCTTAAGCATCAGCCCCTTAACTAGTTTTTTCGTGTGCGCGAGCTGCAAGCAGCTCGCGTGTCGGTGTGCTACTCCCAGTTTTACATTACACTTGCACTTGTAAAACCCCAAAAAGTAGTAAAGAAAGTCCTAAGTAACCCTAAAAGTCGATCAGTGAATCAAGTTCCTCAGTGTAGTAAAACCCCAATCAAAGTCCTAAAGAACCCTAAAATTGTTTACATAATCAAGGTCCTAAGTGAAGTAAAATTCCAATTAAAGGCCTAAGGAACCCTAAAAGTTGTTTATTTTATCAAGTTCCTCAATGTAGTAAAACCCCAATCAAAGTCCTAAGGAACCCTAAAAATGTTAACATTATCAAGCTCCTAAGTGTAGTTGAAACTCCAATCAAAGTCCTAAGGAACCCTAAAAGTCGAACACTTAATCAAATTGCTCAATGTAGTAAGACCCCAATCAAAACCTTATACGGAACCCTAAATTGTACGTCAAGCCAAAACCCTTAACGGGTCGAAACCGCTGGAAGGAACCCAAACGTTGACTACCGGGTCGCGTGCATCGCGAGCTGCAAGCAGCTCGCGTCCTCAATGCGTTCCCACAGGGGCGGAACCCTAAACCAAGCGAGCCTGCTGTGACCAACCGTCACAGCAGGCTCGCTTTGCTCGCCGCACTGTTCCCCATGGTTGCATGGCGGCTCGCTTCGCTCGCCGCAATGCTCCACTCGAAAAAAAGGGTCAAAAATAATAAAGGGGTCTAGAGGGGGGAGGGGGGCAAAATTTATTTTGCTTTCAAAATAATCTCACCTTCCCTACATGACCCAAAAAAAAAAGTCTTGCAAGTCACTCCGCTTGGAAGATACGAAAGGGGGGGTTGAAAAAAGGGGCAAGAGGGGGGTGTTTTTTTTGTTTTTTCAATTCAGGAAGAAACCCTCTATACGAAACCCCAATCGAAAACCCCCTATCTCGACGGCATCCGGTAGCACTCACAAAAGGGGGGGTCCTGGGGGGCAAGGGGGGCAATTTTTTTTGTACAATAACATTCTTGTCTTTTTTCTTCTCTTTCGTCTTCTCCCTTTTAATCTTTTTTTTTCTGAAAAGTAATATTTCATCAAAATCGGCTTAGCCGTTTTGTTTTATTGTTTGTTACTGCATAACTTCGTCATTTAATTTTATGATCCAATTTAGTAATTTTTTCTTTTATCTAAAAGGTTATACTTCCAGATCTGTATGTAAATCTAGTAAGTATAACTTAGTGCATAGAATTCATGCCTATGGAAATAAATAATAATATACATCAATAAGCCATCTTATGTACATGGACGATATCAAGTTATTTGCTAAATCTGAAAAAGAAATGAGGACGCTTATAGAAACAACAGCACAATTCAGTGGAGATATAAACATGTCGTTTGGTTTAGATAAATGTAAAACATTACATTTACGTAGGGGAAAAATGGAGAGTAACGGAACTGGGAATGTGCAGGATAGCTATTTTACTGTCATGGAAGAAAACGAAACTTATAAATATCTGGGTTTGCAGGAAGGAAGAATCATAAATCATAATCAAATAAAAAAAGACCTACGCAGTGAATACTTCCACAGAGTAAATCAGATCTGCAAGAAACCACTTTACTCTAAAAACCTATTCAAGGCCTTGAACACCTATGCCATACCCATTCTAACATACTCGTTTGGTATAGTAAAGTGGTCTGCGACTGACATCAAGAAGCTAGAAATGAAGACAAGATCAACGCTTACCAAACACAATTACCTGCATCCTAAATCGGCAATTGAAAGGATTTCTATTGAACGGGTAAAAGGCGGGAGAGGACTGATTGATATAAAGAACTTGTGGGAGGGGCAAATTAAAAATCTTAGGAATTTCTTTTACGAAAAATCAAAATGCAGTCATATTCATTTAGCTATAACACATTCAGATAATAAATATACACCACTAAACTTAATAGATACAAACTGTAAATTCTTAACCGCGAATGAAAATACTGCCGCGAAACTTGCAAACTGGCGTAATAAAGAACTACATGGAAGGCATGTGCATGATTTGGAACAACCTCGTGTAGACCTGCAAGCCTCTAATAAGTGGCTTAAGTTCGGTTCACTTTTCCCAGAAACAGAAGGCTTCATGATAGCGATTCAAGATCAGGTTATCAATACGAGAAACTACAGAAAGTTCATTATAAAAGATCCAACTATGCAAAATGATAAATGTCGAAAGTGCCACCGTCTCCCTGAAACGATCCAACACATCACCAGTGCATGTCCTAGCCTCACACAAACAGACTATACACACAGACATAATCAAGTAGCACACATCATACATCAAAAACTAGCCCTCAAACACAAACTAATACACGGTAAACTCGCACCATACTATCAATACTCCCCAAAACCTGTGCTGGAGAACAGCAGCCATAGAATGTACTTTGATAGGGCTATACTTACAGATAAAACGATACATAATAACAGGCCAGATATAACTTTAATTGATAAAATTAATAAAATTGCTTACATAGTAGATATTGCGGTACCAAATACACATAACATACAAAAAACGATTACAGAGAAAATACATAAATACACGGAACTAAAAGAAGAAATAATACGAATATGGAAGCTAAATAAAGTATATATTGTGCCACTGGTGCTCTCCAGCACTGGAGTCGTACCGAAATGCTTTCACCAATACCTCAAAGTAATAGATGTACCTGAAAACACCTATATAACAATGCAGAAAGCTGCTATCTTAAATACATGTCGGATTGTCAGGAAATTTCTGCAAGACGACACAAATGTGACTATTCAAACATGATTCGCACTTGGCTTAGGCCCGTGAGCTTCATTATCACCAAAATATTTATATTTTGAGAAAAAGAAAACAATATAAAAATAATAATAATAATGCTGGACAATTCACACAACATGATCTAGCCCCAAGCTAAGCAAAGCTTGTGTTATGGGTGCTAGATAACTGATATACATAATACAATACATTACATGCATAGATAATTTTCATTTCAATTCATAAATGAATTGAAATGGAAATTATTTATGGGTGGCTTTAAGCTTTGCACTCATTTAGGCCTTCGGTGCTCATTGCGGTGGAGATCAGTGAAGCATTGTGAAATAACACTGTCTATTCGACTTATATTATTGTATTTTATCGGCATTTAAAAATATTAGGTATACCAAAGAGTTTCGACAACCCCAACTGACTCTTCAAAGTTCTGTCAAACGCAAAATCTTGGGAAACTCCTTGCTGCGTGTATAGAAATAGGCACATGTATTTTGGTATTTGGGTATTTGAGCGCACCGTGCATGAAGCCTTTGACAGAAAGTTCCAGAATTCGGGACATTACAGACACCTCCAGATTTAAAAGACGGCAATCAAAAATACTCAAAACCCATGATATTATTGTTATGACTGGGCTCTCAGCTCATTTATTAGTAGCTCTGCCTTCTGCGCCATAGGTCGTGGGTTCGATCCCCACCGAGAACAAATATTTGTGTGGTGATCATAGATATTTGTTCTCCATCTGGATGTTATATTGTTTTCCAAGTACCTATGTATTTACAAACAAAATGTATTTAAGTATTACATCAGCTATCTGGTTCCCATAATACTAACTCTGCTTAGTTTAGGGCTAGATAGTGTAGTGTAGATTGTCCATAATATATATATATATATATATATACTTCCTTTTCATTGTAATGGGCTCCCAAACTCTTTGCAAAATCGACACTATTTTTATAAAGGCCTAAAATCGGCTACTAGTTTTTGAGTCTTCTTCTTGTCATGTCAATAGAAAATTAAAGCTGGTGTGGTGGATTATGAATGTGCCTCAAAAGTTTTGCTACTTCACGTTGGTTTCATTTATTGTTTTCCTTCACCGTTAGAGTGTACTGACATAGTGCACATAGGTTTTTTGGCAGATAAACTAATTTGTGCATGACGGGGTTTGAACACACGCCTTTAGAATCAAAAAGCGGGTCGCTACGACAATATAACCGGTGCTAAGCAACCAGAGCGCCCCTCCACCTAATGGACCGATGACATTCTAAAGATCGTGGGAAATCGGCAAATTGTTTTTTCATGGAAATGTATAAAGGAGGTCTATATCTAGCAGTGGACTTCTACTTACTGATGATGATGACGGAAAGCACTGGGTAGATAGGAAGATAGCTACTTATGCAACTACAAAAATGGAGGTATTTAACAAAAGCGTTGCGCTTCGCTGGTCACGCACGATAGGAACGTGCCCTAGAATGTACTAGATAAGTTATATGCTACATAAAATATATACTTCTACAGGCTGATGATAATGTGAATACAGGTTATCGATCATAATGTATGATGAAGATGGTATTATGTCATTTCGTTATACTGTGACAATTTGTTTTATGTTACACTGTGGCAAATTTATAGTACCAGTAGTAGCTATGATTTAATCTAGGGTATATTTTACGTAGTCAGAGATGAAATGTCATGTCGCGAAATTTGACATAGACCTCACCTCGTCGGCCGCGCGGGCTGCACTGAGAGAAGTAGCTAGGAAATCCTACCTATATATATTTTTGAAAATTTCATTTTTTTATAAAAACTACGGCAACTAAGAAAAGTGCAATAACATCAGGTTTTTACGTATTTATTTAGGTATACGGGAACAAAACTTTCATTGCAATGGCTCTAACAGCAACGGAAAAAAACCATTTCAAATCCAAAAAAAAATGAGAGTTTTTGGCAAACTTTGCGTTCAATTTTATCGAACCCAGTGAGTTTAAGAGAATTTCTAGCCGGAACATAATTTTTTTACACCATTTAATTGTTATATTTTACAAATAAAATTAAATGGATTCGTCCATACAACGAAAAAAAATGCTACTTTACATTTTCGGTTTCACCTGATGTAGGCCCTTAATAAAATAAAAATAAAAAAATAAAAAAACGTTTATTGCCTCATTATAAACCTAGAACTATTTTTATACTTAACATAAACTTACAGAAACGAGTACAAAGGGTGTAAATTCAGCTTTTGCTGGAAGTACATCCAGCACTTGACCAAATCCTTACTGTATGTCGCACACATAAGGGACTCCAAAACTTTTGAATGAGGCCAGTCGACTTTGTGTCCCTGAAAATCGCACCAGATTCCGCCTCATTCGCCAGATTCGCGGTAACGCCTGCGCGCACCGTGGCGCGTCAGCAGTCCCCAATCTGTAGGAGTCAGCGACACCTCAATGCCATCACTGACTGCCTCACACGCACAACTGGACATTTTTTCAGATAAATGGTCAGTTGTTGAAAAAATGTGCTTGCAATACTGTGAGAACTTGGAATGCAAACCTATTTGCATCTTGGAGGAATTAGAAATGGAGGCGTAGATTTCTATCAGTTTCTAGGGCTCTAAGTTCTAAGGCTCTTTAGAATTAGGTGGGTTAGTATTAGTATCTAACTATTTTTCTATTTATCCTATGACATTTTGATCTCTTTTGTTATTAATTTTCTAGATTTTATTATTTTGTTTGATGTAGGTCTCCTACATACTTATGTAAATTTTATATATTTTTATGTGTACATAGCTATAGGTAACGTACCTATCGGATATGTCTGTAATGTTACCTAAGGTTTTATTCAATAAACTAAACTAAACACTAAGAAGATAACTACATAAGTTATACCTACTAAACAATAAAAATAAAATGTTTGAAGACAAACAAAGAAGAAAAACATAAAATACTACAGATAAATATGTTAAATTAAAAAACTATAACTAGGTACCTATATATTATCTACTAGAACACTATACAATTATACATTCTGATAGTCAAGGAAAGATTCGTTTTCTGTCATTTTGGGAAGTCACATAGCTTTTTCATTTTAATTGTTTTTCTGATGTTATTTTGAGTTCGGTTGTGTAATTTCGGTGGTATTTTAACCAACATTACCTTATGGTGTTAGCAAGTGGAAAGAAAGTGTATGTACTATGTAATATTGCGATTTGATCAAAAATGTTTCTAATGGTTTTGAAAAAAAAAAACAACCACCATTTGTTTTCAAAGCCAATTAGGGCCAACTTGTCTATTGACTGACTTGATTTAGAAACTATTTTATTGTAAGTTTTCTAATTCCTCCAAGATGTAAGTATTTATATCCTCAAGAAAGAAGTTATGGAGAAGGATTGGTGGGAAGTCACAGGGCTTTGCTCTAGTGAAATCTGGCTTTACAGCTTTATTTTTACGAATGCTGTGCAAGGTGCACCAAGGGTTTTTCAGACGCCAACTCAGTGCTCAGTGACACAAATTCTCGCTGGCACACTTTGGACCTTTTGAAAAATATTGAACTGAAAAAAAAATTGCACGTTTGTTTTTCAATTTTACTTACAAGTTTGCTGGTTTTCGTATGAAAATTTTCCAACAAAATGTAGGAGAACGTGTTAGAATCTAAATTAATTAAAAAATTATTAAAAAAAAAAAAAGTTTTTCTGTAAAAAATTTTTTTTTCTTGACAACCCCTTTGATGTGGTGATGTACTAATAACTATATTGGTATCTATGTTAAGGGGTCTCTACACATTTGTCCATGCTGGCCCACTACAGGCCAACGCCAATGTGTACAGGGGGTATTGGTGTATGTTGGCGGACATTGGCGGGTATTGGTGTATGTTGGCGGCAAGCATGGCGCGCAATCGGGGAGTTGTCGGTTTTTTGGGCACACTTCAAAGGAATCGTGGCGTAGCCTGGCCTGTGGTGTTTACACAATCGGCCAATGTTCAGTTCGTCACCGGCCGCTGACCGGGATAGAACACTTTTGTGTTGCGTTCTGTAATACTTGTAAACAGTATAGAATAAATTATAGTTTAAAAACTAAAAAAAAAACGCTTTTATAACTAATTGAACTAAAAAGTTAAAAATAAAACTGTAATCATCAATTGAAAAATTTATATTATTGTACAAAAAAGCGTAGGGTGCTTTTTATAATAACTTCAGATATAATAAACTATTGATAAAATATTTACAACAATCAAAATCAAGCCCCCCACGCTCTTTGTACAATAATATAAATTTTTCAATTGATTATTACAGTTTTATTTTTAACTTTTTAGTTCAATTAGTTATAAAAGCGTTTTTTTTTTTAGTTTTTTAAACTATATATACATATATATATTTTTTTTTCATATATTTTTTTTTCATATTATTGCATTGTCATCGACCTTTGACAGGTGTGCAAAGTTTGAATCAAATCTGATCGTTCAAAGTAAATAGCCGCAGCCGTAATTACTTCGACGTCCGTCGCAATTGGTTTGCCAGGCAGCAATGAGCCATGCGCCAATGTGTGAACACCAAGTGATCGTGGTCTACAATTGTGCATTGGCGGAGCCTGGCCCAGCACAGGCAAATGTGTACTAGGGCCTAAGAGAATGCAATCAGTCAATATACGACGCGCTACCTGTGAACACGTGTTTCATTATAAACCTTCACCCCCCCTCAACCCCGGCACCACAGGTTTTTACTCGATAAAACAGGGATATCTATAAGAATTTAACTTTTTTGAACAACCAGTTAGCCTCCTACGAATTGTACCATGCTTCTTGCGAATAAAAATATTTCATTTCATTTATCAATGTATTTCGCAGAATAAAAGATCATAATTAGCGGAATAAATAATACTTTATTTTACTACTTATACTTACATGATGGTAGGCATCATCATTCAGGGTGTTAATTTCAATAGGTACAAATCTTATTAACCCATCCATTACTTACTAAGGGCTAAGTAAGATTGACCTCTTTATAGCAACTATACAATTTTCTTTTAGACCAGTTATTTTTATTTACATACGCTGACCGGAGTCGCCATGAAGCTCGTCCATTGTCTTGTAGATGCATTAGATTTTAGAAACTGCGCAGAATTTATTTTTGTTATTAAATATCTTAAATTTAAGCGATGCGCATGCTTCAACTTGTGCACATAACCTAAAAATGTGTGGGGTCCGGCAGACTACATGTCCAGTAGACGGCGATGCGGATGGTCGGGCGGCGTGTTGTCCAGCAGACACGTCCAGTCGCGCAGCCGCGGCGCGCGCGCGTACGCGTCACGCGACACCACGCGCGCGCCCCCCCCGGCGCCCCCGGCACCCCCCGCGCACAGCGCCGCCCCCGCCGCCGCGCCCCCGCACCACGCCACGCTGTTGGGGTGCGCGGGGGGGGAGTGGAACTTGAACTCTGTCACGAACAGCTGCGACACGTACGGCTCCTGAAACCATTTCATTGTACTCTTTAATCCTACTCCACTCGACGTCCTACTGCACCTCCTCCACTCTTGATACCTGTTGCAGCAGCGCGTGCAGCTCGTCCCGCAGGCGCGGCAGCAGGCCCGCCAGGCGCGCGCCGCCGCCCGTCAGCACGAGGTTGGCGGCCAGCGCGCGCCGGCAGTCCCGCGGCGCCCGCGCTATGCTGCGCAGGATCAAGTCGCCCAGCGACGACTGCTCCAAGTCGCGACGGAACATCACCTGGCAATCAACAACGACGAACATTCTCCTGCTATTAAGTGGGATCGATCACATGAAGAAACACAGGGAAATGTATAAGCGAGTTGGGTCACCTCGGCGGCGAGCTCGCGCGCCTCCCCCGACACCAGCACGGGGGCGCGCCCCGCCACCGGCACGCGCACCCCCCGGGCGGGCGCGGGGGGCGAGGGGGACTCCCATTGCAGCGCGCGCGCGCGGCTCGTCACGAAGCATGTCTTCACTGGAATACAAAAAAACTATATTTCAACAGATAAGTCACAAACAAAACTAATCAAAATATCAAAAATATGAACCTTTTAACGTTAAAAGGGCATTAAGAAAGAGTAGTAACCTTTAATATCTTCTATGACATGGTCCGGCAGCTGCAGCTCGGCGCCGGCGGCGTGGTCCAGCAGGCGTGCGAGCTCGGCGTGCAGCGCGCGCGCCCCCAGCGGCGCCGCCTCCAGCGCGCGCAGCACCGCGCTGCCGTGCACCACTGCACACACAATACTATACAACACACGGCGTGGTCCAGCAGACGTGCGAGCTCGGCGTGCAGCGCGCGCGCCCCCAGCGGCGCCGCCTCCAGCGCGCGCAGCACCGCGCTGCCGTGCACCACTGCACACACAATACTATACAACACACGGCGTGGTCCAGCAGACGTGCGAGCTCGGCGTGCAGCGCGCGCGCCCCCAGCGGCGCCGCCTCCAGCGCGCGCAGCACCGCGCTGCCGTGCACCACTGCACACACAATACTATACAACACACGGCGTGGTCCAGCAGACGTGCGAGCTCGGCGTGCAGCGCGCGCGCCCCCAGCGGCGCCGCCTCCAGCGCGCGCAGCACCGCGCTGCCGTGCACCACTGCACACACAATACTATACAACACACGGCGTGGTCCAGCAGACGTGCGAGCTCGGCGTGCAGCGCGCGCGCCCCCAGCGGCGCCGCCTCCAGCGCGCGCAGCACCGCGCTGCCGTGCACCACTGCACACACAATACTATACAACACACGGCGTGGTCCAGCAGACGTGCGAGCTCGGCGTGCAGCGCGCGCGCCCCCAGCGGCGCCGCCTCCAGCGCGCGCAGCACCGCGCTGCCGTGCACCACTGCACACACAATACTATACAACACACGGCGTGGTCCAGCAGACGTGCGAGCTCGGCGTGCAGCGCGCGCGCCCCCAGCGGCGCCGCCTCCAGCGCGCGCAGCACCGCGCTGCCGTGCACCACTGCACACACAATACTATACAACACACGGCGTGGTCCAGCAGACGTGCGAGCTCGGCGTGCAGCGCGCGCGCCCCCAGCGGCGCCGCCTCCAGCGCGCGCAGCACCGCGCTGCCGTGCACCACTGCACACACAATACTATACAACACCACACTCATGCCATCCTACTGTACCACTACCACTACTCTGCAGTACTAGACCAATCCTGCGAGACGCTTCTTCTGTACAAATGTCAAATTCCCCTGCATCCCTTTAGAAATAGAATTTTCAAAAATCCTTTCATAGTGTACCAACAATTTCCATGAAAATTACGTAAATGCTACAACTGACGGTTTAGGCTGTGCGTTGGATATACTTTTTGTAATATTGATGACAAAAATCCTAGTGAATGAAAGATGTTTAATAAGAGAAAGCGCCGAAGCGGCAGGGCCAGCGCGTGCTTGTGTGCTTGTGTGCTTGTGTGCGTACCCGCGGTGACCTCGGCCTCCAGCGCGCCGACGCAGACCACCAGCGCCACGGGCGCGCCCAGCGCCGCCGCGCTCAGCCGCGCCGCGTCCGCCCACACCGCGCCGCCCACCTACCAACACACCACACATCACTCATCACTCCATAGGTGTCTCCTAGACTACCACGTCAATAATACCAAACAAATACATAAGTGCCCATACCTAGCATTACTTACATGCAAAACATTGCTTTAAGTTAGCCCTGTCACTGTAAGTCATTACCTAGTGGCGGGGCAGTATTCAGCCTATTGGAGGCCCTGGGCCATTTAGGATTACGGGGACCTTGATATTATGAGCAGCAGGAGCCCGGCACAGGTGGGTGAGAGACGTGCGTGGGTACCTCGTAGTGCGTGAACAGCACTTGCGCCAGCGCGTCGCGGAAGGCGGTCGGCGTCAGCAGCGACTCCACCACCAGCACGCGCCGCTCCTTCGGGTTCACCAGCACGTGTCTGCACACACAATACTGTACTATACTATACATGCACCACTCAACTACTTATGCAGAACCTATGCTCGAGACAGAGTCAAGATGCACACAGAGACAATTTGCCATTTATCAATAGAGAATCATCAAAATATCTATACTTGAGGTTGGCACCATGCTTCATGCTGCCCTCATGGCTGCATTGTTTCTGTATATGGCCTATATATAACAAAAGTGTGCTGACAAGTCCGCCACTTAGGTTCACCTCACCTCAATGTAAAGGCACCATGAGGCCAGTTCATTTTCAAGAAATGGCGTTTCAGTGGCTTTTTCGGTATTAATGGCCTATCCTTGTGATACCAGACTTTGCCTTCCACTGGGGCAACCATTCCATCAGGATCTTTCTCAACAGTTTGATTGGTTGTTGCAGGTTCTGAGGTTGCCGGTTCATTTGTATCTCAGGGATCATTTTGAAATGTCTTCAAGCATAGACAGTTGCAAGGAACACAGCCCACCTGAAGAAGAGAAGGTGCAGCATGTTGACGAGGTTGTCGTAGAGCTCCTCGGCAGAGGAGTAGTCGTGCACTCGCTTGTACTTGCGGGTGGCAGCATCCCAGAACTCGGAGCGTACGATGCACCGCGGGGATGCCTCGCCCGTGAACCCAAACCTGAAATTAATCATGTCCTTGCATGAACCATTAGCATAGGTCACACTCTAAGGGGCATCAGGTATTTAGTCTCCAAGTTCCCCAGTGATGAAATTTCTGTACCAAATTATTAATAATTTATTATTATTAATTATTGTGCGGGGAATGGAGATAATGGAAGTAAAATACCATTTGTTGTGCCTGATGGCCCATGAGTCATGGGCCGTGACTGCCACAGAACTTTGCAACCTCTATTTTAAATTATACTAATTCTATCAATGAACTCATAATAGGGACACTGGTAGCTGTATAGGTTTTAAAAGTTGACTAAACAAGATATCACAAAGTGTTTATTAAGTAACTTTGTAAAGAGTCAGCAAAACCGGCAGGCAGCACAGCAGGCAGGCAACGAGCACGACTCACGAGCAAGCACTTACTTGGTGTAGTCGGTGCCGAGGTCTAGTACCACGGCCTGCTTCTCTTGAATCAGCGCTATACCTTCGTAAAAAGCCATGTTTTATTTATTACTACAGCGACATATTTAACGGCTTAAATCCTTTATCGAGTTCGATCGTATTTAAATAATTCCAATGCCGCTATAAATCACATTCACTTCACTCGCAAGTTTTATCGGGAGGCTACTTATACCACGTATTAAAGTACTCTGTGACTTATACCTTATCCCCTGCTCTGTCAAGCGCGCGCGTTTTTTCAACGCCGGCTCTGTCACGTGTTTAGCGCGCGCGGCGGCATTTTACGAGCGGGTAGCAAAACATAAATTTCTCATGTTTTTTCTATGAAACTACCCTGGACTAATCGTGTATTTCGATTGCAGTTGAACTTTACTATGTAGTATAGTATTTAAAAGTTAAATCTAGTGTCTAAATATTATCCTATGGTCGTTGTAGTTCAAAAAACTGTACATTTTTACTAGTTTGTGAAATAAAACCATTTTTAAAGGGTACTTGTATTTTTTATTTCATATTTACACATCCCATAGACATATTTACACAAATGGGCATCACAATACTTACTACCTACTAGTATTTCGTAGAAATTTTACGAAACATGAGGCACTCAAAAACAACCTACAAAAAATGGGGTCAGCCGCTGTGTGCAGACGGCAAAAGTATGGATACGACATGGCGACAGCGGTGTTGGAAAAATTTACAGCAGGCAGGTACAAGGAATAAAGGTCTAAGTAAATGCATTTCGTATGTAAGTAATCATCATCATTTTACAAGTACAAAAATATAGATACGTTAATCTGAGTAAATCGATTTCGTACGTAAGTAATCATCATCATTTTACAAGTACAAAAATAAAATTACGTTAATCTGAGTAAATGCATTTCGTACGTAAGTAATCATCATCATTTTACAAGTACAAAAATAAAATTACGTTAATCTGAGTAAATGCATTTCGTACGTAAGTAATCATCATCATTTTACAAGTACAAAAATAAAATTACGTTAATCTGAGTAAATGCATTTCGTACGTAAGTAATCATCATCATTTTACAAGGACAAAAATAAAATTACGTTAATCTGAGTAAATGCATTTCGTACGTAAGTAATCATCATCATTTTACAAGTTCAAAAATAAAATTATGTTAATCTGAGTAAATGCATTTCGTACGTAAGTAATCATCATCATTTTACAAGTACAAAAATAAAATTACGTTAATCTGAGTAAATGCATTTCGTACGTAAGTAATCATCATCATTTTACAAGTACAAAAATATAGATACGTTAATCTGAGTAAATGCATTTTGTACGTAAGTAATCATCATCATTTTACAAGTACAAAAATATCTGCTAATAACAGACAAAAACAAATTTTGATGAAAACAAGATAAATTTGATGATGCATCATCATCATTAACCTATGTTAGTCCACTGATGGACGTAGGTCTTTCCCAAGACGTGCCACTGTCACGTAAGGATAGGACACTCTCAAACGGTGAAACGGTGTGAAAAACTGATGTCGGACGAATGGAATAAATAAATATATAAATAAATATATAAATATATAAATAAATATATAAATAAATAAATAAATGGAATAAAACTAGTTTAAAACGGTGAAAGATAACATTGTGAGCCGATTTGATAAAATATCACTGGACTAAAACGGTAAAGGAAAAGATTACGCGATAAACTGGCATGACGGAAGAACAACTAGAACTAAACGAAGAACAACTAGAACTAAACGGGTAAGGAAATACATAGGTAAGATTATTGACGCACGTAAAAACAACTAAAACTAAACGGGTAAGGAAAAACACCGTGAGGAAAGGATGGTGACACACAAAGTGCATGTCCTAAACCTGAGGGGCATAATTGTGCACCAGTGCGAAGCAAGGCCCGCACAGGGCTTTCTCACAGGTAGCACATTGGAATGTTGTCAGTTTTCTGCACCTTCCACATTTTCTCCTCAAGTGCCGCTTGTGTGGACCAGGCCGGTTAATCTCGGGCAGCACTTGATAAACATGGCGGGCACCTGTATCAAAAACTCGCTCCGGAACAACATGTATACGACAATGAGATTGTATTGTACTCTTCTGATGAATCTGCAGGAGCTTGCGGGTCAGATTCATCCTAAACATTCGATGGCTCAGATGTGGTGCCTCTGGTGTGGTGGTATGATTATACATAATCATCGCGTTTAACACGCTCACATTTAAGAGGCGCCTAAAAAATTTCTTATACCAAACCTTTGTCCTCTTTCTTTCAATTGGATACATTGCGAGCATTTGGTCCTTTTTGTCTACCCCCCCCATGCACACATTGTAGTCGTGTATGACCGTAGGCTTGCTGACCCACTGTTGTTGTGTGGCCGACGGTTGTGTGGTGACGGTGACTCCATGGTATGTCGAGATAAGAGCCACACGGTTATTATCTCGCCATACCATCAGATCCACATCTCCAGAGGTGCAACCTGACACCTGGCCTACGGTCATATCTCGCTTGGACAATCGCGTCATCTCGTCTGGAACGAACTGACGGTTCGTTCGCAGGGTTCCCACACAGTCAAGACCAAATGATTTGAGAGTCCGCGCGAGAGCTGGAGAGTTGTAGAAATTGTCCATCCACAGTGTTCTCCCAGAAAATTTAAGGTCTTCCACGAGCCCCAACACGAGGCGTGGAATTATCCCACCAACGGGACTTGCGTCACCGTCGGCTTCGGGTTCGCGGCCCGCGTGGACCTTGAACCTCCACAAATACCCCGATTGGGACTCGCAGACCTCGTAGGTTTTTATACCTATTGAAGCTGCCTTATTTCTAATGAACTGGTTGATTTCCAACCAGCCCTTCCACTGCGTCAGTGACTCGTCTAACGCCACGTTCTGGTTCATGACGTAAAGACTTGAAAATTTGGCGTTGAGGTGGTCAATAATTGGTTTTATCTTATGCAGCTTGACTTCTGCATAAGAGGCCGTGGGTGCCAATGCGAGGTTGTCGTTGAAATGCAGGCATCGGCTAAGCCTCAAAAAGGTGTTGATGGGCATCTCCACGGCAAACCCAGGCGTCGAAAAAATGTCACGAGTACTATTCCAGTACTCGTCAAACCTACTCCTAACTACGATACCGGTTGCCAGTATTATCGCAAAATACCTGTTTAATTCGTCCGCATTAGTATTTTCCCACCGGTTCATTCGGCTGTTCTGGCCTAGCCTGTCTGCTGCCCTAAGCGCATCCTTGTACTGCTGGGCGTACCTATTCGTTTCCTCAGCGATTTGTTCCATTATACGGCGATCCCATATGGCGCAAAACGCATCATATGGGTCGCTGTATGTAGTGGTCGGCCCACTTTGAATTGAGAAGATTTCCCTTCTCTCCGCAGGTGGTATCGGAGAGTCGGAAAATCTTCGCCAGTCAAAGTGGAACAAATCGTGAGGAAATTCAGTGGCGGCAGCGGCAGCGTCAACAGCAGCGACAACTTCAACAGCAGCGGGAGGAGGCTGGAGGACGGGTGCTGGTGCAGGTGTTGGCGCTGGCTGGGGAGGCCACTGCAGCACCACATTTGCCACCGCGTTGGTCACCTGGTCCTCTTCAGGCTCTAGCCCGACGCGGGACACGCGCGGTATATACATCGGCACGGTCTCTTCTTCGGAGTCGTCGTCACTACTTCCTACAAAAACAAATGGTCTGCTATAAATATCCGTCTAAAGATAATCAGTACCTGTACCATCTAACTGAAGTCGTTTACGGTGATATTCTGTTAAAAAGCACACATACCCTTGTTGAGGAAATCCTCAATTTCATCTTCTGTCATCATGTAGCTCCGCCGTTCTACAACCGAGGGCGGGGGCGGCAACGGCACAGGGCTGCTCCCTCCACACTCCACGTATCTGAGAAAAACATTTCTTTTTAATTGATTGTTACAGGATTGACCTTCACGTCGTGGAGTAGATATAAAAATAATACATACAAACTCGGAGATGGTGGGTCCACTATCTGCAATGTGGGTGGCTCTGGGCTGTGTATTGGGCCCTGGATGGTGGGTGGCTCTGGTGGCGGAGCCTGGTAGGCCTCACGCCTCAGCCTCTGGTCTTCCATCCGCCCTTGGATCACCAACATGCGCCTAAGAAATTATGATTTTGATTAAAATACGAAGTAAAAAATTGCAAATTCAAGATTGTAATCTTTACTTACGCGCTTGTCCCCTGCCACGTGCGCTTGCGCGTCTCCAGGGGCACGCCTGGTGCTAGTCCAGCAACATTGCCCAAGTCGATGCTAAAAAAAAATGGTCAAAGATTAAGAAAAATAAGGATAAAAAAAGAAATTGTATATGAGAACAACAAACAGCCCAAGCAATACCTGGCGCCAACGCTCGGGCGAGCCTGCCCTCGCCCTCGCCCCACAGTGGAGGTCGAGGTTTCAGCGTCGCCCTCCGCCCCCACCCGCCCTCGCCCTCGCCCTCGCCCTCGCCCTCGCCCTCGCCCTCCTCGCCCCCCAGAGGTCGAGGCTCCAGCGTCGCCCTCCACCTCCACCTCCACCACCTCCACCTCCACCTCCACCTCCACCTGCCCTCGCCCTCGCCCTCCAGAGGAGGTCGAGGCTCCAGCATCGCCCTCCACTCCCGCCTGTCCTCGGCCTCGTCCGCCTCGTCCTCGTCCGCCGCGCCCACGTCCGCCTCGCCCACGAGCAGATGTTAAATTACCACGTCCAGTCCTACAGCAAACATGCGACATGCTTTCTCTTTAAACCATGCAGCCAGAAAAAATACAAAAGGAATAAATAAAAACCCCCCCCTCAAAAACCAGTGATGATGATGTTGATTTACAACACCATTTGGGCCATCAGCTTAATCTTATTTCATCATAAAAAAAAGATGCTACAAAAAGTTGCTAAATAAATAAAGCCCCCCTCTCCCTCCCCCTCTCCCCAGCATCCCTCCCCGAATACGGGGTTTTTAAAAGAAACCAGAGCCACAATAGTCCCTATAAAAAATGTGATGATGATGATGGTGGTGATTTACAACACCATCAGGTGGGTCATCTAATTATTCCAATTATTCAAAACGTTATTCCAATGCATAAAAATAATGTTTTGAAAAACAATAAAAATGATCGTCCTCAGGCAGATGATTGTCTTATCCACTTTCGGCTTACGTCGCCGGTCTGTCAAAAAAACCCATGGGTCTTTTACGTATTTTTCTCTGTTCTGAGCTCAAGAACAGAGAAAACATATACGTATAAACGAAATATTGAAGTAAATCGATGTTCTGGACTAATGAACAGAGAAATAAATACGTATTTAGCCAAAAAAACGTCGAGATTTGACTAGATTCTAACGGTCAAGGCCGGCATAGTAGCGTCATTTCATAAAAACAACTAAAAACAGCCTAAAACTTGGTCAATACGACGTAAATAATGTAATCACTCATAGATAGATAAATTGTACTTACATTTTAGCAAAAATCCGACTCTTTTCCTATTTATTTCCTATTTTTAGCAATTATCAAACCACACACAAACTCGCTCCGCAATGAAAGAAGTCAGTTCGATGACGCGCCGTATGACAAGCGAATTTCATCAAAATTCCGATAACCTTTTAATTTGAACCTAAAACAATATATCTGTCTCTGTTTGTCATCTGCGTTTTGTTATTATCCATCTCACCCAACACTTCAACCACATGCTTAAAATCAGACGAAAACTCGGGTGAACAAAAAAAGACCCCTGGGTCTTTTTGACAGATGTCGCTCGACAACCCTTGGGTCTTCTTGACAGACCAAAGGTTATACTTATTTATTCGGCGCTCTTATATTTACGCAATATTCATCACGGCATGTTTATCAAGGCCGATCTTATTTTCACGAAAAAAGAAGAAGCAGATTTCTATGGTTTATGTGTGCGTATACGTATGTATATCTACATTTGTGTGCGTAAATCTTATATTTCAACTGTCAAAACTGACATCTCAACTGTCAAATGTCAAGAGGTCAATGTCATGCTTGCTTCTGCTTGCTACTGTTCTATAATTCTTGCTAGGCTATTTCGAGATACGAGCTACTAAAATCATCCGGATTATTAAATAGGACAGAAATGCGATGGCTGGAACAGCATCAGTAATTAATGATCTGTCTTATTATTATCATTTGAAGAGTATTTACCATTTCCTACAACACAGACGACTCCAACGCCTCCAGCAGCGGTGGGAACCAACCACTCCTATGCAACTCCTACGCATAGTTAGAACTGGGCAGTCATCACTAATGAGAAGAACTTTTAATTCTTCAGGGCTGGACACCTCTGCCAGCCACCTCGTGGGCTTTCATCTTCAGTGGGCTGAAGATATGTGTCAAACTTAGCGCTAGAAAGTGGTAGACCAGACTTTAGTGGGTCTGTGATGTGTGTTTAAAACCCTGCCAAAAGTGTGTTAAGTCAGATTGTGAATGAAGTAACTAGATAAATGTGTGTGATGAAGTAACTACCTACTAAAGATATCTACAATGTTGTATCAATGTTTTTATAGCGTTAAAGATTTCATATTAATTATATTCCATTTTCTTTAAGAATTATTATTCTGAATTAATTATTGTTAGTAACTTTTTTATTTGGCTCAAAAAACACAACTAAAGAAAATAAAACCACAGAAAGAGAAGAACATTGAGTAAAGGTACCGCTACACAAGAAATCATAAGAGAAAATTAAACATAGAACACATAGGTACAGAAACACATAGAAAGAAATAGGTACACATATAATCCTAGTTCTATTGCTGAAAAGGGTGCCGACAGTATCCAATTAGGTATACTTATAAGTATTTGTTTATGAGCCAAAATGGTCCTCGCTCAGCTTAAATGCTACTTCGCCTTCAAAAAGGGGATGAGGAAGCTGGGATCTAATAATTGTACCATACTTCTTGCAAATAAATATATTTCATTTCATTTCATTTGTACCACCTGTTGAACTACTCATTAGTTACTAAACTACAGATGCAGAGTTATTGGTGAAAGAGCCTCATTTCCTGTAGGTTTAATTTGATCGAACTAGGTATAATGTTATTCGGGGATAATTCTGCATTATAGTGGCAGAATAAATTTATCAGTCCAGTAGTTTTTGAGTTTATTCATTACAAAAATACAAATCTGTACAATTTATAATAATGATGATGATCCACAGTAGCCCAAACTAGAGATGAATGGAGAGGAGGGAAAAGAGGCCTTTGCCCCGCAGTGGGACACAACAGGCTTTTAATAATAATAATAATGATGATGATAAGTTACCTACCTAAGTACCTATAAGTACATACCTACCTATTTGCTGAGAAGTCCCATTTTCACACAGAATGCCTACCTACATTATATGATTATAATGATTACCAGCTCCTCTGAATCCACCATCAGGTAAGCTCGTTGGCAGAGAGCACTGGTGGTCTAGTGGTAGCGGACCCACCTTCCGATCTGCCTAAGGTCGTGGGTTCTAATCCAGTCGTGTACCAATTAGTTTTTCTGTAGAAAAATGTATGTGCACTATGCCAGTAAAATATCGTGAGGAAACCGGCGTGTTGTAGAACCCACAAAAGTTCGAGCAACACGGTCGTTTCAAGCGCCACGCAAAAAGGGCCCACTAGAGGCCTTGCAGAATCCAGCCCGCACATGATGAATTTGCCGAAGATCGTTGTCGTTGGCATCAGTGCCTTGCCTACCATAATCATAATTCCTAACTAGGTAAATGCAGTAGATCTACAAAATCATTTATTTATTTATTTATTCATTCACATAAAACATCATTACAGATTGAATGCGTTATCTAAGGCTTATCATGTAGGTAAATAAAACAAACATTCCACAGGATGGATGTTAGCAATGCAATGACCACCACTACGCGGGCAAAGCCTGCCGCGGGCGGCCGCTAGTTCATAAAATCTACAGTCACGAAAAACGCCTTGGGATGCTTGCTACTAACTATTATCTATTCTGTGAACCGAACCGTCACAGAATAGATAATAGTTAGTAGCAAGCATCCCGTGTCATAGTAACTACTAGCGTATCTGTAATTCGGATATATCTTAGAGTCACGAAATCTAACATCATCATCACCCTATCCCTGTCGTGAGACCCACCCATTTTTTATTTTTTTACCTAATGCATCCGATAAAAGCCAAGGTAGAAGAAGATTTGACTTCCGTAAAAAAAATGTTTGCTAAATGTTTGCTAGTGTGTATCATCAACTTATTATTATAAAATGATGAAAGCTTTAATTAAAAATCTATGATAAATGAATGCATTAAGATTTAACGTAATTAGGCTTACAAAGAAAGAAGATGAAGAAAGATAGTGGAATATTACAGAAAACTTTATCCCAGAAAGTTCAAATTAAAAATTAAAAAAAAGTTTTGTTAAACATGCCGTGGTGAATATTGCGTAAATATAAGAGCGCCGGTTTATCAAAACTTTTTTTTAATTTTGATTGTACTTTCTGGGTTAAAGTTTTCTGTAATATTCCACTATCTTTGTTCATCTTCTTTCTTTATTCTTTCTTTGTAAGCTTAATTACGTTTAATCTCACTGCATTTATCTATCATCGAATTTTAATTAAAGCTTTCATCATTTTATAATAATAAGTTGATGATACACACTAGCAAACATTTAGCAAACATTTTTTTTACGGAAGTCAAATCTTCTCATCTACCGGATGCAATTAGGTAAAAAAATAAAAAATGGGCGGTTCTTACGACAGGGATAGGGTGATGATGATGTTAGATTTCGTGACTCTAAGATATTTTCGAATTACAGATACGCTAGTAGTTACTATGATGACACGGTAACGTCACAGAATAGATAATAGTTAGTATCAAGCATCTTACGGCGTTTTTCGTGACTGTACTATACATAGGTACCTATTATAGATTTTATGAACTAGCGGCAGCCCGCGGCAGGCTTTGCCCGCTTAGTAGTGGTCATTGCTAACATCCATCCTGTGGAATGTTTGTTTTATTTACCTACATGATTTTGTAGATCTACTGCATAATTACTTAGGTATTATGAATAAGGTAGGCAAGGCACTGAGGGCTGGTTTCCGCAAGGCTTCTAGTGGGCCCTTTTTGCGTGGCGCTTGACACCAACGTGTTGCTCGAACTTTCACGCCGGTTTCCTCACGATGTTTTACTGGCATAGTGCACACACATTTTTCTACAGAAAAACTACTTGGTACACGACTGGATTTGAACCCACGACCTTAGGCGGATCGGACGGCGGGTCCGCTACGTCTAGACCAGTGCTCTCTGCCAACGAGCTTACCTGATGGTGGATTCAGAGGAGCTGGTAATCATTATAATCATATAATGTAGGTAGGCATTCTGTGTGAAAATGGGACTTCTCAGCAAATAGGTAGGTATGTACTTATAGGTACTTAGGTAGGTAACTTATCATCATCATTATTATTAAAAGCCTGTTGTGTCCCACTGCAGGGCAAAGACCTCTTTTCCTTCTCTCCATTCATCTCTTGTTTGGGCTACTATGGATCATCATCATTATTATAAATTGTACAGATTTGTATTTTTGTAATGAATAAACTCAAAAACTACTGGACTGATAAATTTATTCTGCCACTATAATGCTGAATTATCCCTGAATAACATTATACCTAGTTCAATCAAATTAAACCTACAGGATATGAGTCTCTTTCACCAATAACTCTGCATCTGTACTGTAGTTTAGTAACTACTGAGTAGTTCAACAGGTGGTACAAATGAAATGAAATGAAATATATTTTTTTGCAAGAAGTAAGGTACAATTATTAGATCCCAGCTTCCTCATCCCCTTTTTGAAGGCGAAGTAGCATTTAAGCTGAGTGAGGACCATTTTGGCTCATAAACAAATACTTATAAGTATACCTAATTGGATACTGTCGGCACCCTTTTCAGCAATAGAACTAGGATTATGTGTGTACCTATTTCTTTCTATGTGTTTCTGTACCTATGTGTTCTATGTTTTATTTTCTCTTATGATTTCTTGTGTAGCGGTACCTTTACTCAATGTTCTTCTCTTTCTGTGGTTTTATTTTCTTTAGTTGTGTTTTTTGAGCCAAATAAAAAAATTAATAACAATAATCAATTCAGAATAATAATTCTTAAAGAAAATGGAATATAATTTATATGAAATCTTTATCGCTATAAAAACATTGATACAACATTGTAGGTAGTAGGTAGTTACTTCATCACACACATTTATCTAGTTACTTCATTCACAATCTGACTTCACACACTTTTGGCAGGGTTTTAACACACATCACAGACCCACTAAAGTCTGGTCTACCACTTTCTTGCGCTAAGTTTGACACATATCTTCAGCCCACTGAAGATGAAAGCCCACGAGGTGGCTGGCAGAGGTGTCCAGCCCTGAAGAATTAAAAGTTCTTCTCATTAGTGATGACTGCCCAGTTCTAACTATGCGTAGGAGTTGCATAGGAGTGGTTGGTTCCCACCGCTGCTGGAGGCGTTGGAGTCGTCTGTGTTGTAGGAAATGGTAAATACTCTTCAAATGATAATAATAAGACAGATCATTAATTACTGATGCTGTTCCAGCCATCGCATTTCTGTCCTATTTAATAATCCGGATGATTTTAGTAGCTCGTATCTCGAAATAGCCTAGCAAGAATTATAGAACAGTAGCAAGCAGAAGCAAGCATGACATTGACCTCTTGACATTTGACAGTTGAGATGTCAGTTTTGACAGTTGAAATATAAGATTTACGCACACAAATGTAGATATACATACTTATACGCACACATAAACCATAGAAATCTGCTTCTTCTTTTTTCGTGAAAATAAGATCGGCCAAAAGATAACAAATGTTTTTAGAACAGGACCCTTCGTGCGCGAGTCTGACTCGCACTTGGCCGGTTTTTTTTTGTATATTTTCTGTTCTATTCTGCGTTCTGTGTTTCGTTTTATGTTCTGTGTGTTATTTCGATCAAATACAGATTCATACAGATTTTTAGACTTTGAAATCCAGACATTTTGGCTTGGCACGTGGCAACACTAATTACGTGGCATCGTAAATGTTGTCAGATGATTCTTTTACATTACATCGTAGCTTTCCAAAAGCACTACCTACCTATAAACCTACGATGGTAGTTATTTATCAAACCTTCACTGCATCATGAAAATGTCACCATTCTTTACAAGAAAGCATTGTAGCAGGGAAGGGGAAAGATTGTAGGTATAGTCGGATTTTAATTATACGATACCGACTGACAGTGGCTAATGTCACCTTGTAAAATAATGTTGCCATATTAAAAGTAATAGTGCTGCGTTCAGTTCTCGTTCAATCAGATGAATGAACAATGAGTGAATAGTTAATCATTTCAAACTATAAAATAATATTGAAATTTGTACAAAAAATGTATAAAAGTGCTCTGATATAAGTTACTTGTAGTATGTAATTACAATCAGTTTTTTGACGGTTTATTACAAAGCGCGGCGTGGCGACTAATGCCAACACCGATGAATGCCATGCGCGTCGGTCACCATTTTGTTTGTAATTCGGCTTCTAAACTCTGGTCTGATAGCACGAATGCTTTTCTGCGCTCACGCTGTTTAGTTATTGTTTTTGTAAAGTTTTTCGTTACGTTGTTTTGTGGTAATTGTTGTGTATTTTGTTGCTATATTGTTTCGCGCGAACGTAATAGATTCTCAACCAAGCACGTCAAGTCAAGTTCGCCACACTAAACTGTTCACTAGAAAAACGAGGCAATTTCATTCATTCAGGAGTTTTTTCAATCATTCACTTTGTCACAACACTATTTATATTTCATCAAAAACTGACAACCCAGTAAACGTCAGCTAGCTTCGTCTAATTAAAAATCCGAGTATAGGTGTTCCTACTTTTGAAAACAATATAGGTACCTACCAAACCCTCGTTTGAAGCTGGAACTTAGAAACATCCGATCTGCTTAACCTGAGCATCCGATACCTACTTACTACAAAAACAAATGCGGTGCTTCCAAATAAATATGGTTGAATTCCACCGTTTTTCGAAAAATGCTTGTATTGAACGAACTATAGTCATTGTACCCATCTTTCCTAGTCTGTGGTAAGTTATGTAGGTACCTAACCTAACGCAGGCAGCGTTGTAAATACTCATTGCTTAGGTACCTAACGACGTATATTATTACAGTAATTATGTCAAGTCAATTTTTGTTTTGAAAACTTTTGTTGGATTTTTATTTTTATTGTTTTACATGCAAAATCGCGATGGTAAATTATTAATAATATTAAGAAGCATATAGGTACCTACCTATAAGCTTTACATATTTCAGAGAACTTTGTTTTTTCCTATCAATAATTACGAATACATAATTAAATACCGTTGAAAGATCTATTTTCTTACTTAGTGGCCTACATTAAGATTAAGAGCACTTGTTCACGTTCGCATGCTCATTATCTACCATGACTTCTGTAGTGTATTTTTATTTTACAGTTAATCGTGCAAAAATAACCAGGGAACTTAGGGTTGAAAGGATATGAGTTTTCGTCGTCCTACAATAAATGTGGTAGGTCGGTGTGCGCTGCTCCCTCCGCGCTCCCCCCCGCCCGCACGCGCGCCCCTCCCCCCCGCGGAGAGCCCCCGCCCGCGGTTCCCGCGCGCCACGTCGCTGAAGTCCCGCCGCCAGTGCTGCGTCGGCTGCGTCGCCAAGTTGCTGGATTCCTTTATGAATAACCTGACGTGATTGTTGTTTTTCTTACGATGTGAATAAATTGGGTGTTCCTAACAACTTTGTAATTGTTATTGGCGGGCTACGGTAGCTAGCTTTAGGCAGAAGGTATACCTACGTACCAACTAAAAAAATCCCTCCTTACCTACAGATACTACAGAATATTCGTAACTTCAGTCAACAAGCTATGGCGTATATAGGTAGCATAGGTTAGGTACCGGGAAGTACCTACCAACTCGTAAGTAGGTAGGGTAATATGGCCAAATATCAGCCCCCTAACGGATTTTTTGGATTCAACTCCTTATAAAAAAAAAAATACTGACTATTAGCCTCTGATTCTTTTTTTGTTAGGTGAAGAAATTCATTGGTTTTAGTTGTATAGGGCAAAACACTATGGAATTCAATAAATGCTTTAAATATTTAACGTTTATTCATGATATACCACTTTTTCCAAATATCAGCCCCCTTTTCCCTAAATACAGCCCACGCATGAACTAATATCAGCCGCTATGATTACAAAGGTTTTTTTTAGTGTGTGTGTGTACGCACACCACTCTAGATGAAAGGATTATGAAGAAAAATAGGGTGGCCATAATTTTGTTCACGACATATGGTACAAATCAAACAAAGTTAAAATTGTTCGCATCTCAATCTTATACCTATTCTTTAATTACTAATGACTCAAAACAAAATAATGAAAGGTTAAGCTTCTGTAACATAATTAAACACCATCTTCTATGCCTAAAAAACGACTAGGTATCAGTCTTAAAAAATAACTATAAATTAAATAACTAAACCAGATCAACAAATTATGGAAGGTCTTGAAAACTTTAACAATCTCAAAAATACTCTACCTAGGGGGGTATGGCTTCCATACAAACTGAATTTTACCAATTATGAACATTTTTTTGTAGGTATAATTTTACACTGAAATAGCTGTAATTAGCTTTTTCATTGCTCATACTCTGAAAGTAGGTCTGAAGTTGCCTGAGGGGCCTAATTGAAAGTAATACTTTCAGCCCTAGGGAGAATCGCTTTCTACTGACAGCTGTCAAATTATAAAAAAAACAAGTTCTATTTTATTCAACCATGTTCCAACTTTCTAAAGTCTTTCTAACTGCAAGGAGGTTGTTGAACCAAATTCCAACTTTTTATTCAGCAAGTAGGTTGGAAACCCATTACAACGGTAAGAAGTTTAAAAAGTCTAATTAGAGCGCAATGTAAAATTTAATATATACTTATCATATTTACTTATCTGTTGACAATATTACAAAATATACAATAATTAGTAGTGGTACCTAATATCACGAAAGCATAGTCACCCTAAAGAAAGTGCAGGCTGGATTTAGGATTTTCGATCGGAAAGCAAATTCTTATTGTCAGCCCCCCTGCCGATATTTAGATTTGAATGTAAAACCAAACCCTATATCCAGCCGGGTGGTTTTTTAATTAAATAATGAATATGAATAAAAAAAAGTTATTTCATGATATTCTTTAGTTCGTCTTCTATTCTAGACAAGTAAAATATTTCATGGATTATAGTTCTAATATAATGAAAATCCTTATCCCGTGAAATCGTCGATGCTTGGTTCGAGAGACAGCTACTGAACAAATCAAGCACGCGCACTCTCGCTTGTGTTCAATCGACGACTGATTGAATGAGTTAAAACTTAGCTCGACCAAATTGATATCGTCTATGGCGTATAATATAAGGTTCATTTTGGGTAACAAAGAAATAGCATAGTGTAAATCGTTTACAATTCTAGCTTGATTTTTCGGAGGCGGCTGGTAATTGGGGGGTGGCTGGATTTAGGGCATGTTACCCTATCCATTTATTAAGTAAAAGAAGCCCACACAATTATTATCTAGGTACAGCAAGGAGTAGGAGTTTAATAAAAGGTTACAGGTAAGAATTTTTATAATTTATTTTTATTTTCTTAGGAATCACTTAGTAAAAAATATTAACAAAAAAATAATAATCATGTTGTATTGTAAGTAAACAAGTACATAATATTTGATCTACATAACAGCCATAAATACCAGAAGCTCTCGCGTCGCGTCCTAGTAGATGAAAGTGAAGGAGATGACAATAATTTAACTATTTATTTAACACAAATTCCGCTATATAATACATATTTACAAACGTAAAACGAATCGAGATTGTCACGGTATAAAGAGCTTGAGCAATCACTTCCCCTGGAGACGGCGGCGCACTACCCCGAGGACGGCACTCCCTCCCCCCCTATAGACCGCAGCGGGCGCCGCGGCGCTGCCTACCTACCTAACACTAGAGTATTGGCTAAGCGCGAGCTCGTTAGATGATGGAGGTGATGAGCCGCGCCTTGAAGTTGACTATCCGCTCGGAGGTCTGTGCGATGCGCAGGATGAGGTCCTGGATGAGGTTGGCGATGCCGCGGTTGGCGATGATGAACAGCCGCGTGATGGGCCCGGGCACGCCCTCCGTGAGGTTGTCCCCCTTCCCCGCGCCGCCCTCCCCCTCGCCGTCCGCGCCCGCGTCGCCCTGCGAGCCCGATGACGAGCCCGCTACCAGCTGGAAACGGTACACCATATTACACATTGACTCTTCAACAATTTACCGCAAATTTGAATATTTTAAAATACAAAATAGCAAATTATTTAGGTAGGTGATGCCGAACTTTTGCCAATCAACGTAAAGCGTACCTACTAATAATAAGAAAATATTGTTAAAATGCATACCGTTTACTTGTTAGCATAATTATCTACATTATTGAAACAAGCTAAATGAATTATACAAATATCGTTACATAACTATTCCTTTGATCTTATCCAGTCATTAGTTTACCACTTAGGGCTGAGGTCTTGTGTCCAGTTGCACCCTCAGAAATATCAATTGCAACAAAAATTACATGAGTATAAAACTTTTATGCATATCTAAAGTACTTTTATGACTAACAATTACTATTTAATCAAAGTCAAACATGATGGTCTACCTTGAATCATTCTTTAAACGGAATAATAGCGAGGAAGTGGAAGGCTATGAGTTAGCCAGGTGTGGTGTGTCTGTCATTTAGTAGAAAATCGAGGAGTCAGGTCAGGCATTGGAAATAACATCGAACGAGAAAGAAAGAAGTTCGATGGAAGAAAGAAGATGAAAAGACTAGAAGAGGATCAGAAATGGAAAAGAAAATGTCGGTAATTATGGTCAACATGAACTCTACAATAACTAAAAACTACGTTACAAAACCACGACAGCAGTCTCAAGGCTCTCGAGAGGAATACATAACGAGGTCGATGGAAGCCGATCGTTTTAACAAATTGCTTAATGCTCAGTTTTAAAACTAAAACATTTTAATTTACACAATGTCAGTCACTCAACTTGTTGTGATATTTGATAGGTAAGCTACTTGATAATACCAAGAAGGTCCTTGAGTAGGTACGTAAGTATGGCAATATCGATAAAACGATAGTGTTCCAATGGCCTCGATAGAATGGAGCCGAACTACAAGTGCAGTCTAGTCCAACGAGCTGCAGATGAGCAGTGTTGTGTCGCGAGGTGACAGGTGACAGGTGACAGGTGACAGGTGACAGGTGACAGGTGACAGGTGACAGGTGACAGGTGACAGGTGACAGGCAGCAGGCGGTGACTACTGCCCTGCTGGTCTACGAGTACGGCGTGCTATGCACTCTACAAGCTGATATAGTACGCTTACTGCAGGAACCACGAACACCTTGTCTACATTCTACGTGATACGAAAAGGCTAGAAAAAAAAAAGTTAAAATGTGTGCTTGTTTCAATGTTTGTTTGTAATGGATGAGCGTTTGTTGTGTTGTAGTGTAGCGGATGTAGTGTTGTATGATGGATGATGGTGATGTAGAGGCGTGCACGGGGGGGGGGGTGTGTGTGTGTGTGTGGTGGGTGTGTACTTGTGTGTCGAGCGCGTCGAGCGAGGCGAGGCCGGTGTGCGAGGCCGCGAGCCCCACGCTGAGCGAGTCGGTGCCCGCGAACAGGCGGTACGCGGTGCCGGCCGCGCGCGCCACCGCCTCCGGAGCGCGCTGAAACACAACCCCACGCACTCGCACCAACCAACACCACAACGCATCCTGGCTCCCGCTCACGCTCACGCGATCCTGGATCCCTTACGCCAGGCGGTACCTACTGCGAGCGCCGCTCACCTCACCGGTGCGGTTGTTGGAATGTAAAGACAGTCGATCCGAATGTTGGTTAGGTCACGTTTCTAGATGAGACTGCACTGTTTCGGTCGAGAGGATGTTATTCAGTTTACAAGATTAGAATAGACAAGATTGGAAAAAGTGGGCTCGGATAGTAGAGCTGCAAGTAAGTATAGAAGTAAGAGTAAAGAATGGCTCGAGTGACTAGGTTAGGTAGACGGGATGGTGGGAAGGTGCATGGGGGGATGTGGGGACTCACCCTGACGATGTCGAAGAGGAAGTTCCCGGAGCCTCCGCCGCCTGAGGAGGCGCTCTGCCCCCCGAAGCTCAGGAATCTGAAACGTTACCCCATCCCACTGAGTAACTACGAGTATGTATGAACAATTGCAATATTTATCTCAACGATGATGATGCGTCTCCAATAAAATGTAGCGTGATTGGCCACTTCATGAAAGTGGTCAGTTTCGTCTAACGATGTCAGATGATAGGTATCATAGTTAGTGGGTTAATCGAGATACTTAGCAATAGGCGTCTGTTAGCGTCGCGGTTGTAGTTGTACTGCAATCGCATCGTAACAGTAATTTATTCCACGCAAGTCGCGTTACATGATCCACGCGTTTCTAGCCGAGTAGGTACCGACTCTACTTAAACTTACCTTACCTGCCTACGTAGGTATAGCTACCTACCTACCTGCAGGCCAACTGAGCGAAATCGAAACGTGCGAAACGAAAAGTGAAGCAAAAAGTAAAGAATCACTCTCAAAGTATTGTTAGTCAGCTATAGTGCGCCGAGCGCCGAGCGCCGAGGCAGCGCAACCATTAGGTACTCTGCGACTAGTTCTCTATAGCCTGGGTAGGTTCAATAATTAGTTTTATCGCGTGCCAAAAGAGACACTCAACTAGAAATTCAGTAGTGAATTGCGCAAAACAACTATGAAAACTATAAAATTCCGAATTTTTTTCGGTTGTGCCGGTGTGGCGTGATTGCTTCAGAGTAAAATAGGAATTACTTTTGCATGGGCCGAAGTACAATAAAATTTCTGATCTATTAATACTTATTGAAATGTTCCAGTTTCCGAGTTCTAGCAAATTGAATGAGCCCGTCTCGTTGAGTTGAGGAAATACAATCGAGCCAATAATGCTGCGCTTGCAATCTATTTCAATGCCAACTTTGCGAATTAAGTATTTTGACATTGACCAAGTAGAACCTGCCTAACTTCACTTATAAATAACTCCTTGATTATTAACCAACTATTTCTACTTATTGATGAAATAACGGCCACAGTGAACAGCGAGTGGCTCGCTTTCCGCTAAATGTTTGCCTAAGTATGAGGCATTGTCGATGGTGGCGCGTGTGGCGTGGCGTGCTGGTGGCCCGCCATGAGGAGGGGTTCGACTCCGCGCCGCACCATATTTACCTCTTATTTCTGTTCTCCTCGCTGCCGTCGTCGTCGAGCGAGATCTCGTCGATGCTGGACTGCGCGGCGGCCTGCTGGTCCTCGCTGGCGGCGACGGCCTGGTCTGCCGCCGCCTGCTGCTGCTGCTGGGCGCCCTCCGCGTCTCCGAACGCCACGCGCACCTCCGCCTGCTGCGACTCAGCGCCTGACAGCAGCTGGTTCTCCTCGATGCCGTTCTGAAAGGGAACATCACGCGCGGTCAGAGACGTGGCAGAGGCGAGGAGGCGATGGGGCGATGGGCGCATGGCATGAGTCTTGGACTCGGTGATCTCGGTGAGTGACGTGACAATGGATGGCGATGGACGTGCGGTCTGCGCGCGCTCTGCCGTCCTTGGCAGGCTGGTGAGGGTGACGTGCGTGACGTCATACCGAGACGAAGAATAGCGCGCGCTTGCGACGGCGGCGGCGCTCATCGGCCTCGGAGGTCTCCACCTCGTCGGCTTCCGTGCTGGCGGCGGCGCTGGCGGTGCTGGCGGGGGTGGTGGGGGCGCTCGCGTCGGCGGCGGCGGTGCTGGAGGTCGGGGCTGACGTCAGCGGCTCGTCGTCGTCGTCGTCATCGTCGTCGTCGTCTAGTTCGACGGTCCCGCCGCCGCCGCCGCCGCCGCCGCCGCCCGCGCTGCGCCCGCCGCCGAGGAAGGTCCGCAGCAGCACGGGTCCGAACGTGGTGAGGATCATGCTTGTGAGCTGCTGTACCTTCTGTTCGATAATCTAGAACATATTCCGACCTAGTACAGCCTATTTACTTCACGTCCGAATCACGCATCCTGCCAATCTGGAAGCGAAGACTGTTTCGATATCATCAATAGGTACACCTAGTTTACATTTGATCAGTTGCAGTTGACATGATCTGAAAGTATGTTCAGTGAAGTACAGTAGGTACCTATGTAATGCCCCGCAGTGTAGATATAGCCTCATGTTATGGAAGTCATTTTAATCCCGTCTGACCTATCTTTACAAACATGAAACAATTAATAAAATGGCTAAAACGATCCAAATAGTGGTGCTTGGCAGGTAGCGCGTGTATTGTGCGTCTGTCGTTTGACAGGATCCGGGATGACTCCCTGGATCTCCTGGAGGACTGGGCACCTAGCACCGTGCATAGCGCCATGCCACGGGCGCTGGCACGGGCGCTGGCACGGGCGCTGGTGCTGGCGCTGGCTATGCATAGGAGGAGGAGGCTGCATGACGCATGATGGTGCGTTTTAAAATAATAAATTGATGACTTATTAGTTTGCAGGTTTAAACGTAATATCAGCAGCAAGAAATCATAGCTAAGGCCGAATATTATTTTACTGCAGAACGTTTCTCTGATGAATTTTGTGAAAGAAGGTCAAATAACTTGTTTTTTATGTTAATGAGGATATTTTCATGTTTATGTAAATAAAGCACACCTACTTGCTTTAATAAATATGTTTTGACCTTCCTTCACAAGAATCAATACTAGAAACCAACATGAAACCAACACTTTATACGAGAATCATCGAGCCAAAGAGGTGGACAAGCCTCCATGTTGTCTATGGGTTCTAGAGGCAAGGCAGGCAAGGCATTACCTGCGTGAGCGTGGGGAAGAGCTGGCGCAGGATGCCGATGGTGCGCTTGTTGCGCTCGCTTAGCTCGGAGCCCGGCGCGCCCAGGTTCAGCGACGCCAGCGTCTCCTGGACCAACAACAAAATTATACATTTCACATCATACACATAATAGCATACTTCGACTTTGATTTTGACCCGACACAACTAACTCTGCTCTTCATATTATATGATAGTTATTTGGTGTTTTACTTTACTAAAAACACTATCCACAATCAAGAAAACCCGCGGCTTAGCCAGCTCCGTCCGATACGAAGTTACCACGCATTTATGTCTCCAACTAAGCAGGTTGTATAAAAGGAAGATCTTTGAGCTGAATGTCCATGTATGTAGGTTAAATGAAGGTGCTAGAGTTATTGCAGTGCTGCGAGTGGCGACACCTTCCGAATAACGACCTCTAGTTGTTCTTGATCTTCGACACTACCGATTTCACTTTGTCTTCACAAATTAGGGTCACATTCAGTTTCTTAATGTTGTTGTCTAAATGTTAATGGGTCACGACAACATCTGTCTATGCCATGGGGTCATCGAGGTCAAAACACAAAGGAGAAAATTACTTCTCATCGAAGACCTACAATTAGGTGGTTCAGTGTTTTTATGAATACTCAGTGTTGGTAATTAGTAGATGAGCACGCGATGCGATGCCGAGTGTCGAGTGTCGAGTGTCCGAGTGTCGAGTGTCGAGTGTCGAGTGTCGAGTGTCCGAGTGTCGAGTGTCGGGCCGCGGGAGACTAGCTCAAGAGCTGATTATAGTCACATACCTGGGCACTGTTAGCTGGTGCGATAATTTCAATAATTTCAGGCGTCTGGTCGTTGATGGCGTTGGGCTGTGGGTCCGGATGCGGGTCTGGATGCGGGGCGGGTGCGGGTGCGGGTGCGGCTAGCGTGCTGGCGGCGAGCGCGCACAGCGCTACTATGTACACTGACGTCCTCATTCTGCTACAGTGTGCTCGTCACTAGTTCACTAATACTCTTCAATAGCGATACGTTCTCTCCGTTGCAAAACTTTATTCGTCACCTGAAACGAGATGAACGACAAGTCAGTAATAGCTCAGCGGGGTCACCATTTACGATCTCGCAGGCGCTTCCATTCACATCACATCAGTTGAACTTCCAGCATCTTACGAGTCGCATGACCCGGACACTAATTAACAATACAACATTCGGAAGGTAAAGTACCGCACAGGTCTGGTAGTGTGTAGAGTGTGGTGGTGCTCGTGAGATTTGCTATTATATTATATATTAATGAACGGGATAGTGCACCCCCACCCCCACACCCCCACCCCTCGCCCGGAGAGGAGTGCGGGGTCGAGTCCCGGGGCGGAGCTGACGATGTAAGCATCGCGATGTGTATGTAGAGCGCGATATAACAATTATGATCTATCAGTTCTTATTTATTTATTTAAAACTTTCACACAATTTAGTGCTAGGACTTAATGCTAATAGCATTGTCTGCCAGTCTTCCTGGGCGTGCAGAAAGATCATTCTTCTCCGTATCATTTAGAATTGAGATTCTGTATCGCTTGCAACCGAGTCATGATCTTTCATTGCTGACTGTTTATTTTTAAGCTAAAAACTGTATCCTACTTACGTAGTGTGTCATTGTAATGAATAAAGAGTTATCTATCTATCTAATAATGATGAGTGCACTGGCCGCAAAGGACGGCGGAGGACGGCGGAGGACGAGTGTAATGTAGCGGCATTAGTATTCGAGAGACGCATCGCGACGACATACTGACGTACATTAGCAGAGGTCACATCATATTATTATTATTGAACTCATGTACCACTAAGTACGTAAATAGTGTGGTACGGTAATCTATACACTAGTGGGATTGGCCAAAGCAGCAGCGTTTTTCAATGGATTTGATCCAATTCGGTCGTTTCAATGGATTTTCTCAGGTCAAAAAAAATATGAGCGCAAAGCCTAACAATAGGTGAACTAAAAATAGTTCACTTAGTTCCTGTTGTAGTGACTGTAAGGCCACGTCGCCGAAGTAGTAGTAGTAGTAGTAGTAGTAGTACGTATCCGTTGTACACTGAAATACCTATTCCGATTCGCGTCACTGAACTCGGCCTATGTAGTGCACATTATTAACCAATTAATTATTAATTATTTTGTAACAAGGATCATACCAAAGAACGTTAAAAAAAAGCTTGGTGGTTGTTCTTCAAGGCTTGGTTATGTAGAACTGGCACCATCTAACTGTAAGATGTTTCAAGGTGATCAGTGATTCGCTGCACTTAACGCCTTTTGATTTTGACGTAATATGTACACTTTTTTACGTGTTCTAATGTTTTGTCATCCAATTATAAAGCTGTAAAGAAGTGATTGTCATGAATGGTGAGTTAAGTGATGCCAAATGAGTTTTCCATTATTTATAATGAGTTGGAGGGCACGTGGAGTGCACGGCCGGCGACGGAAGGACACGCACACAGTGCGGAACAATAATAGCACTATTATAGCTATACTATACAACCTGCGTCTGCAACACGCGATCCTCTTCAAACTATCTATTGTATCTTTTTGTTATCTCTAATAGCTATTAAAGACAGTTTTCTTAATTTTTCCACAGACCTATTCGTGCAGAAAGACCTATAAAAATTATTTTATTTCTGAACTCTGACTCCTACAACAGTCATTTGCGTAATTTTTCGTAGTTATAAACATTTGCATTTTAAAACATGTTTTAATTTGGTTGAGTGCTTATTAACCTTGATGTCCACTTTAAAAAATAAACCAAAATGTTAAACCAGTTCGTTTGCGTTAACACATTGTCGGTCACTTGAGTTCGGCCTCGGTACATAAGTCGTGCACTCAGCCAAGTGTTTAAATGCTGTAGGTACCTGCGCTGACATCTGCTGTGACCCTTCCGCTCCTTGCTGCAGCCTTGCACCACATGCACGCAACTACTCGTATTAATATTTTAGCTTTTTGATCTCCGTATATTTTGTGTGGAAGATGTTTGCTAAATAATAAGATTTATTTTTGAATGTGTTCTTTTAATTAAACATAAAACAAATAATTATTACAGTTAGTTAGCGTGACTGATCTAAGAGAGAGTGGTACGTAGAGTGTACCGATAGACTATCTAATTTTGTCACGCGGTCACGCATTTATAAGCTTTATAACATAAACAATATGAATGTAGCTTTGTTTACAATGGGTAACGCTACATCTACATCCCACATAAAAAAAAAATTATAACATAAACAATATGAATGTAGCTTTGTTTACAATGGGTAACGCTACATCTACATCCCACATAAAAAAAAAATTATAACATAAACAATATGAATGTAGCTTTGTTTACAATGGGTAACGCTACATCTACATCCCACATAAAAAAAAAATTATAACATAAACAATATGAATGTAGCTTTGTTTACAATGGGTAACGCTACAATATCATTCATCTTGAATGCCGTACTACTTGAACCTCTGAGATGCAATTTCATAAGTTGCCGAGCGCTGACCGGTTGATTCCGCTCGTAGAGAAGTCGGCTATAGCTTCTGGTATCGAGTGTACATCACTACGCCACTCTACATTATAATATTAGGTTAATATACCTAGGTGTCGGCAAATAGAGCATTACGTGCGGATATCCTTCGCGCAATTCTAGTTTAAAATAATCTCTAAGTTGCATCACTTTGAAACAATGTATAGCTAAAATATGTTCGAAGAAAAATGTAAGGAAAGTGTTTAGAATAGAATAGAATAGAAATAATTTATTATGCGTCAGCTTAAAATTAAAAGGTAAAGTTCAACTTAAATGAAATGACGGCAAAAAAGGTAAACCACTCAGCATTTGCTACAAGGGCACGGTAGCTCTTGCAGCGCTGGTTTGTATATTTTCACTATGAGTATTTCATAAACATACTTACTAGTGGACCCGACAGACCTTGTCCTGCATGATATTTCAAGCCATTAGGATAATATATTAAAAAATATATGAAAAGAAAGACAAATAACACAGTTATTTGTGAACCTAAACCATCCAGGGTGCCACCCAAATGCAATTCAAAAATATTCATTCAAATCGGTCCAGCCGCATAGGAGGATTTCAGTGACATACACACGTACAGTAGAACTATATATACATGTAAAGATTATTATCACAGAGTGACGTAGGTCGCGTGACGGCGGGAGATCTCCTCAGATAGTTTTTTTAATAAGTGAGGTAAATGAACAAGGTGTTATCTGAGGGATAAGCGTGCTTCAGGCAGTCGCGGCTGTTAGCCAACTACCTACCCTCACTCACATCCTCTGATCCCGCTGATATTGTTGCATTGCGGTGGAGCCATTATTACTCGTAACAGGATATGCACTTATTACCCTAAGTACTAATGATTAGTGGTTTTCGCATTATTAAACTATGTAATTCTCATAATGTTTTTTACTAAAGTCAAAAGGCAGTTTATTTGAACCACAAGGATCACTTTGATACGTCTTAAAGCTAGGTGACCCCCGGGACCAGTCAATCTACTACAAGCTCTGTCTGCCTCTGGCTTTGAGTCTGTGTGAGTGCTGACTAAATAAATCCTACGTCGAAACGTCACACACACATTAAAATACACTGGTGAGCACGCACACTGATTCAAAACCAGGCATAGGGCCAGACAGAGCTTGTAGTAGGCCTACAGTTCTAGATGGTCATGGATAGATGCGGGTGTCGTATCTAGTAGATAATAGGGGCTAAAATTTATTCAATTTGATATTTAAATGCTTTTAGAAATCTGTATTAAAATAATAATGATTATTGGAGTATGAAAGAAGGATAGTCTTTAATGTTTTAAATAAAAAGTTATTTTACTTTATTTAATTTAAGAACATTGTATAGTTGCTTTAAAACCATTTGATAAATAATATTATATTTTATTATTATTTGTTCGAAATTAATAACAATTTATTGATATAATAAATTGTTATTGGTAGTCAGAAGCTACGCAGAACGGGTGACGATATTGCCGATAGGGGGCGCTGTCGATCAACTGTCATGTGGGTCGCCTGACTGAGGCTAGGCGGGGCAGGTATTTATTCTGGGCTTGAGACTCGAAGGAGAAGGTTATCGTTTCGTTCTGTGTACTGTCGATGTCATTCGGCTCTGAGTACACCCCTTGATTGTTAAGATAAGTACCTAGTTCTCTTTGTAGTTGGTATATTTTTACTGTAAGTTAGTTTTGTGTTGAATAACGTGACTAAAGCTATAATTTAGTTAAATAAAGTGTACATTGTAAAGATATTGATGTAATTAAATCATTTACTTACTATTCTATATTTTCTTTTTAAAATAAAGTTACCCTGATCTAATACGGGCAATATTATGATTGGAGCCGTAATGAGTGTTATATTACTTATAATATAGTATTAGTCAAGAGTTGGTGTTGTTGCGAGACGGTAGTAGCTTGCAACACGCGGACTCTACCCGACAATATCTCACTATATAGTGATGTTGACAGAACGCGAGCGCTCATTCTATTTTATAGAACTTATCCATAACTTTATAAATGTCATTTGTTAAACTGTCGGTCGAAAGAAAAGATTATATAGTCGTTACAATTTTGCTCTATTATGATGCATTGCATTTTGTGCTGGCTTCTATGTATGTATGTGTGGGTGGGTGTATGTATGTATGCGGTGCAGGACGATTGTAAGGTGTGTGTCAAATGACGTCGGTGGAAATACCGATGAGCGGCAAATACATATGCGTAGTACTACAGTACTGTGTACATAACATAGGTACTAGTTAGTACAGGGACATAGCATTGCGCAGGCTTCGGAGGATGCTCTTCCACACGCCACACCAGTTCTACTACCACAAGCTTTGTCTGGCTCTTGTTTTGAGTCTGTGTGAGTGCTCACCAGTATTATACTGTGTGTGTGACGTTTCGACGTAGGATTTATTTAGTCAACACTCACCCAGACTCAAACCCAGAACCCGATACAGATCCAGACAGAGCTTGTGGTATGGTAGGGCTACAGTCTCAGCTTTACTTTGCACTTTCATATAGGACATTGCTTCCTTCCATGCCATTTCATTATCTTTATGTCGGCTGATTTATGTAATTTTAACAACGCGTGTTTCACAAACCACAACTCCTTTATCTAACCAAACTAAGGCTTTTATTGACCTCTTGACCTCTGAATATAACAGACGCAATCAATTAAATCAATAGAGGCTAGACATTTCTACATCACATTTCGTTGCCTAAGTAATCGTCTCCGAACTACTTCTTAAAATGGTTTACCATCATCCGTCAACTAAGAAACCGACTTCCTGGTGTGCGAGTGCAATAACACACACACACATACACCACTCGCGTGTATGTACACGGTAGGTACCTACGTTACGTGCGACACCTTGACCTTGTTGAGGAGTTACCTAATGTCCTGCTTGACATAGTCATTTACGGTGACACCAAAAACTATCAACGAAACTAACATTAATACTGTAGAAATGTCTCCTCTAATAGGTTTACTTTTATAATAGCTTTGTTAAGGTTTGTGTTGGTGCCCTAAGCTCTCCGTATCGATACGAGCGATCCTAGCACTAGGCCTAGCCAAATATCTAGTCTACTACGAGTAGGTACCGGGGGGAGAAAAAACTCTTCTACGTAAACACCGATTGAAAGAGCCGTGACTTGTGAATTACGTAGTTTTTATCATTTTACGAACCATGATCGTTTCCTCGTTATACCACTAAAAATAAACTTGGATTCGAATTAAAATGTTGTTTTACCAAATACTTGAAAAGTAAAATAAACTTTATGATTTTTAATTACAGGTTTCGTGGTTTAAGTATCCGTATTCGAATCTACGAGCAGTAAAGCAAACTAGATATACTTTTATTATCTTACAGCCATGAGTCAGATGTAACCAGCGAGCTTTAGGTAGGTATAGTATAGTATAGTATAGTTTCAATACAAACCACTTTAGCTTTCGACCGCAACTCGTTCACGAAACAGTCCATTCGGTCGCCGCGCCCTTCACTTAAACCCATTAAACTAACTAAACTGTCGAACATAACCCATTCCGCGGAGCAACCTTGTATATTCATGAACTCAACGACCGACTAAACAATGGTGCTATTAGTCAACGTGCTACTGTACACACATGAAGTGACCTAGTATAACTACCGTGCCTCTCAGCAGACGACCCTCCCTCTAGGAGGAAGCCAGGTGGCGGCGCCGATGCAGAGAACGTCAAATCAGCCACAATTACATCGAGATTGTTTAACAACAATGGCAGTTGGATAACATGCCCTCGTTAGTTACGTACTAGGAGACGGTAGAGCACGCTGCGTGCCCTGCGATGGACCATGCGCATTATACACGGCTACTAACAATAGAATGCTTAGCTCGTTACGAAATACCTTTCCAAGGAAATACTTTAACATGAATAGAAGGTGAACATCGGGTACATCCAACTGTGTCACTGAAATAAAAACTAATTGTACACCGAGTGAGTGGAGAGAATGTTCCAAAACGATTGACATACTAGCGGAGTACAGCTATTACTTATGCAAATTTACACTAATATAAGTGCTATAAGGAGGAATGGTTTGTGTGTAAAGAATGAACTCTAAAACTACTGAATTGATTTCCAACATTAGTGGAATCTAAATATATAAAACTCTTTCGTTACTGACTGACTGACTGACTGACTGACTGACTGACTGACTGACTGACAATCAACGCACAGCCTAAACCGTTAGTCCTAGAAGCATGAAACTTGGAGGGTATGTTCCTCTTATAACGTAGAGGTGTACTAAGAAAGGAAATTGGAAAATTATTTCCCGAAGAGGAGAAAAAGGGGAAAAATGGTTTAAAGAAAAATCAACGCACATCCTAAACCATTAGTCCTAGAAGCATGAAACTTGGAAGATGTGTTGCTCTTATAGAGCAAAGGTGCATTAAGAAAGAAAATTGGAAAATTATTTACCTAAAAGAAGAAAAAAAAGGAAAAAAGTTTCATGGAAATTCACAAAAAATTGCTTTACAAAATACGCAAAAATACAGTAAAAAAAAATCTGCTACCGCAGCATCTGTCACCAAATTTGAATACACACAAAAGTTAACATGAACCCCACCGTAACCACTAAGACAAAATCGCGGAAAACACCTATCGTACCGAAACTAAACACCGCACCGCTTCAAAAAACGGCTAAAGTACATGCTCAAAACTATGGTAACCAGCTGGTCATGTCAAATTAAAAAATCTGATTCGATTATACACCAACACGCAGACGAAACCCTAAATTAGCCACTAATATAACATAAAATCACAAGAAATTGCCTTACAAAATACGCAAAAAAAACCATTAAAAAATTTTCAGCTACCGCAGCATCTGTCACCAGGTTTGAATACACACAAAGGTTTACAAAAAAACCAATGATAAACCACTTAGACAAAATTGCGGGAATCATCTATCATACTTAAACTAAACACCGCTGAGAAAAATCGGGTACAACAGCACCTGTCTTCAAATTCAAATACACTCTAAAATACATGCTCAAAACTATGGTAACCAGCAGTTGGTCATGTCAAATTAAAAATCTGATTTGATTATACACCAACACGCATACGAAACCCCAAATTAGCCACTAATCTAAATATATAAAACTCTTTCGTTACTGACTGACTGACTGACTGACTGACTGACTGACTGACTGACTGACAATCAACGCACAGCCTAAACCGTTAGTCCTAGAAGCATGAAACTTGGAGGGTATGTTCCTCTTATAACGTAGAGGTGTACTAAGAAAGGAAATTGGAAAATTATTTCCCGAAGAGGAGAAAAAGGGGAAAAATGGTTTAAAGAAAAATCAACGCACATCCTAAACCATTAGTCCTAGAAGCATGAAACTTGGAAGATGTGTTGCTCTTATAGAGCAAAGGTGCATTAAGAAAGAAAATTGGAAAATTATTTACCTAAAAGAAGAAAAAAAAGGAAAAAAGTTTCATGGAAATTCACAAAAAATTGCTTTACAAAATACGCAAAAATACAGTAAAAAAAAATCTGCTACCGCAGCATCTGTCACCAAATTTGAATACACACAAAAGTTAACATGAACCCCACCGTAACCACTAAGACAAAATCGCGGAAAACACCTATCGTACCGAAACTAAACACCGCACCGCTTCAAAAAACGGCTAAAGTACATGCTCAAAACTATGGTAACCAGCTGGTCATGTCAAATTAAAAAATCTGATTCGATTATACACCAACACGCAGACGAAACCCTAAATTAGCCACTAATATAACATAAAATCACAAGAAATTGCCTTACAAAATACGCAAAAAAAACCATTAAAAAATTTTCAGCTACCGCAGCATCTGTCACCAGGTTTGAATACACACAAAGGTTTACAAAAAAACCAATGATAAACCACTTAGACAAAATTGCGGGAATCATCTATCATACTTAAACTAAACACCGCTGAGAAAAATCGGGTACAACAGCACCTGTCTTCAAATTCAAATACACTCTAAAATACATGCTCAAAACTATGGTAACCAGCAGTTGGTCATGTCAAATTAAAAATCTGATTTGATTATACACCAACACGCATACGAAACCCCAAATTAGCCACTAATATAACATAAAATCACAAAAAATAGCTTTACAAAATACTTAAAAAAAAAAACATTAAAAAAATTTCAGCTCCCGCAGCATTTGTCACCAGGTTTTAATACACACAAATGTTTACAAAAAAACCAATGATAACCACCAAGACAAATCGCGGGAATCATCTATCATACTTAAACTAAACACCGCTGAAAAAATTGGCTACAACAGCACTCGCCTTCAAATTCAAATACACTCTAAAGTACATGCTCAAAACTATGGTAACCAGCAGTTGGTCAAGTCAAATTAAAAAAATTGATTCGATTATACACCAACACGCATACGAAACCCAAAATTAGCCACTAATATAACATAAAATCACAAAAAATTGCTTTACGCAAAAAAAAACGTTAAAAAAATTTCTGCTACCGCAGCATTTATCACCAGGTTTTAATACACACAACTGTTTACAAAAAAACCGATGATAACCACCAAGACAAAATTGCGGGAATCATCTATCATACTTAAACTAAACACCGCTGAAAAAAAACAGCTACAACAGAACTCGCCTTCAAATTCAAATACACTCTAAAGTACAAGCTCAAAACTATGGTAACTTGCATTTGATCATGTCAAACTAAAAAAACCAGATTCGATCATACACCAACATGCATACGAAACCCCAAATAAGCCACTAATATAACAAAAAATCACAAAAAATAGCTTTACAAAATACGCAATAAAAACATTAAAAAAATTTCAGCTACCGCAGCATCTGTCACCAGGTTTGAATACACACAAAGGTTTACAATAAAACCAAAGATAATCACTTAGACAAAATTGCGGGAATTATCTTTCAAACTTAAACTAAACACCTCTGAAAGAAATTGGCTACAACAGCACTCGCCTTCAAATTCAAAGACACTCTAAAGTACATGCTCAAAACTATGGTAACCAGCAGTTGGTCATGTCAAATTAAAAATTCAGATTCGATTATACACCAACATGCATACGAAACCCCAAATAAGCCACTAATATAACATAAAATCACAAAAAATAGCTTTACAAAATACGCAAAAAAAAAACATTAAAAAATTTTCAGCTACCGCAGCATTTGTCACCAGGTTTTAATACACACAAATGTTTACAAAAAAACCGATGATAACCACCAAGACAAAATCGCGGGAATTTATCTATCATACTTAAACTAAACACCGCTGAAAACAAACGGCTACAACAGCACTCACCTTCAAATTCAAATACACTCTAAAGTACAAGCTCAAAACGATGGTAACTTGCATTTGATCATATCAAACTAAAAAAACAAGATTCAATTGTACACCAACGAATACCACTAGCCACTAAAACAAAATCACGAAAAAGAGCTTTACAAAATATGCAAAAAAACATTAAAAAAAATTCAGCTACCGCAGCATTTGTCACCAGGTTTTAATACACACAAATGTTTACAAAAAAACCGATGATAACCACCAAGACAAAATCGCGGGAAGCACCTATCATACCAAAACTAAACACAGCTGAAAAAAATCGGCTACAACAGCAGTTACCATCTTTCAAACACACTTTATATAGTTTTGAATGCAAACTCAAAACTAAGGTAACCAGAACTTGGTCATGTAAAACCAACGCATACATAACCCAACTTAGCCACTAAGGCAAATTCACGAAAAATAACTCTCAAAATATAAGCAAAAAACAGTGAAAACATATCAATAGTTGTCCGCTTTCCACCATAAAATAGTTTCTTTAAAACGAACTCAAACTATGACTTTATACTAACCACGCGGACGAAGTCGCGGGTGTCAGCTAGTACTCTATAAAAACGTTACTTTGTCCATTACTAGTGACCCGCCCCGGCTTCGCACGGGTGTAATTATTCGAGCCGTGCGAAGCTGGGGCGGGTCGCTAGTGGGTAATATATAATCACGATGGCTTCCTACAGCTAATTGCATGGATTTGCGTAAGGACAGTTCGCGCGCCGTCTAATTACCGTCTAGACGACGGGCAGAATACGGATACTCGCTGGTAAAATGTTACATCTTTGATATCAAAAGTTTTTTCTCGAGTTCATGTTATGGAACTAACTTTTTGAGCCAATATTCTACGTTCAGAAACATAACCAATCAAAAACATAATTGATTTTTCCTATAATTTGTTTGTTGAATTATGTAAAGAGACCTAGGTACCTACTGAGTGTGAATATTGAGTGTTTACTATCAGCAGTAGAATAAGTATTCGGCTCGTGTGCCGAGTGAGGACCCGCTGGTACCGAGTTATTCTATTTACTATTAATAACAGCATCAGCTGCGCTGCCCTCGCTGTGGTGCTGTAATACTGTGGCTCTCTTAGTTCCGTGATACAATAATTGTTTCTTTTGCTGTCCTTATCTCGGAAGAGAAAGTTCACAAACATCCAAGTTGATCTATCATACAGCATCTATGAATTATTGCAAGGCTTGATCGCACGTTGTAAGATCAGTCTTACAGATCAAGTACATCTAGATGATCATCATCAGCCTGAACAAGTCCACAGCTGGACAGGACCTCTTTCATAATGCTTTGAGGACGATTTTATCCTCTTTCAAGCACAGATGATGTCCCGCTACCTTCATGAAACCATCCTCAGGGTCCGATGGCTTTATTTGTAGCCGGTAGACTCCATGTTGTATTGGTGAAGTGGTTCTTGTGCGGGTGTGTCCGTCGGGCTTCTTCTTCTAAAATTAAAGAGCTTAGCTCTTGTCGGGGTTTTGATGCAGTTTTCTCCAATTAAGTCTTTCGAATGCGGCCTCCTTGACTTCCGAATACGACATGACAGCGACTTTTTGTTTTATCTGGCTCATGTAACTTATTCTTGGCCTTCCTCTTCCCCGTTTCCCTTCAACCCTTCCTTCAATGATGTCCTATTTGTAGCTGTCATGTCGTAGATCCGGGCTACCAACCACGATATCTATTATTTGATAAAGAGAGATGTGGTGTTGTGGAGTTGTCGGTGTGAATCATCACCGATGGAGAGGCGACAAGGAAAACGGATGCTATTGTTACTAAGTCGGTGGAGGTCAGGAAGACGGATTTTCCTCTGTGTTGCAACTCATTTCACCGAATGGAGACCTCGATGCAGTTTTAGTACTTTCCACGTTTAAAGGCTAGTGGTTTACAATGTCGAAACATCGTGACGTAACTTGCTGTTAAATTCGTCACATGTAGAGTTATGTTAACGTCCATGCCAAACTAGTTCAATAAAATAAAAGCATTAATGTAATATTAGCGAGCATGTCCTTGGGCACAACTATCTAAACGTTTAGTCCGAAGAGCCTTAATTTGAAGTTGCGTTACAAGATGGTTGTTCTGTGAGGCACGCATGACAGTGTGTATATGTGCACGCGCGGTCACGCCCGGCCACGCCCGGCCACGCCCGGCCACGCCCGGCCACGCCCGGCCACGCCCGGCCACGCCCGGCCACGCGCGGCCACGCGCGGCCACGCGCGGCCAATCGCTTGTTTCGTAAACAATGCGGCTTGCGACACTCCACTCGAGATGACATGGAGCAAGGAAACTATACTATTACTATGCGAATGGACCCAGGGTGTCGATTCCAGCAACACAGATCACTCAAGTGTAACTCAAGCGATCGCGTAATTAGATGTGAGTTGTCAGTTTTATAACTTTTGAAAAATTTAATCATGATAAATATCCCATCGTTTCATAAAAATAGTGTTGTCAGTTTTAGTTTGAATTTGAAAATAGAACGCGGATTCAGCGATCTCTCAATCGAGCCGTGTTGCTGGAATTGACACCTTGTAACCCTTACACTTAGACAATTTAACCCCTTACATCGGTAATGTCATCACTGAGATCACAAAAACGGACACAGCTTACAATGCAAACGGCTTCTTTAGTGCAAGCACACACACACGCACACACACACACACACTATTTTCGCTCGCACAGATACGAGCACAAGCTCCGTTCTAATTACCATTTTACACGGTTTTATTATTTGTAAAGATTGTATTAAATGGCGGTTATCTGTAGAAAACAAGGCCCTGACCTCGTTTCCTTCAATAGTTATTGAGTACTGCTGTCATTAACCATGGTCCTAGGGCTCGTGGTAGAGCTAGTGGTACTCGTAGATCTGTTCAAATGAAACGCCGCAGAAGCAACGTTGCCGAATTAATTCAGTTGATTGTATTCATGAACTCCACGTAACTAAGTAGGTACGTGCAATTTAAATATAATATTAGAAAATACAAATTTAAATGTTTGTGAGACAGTCGTACCGAGACGGCTGCCGATTTGGGTTTACATTTAAGAAATTAGAATTTGGTTAATCTGTAGTAGACAACCCAGGGGGAACTAGGGGGAACTTTAACACAGCGTAAACTAACCCTAAACTAAGCCATGCGTATACCACGATGGGAGCCAGATCACTGATGGAATACTACATATTACTATATATTTTTTAAATGAATAACAGCCAGACACAAAACAGAACAAACACTATGTACACCACAAAAATGTTTTTCCCTTTGTGTGACTCGAACTTAGAGCTTTAAGTGCCGGAGTTGGTACCACCTACTGTTGTAACAACTGAGTCGTGAGTTTAAAAGTGAATTAGTGCAATTTAAATTGCATCACGCGCTATAAATGTAACAATGTAACGACTCCACCTGTAACGCACTCGTATAAAACACTGTGCTAATAACGTGCTCATCATAATCATAGTCTCTGGTAGGTGTGCCATCACATCACACGTAACAACTGATCTTAGTCAATAGTATATTATAACTCGGCTTGCTGTAAAGGCCTGCGCACACCTTAGGTCGCTGGCGGTAGCGATCAGTGAAACGCTGTCAAATATCTCCTTCTTCTTAATGAATGGCATCTGTCAGATAAAATACTTTTTCGTCAAGTCAAGTCAGTCATAGACAAGTCGGCCGTACCGTACCCTAATTGGCTTTGAAAACAAAATATGGCCGTTTTTTCCATATCCATCTGAAACATTTTCGATTAAATCAGAATATCACATAGGTAATACACTTTAACTCCAACTGCTAACACTGAGCTAAGACCTCAAGTAATGTTGGTTAAATTCCACCGAAATTACACAACAAAACTCAAAATAACACCAGAAAAACAATTAAAATCAAAAAGCTATGTGACTTCCCAAAATGACAGAAAACGAATCAACATCTGATCTTAGTCAATGGTATATTATAACTCGTCTTGCTGTAAGTCAATGTGATTGGCAATAATGAATGTACAAACACGATGACAAGACGTGAGCTTACGCACTCCTTTCACCAGCGCGTGGTAGGCCTCACTCACCGCGGAAAATACCCGAAACCTCGTCTGCGGCGACGCCCTCCAAACCAAGCTCACTCGACAATTCAACATGTTACAATAATTACTTCAACCTACGTCAATTGTTAATTGACCCTGCTATAATTAAAAATAACTTCATATTTTTTTAAGAACAAAGAAACGCATACGGAAGCTTTAGTGACGTCACGAAGGAGCTATAGCCTCTACTTGTGACTGTGTGTGGACTGTTTATTAATATCAAGTCCAGTTGAATGTGTATGTCGATGGATGTACCTTCATGCACGGTAGAGCCTCCTCTTCACACGAGTACCTTATTGTAAAAGCAGGAGCGTGTCCGATGAGGAAGTACCTCTGATCATTTAAATTATAAATGAATTCCTAACCTACAACTATCTCGCTCGTTTCTGTGCATAAACTCGTAATTAGCAGCCTTTTTTGTTGCGGTAGTTACATACATATTTATTATGTCTTAAATTAATAAAATTATTAATTTGGTGAACCCATGAATATCTTTCCTACGTTGAAGTATTAAGAATCAAATAAACATCTATAGTACTTTACTTTAAATTAATAACGATAACTACGACACCATTGTTGCACGTACTAATAACATTTATAATAATGATATAATGTTCTATTAAAATAACTGGAGCAAGAGATAATAAGCGAGGAAGGAATGTAGACTTTCTATCGCAGCACCAGATAAAGGAAGCGACGCGAGCGGCGAGCGCAGCGAGCGCAGCGTGGTGCTACCTTTGTTATGTAACCTTTTATGGGAGCGACACCATGTATTACTAACAGATAGTAGTTAGTTGTACGTGTCACGTGACTCCTACTCTTCTACCTATCGATAAACCACTGCGCATCTATCGTAGATGATAATATTTAATAGAAGATGTGATAAAAATACTTGGATAATTAGCAGAAACTGCTTCTTTACTTGTACTGTGTCATTTACACCGACGTACATTGCAACATTGAAACCGAATAAAGTGCGTGCTTGCCATCATGGTTTCCAATATTTATTTGTTGTTTCCTCGCACTTTTGTGACATAAAAGTACGTTGATTGAGTTATTGAGTTAGTGAGAGGAGAGAGGCGGCCGGGGCTGCAAGGACGACCGCCGGCGGGACTGAGTCATGGCGCGCCCTTGCCATCTGTACGCGAGACTCATATTGATTACATTCCACGGGGAAAAGTTTAGAAGCGAGATGCAGATAAATATTGATCCGCTACCTAGCTGAAGCAGACGTAAGATTAAGCATAACGCTTCACTGGTGACCCCAACATTATGTATTGTGTGGACATGACATGGGTAAGACAGGACTGAATACAGACATGAAGGCTGACAGAGGGGAATGGAGAGGAGAACATTATGCCAACACCACTTGAATGGGATAAAGACCTGAAAATAATGATTTGAAAAGACAAGAATAAGAAGCTGCATATTCATTCAATATTAAATAACGATAATTGTCAAGTTAGGTTTTTATTGAATGTCGGCAGAGTTTGCCAAATCTAAACAAACATTTATTTTGTTGTGTTTATTTATATACATAGTTGTCCGGTGGCTCATAATGACTTACGTACTGTTGACCTACCCAGTGCGCTGTGGGTGAGGGAAACAGGACCAGTAGTGCGAGCGGTGGCCATGCATATAGTACGTTTGTGGCTTAATTCGGCAAGCAATTCCATTATAACGCTATTTAAGCAATTATCAGTTGAATAAGGTTAGTTTGAAGGTCGTCTGTCGAATCTCGAGGGAAAGTCGTTCTATTTCTGCAACCGGTTCATTCTGAAACGTAGCGGCTACTAGCGGGCTCGCCTAAATATAACTACATCTTGAAAACTAACTTTTACCACCTTAAATAGAAACTGGTGTTGCAGGTGTCCATGGGCAACGGTGACTACTTTCCATCAGGTGGCTCATCTGCTAGTTATGGCATAAAAATAACTTGAAGAGTTCTATAATGGATGTGTTGTCGTAGTCGGGATGTGTGTACTATGCGCAGTACTGACTTATGTAACGAAACAATAGAAGGCTACTCCCATCTTCAATTATTTCACATATTTCTTAACGTCATGTTCACCGTTTATGATGTTACCAAATATCGAGATATTAAGTTGCGAAACGCCTGCGGTCGCTGACCTCTCCGCGTACTACTCGCCGTTGGTGCGAGTGTCCGCTACATTAGCGCTCATAGCCACCAACTAGTATTTAGATTGCGCTTGCGTCATCTACGCTAATGTCTACCAACAAAAACAAATTAGCACAATACCGCTAACTACTTCTACACTGCTAAGTAGTTGTACATCAGAAATGATGATTGATGTGTGTCTCTGCACACTATACGATATGTGCAGTATTAACTGATAAAATATACTGCGAAGGGTCTGCGACGGCTCTCTCACAGATTGATTGATCAACATACATTGTCCAAGAGAAATATGAGTTTTTGGTGCGATATGTAGTAATGTTCCCATGCAGCACGTTGCAGCACATTGCAGCACTGCAGCGCGGCGGTGGCAGGCGGCGCGGCCGTGGGACGCATTGTCTCGAGCGCACTTTTATATTGCTTCAATACGTTTCACATGAAATCACAGCAGCAATGCTCGCATTCAAACACCTCATATTACCATACAGATTTTTTGTGCTTCTATCGATTGTTTACGGTTTTTTAACCTTGAAACTGTAGGTTGGTACATGCATTCATAGCACTCATACCCAGAAAAGGTACTTCAATTCTAAAAATTATTGAAAAAATAATCTTTTCAATATACTTAAAACATCAAAAACAAGTTGTTTTTGATTCGTGTATAAAATAATATAGGTATATGAGTTCATTGTCAAACTTTAGAACCCATTTTTATAACACCCATATTTATACGTACTTAATGCATTTCTCAAAAAGCGATACACAACACTACACATACAAAAAACATAAACGAGCTCGCGTAGACTTGTCGTAGAGCCTGCTACGGTGGTGCTACGGTGGTGCTACGAATTAAATAGAGCGTATCCATTCGATCTGCATTTATTTATATGAGAATAATTCAAATTGAATGTAACAGTACAATGGCAAACTCTAGAATAAACTTTGGTGTTGTATTTGTGTCTTTGAAGTAAATGAATGAAGTGCTACATAATGTATGTGCACTTGTTGAGTTAATTGTAATAAGGCTAAGGTTTGACTAGCTCAGTGAGTGCAGCATGTGTCTGAGAGTAGATTAATAAGACTTGTGGTAAATGGTTGGGCAGGTAGTTGAATGTGTGGTTGGAGGCTCTGTGTTGTGATGTGGGCAGGTGTATACGAGTGCGCATGCGCAGTCAGTCGACCTGTCAGTTTCACAACTTTATTATAATTTGTCTGTCTATGATTAAGGCTCTGTTGTTGCGAAACTAGTGACAGCTAGAGGTTTTGCATGCGCCTGCCTGTGCCAGACAGCTCGATATAATTTGTTACAAGGTGGAAAAAGTAACGAGGTCAGTTTTTAGTCATTTTTTTATTATATTTTATTAATTCAACAAATTAGAAATGAGAATGAGAATGGTTGGCATTTGTTTAGCGTGGGCATCGCAGGCAGTGCGTTTTTGCGTCATGTTCCCCCATGCGCGGCAGGATGGTATAACAGATGGAAACATACTTTTTGATGTTCTGCAATCACTGTAAAATTGTTTGCATAAAAAAAAAAATTTATGTGTTTCTGACATTTTACCTACCTTGCTATTTGAAATTTTTGTGTTTACTGAACTTTTTCAGGTATAAATTTATACATCATGACATGTGTTAGTGACTCGAGTACGTGTTATCGTACTCTGCTACCGATAAACAAACATTGAACTTTACCAAAATGTTTGTTTAAGTAATAAATTCTATTCTTTTTCTTCTTATCGTTACTGATTCTTATAAACCAGTGTAGTGAAAGGAGTTTGAAGTGTGCCTCAGAGAGGCGGCTTGCGTGCAATCGGTCCATGTTTTCAAACTTTTTAGATTCCACGTAATTTTATTAGAAACAGATGATTAAACAATTATGCGATTTGTTAAGGCATGCGCACATCTAGGCTGCCTGCGCACGTCGTCAAGTCATATGAGGCAGCGTTTCAGCTGATCGCCATCTCTATAGCCTAGATGTGCGCAGGCCTTTACACAATTAACATTAATATCCAATAATAATAAATAAAAAAATGTAACGGACGACTAAGCACAGATCTATTTTAATTGAAGAACATGGATATTTTAATTTATAGCGTTGTGTTTTGCAATTCACTGAGATTGTAAAATTAGCTCCGCAGACATTGACTTGAGTTATTGAGTTTTCCTTCAGCTAAATTTAAATTGATTGGAACTCATTTTGCAATATGATTGATTGCCTACTGACTTGCCTTCCTCGTCGACCTTCGAGCTACATATTATGCGTACAAATATGTTAAATTATCAAATGTAAATATGGCATGATAAAATAGCTCGATTAAAAGTTTATCTGATTCAAAGTGAATGTATAATTTTAAGTTGAATATTTTTAAATGGTCGGTAACCAAATTATGTTTTACTTTGCATGTGACCTACTTGAGTATGCAAATTCTTATTTCATAATCCAGATGTTAAAGGAAATGACTCAACGGAATGTGTTATCAAGTAAACAAGAACAATGGACGATGGCTATGTGCTTACACTTTGTATCATCTAATTATACTTTGTGAAACAAAGACGACGAGACAGACATGACATTGCCGGAGCCATGACATCCGCTGTCAGGATGCACACTCCACATGACAGGTGCTGTCAGTGGCAATGTGTGCGTGCGCTATTACATGCTTATGAGTAGTACGCTTGGGTTATCTAAAAGTGTGAGTGGAGTAGTAGATTTTATATTATTTGTATTGTTTGTTTATTTGTCGCGTACAACAGGATCTTCACAACGATATCCTATATACGAGTATTTCCGGTCAGTTTCTGTCTAACCTCAGCCAGAGCACGTTGCACTTCATGTCATAGATCATCCTACCGTGCCGAAGAGTGTCCTACAACTCTTACACTATGCTTACCTAAAGGCGGTCTCCACACAATGATTCGTTTGCTTCATTGATGACATACAAATGAATAAACTCAAAAACTTAGTGATTTCCAAATGACATGTGATATTTATTGATGTTGACCTCAATATCCACAATATGAATGATAGTGGTTGAGAACGAATGTGACCGGTCACCGGTGTCGTGTTACGTCACGCGTGCAGTAACGCTGGACCACAGCGCTTCCACTACGTCTTATAGTTAGGGAGGCGAATAGGGGAATTTTCGGAAATACTCGAGCGTGGCAGTTTAAGATATGAGAGATACCTTAGACCTAATAGAAAAACCTTGTTAAGTATTTAGCTCTATATGTAGTGACGCGCGCCTAGGATAGACGATCAGATTAGTAAAAAAAAATGGATAGTCTGAAATACTCGAGCGCGTCAGATTTAGATATTGGGGGTCGATTTTAGTGTTTAAAGACTAAATTTAACTAATCTGACGATAAGTCCTTGACGCCGCCGAGTTATAGGGTCGCGAACTTGTAAAAAAAAAACGTTAATCCGGCATTCTCGAGCGCGATTTTTTTTATTTTTATTTTGAAGAATTTAATCTAAAACTTACTAAAAATACAAAATCTGCCGGTTTCCGCATGACCGGAAGTGTGAAGGAGCCATTTCGTCTTCCTAAGAACGCGTTACGGCATATAAGTCGCGAACGATACATTTTACAAAAAAAAAGTTTAAATAAACAAAAAAGGTAATTTTATTTTACACAAAAAAGGTCTCTTTACATTTTTGTCCAAAGAAAGGAAAAAAAAGAAACCAAAAAACCTTTTTCGGTCAGATTAAGAGAACCCACCAACATTTTAGTCAGATTAAAAAAATATGCTTTCAGGATACCGAGATAAACCTCCCCTATGAAAATCTGACGCGCTCGAGTATTTCAAAAAAACGTTTTTTTTTTGCATTTTCAAAAATTCATCGTAACTTATCGTCACGCCGAAATCGTCAGTTTTTTTAAAGGGAGTCCTTGGGGCCTACTTAACACCCCTTCCGAAAATCTGACGCGCTCGAGTAAATTTTTTTTTTTGCATTTTTGACTACTTTATATGCCTACCCCCACCACGCAAACCGGCAGATTAGTATACCGTTGTTATCAGAGGCACTCGGGGCATACGTAGAATGAATATCTGACGCGCTCGAGAATGCCCAAGTAACTGTTTTTTTTTACATTTTTGAAAAACCGTACACGCCAAACCCACCGCTAAAATGGTTTTTGCCATACGAGATTTTCTTTTCGAAATTATTTTATCTTTCGATTTTGATAGGTCTCGACGGCGCCGTTGAATTACGCCATTTAGCTACCTCGCCTCCCTAACTATTATACATGACTGCATTACAACATTGTATTGACTGTCCTCTCAAGCTCAGTTGGTAGGAACTCTGCCTTCTGCGCTGTAGGTCGTGGGTTCGAGCCCCACCGAGAACAAATATTTGTGTGGTGGCCGCAGATATTTGTTCTCTGTCTGGGTGTTATATTGTACTATGAGTAAATACATACTTATATTACAATATAACACCCAGACAGAGAGCACAAGATATATAGTACAAGCTCTGTTTTATTTGGGACTAGATAGTGTTGTGTGGATTTATTATTGATTACATACATACATAGGTACATAAAATCACGCCTCGTTCCCGTGGGGGTAGGCAGAGATCACGAATTTCCACTTGCTATCATTCAGACATACCTCTTTCGCTTCATTTACTCGCATAATATTCTTCATTATTCATTATTTTTGCTGGACGTTGACTTATGGGACACCCTGTATAATATATTTCTTATAATTTATTATGTTTCCCTAAATTGACATCAAATACATGTAAAGTAAGTGATGAACTGATAATGAGAGCAGTTGCGCCGTGCACTGTACATTTGTATCGGGTTGCGTCTGTGTGCGTTTCCTTTCGCTATCGGCGACCTCCTTCCGCCAGCGAAAGTGAACCCCCCCCCCCCCCCCCCTCCCCCTCTCCCTGAGCACTCCCCTCGCGGGCGCGCCGTGACGTCAGAGCACGTCATACACATCTACTGAGAAGTAGCTAAGGACCGCCAATACTGGAGTTGATCCTAAAACTAACTTACAGACATTAAGTTTACAAACTGTAGAAAACTTAGGACTGGAACACAGTCTGTTCGGTATAGCACTCGTATGATTTAAGTAAATGACGTTTCAAATTGATTGTTTTTTGAACAAATATGGTTTCTTTGAAGGAGGCTGGATGGTTTGAGCAACTATCTTAAAGGCTTGTGATATTCATTATTATGAAGCCGGTCAGTCGGGTAATGATTGAGTAATCAATTAAAGAACGGTTATATAACGCCACGTTTGATGTGTTTACCGAGCACCGAGTCCACGGCAGCTGTGAATGATGATCGAGTGCTTCACTTGATGACGTACACTCGGCTCACCTCACCTCAATATGAACCTCAGGTACAGTCAGCATCACTCTCAGTAACGGTTCCATTATGAAACAATGCTTATCTGCGAATCAATGTTCCACGTCTGCCGGCCATCAGCCTGTAGGCCTACCATAAGCTCTGTCTGCCTCTGTCTTTGGTCTGTATGAGTGTTGACTAAATAAACCCTACGTTGAATTATCACACATTCAGTTTTATGCACTGGAGAGCACTTACACATACTCAAAACCAGAGCCAGAGACCAAACCAGATGGAGCTTGTTGACCTACAGGCGGAGGCGGGCGCTCTACTTATTTTACACACTTTTGATTTTTATGAGAACTGGTTTTTATGAAATTTAATATGTACCAAGCATTTTATAACATTATTACCTAGAATGTAAACTGATCCAATATACAGCGTGATTTATTGATACAAGTGTACTTTATGTTGCCAAATTAAAAGCAATCAAAGAAATTGTAATTAATGGTTAATATCAACTGAATTATAAACTTGATTCTTCATCATTTATTTATTTAATATTTTATTAGATCCTCGTTAGATGTATTGAAGATATTCGCAGTGATTTATTATAATAGATAGTATGTATTTGAGATCAGTTCTAATAGGATGAGTGCTAGTTGACCTCGCTCCGCTGTGACCTCGGGATGGTTATACATCACTTATTTTATATTAATGAGTACATTAATATAAAATGTAATTAAAATTATTAAAGTGGTGCACTTATGTACATATAAGTAATTACATGTACCTATCCTATTTTTTCGTATTCTTATCACTGTTTATAAATATAACCAACACTTACTAAGATCATTCATCGTGTTACGAAGTACAATTGATTGATTGTTTTCATAATTACAAACAATTAAATAACAAGTCTAATAACACAGAAAATTATGGTAATTATTGAAACCAAACTCATAGGCACGTAATAATAAGCCTTGCTTCAAAGATTTATTGAATTTTAAAGATATTTCTTTTGCATTACACTAGTTTACTCGTAAATTGATATATAATCATGAGCTATAAGTTGCGTGTGTTCATTCTATCCTATCCTTCCTGGGCTTAAATAAATAAACTAGTTAAGTATCTATGTATATTATACGTTCAATAAAAGTGTGTAAAGTGCTTCTTATGCGCAAGTATTTGATTAGTTGGTGAAGAGCGCGGCAAGGGCAATCGGTGCGGTGATGACATCCGCGTGGACAAGCGTCGCTGACAGTACCGGCCATGGCGCCGACTGTACGCGGCCGGCGCGAGGGCTATTTAACTGTTTGATTGCTGTATCGTGCGCAAGCGCAGGAAACAATCAAACCAGCGAGCAATGTCATCTTTCGGAGATTAGTCAAAGTGGCGGAAGACGGTCGCCATCTTCCACCAGTGTGTCAGCTGATGACATATTAATATCCAATCGCTTTGACCTCGATCACTTATTTTGTAACACGAACACCATGGAGTGACACAGTGAGGCAACGCGCGCTGTGTGTGTGCGCCTGTGCGCCTGTGTGTGTGTGTGTGTGTGTGCACGCGGTGACGTAACGGAGGCACTCGCGCTTTACATAACCTGCACGGACTTCGGTTCGCTCAACTATTTGACCGCTCCTCAGTTTTAACGTTTTATACATTTTGTTTTATTAAATAAATATTAATCCAGGTCCACGTTATGATAATAATGGCTCGTTATTAGGAGTCGAGCAAGAATCAATAATTACAGGATTGATCTCTATCAGCCCGTCATTAGCAACAATGAGCTACTAATTGACTACAGCGACTCTACAATGTAACTGAAGGAAGATACACTGCATCACAAAGTCTATATTACAGATTACTGACCCATAACAAATTAAGATTTTTATAATGTCCCAAAAGTAATAAAAGAGAAATTATGTGAAGTAAACACTTATAAAATCAAAAAAGCAATAACGAATGAAGATTAAAAATTTGAGAAACCAACTTCTTGGCCAAACTGTTTTGCTTTAAATTTTTTGTATGAGTATTTTTTACTTTAAGGTAGCTTTGTGTCAAATAACACGCTAAAGCTATAATTTAGTTACAGAACGTAAAAATTGTAAAGATGTTGGATATAATATATGAATCTTACATATTTCGTTTTACGAATAAAGTTACCCTTGGATGTTACGCACATTCCAAGCAATCTGCAATGCTGATGGCGATCAGTTCATCATAGAGTTTGCCATACAACCGCACTCGCTGATGTTAACTTTGACAGCGATCCACTGATCGCCATTGCAGACGACGTTGATGTGCGCAAGGCTGAGAAATGCGCATTAGCTTTAAGAGGATGCGCATGCGACGAGTGCCATTGACAAGGACGCGTGAGGACGCTTCCGGCGCCGGCGTGGGGGACACGTAACGACACGCAACACAACACTCGATCACATCTATAACATGATAGTATAAGCTACGGTATAGCCATTATGGAAGATCGATATCGGGTTCCTTATGCAACGACATCTGAGCCGAGTTACCTAAGCCTTTAGATACATTAACCCTAATATGGTAATCCATTCTTCCTACCCGCGACGCAATCTGATGTGAGATGAAAAGTTCCAGTAGACCTACCACAAGCTCTGCTTGGCTCGGTCTTTGGCTCTAGTTTTGAGCTTGTGTGAGTGTTGACTAAATAACACTGGTGAGCACTCGCACATACTCAAAACGAGAGCCAGACAGAGCTTGTGGTAGGGTCCAGTTTCCATAATGTTTTTGTAAAATGTAATGTGTAGAGAGTACGTCAGGTACATAACAAGTATAATAGCTAGTACTTAGTGCAGTGAGGTAAGAGATGCGACGAGCTAGTCCTTGATCTAGCAGGTCGTCCGGTGTACCCCATGCCGCATGATGCCGCATGCCGCATGCCGTGGGAGTGTACTCCGCGCGTGTGTGTGTGTGTGTAGTGAGACGTTGCTAGTACCGTGTGTGTGTACAGACGACGAGCTCGCCCTTGAACTTGCTGACACGTGACCTTCATGGCTATCACGAGCTCCATATGTTTATGGCTATGGCTGTCAAATTGTGTACAGATAGGCTGACCCACACATTCATTTTCTTATTGGGTTTGAATGTGTTGACACAATTTTGACAGCCATAACCATAACTATATGGAGCTCGTGGTAGGCCAGTTTATTGTACATACATGATAAATATGTTGTGGTATTCGTTGCAAATTGCAATACGGGATTTACATACATAAACTAGCCTAAAATGATTTAGATATTGTTGAAATAATCTCTGCCTGCTCACGATGGCTGTCCTACACCCCAGAGCGCGATGTTATTGACCACCCGGCTAGGTAGGCGCGCTTACAATGCTTGACCTACAGCAGTGACCGGTAAATCTGGAGTGACCTTATGTCAATACAATAAAATGTCAAAGCAATCCACCTGTAACTTTAATACGAGGTCGTTGACCTTGGACTTGTTCGCCGATTAAGCGAATTGCTTTAATTTCTTGAACTTTTAATGTTTCCGAAAATTGGTTTCATTTCTGTTTCCTGAATATGGTTCGTTGACATTCATGGTGAAGGATAATGTTAGTACCAGTGGCAATGACTAATTACTTCCTGTGCCCCACACTCATTACTACTGTGCATTACTAATACCTACTCTGTGACGTATTACGTATCTATATTTATTTTAGAACATGCTCCGAACAGATTGATTACTGAGCGTGATTTACATATTATGTGATTTAATGAGCGTGATTGACGCGTGCGTCCGCGACCCGGCTCGCTGTATCAGCGTGATGACACCGCATGAACTATATTGTAAACTGCATATTATGGAAAGAATGAACTAACAAACGAACGAACTAATAAATGAAGGATGGAAAATTGGCAAAGTGCCCAATGTAAGAGAGCGAACGAGCGCGTTCATGTCTTTTGTATAGGACTACGAACTACAGTTACGAACGTTTTCTGCTGATTTTTTTACTCGATAAAGACTAATTTTGACTGCACGTACTGACTCTATTTTTATTGATTTTATAGTGTTTACTACACATCAGAAAATCACAAAGATTAACTGACTTTTCCTTTAACTTTTGGGACATTATAAAAAGCTTTGTACTGACTCTATTTGAAAGTCCATTGTCCCCGTTACTGGGATGTGATCAAAGGGGACATCGGGAATACACGCAAGTAGGACACGCAAGATCTCCATCGGGTGACATTTCATTTACTAGGGGAGACTAATACGTCCAGCAGTGGCCTTATTTCAGCCGATGACCGCACCGGACTTTATTAATTTGACATTCAAGATACTTTTGAATATTGAACGAATCTATGATTATTTTGATTTGTAGGTATATCAGCTCACTCATGAATAATTCATGAAGAGATACCGACCGTTTGTAAAAGTATAACGTATTGAGTTAACTTGCTTAAAGTAATTAGTAGCGCTCAAGTATAGTGTTGTAAACTGAATGTAATGAGAGATGTTGAAACTGAACGTTTTGTTACGAACGAGGAGTGTACTTCCTTCCATTACCCTCGACACTTGTCCACCACCCTAACTGAGTAGTACTGTCTAAAGTCTGTCCAAAACTACTTTAGTCTCTTGCGTATTGAATCGTATTGAATTTGACTTATTATAATAGAGTACTCTCGGTCTCACAATGTAGATTATAAGAATACCCGAATGAACTATATAGTATGAGGTGGTACATAGGTATTATTAATATTGATTGAGTGGTATCGACAGCCGCGTGTTACGTGTCTGACGTAAGAGCAGCGCGGTGTCGGCGGCGCGCGCGAGCATTGCGGCGCGAGCGGGCGGCGCGGTGCGGGGCCGCGGGGCCGCGCGCGCGATGTACGCCGCGCCGCGCCGCCTGCCCACTGCCCGCCGCGCCGCCTGCCCGCCTCGCCACCGCCTCGCCACCGCGCCGGCACTCGAAAGTGAAATTAGAGAATGTGTGCCGAATACGTAACGCGGCCGCCGCCTGCGAGAACGAACCCGCGCCTTACAGCGCCTCACAGCGCCCGCCAGCGCCGGCGCACTGTTGCGACAGCGCACTGCCAGCTGCACTTTCGATTACCAATGTCGATCGACTAATTAATTTTACGGTAATGAATGGATTTATTTCGATTCGAGTAAGACGTGGTCGGCGGCGGTCGCATGTCTCGGGGCGCGGCCTTGACCCCGCGCCCCGAGGCGTGACCCGACCCGACCCGACCCGACCCGACCCGACCCACCGATTGCCGATTGCACTCCAACCGGCACTGAGTGGCAGCCCCGACCGCAATACACACAAAACACATAACTATAAAACGTACCTAAATCAGCAAAATTAATTAGATGTTACTAAATCTATAAACGCAGAGATAAAACCATAAATATTTGCGGATGGTCGGGCATGTTGCAGATGTATTATTAGCAATTCAAATGAATACCGAAAGGTCAGAAGAAGCGATATTAAGGTCAGGGTGTCGGCGACGATATTTTTGGAAGTCGTTTGTTTACATCACTAGTGACGTAATGAGAGTACCCCGCGAAGATGGGTGAGTGCGGGTGCGATGCGGGCTCTCGCAATCACACGCGACTCCAACCTATTGGCGGGAAATTAATTATGTGTGCTGTGTAACTACTTTCAATGTTATCGAAATCGAAGTCGACGGCGGCGGTGGCGGCGGCGGCGGTGTGGTGGTGAAACCGAAGCGAGGCTGTGTGAGGCAACTCCTGCGCCGCCGCCGCGCCTGCGCGCCGCCACACACGCGGAAGCAGCGCCGCCGCCGCCGCCGCCCCGTGCTGGGAGTGTGCGGGCGCCCTCCACAATGATTCATGTTCAGAGATCCCGGTTCACTCATCCCGTGGGATGTAAATGTGTCACTGGAGGGGTGGCGGGCTCGGATGTGTTTGAGTGTGTGCGGTACGTTACCAGCCGGCGCGTGGCGCGTGGCGCGTGGTGGGTAGATGCGGCTACTGGTACTGACGGGAGCGTGGTTGCGCGGCGAGCGAGGGATGCGACACGGACGTGCGAGCGAGGTGAGCGCGCGCGGCACAATGCGGCCCGAGCCCGCGAGCCGCCTCTAGCCGCCTCCCTCGGCCCCCGCGCCCCGCGCCTCCCCCGCGACACCCCCACTTCAGTTTTCCGCCAGGATTTTCCGAAGCGCAAGAGCTTTTGCCGGACGTTAGCGGACGCTACTTCTTACAGCAGCACTCGATCATACGCTGCTCTATTTTTATAACGCTTTTTACGATAAAGATTACTATTGGCAGTTCAAGGGAGTAAATACGAAAGAAAAAAATAGGTAAATAAAGTACGTATCACAGAGCACCAAACACACTTTCTTCTTTGACGTTTGTCATGCCTAGAAAAATTGTAATCGTTGCCGGTGGTGGGATTACGAAATTATTTTGCAAACAAAGCATGCAATGTTAAGGGTCGACGTAAGGTATTAAAAAGTGCTAATTAGCATCGACATAGAATGTCGGGGTCTTCGCCGTTGGCTGCTAATTGTGGAGGTCAGGGGTCATCCCCCAGCGGGGTCACCACTCACCACACCAGGCCGGGGCAGGGCGGGTGTTAGTGTTAACGAACCGACGACAACTTGAAGTTACGAAATCAGGTAGGTACGTGTACTGTTAAGTACAATACTAGCGTAAGTTTTTATGAGCAATTGAATGTTTTTGCAATAACGAATAAATTTGATCGAGTGTTTACTTCGATGTACCGATAGAATTCTTGAGGATGGGTGTACAATGCTTTCGTTACTGAAACTGCAAGTTATTGTAGGAACAGCTTTCCTTGGGATATAATGCAGATGTAGGACGTGAGACAACCAGTGAAGTATCTCCTTTTTAAATATATACGTACCTTTAATAATAATAATTATTACTTAATGTTCCTTCTGTTTGTGTGAGTCTTCATATTAAATAAAACATAATATTGTGGGAATTATAATTGTGTGAATCTGAGAATTGATTACTTAATAAAACGTACGCGCCTTTGTTTGTGATTTTGAGTTCAAAGTCAAGGCGCCTTGTGCCGCGCGAGGATTCCATGCTGGTGCTGCCCCTCGTTACTGAAGCCTCCTGTTAGTACTTGCAGTACGTACGCGTAATGTGCCAAGTAATCGACTGGTTGGAAGTAGGCATGCACTTGTCTACTCAATAACACACGTCATCTTGTTCTCAATAACTGAAACTATGAACAGAAACATTTGTTTTGCAAATAATTTGCATATTTTTATGTTTTCATCACATAACTCGTAATAAATAAGTTGCATGATTAAGTACATGTTATAGTTGAAGTAATGTGCGATGCAGGTACTATACCTAATGCAATATAGTGTGTGACGTCGTCTCGCCGAGAGAGATATGTATTACTTACTTTTCAAGGCACTCATATTCAGTAGGTCTACCACAAGCTCTGTTTGGCTCTTTCTCTGGCTTTGTGACGTTTCGACGTAAGGGTTCATTTAGTCAGCACTCACACAGACTCAAAACCAGAGCCAGAGACAGAGTCAGACAGAGCTTGTTGATGTCTCGCTCTAAGGCTCTACCCATCGAAAGTTTGATGCCTTTGCTGTTGGACGGAGGGAGGGGGATGAAAACTGTAACCCCCTCTTTTCCGTAAGTTGTGATAGCGTGATAATTGTCATAATGTTATGGTTGTGAGACGGAACAGTCGCACCAGATAGGGACCTTGACCTGCGTATTGATTGCGAGTGCGGGTTCGCGCGCGCCCGCACGAACCCGCACTCGCTGCCCGCCGGACGCGGCGACCACTACGCCGGCGTCTGCCGTCATGTTGCGGTACACACCGCGCTCTCATGCCCATTGCATCCGATGAATAACGTTTGCGAATGTCAAGTGCCGTTCAAATATGTTACACTTTTATAAAATCTAACTCTTCACCCAACGAAGCCTTGCGTTATTGCTTACGAAACGAAGCACGAAAAGCAGTTTGCATTGACATGCATACTGAACTAATTATACTTAGCCTAATTCATATATTTATTGGTAGAGCAGAATAAATGCAATATTACACCGGACTGCTAATTAACTCGACCCTACTTATCTTCAACTGTGTTAACTGTTCAGCTAGGCTTATTAGCTTTGCATTAAATTACTATGTGAAATGATAAGGTCATGGCAAAGAGGTCACATAATAATTGCAAAAGTACAACGATAATACTCAATACTCTGGCTGGTGTCCGCCAAACCAGTGATAGCGGTGTCCGATCGCAGCGGCGCCACGTTCACATAGAAGACCAAGTTTTTCATCTATTTTAGATCATTTTAATATCGCGAGGGGCAGCTGTTCTAGCTCATGCCCTGTGCCTGGGACAGGATTATCAGATGGAATAGGCTTGCCCAGCCCCTATACCAGCTTAGTCAGCCTAATCCACAGGAAGGACATGGTCAATACATGCGGAGCTGACTATGTTTTTCTTCACCGTTTGAGAACATTGTGCACATTATTTTTTCGAAGAGAAAATTCATACTACACCACTGAATTTGAACCGAGGACCTTAGGATAGGAAGTAGGGGTTGCTACCAGTAGGCCACTAGTACTCTGACCGTTGTTCTCATTGTGTTTGCGTAATAACAAGCTGTAACAGATTATAATAACATTATAATCTGTTGGTTTGCGACGGACTTTCAAAAGCACACCACTATACACTACTGCACACTACACTACACTTAACTTCATCTATTTCCTATTTCACCTATCAACTATGTAAATAATGTAAATGATCCGAGATACAATGATACAGTAACAGATGGAATCATTCGTCATTTTGAGTGCGCAATATCTCTAACTAAACTATTACCTTCTATTTAAAACTGGTACAAAAATAACAAGCTTCTTGTCGAAGCGGAACGCGCCAAGGAGAACTATTTCGGTAAAACGAAGTGGTTCATACAATACTTCCTGATGTCGCTCACTTTCATATACGAGTGTCCTAGCAGCAGCTGGTCGGGCTACATTTCATAATTTCATAATAAATTAATCTACTCGTCTGCAGAGGTTATGATTATGAAATGGTGTCGTGTAATACTAAGTTAAATGATCTCGTGGCGGCGGGCGGTGTCTGGGTGACCACTCACTCCGCCGCGCCGGCAGGTGCCAGTAGCGACGCGACGGCGACGCGACGGCGACGCGACACGTTGCGATGCCATACATTCGCAGTGATCTTCCGTCTTTGCTGCAATTATTTATGTAATTTGTTGCGAGTTATGTTTATGAAATGTCGAACGAATACATTCACTTTCTTCATACAAACATTACGTATTTACAGATTCGGCACAACTTGAAACTGTTTCCGAGTCGGTATCAACTTACGCTTAAATATTCTGGGATAAATACAAATTTATTTTATTTATATATACACATTGCCTTACAGGTGTACCCTAATACGATACCAAAACCCTCATCCTTTGAATTTCAGATTTAATAATTATACAATACAGACAGTTAATAAATAATAAAATCTAATCACAATAAAAAAAAACTCAACAATAAATTAGTTATTATGAATCATAAAAGATTATCATACATAACAGACACCCTAAACAGATACATTAATTCGAACATTCGGACGAGACAATTCGTCCTTGCATTTGGGTCATGCAAAAGACATAAACGCGTTTCCGCGCATTTTTCCCGCGTGCAGCTGGCGATTGTGGATGCAGCCGCTATGCTGAGCTCGCTGGCGAGAGGTCTCGCAGACACCGCCCCGGCCCCGCTGACGGCGCCGGCAGCGAGCGACTCTTGTGCCACCACCGCACCCGCACCGATCATCACATCACAATGATCGTGTAATGTCTGCCATATTGTGTTTAATCGTTGTGTATGTGCGCGTCATGATGATAGTTATTAGGCTCGCTGTGGGAACACAATACCCTCATTACCTAAAGTTGGACGGCTCTTCCGTGACGGGTCAGGGTGTATATAAACCTAGTTATGGTACCTGACGTCATTCCACAAGAGAACAGTTCCACTAGCTCCTGCAGTGATGAACATACGGGCAAGCTGACACATGGTGCCAGCCACAAGGGTTCCAATCAGTGTTGGACATTTATTTATAGTAGGTTCTCTTTGAGTCGGACCACTAAAAACAACTTGGCAATGGGATGAAAAAAGCCGAAGACCGGCTCAGTGGCCGCCATGGGAGAGACCTATGTCCAGCAGTGGACTGCAATAGGTTGATGATGATGATGATGATAAAATACCTCTCTAGATATCACGCAAAAATAATCTATTCATTTATATTGAAGGAACTTGAAGCATACTCGTGGATGAAATAGTCTTCGCGTGAAGTGACTCTCCAAGTTGTTGAACTTGATATAGAGTAATTATCACAGAGGTGCTAAGTAGTAATGAGATCGTGGATGAGGTACCTGCGAGTACCTAATGGTAGTGCGGTTGTGCAACGGTTGCGAAACGTTGTTGCAAAAACTTAACGTCTATGTCCTAGACCCTAGATCTGTCGCGCACCACGACCAATGGATTAATAAGCACTTGCGCAACCCACGCCGCCGCCACGTCACCGCCACGCCGCCGCCACGTCACCGCCACGCCGCCGCCACGTCACCGCCTCGCTGCCGCCACGTCACCGCCATGCCACCGCCACGCCGCCGCCACGCCAACGACACGCCTACGACACGCTGACGAGACGCCGGCGTCGTGCAAACAAAAATATCAAAAAATATTTAGCATGAGAGACGGATTAAATAATTTCCTCGCCTATACAGGGTGTAATCGTTAAGTGTGCACAGGCGATTATTCCGTAACTATTGCAGATATCAAAAAACTTTAAACTGATATAGAAAGTACTTTACCTAATGAGTAAAATGACATTAATAACTTTTTAAAAATAAAACGAGAAATATCCAAAAAAATTACATTAATCACTCCCATACATTTAGTATGAGATAGTAGAAAGGTTTTTCAAATTGAAAAATACAATAAATTGGCGGGAACGAGAACCCGCGATAAAGAATTTGAATTTAGAACGAACACCAAAGAGTATCTTTCTTTTTGTTTTTATTTAGTATGTTGCTTTTCAGCTAGTTCAAATCATACAATATTAATACAATATTGAAACAAGGTTTATTATAAATTTGAAGTGGTAAGATAATTAATCTACACGTGTATCTACTTGAAATTCATTAATACCTTCATATCGTACATAATTATAAAATGACAAGGGTAAAATGAGTAGGTACTATTCCACTTAAAATAAGGAAACTAAAACCTTTCTACTATCTCATACTAAATGTATGGGAGTGATTAATGTATTTTTTTTGGATATTTCTCGTTTTATTTTTAAAAAGTTATTAATGTCATTTTACTCATTAGGTAAAGTACTTTCTATATCAGTTTAAAGTTTTTTGATATCTGCAATAGTTACGGAATAATCGCCTGTGCACACTTAACGATTACACCCTGTATAACTCGACCTTCAGTGAGCGTGCTTGACAAAATGTTTGCTAATAACAACAAATAACGAATTTTACATGTAGTAGGTACAGCCACTTGATCCAAAGTGAAGTACTTTACAAGAAACCACATCGATATACCTAATCACTTGTGATGTTGATTGCCCGTGAGGAGTAGCGGTCGGGTCGCGGGTCGCAGGTGGCGGCTGAAGGACCTATTACGAAACCGCACCAACGCGACCAAAAGATATAACATAAATCAATTGCTATTAATCCTGAGTTTAAGTTAACTTTAATCATTTGTTTAGAAAAACGGTTGTCTGGAAGAAATAGCTGTGCGCGATAAGACCACCGATCGTAAGACTAGGTGCATTAGAATGTTAGTGTTATGTACATTTTCACACGATATTTAATCCACAATAAATATATTGTTTTATTATTTCATTGTTATAAACACACTGATTCCCAACATTTTCACTATCACTATCCAAGTCTGCCTCCAAAGTTAGGTATTTGATAAATATTGTATAGGTATGAATCCCGAGCAAAGTGAGAGACTCTTTAGTAGAATCCTGAATGTAGCGAGGTATTCAAAGTAAGTCGCTCGAACCAAAAATATATTTTGCGCCCAAGTTATACACTTTACTTTTCATCACCCATTAGTTGTTTAACTAAAGCCGAGAATTTAAAGAGGACTTATCACTGTACAGTTTGGTATCCAAGAGATGGAAAACGCAACAAAGGACAGCAGCTAGAGTAGGTTCAAGACTTTATTAAAGAATATCACGTTACACTCGAGTTTCTACTCTAAAATTCCTTACTTTGCTTTGGGTTCGAAATATCGCTCTCGCCGTAATAATATTAATTTACTCCCCTATGATGCAATCTACTATTCCGGCGTTTTTATTACGTGCGCCGGAATGACCTACTTTGCGCACACTTATCGAGGAATAAAAGGCCGCTTCTCTAATAGATGGGATAAAATATAATAAACCTTTATATTCAAGAAGTTCTGGTGGTCTAGTGGTAGTAGCCCCGCCTTCCGATCCGAAGGGTTGAAATCCACTCGTGTACCAATGAGTTTTTCTGTCGAAAAAAATGTATGCGCACTATGCCAGTACTCCTAAATCGGTGAAGGAAAACATCGTGAGGAAACCTGCGTGTTGTAGAACTTTAAAAAGTTCTAGCAACACGTGTCAAGGGTCACGCAAAAAGGGCCCACCAGCGGCCTACTTGCGGAAAAACCTGCCCTCACATCAAGTGCGCATGATAAACTTGCCGAATAAACTTTTATATCGGCCTCGAGATCCATGAATAGCAAGAAATTATGTGGATCAAGTCCCCGTTCAACCGCCTGCATGTATAGTGTCAGCTGAACGGGCCTAGATCCTATTGTACTCGTAACTAGTCTGCGCTCGCGAGCGGACTGGTTTCCGTTCCGCTAGTCGAGCGTTGGCGCCCTTTCTTGCGTGTCGCATAGTACTGGCGTAGTGCGCATACATTTTTGGTGATAGGTTTCCAATTTCCAATTTCTAGGCGACTGATCGAAGCGACGCGTGACCCAAGAGCTGGTGGGTATCTGGCGCAGCGTATAAGCATTGCTATTCAGCGTGGCAATTCTGCCAGCTTTTTCTTGGGGACGCTTCCGTCTGGCACTGTTTTGGATCAGTTGAGCTATCTCTAGATCGTTTGTAACGATCTGCGGATAGCTCAACTTTTTCTTGTGTATTTTGTACATTTTGTAAATATTTGTTTAATTGTAGCACACAGAAACACGACGCACTTCTCCAGTATCAATGTATTGTCTGTATCTTTCTTCTGTTAGTGTCCTTGTATTTTACTGGTTTTTGTGTGCTTATGTAGTAAATAAATAAATGTCTATGTCTATGTCTATGTCTAATTGTAAGTTTCTTTGTGTAAATAAAACTATTTCCAATTAATATAGAACCCCCTTAGGATCGGCAGGTGGGGCCACCACCGCTGCTGTCTGTGCCAGTGTCACCGACACTCGCCGACTGTTGGGTTGTAGACGGACCAATCCCCCCCCTCCCCCCCTGGCGCTGCTCTCCGCGAAGGATAACCGCTTGTTTGTCAATAAGTATCACCCAGAGAGTGCTTAAGAAAAGAAACACTCTACATTTTATTAGCATCGCTAAATGTCGACATCCGAACATTTAATAGCCTATCAAATTATCAATGACATATGATTCTCATATATTATGAGGACATCTCGCATGACTTATGAATATTCTAGAATGGAGTTTGATTTTTTTACTAAAGTAACAGTTCCATCTAGCGCAGGTGCATACAAAAATGATCATCTACGTCATGCTTGAACAATAGAGAGAAATCATTATAATTAAAAGAAATCAGTTCGCCATCTGAACGTACAACAATAATATAATTTGTAACACCTCAACGTTGACGACAACGGATAATGTCGATATATACCTTTCTACGACAGCACTTCGTTAAGAAGGCATCACACAGGAGACTCTCCATACAAACGTAGTCCCCTATTTCCTCCCTGGATAATGCCTCTAGAGTAACCATTTTTTTTCATAAAATCCAGATCTGCTATATACGTGCTCGTATGTTTTCCTTTTTTTCAGAAACTTATTGATAAAGAAAATATGACCCTCATATGATTTATGATATGAAATATGAATTGGAGGTGATATTTTCTTAGAGACAGCGTTTCACTGTAGGCCTACCACAAGCTCTGTCTGAGCTTGTGGTAGGCCTACAGTGAAACGCTGTCAAATATTGCAGCGATATTTGACAGCATTTCACTGATCGCCATCGCCATCACCTAGCCTAGATGTACCTACGCAGGCCTTAACTCATCGCAAGATAAGGTAGCCAGCAGCGGTTAAGCACGCGGGTTCGACCGCCACACTCAGACAATGTATTAAGACCCTTGTACGGCTAGAGTTGGTCTGTGCAAGAGGCTGTTTATTTCCATTATTATGCAACACATACACACGTATATTTTTACATACATTGGTACATTTTTAGGAAATTACAACACCATGTTACACCTATTTCAGCAAATAAAGACATTCTATTCTACTCTATTCTATAACGCAACATAAAACCAAAGCGAATAGAAGCAAATCTGTGGAAAATCCTCCGCCTACAAGGAGCTGCATTTGGAAAGCATTGCTCCACTTTCATACGCCGTGAGCCGCGGCCACGGGGAAGCCCCGCACTTCATCTATACAACACTACGCACACGGATCAGCCTGTCTGACACTACTTGTTTCACAATTTTTCACACACACATTCACAATTTTCGTAACATTATGTAACTAAGATGTAGCAAGAGATCATCATCATCATTGGCCTGTAACATATATTGCAGACGTTTTAGTTACAAAAGTAGATTAGTAGCAAAAGATAAGGCAATGACTACATACGATTAGGATAGGTCACGCTAATCATAGGCACCCCTAGACATAGTGTAGAGCCCACACTAGGAGTCTCTGTGTCGTGGGTATCAATATTATTACATGGCACTACGATACTATAATAGACTAACTGAGTACATAATGTACCTGCTAGTAACTATATTATATTCAAAATAAATAGCAAATCTAAATGAGAGGAAGATACAACTAGGTGTGCCTGTGTCGTTGTGTTTACTCGTACATATTAAAAGCTATAAATGCTTTGCTTATGGTTCGGTTTCAAAGCTACAAGGACTTTAAAAGATTAGCCACAGCTGGTTGGAGCGCTATACATTATTGAAATATTGCGATAGTGCTGGTAGTTACTGTCATGACACACAAAATCTTACTAATATTATTTTACTATGGGTTTGGGTTTATTATTAGTGAACGAAAAGAGCCTTTTTGAGGCGCACTTAAAATCCTTTCACCACACTTGGTGCGAAAGAATCAGTGACACGATAAGAATAAGAATTAAGGCTGATTCTACATATTTATTTACCTTCATTAATAAAACGAATATTTTGTGATAAAAAAACTTTTGCTATAGAAAAATTTGACAAATCTTTTAAACCAACTTCAAATTAAAAAGAAAAGGGTCTCAATTCGGTTATGTTTGATACCGCATAACTTCATCATTTAGTAGACGATTTGAAGAAATATTTTTTTATCTGAAAAGAATTATTTTCAGATTGTTGGTCCTTTAAAAATTTAAAGTCGTTTATTTAGTTTTAAAACGTATAGGTACTTGTGTTAGCGCTGAGACAGGGATCACCCATCCTACCTCCCATCATCACCTCAGCCATGCTCCAGTAGAGGCTCGTTGCGACACTAACGGAGGTTGCTAACGATACGAACATCCTACAGATAACACTTGTTCACATTTGGCGGATAACTTACAGAGTAGTTTGTTTAACAATGTTGCAAATAAGGACGTGTGCTCATACTTAACAACACCTGCTTGTACGTGACCATGTTATATTATAGCATGGGATGGATCACCAGCAGTACTTAGTAGTAGTAGAGCTCTTTGTGTGTCTCGTGCGGGTGCGTCCTACCACCATGCCTATTGCTGCCGTGAAGCAGCATCGCTGTGTACAGGTTTGAAGGGTGTGGGTGCTGGGGTAATGACTGGCATGTGAGGCTGAACATCTGTATGCCTCAAGTTGATGGACGCAGGGGAGTGCATCGTAGGGCACGTTCCTGATGTGCGTGACCTACTACGAGGCAATGCTTTGTTATAGGCGACGGCGACGGCTACAGTCTAGCCGCCGTGAGTTGGCGCGGGTGCAGGTAGGCGGATACTTAACCTGGTTGCGTAAACTGTAACCGATTTCGCTAATATTGTGGTGAGCATTCGAGAGGTTGAACCAGCCCAGCCTTGGGGGTATTTTGAGGTGAATGTTGCCCTCACGCACACCCGCGTGCACTATGCACGTACACGCACGCGGCTGTGTGTGTGCGCGGCTCGGGCACTGCTACTCTAAATGTTCACTGGCTCTGACGTCACTTCCCGGTGCATGGCTGTTTTGCAATATTTCCAAAATAATTCGAACCTATTTTAATGTTGCTCCTGCTTTCATTGAGGTTTCAGCCTTCACGTTTCAGAGAGGCGACGACGCATGACGTCCGACCCTACGAACATGTTCATCAACCTAGATCAACCAAATATGATGTACATGTAAGGCATACGAGTATTATGTAAATAATGTGAGTGTTGTTGTGTCGGTGCCATTGTGTTGTGTCAGAGCACTGCGTTGCTCAAGCTGGCTTCCTTTGTCGGAGCTCTCACTCACACTGGTGCTCTCTTGCCCTTGTTTTTATCCTAAATTATTTATATAGCAGATCTCATTGGACCTTAACTAATAAGTATTGTACCATGTTGTTAATTTTAATATCTAAGCTTTCCGTTTTTTTTATGTAAGCACACCAACGCCATTGGCGTTGGCGTAAGCTCTCAAATATCAACACAATTATTACCTATTCATTTATGAATTTACATACTCCCATGAAAACAAACTTCCCAAAGGGATTTGAGTTCAAAATATGAATACAGATGACCTGCCACTTGAAACTTGCAACATGCATGAACATGATGAACACATTTTACTTTAAGTATATCATTCATACTATTTGTGTTTACATCCATAGCTTATGCCAACATTACTGATGCAATACTTTCAGAATTACTTCGTACTTAATGAGTTTGTGCTAATTTATAATACCGCGAGCATTATCTACTTATTACGAATGCTAGTATTTTAAATGAGTTATGCAAAATAATGTGTATGTAAAATAATTGTATGTAGAGCGGTAAGTATTCGGTCAGCACACAATAGTATCTGTAGGCCTACCAAAAGCTCTATCTGGCTCTGGTTTTGAGTCTGTGTGAGTGTTGACTAAATAAATCTTACTTTGAAACGTCACACACAGAGTGTAATACACTAGTGAGCACTCACACAGACTCAAAACCAGAGCCAGAGCCAGACAGAGCTTGCGGTAGGTGTACGGAGCGGTATTTCCGGTGGGCGCAGACACAATGCGTTACGTAGTGAGTGTAGGTCATGTACATTACTTGCTACGTCTCATCTCATCGACGACTAGCCGCCTGTCCCGGCTTCGCACGGACGGACATTTATTTTTTTAACACATAAATATAGCTCATGATACTCAAACTGAATGAATCTTTCAAATGAAAGAATTTTTCGGCACAGTAGTTTTTGAGTTTATTAATTACAAACATACACACAAAAATGCAAATGTTTCCTCTTTATAATATTAGAATAGAATAAAAAATTTATTTATTGCACACCTTAAAACTAACGATGGAAAAACAAGTAACAATAATTAAACACATACTAATGTACAATGGGCGGTCTTATCGCTGAAGAGCGATCTCTTCCAGACAACCTTTGGATAGAGAGAAGCGTATAATAAGATGGTAATATTAATATGGATCACACGCCGAGTCATTATCAGGTGCAGTTCGAGAGCATCTCAGCTAGTTCGTCGAGAGAACACGCGTATCGACTGATCGGACTTCCAAGACACTCCATTGCATTGTTACGAGGTTGATGTACTTAGGTAACAACAAACAACAAGCTGTAGGTACTCTGCACTTGCATTACAGACAGATGAATTTCTTAAAGATTCTGGTGATTTGCGACATTTTAACTAAAAACTGCAAGCTATTTAAATTGTAGAGCGTTGTACAGCGAGTCATAAAACCTATCAACCCTAATAATTGCACAGAGGATAAGTCGGTCTAGTCTAGTTAGCATACATTCCTCAGACAGTCTGTCAGTTGTAACAGCAACCTAAAACTAATGACAGAGATACCAGATCAGCGAAACAATGTGTTGTAATTCTCAAAAGCTCCCGTCTCCATTCAGATCGACACAGTAATCAAATGACGCATCGCTGTGTAGAGCAGGTAACTAGTGCAAGCTATTACATAAGCGTTGATACAACCATAATGCGCTGTTGCCGGTTGTTATGGTCGGCCGCTGAAGAGCAGTGGGTCAGGCGGCGCGCGGGGTCGAACCCGCACCCGCCGCGCCGTTGACTCACCGACACACACTCCACTCACGGCTACTTACAACATTCCCTCGACGGAACATGTGAGCCATCATACCCTCGATCCTAGTCTCCTCATCAGTAATAGTGGGTCATCAATTCTAAATCGATATATACGTCACGAGCATTCGGCTTCGACTCTACCAAACTATGTACGTTGGTATTTAAACTCCGGTACGGAGATGTACAATGTAGGAAGTCAAACAATTGCCTTCACTACTGCTACAGAGAAATAATGTAATTCTCTATGTTACTCGTAGGTGTAATACAGAGATACAGAAACAAATTGCCAAAACTGAAGAGGTTTCAAAAGCCGTTTAAAATGTTGACAGCTTCGACAGTTATTGATTTACGAGTACATTTAGATATTCTCAATGATTGCATTGCGATGACCTCAGGTGTGTTCAAATCATGTGTTACACAATTATTAGTGAAGTTTTTAGGATTAGATATGAAACAAATGACAATGTTACTATCTATTGATGGTATCGAATCATCACTAATGATATAATGAACGTCATTTACTAAAGATTAGTATTTACTTAGCTGTTTCCGTAATCGAACCGAGCACTCATTATAATCCAACAAATACCGCACGTCAATAGTCTGCGATATGAAGAACAGAGGTTGCAACAAGACTTATGATTTACTTGTTATTGATGTTGCAGAGTCCTGCGTTTGGCAGTTGTTGGGCTTTTTTTTATAGCATTTTATTGAAGTGAAAACTTCTTTAGCGGCGTTGAGCACTTTCTGAATGGGGATAAAATCTTAAACTCGCGTCAGGATCACGTGACCCTGATCGAAAAAGCGTAGGACGGATTTTTTGCAGAAATGTACCCTAAGACTACAACGTAGAGTTCATAATAAAAATCGAAAAAGCGACGCTACAGATACGCTAGTAGTTACTATGACACGGTAACGTCACAGAATAGATAATAGTTAGTAGCAAGCATACCAAGGCGTTTTTCGTGACTGTAGTAGGTATAGGTACATACCTATTATAGATTTTATGAACTAGCGGCCGCCCGCGGCAGGTAGTAGTGGTCATTGGTACATGATTTTATAGATCTACTGTATTTATTTTTCGAGTGGAGCATTGCGGCGAGCGAAGCGAGCCGCCATCCGACCATGGGAACAGCGCGGCGAGCGAAGCGAGCCGTGCTGTGACTCCCCCCAAGCCCCCCAGAACCCCCTCCTCCTGAACCCGGGGGGAGCGTCGCGGCGAGCGAAGCGAGCCGCCACGTGACCACGGGGAACAGCGCGGCGAGCGAAGCGAGCCGTGCTGTGACCCCCCCTAAGCCCCCCAGAACCCCCTCCTCCGAAACCCGGGGGGAGCGTCGCGGCGAGCGAAGCGAGCCGCCACGCGATCACGGGGAACAGCGTGGCGAGTGAAGCGAGCCGTGCTGTTACCCCCCTAAGCCCCCCAGAACCCCCTCTTCCTGAACCCGGGGGGAGCGTCGCGGCGAGCGAAGCGAGCCGCCACGCGACCACGGGGAACAGCGCGGCGAGCGAAGCGAGCCTTTCTGTGACCCCCCTTAGCCCCCCAGAACCCCCTCCTCCTATGTCTGCCGTTTTACTTCATTTAGGACCTACTTGTAGGTCGCGCGACAAGGTCCCTTCTAGCGGTTCCGACCCGTTGAAGATTTGGCTTTACGTAAAATTTAGGGTTCCGTATAGGGTTTTGATTGGGGTTATACTATATTGAGGAATTTGATTAAATGGTCGACTTTTAGGGTTCCTTAGGACTTTGATTGGAGTTTCAACTACACTTAGAAGCTTGATAATGTTAAAATTTTTAGGGTTCCTTAGGACTTTGATTGGGGTTTTACTACATTGAGGAATTTGATTAAGTGGTCAACTTTTAGGGTTCCTTAGGACTTTGATTGGAGTTTCAACTACACTTAGGAGCTTGATAATGTTAACATTTTTAGGGTTCCTTAGGACTTTGATTGGAATTTCAACTACACTTAGGAGCTTGATAATGCTAAAATTTTTAGGGTTCCTTAGGACTTTGATTGGGGTTTTACTACATTGAGGAACTTGATAAAATAAACAACTTTTAGGGTTCCTTAGGCCTTTAATTGGACTTTCAACTACACTTAGGACCTTGATTATGTAAACAATTTTAGGGTTCCTTAGCACTTTGATTGGAATTTCAACTACACTTAGGAGCTTGATAATGCTAAAATTTTTAGGGTTCCTTAGGACTTTTTTATCCAATGAATGAAGTACCTACATTTTCACAAAATTTATAAGTAGGTATACATTGTTACTACATTTCTATTTATACATCAATATTATTACTATTTTATCATTAGTTTATTTCTTCATTGACGGATCTCTGTCCGAGTTAAGGCCTCCTCCAGATCTTGCCATGTCTCTCTGTCTGCGGCTATCTAACCCAGTTTATTCCTGCAGTTTTCTTTATTTCATCTTCCCATCTTTCTAATGGTCTTCCTCGTTTCCGTTTACCGGCTGGTCCACGCCAAGTGGTTACAATTCTTGTCCATTTCTTATTATTCATTCTTGCTAAATGGCCAGCCCATTTCCATTTTAGTTTTAGGCAATGGGTTGCAACATCAATGACATTTGTTTTTTTCTGATGTTTGAGTTCTTATGCCTGTCTTTTCTTTTAACATTTAAAATGCTTCTCTCCATAGCTCTTTGACTTGTTGGTATTTTATTAACGGTGAATTTGTTAAAAATCCAGGTTTGGCTTGCGTATGAAAGACATGTTGGGTGTTATTATGTGCCTACAATTCAAACTAATTGCTGCATTCAGTTATTTTATGTGTTAAAATAATGGTAATCGTCAGAATCCTCGAAAAGATACTTCGTGAAGTAGGGACATGCTCTTGCACTAGGAACTGCTTTTATAACTATTTAACTATGTTTCCTTATTAACTAAGTTTGGGTCCCACCCGCGGTCCAGCGATGGCGACCTTCAATAAATATTCCCAAAGCCCAGCCCGGCCCGGCCCGGCCCGGCGCGGTCTCGCAACAGCTCGCTTCACGGCGAACGACTCGTGGCGCAACGAGCAGGATTCATTATACATTAATATAATATGCTACATTAGTTTTATTAGATGGTAGATATGTGTTTAGAAAGGGTTTCCTTGCAGCGTCGGACCGCGAGAGGCAGCCTTGCCGCTGACCTATCATATTGGTACATAATGCACATGCATATAGGTCATGTACAGACATGCATGCGCTGCACGAGATTGTACTCTATTGCTCCGTTTTTAGAGTAGGGACAAGCATTGCAATGGACGGTTACAGGCAAATACTGAAAAAATAGCGAGCTTAATCAAATAATTTTGTTATTTATGCCATGTCCCTTTGCAGTGCTACAACAACACTTTGATAAGTAGGAGTTGTCATTGTAATGCAGCTGACTGTACCCAGTGTAGTGTAGTAGGTAGTGCACGCGTGAGCGGAGATCAAGGAGGTGGCCTGTGCCCCGGCGCGGCACGTGACCTGCGGCCGCCCTCTACTCACTGGGTAAAGGACGTTTTCAGACACTTCGCTGCAACTCATTACATTGATAACTGGTATTTACATAATTGGGCAGGCTTTGTTTGAACAGCCGTGCTAGTAATGGATAGTTTGTATGTCGATAAGTGGTCGAATGGACTGAGAGCCCACAGGCTAACCACACGCGCCATACATTCCATCACTCCATACAAAAGACATGAACGCGCTCCGAGGCCAACTGACACTATTCTAAGAAGATGATTTTTTGGTTACTTTATTGGAAGAAATATTAAAAAGAAAATAAATGAAATACAGCATAATTGACCAAGCGAGAGAAGAGTTCTAAGTTTCAAGATTGGCCAAAAATGCTTTGTCCGGTTGTTTAGCTGTTCTCACCTACAGGTCGCATTTAACTGATCTGAACGAATATCTGATGAGGATCTTCGGCATGAGAGCACATCATTCCACAAAGTGCAGTGAATTGTTCACGTTTAGAGTGCTCCCCAGGTGTATACAGCTCACGGAGCCACGAGATGTAATATTGATCAGAGGCAACTAGATCCATTGTAAATTTATAAAATAAAGTAATGGCGCAAAACCTATAACATAAAATGTTAGCAGCCTCTCGGCTGGTTGCGCGAGTGTTTTGCTAGGAGCTTCGGTGTCGAGAACGACGTCGACGTTACTATTCTTGCTTACAAAGTATCAAAATTAGATAGTCATTTAAATTTTTAGTTTTTGAATGAATTCATAATTCACCATGTTTGTAAGGGTGTTGCAATATAGTATAGATATAATAATGCAGATTGTAAGCAGGTTAATATTAAATGATAAAAGGATATTTATAATGAACGTTATTATTTTCTTTCGTCGTTATAGAGCTCGTCGTAGTATTCGGCAAGTGGGGTCTGCTAGAGCCCGAACACTCAACACATTTTCCAAGCAATGTTACAGAGAACTCCACAAACTGTATGGGATCGATACAACATGCAAATGCCTAAAACCACGTACAAGTGACGTATACATTGAATGAATGAAGTCAAGTGCACGCACACACACTCACAACGCACGGAGCCGAACTAGTCGAGTGTCGCGTTTTATAATGACTACACCATCATTTCAATAAAGGGTCTCATGGGGAAACTTTCTCTTTCAACTGTACATACAGTATGTGCAGAGAGAAGGCAACTAATATTGCACATCGGATAATTTCGGTTTCATAGAGCATAGTGTGCGTCAGAAAGAGATAGCGCAGCATTTTAAGAAAGCAGGATAGCCGATCCGATATGCAATATTTAATGTCTACAACCGTAGACATTAAATATGCGAGTAGGTGCGAGTAAGGCTACCGGTGCGATCTTCTTCAGCACTCACTATTAGATGCCTAGCTCTGTAGTTGGAAGTGAAAGCGTAAAGACCCGCCCACATTTAGGCGATAACACAGCGATCTGCGATAGCAGGTATCGCCTTGATGTGACTAGGCCTTAACTTGGTGCGGAAGGTATCTGTCTGAATTAAACGCTATATCATAACAAAATTTAACTGAAAACAATTTTACAATTTTGAGCTTGATTGTAACGTTAATTATCTGCGCTCAGAACAATTATAATTTAATACTTTAAATTATAATTGTTCTTAATATTATAATTAAATAATAATAGTAAGGAAAACGCAATAAGTTATACTTAGTAAGGTAAGGTAATTACTATTCTTATAAAAGTATTTGGTATTTAATAAGCATCCAGAGGCTAACTACGAGTACTTACAATAACTAGCTAGGCGTACCTACTATAGACACCTTGGGAGAGCAATGTAAGTGTTTTGAATAGAGGATGTTTTTAATAATTTTTGATGAATTGCCTCAATTTGGGAGCAAATATGCCAAGTTCGACATTATTCTTAGCCAAATCATTATACTGGCGAACCATTGTTAAATTATGAAATGCTGTTTTTAAAAGTTTGCAAAGTTTGTTTTTTTTGAAGTGAAAACTTCTTTAGCGGCGTTGAGCACTTTCTGAATGGGGATAAAATCTTAAACTCGCGTCAGGATCACGTGACCCTGATCGAAAAAGCGTAGGACGGATTTTTTGCAGAAATGTACCCTAAGACTACAACGTAGAGTTCATAATAAAAATCGAAAAAGCGACGCTACAGATACGCTAGTAGTTACTATGACACGGTAACGTCACAGAATAGATAATAGTTAGTAGCAAGCATACCAAGGCGTTTTTCGTGACTGTAGTAGGTATAGGTACATACCTATTATAGATTTTATGAACTAGCGGCCGCCCGCGGCAGGTTGTAGTGGTCATTGGTACATGATTTTATAGATCTACTGTATTTATTTTTCGAGTGGAGCATTGCGGCGAGCGAAGCGAGCCGCCATGCGACCATGGGAACAGCGCGGCGAGCGAAGCGAGCCGTGCTGTGACTCCCCCCAAGCCCCCCAGAACCCCCTCCTCCTGAACCCGGGGGGAGCGTCGCGGCGAGCGAAGCGAGCCGCCACGTGACCACGGGGAACAGCGCGGCGAGCGAAGCGAGCCGTGCTGTGACCCCCCCTAAGCCCCCCAGAACCCCCTCCTCCGAAACCCGGGGGAAGCGTCGCGGCGAGCGAAGCGAGCCGCCACGCGATCACGGGGAACAGCGTGGCGAGTGAAGCGAGCCGTGCTGTTACCCCCCTAAGCCCCCCAGAACCCCCTCTTCCTGAACCCGGGGGGAGCGTCGCGGCGAGCGAAGCGAGCCGCCACGCGACCACGGGGAACAGCGCGGCGAGCGAAGCGAGCCGTGCTGTGACCCCCCTTAGCCCCCCAGAACCCCCTCCTCCTATGTCTGCCGTTTTACTTCATTTAGGACCTACTTGTAGGTCGCGCGACAAGGTCCCTTCTAGCGGTTCCGACCCGTTGAGGATTTGGCTTTACGTAAAATTTAGGGTTCCGTATAGGGTTTTGATTGGGGTTATACTATATTGAGGAATTTGATTAAATGGTCGACTTTTAGGGTTCCTTAGGACTTTGATTGGAGTTTCAACTACACTTAGAAGCTTGATAATGTTAAAATTTTTAGGGTTCCTTAGGACTTTGATTGGGGTTTTACTACATTGAGGAATTTGATTAAGTGGTCAACTTTTAGGGTTCCTTAGGACTTTGATTGGAGTTTCAACTACACTTAGGAGCTTGATAATGTTAACATTTTTAGGGTTCCTTAGGACTTTGATTGGAATTTCAACTACACTTAGGAGCTTGATAATGCTAAAATTTTTAGGGTTCCTTAGGACTTCGATTGGGGTTTTACTACATTGAGAAACTTGATAAAATAAACAACTTTTAGGGTTCCTTAGGCCTTTAATTGGACTTTCAACTACACTTAGGACCTTGATTATGTAAACAATTTTAGGGTTCCTTAGCACTTTGATTGGAATTTCAACTACACTTAGGAGCTTGATAATGCTAAAATTTTTAGGGTTCCTTAGGACTTTGATTGGGGTTTTACTACATTGAGGAACTTGATAAAATAAACAACTTTTAGGGTTCCTACGTTAATAATCAAGTTTTCACTTCTGCCGGCACTCCCGGAGTGCAACCCGTATTTTTTTTTTTTTATAATTATGGTTTTATTAGAATTACGTGCATTAAATTGCTTCCAATTGAAATGGTGCTTGTATATTTTTTTATGAGAAAACTGAAGTGAAAATGTTGCGTAGTTCACCTGATGTTGAGCAGTTACCTTTGCTTGTTATTTGCATTACCTCATACAGAGGTCTCTACATGCACTGCCTTCATCATTTTTAGAGCGAAAGAATCTCATTGATTGTATTCCGGGGTTGATACCTCTAACACAGCTCTTACACCATGTTCGATACTCCCTAATAATTCAAGTTAATCTGAGATTTAGTCATCTAGGATCGTAGGAGTGTGTCGTTGGGCCGCGAGTCCTAGCGGCGGCGGCGGGCGAGGGAGCCGCGACCTTGCGGCGGGAAGGTCCTCGCGCGCCTCTCCAATGTAGCAGCGCCGTCGCGTGTGTGCTGCCCCCTCCTCGCGGCACGTGGCGGCTCGTGGTGTCGGCGGGCGCGGCGGCGGCGGCAGTCCTCTCTCCCGCACGATGGTGGTCGCACGCTCCTCCCGCGCCCGCGCCGCGCCCGCGCACGCCGCCTTGCTGCTGCTCCTGCTGGCCGCGCCGCTGGTGACGCCGGCGCCGCACCGCGCCCTGCGCCATAGACGACAACTCGCCGACGACGACGCGCTGCAGCCGCTAGAGGTATGACCCCACAGTGCCATCTACTGCATCACTATTACATGAGCCGCCCGCTAACCCCTCGCCATCACATTACATATCGGGCCGGGTGACTATGCCCCGTAGGCTTGGAGCTGGCCGCGGTCGGCCGTCCGGCGGCGACCGGTCGGCATGTGAATGTCAGCCGAGCGTTGTGCCATCGGCATCGGCCCGATTACCACATAACTGGTCAGGAGTCGTCTCGCGAGGGCCGCGGTGCGCTCCTCCTTCATCGCTGACCGAAAGTCTCGAAACCTTCGACCTTGAAATATTTACATACGATTAAGGTGTGCTCGCTCGCGGGTTGCCAAATCTCACTCGTCGTTAAAAGCGCGGTTAAAGTTCATTGCCGCGGCGGCGCGGGCGGGGCCGCGGGCGCGGGCTAGTCACACCATGTGCCCATGTGCTATTCACCCACTAACCAGTACCCACGGTCAGCCTCACTAGTCTACTCCCTACCTGCGCAATAGCTTGCTACTTCACAGCTGCCCTTCTACAAATATCGCGGTATAATAAATTGTTGAATCGAATACGTTACTTTTAAAGCAGACTTTGTGAGGCTGGCTGTTGGTTCTGAAATGCAAGTGCAACACCATCCATCAGTGATGCAACAAGATGCGGTCGAGTTGCTTCTCCTCTCTCTAGGTACCGCCGTGCATTGTTATTGTTGGTGATGCATGGTATTGGTGCGGCGCTGCCCCTACCGCCGCCGTGCAGACTCATCTTATCACTTTTTCATTCACATTATGTATTATGGTAACGCTTGTGATTAACCTATTTCAGCATTTGTAATGTTGATCGTTGAAATTAAAAATTTTCAAAAACAATCAACTACGACAAATCTGCTTCCAAGAAAAGACATGAATTAGTTAAATGTACCATTAGCGCCCTCGAGGAGTGTCGTCATAGTAATCATTAGTTGATGTACAATGATGTGCTTCACCCGAGCGGTGGCGTGCGGGAGTCGAACCAACGTCATTCATACCATATTCTACCGGACGATGACACTCTGCGCTAAAGCCTTGCGTCCATCCAGGCAATCATCTGCGATCTGCAAAAGCGATACACTGATCCCCTGGATGGGCGCAAGACCTACCGTTGTGCGGGCTACTGCTGCAAGTGCTATGACTGCTTCATCTATCGAGCATCCATCGCAACTAACATGCAGCGCCACATCTAGGCCCTAGGGGCTCTCACTCTCTACTAACTCTCCAGAGCAACATGATGTGACGTCGAGTCACGATGCAAGATCTGAGCCACATCATGTTGCTCCAACAATGTTTCGGAGTCGGAAGGTAGTGTGTGTGTACTGTACTGTTAGTGAAGTGGAACTGTCGCGGGTTACATCGCCGCGCTTCTATCCAGTTTCTCAGAATTACTTTCAATTGTAAAGTTGTCCCGTTCGTTTAGGGGTTGCAGGCTCTGCCTATCTTTGTCGTTAGTAGTTTGTAGAACACAAACGTTCTGTCCACAGTTGGCCAGTTGGCATTGCAGCTGATATCGGTCGGTGGAAGGAAATATAACATTGCGTTGCGTGCGGTTCACTCTATCCTTTACGAGTACTAGAAAGTTAGATACCTACCTCGAATGCTAGCTTCATAACTTCGTGAAAATAACAAAAATAACAGAAATTATGATAATTATACACATTAATTCCGTAAGGTAACAGCGTTTGTAACAGCGTTTGTATTACCTTGAAGGTCATCGCTCTATCGTTCAAATCTTTCAATGATTATGAATTAAAAAAATTGTTGCCTGTAGTATGTTTCCGGCCTAGATAGACAAGGCTGTAGCGGTGGCTTTGCTTGTGTCTGTATTGCGATCCGCCAGTCAGTCATAGCTCGGTACTTGATTTAGTTTATATAATAGATGCGGCGAGGTCACGAGTGGGTACTACCTACTACGTAATGAATGGTACCCGCTCCTAGCGTTGCACAACCACAATACGCCAACTGAGGTAAACTGCATTCGCGGTTCTATTTGCATAACCTTACCTAAATTAAATTAAATATATTTATTCGCTTGTAGTATGGTCAATATCGAAAATCTTCTTATTAATAATAATGTTAGTTCTAAATACTTAGATGGAGACCTACTGACCTTGGGCCTGGTTTATTGTTAAATGCAATTCGACGCAGGCTCATCTTAATTTTTCAATTAAATCAAACTTGAAATATATAAGTTCAAGATCTTATCTAGTCTTTTATGTATTTATAAAAGAATGGTTCGTATTTGAATCAGTATTGGTGCCTTATCAACTAATTATGAATGCAAGTTCAACATTATCAGGTCTTTGGCTTGATTGTTTAGCGTTACAAAAGGCACCGACTCGGTAAAGGTACGGCCACACCTAGGCGATGAGCTGCGATAACTGGATCCATGTCAAATGACGCAACTTATCGCGTAGATTTAGCCGTATCTTACCTATTTAAAAAAAAGAGCTCTAAGGGTGTTATTAATAATCCTAGCGTAGCGTTGGACTAGTTAATCCGTGTTTTGTTTCTTGCATTGACATGAAATTGTTAACTCGAACAACTGTGACAAAACACGATTTAACTACTCCAGCGTTGCGCCAGGATTATTAATAAGCCCCTAAGAGTTTTACAATACTTCGAGTTGAAATGGGCCTACATTAAGATTCATGAAAATCGTATCAAAAGTTAGAAAGTATACGTCACTAATTAATTATTGTACGTTTATGGATGAATTGTTTTATTGAGTCATACAGTTCCAGATTAATATGAAACGCGTACGTACAGAGCGTAGGTCCCCCCCCTCCCCCTCCCCCGCACTGTCAGTATGTCCCTTGGTGCGCGCGGGGCAGGGGGGCGGGGCAGGGGGGGGCAGGCAGCAGCTTGCATAACGCGGAGGAGAGCGCGATGTTTTGCGAACGCGCGCTCTACTTCGGATCACTCTCTCACTGCGGCCTACTCGTACCTACTTCTCACACTCACTACCGCACTGCTCGGTGCCGACAACAACACAATGAACATGCTCAATACTAACTATTATTTCATATTTTTTTATTGATTTTATAGTGTTTAGGAAATCACAAAGATTTTTATAATGTCCCAAAAGTTAAGAGCCGAGCGGGATTTAAATTCCGCGAGGGGAAGGTCGCGGGTTCAAATCCCGCTCGGCTCTTAACTTTTGGAACATTATAAAAAACTATAATATCATTTCATTACAATAGCCATGATAATTAAGCTATGTTCTTTGATATTGCATGTTCTGTACATAGATGTAGTGCATTAATAAGCTCCCCTTCACAGCCCTCCCCCCCCTGCCTCTGCGTCGTCAACGAGCTATAATTAGTTAGGCATTACAGTCGCGGGTCGCTAACTCCATCATAGTTATTATATTTAAGGATTTATTGTTTCTGTCAGCAGTATGTATTTAGGTTCTCGGACTTACATTAGGCATTTAGATCCGCAATCGTATTATTCTCGTCACAACACTAAGGTATATAATAATTTAACAAAGACACTTCATATGTAGAGATGCGGTGGAGGTTACTCTGCTTGTAACGACACACGGTCGTGGAATCAGCTGACACTCGACACTCCCGACACACGCCTATAACAATGATGAGCAGAGTAGTTCCTCAGAATGCAGCCAATCAGTCGCCCAGTTGTTTCTAAAATTTGCGTTCACTTGATCAATAATGTACTAAATTAGTTGGGTACATATTTTCAGTTATTAGTTTGAGTACAAAGACTTAATCCGTTTGGTAACCGGTCGGTGTTCCCGTGAAGCTGTACCCACTGATGGGAATGGGAACCTATTGGCACATGGCGTCTGCGTCACTAGGATCTTATCGACATCTGAAATGTGATGTTGGTTCCCAAGCTTGTTGTGCAAGTGTTATCGGTTCTAGCGCATGCACACACACACCCACACCCTCTCATACACACACGTTCGGTAGCTCGCACGCGGCGCCCGCGCCATGCTGCGGCACAGCTATGGAAATATGCAGATATTCTAATAGGACCAACGCACTCCCAATACAAACAACTTTAATGATTCAACTCCAAAGACATCGCATCCATAAAGGCCTGCGCACACCTAGGCCGCTGGCGACCGCGATCAATGAAACGCTCTCAAATTTGACAGCGATATTTGACAGCGTTTCTCGGATCGCTACCGCCAGCGGCATAGGTGTGCGCAGGCCTTAAACTGTTAGGACAAAGAAGCATTATTTAGGAGAATTCTTAGAACATTGGTTCGTCTAGCTAGTTCGTGTAGTGGTTGCATGGCCAGCATGCTCATGGGCCATTGAAATGATATGAACGTGCGAGGCGCTAAATTGCTTTACTCTGCGAGTACATATTTGAAAATTTCATCAAACTTTTTCAAAAATCAAAATCAAAAGTGTTTTTTGATAGAATCGCAAGGATCACTTTGAAACGTCTTAAAGCTAGGTAAGTCTTAGGTGCCAGTTCCACGCGACCACAGCAGCATTTCAAGCTACCAAATAGTGGGTTATAAAAAACCACTATTTTGTAACTACAAAAAAAAAATTGGGTAATGTAGTAGGGGTAGAACATTATGAATGTGCAATGAGAACTTTTAGTATCGATAAAAAGAAAGTTATTAAATGTTAAAATTTTCAGAAATCCTGCAAAAAATTATGGACATATTAGTTACGTATATTGTTTATCTTGATATATCGTTTGACGTGCATTTTTTTTTTATAGTACTTGAGAGAAAAAAAATTACGCCGTCGGTTCCGCTTGGTATTTAGTGTTTATGAATGAAATTATTTTTGTTTTTTGAATCATTTCTCAATATTTGACTAAAAATTGTGGTTATTTAACTTTATTCATGGTAATTACAAAATAGTGGTATATAATTGAATGAAATATAATTGTCGATTGGTTCTCATGCTAATTCTGGGCTAAGTAATCGATTACTAAATGATCAGTGGGAATGTTCCCACGAGGTGTCGGAACCCACTCCACTGCAGCCAGTAGGCACTCGTGTGGTGAGGCGCCTGCGTCCCACAGCGCATGCGCACGCGCATACAGCCGGCTATTGTGGTCACATTATTTTTTTATTGACTTGAGCAATAATATCTGTAACACATTGCACCACGACGAGAGCGGGACATTTATTATTATGTAGTTTCATACTGATTGTAGGTTGAAATGGAAGTCGATCTTCGCATCAAATATAATAAATATTGTGGAGGTTGCTATGGGTATTTTTCATCCCATTATCCGCCTTTTGAGCGTAGCACCTTATCTGTGGCGCATGGCGCAACGCCTGCGTCGGATGTTCCGTTCCATCGCCATTATGTTTGATGAGCTCTTGCAAAACGCTTGCTTCATGTTTGAATATCAATTTATTTCAAAACATATTTAAGTTTTTGTCATTTGGTTAATGTTGAGTTATTCTGTCTTGTAGTAATTGCATCACCTGCAGAAGTTCATATGCTACGAACTTTGACAACGATGTAGCCGCCTAGATGTGACCATTACCTTAACGTATCAAGTAGCCAGTCGGTTATGTGAAAGAGACTTATAGATTGGTAAAGCATGTTGCTCTGCCTGCATGCAGTGGACGTTACTCAATAGGACGCAGGCCCGCGGCGCGGTGAAGGCTCAATGTCACAGTAGGTCACAGCTTCGAGACACTTTATGCCGAAATCGAGTCTAAAATGGTAGTTCAAAGTAATCCAGCTCCGACTTATGAAATGAGCGTGCGAGTGAAGTGTCGAGAGCGTGGCCTTCACGTGTGTGGCACGTGACCTCCCCCGGCGCCAGCGATTGCTGCCCCAGCGCCGCCGCCGTCTGCACTCACACATACCTGACCAATATACATATACTACGCCGCTTGTTCCTAATTATCTGACAACCTAGAGCTTGCGTTAAGTACTTACTGAGCTATGGGTGCGACATGTGTGAACGCGGGTGTGATGGTGGACTCTTCGCTTCGACTATCCTTACTCATCCGGTGTCGGGGTGCGGTGCGGTGGGGAGGGGGAGCATGGTGGTGGGGTGGGTGGGTGCGGGTGCGGGTGACGTCACCAGTGCTGACGTGTGGTGTTGTGTGCAGGAGGAGGGCGCGGAGCAGACGCGCGAGAAGCGCAAGCTGGAGGGCGCGACGCAGGCCAAGTTCGGCATCAAGAACGCCGTGCTCGGCTTCGTGTTCGGGGTGAGTGCATCCGCCGGCGCCGGCTCACGGGCTCCGAGACCCTCTCGCTCTGACAGACATCTTCTCTTTCATAGAAAATCAACTCGCTGATCGACGCGAAGACGCGGTACGTGGAGACCCTCGACCGGCAGAACATCGAGCTCAACAAGCAGTACGGCATCGAGCCGCCGTCCGAGGGCGGGCTGGCCTCGCTGACCGGCGTCATCGGCCAGGTGATCGGGCCCAAGCTGCAGCTGCTCGGCCCCAAGATCCAGGCGGTGACGGGCCTGCTGGGCGGCGCGTCCGGCGGCGGCGGCGGGGGCGGCGGCGGCTCAGGTGGGGGCGGCGGGCTCGGCTCGATCCTGTCGCTGGTGACGTCGCTGTCGGGCTCCTCGTCCGGCGGCGGCACTGCCGGCGGCGCCGTCGAGACCATCGACTCCGACGAGGAAGACGACTCGTGAGCGGCACCCCCCTCCGCCGCACCGGGTCACCCCCTCCCAGTGTCGTCCCCCCCCCCCCCCCCCCCCCCCTGCTCCCGCAGCTCCTCACGGCACCGAGTGCTGTTCCCCGTACCTTTGTATTTATGTTGTAAATAGGTTTAGGTGCACGATGGTGATATTAAATATTATTTTGTACATGAGTGTTTTACTGCACCTCACGCCCCGCATCCGCACCCGCGCTGCATAGTAGATAGTACGTCGCTTGTCGGTTCATCTTCCTCTGTACAGTAGACGGCGCATGCACCGGCACATGGGAGGCGTGCCCCCTAGCGGACGTCGTCGATCCACGAGACCTCTCTGCTCCTGCTTTTCAGCTCTCTGGAGGATCAACGTCTCAACCAGATTTTAGTCTTCTGGACTTATTCTCATTCCTTCTAGTCGCTCTAGTCTAGTCCTTGGCTTAATCTCGAAGTTTTAATTCGCCTGTATATTATGGATGTGCTTGTAGTCATATTATTATGTTTTAATTCGCCTGTATATTATGGATGTGCTTGTAGTCATATTATTATGTTTTAATTCGCCTGTATATTATGGATGTGCTTGTAGTCATATTATTATGTAGTGTAGTGTAGTATAGTGTAGGGTAGAGTCATAGAGCTCATACAACATGTTGCCAAGTTTTTCATCGTCGATATAAACTTTCAAAATGTAAGCTGTATAAATGTAAATGTCAGCCTGAGAATTGTGAATTCGTAAGAACTCGTTTCATATCTCCATTTTCCTATTATAGAATTGTATAGTACGTTTGCAGATAGTGGACAATATAGCCCAGCAGTGCCGACAGGGTCAGTGGGTAGTGGGGTCGATACCGGTATTGTATATATTTAGGATAATGCCAATATATAGTAGAACGGTCGACTGGTGTCGATGTGAAGGGAGCTCCGCCACTCGGCGCCGAGGTCGACCACCGCATTACTTTATTATAATTTGTACATTCGATTAGTTTACTAAATCTAAAGTTAAATATCATGTTCAATTTAGAAGTGACAGTCACACATGATCTCCTCCTGACGATTCGTATGATGCGAATGACTTGCTACATATTTGAATAGGATCATGACATTAGTAATAACCGTAGCAATTTGTACAGAGTAAGCATGTGCTTTCATTCATTATTTGCTTAATTAGTAAATATTATTTTGTAAACTTTGTAAATTTTTGTCACCCTAGTCTTACTACTTGTCAATGTTTAGTAATTTCTAGAACATACTTAAATAACGCTAGAAACACAGTAGAACGATGAGAAACAACGTGCTTCTGTTCCCTCATACCTTTGATGAGTATCATGGCTTGTGTGTGCGTACGGTTGACCACATTATCCCTTCATTTTCTTCTTTTAATTGTAAAGATTATCCCTTTTGATTTTTTATATATTGACTGATGTTGGTCAAGTGCGCATACTCAATGCATTTCATATTATGGCCAAAATTAGACCTAGTCAAATAGAAGTAGTAGTTTAGTATAAGGGGCAATGTAGCTCGTAGCAGCAACGTAGCACTCGTAGCAGCCCGTAGAGCGCGCGTAGCGCACCGTCTCGTAGCACGCACACTCGCGCACCTCTCTTGTTTATTTACATTCTCACGGGAGGTTTCATAATTCAGTTATTTTTGTTAAACTAAACACAATCGTATGCACTTCGTAGTAAACTAATGAATGTGCGAGTGGGATGCAACTAGTCGAAGCGGGCAGGCTCTCAGGCTAAGATACAGAGACGCTTGTGTGCTAAGTTTGGTCTCAGGCTAAGTAAACGTGTAGGTCATATCCTGCGCTCGAGCACACAACGGGCGCCCACTCAGCTGTTGTCACAAAACGTTTGGAAGGATGTCTAGCGGACGATAATTGAGAGCGATCTCTCTGTTACATACGCGTCTGCTAGTGAGTGGATGATCGCGCTCGCACCAGCAGTGCGCGCCTGTAGAACTTGCAGTGGAGGTGCATTGCTGTGGCCGATGGATGTATTGTAGTGCTGTAGTACCGTATTGACTTGCACGTAGATTGTAGTTTGTCTGGTAGATCATGGACACGAGTAGAGCTATTCAAACGTAGTATTTTCAATTCTCCCATCCATCCAAATCCTTGTCCACTTTATAAAATGAAACAAAGTGTGATATGTGATTATTATTTGTGCCAAAATTAAAGAAAATGAAGAATACGAAACGTTGTTGGTTTAATTTGTAATGTGTTCCTTGCGTGGTTTGATGGCATGAGTCGTCAGTCAGGCTTGCACATTGAGGTCGGAGCTATTTTGCAAAACAAGTAACTGCCATTAGATAGACGTTAGCGTCTGCCATCTGAGCACTTGTGCCTCAGAGTCGGCGCGACGCGACGCGACGGCGACGCGACGGCGACGCGACGGCGACGCGACGGCGTAATTGTCCACTTAAAGTATTGCGATTATTAGCAACATACCTACTCGACCTTCAGTTGAGCTTTACACGAATTGCACGAGTAGGTACTTAACTTTATTACATTGACTCGAGCGATTGCCTAATGGCTCATAACGATGTAGATAATTCTAAAAAAAAGGCCAACGCATTAGAGTTCGCGGCGAGCTACCGGTCGACTGATCTACATGAGGTTCGGACAACTACGTACTCATCCACCCACACACACACACACACACACTACACACCAACACCATCCGCGTAGGACAAACACGTAGCAATGACACCGAACCGAACGGTAACCCTATCAGTCAGTAACAGTCAGGGCGTGTCGTGTTTAGTGTGCGTTGCGGAGAACATGAGTCAGACGTGTAGGGGCTCCCGGACGGGGGATAGGGTAGGATGTAGGCGAGGGATGGCGTAGGAAGGGGCTCCTTGAGGGATGGCTCGAGGGGGTGCTGACGTGTGTCTTGCCTCAGCGCCGCACTGGCACCACGTGGCCGGACCGCACGGACCGCACGCAGCGCACGGCGAGCACGCATCGCTCGGCGCCATCGTGGTCGGCGATGACGTCATCGGGTCGGCGCGCGCGCCAGGCCGACGATATCCCCACGTTCGACCGCAACAAGGTCAGCCTCGACTTCCCGGGGAACTTGTTTGGACCGACCGTCTCCCTCCTCATCCGTACCACTAAGGTCATCGGCGACGTCATCCAGGTAATACTCATTTATCTATCTGCCTTTTACAAACACATTCAACATTATGGATGTGAGCTAAATCATTTTTATATATAAACCAAACAAACGGTCCACAAATCCATGAATGTTGAATTGATGAAAAACGCATTTCCGGTCACTATAAGATATGCAAGCTCTGGTCTAGAGCTAAAGACAACAACCATTTAATGAATTCAATTAAACTAAAAATTAATTAAAATGTATAAAATACATCGAATAGCTTAAGATAAACAATATTGTAACTGTGAGTCTATAAAAATAAATAAATAAACAGATAAACAATTGAATCTCAAGGATCACATGGAACGCCTACATAAAACAAGATTAGCAAAAAGAATAATTTACTGTATTTAAGGAGCTATGATCCTAAATATATTAGACTCATAAACAATCTTATCTGCAATAATTACAAACGAATATTATTAAGATATTGTAATAATGATAAGAATAATGAATATGCACGTGTGTGTTCCAGAACTCTGCGGTGCGCTACCAGACGTTCCTGCGGCTGTTCCGGCCGCTGTTCCGCGGACAGTTCCAGATCAAGGGGCTCGACCCCCCCGCCACCACCACCACCACCACCACCACCACCACCACCACCCCCGCCCCCGCACCCCCCGCCGCGGGGGAGGACAACGAGGTGCGACGCAGGAGGCATCTCAACTACTAACACTAAAACAATATTCCATTTTGTAATGTTTTGATAATTTTTAAATAAGATTTCATAAGTATGTGCGCAAATAAATAAATATCAAAATATGCTGGACGTCGCACACAACATTATCTAGCCCCAAACTAAGCTAAACTTTTGCTATGGGATCCGGAAGCATGTCAGTAAGAGTGCATACTGACATGATGGGCCGCTGAGTACCGACGGCGACGGCGACAAGGCAGACCTCCTCTACTGATACTCTACGCTAGGATTAGTTCAATAACGCTATAATATTTAGTTTAATTAATGTTTACATCCGATGGACCAACGACATTGTGAAGATCGCGGGAGGTCGGTGGATGGAGAGGGCTCAGAATCGTTTTTCCGAATAGCGTCGCGCGTTATCGAATGTATATAGAGGCCTTTGTCCGGCTGCGGACTGGTACACGCTGATGATGATGTTAGTAGCGGTGACCTACGGGCAGCAGATTGATGATGGCCTCTCTTCACACATGCTCAATGTACCATTATGATCCATATACTATTATGTGGTGGCATAGTAACATAAATATAATCATAATGGAACAACTTAGATTAAACTTTGTAATTAGCTAAATACCTTCTTAAATACTAGAGTTTAATTATATGCGACCCTTCCGATGAATGAACCGAGCCTTCGCGCGTGTTCTTACATTTCTCTGTTAGCAATCACTTTTGAACCTTACTTTGAACCGAAGTTTGACAGTTAGTTAACAATGGGAATCACAAAAAATATTGAACAATAGTATTAGATGCATCGTACGCCGGATCGATTCGTGTCGCAGTGAAGGCGAACTACTAACGTACTACTGCACATGGGAACCTACTAGGTATAGTACTTCTGAATGTATTTGGACTCGGCTCGGTCACCAAGTCATTATTATATTAATGCTTAGCTAAGTAAGGTACTGATTTAGACATTAAACATAGAGTTAACGGGTATTCAATTGAATTAAATAGTTTATATTGATAATATTGGCTGTTGTTTTATTTTGATATTCTTCATCCTCCTTGAAAACAAAAGTAAACATGCCCTTTGCATCTATTGTGGATGATTTATATAGCGTCAGGCAACAATGGGCAACTGGTGACCCTACTTACGGGTTGAAGAAGGTTTGTTGCCAGCACCTATAGATAAATAGAAAATGCATTATTGCACAACAAATTATAAAAGTACAGGTACATAAAAATACTTAAAACTATTTGCCTCATACAATGGGTGGTCTTATCACTAAACAGCGATCTCTACCTAACAACCTTTGGATATAATGGACTCAATATATTTACAAGGAAACTGTGTGCAAAGAAAGAATAAATAAATTAAAGCCTAAATATTCTGTAAAAATTAGTTCCTTAAATTTTTGATGATGACTTTGCACAGGAAAGACATGGTTAATACGTGCGGAGCTGACGCAGCCGCGGGGTGCTCACAATGTTTCCCTTCACTGGTTGAGAGCGCTACCATTGTGTACATACATTTTGCGATAGAAACACTCATTGGATGACTCGACTGGATTTGAACCCACGAACCTAGAATCGGAAGGCGGGCCCGCTACCACTAGACCACCGGTGCTCTCTAATTCCTACATTCCTCCTCCTTAGTATCCTACTAGTGTTATAAATGCGAAAGTTGAGATGCTTGTGGCTCAATGTCGCCCTGTACAGCAACTGGAGCTGGTTTGTGGCTCAAAGAGTTCAATGACGTCATAACCACGGGCACTAGACCGATCTTGAAGAAATTGACAAAGTGCACTTTGTCAATTTCTTCAAGCTCTCATCTCGGTCCAGTGGTTGTTGGCGGGCGAAGCCACGAGCGGACGCTGGTATTACCCCTCCAGCTAGTAGGACCATCAGCAACAAAGTAGACTATTTTCAGTAATTCAGGATTACAGGTAGGACCGGATCTATCCATTCATTGACCCGAAGTACGAGTAGGTTCTGAGGATAATTCCGACAATCTCTGCTGAATAAAATCTCAGATGAACAGAGTTTTTCGAATCTTGTACTCTTATTTTGTATCAACAAGGTATTATTATTAAAGTAGACATGGCGCGCGGTTGCGGGTGCGGGTGCGGGTGCGGGTGCGGGTGCGGGTGCGGGTGCGGGGAAGATCTCTCGCCGCGGGGTGGAGACTATACCCAGGTGGTCCTCAATGCCAGAATTATGAGACTATTAAATTATGAGCAACTGTATTTGGTGGATATGTTTCGTCATAGCAGTAAGTATATCAACTACAACTAAATTCACCGACGATTGCTACTAAATTATTCAAACAAAATGTGGTACAGAATAATATTATTACCAGTTCTTATTCTATGTAGACTTCCACCAGATTACTATTAGCAAGGACCTTTGACGAAACACTGGCAGATGGCTTTTAGATAAATAATACTAAACTAGTGGTCACAGTTGAAGATTACAGTTGGAAAACAATAATGATTGCAATAATATCTATCAGCAATCTGGTTCCCATAGTACAAGCTCTGCTTAATTTGGGGCTAGATAGTGTTTTGGGGATTGTCCGCAATAATTATTGTTTATTAATTAACAGCTTATTAAGATTGATTACAATTAACTGTTAAGAATTAAGGCAGAAAAACGAGACGAAAGCAATTGTCATTCGTAAATTTTTCGTGGATACGCCTGTGACCAATGAAGGCCAAGAGTCACCAGATCTAGTTAAGCTTGTATCTGTGGAGACAATAATGAAGATTGCCACGACGTCCGGCCACTTGAAAGGGACGAACGTTATGTAACGCTTTATTTTTTTATTTAAGCTTTTAATACAGGGTGGGTCAGAATGACGTCCGAACCAAAAAAAAAAGGAAATAGTAACAGAAATTGCAATAAAGTAGTAAAAACTATTATATTATACTAATATATTATATTTTTTTTAAACTAGTTATTTTTTTACACAAAAAAGCAGTGATGCTTTTTAATCGTGTGCTCAAATGATGACCAAACAAGCGAAAATATAATTGGGCGAATAAAATATTATTTTTTATTAAATTAAATTATAATTATTTCATGTTGTATAATATTAGTTTTTGTAAATAATGTATATTCTGTTGTAAATAAATTATTCTCTATTACATAAATAAACAATATAATAATTCACATTTGTTGTACGGGAAAATTCTAGCACAAGAGGCTGAACGTAACGTGCAACGTAGAGCACGTTCCTGACGTTAGTGACCAATGCGTTACTTAGGCAATGTATCGTTATAGGCAATGGCTACCGCTTAACATCCGGTGGGCTACATAATTATTCTAAAAGCTAGGGATAAAACAATAATGGGAGAAACCTACAAAATTAAGAAAAAAAACCCTAACCTAAGTAAGGCTAGGTTAAGCTTTTTTTTTTTTTTTTTTTCCTTTCTGGTTAAAATCGAATACGGTTAGGGTTAGGTTAGGGTTAGGTTAGGGTTAGGTTAGGGTTAGGTTAGGGTTAGGTTAGGGTTAGGTTAGGGTTAGGTTAGGGTTAGGTTAGGTTAGGTTAGGTTAGGTTAGGTTAGGTTAGGTTAGGTTAGGTTAGGTTAGGTTAGGTTAGGTTAGGTTAGGTTAGGTTAGGTTAGGTTAGGTTAGGTTAGGTTAGGTTAGGTTAGGTTAGGTTAGGTTAGGTTAGGTTAGGTTAGGTTAGGTTAGGTTAGGTTAGGTTAGGTTAGGTTAGGTTAGGTTAGGTTAGGTTAGGTTAGGTTAGGTTAGGTTAGGTTAGGTTAGGTTAGGTTTTTTTTTTTTTTTTTTTTTTTTTTTTTTTTTTTTTTATATTCAGAGCCCTCTGACAAGTCAGTGTCAAAGTCATTTTTTTGCCTATTCTATTTTCTTGCCTATTTCTGTTACATAGTTTTGGGATGGGGGGGGGATTTCTTAATACATTATTTTCTAGTTACAAGCTTATTCTATTCTAATGATTCCTGGATTTGGGATAACAATGTTGTTTTACTATACTCTATCTTATATATCTATCTATTTTTTAACCTATTTCCTTAAGTTCTATACATTTATTTACTTTTCTGGGGTTTTTTGCTGATTTTCGTATATTATAACAATAATATGTTCAGCAAATTTACTTATCTCTATTTCTATTAATTACTTGCTTTGCTACAGTTAAACAGTATTCAATGAACTTATTTCTACAGGTTTTGTCCGTTATGAGCTGATTTACGGTTTCTCTCTGAAGTTTTATGCCGAGTTCCTGTTCCACTTCGTATCTCTTTTTGCCATAAATTGGACATTCTAACAAGATATGCACTACTGTCTCGCTCACGCCAGGGTCACAGATGCACGATGGGTTTTCCTTACACTTGAAGCGAGCCAAGTATTCTGAAAACCCACCGTGCCCCGTTAAAACTTGCGTGAGCACACCCGTTGGCTCAATTTGCTTAATGGTCTTGAACGCATCTATGGCATCAGGGAAAAATATTTTTGTAGTGCCGGCAGTTTCACTATTTTTGTACCTCCTGTTCCATTCGGTTAGTGTATCAGATCGTATTTGTTGTTTTACATGGGAGATTGGACATAATTCGTAATCAGGTTTTCTTTTTATACTCAGGGCTGCGTCTTTTGCTAGCTCGTCAGCTCTCTCATTTCCGGCAAGACCTGCATGAGCCTTTATCCAATATAAAGCCACAGTTTTATGCTGGTTTTTGTGTGCTCTTTGCAGGTTACTCCGGATTTCCACTGCAAGAGGGTGCACCGAGCCTTGGTTTGTGACGCTTTGAAGAGAGGAACGAGAGTCGCTGTAGACTCCAAAACTCGACTCCGGACTCTTCAAAATCTCCCTTGTAGCTTTGCATATGGCCAGTAATTCAGCCTGGTAGACAGTGCAGTAGGACGACAGCTTCAATTTGTGGGCTTTGATCTCGGCAGACATATTCCATACGGATAATGCTGCTCCGACCTTGCCCTCAATTTTGCTGCCGTCCGTGAACATTCGGACTGCGTGACCGCTGTGAATGTCCACCTGCTGTTGGTCTTCCAGGCACAAGAATTCTAGGCACATATGTTCAGCTGGGTGGGGAGATTCTGCAAATCTTGTCATCTTCTCGACCTCCCTGTCTGCTAGCGCTGGCCGGGGGACTCCTCTCCTTGCCTCATACAGGGCGGCTGCCTCCTGTATTCTCAGGTCGAGAGGCAGAATGCCAGCCAACACTAGCGCCGAGTTAAGAGACACGGTCCGGTATGATTTACAGAGCTTCTGGGCAAAGCCCCGCTGGACAGCGTTCAGGTGTTTTTGCATGCCCAACTTATGGGTTGCAGGTGCCCAGACACTAGCCGCGTACAAGATGATGGGTTCTACTGCGGCAGTGTAAATGCTCCTTATCACATCCGGATTGAGACCCCAGCTGACCCTGGCGGCTCTAGACAGCTGCTTGTACACGTTCAACGCCTTTTTGCATGCGTTTGCTGCATGGCTGTTGAACGTGAGCTTGTGGTCTATTGTGAGCCCCAGGATCTTGATCTCTGCCGACATGCTTATGTCAATCCCGCCCATATTCAGTCGTGGTGTGTCATACTTTAACTTCTTGGTTATCACCATTGCGTTTGTCTTGTGAGGTGCAAACTTTAGCTTGTTTCTGACACCCCACTCCTGAATATGCGCGAGAGCGGCATTTGCTCGTCGTTCTACTTCCAACGCGGTTTCGCCGTCGAAAACCAGGACGACGTCATCTGCAAAGGCCTGGCTGTAGTCTCCTCGCCTTTCTAACTCCTTTAGTAGCGGGTCCAAAATGAGGTTCCACAAGATTGGGCCCCCGATGGATCCCTGGACGCAACCCTTAGTAGTCTGCCTAACCACTTCCTCTCCTGCGTACCTGACCCTTACAGTTCGATCTGTTAGGTAACTATCGACTACTCTCCTGATGTTGATAGGACATTCTACTTCCGCCAATCTGGTCCTGATTGCGGGCCACCAAGCGCTATCAAACGCTCCCTCTATGTCTAAGGATACCATTGTTATGAGCTTTTTCTCATTGAGCTTGCTTCGTATGTGTTTTAACAAGACATAGAGGGCGTCTTCCGTACTTCGCTGGGGCACAAAACCATATTGGCGGGTGCTGAGCTTTGGGAGAATGTGCCACTTAATGCGTCCCACAACCAACTTTTCAAATATCTTCCCCATTACGGGCAATAAACCTATAGGCCTATACGATTTGGGATTTGTGTAGCTGTCCTTTCCCGGCTTTCTTAAGACCACTACTGTGGCCTCCTTCCAGATGGTGGGGAAGTGCCCAAGTGCCAGGCATTTGTTTGCCAGCGTGAGGAAGACCCTGAGATCCAAGGATGTTGCCTGCCTACAGATGTCGGCTGTGAAGCCATCCGCTCCCGGGGCTTTCTTTGGGTTGAAGCTCTCCACTGCGGCTCTTAGCTCCTCTACGGTAAACGGTGGGTCATGTGGTTCATCACATGCCCATCCGTTTAAATTTTCAGCCATTTCTCTAGTCCGCCGGTGGTGTGCATTGTCCTCTGATATCAAGTCCTCCGGGTAGAAGCACTCTGCCAGCAAGTTTGCTGATTCCTTTGCGTCAAGTGCTTTTCCATCCTTCACCAGCGGCAAATCTTCATGTCTCTTGGCTGTTCTGCCTATCACCCGGTAGATACCCTCCCACATTCCCTCTCTGTCTTGTTTGCCACAAAACTCTTTCCAGCTTTCCGTCTTGGCTTTCTGGACTTCACTCTCATAGGTTTCTTTTGCTTGCAGGTACTCATCAACTACTTTGGCTCTTCGGACTGGCGCTGCGCATCGGATTCTTCGCTTCATGGTATTAGCGGTTTTCTTCAGTTTGGCAAGTTCTTCGGACCACCACGGTGAGGTAAGTACTTCATTTGTTTTCTTTCCCGGTATTGTATTTTTGCATGTTTGTGTTATATTATCTGTGTACTTTTCTATAACTTGATCTAATTCTACTTTAGTTTCTATTTTCTCTATTTCTATTGTGTTGATGTTATTTTCTATATTTAATTGGGTCAGTTTCTCATGAAACTGACACCAATTAGCCTTTTTTGTATTGTAAAGTCTAGTTGTCCTTTTTATATCTTTCCCTTTTGCCTTTCGTAGTCTCACTCTAAATGTGATGGCATTGTGGTCCGAACTAACTGTGTCATCTCTGACTTCCCAGTCCTCCACCAGATCCAACATGTCCAATGAGCAGGCCGTTATGTCCACATGGCTAGTATATGTTTTCCCTCCTCTGATGGTGTTAAAAGTGGGGGTATCTCCGTTGTTTAGCACCTGCAAGCTCATGTCCTCAATTGCTCCTGACATGTCTTCGCCCCTCTGGTCAACTTTAGGGCTACCCCACCAAATACTCTTCGCGTTTGAGTCTCCTCCCATGATGAGTTTTCTAGGACCAAATTTGTCTTCAATTTTCTTAAGCTGCTCCAGGTATGGCTGTATGGGCTGGTCTGGCTCAAAGTAGAAGGAGACAACGGTTATCTCCCAGGCACTAGTCCGAATCTTCACCACAACGATGTTATGTGTGGTGAATTCTGGGCACTGTATGACATCTATGTCGGGGTCGAAGACAGCTATTGCCGCTTTAACAGTCCCTTCTCCTTGACTAGCGCTCTGGTAGACCCTCGATCCTCTGTAATCCTTCATCCTCTTTGCCCCACCCACATACGGCTCCTGCAGCAGCGCGAAGGCAACCTTGTCTTTACTAGCTTCGATCATCAGCTCGTTTGTTGCTAGATCTCTTCTTTGGAGGTTTGCTTGGACTACTAAGTACCGATTGGTTGAGGTGCCTCTGTTTGTTGCCACTTTGTTGCCAGGGACGCCCTTAACAATACGCTATGTTGGCCCGGGCCAACGCGTCCCACTTTCTTCTTACTGGGCATTCCTGGGAGAAGGCATTGTGTTCAACTATATCCATTCGGGCATGTCTACAGTTGCAGCACGTCGGGGCTGCTCCGGCCAACCAGTCCGCACATTCAGTCTTCATGTGAGGTCCCCCGCAGTGGCTACACTTCTCCACCGTAGCTTTGCAGAATCTCCTGCCGTGTCCGTATCCCAAGCACATCGAACACTGCACTAACGGAGACTGGTCTGATACCTTGATTCTCTGCAGGTCGATACGGACGTCTTCTATGTCCATCAGTCGATTCCATACCTTGGGGGACACTCTCAAGACTATGTGGCATGTGTGTTGGTTCCTCGTCCTCTTTCTGTACCGGATTTCTAATCGATCCTCCTCTTTGTCGAGTCCTTGGAATATACTTCCATTCTGGTTCCTCAGGGCGTTCAGGACATCAGTGTCACTATGGAACTGGAGAACATCCCTGAGGATCAGAAGAGGGTCTTTATTTTTGACTTCTTCAACATTGAGGTGAGTCTCAGCTTTTTCTAATCTCTCCTTGATTTTTTGCCTCTCTTCTAGAGTTCTACACCCCACTATGACCTTCCTGTCCCTTCCCTTTCTCACTCTGTCCACTGTTACCCATCCCTCCTTGGCATTCACCGCCTCTCGTATCTTATTTAGGACCTGGTCTCCGGTATCATTCTCATCCTTGGAGGTCACCACCACCGAGTGTAACGCGGCCTGTTCAGTAGGCTGCCTTCTTGGCTGTCCGGCCGCTGCCGCTCCAGCGTAGGTGGCTTTCTCCAGGATATCCTTCTGTTTCTCCATAGCCTCTTGTAGGTTTATCATCCTCTCATTACTTTCTCTTAGCAGTTTGCTGTTTTCCTCGATCGTCCTTCTCAACTCGTCATCTTCGCCTTTTCGGTCTATTGAGAAGGTCTGAGACAGAGGGTCTTCTGCTGTCGCCTTTTCCTTGCTAGGTGTCTTCCCGCGTGTTTTTTCGGCTTCAGCTTCCTTGAACAACTCATATAACCGGTCTGCACCTTGCGTGACCCCGGCTTTGATGTCGGATCGAAGGTTTCTTGAGTTGCTCAAGTGAAGCTTTATCTTTTGAAAACAGGCCTTCGCTTCAACTGACCTACTGGCATACTTTTCTACCTTTGGAGGGCTTCCCAAAGCTTCCACTGGCACTTTCCGCGTGGTGATCTTTCCGTCCTGTGCCTGTGTCGTTTTTGGTTTCGGCTTTGAGACAGCCAACGACGCGGTCTTTTTTGGTGGGGTCAGGTCAATCAGGTCAACCAGGTTCTTGGGCGGTTGCGATTCGGATTTGCCTGCCTCCCATTCTCCTATACTGCGCCTGACGCTTGAGGTCAGAGTCGACTCCGGTTCTTTCTGGGAGGGTCCAGCCTGCTCCGATTGGTCTGTAGACCTTTGGGCCTCAGTGTCCAGATCATCTACCTGTACCTTTTTCGCGGGCGTACGTATTCCAAACATTTTGTTTGGACGAGTCAGAAGGAATAGTATGCAGTCAAATGTTATTCAAAACCTATGTCAAAAAGCACTACTTACTTAACTAAATAAATGTTTGTAAAAGTTGTAAAAATTTAAAACTAAAATAAAAGTTATCCCAATAAAACGAGAAAACCTTTCCTATTCTAATTGTTTCTTTATGTTTCAGGTATACGGATGTCTTCGGTCAACAAGTGTCAGCAACCTACAGAAGGTAGGTGCAGAGGTAATTACCAAAATTTGTTAGTTTATCAAAAAGACAGATTTCAAAAAGTCAAAATGAAATTGGCTGTTGATACAGCCTGTCAAGGTGGCTAGAGGGTAGCCGGTCTGGAAACAAGTCCGTTGCCGAAAACCGGGTCCAAAAAAGTGCCCTAGTTCCGGAGTTATTACAGTTTAAAGGTCGCCCGGGCCCCAAAAAGCGACTTTTCTAACCTTAGTGACTGACAACAGGGTGGGTGGGCGGGTGATTTTTTCTAATTTTTCAGTGTTTTTCTGTTTCAGATGCGTTCCAGGAGGTGGGGCAGCGATGTACCAGCCGGGCTACGCGCAGTGGCGATAAGTTTTAGCGAAAAAACGAGTGTTTTATCGCTAAAACGGTGGCAAAGTTAGTAGAAATACCACTTTTTCTAAGTTTCTGTATGACGAGTGAACCCTGGTGCTAGTCCTATGTGTAGGGCTTCGCAGGCCGCTTCTAATGGTGTATCGCACGGCTATGTTCACCTTAAGTAGCTGTCAACAGAATCGAAGATAGCCGTGTACCTGGGTCAAAATGTTCGCTTTCAAACGCTAATCAGTTAAAAACTTAACTTTTTGCTATGGAAAACGAAAAATGTTCCACACAGGCAACAAGCTAGTGACCTAGCCGCAGCTTTTCCAACAGTCAGAAACTGAAAATCTGTCAAAATGAGCGAGAAAAACAAACAAATAGGTACCAAAAAGTTTTGGCAGAAATGTCAAATTTTTTCAAATTGTATGTAGCTAGTTCTACGGTCAATAGACTCGCAAACACTATACTAAAATTTTGATGTATCGCACGCGACAATCTGTCTGTTAAATCAAATTTTAAGATATCAAATAACGTATGTGGCTCGCGTTCGGTTGCTAGGTACTACCTATGCAGAGAAATGCAATGCGCCTGAATGAATTTTAACAAATTGCAGGTATTCTTAATTTTTTCTAATTTTTCAGTGTTTTTCTGTTTCAGATGCGTTCCAGGAGGTGGGGCAGCGATGTACCAGCCGGGCTACGCGCAGTGGCGATAAGTTTTAGCGAAAAAACGAGTGTTTTATCGCTAAAACGGTGGCAAAGTTAGTAGAAATACCACTTTTTCTAAGTTTCTGTATGACGAGTGAACCCTGGTGCTAGTCCTATGTGTAGGGCTTCGCAGGCCGCTTCTAATGGTGTATCGCACGGCTATGTTCACCTTAAGTAGCTGTCAACAGAATCGAAGATAGCCGTGTACCTGGGTCAAAATGTTCGCTTTCAAACGCTAATCAGTTAAAAACTTAACTTTTTGCTATGGAAAACGAAAAATGTTCCACACAGGCAACAAGCTAGTGACCTAGCCGCAGCTTTTCCAACAGTCAGAAACTGAAAATCTGTCAAAATGAGCGAGAAAAACAAACAAATAGGTACCAAAAAGTTTTGGCAGAAATGTCAAATTTTTTCAAATTGTATGTAGCTAGTTCTACGGTCAATAGACTCGCAAACACTATACTAAAATTTTGATGTATCGCACGCGACAATCTGTCTGTTAAATCAAATTTTAAGATATCAAATAACGTATGTGGCTCGCGTTCGGTTGCTAGGTACTACCTATGCAGAGAAATGCAATGCGCCTGAATGAATTTTAACAAATTGCAGGTATTCTTAATTTTTTCTAATTTTTCAGTGTTTTTCTGTTTCAGATGCGTTCCAGGAGGTGGGGCAGCGATGTACCAGCCGGGCTACGCGCAGTGGCGATAAGTTTTAGCGAAAAAACGAGTGTTTTATCGCTAAAACGGTGGCAAAGTTAGTAGAAATACCACTTTTTCTAAGTTTCTGTATGACGAGTGAACCCTGGTGCTAGTCCTATGTGTAGGGCTTCGCAGGCCGCTTCTAATGGTGTATCGCACGGCTATGTTCACCTTAAGTAGCTGTCAACAGAATCGAAGATAGCCGTGTACCTGGGTCAAAATGTTCGCTTTCAAACGCTAATCAGTTAAAAACTTAACTTTTTGCTATGGAAAACGAAAAATGTTCCACACAGGCAACAAGCTAGTGACCTAGCCGCAGCTTTTCCAACAGTCAGAAACTGAAAATCTGTCAAAATGAGCGAGAAAAACAAACAAATAGGTACCAAAAAGTTTTGGCAGAAATGTCAAATTTTTTCAAATTGTATGTAGCTAGTTCTACGGTCAATAGACTCGCAAACACTATACTAAAATTTTGATGTATCGCACGCGACAATCTGTCTGTTAAATCAAATTTTAAGATATCAAATAACGTATGTGGCTCGCGTTCGGTTGCTAGGTACTACCTATGCAGAGAAATGCAATGCGCCTGAATGAATTTTAACAAATTGCAGGTATTCTTAATTTTTTCTAATTTTTCAGTGTTTTTCTGTTTCAGATGCGTTCCAGGAGGTGGGGCAGCGATGTACCAGCCGGGCTACGCGCAGTGGCGATAAGTTTTAGCGAAAAAACGAGTGTTTTATCGCTAAAACGGTGGCAAAGTTAGTAGAAATACCACTTTTTCTAAGTTTCTGTATGACGAGTGAACCCTGGTGCTAGTCCTATGTGTAGGGCTTCGCAGGCCGCTTCTAATGGTGTATCGCACGGCTATGTTCACCTTAAGTAGCTGTCAACAGAATCGAAGATAGCCGTGTACCTGGGTCAAAATGTTCGCTTTCAAACGCTAATCAGTTAAAAACTTAACTTTTTGCTATGGAAAACGAAAAATGTTCCACACAGGCAACAAGCTAGTGACCTAGCCGCAGCTTTTCCAACAGTCAGAAACTGAAAATCTGTCAAAATGAGCGAGAAAAACAAACAAATAGGTACCAAAAAGTTTTGGCAGAAATGTCAAATTTTTTCAAATTGTATGTAGCTAGTTCTACGGTCAATAGACTCGCAAACACTATACTAAAATTTTGATGTATCGCACGCGACAATCTGTCTGTTAAATCAAATTTTAAGATATCAAATAACGTGGTTAGGTTAGGTTAGGTTAGGTTAGGTTAGGTTAGGTTAGGTTAGGTTAGGTTAGGTTAGGTTAGGTTAGGTTAGGTTAGGTTAGGTTAGGTTAGGTTAGGTTAGGTTAGGTTAGGTTAGGTTAGGTTAGGTTAGGTTAGGTTAGGTTAGGTTAGGTTAGGTTAGGTTAGGTTAGGTTAGGTTAGGTTAGGTTAGGTTAGGTTAGGTTAGGTTAGGTTAGGTTAGGTTAGGTTAGGTTAGGTTAGGTTAGGTTAGGTTAGGTTAGGTTAGGTTAGGTTAGGTTAGGTTAGGTTAGGTTTTTTTTTTTTTTTTTTTTTTTTTTTTTTTTTTTTTTACTTATCCCCTGGCGTAACCAGGCACATTGTCAACGCAACTCTTTTATTCCAGTTCTCGCTTGTATGCCTCTCGCACAGTCATTCTTCATACTATATCTTTTTTCATCCATCCGCTTTCTTTCCTATTTTACATTTACTCTACTTTTCTTGTTTTAATCTTTATTATGGGATGAAAAACAGGGGTTTACTTTATTTATCTTACTATAACTACGTTTCTTTCTTATCTACTACATTATAAATGGACACAATATTATATAACTAAAATTACATAATTGTGCTACCTTATTACTACTTATTTTTATTTGCTACTATCTTAACTATCTTTATACAATACTTTAGAAACTTCTCTCTTATCTTTTTATCCTCTATTATTGTTGCCAAATTTTCTATTTCTAAACATTTACCTATTTCTATTTCCAAGTTCAGCCGTTCTATCCCGAATCTGGGGCAGCAGGTTATTAGGTGCAACACGCTCTCTTCTACATTAGGGTCGCAAGGACACGACGGACTATCCCTACACTTGAAACGATGCAAGTATGAGGAGAACCCGCCGTGTCCTGTGAAGAGTTGGACAGTGGTGGGGCATAGAGTTAACGATTTCACCAGTCGATACGCCTTTACTGCATTTGGGAAGAAGACCCTTGTGACCGCTCCCTGTTGGGCTCTACCATAACGATTGTTCCATTCGCAAAGCGAGTCTCGTCTGATTTCTCGCTTTGCGAATGAAACCGGGCAGCTGTCGAATTTTGGCTTCACCTTCAGGTGCAGCGCTGCACTTTTTGCCAACTCATCGGCTCTCTCATTTCCCTCCATCCCCGCGTGAGCCTTGATCCAAAATAACTTCACTATTTTGTCCAGATTATTCAGTTGAGTTATTTCTTCTCTAATCTGTACTGCGAGGGGATGGGGGGAAGTCAGGTTGGTTATGCTCTCAAGAGCTGAGCGTGAATCGCTGAAAATGCTGCAACTTGGTTGCAGCCTTTTCAGCGCCTCGCCCGTGGCTGCCGACAGAGCAAGCAGCTCTGCCTGGTAGACGGTGCAGCATTCATCCAGCCTCAGTTTACGGGAACTGATCTCTGTGGCGCCGATTCTAATAGATAGCGCTGCGCCAACTCTACCCTGAATCTTACTCCCGTCCGTAAAGATGTTAAGGTGGGTGTCGAGGTTCTGGTCCAATGCTGCACCGTCCTCCACGCAGGTGAATTTCAGCTCCTTCTGCAGTGCAGGGTGCGGCATGGCTGCGTATGGCACTGGTGTCTCAATCTCTCGATCTCCTATTACTTGCTGGGTGTGACCTTTCTTTACTTTATAAAGCGAGGCTGCTTCCCTGACTCTCATGTCCAGCGGAAGCAACCCAGCAAGCAATAGCGCCGAGTTGAGTGAGACCGTCCTGTACGCCTTAACGATCTTCTGCGCAAAACCACGCTGCACCGTGTCCAGCTCCTTCCTCACGCATATCTTCTCTGTGGCGGGTGCCCACACGCTGGCCGCGTACATGATCGTGGGCTCTACCACAGCAGTGTACAGCGTCCTGATGACTTCGGGCTGTAGGCCCCAGCTCACTTTGGCCGCTCGGGACAGGTGGTTGTAAAACCTTAGCGCTTTACGGCAGACGTTCGCGGCATGCGAGTTAAAAGTCAGCTTCTCGTCGATGGTGAGACCAAGCAGTTTGATCTCTTTTGACAGGCCAATGTCGATCCCGCCCATGCTAAGGCGCGGAGAGTCGTACCTGAGTTTGCGCGTAATCACCATAGCCATGGTCTTGTGTGGCGCAAATCTCAGTTTGTTACGGACTCCCCACGCCCGAACATGTTCGAGCGCGGCATTGGCCTGTCTTTCGATCTCTAACGACGTCTCACCATCGAAGAGAAGCACCACGTCGTCCGCGAAAGCCTGCACGTAATCACCTCTTTGTTCCAGGTTCTTCAGGAGGGGGTCCAGGAGCAGGTTCCACAGGATGGGGCCACCGATTGACCCCTGCACGCACCCTTTCTCTGTACGCTTGGCGTACTCCTCTCCAGCGTATCGGACCTTAACTCTTCGGTTCCGGAGATAGCTGTCTATTACACGTCTTAAGTTGACCGGACACTTCTCCTCCGCCAGTCGGACTCTGATGGCTGGCCACCATGCGCTGTCGAAGGCCCCCTCTATATCCAACGACACGAGTGTCAGCATCCTCTTTTGCTCGAGCTTTGTGTTGATGTGTCGCATTAGGTTATAGAGGGCGTCTTCGGTGCTCTTCTGGGGCATGAATCCGTACTGTCGAAAGCTCAGCCTTGGCACTAAGTAGAACTTGATCCGGTTGACCAGCATCTTTTCGAAGATTTTCCCCAACACTGGGAGGAGTCCGATAGGCCTGTACGACTTTGGGGTGGTGTAGGAGTCTTTTCCGGGTTTTCGCAACACTATCACTGTGGCCTCCTTCCAGGGATCCGGGAAATGCGCTTGCTCAAGGCATTTATTTAAAATGGCCAGAAACATTGCCGGGTCGTTCTTGATGGCTTCTGCACATATGTCGACGGTGAAGCCATCTGCTCCAGGGGCTTTCTTAGGGTTGAAGGCATTTATCGCAGCTTTTAGCTCGGTCGCCGTGAACGGTGGGTCGCAGGGCTCAGCTTGTTGTCCACTGTTCACCATCTCCGCTTCAGCTCTTATTCTGCGATGCTCCGTGTTGTCGCTTTCCGTGAGGTCTTCTGGATAAAATGCGTCCGCTAGAGCTTTCACGGAGCCTTTGGCGTCCAACACTTTGCCCTCAATCCTGAGTGGCTCATCTTCTACCCTTTTCCTAGTCCTTCCTATTACTCTGTATATACCCTCCCAGACTCCTTCCCTGTCCTGCCTGCTACAAAAATTCCTCCAGCTCTGCACTTTTGCCTTATCTACCTCCGACTCATATTCTTCTTTCTTTTTCAGGTACTCTTCAACGACTCTTGCTCTTCGGACTGGTGCTGTACCCTTTATTCTTCGCTTCCTGGTGGCGACTTCCCTCTTCAGCTGCGCGAGCTCTTCGGACCACCACGGGATTGTAAGTATTTGTGTGTGTTTTTTAGCTGGTATGGTGTGTGTGCATGCGTGTGTGATTGCTTGTGTGTATGTGTGTATGACTGCTTCTATTTGTTGTGTGTTGTGTGTGTGCTCTACTTCTCTGAGTGTGAGTTGGTGGTCTGCTTTAAATTGGTCCAATTCCTCATGGAATTGGGCCCAATTTGCTTTCTTTGTATTGTAGAGTCTTGTTGTGCGCGTGATCTGTGTCCCGTGTGCTTTGTGTAGCTGTATGTTGAATGTCATGCCGTTGTGGTCCGAGCTCGTCATGCTCTCAACGACGGTCCATCCCTCCACCAGGGTGAGCATGTCCTCCGAGCAGACTGTTATATCTACGTGGCTGGTGTATCGCCGGTCGCCTCTGATCGTGTCAAAAGTAGGCTTTGAGCCGTCGTTGAGCACCTGTAGCCCGTGTTCGTCGAGGAACTTCATGAGGTCCTCCCCTCTGGAGTTGGTCCTGACGCTTCCCCACCAGATGTTCCAGGAGTTTGCGTCACCTCCAATGATCAGCCTGTTTGGGCCTAACTCGTTGAGTACCTTGCCCAGGTGCTCTAGGTAAGGTTCCAAGGGCTGATCGCCTTCCAGGTATATGGAGACCAGGTTGATCTTCCAGGCGGTTGTTCGGATTCCCAGTACGGCAATGTTTTTGGTGGTGAATTGCGGGTATTGGATGACGTCTAAGGTAGAGTCTAGAACAGCTATCGCCGCCTTCACCATCCCGCCCTGTTCTAGGTTCTGGTAGATCCTGGCGCCTGGATAACCCTTTAATAATTTTTGTGACCCCACATATGGTTCCTGTAGGAGGAGGACTGCTGCCTTACATTTTGCGGCCTCAATGAAGGCCTCGTCTGTCGCTAACTGATCCTTTCTGAGGTTTGCTTGAATGACTTTGTAAAGGACGCCCTCAGCAATACGCCACGGTGGATCTCGCCAGTGCCTCCCACTTGCGCCTCACCGGGCATTCATTGCTAAAGGCGCCGTGGTCAGTCTTAGCGGCCTTGGTCTTCACACAGTTAACGCAGCAGGGGGTGGCGTCGCTCAGCCAGTCAGGGCACTCCGGCTTGAGGTGTGCTCCACCGCAGTGGCTGCATACATCGACTGCCTCGGTGCAGAACCGCCGCCCGTGTCCGTACCCTAGACAGCGCGAGCACTGTACTAGGGGGGACTGGTCGGCGACTCTGATCCTCTGCATGTCGATGTATACAGTCCCCGCGCTTGCGAGGCATTGCCACAGCCGGGGCGAGACCTTAATGACGACGTGGGAGATGAGCGGGTTCCTCGCTTTGCGGCGGAAGCGTACTTCCATGCGGTCGTCCTCGCCACTCACGCCCCTCAGCAGGTGTCCGTTCTGTGTGCGGATGGCTTTAATGATGTCTTCATCCGTATGGCACTGCAGAACTCCGTAGAGGATAACAAGCGGATCTTTATTCTTGATATCCTCTATGTTGAGCTGCCCTTCCCTTTCTGCTATCCTTTCCTTGACCTTTTTCAGTTCTTCCTCGTTTTGGCATCCTACAATTATCTTCCTATCTTTTGCTTTCCTAATTTTGTCAATCTTCGTTCCCTCTTCCGCTGCGTTCACAACCTTCCTTATCCTTTCAAACACCTGGTCCCCTGTCTCCTGCTCATCCTTCGAGGATATAATGATGGAGTGCATGGCAGTATTTTCTAGAGGCTGTTTTGGGGAGCCCGCAGTTACACTTGCGTAGGAGCCTCTGTTCGTGTGGGTCTCTTGCTGCGTCTTCATCACTTCTGTCAGCTTCTCCATTTCCTTCCTGTGATCCTCAAGTAACTTTCCATGCTCTACTATCTTTCTAATTATTTCATCCTCTTTCTCTATCCTTTCTGTCCTCCTTTCCTCTCCTTCCCTGTCCCTTTCGTTCGTTCTTTCTTCTGCCTTAGGTGGCTCGTTCTCTTGTTGTTTTCCAGGGTCGCTCGCTTTCTTCTGTCCCTTTCCCTTGACACTTACCGCCTCTTTGACAAGCTGGTAAAGCCTGTCTATTTCCTGCGTTACTACGTTTTTTATCTCGGTTTTGATGTTTCTCGAGTTCCCTAGGTATAGTTTGGCTCTTGTGACGCAGGCTCTAGCTTCCACCATCCGGTCGCCTTGTTTTGACTCCAGTCGTGGGGAGCCACCCGTGGTCTCCGTCGATGTTCTTTGGGCTGGTGCCCTACTCTCTTGCGAGAGTGTCCCTTTCGGTTTGGGTCTCTGGGTTTCCACGGGTGTAGTGCTCTTCGTAGAGTTCTGGGTCTTGGGGATTGCGTCGGACTTCCCTGATTCCCATTCCCCTATGCTCCTTCTTACACTCGGGCCGGGTTTTGGGTCGATGGGTAAGTCCTGTGTCATTTTAGGGTTTGGGGAGATCTCGTCTACGCTCCTGGCTCCTTTTACAGGGGTACGAAAGCCAAACATCTTCTGGTTAGTCAGTGGAACGCGTCAAATTATACAGGTAATAAAATAAATGTTTGTAAAAGTTGTATATAAAATAAAATGTGTATTATGTGTAACCTAACTAATTTTTATCTTTTTGTTTCAGATGCTGTCTTCGATTACCAGAAACCGATCGTCCGGGTCCAGTCGACCAGTTGGTAAGTGTTTACTTTAATTAACTATCTAATTTATTTTTAACTCTACAAATGTAGAGCTCGTGAGTGTTGCTGGTGTTCAAGCGATTGTTATTGCTAACTGCTGCCTCAGTTTCTAATAGAACGGTTGATATGGTCTAACTTGGGCGGTCTTCAACCAAACACCAACTCCAAAAGCAAAATTACTATCAATATACCTACAATATCAATTCGTCAAACTCTACCAAGCACTGGGGTTACTACTCCAATAACCCTCTGCCAACCTGGGCGTTGAAAACAATTTTTGTCAAGAAAAAAGATTATGACTCTACCTAGAGTCGGTCTACATAAACTAATGTAAAGGCCTGTAAATGACCTATAACATACAGAAAACCGCGATCAAATCGGAGGTACGGTTCGCGAGATATGAAGCTTTTCAGTTTTTCCAAGATGGCGGACAAAATGGCCGCCAAAGTCTATAACCACCGTATCTCCGTCAAAATAGCTCCCAGAGCGTCGAGTTTTTGACAGGAGTACCTGTCTCGTTACTGTCTACGTCCTCACCACCTAAGGTAGAGTCAAAAAATGTTGGCTCTACCCAGAGTCACTACCTAGGTCAAAAAAGAGAGGGGGCAATGACGGTATCAGCTCTGGAAACCGCGACCCAATCGGACCACCCTAGCCGGAGTTATGCCCACTCTAAACTTTCCAAGATGGCGGACAAGATGGCCGCCACTCAACAAAACCTCCCACAACTTCGCGAGTTTTGGTCTTAGAGCGTCGCGGTTTCGAACAAGGTATTTGACTCGGCACAGTCTACAACCTCAGCTGTCTAGCTAAGCCTAAAAAAGTAGGACTCTACATAGAGTTCTAGCCGCATTTGTTAAACGACGGGGCTGGCGGCTATACCAATACAGAAAACCCCACTTCAATCGGACTATCCGTCGCAGAGTTACAGCCCCTTTAAACAATCCAAGATGGCGTCCAATATGGCCGCCAAAAGTCTAACTTCGGCCCCTTTCGTCCGAATCGAGTCGTGTTTGGGCTTGTTTAAAAGAGCTAGACTCACACAGTAAATTGAGCTTAACAACGAATTGATAAAACCCCCCCCTAATTTAATAATCCCTAAAAACACAATTTATTACGCTAAAAATGCCCTAACTTCGCGAGTTTTCGCCAAAAACATACAAAAATTTACAAACAGTTTACAATAAATATCCACCAGGTGACCCTAAAACAAATTAGTTTCTACCACTAAAAACAAGGGTACCTCGTGGACACGTGGGAATTTTAAAAATCTATAACTTAAAAACCAGTTGATAAACCTATGCCAAATTTTTTATATATGGTAGAAGACCCTAAAATCTATTTAAAATGAATTTAAAAAATATATGTTGTCGATAATTTGGAAGAGATAAAAAATTTGGAAAAATTGAAAATTTTGAAAACCTAATAACTTAGTCAAAACTTAACTTTTCTAAAATCTTGAAGTGCCTCCGGGGTGTCCACGTAGATGTCTTCTAGGCTCCAACGTCAGTCTTCCTCCAACAGCCCTGGATCCCTGACCTTGTCGCCACGTGGTTTTTGTTTTTTTGCCTTTATTTCCGTGCTCCTGCACGGAAAAAATCGGCAAAGGCAGCAAATGTGTAGTACTCCAAGAGGCCCTTTTGGGGGCGTAATAAAAATCGTAGGTCGCCGCTGTAGATTTCGAGATATCTCGCCTTTTAACTTCAAAATTGAAGAAAAAACCAGTTCTTCACTCAGAACTTCGCGTGCACTTCACTTAGAACAATAAGATTTTCACTGGCGCGTGCGCCTCAACTTTCCGCAACTTTTGGTGTATCGCACTGGCACTTTGCACAACTTTTACTATTTTTCGTGATTTTTTCGGCGCGGAGACACTCTAAATCGTGGCGCTCTCGACCGCGGGTGGGAGCGGTGTGGTTAGGTTAGGTTAGGTTAGGTTAGGTTAGGTTAGGTTAGGTTAGGTTAGGTTAGGTTAGGTTAGGTTAGGTTAGGTTAGGTTAGGTTAGGTTAGGTTAGGTTAGGTTAGGTTAGGTTAGGTTAGGTTAGGTTAGGTTAGGTTAGGTTAGGTTAGGTTAGGTTAGGTTAGGTTAGGTTAGGTTAGGTTAGGTTAGGTTAGGTTAGGTTAGGTTAGGTTAGGTTAGGTTAGGTTAGGTTAGGTTAGGTTAGGTTAGGTTAGGTTAGGTTAGGTTAGGTTAGGTTAGGTTAGGTTAGGTTAGGTTAGGTTAGGTTAGGTTAGGTTAGGTTAGGTTAGGTTAGGTTAGGTTAGGTTAGGTTAGGTTAGGTTAGGTTAGGTTAGGTTAGGTTAGGTTAGGTTAGGTTAGGTTAGGTTAGGTTAGGTTAGGTTAGGTTAGGTTAGGTTAGGTTAGGTTAGGTTAGGTTAGGTTAGGTTAGGTTAGGTTAGGTTAGGTTAGGTTAGGTTAGGTTAGGTTAGGTTAGGTTAGGTTAGGTTAGGTTAGGTTAGGTTAGGTTAGGTTAGGTTAGGTTAGGTTAGGTTAGGTTAGGTTAGGTTAGGTTAGGTTAGGTTAGGTTAGGTTAGGTTAGGTTAGGTTAGGTTAGGTTAGGTTAGGTTAGGTTAGGTTAGGTTAGGTTAGGTTAGGTTAGGTTAGGTTAGGTTAGGTTAGGTTAGGTTAGGTTAGGTTAGGTTAGGTTAGGTTAGGTTAGGTTAGGTTAGGTTAGGTTAGGTTAGGTTAGGTTAGGTTAGGTTAGGTTAGGTTAGGTTAGGTTAGGTTAGGTTAGGTTAGGTTAGGTTAGGTTAGGTTAGGTTAGGTTAGGTTAGGTTAGGTTAGGTTAGGTTAGGTTAGGTTAGGTTAGGTTAGGTTAGGTTAGGTTAGGTTAGGTTAGGTTAGGTTAGGTTAGGTTAGGTTAGGTTAGGTTAGGTTAGGTTAGGTTAGGTTAGGTTAGGTTAGGTTAGGTTAGGTTAGGTTAGGTTAGGTTAGGTTAGGTTAGGTTAGGTTAGGTTAGGTTAGGTTAGGTTAGGTTAGGTTAGGTTAGGTTAGGTTAGGTTAGGTTAGGTTAGGTTAGGTTAGGTTAGGTTAGGTTAGGTTAGGTTAGGTTAGGTTAGGTTAGGTTAGGTTAGGTTAGGTTAGGTTAGGTTAGGTTAGGTTAGGTTAGGTTAGGTTAGGTTAGGTTAGGTTAGGTTAGGTTAGGTTAGGTTAGGTTAGGTTAGGTTAGGTTAGGTTAGGTTAGGTTAGGTTAGGTTAGGTTAGGTTAGGTTAGGTTAGGTTAGGTTAGGTTAGGTTAGGTTAGGTTAGGTTAGGTTAGGTTAGGTTAGGTTAGGTTAGGTTAGGTTAGGTTAGGTTAGGTTAGGTTAGGTTAGGTTAGGTTAGGTTAGGTTAGGTTAGGTTAGGTTAGGTTAGGTTAGGTTAGGTTAGGTTAGGTTAGGTTAGGTTAGGTTAGGTTAGGTTAGGTTAGGTTAGGTTAGGTTAGGTTAGGTTAGGTTAGGTTAGGTTAGGTTAGGTTAGGTTAGGTTAGGTTAGGTTAGGTTAGGTTAGGTTAGGTTAGGTTAGGTTAGGTTAGGTTAGGTTAGGTTAGGTTAGGTTAGGTTAGGTTAGGTTAGGTTAGGTTAGGTTAGGTTAGGTTAGGTTAGGTTAGGTTAGGTTAGGTTAGGTTAGGTTAGGTTAGGTTAGGTTAGGTTAGGTTAGGTTAGGTTAGGTTAGGTTAGGTTAGGTTAGGTTAGGTTAGGTTAGGTTAGGTTAGGTTAGGTTAGGTTAGGTTAGGTTAGGTTAGGTTAGGTTAGGTTAGGTTAGGTTAGGTTAGGTTAGGTTAGGTTAGGTTAGGTTAGGTTAGGTTAGGTTAGGTTAGGTTAGGTTAGGTTAGGTTAGGTTAGGTTAGGTTAGGTTAGGTTAGGTTAGGTTAGGTTAGGTTAGGTTAGGTTAGGTTAGGTTAGGTTAGGTTAGGTTAGGTTAGGTTAGGTTAGGTTAGGTTAGGTTAGGTTAGGTTAGGTTAGGTTAGGTTAGGTTAGGTTAGGTTAGGTTAGGTTAGGTTAGGTTAGGTTAGGTTAGGTTAGGTTAGGTTAGGTTAGGTTAGGTTAGGTTAGGTTAGGTTAGGTTAGGTTAGGTTAGGTTAGGTTAGGTTAGGTTAGGTTAGGTTAGGTTAGGTTAGGTTAGGTTAGGTTAGGTTAGGTTAGGTTAGGTTAGGTTAGGTTAGGTTAGGTTAGGTTAGGTTAGGTTAGGTTAGGTTAGGTTAGGTTAGGTTAGGTTAGGTTAGGTTAGGTTAGGTTAGGTTAGGTTAGGTTAGGTTAGGTTAGGTTAGGTTAGGTTAGGTTAGGTTAGGTTAGGTTAGGTTAGGTTAGGTTAGGTTAGGTTAGGTTAGGTTAGGTTAGGTTAGGTTAGGTTAGGTTAGGTTAGGTTAGGTTAGGTTAGGTTAGGTTAGGTTAGGTTAGGTTAGGTTAGGTTAGGTTAGGTTAGGTTAGGTTAGGTTAGGTTAGGTTAGGTTAGGTTAGGTTAGGTTAGGTTAGGTTAGGTTAGGTTAGGTTAGGTTAGGTTAGGTTAGGTTAGGTTAGGTTAGGTTAGGTTAGGTTAGGTTAGGTTAGGTTAGGTTAGGTTAGGTTAGGTTAGGTTAGGTTAGGTTAGGTTAGGTTAGGTTAGGTTAGGTTAGGTTAGGTTAGGTTAGGTTAGGTTAGGTTAGGTTAGGTTAGGTTAGGTTAGGTTAGGTTAGGTTAGGTTAGGTTAGGTTAGGTTAGGTTAGGTTAGGTTAGGTTAGGTTAGGTTAGGTTAGGTTAGGTTAGGTTAGGTTAGGTTAGGTTAGGTTAGGTTAGGTTAGGTTAGGTTAGGTTAGGTTAGGTTAGGTTAGGTTAGGTTAGGTTAGGTTAGGTTAGGTTAGGTTAGGTTAGGTTAGGTTAGGTTAGGTTAGGTTAGGTTAGGTTAGGTTAGGTTAGGTTAGGTTAGGTTAGGTTAGGTTAGGTTAGGTTAGGTTAGGTTAGGTTAGGTTAGGTTAGGTTAGGTTAGGTTAGGTTAGGTTAGGTTAGGTTAGGTTAGGTTAGGTTAGGTTAGGTTAGGTTAGGTTAGGTTAGGTTAGGTTAGGTTAGGTTAGGTTAGGTTAGGTTAGGTTAGGTTAGGTTAGGTTAGGTTAGGTTAGGTTAGGTTAGGTTAGGTTAGGTTAGGTTAGGTTAGGTTAGGTTAGGTTAGGTTAGGTTAGGTTAGGTTAGGTTAGGTTAGGTTAGGTTAGGTTAGGTTAGGTTAGGTTAGGTTAGGTTAGGTTAGGTTAGGTTAGGTTAGGTTAGGTTAGGTTAGGTTAGGTTAGGTTAGGTTAGGTTAGGTTAGGTTAGGTTAGGTTAGGTTAGGTTAGGTTAGGTTAGGTTAGGTTAGGTTAGGTTAGGTTAGGTTAGGTTAGGTTAGGTTAGGTTAGGTTAGGTTAGGTTAGGTTAGGTTAGGTTAGGTTAGGTTAGGTTAGGTTAGGTTAGGTTAGGTTAGGTTAGGTTAGGTTAGGTTAGGTTAGGTTAGGTTAGGTTAGGTTAGGTTAGGTTAGGTTAGGTTAGGTTAGGTTAGGTTAGGTTAGGTTAGGTTAGGTTAGGTTAGGTTAGGTTAGGTTAGGTTAGGTTAGGTTAGGTTAGGTTAGGTTAGGTTAGGTTAGGTTAGGTTAGGTTAGGTTAGGTTAGGTTAGGTTAGGTTAGGTTAGGTTAGGTTAGGTTAGGTTAGGTTAGGTTAGGTTAGGTTAGGTTAGGTTAGGTTAGGTTAGGTTAGGTTAGGTTAGGTTAGGTTAGGTTAGGTTAGGTTAGGTTAGGTTAGGTTAGGTTAGGTTAGGTTAGGTTAGGTTAGGTTAGGTTAGGTTAGGTTAGGTTAGGTTAGGTTAGGTTAGGTTAGGTTAGGTTAGGTTAGGTTAGGTTAGGTTAGGTTAGGTTAGGTTAGGTTAGGTTAGGTTAGGTTAGGTTAGGTTAGGTTAGGTTAGGTTAGGTTAGGTTAGGTTAGGTTAGGTTAGGTTAGGTTAGGTTAGGTTAGGTTAGGTTAGGTTAGGTTAGGTTAGGTTAGGTTAGGTTAGGTTAGGTTAGGTTAGGTTAGGTTAGGTTAGGTTAGGTTAGGTTAGGTTAGGTTAGGTTAGGTTAGGTTAGGTTAGGTTAGGTTAGGTTAGGTTAGGTTAGGTTAGGTTAGGTTAGGTTAGGTTAGGTTAGGTTAGGTTAGGTTAGGTTAGGTTAGGTTAGGTTAGGTTAGGTTAGGTTAGGTTAGGTTAGGTTAGGTTAGGTTAGGTTAGGTTAGGTTAGGTTAGGTTAGGTTAGGTTAGGTTAGGTTAGGTTAGGTTAGGTTAGGTTAGGTTAGGTTAGGTTAGGTTAGGTTAGGTTAGGTTAGGTTAGGTTAGGTTAGGTTAGGTTAGGTTAGGTTAGGTTAGGTTAGGTTAGGTTAGGTTAGGTTAGGTTAGGTTAGGTTAGGTTAGGTTAGGTTAGGTTAGGTTAGGTTAGGTTAGGTTAGGTTAGGTTAGGTTAGGTTAGGTTAGGTTAGGTTAGGTTAGGTTAGGTTAGGTTAGGTTAGGTTAGGTTAGGTTAGGTTAGGTTAGGTTAGGTTAGGTTAGGTTAGGTTAGGTTAGGTTAGGTTAGGTTAGGTTAGGTTAGGTTAGGTTAGGTTAGGTTAGGTTAGGTTAGGTTAGGTTAGGTTAGGTTAGGTTAGGTTAGGTTAGGTTAGGTTAGGTTAGGTTAGGTTAGGTTAGGTTAGGTTAGGTTAGGTTAGGTTAGGTTAGGTTAGGTTAGGTTAGGTTAGGTTAGGTTAGGTTAGGTTAGGTTAGGTTAGGTTAGGTTAGGTTAGGTTAGGTTAGGTTAGGTTAGGTTAGGTTAGGTTAGGTTAGGTTAGGTTAGGTTAGGTTAGGTTAGGTTAGGTTAGGTTAGGTTAGGTTAGGTTAGGTTAGGTTAGGTTAGGTTAGGTTAGGTTAGGTTAGGTTAGGTTAGGTTAGGTTAGGTTAGGTTAGGTTAGGTTAGGTTAGGTTAGGTTAGGTTAGGTTAGGTTAGGTTAGGTTAGGTTAGGTTAGGTTAGGTTAGGTTAGGTTAGGTTAGGTTAGGTTAGGTTAGGTTAGGTTAGGTTAGGTTAGGTTAGGTTAGGTTAGGTTAGGTTAGGTTAGGTTAGGTTAGGTTAGGTTAGGTTAGGTTAGGTTAGGTTAGGTTAGGTTAGGTTAGGTTAGGTTAGGTTAGGTTAGGTTAGGTTAGGTTAGGTTAGGTTAGGTTAGGTTAGGTTAGGTTAGGTTAGGTTAGGTTAGGTTAGGTTAGGTTAGGTTAGGTTAGGTTAGGTTAGGTTAGGTTAGGTTAGGTTAGGTTAGGTTAGGTTAGGTTAGGTTAGGTTAGGTTAGGTTAGGTTAGGTTAGGTTAGGTTAGGTTAGGTTAGGTTAGGTTAGGTTAGGTTAGGTTAGGTTAGGTTAGGTTAGGTTAGGTTAGGTTAGGTTAGGTTAGGTTAGGTTAGGTTAGGTTAGGTTAGGTTAGGTTAGGTTAGGTTAGGTTAGGTTAGGTTAGGTTAGGTTAGGTTAGGTTAGGTTAGGTTAGGTTAGGTTAGGTTAGGTTAGGTTAGGTTAGGTTAGGTTAGGTTAGGTTAGGTTAGGTTAGGTTAGGTTAGGTTAGGTTAGGTTAGGTTAGGTTAGGTTAGGTTAGGTTAGGTTAGGTTAGGTTAGGTTAGGTTAGGTTAGGTTAGGTTAGGTTAGGTTAGGTTAGGTTAGGTTAGGTTAGGTTAGGTTAGGTTAGGTTAGGTTAGGTTAGGTTAGGTTAGGTTAGGTTAGGTTAGGTTAGGTTAGGTTAGGTTAGGTTAGGTTAGGTTAGGTTAGGTTAGGTTAGGTTAGGTTAGGTTAGGTTAGGTTAGGTTAGGTTAGGTTAGGTTAGGTTAGGTTAGGTTAGGTTAGGTTAGGTTAGGTTAGGTTAGGTTAGGTTAGGTTAGGTTAGGTTAGGTTAGGTTAGGTTAGGTTAGGTTAGGTTAGGTTAGGTTAGGTTAGGTTAGGTTAGGTTAGGTTAGGTTAGGTTAGGTTAGGTTAGGTTAGGTTAGGTTAGGTTAGGTTAGGTTAGGTTAGGTTAGGTTAGGTTAGGTTAGGTTAGGTTAGGTTAGGTTAGGTTAGGTTAGGTTAGGTTAGGTTAGGTTAGGTTAGGTTAGGTTAGGTTAGGTTAGGTTAGGTTAGGTTAGGTTAGGTTAGGTTAGGTTAGGTTAGGTTAGGTTAGGTTAGGTTAGGTTAGGTTAGGTTAGGTTAGGTTAGGTTAGGTTAGGTTAGGTTAGGTTAGGTTAGGTTAGGTTAGGTTAGGTTAGGTTAGGTTAGGTTAGGTTAGGTTAGGTTAGGTTAGGTTAGGTTAGGTTAGGTTAGGTTAGGTTAGGTTAGGTTAGGTTAGGTTAGGTTAGGTTAGGTTAGGTTAGGTTAGGTTAGGTTAGGTTAGGTTAGGTTAGGTTAGGTTAGGTTAGGTTAGGTTAGGTTAGGTTAGGTTAGGTTAGGTTAGGTTAGGTTAGGTTAGGTTAGGTTAGGTTAGGTTAGGTTAGGTTAGGTTAGGTTAGGTTAGGTTAGGTTAGGTTAGGTTAGGTTAGGTTAGGTTAGGTTAGGTTAGGTTAGGTTAGGTTAGGTTAGGTTAGGTTAGGTTAGGTTAGGTTAGGTTAGGTTAGGTTAGGTTAGGTTAGGTTAGGTTAGGTTAGGTTAGGTTAGGTTAGGTTAGGTTAGGTTAGGTTAGGTTAGGTTAGGTTAGGTTAGGTTAGGTTAGGTTAGGTTAGGTTAGGTTAGGTTAGGTTAGGTTAGGTTAGGTTAGGTTAGGTTAGGTTAGGTTAGGTTAGGTTAGGTTAGGTTAGGTTAGGTTAGGTTAGGTTAGGTTAGGTTAGGTTAGGTTAGGTTAGGTTAGGTTAGGTTAGGTTAGGTTAGGTTAGGTTAGGTTAGGTTAGGTTAGGTTAGGTTAGGTTAGGTTAGGTTAGGTTAGGTTAGGTTAGGTTAGGTTAGGTTAGGTTAGGTTAGGTTAGGTTAGGTTAGGTTAGGTTAGGTTAGGTTAGGTTAGGTTAGGTTAGGTTAGGTTAGGTTAGGTTAGGTTAGGTTAGGTTAGGTTAGGTTAGGTTAGGTTAGGTTAGGTTAGGTTAGGTTAGGTTAGGTTAGGTTAGGTTAGGTTAGGTTAGGTTAGGTTAGGTTAGGTTAGGTTAGGTTAGGTTAGGTTAGGTTAGGTTAGGTTAGGTTAGGTTAGGTTAGGTTAGGTTAGGTTAGGTTAGGTTAGGTTAGGTTAGGTTAGGTTAGGTTAGGTTAGGTTAGGTTAGGTTAGGTTAGGTTAGGTTAGGTTAGGTTAGGTTAGGTTAGGTTAGGTTAGGTTAGGTTAGGTTAGGTTAGGTTAGGTTAGGTTAGGTTAGGTTAGGTTAGGTTAGGTTAGGTTAGGTTAGGTTAGGTTAGGTTAGGTTAGGTTAGGTTAGGTTAGGTTAGGTTAGGTTAGGTTAGGTTAGGTTAGGTTAGGTTAGGTTAGGTTAGGTTAGGTTAGGTTAGGTTAGGTTAGGTTAGGTTAGGTTAGGTTAGGTTAGGTTAGGTTAGGTTAGGTTAGGTTAGGTTAGGTTAGGTTAGGTTAGGTTAGGTTAGGTTAGGTTAGGTTAGGTTAGGTTAGGTTAGGTTAGGTTAGGTTAGGTTAGGTTAGGTTAGGTTAGGTTAGGTTAGGTTAGGTTAGGTTAGGTTAGGTTAGGTTAGGTTAGGTTAGGTTAGGTTAGGTTAGGTTAGGTTAGGTTAGGTTAGGTTAGGTTAGGTTAGGTTAGGTTAGGTTAGGTTAGGTTAGGTTAGGTTAGGTTAGGTTAGGTTAGGTTAGGTTAGGTTAGGTTAGGTTAGGTTAGGTTAGGTTAGGTTAGGTTAGGTTAGGTTAGGTTAGGTTAGGTTAGGTTAGGTTAGGTTAGGTTAGGTTAGGTTAGGTTAGGTTAGGTTAGGTTAGGTTAGGTTAGGTTAGGTTAGGTTAGGTTAGGTTAGGTTAGGTTAGGTTAGGTTAGGTTAGGTTAGGTTAGGTTAGGTTAGGTTAGGTTAGGTTAGGTTAGGTTAGGTTAGGTTAGGTTAGGTTAGGTTAGGTTAGGTTAGGTTAGGTTAGGTTAGGTTAGGTTAGGTTAGGTTAGGTTAGGTTAGGTTAGGTTAGGTTAGGTTAGGTTAGGTTAGGTTAGGTTAGGTTAGGTTAGGTTAGGTTAGGTTAGGTTAGGTTAGGTTAGGTTAGGTTAGGTTAGGTTAGGTTAGGTTAGGTTAGGTTAGGTTAGGTTAGGTTAGGTTAGGTTAGGTTAGGTTAGGTTAGGTTAGGTTAGGTTAGGTTAGGTTAGGTTAGGTTAGGTTAGGTTAGGTTAGGTTAGGTTAGGTTAGGTTAGGTTAGGTTAGGTTAGGTTAGGTTAGGTTAGGTTAGGTTAGGTTAGGTTAGGTTAGGTTAGGTTAGGTTAGGTTAGGTTAGGTTAGGTTAGGTTAGGTTAGGTTAGGTTAGGTTAGGTTAGGTTAGGTTAGGTTAGGTTAGGTTAGGTTAGGTTAGGTTAGGTTAGGTTAGGTTAGGTTAGGTTAGGTTAGGTTAGGTTAGGTTAGGTTAGGTTAGGTTAGGTTAGGTTAGGTTAGGTTAGGTTAGGTTAGGTTAGGTTAGGTTAGGTTAGGTTAGGTTAGGTTAGGTTAGGTTAGGTTAGGTTAGGTTAGGTTAGGTTAGGTTAGGTTAGGTTAGGTTAGGTTAGGTTAGGTTAGGTTAGGTTAGGTTAGGTTAGGTTAGGTTAGGTTAGGTTAGGTTAGGTTAGGTTAGGTTAGGTTAGGTTAGGTTAGGTTAGGTTAGGTTAGGTTAGGTTAGGTTAGGTTAGGTTAGGTTAGGTTAGGTTAGGTTAGGTTAGGTTAGGTTAGGTTAGGTTAGGTTAGGTTAGGTTAGGTTAGGTTAGGTTAGGTTAGGTTAGGTTAGGTTAGGTTAGGTTAGGTTAGGTTAGGTTAGGTTAGGTTAGGTTAGGTTAGGTTAGGTTAGGTTAGGTTAGGTTAGGTTAGGTTAGGTTAGGTTAGGTTAGGTTAGGTTAGGTTAGGTTAGGTTAGGTTAGGTTAGGTTAGGTTAGGTTAGGTTAGGTTAGGTTAGGTTAGGTTAGGTTAGGTTAGGTTAGGTTAGGTTAGGTTAGGTTAGGTTAGGTTAGGTTAGGTTAGGTTAGGTTAGGTTAGGTTAGGTTAGGTTAGGTTAGGTTAGGTTAGGTTAGGTTAGGTTAGGTTAGGTTAGGTTAGGTTAGGTTAGGTTAGGTTAGGTTAGGTTAGGTTAGGTTAGGTTAGGTTAGGTTAGGTTAGGTTAGGTTAGGTTAGGTTAGGTTAGGTTAGGTTAGGTTAGGTTAGGTTAGGTTAGGTTAGGTTAGGTTAGGTTAGGTTAGGTTAGGTTAGGTTAGGTTAGGTTAGGTTAGGTTAGGTTAGGTTAGGTTAGGTTAGGTTAGGTTAGGTTAGGTTAGGTTAGGTTAGGTTAGGTTAGGTTAGGTTAGGTTAGGTTAGGTTAGGTTAGGTTAGGTTAGGTTAGGTTAGGTTAGGTTAGGTTAGGTTAGGTTAGGTTAGGTTAGGTTAGGTTAGGTTAGGTTAGGTTAGGTTAGGTTAGGTTAGGTTAGGTTAGGTTAGGTTAGGTTAGGTTAGGTTAGGTTAGGTTAGGTTAGGTTAGGTTAGGTTAGGTTAGGTTAGGTTAGGTTAGGTTAGGTTAGGTTAGGTTAGGTTAGGTTAGGTTAGGTTAGGTTAGGTTAGGTTAGGTTAGGTTAGGTTAGGTTAGGTTAGGTTAGGTTAGGTTAGGTTAGGTTAGGTTAGGTTAGGTTAGGTTAGGTTAGGTTAGGTTAGGTTAGGTTAGGTTAGGTTAGGTTAGGTTAGGTTAGGTTAGGTTAGGTTAGGTTAGGTTAGGTTAGGTTAGGTTAGGTTAGGTTAGGTTAGGTTAGGTTAGGTTAGGTTAGGTTAGGTTAGGTTAGGTTAGGTTAGGT